>OX421967.1:8678069-10008069 GCA_949128115.1 Anaspis maculata | reverse complement strand
GGCCGCAGCGAACTGAAACTCGGGATCCGGATTGCCTCAGCCGGTAGCACCTGCTACCACCCAGAGCTTTTTTATATCTCGCACAAAAGGGCACTTTACTCTTGGAGAAAAATCGAAAAAGTTGCTTTATTCCTATATTATTGGCCGCAGCGAACTGAAACTCGGATCCGGGATTGCCTCAGCCGGTAGCACCTGCTACCACCCAGAGCTTTTTTATATCTCGCACAAAAGGGCACTTTACTCTTGGAGAAAAATCGAAAAGTGGCTTTATTCCTATATTATTGGCCGCAGCGAACTGAAACTCGGGATCGGGATTGCCTCAGCCGGTAGCACCTGCTACCACCCAGAGCTTTTCTATATCTCGCACCAAAAGGGCACTTTACTCTTGGAGAAAAATCGAAAAAGTGGCTTTATTCCTATATTATTGGCCCGACAGCGAACTGAAACTCGGGATCCGGGATTGCCTCAGCCGGTAGCACCTGCTACCCACCCAGAGCTTTTTTATATCTCGCACCAAAAGGGCACTTTACTCTTGGAGAAAAATCGAAAAAGTGGCTTTATTCCTATATTATTGGCCGCAGCGAACTGAAACTCGGGATCCGGGATTGCCTCAGCCGGTAGCACCTGCTACCACCCGAGCTTTTTTATATCTCGCACCAAAAGGGCACTTTACTCTTGGAGAAAAATCGAAAAAGTGGCTTTATTCCTATATTATTGGCCGCCAGCGAACTGAAACTCGGATCCGGGATTGCCTCAGCCGGTAGCACCTGCTACCACCCAGAGCTTTTTATATCTCGCACCAAAAGGGCACTTTACTCTTGGAGAAAAATCGAAAAAAGTGGCTTTATTCCTATATTATTGGCCGCAGCGAACTGAAACTCGGGATCCGGGATTGCCTCAGCCGGTAGCACCTGCTACCACCCAGAGCTTTTTTATATCTCGCACCAAAAGGCACTTTACTCTTGGAGAAAAATCGAAAAAGTGGCTTTATTCCTATATTATTGGCCGCAGCGAACTGAAACTCGGGATCCGGGATTGCCTCAGCCGTAGCACCTGCTACCACCCAGAGCTTTTTTATATCTCGCACCAAAAAGGCACTTTACTCTTGGAGAAAAATCGAAAAAAGTGGCTTTATTCCTATATTATTGGCCGCAGCGAACTGAAACTCGGATCCGGGATTGCCTCAGCCGGTAGCACCTGCTACCCACCCAGAGCTTTTTTATATCTCGCACCAAAAGGGCACTTTACTCTTGGAGAAAAATCGAAAAAGTGGCTTTATTCCTATATTATTGGCCGCAGCGAACTGAAACTCGGGATCCGGGATTGCCTCAGCCGGTAGCACCTGCTACCACCCAGAGCTTTTTTATATCTCGCACCAAAAAGGCACTTTACTCTTGGAGAAAAATCGAAAAAGTGGCTTTATTCCTATATTATTGGCCGCAGCGAACTGAAACTCGGGATCCGGGATTGCCTCAGCCGGTAGCACCTGCTACCACCCAGAGCTTTTTTATATCTCGCACCAAAAAGGCACTTTACTCTTGGAGAAAAATCGAAAAAGTGGCTTTATTCCTATATTATTGGCCGCAGCGAACTGAAACTCGGGATCCGGGATTGCCTCAGCCGGTAGCACCTGCTACCACCAGAGCTTTTTTATATCTCGCACCAAAAAGGCACTTTACTCTTGGAGAAAAATCGAAAAAGTGGCTTTATTCCTATATTATTGGCCGCAGCGAACTGAAACTCGGGATCCGGGATTGCCTCAGCCGGTAGCACCTGCTACCACCCAGAGCTTTTTTATATCTCGCACCAAAAAGGCACTTTACTCTTGGAGAAAAATCGAAAAAGTGGCTTTATTCCTATATTATTGGCCGCAGCGAACTGAAACTCGGGATCCGGGGATTGCCTCAGCCGGTAGCACCTGCTACCACCCAGAGCTTTTTTATATCTCGCACCAAAAGGGCACTTTACTCTTGGAGAAAAATCGAAAAGTGGCTTTATTCCTATATTATTGGCCGCAGCGAACTGAAACTCGGGATCCGGGATTGCCTCAGCCGGTAGCACCTGCTACCACCCAGAGCTTTTTTATATCTCGCACCAAAAGGCACTTTACTCTTGGAGAAAAATCGAAAAAGTGGCTTTATTCCTATATTATTGGCCGCAGCGAACTGAAACTCGGGATCCGGGATTGCCTCAGCCGGTAGCACCTGCTACCACCCAGAGCTTTTTTATATCTCGCACCAAAAGGGCACTTTACTCTTGGAGAAAAATCGAAAAAGTGGCTTTATTCCTATATTATTGGCCGCAGCGAACTGAAACTCGGGATCCGGGATTGCCTCAGCCGGTAGCAACCTGCTACCACCCAGAGCTTTTTTATATCTCGCACCAAAAAGGCACTTTACTCTTGGAGAAAAATCGAAAAAGTGGCTTTATTCCTATATTATTGGCCGCAGCGAACTGAAACTCGGATCCGGGATTGCCTCAGCCGGTAGCACCTGCTACCACCCAGAGCTTTTTTATATCTCGCACCAAAAAGGCACTTTACTCTTGGAGAAAAATCGAAAAAGTGGCTTTATTCCTATATTATTGGCCGCAGCGAACTGAAACTCGGGATCCGGGATTGCCTCAGCCGGTAGCACCTGCTACCACCCAGAGCTTTTTTATATCTCGCACCAAAAAGGCACTTTACTCTTGGAGAAAAATCGAAAAAGTGGCTTTATTCCTATATTATTGGCCGCAGCGAACTGAAACTCGGGATCCGGGATTGCCTCAGCCGGTAGCACCTGCTACCACCCAGAGCTTTTTTATATCTCGCACCAAAAAGGCACTTTACTCTTGGAGAAAAATCGAAAAAGTGGCTTTATTCCTATATTATTGGCCGCAGCGAACTGAAACTCGGGATCCGGGATTGCCTCAGCCGGTAGCACCTGCTACCACCCAGAGCTTTTTTATATCTCGCACCAAAAAGGCACTTTACTCTTGGAGAAAAATCGAAAAAGTGGCTTTATTCCTATATTATTGGCCGCAGCGAACTGAAACTCGAGATCCGGGATTGCCTCAGCCGGTAGCACCTGCTACCACCCAGAGCTTTTTTCCATCTCGCACCAAAAGGCACTTTACTCTTGGAGAAAAATCGAAAAAGTGGCTTTATTCCTATATTATTGGCCGCAGCGAACTGAAACTCGGGATCCGGGATTGCCTCAGCCGGTAGCACCTGCTACCACCCAGAGCTTTTTTATATCTCGCACCAAAAAGGCACTTTACTCTTGGAGAAAAATCGAAAAGTGGCTTTATTCCTATATTATTGGCCGCAGCGAACTGAAACTCGGGATCCGGGATTGCCTCAGCCGGTAGCACCTGCTACCACCCAGAGCTTTTTTCTATCTCGCACCAAAAAGGGCACTTTACTCTTGGAGAAAAATCGAAAAAGTGGCTTTATTCCTATATTATTGGCCGCAGCGAACTGAAACTCGGGATCCGGGATTGCCTCAGCCGGTAGCACCTGCTACCACCCAGAGCTTTTTTATATCTCGCACCAAAAAGGCACTTTACTCTTGGAGAAAAATCGAAAAAGTGGCTTTATTCCTATATTATTGGCCGCAGCGAACTGAAACTCGGGATCCGGGATTGCCTCAGCCGGTAGCACCTGCTACCACCCAGAGCTTTTTTCTATCTCGCACCAAAAAGGCACTTTACTCTTGGAGAAAAATCGAAAAAGTGGCTTTATTCCTATATTATTGGCCGCAGCGAACTGAAACTCGGATCCGGGATTGCCTCAGCCGGTAGCACCTGCTACCACCCAGAGCTTTTTTATATCTCGCACCAAAAGGCACTTTACTCTTGGAGAAAAATCGAAAAAGTGGCTTTATTCCTATATTATTGGCCGCAGCGAACTGAAACTCGGGATCCGGGATTGCCTCAGCCGGTAGCACCTGCTACCACCCAGAGCTTTTTTATATCTCGCACCAAAAAGGCACTTTACTCTTGGAGAAAATCGAAAAGTGGCTTTATTCCTATATTATTGGCCGCAGCGAACTGAAACTCGGGATCCGGGATTGCCTCAGCCGGTAGCACCTGCTACCACCCAGAGCTTTTTTATATCTCGCACCAAAAAGGGCACTTTACTCTTGGAGAAAAATCGAAAAAGTGGCTTTATTCCTATATTATTGGCCGCAGCGAACTGAAACTCGGGATCCGGATTGCCTCAGCCGGTAGCACCTGCTACCACCCAGAGCTTTTTTATATCTCGCACCAAAAAGGCACTTTACTCTTGGAGAAAAATCGAAAAAGTGGCTTTATTCCCTATATTATTGGCCGCAGCGAACTGAAACTCGGGATCCGGATTGCCTCAGCCGGTAGCACCTGCTACCACCCAGAGCTTTTTTATATCTCGCACCAAAAGGCACTTTACTCTTGGAGAAAAATCGAAAAAGTGGCTTTATTCCTATATTATTGGCCGCAGCGAACTGAAACTCGGGATCCGGGATTGCCTCAGCCGGTAGCACCTGCTACCACCCAGAGCTTTTTTATATCTCGCACCAAAAAGGCACTTTACTCTTGGAGAAAAATCGAAAAAGTGGCTTTATTCCTATATTATTGGCCGCAGCGAACTGAAACTCGGGATCCGGGATTGCCTCAGCCGGTAGCACCTGCTACCACCCAGAGCTTTTTTATATCTCGCACCAAAAAGGCACTTTACTCTTGGAGAAAAATCGAAAAAGTGGCTTTATTCCTATATTATTGGCCGCAGCGAACTGAAACTCGGGATCCGGGATTGCCTCAGCCGGTAGCACCTGCTACCACCCAGAGCTTTTTTATATCTCGCACCAAAAAGGCACTTTACTCTTGGAGAAAAATCGAAAAAGTGGCTTTATTCCTATATTATTGGCCGCAGCGAACTGAAACTCGGGATCCGGGATTGCCTCAGCCGGTAGCACCTGCTACCACCCAGAGCTTTTTTATATCTCGCACCAAAAGGGCACTTTACTCTTGGAGAAAAATCGAAAAAGTGGCTTTATTCCTATATTATTGCCGCAGCGAACTGAAACTCGGGATCCGGGATTGCCTCAGCCGGTAGCACCTGCTACCACCCAGAGCTTTTTTATATCTCGCACCAAAAGGGCACTTTACTCTTGGAGAAAAATCGAAAAAGTGGCTTTATTCCTATATTATTGGCCGCAGCGAACTGAAACTCGGGATCCGGGATTGCCTCAGCCGGTAGCACCTGCTACCACCCAGAGCTTTTTTATATCTCGCACCAAAAGGGCACTTTACTCTTGGAGAAAAATCGAAAAAGTGGCTTTATTCCTATATTATTGGCCGCAGCGAACTGAAACTCGGGATCCGGGATTGCCTCAGCCGGTAGCACCTGCTACCACCCAGAGCTTTTTTATATCTCGCATCCAAAAGGGCACTTTACTCTTGGAGAAAAATCGAAAAAGTGGCTTTATTCCTATATTATTGGCCGCAGCGAACTGAAACTCGGGATCCGGGATTGCCTCAGCCGGTAGCACCTGCTACCACCCAGAGCTTTTTTATATCTCGCACCAAAAGGGCACTTTACTCTTGGAGAAAAATCGAAAAAGTGGCTTTATTCCTATATTATTGGCCGCAGCGAACTGAAACTCGGGATCCGGGATTGCCTCAGCCGGTAGCACCTGCTACCACCCAGAGCTTTTTTATATCTCGCACCAAAAGGCACTTTACTCTTGGAGAAAAATCGAAAAAGTGGCTTTATTCCTATATTATTGGCCGCAGCGAACTGAAACTCGGGATCCGGGATTGCCTCAGCCGGTAGCACCTGCTACCACCCAGAGCTTTTTTATATCTCGCACCAAAAGGCACTTTACTCTTGGAGAAAAATCGAAAAAGTGGCTTTATTCCTATATTATTGGCCGCAGCGAACTGAAACTCGGGATCCGGGATTGCCTCAGCCGGTAGCACCTGCTACCACCCAGAGCTTTTTTATATCTCGCACCAAAAAGGCACTTTACTCTTGGAGAAAAATCGAAAAAGTGGCTTTATTCCTATATTATTGGCCGCAGCGAACTGAAACTCGGGATCCGGGATTGCCTCAGCCGGTAGCACCTGCTACCACCCAGAGCTTTTTTATATCTCGCACCAAAAGGGCACTTTACTCTTGGAGAAAAATCGAAAAAGTGGCTTTATTCCTATATTATTGGCCGCAGCGAACTGAAACTCGGGATCCGGGATTGCCTCAGCCGGTAGCACCTGCTACCACCCAGAGCTTTTTTATATCTCGCACCAAAAGGCACTTTACTCTTGGAGAAAAATCGAAAAAGTGGCTTTATTCCTATATTATTGGCCGCAGCGAACTGAAACTCGGATCCGGGATTGCCTCAGCCGGTAGCACCTGCTACCACCCAGAGCTTTTTTATATCTCGCACCAAAAAGGCACTTTACTCTTGGAGAAAAATCGAAAAAGTGGCTTTATTCCTATATTATTGGCCGCAGCGAACTGAAACTCGGGATCCGGGATTGCCTCAGCCGGTAGCACCTGCTACCACCCAGAGCTTTTTTATATCTCGCACCAAAAAGGCACTTTACTCTTGGAGAAAAATCGAAAAAGTGGCTTTATTCCTATATTATTGGCCGCAGCGAACTGAAACTCGGGATCCGGGATTGCCTCAGCCGGTAGCACCTGCTACCACCCAGAGCTTTTTTATATCTCGCATCAAAAGGGCACTTTACTCTTGGAGAAAAATCGAAAAAGTGGCTTTATTCCTATATTATTGGCCGCAGCGAACTGAAACTCGGGATCCGGGATTGCCTCAGCCGGTAGCACCTGCTACCACCCAGAGCTTTTTTATATCTCGCACCAAAAGGGCACTTTACTCTTGGAGAAAAATCGAAAAAGTGGCTTTATTCCTATATTATTGGCCGCAGCGAACTGAAACTCGGGATCCGGGATTGCCTCAGCCGGTAGCACCTGCTACCACCCAGAGCTTTTTTATATCTCGCACCAAAAAGGCACTTTACTCTTGGAGAAAAATCGAAAAAGTGGCTTTATTCCTATATTATTGCCGCAGCGAACTGAAACTCGGGATCCGGATTGCCTCAGCCGGTAGCACCTGCTACCACCCAGAGCTTTTTTATATCTCGCACCAAAAAGGCACTTTACTCTTGGAGAAAAATCGAAAAAGTGGCTTTATTCCTATATTATTGGCCGCAGCGAACTGAAACTCGGGATCCGGGATTGCCTCAGCCGGTAGCACCTGCTACCACCCAGAGCTTTTTTATATCTCGCACCAAAAAGGCACTTTACTCTTGGAGAAAAATCGAAAAAGTGGCTTTATTCCTATATTATTGGCCGCAGCGAACTGAAACTCGGGATCCGGGATTGCCTCAGCCGGTAGCACCTGCTACCACCCAGAGCTTTTTTATATCTCGCACCAAAAAGGCACTTTACTCTTGGAGAAAAATCGAAAAAGTGGCTTTATTCCTATATTATTGGCCGCAGCGAACTGAAACTCGGGATCCGGGATTGCCTCAGCCGGTAGCACCTGCTACCACCCAGAGCTTTTTTATATCTCGCACCAAAAAGGCACTTTACTCTTGGAGAAAAATCGAAAAAGTGGCTTTATTCCTATATTATTGGCCGCAGCGAACTGAAACTCGGATCCGGGATTGCCTCAGCCGGTAGCACCTGCTACCACCCAGAGCTTTTTATATCTCGCACCAAAAGGGCACTTTACTCTTGGAGAAAAATTCGAAAAAGTGGCTTTATTCCTATATTATTGGCCGCAGCGAACTGAAACTCGGGATCCGGGATTGCCTCAGCCGGTAGCACCTGCTACCACCCAGAGCTTTTTTATATCTCGCATCAAAAGGGCACTTTACTCTTGGAGAAAAATCGAAAAAGTGGCTTTATTCCTATATTATTGGCCGCAGCGAACTGAAACTCGGGATCCGGGATTGCCTCAGCCGGTAGCATCTGCTACCACCCAGAGCTTTTTTATATCTCGCACCAAAAGGGCACTTTTACTCTTGGAGAAAAATCGAAAAAGTGGCTTTATTCCTATATTATTGGCCGCAGCGAACTGAAACTCGGGATCCGGATTGCCTCAGCCGGTAGCACCTGCTACCGCCCAGAGCTTTTTAGAATCTTCGCACCAAAAGGGCACTTTACTCTTGGAGAAAAATCGAAAAAGTGGCTTTATTCCTATATTATTGGCCGCAGCGAACTGAAACTCGGGATCCGGGATTGCCTCAGCCGGTAGCACCTGCTACCACCCAGAGCTTTTTTATATCTCGCACCAAAAAGGCACTTTACTCTTGGAGAAAAATCGAAAAAGTGGCTTTATTCCTATATTATTGGCCGCAGCGAACTGAAACTCGGGATCCGGGATTGCCTCAGCCGGTAGCACCTGCTACCACCCAGAGCTTTTTTATATCTCGCACCAAAAAGGCACTTTACTCTTGGAGAAAAATCGAAAAAGTGGCTTTATTCCTATATTATTGGCCGCAGCGAACTGAAACTCGGGATCCGGGATTGCCTCAGCCGGTAGCACCTGCTACCACCCAGAGCTTTTTTATATCTCGCACCAAAAAGGCACTTTACTCTTGGAGAAAAATCGAAAAAGTGGCTTTATTCCTATATTATTGGCCGCAGCGAACTGAAACTCGGGATCCGGGATTGCCTCAGCCGGTAGCACCTGCTACCACCCAGAGCTTTTTTATATCTCGCATCAAAAGGGCACTTTACTCTTGGAGAAAAATCGTAAAAGTGGCTTTATTCCTATATTATTGGCCGCAGCGAACTGAAACTCGGGATCCGGGATTGCCTCAGCCGGTAGCACCTGCTACCACCCAGAGCTTTTTTATATCTCGCATCAAAAGGGCACTTTACTCTTGGAGAAAAATCGTAAAAGTGGCTTTATTCCTATATTATTGGCCGCAGCGAACTGAAACTCGGGATCCGGGATTGCCTCAGCCGGTAGCATCTGCTACCACCCAGAGCTTTTTTATATCTCGCACCAAAAGGGCACTTTTTCTTGGAGAAAAATCGAAAAAGTGGCTTTATTCCTATATTATTGGCCGCAGCGAACTGAAACTCGGGATCCGGGATTGCCTCAGCCTGTAGCACCTGCTACCACCCAGAGCTTTTTTATATCTCGCACCAAAAAGGCACTTTACTCTTGGAGAAAAATCGAAAAAGTGGCTTTATTCCTATATTATTGGCCGCAGCGAACTGAAACTCGGGATCCGGGATTGCCTCAGCCGGTAGCACCTGCTACCACCCAGAGCTTTTTTATATCTCGCACCAAAAAGGCACTTTACTCTTGGAGAAAAATCGAAAAAGTGGCTTTATTCCTATATTATTGGCCGCAGCGAACTGAAACTCGGGATCCGGGATTGCCTCAGCCGGTAGCACCTGCTACCACCCAGAGCTTTTTTATATCTCGCACCAAAAGGCACTTTACTCTTGGAGAAAAATCGAAAAAGTGGCTTTATTCCTATATTATTGGCCGCAGCGAACTGAAACTCGGGATCCGGGATTGCCTCAGCCGGTAGCACCTGCTACCACCCAGAGCTTTTTTATATCTCACCAAAAAGGCACTTTACTCTTGGAGAAAAATCGAAAAAGTGGCTTTATTCCTATATTATTGGCCGCAGCGAACTGAAACTCGGGATCCGGGATTGCCTCAGCCGGTAGCACCTGCTACCACCCAGAGCTTTTTTATATCTCGCACCAAAAAGGCACTTTACTCTTGGAGAAAAATCGAAAAAGTGGCTTTATTCCTATATTATTGGCCGCAGCGAACTGAAACTCGGGATCCGGGATTGCCTCAGCCGGTAGCACCTGCTACCACCCAGAGCTTTTTTATATCTCGCACCAAAAGGGCACTTTACTCTTGGAGAAAAATCGAAAAGGTGGCTTTATTCCTATATTATTGGCCGCAGCGAACTGAAACTCGGGATCCGGGATTGCCTCAGCCGGTAGCACCTGCTACCACCCAGAGCTTTTTTATATCTCGCATCAAAAGGGCACTTTACTCTTGGAGAAAAATCGAAAAAGTGGCTTTATTCCTATATTATTGGCCGCAGCGAACTGAAACTCGGGATCCGGGATTGCCTCAGCCGGTAGCACCTGCTACCACCCAGAGCTTTTTTCCATCTCGCACCAAAAGGGCACTTTACTCTTGGAGAAAAATCGAAAAAGTGGCTTTATTCCTATATTATTGGCCGCAGCGAACTGAAACTCGGGATCCGGGATTGCCTCAGCCGGTAGCACCTGCTACCACCCAGAGCTTTTTTATATCTCGCACCAAAAAGGCACTTTACTCTTGGAGAAAAATCGAAAAAGTGGCTTTATTCCTATATTATTGGCCGCAGCGAACTGAAACTCGGGATCCGGGATTGCCTCAGCCGGTAGCACCTGCTACCACCCAGAGCTTTTTTATATCTCGCACCAAAAAGGCACTTTACTCTTGGAGAAAAATCGAAAAAGTGGCTTTATTCCTATATTATTGGCCGCAGCGAACTGAAACTCGGGATCCGGGATTGCCTCAGCCGGTAGCACCTGCTACCACCCAGAGCTTTTTTATATCTCGCACCAAAAAGGCACTTTACTCTTGGAGAAAAATCGAAAAAGTGGCTTTATTCCTATATTATTGGCCGCAGCGAACTGAAACTCGGGATCCGGGATTGCCTCAGCCGGTAGCATCTGCTACCACCCAGAGCTTTTTTATATCTCGCACCAAAAGGGCACTTTTTTCTTGGAGAAAAATCGAAAAAGTGGCTTTATTCCTATATTATTGGCCGCAGCGAACTGAAACTCGGGATCCGGAATTGCCTCAGCCGGTAGCACCTGCTACCGCCCAGAGCTTTTTTGAATCTTGCACCAAAAGGGCACTTTACTCTTGGAGAAAAATCGAAAAAGTGGCTTTATTCCTATATTATTGGCCGCAGCGAACTGAAACTCGGGATCCGGGATTGCCTCAGCCGGTAGCACCTGCTACCACCCAGAGCTTTTTTATATCTCGCACCAAAAAGGCACTTTACTCTTGGAGAAAAATCGAAATAGTGGCTTTATTCCTATATTATTGGCCGCAGCGAACTGAAACTCGGGATCCGGGATTGCCTCAGCCGGTAGCATCTGCTACCACCCAGAGCTTTTTTATATCTCGCACCAAAAAGGCACTTTACTCTTGGAGAAAAATCGAAAAAGTGGCTTTATTCCTATATTATTGGCCGCAGCGAACTGAAACTCGGGATCCGGGATTGCCTCAGCCGGTAGCACCTGCTACCACCCAGAGCTTTTTTATATCTCGCACCAAAAAGGCACTTTACTCTTGGAGAAAAATCGAAAAAGTGGCTTTATTCCTATATTATTGGCCGCAGCGAACTGAAACTCGGGATCCGGGATTGCCTCAGCCGGTAGCACCTGCTACCACCCAGAGCTTTTTTATATCTCGCATCAAAAGGGCACTTTACTCTTGGAGAAAAATCGTAAAAGTGGCTTTATTCCTATATTATTGGCCGCAGCGAACTGAAACTAGGGATCCGGGATTGCCTCAGCCGGTAGCACCTGCTACCACCCAGAGCTTTTTTATATCTCGCATCAAAAGGGCACTTTACTCTTGGAGAAAAATCGTAAAAGTGGCTTTATTCCTATATTATTGGCCGCAGCGAACTGAAACTCGGGATCCGGGATTGCCTCAGCCGGTAGCATCTGCTACCACCCAGAGCTTTTTTATATCTCGCACCAAAAGGGCACTTTTTTCTTGGAGAAAAATCGAAAAAGTGGCTTTATTCCTATATTATTGGCCGCAGCGAACTGAAACTCGGGATCCGGGATTGCCTCAGCCGGTAGCACCTGCTACCACCCAGAGCTTTTTTATATCTCGCACCAAAAAGGCACTTTACTCTTGGAGAAAAATCGAAAAAGTGGCTTTATTCCTATATTATTGGCCGCAGCGAACTGAAACTCGGGATCCGGGATTGCCTCAGCCGGTAGCACCTGCTACCACCCAGAGCTTTTTTATATCTCGCACCAAAAAGGCACTTTACTCTTGGAGAAAAATCGAAAAAGTGGCTTTATTCCTATATTATTGGCCGCAGCGAACTGAAACTCGGGATCCGGGATTGCCTCAGCCGGTAGCACCTGCTACCACCCAGAGCTTTTTTATATCTCGCACCAAAAAGGCACTTTACTCTTGGAGAAAAATCGAAAAAGTGGCTTTATTCCTATATTATTGGCCGCAGCGAACTGAAACTCGGGATCCGGGATTGCCTCAGCCGGTAGCACCTGCTACCACCCAGAGCTTTTTTATATCTCGCACCAAAAAGGCACTTTACTCTTGGAGAAAAATCGAAAAAGTGGCTTTATTCCTATATTATTGGCCGCAGCGAACTGAAACTCGGGATCCGGGATTGCCTCAGCCGGTAGCACCTGCTACCACCCAGAGCTTTTTTATATCTCGCACCAAAAAGGCACTTTACTCTTGGAGAAAAATCGAAAAAGTGGCTTTATTCCTATATTATTGGCCGCAGCGAACTGAAACTCGGGATCCGGGATTGCCTCAGCCGGTAGCACCTGCTACCACCCAGAGCTTTTTTATATCTCGCACCAAAAGGGCACTTTACTCTTGGAGAAAAATCGAAAAGGTGGCTTTATTCCTATATTATTGGCCGCAGCGAACTGAAACTCGGGATCCGGGATTGCCTCAGCCGGTAGCACCTGCTACCACCCAGAGCTTTTTTATATCTCGCATCAAAAGGGCACTTTACTCTTGGAGAAAAATCGAAAAAGTGGCTTTATTCCTATATTATTGGCCGCAGCGAACTGAAACTCGGGATCCGGGATTGCCTCAGCCGGTAGCATCTGCTACCACCCAGAGCTTTTTTATATCTCGCACCAAAAGGGCACTTTTTTCTTGGAGAAAAATCGAAAAAGTGGCTTTATTCCTATATTATTGGCCGCAGCGAACTGAAACTCGGGATCCGGGATTGCCTCAGCCGGTAGCACCTGCTACCACCCAGAGCTTTTTTATATCTCGCATCAAAAGGGCACTTTACTCTTGGAGAAAAATCGTAAAAGTGGCTTTATTCCTATATTATTGGCCGCAGCGAACTGAAACTCGGGATCCGGGATTGCCTCAGCCGGTAGCACCTGCTACCACCCAGAGCTTTTCTATATCTCGCACCAAAAGGGCACTTTACTCTTGGAGAAAAATCGAAAAAGTGGCTTTATTCCTATATTATTGGCCGCAGCGAACTGAAACTCGGGATCCGGGATTGCCTCAGCCGGTAGCACCTGCTACCGCCCAGAGCTTTTTTATATCTTGCACCAAAAGGGCACTTTACTCTTGGAGAAAAATCGAAAAAGTGGCTTTATTCCTATATTATTGTCCGCAGCGAACTGAAACTCGGGATCCGGGATTGCCTCAGCCGGTAGCACCTGCTACCACCCAGAGCTTTTTTATATCTCGCACCAAAAAGGCACTTTACTCTTGGAGAAAAATCGAAATAGTGGCTTTATTCCTATATTATTGGCCGCAGCGAACTGAAACTCGGGATCCGGGATTGCCTCAGCCGGTAGCACCTGCTACCACCCAGAGCTTTTTTATATCTCGCACCAAAAAGGCACTTTACTCTTGGAGAAAAATCGAAAAAGTGGCTTTATTCCTATATTATTGGCCGCAGCGAACTGAAACTCGGGATCCGGGATTGCCTCAGCCGGTAGCACCTGCTACCACCCAGAGCTTTTTTATATCTCGCACCAAAAAGGCACTTTACTCTTGGAGAAAAATCGAAAAAGTGGCTTTATTCCTATATTATTGGCCGCAGCGAACTGAAACTCGGGATCCGGGATTGCCTCAGCCGGTAGCACCTGCTACCACCCAGAGCTTTTTTATATCTCGCACCAAAAAGGCACTTTACTCTTGGAGAAAAATCGAAAAAGTGGCTTTATTCCTATATTATTGGCCGCAGCGAACTGAAACTCGAGATCCGGGATTGCCTCAGCCGGTAGCACCTGCTACCACCCAGAGCTTTTTCCCATCTCGCACCAAAAGGGCACTTTACTCTTGGAGAAAAATCGAAAAAGTGGCTTTATTCCTATATTATTGGCCGCAGCGAACTGAAACTCGGGATCCGGGATTGCCTCAGCCGGTAGCACCTGCTACCACCCAGAGCTTTTTTATATCTCGCACCAAAAAGGCACTTTACTCTTGGAGAAAAATCGAAAAAGTGGCTTTATTCCTATATTATTGGCCGCAGCGAACTGAAACTCGGGATCCGGGATTGCCTCAGCCGGTAGCACCTGCTACCACCCAGAGCTTTTTTATATCTCGCACCAAAAAGGCACTTTACTCTTGGAGAAAAATCGAAAAAGTGGCTTTATTCCTATATTATTGGCCGCAGCGAACTGAAACTCGGGATCCGGGATTGCCTCAGCCGGTAGCACCTGCTACCACCCAGAGCTTTTTTATATCTCGCACCAAAAAGGCACTTTACTCTTGGAGAAAAATCGAAAAAGTGGCTTTATTCCTATATTATGGGCCGCAGCGAACTGAAACTCGGGATCCGAGATTGCCTCAGCCGGTAGCACCTGCTACCACCCAGAGCTTTTTTCCATCTCGCACCAAAAGGGCACTTTACTCTTGGAGAAAAATCGAAAAAGTGGCTTTATTCCTATATTATTGGCCGCAGCGAACTGAAACTCGGGATCCGGGATTGCCTCAGCCGGTAGCACCTGCTACCACCCAGAGCTTTTTTATATCTCGCACCAAAAAGGCACTTTACTCTTGGAGAAAAATCGAAAAAGTGGCTTTATTCCTATATTATTGGCCGCAGCGAACTGAAACTCGGGATCCGGGATTGCCTCAGCCGGTAGCACCTGCTACCACCCAGAGCTTTTTTATATCTCGCACCAAAAAGGCACTTTACTCTTGGAGAAAAATCGAAAAAGTGGCTTTATTCCTATATTATTGGCCGCAGCGAACTGAAACTCGGGATCCGGGATTGCCTCAGCCGGTAGCACCTGCTACCACCCAGAGATTTTTTATATCTCGCACCAAAAGGGCACTTTACTCTTGGAGAAAAATCGAAAAAGTGGCTTTATTCCTATATTATTGGCCGCAGCGAACTGAAACTCGGGATCCGGGATTGCCTCAGCCGGTAGCACCTGCTACCACCCAGAGCTTTTTTATATCTCGCACCAAAAGGGCACTTTACTCTTGGAGAAAAATCGAAAAAGTGTCTTTATTCCTATATTATTAGCCGCAGCGAACTGAAACTCGGGATCCGGGATTGCCTCAGCCGGTAGCACCTGCTACCACCCAGAGCTTTTCTATATCTCGCATCAAAAGGGCACTTTACTCTTGGAGAAAAATCGAAAAAGTGGCTTTATTCCTATATTATTGGCCGCAGCGAACTGAAACTCGGGATCCGGGATTGCCTCAGCCGGTAGCACCTGCTACCACCCAGAGCTTTTTTATATCTCGCACCAAAAAGGCACTTTACTCTTGGAGAAAAATCGAAAAAGTGGCTTTATTCCTATATTATTGGCCGCAGCGAACTGAAACTCGGGATCCGGGATTGCCTCAGCCGGTAGCACCTGCTACCACCCAGAGCTTTTTTATATCTCGCACCAAAAAGGCACTTTACTCTTGGAGAAAAATCGAAAAAGTGGCTTTATTCCTATATTATTGGCCGCAGCGAACTGAAACTCGGGATCCGGGATTGCCTCAGCCGGTAGCACCTGCTACCACCCAGAGCTTTTTTATATCTCGCATCAAAAGGGCACTTTACTCTTGGAGAAAAATCGAAAAAGTGGCTTTATTCCTATATTATTGGCCGCAGCGAACTGAAACTCGGGATCCGGGATTGCCTCAGCCGGTAGCACCTGCTACCACCCAGAGCTTTTTTATATCTCGCACCAAAAGGGCACTTTACTCTTGGAGAAAAATCGAAAAAGTGGCTTTATTCCTATATTATTGGCCGCAGCGAACTGAAACTCGGGATCCGGGATTGCCTCAGCCGGTAGCACCTGCTACCACCCAGAGCTTTTTTATATCTCGCACCAAAAAGGCACTTTACTCTTGGAGAAAAATCGAAAAAGTGGCTTTATTCCTATATTATTGGCCGCAGCGAACTGAAACTCGGGATCCGGGATTGCCTCAGCCGGTAGCACCTGCTACCACCCAGAGATTTTTTATATCTCGCACCAAAAGGGCACTTTACTCTTGGAGAAAAATCGAAAAAGTGGCTTTATTCCTATATTATTGGCCGCAGCGAACTGAAACTCGGGATCCGGGATTGCCTCAGCCGGTAGCACCTGCTACCACCCAGAGCTTTTTTATATCTCGCACCAAAAGGGCACTTTACTCTTGGAGAAAAATCGAAAAAGTGTCTTTATTCCTATATTATTAGCCGCAGCGAACTGAAACTCGGGATCCGGGATTGCCTCAGCCGGTAGCACCTGCTACCACCCAGAGCTTTTTTATATCTCGCATCAAAAGGGCACTTTACTCTTGGAGAAAAATCGAAAAAGTGGCTTTATTCCTATATTATTGGCCGCAGCGAACTGAAACTCGGGATCCGGGATTGCCTCAGCCGGTAGCACCTGCTACCACCCAGAGCTTTTTTATATCTCGCACCAAAAAGGCACTTTACTCTTGGAGAAAAATCGAAAAAGTGGCTTTATTCCTATATTATTGGCCGCAGCGAACTGAAACTCGGGATCCGGGATTGCCTCAGCCGGTAGCACCTGCTACCACCCAGAGCTTTTTTATATCTCGCACCAAAAAGGCACTTTACTCTTGGAGAAAAATCGAAAAAGTGGCTTTATTCCTATATTATTGGCCGCAGCGAACTGAAACTCGGGATCCGGGATTGCCTCAGCCGGTAGCACCTGCTACCACCCAGAGCTTTTTTATATCTCGCATCAAAAGGGCACTTTACTCTTGGAGAAAAATCGAAAAAGTGGCTTTATTCCTATATTATTGGCCGCAGCGAACTGAAACTCGGGATCCGGGATTGCCTCAGCCGGTAGCACCTGCTACCACCCAGAGCTTTTTTATATCTCGCACCAAAAGGGCACTTTACTCTTGGAGAAAAATCGAAAAAGTGGCTTTATTCCTATATTATTGGCCGCAGCGAACTGAAACTCGGGATCCGGGATTGCCTCAGCCGGTAGCACCTGCTACCACCCAGAGCTTTTTTATACCTCGCACCAAAAAGGCACTTTACTCTTGGAGAAAAATCGAAAAAGTGGCTTTATTCCTATATTATTGGCCGCAGCGAACTGAAACTCGGGATCCGGGATTGCCTCAGCCGGTAGCACCTGCTACCACCCAGAGCTTTTTTATATCTCGCACCAAAAAGGCACTTTACTCTTGGAGAAAAATCGAAAAAGTGGCTTTATTCCTATATTATTGGCCGCAGCGAACTGAAACTCGGGATCCGGGATTGCCTCAGCCGGTAGCACCTGCTACCACCCAGAGCTTTTTTATATCTCGCACCAAAAAGGCACTTTACTCTTGGAGAAAAATCGAAAAAGTGGCTTTATTCCTATATTATTGGCCGCAGCGAACTGAAACTCGGGATCCGGGATTGCCTCAGCCGGTAGCACCTGCTACCACCCAGAGCTTTTTTATATCTCGCACCAAAAAGGCACTTTACTCTTGGAGAAAAATCGAAAAAGTGGCTTTATTCCTATATTATTGGCCGCAGCGAACTGAAACTCGGGATCCGGGATTGCCTCAGCCGGTAGCACCTGCTACCACCCAGAGCTTTTTTATATCTCGCACCAAAAAGGCACTTTACTCTTGGAGAAAAATCGAAAAAGTGGCTTTATTCCTATATTATTGGCCGCAGCGAACTGAAACTCGGGATCCGGGATTGCCTCAGCCGGTAGCACCTGCTACCACCCAGAGCTTTTTTATATCTCGCACCAAAAGGGCACTTTACTCTTGGAGAAAAATCGAAAAGGTGGCTTTATTCCTATATTATTGGCCGCAGCGAACTGAAACTCGGGATCCGGGATTGCCTCAGCCGGTAGCACCTGCTACCACCCAGAGCTTTTTTATATCTCGCATCAAAAGGGCACTTTACTCTTGGAGAAAAATCGAAAAAGTGGCTTTATTCCTATATTATTGGCCGCAGCGAACTGAAACTCGGGATCCGGGATTGCCTCAGCCGGTAGCATCTGCTACCACCCAGAGCTTTTTTATATCTCGCACCAAAAGGGCACTTTTTTCTTGGAGAAAAATCGAAAAAGTGGCTTTATTCCTATATTATTGGCCGCAGCGAACTGAAACTCGGGATCCGGAATTGCCTCAGCCGGTAGCACCTGCTACCGCCCAGAGCTTTTTTGAATCTTGCACCAAAAGGGCACTTTACTCTTGGAGAAAAATCGAAAAAGTGGCTTTATTCCTATATTATTGGCCGCAGCGAACTGAAACTCGGGATCCGGGATTGCCTCAGCCGGTAGCACCTGCTACCACCCAGAGCTTTTTTATATCTCGCACCAAAAAGGCACTTTACTCTTGGAGAAAAATCGAAATAGTGGCTTTATTCCTATATTATTGGCCGCAGCGAACTGAAACTCGGGATCCGGGATTGCCTCAGCCGGTAGCATCTGCTACCACCCAGAGCTTTTTTATATCTCGCACCAAAAAGGCACTTTACTCTTGGAGAAAAATCGAAAAAGTGGCTTTATTCCTATATTATTGGCCGCAGCGAACTGAAACTCGGGATCCGGGATTGCCTCAGCCGGTAGCACCTGCTACCACCCAGAGCTTTTTTATATCTCGCACCAAAAAGGCACTTTACTCTTGGAGAAAAATCGAAAAAGTGGCTTTATTCCTATATTATTGGCCGCAGCGAACTGAAACTCGGGATCCGGGATTGCCTCAGCCGGTAGCACCTGCTACCACCCAGAGCTTTTTTATATCTCGCATCAAAAGGGCACTTTACTCTTGGAGAAAAATCGTAAAAGTGGCTTTATTCCTATATTATTGGCCGCAGCGAACTGAAACTAGGGATCCGGGATTGCCTCAGCCGGTAGCACCTGCTACCACCCAGAGCTTTTTTATATCTCGCATCAAAAGGGCACTTTACTCTTGGAGAAAAATCGTAAAAGTGGCTTTATTCCTATATTATTGGCCGCAGCGAACTGAAACTCGGGATCCGGGATTGCCTCAGCCGGTAGCACCTGCTACCACCCAGAGCTTTTTTATATCTCGCACCAAAAGGGCACTTTACTCTTGGAGAAAAATCGAAAAAGTGGCTTTATTCCTATATTATTGGCCGCAGCGAACTGAAACTCGGGATCCGGGATTGCCTCAGCCGGTAGCACCTGCTACCGCCCAGAGCTTTTTTATATCTTGCACCAAAAGGGCACTTTACTCTTGGAGAAAAATCGAAAAAGTGGCTTTATTCCTATATTATTGGCCGCAGCGAACTGAAACTCGGGATCCGGGATTGCCTCAGCCGGTAGCACCTGCTACCACCCAGAGCTTTTTTATATCTCGCACCAAAAAGGCACTTTACTCTTGGAGAAAAATCGAAAAAGTGGCTTTATTCCTATATTATTGGCCGCAGCGAACTGAAACTCGGGATCCGGGATTGCCTCAGCCGGTAGCACCTGCTACCACCCAGAGCTTTTTTATATCTCGCACCAAAAAGGCACTTTACTCTTGGAGAAAAATCGAAATAGTGGCTTTATTCCTATATTATTGGCCGCAGCGAACTGAAACTCGGGATCCGGGATTGCCTCAGCCGGTAGCACCTGCTACCACCCAGAGCTTTTTTATATCTCGCACCAAAAAGGCACTTTACTCTTGGAGAAAAATCGAAAAAGTGGCTTTATTCCTATATTATTGGCCGCAGCGAACTGAAACTCGGGATCCGGGATTGCCTCAGCCGGTAGCACCTGCTACCACCCAGAGCTTTTTTATATCTCGCACCAAAAAGGCACTTTACTCTTGGAGAAAAATCGAAAAAGTGGCTTTATTCCTATATTATTGGCCGCAGCGAACTGAAACTCGGGATCCGGGATTGCCTCAGCCGGTAGCACCTGCTACCACCCAGAGCTTTTTTATATCTCGCACCAAAAAGGCACTTTACTCTTGGAGAAAAATCGAAAAAGTGGCTTTATTCCTATATTATTGGCCGCAGCGAACTGAAACTCGGGATCCGGGATTGCCTCAGCCGGTAGCACCTGCTACCACCCAGAGCTTTTTTATATCTCGCACCAAAAAGGCACTTTACTCTTGGAGAAAAATCGAAAAAGTGGCTTTATTCCTATATTATTGGCCGCAGCGAACTGAAACTCGGGATCCGGGATTGCCTCAGCCGGTAGCACCTGCTACCACCCAGAGCTTTTTTATATCTCGCACCAAAAGGGCACTTTACTCTTGGAGAAAAATCGAAAAGGTGGCTTTATTCCTATATTATTGGCCGCAGCGAACTGAAACTCGGGATCCGGGATTGCCTCAGCCGGTAGCACCTGCTACCACCCAGAGCTTTTTTATATCTCGCATCAAAAGGGCACTTTACTCTTGGAGAAAAATCGTAAAAGTGGCTTTATTCCTATATTATTGGCCGCAGCGAACTGAAACTCGGGATCCGGGATTGCCTCAGCCGGTAGCACCTGCTACCACCCAGAGCTTTTCTATATCTCGCACCAAAAGGGCACTTTACTCTTGGAGAAAAATCGAAAAAGTGGCTTTATTCCTATATTATTGGCCGCAGCGAACTGAAACTCGGGATCCGGGATTGCCTCAGCCGGTAGCACCTGCTACCGCCCAGAGCTTTTTTATATCTTGCACCAAAAGGGCACTTTACTCTTGGAGAAAAATCGAAAAAGTGGCTTTATTCCTATATTATTGTCCGCAGCGAACTGAAACTCGGGATCCGGGATTGCCTCAGCCGGTAGCACCTGCTACCACCCAGAGCTTTTTTATATCTCGCACCAAAAAGGCACTTTACTCTTGGAGAAAAATCGAAATAGTGGCTTTATTCCTATATTATTGGCCGCAGCGAACTGAAACTCGAGATCCGGGATTGCCTCAGCCGGTAGCACCTGCTACCACCCAGAGCTTTTATCCATCTCGCACCAAAAGGGCACTTTACTCTTGGAGAAAAATCGAAAAAGTGGCTTTATTCCTATATTATTGGCCGCAGCGAACTGAAACTCGGGATCCGGGATTGCCTCAGCCGGTAGCACCTGCTACCACCCAGAGCTTTTTTCTATCTCGCACCAAAAGGGCATTTTACTCTTGGAGAAAAATCGAAAAAGTGGCTTTATTCCTATATTATTGGCCGCAGCGAACTGAAACTCGGGATCCGGGATTGCCTCAGCCGGTAGCACCTGCTACCACCCAGAGCTTTCTTCCATCCCGCACCAAAAGGGCACTTTAGTCTTGAGTTTGGGTTTCAAGGTCATGAGCTAACAACTGGAGTTGAAATTTTGCGTAAAAATCCTTTCGTCCAGGACTACATGCTGTGTCGGATGAACGGCCAGACAGGAGGGACAGACGGACAAAGTGAGGACATAAGCGCCTCCCTGTTTGGAGAAATGTGCTAAAAACAGCAGCTGCTCCCACATTCGCCTATGATCACGAGTTGAGGTATGTAGCGCATATCGTAATGTTACGTATTTCGCGTACGAGTTCGATTATAATTGAGACGATCTTCAAGACGATCGTTTTAAAACACCCACTGCTCAATACTGCGTACAACAGTTGATACACGCGAACAAATATCTACTTGAAATATCGCAGGTTACACTTCGCTTTCTATCCGCTGTCTATCGCTTCGTATTCAATACTGGTGCTGTGGGCGATCCATAGTGCTCATACCTATAGGTTCCGACCAATTATCTCGAATGGGTCATGGGTTCTCCTGCAAATTCCACAGTGACTCAGCATGTGGTTCAGATTCAGATTCAGATTCTTTATTAGCTCTACAATAATTATTACAAAACATATAATCAAAATATTGCATCCATGGGTTGCGAATGAGCATCGTCAATATATAGCATAAATAAACACATAAATAGAAATATGATAAATATTAACATATAATAGATTATCAATCATCCAATGTGAATGGACAAACGGACAAAGAATCAATGATGAAATATCAGACCATCTTGGCATCAAGACGATGGTTTCTAGACGACTCCGGGATAATCACACACTTTTCGCATGCTTCTCGTGTATTCTGGGATGACAGCACCTCCGCCAATCAGACTGATGTTTTCTGAGTGATGTTGAAATCTCCTTATTCAGTTTCACGAGCAGAAGCCTACACGCGCGCTCTGGAACGCACCAGAGCCTCGCACTTACACACTACGACCTAATGGGATGAGTCTAGAAAGATCGCGGGTTCTCTAGAATCTTTCATATCTTTCTAATGACAATATAACTGAGTGCTTTCTTCGCATTCTCGAATTGTAGATATCTAAGTAGGTATTTCGGTTCAACACCTACCTATTTCGGTTGGCATCTGAGGACAAACGGTTCACTCGACAAATAATAATTTTTATGAAGTGCCTCCGTAGCCGGCCCCAGCTTCATGTATAGTAGCCAGATAAAAGTTAGATAGGAACCTACTATCTAACCTATTAAAAACAAACTCATACCAAACCGACACATAATCGTGGTGTATTTCATTTCATTTTTTCTTGAAACCTTTCGCCTCCAATTTGGTATTGAGCCGTAAGAAATCAAAGTAGTGGAACTATGGCAATTCTGGCGCAGTAAGGAATCTGCATTACCGACATCGACAGTGGCGCCATCTATTGGCACAGAGTAGCGCAACCTAGCGGCGCGCATAGGAACTAACTTACCAACATTCACAGGAACTTGCATCACCGGCATTTACAGGAATCTACCGACATTTGTAGGAACCTGCAATCCCGGCATTCACAGGAATATACCGACATTTACAGCAACTTGCATTACCGGCATTTACAGGAATCTATCAGCACTCACAGGAACCTGCATTGCCGGCATTTACAATGAACCAGCATTACCGGCATTCCCAGTGATCTATCGATATTGGCAGTAGCGCCACCTTCCGGTACAGCTGCGAAGCGCCATTGAGCACAGATACAAACCTACATCTCCAACATATTTTAGCACAGATAGGGTCAAACCTACATTACCATCAAATCTGAGGATTTATTACTAGGTGTATACCTGGTTGCATAGTTAATTTGTTAGTGGAAAATTTAGTAACATTTATGTTTATCAAATCATGAAATAAAAAAGTCTAAAAGATTCGTGAGAAAATCCCTCCTGTCACTAATGTAATGAATTAAACATAATCAGGGGTATAATAAGGAACATTAGGAAAAAAAGACAATGTGAAAAATCACTGCTTTAATGTTTTATAGGTATACATGTGATAAAAAGTATTTTAATAATGATGAAATATTAAATAATGATTATGATCAATAGATTATACTGTACGGAGCGCGAGTAACTGTTTTTTAGTTCCTTCTCGCACTTGATGCAAGCCTCCAGTAAGGCTTCGGAATGAAGAAGTGGAATGGAATCTTCGAGCTGCAGCTGAGTACATAGAAATTCTGTGAAATCATCAGGATGTCCATTGAACTGGTGGCAGAAATCGAAAAATAGATTTTTTTTATAGCTGTAGTAGGTATCATATAGGTGACAAAAGGAGGGTAGGATTGCTTTCAGTTACAGTATTTCGGCTACTTTTTCAAAGTCAAGCCATAGACGCAACTATCTCTGGGTCAAAAAATAACCCAAATGCGCATGCGTAGAAGTAGAATAGCGCATCCACTCAACTTTACTGTTCCAGAATGTATGGGAGAGGTTAATACAAAAAAAATACACATGAGCTGTTATTGGTTGAAGTTTTATCCAGTTTAGATTGAACATTTTAATGCATACTTAGTTGATTATGATTACACACAGAACACTACTCTCTCTTCATGTTTACTAGCAGTCGTTTTATTTCAATCCATTTTGAGTCTTTCATTACTTAAAGGTCCTAAATGGGACGGAGCCCTAATGAGTAGTAGTGAGCAAACTTACGTAAGAGTTAGGAGTTAGTTATTGCGTAAAACTGCGCAATACTTCAGAAAAGTCTAGAATATTCTTAATTAATGACGCCATTGTTCAACAGTTATCATGATGATTCATTATATTCCAAGGTTAATGTTGCAACATGTGACGCAACAAGTGTTTACCTCGAAAAATCGAGAATCGAGCCCTATCCTCCCTTGTGTTCTTCATCAAAGCAATTCAAGCCCTGCTGAGCCCCCTTGTGTCTTCAAAATCGTTTGGAGCCCTATTGCGCCTCTTGTGTCTTCAATTATCGTTTGCAGCCCAGGTGACCCTCTTCTGATTTCTCGAAGATTCTGAAGTCTTAAAAAGCTCCTAAGTACCTTCTTAGGTTTCTCGAAGCCCTATGTAGCCCCCAGGTGTCTTCTTGTTTCATTGGTTGCCCTACTGAACCCCTTTTTACAGTGTGTTGGTTCTCAAGCTCTAGTTAGCTCCTGTTAGTCTTTAGGTGTTGGCCGACATGGCCCCCTCGTGTCTTCAAGTGTCATTTGGGGCCCAAGTGATCCCCGCCAGGCCTTCGTCCAATGTTTAAAGGCCTCCGCTCTCTTGTGTCTACATTGAAGCATTTCAGGCCCTGTTAAGCCCCCTTGTATCTTCAAATATAGTTTGGAGTCCTAATAAGCCTCCTTGTGCCGCCAATTATCGTTGGCAACCCTGGTGACCCCCTTCTGTTTTCTCGAGTTTCTGGAATTTTCAGAAAGCTCCCTTGTGCCCCTTCTCAGGTTTCTCGGAGCCCTATGTGGCCCCCTGTGTTCCCATGTTTTATTTGTAGCCCTGCTGAGCCCTTTTGTACATTGTGTCAGTTTTCAAAGCTCTAGTTACCTCCGGTAAGTCTTCATGGTGTTGGTTCAAATCCTACAGGGCCCACTTAGTATCTCTAAGTGTCATTTGAAGCCCTAGTGAGCCCAGCCAGGCCTTCTTTCGATTTTCAGAGCCCTATCCTCCCTTCTGTTCTACATCAGAGCATTTCGAGCCTTGTTGAGCCCCCTTGTGTCTTCAAGTATCGTTTGGAGCCCTATTGAGCCCCCTTGTGTCCTCAATCATTGTATGTAGCCCCGGTGACCCCCTTCTGACTTATCGATATATCTGGCATCTGAGTAAGCTCCCTTTTGCCTTCTCAGGTTTTTCAGAGCCAAGATAGCGAGTTTCAACCCGCTGCGGCCAATAATATAGAGATAAAGCCACTTTTTCGAGTTTTCTCCAAGAGTAAAGTGCCCTTTTGGTGCGAGATAGGAGAAAGCTCTGGGTGGTAGCAGGTGCTACCGGCTAAGACAATCCCGGATACCGAGTTTCAACCCGCTGCGGCCAATAATATAGAGATAAAGCCACTTTTTCGAGTTTTCTCCAAGAGTAAAGTGCCCTTTTGGTGCGAGATAGGAGAAAGCTCTGGGTGGTAGCAGGTGCTACCGGCTAAGACAACCCCGGATACCGAGTTTCAACCCGCTGCGGCCAATAATATAGAGATAAAGCCACTTTTTCGAGTTTTCGCCAGGAGTAAAGTGCCCTTTTGGTGCGAGATAGGAAAAAGCTCTGGGTGGTAGCAGGTGCTACCGGCTAAGACAACCCCGGATACCGAGTTTCAACCCGCTGCGGCCAATAATATAGAGATAAAGCCACTTTTTCGAGTTTTCTCCAAGAGTAAAGTGCCCTTTTGGTGCGAGATAGGAGAAAGCTCTGGGTGGTAGCAGGTGCTACCGGCTAAGACAACCCCGGATACCGAGTTTCAACCCGCTGCGGCCAATAATATAGAGATAAAGCCACTTTTTCGAGTTTTCTCCAAGAGTAAAGTGCCCTTTTGGTGCGAGATAGGAGAAAGCTCTGGGTGGTAGCAGGTGCTACCGGCTAAGACAACCCCGGATACCGAGTTTCAACCCGCTGCGGCCAATAATATAGAGATAAAGCCACTTTTTCGAGTTTTCGCCAGGAGTAAAGTGCCCTTTTGGTGCGAGATAGGAAAAAGCTCTGGGTGGTAGCAGGTGCTACCGGCTAAGACAACCCCGGATACCGAGTTTCAACCCGCTGCGGCCAATAATATAGAGATAAAGCCACTTTTTCGAGTTTTCGCCAGGAGTAAAGTGCCCTTTTGGTGCGAGATAGGAAAAAGCTCTGGGTGGTAGCAGGTGCTACCGGCTAAGACAACCCCGGATACCGAGTTTCAACCCGCTGCGGCCAATAATATAGAGATAAAGCCACTTTTTCGAGTTTTCTCCAAGAGTAAAGTGCCCTTTTGGTGCGAGATAGGAGAAAGCTCTGGGTGGTAGCAGGTGCTACCGGCTAAGACAACCCCGGATACCGAGTTTCAACCCGCTGCGGCCAATAATATAGAGATAAAGCCACTTTTTCGAGTTTTCTCCAAGAGTAAAGTGCCCTTTTGGTGCGAGATAGGAGAAAGCTCTGGGTGGTAGCAGGTGCTACCGGCTAAGACAACCCCGGATACCGAGTTTCAACCCGCTGCGGCCAATAATATAGAGATAAAGCCACTTTTTCGAGTTTTCTCCAAGAGTAAAGTGCCCTTTTGGTGCGAGATAGGAGAAAGCTCTGGGTGGTAGCAGGTGCTACCGGCTAAGACAATCCCGGATACCGAGTTTCAACCCGCTGCGGCCAATAATATAGAGATAAAGCCACTTTTTCGAGTTTTCGCCAGGAGTAAAGTGCCCTTTTGGTGCGAGATAGGAAAAAGCTCTGGGTGGTAGCAGGTGCTACCGGCTAAGACAACCCCGGATACCGAGTTTCAACCCGCTGCGGCCAATAATATAGAGATAAAGCCACTTTTTCGAGTTTTCTCCAAGAGTAAAGTGCCCTTTTGGTGCGAGATAGGAGAAAGCTCTGGGTGGTAGCAGGTGCTACCGGCTAAGACAATCCCGGATACCGAGTTTCAACCCGCTGCGGCCAATAATATAGAGATAAAGCCACTTTTTCGAGTTTTCTCCAAGAGTAAAGTGCCCTTTTGGTGCGAGATAGGAGAAAGCTCTGGGTGGTAGCAGGTGCTACCGGCTAAGACAACCCCGGATACCGAGTTTCAACCCGCTGCGGCCAATAATATAGAGATAAAGCCACTTTTTCGAGTTTTCTCCAAGAGTAAAGTGCCCTTTTGGTGCGAGATAGGAGAAAGCTCTGGGTGGTAGCAGGTGCTACCGGCTAAGACAATCCCGGATACCGAGTTTCAACCCGCTGCGGCCAATAATATAGAGATAAAGCCACTTTTTCGAGTTTTCTCCAAGAGTAAAGTGCCCTTTTGGTGCGAGATAGGAGAAAGCTCTGGGTGGTAGCAGGTGCTACCGGCTAAGACAACCCCGGATACCGAGTTTCAACCCGCTGCGGCCAATAATATAGAGATAAAGCCACTTTTTCGAGTTTTCTCCAAGAGTAAAGTGCCCTTTTGGTGCAAGATAGGAAAAAGCTCTGGGTGGTAGCAGGTGCTACCGGCTAAGACAACCCCGGATACCGAGTTTCAACCCGCTGCGGCCAATAATATAGAGATAAAGCCACTTTTTCGAGTTTTCTCCAAGAGTAAAGTGCCCTTTTGGTGCGAGATAGGAGAAAGCTCTGGGTGGTAGCAGGTGCTACCGGCTAAAACAATCTCGGATACCGAGTTTCAACCCACTGGGGCCAATAATATAGAGATAAAGCCACTTTTTCGAGTTTTCTCCAAGAGTAAAGTGCCCTTTTGGTGCGAGATAGGAGAAAGCTCTGGGTGGTAGCAGGTGCTACCGGCTAAAACAATCTCGGATACCGAGTTTCAACCCGCTGCGGCCAATAATATAGAGATAAAGCCACTTTTTCGAGTTTTCTCCAAGAGTAAAGTGCCCTTTTGGTGCGAGATAGGAGAAAGCTCTGGGTGGTAGCAGGTGCTACCGGCTAAGACAACCCCGGATACCGAGTTTCAACCCGCTGCGGCCAATAATATAGAGATAAAGCCACTTTTTCGAGTTTTCTCCAAGAGTAAAGTGCCCTTTTGGTGCAAGATAGGAAAAAGCTCTGGGTGGTAGCAGGTGCTACCGGCTAAGACAACCCCGGATACCGAGTTTCAACCCGCTGCGGCCAATAATATAGAGATAAAGCCACTTTTTCGAGTTTTCTCCAAGAGTAAAGTGCCCTTTTGGTGCGAGATAGGAGAAAGCTCTGGGTGGTAGCAGGTGCTACCGGCTAAAACAATCTCGGATACCGAGTTTCAACCCACTGGGGCCAATAATATAGAGATAAAGCCACTTTTTCGAGTTTTCTCCAAGAGTAAAGTGCCCTTTTGGTGCGAGATAGGAGAAAGCTCTGGGTGGTAGCAGGTGCTACCGGCTAAAACAATCCCGGATACCGAGTTTCAACCCGCTGCGGCCAATAATATAGAGATAAAGCCACTTTTTCGAGTTTTCTCCAAGAGTAAAGTGCCCTTTCGGTGCGAGATAGGAGAAAGCTCTGGGTGGTAGCAGGTGCTACCGGCTAAAACGATCCCGGATACCGAGTTTCAACCCGCTGCGGCCAATAATATAGAGATAAAGCCACTTTTTCGAGTTTTCTCCAAGAGTAAAGTGCCCTTTTGGTGCGAGATAGGAGAAAGCTCTGGGTGGTAGCAGGTGCTACCGGCTAAAACAATCCCGGATACCGAGTTTCAACCCGCTGCGGCCAATAATATAGAGATAAAGCCACTTTTTCGAGTTTTCTCCAAGAGTAAAGTGCTCTTTTGGTGCGAGATAGGAGAAAGCTCTGGGTGGTAGCAGGTGCTACCGGCTAAAACAATCCCGGATACCGAGTTTCAACCCGCTGCGGCCAATAATATAGAGATAAAGCCACTTTTTCGAGTTTTCTCCAAGAGTAAAGTGCCCTTTTGGTGCGAGATAGGAGAAAGCTCTGGGTGGTAGCAGGTGCTACCGGCTAAAACAATCCCGGATACCGAGTTTCAACCCGCTGCGGCCAATAATATAGAGATAAAGCCACTTTTTCGAGTTTTCTCCAAGAGTAAAGTGCCCTTTTGGTGCGAGATAGGAGAAAGCTCTGGGTGGTAGCAGGTGCTACCGGCTAAGACAATCCCGGATACCGAGTTTCAACCCGCTGCGGCCAATAATATAGAGATAAAGCCACTTTTTCGAGTTTTCTCCAAGAGTAAAGTGCCCTTTTGGTGCGAGATAGGAGAAAGCTCTGGGTGGTAGCAGGTGCTACCGGCTAAAACAATCCCGGATACCGAGTTTCAACCCGCTGCGGCCAATAATATAGAGATAAAGCCACTTTTTCGAGTTTTCTCCAAGAGTAAAGTGCCCTTTTGGTGCGAGATAGGAGAAAGCTCTGGGTGGTAGCAGGTGCTACCGGCTAAGACAATCCCGGATACCGAGTTTCAACCCGCTGCGGCCAATAATATAGAGATAAAGCCACTTTTTCGAGTTTTCGCCAGGAGTAAAGTGCCCTTTTCGTGCGAGATAGGAAAAAGCTCTGGGTGGTAGCAGGTGCTACCGGCTAAGACAACCCCGGATACCGAGTTTCAACCCGCTGCGGCCAATAATATAGAGATAAAGCCACTTTTTCGAGTTTTCTCCAAGAGTAAAGTGCCCTTTTGGTGCGAGATAGGAGAAAGCTCTGGGTGGTAGCAGGTGCTACCGGCTAAGACAACCCCGGATACCGAGTTTCAACCCGCTGCGGCCAATAATATAGAGATAAAGCCACTTTTTCGAGTTTTCTCCAAGAGTAAAGTGCCCTTTTGGTGCGAGATAGGAGAAAGCTCTGGGTGGTAGCAGGTGCTACCGGCTAAGACAACCCCGGATACCGAGTTTCAACCCGCTGCGGCCAATAATATAGAGATAAAGCCACTTTTTCGAGTTTTCGCCAGGAGTAAAGTGCCCTTTTGGTGCGAGATAGGAAAAAGCTCTGGGTGGTAGCAGGTGCTACCGGCTAAGACAACCCCGGATACCGAGTTTCAACCCGCTGCGGCCAATAATATAGAGATAAAGCCACTTTTTCGAGTTTTCGCCAGGAGTAAAGTGCCCTTTTGGTGCGAGATAGGAAAAAGCTCTGGGTGGTAGCAGGTGCTACCGGCTAAGACAACCCCGGATACCGAGTTTCAACCCGCTGCGGCCAATAATATAGAGATAAAGCCACTTTTTCGAGTTTTCTCCAAGAGTAAAGTGCCCTTTTGGTGCGAGATAGGAGAAAGCTCTGGGTGGTAGCAGGTGCTACCGGCTAAGACAACCCCGGATACCGAGTTTCAACCCGCTGCGGCCAATAATATAGAGATAAAGCCACTTTTTCGAGTTTTCTCCAAGAGTAAAGTGCCCTTTTGGTGCGAGATAGGAGAAAGCTCTGGGTGGTAGCAGGTGCTACCGGCTAAGACAATCCCGGATACCGAGTTTCAACCCGCTGCGGCCAATAATATAGAGATAAAGCCACTTTTTCGAGTTTTCGCCAGGAGTAAAGTGCCCTTTTGGTGCGAGATAGGAAAAAGCTCTGGGTGGTAGCAGGTGCTACCGGCTAAGACAACCCCGGATACCGAGTTTCAACCCGCTGCGGCCAATAATATAGAGATAAAGCCACTTTTTCGAGTTTTCTCCAAGAGTAAAGTGCCCTTTTGGTGCGAGATAGGAGAAAGCTCTGGGTGGTAGCAGGTGCTACCGGCTAAGACAACCCCGGATACCGAGTTTCAACCCGCTGCGGCCAATAATATAGAGATAAAGCCACTTTTTCGAGTTTTCGCCAGGAGTAAAGTGCCCTTTTGGTGCGAGATAGGAAAAAGCTCTGGGTGGTAGCAGGTGCTACCGGCTAAGACAACCCCGGATACCGAGTTTCAACCCGCTGCGGCCAATAATATAGAGATAAAGCCACTTTTTCGAGTTTTCTCCAAGAGTAAAGTGCCCTTTTGGTGCGAGATAGGAGAAAGCTCTGGGTGGTAGCAGGTGCTACCGGCTAAGACAACCCCGGATACCGAGTTTCAACCCGCTGCGGCCAATAATATAGAGATAAAGCCACTTTTTCGAGTTTTCGCCAGGAGTAAAGTGCCCTTTTGGTGCGAGATAGGAAAAAGCTCTGGGTGGTAGCAGGTGCTACCGGCTAAGACAACCCCGGATACCGAGTTTCAACCCGCTGCGGCCAATAATATAGAGATAAAGCCACTTTTTCGAGTTTTCGCCAGGAGTAAAGTGCCCTTTTGGTGCGAGATAGGAAAAAGCTCTGGGTGGTAGCAGGTGCTACCGGCTAAGACAACCCCGGATACCGAGTTTCAACCCGCTGCGGCCAATAATATAGAGATAAAGCCACTTTTTCGAGTTTTCTCCAAGAGTAAAGTGCCCTTTTGGTGCGAGATAGGAGAAAGCTCTGGGTGGTAGCAGGTGCTACCGGCTAACACAACCCCGGATACCGAGTTTCAACCCGCTGCGGCCAATAATATAGAGATAAAGCCACTTTTTCGAGTTTTCTCCAAGAGTAAAGTGCCCTTTTGGTGCGAGATAGGAGAAAGCTCTGGGTGGTAGCAGGTGCTACCGGCTAAGACAATCCCGGATACCGAGTTTCAACCCGCTGCGGCCAATAATATAGAGATAAAGCCACTTTTTCGAGTTTTCGACAGGAGTAAAGTGCCCTTTTCGTGCGAGATAGGAAAAAGCTCTGGGTGGTAGCAGGTGCTACCGGCTAAGACAACCCCGGATACCGAGTTTCAACCCGCTGCGGCCAATAATATAGAGATAAAGCCACTTTTTCGAGTTTTCTCCAAGAGTAAAGTGCCCTTTTGGTGCGAGATAGGAGAAAGCTCTGGGTGGTAGCAGGTGCTACCGGCTAAGACAACCCCGGATACCGAGTTTCAACCCGCTGCGGCCAATAATATAGAGATAAAGCCACTTTTTCGAGTTTTCTCCAAGAGTAAAGTGCCCTTTTGGTGCGAGATAGGAGAAAGCTCTGGGTGGTAGCAGGTGCTACCGGCTAAGACAACCCCGGATACCGAGTTTCAACCCGCTGCGGCCAATAATATAGAGATAAAGCCACTTTTTCGAGTTTTCGCCAGGAGTAAAGTGCCCTTTTGGTGCGAGATAGGAAAAAGCTCTGGGTGGTAGCAGGTGCTACCGGCTAAGACAACCCCGGATACCGAGTTTCAACCCGCTGCGGCCAATAATATAGAGATAAAGCCACTTTTTCGAGTTTTCGCCAGGAGTAAAGTGCCCTTTTGGTGCGAGATAGGAAAAAGCTCTGGGTGGTAGCAGGTGCTACCGGCTAAGACAACCCCGGATACCGAGTTTCAACCCGCTGCGGCCAATAATATAGAGATAAAGCCACTTTTTCGAGTTTTCTCCAAGAGTAAAGTGCCCTTTTGGTGCGAGATAGGAGAAAGCTCTGGGTGGTAGCAGGTGCTACCGGCTAAGACAACCCCGGATACCGAGTTTCAACCCGCTGCGGCCAATAATATAGAGATAAAGCCACTTTTTTGAGTTTTCTCCAAGAGTAAAGTGCCCTTTTGGTGCGAGATAGGAGAAAGCTCTGGGTGGTAGCAGGTGCTACCGGCTAAGACAATCCCGGATACCGAGTTTCAACCCGCTGCGGCCAATAATATAGAGATAAAGCCACTTTTTCGAGTTTTCGCCAGGAGTAAAGTGCCCTTTTGGTGCGAGATAGGAAAAAGCTCTGGGTGGTAGCAGGTGCTACCGGCTAAGACAACCCCGGATACCGAGTTTCAACCCGCTGCGGCCAATAATATAGAGATAAAGCCACTTTTTCGAGTTTTCTCCAAGAGTAAAGTGCCCTTTTGGTGCGAGATAGGAGAAAGCTCTGGGTGGTAGCAGGTGCTACCGGCTAAGACAACCCCGGATACCGAGTTTCAACCCGCTGCGGCCAATAATATAGAGATAAAGCCACTTTTTCGAGTTTTCGCCAGGAGTAAAGTGCCCTTTTGGTGCGAGATAGGAAAAAGCTCTGGGTGGTAGCAGGTGCTACCGGCTAAGACAACCCCGGATACCGAGTTTCAACCCGCTGCGGCCAATAATATAGAGATAAAGCCACTTTTTCGAGTTTTCTCCAAGAGTAAAGTGCCCTTTTGGTGCGAGATAGGAGAAAGCTCTGGGTGGTAGCAGGTGCTACCGGCTAAGACAACCCCGGATACCGAGTTTCAACCCGCTGCGGCCAATAATATAGAGATAAAGCCACTTTTTCGAGTTTTCGCCAGGAGTAAAGTGCCCTTTTGGTGCGAGATAGGAAAAAGCTCTGGGTGGTAGCAGGTGCTACCGGCTAAGACAACCCCGGATACCGAGTTTCAACCCGCTGCGGCCAATAATATAGAGATAAAGCCACTTTTTCGAGTTTTCGCCAGGAGTAAAGTGCCCTTTTGGTGCGAGATAGGAAAAAGCTCTGGGTGGTAGCAGGTGCTACCGGCTAAGACAACCCCGGATACCGAGTTTCAACCCGCTGCGGCCAATAATATAGAGATAAAGCCACTTTTTCGAGTTTTCTCCAAGAGTAAAGTGCCCTTTTGGTGCGAGATAGGAGAAAGCTCTGGGTGGTAGCAGGTGCTACCGGCTAACACAACCCCGGATACCGAGTTTCAACCCGCTGCGGCCAATAATATAGAGATAAAGCCACTTTTTCGAGTTTTCTCCAAGAGTAAAGTGCCCTTTTGGTGCGAGATAGGAGAAAGCTCTGGGTGGTAGCAGGTGCTACCGGCTAAGACAACCCCGGATACCGAGTTTCAACCCGCTGCGGCCAATAATATAGAGATAAAGCCACTTTTTCGAGTTTTCTCCAAGAGTAAAGTGCCCTTTTGGTGCGAGATAGGAGAAAGCTCTGGGTGGTAGCAGGTGCTACCGGCTAAGACAACCCCGGATACCGAGTTTCAACCCGCTGCGGCCAATAATATAGAGATAAAGCCACTTTTTCGAGTTTTCTCCAAGAGTAAAGTGCCCTTTTGGTGCGAGATAGGAGAAAGCTCTGGGTGGTAGCAGGTGCTACCGGCTAAGACAACCCCGGATACCGAGTTTCAACCCGCTGCGGCCAATAATATAGAGATAAAGCCACTTTTTCGAGTTTTCTCCAAGAGTAAAGTGCCCTTTTGGTGCGAGATAGGAGAAAGCTCTGGGTGGTAGCAGGTGCTACCGGCTAAGACAACCCCGGATACCGAGTTTCAACCCGCTGCGGCCAATAATATAGAGATAAAGCCACTTTTTCGAGTTTTCTCCAAGAGTAAAGTGCCCTTTTGGTGCGAGATAGGAGAAAGCTCTGGGTGGTAGCAGGTGCTACCGGCTAAGACAACCCCGGATACCGAGTTTCAACCCGCTGCGGCCAATAATATAGAGATAAAGCCACTTTTTCGAGTTTTCTCCAAGAGTAAAGTGCCCTTTTGGTGCGAGATAGGAGAAAGCTCTGGGTGGTAGCAGGTGCTACCGGCTAAGACAACCCCGGATACCGAGTTTCAACCCGCTGCGGCCAATAATATAGAGATAAAGCCACTTTTTCGAGTTTTCTCCAAGAGTAAAGTGCCCTTTTGGTGCGAGATAGGAAAAAGCTCTGGGTGGTAGCAGGTGCTACCGGCTAAGACAACCCCGGATACCGAGTTTCAACCCGCTGCGGCCAATAATATAGAGATAAAGCCACTTTTTCGAGTTTTCTCCAAGAGTAAAGTGCCCTTTTGGTGCGAGATAGGAGAAAGCTCTGGGTGGTAGCAGGTGCTACCGGCTAAGACAACCCCGGATACCGAGTTTCAACCCGCTGCGGCCAATAATATAGAGATAAAGCCACTTTTTCGAGTTTTCTCCAAGAGTAAAGTGCCCTTTTGGTGCGAGATAGGAAAAAGCTCTGGGTGGTAGCAGGTGCTACCGGCTAAGACAACCCCGGATACCGAGTTTCAACCCGCTGCGGCCAATAATATAGAGATAAAGCCACTTTTTCGAGTTTTCGCCAGGAGTAAAGTGCCCTTTTGGTGCGAGATAGGAAAAAGCTCTGGGTGGTAGCAGGTGCTACCGGCTAAGACAACCCCGGATACCGAGTTTCAACCCGCTGCGGCCAATAATATAGAGATAAAGCCACTTTTTCGAGTTTTCTCCAAGAGTAAAGTGCCCTTTTGGTGCGAGATAGGAGAAAGCTCTGGGTGGTAGCAGGTGCTACCGGCTAAGACAACCTTGGATACCGAGTTTCAACCCGCTGCGGCCAATAATATAGAGATAAAGCCACTTTTTCGAGTTTTCTCCAAGAGTAAAGTGCCCTTTTGGTGCGAGATAGGAGAAAGCTCTGGGTGGTAGCAGGTGCTACCGGCTAAGACAACCCCGGATACCGAGTTTCAACCCGCTGCGGCCAATAATATAGAGATAAAGCCACTTTTTCGAGTTTTCTCCAAGAGTAAAGTGCCCTTTTGGTGCGAGATAGGAGAAAGCTCTGGGTGGTAGCAGGTGCTACCGGCTAAGACAACCCCGGATACCGAGTTTCAACCCGCTGCGGCCAATAATATAGAGATAAAGCCACTTTTTCGAGTTTTCGCCAGGAGTAAAGTGCCCTTTTGGTGCGAGATAGGAAAAAGCTCTGGGTGGTAGCAGGTGCTACCGGCTAAGACAACCCCGGATACCGAGTTTCAACCCGCTGCGGCCAATAATATAGAGATAAAGCCACTTTTTCGAGTTTTCGCCAGGAGTAAAGTGCCCTTTTGGTGCGAGATAGGAAAAAGCTCTGGGTGGTAGCAGGTGCTACCGGCTAAGACAACCCCGGATACCGAGTTTCAACCCGCTGCGGCCAATAATATAGAGATAAAGCCACTTTTTCGAGTTTTCTCCAAGAGTAAAGTGCCCTTTTGGTGCGAGATAGGAGAAAGCTCTGGGTGGTAGCAGGTGCTACCGGCTAAGACAACCCCGGATACCGAGTTTCAACCCGCTGCGGCCAATAATATAGAGATAAAGCCACTTTTTCGAGTTTTCTCCAAGAGTAAAGTGCCCTTTTGGTGCGAGATAGGAGAAAGCTCTGGGTGGTAGCAGGTGCTACCGGCTAAAACAATCCCGGATACCGAGTTTCAACCCGCTGCGGCCAATAATATAGAGATAAAGCCACTTTTTCGAGTTTTCTCCAAGAGTAAAGTGCTCTTTTGGTGCGAGATAGGAGAAAGCTCTGGGTGGTAGCAGGTGCTACCGGCTAAAACAATCCCGGATACCGAGTTTCAACCCGCTGCGGCCAATAATATAGAGATAAAGCCACTTTTTCGAGTTTTCTCCAAGAGTAAAGTGCCCTTTTGGTGCGAGATAGGAGAAAGCTCTGGGTGGTAGCAGGTGCTACCGGCTAAAACAATCCCGGATACCGAGTTTCAACCCGCTGCGGCCAATAATATAGAGATAAAGCCACTTTTTCGAGTTTTCTCCAAGAGTAAAGTGCCCTTTTGGTGCGAGATAGGAGAAAGCTCTGGGTGGTAGCAGGTGCTACCGGCTAAGACAATCCCGGATACCGAGTTTCAACCCGCTGCGGCCAATAATATAGAGATAAAGCCACTTTTTCGAGTTTTCTCCAAGAGTAAAGTGCCCTTTTGGTGCGAGATAGGAGAAAGCTCTGGGTGGTAGCAGGTGCTACCGGCTAAAACAATCCCGGATACCGAGTTTCAACCCGCTGCGGCCAATAATATAGAGATAAAGCCACTTTTTCGAGTTTTCTCCAAGAGTAAAGTGCCCTTTTGGTGCGAGATAGGAGAAAGCTCTGGGTGGTAGCAGGTGCTACCGGCTAAGACAATCCCGGATACCGAGTTTCAACCCGCTGCGGCCAATAATATAGAGATAAAGCCACTTTTTCGAGTTTTCTCCAAGAGTAAAGTGCCCTTTTGGTGCGAGATAGGAGAAAGCTCTGGGTGGTAGCAGGTGCTACCGGCTAAGACAACCCCGGATACCGAGTTTCAACCCGCTGCGGCCAATAATATAGAGATAAAGCCACTTTTTCGAGTTTTCGCCAGGAGTAAAGTGCCCTTTTCGTGCGAGATAGGAAAAAGCTCTGGGTGGTAGCAGGTGCTACCGGCTAAGACAACCCCGGATACCGAGTTTCAACCCGCTGCGGCCAATAATATAGAGATAAAGCCACTTTTTCGAGTTTTCTCCAAGAGTAAAGTGCCCTTTTGGTGCGAGATAGGAGAAAGCTCTGGGTGGTAGCAGGTGCTACCGGCTAAGACAACCCCGGATACCGAGTTTCAACCCGCTGCGGCCAATAATATAGAGATAAAGCCACTTTTTCGAGTTTTCTCCAAGAGTAAAGTGCCCTTTTGGTGCGAGATAGGAGAAAGCTCTGGGTGGTAGCAGGTGCTACCGGCTAAGACAACCCCGGATACCGAGTTTCAACCCGCTGCGGCCAATAATATAGAGATAAAGCCACTTTTTCGAGTTTTCGCCAGGAGTAAAGTGCCCTTTTGGTGCGAGATAGGAAAAAGCTCTGGGTGGTAGCAGGTGCTACCGGCTAAGACAACCCCGGATACCGAGTTTCAACCCGCTGCGGCCAATAATATAGAGATAAAGCCACTTTTTCGAGTTTTCGCCAGGAGTAAAGTGCCCTTTTGGTGCGAGATAGGAAAAAGCTCTGGGTGGTAGCAGGTGCTACCGGCTAAGACAACCCCGGATACCGAGTTTCAACCCGCTGCGGCCAATAATATAGAGATAAAGCCACTTTTTCGAGTTTTCTCCAAGAGTAAAGTGCCCTTTTGGTGCGAGATAGGAGAAAGCTCTGGGTGGTAGCAGGTGCTACCGGCTAAGACAACCCCGGATACCGAGTTTCAACCCGCTGCGGCCAATAATATAGAGATAAAGCCACTTTTTCGAGTTTTCTCCAAGAGTAAAGTGCCCTTTTGGTGCGAGATAGGAGAAAGCTCTGGGTGGTAGCAGGTGCTACCGGCTAAGACAATCCCGGATACCGAGTTTCAACCCGCTGCGGCCAATAATATAGAGATAAAGCCACTTTTTCGAGTTTTCGCCAGGAGTAAAGTGCCCTTTTGGTGCGAGATAGAAAAAAGCTCTGGGTGGTAGCAGGTGCTACCGGCTAAGACAACCCCGGATACCGAGTTTCAACCCGCTGCGGCCAATAATATAGAGATAAAGCCACTTTTTCGAGTTTTCTCCAAGAGTAAAGTGCCCTTTTGGTGCGAGATAGGAGAAAGCTCTGGGTGGTAGCAGGTGCTACCGGCTAAGACAACCCCGGATACCGAGTTTCAACCCGCTGCGGCCAATAATATAGAGATAAAGCCACTTTTTCGAGTTTTCGCCAGGAGTAAAGTGCCCTTTTGGTGCGAGATAGGAAAAAGCTCTGGGTGGTAGCAGGTGCTACCGGCTAAGACAACCCCGGATACCGAGTTTCAACCCGCTGCGGCCAATAATATAGAGATAAAGCCACTTTTTCGAGTTTTCTCCAAGAGTAAAGTGCCCTTTTGGTGCGAGATAGGAGAAAGCTCTGGGTGGTAGCAGGTGCTACCGGCTAAGACAACCCCGGATACCGAGTTTCAACCCGCTGCGGCCAATAATATAGAGATAAAGCCACTTTTTCGAGTTTTCGCCAGGAGTAAAGTGCCCTTTTGGTGCGAGATAGGAAAAAGCTCTGGGTGGTAGCAGGTGCTACCGGCTAAGACAACCCCGGATACCGAGTTTCAACCCGCTGCGGCCAATAATATAGAGATAAAGCCACTTTTTCGAGTTTTCGCCAGGAGTAAAGTGCCCTTTTGGTGCGAGATAGGAAAAAGCTCTGGGTGGTAGCAGGTGCTACCGGCTAAGACAACCCCGGATACCGAGTTTCAACCCGCTGCGGCCAATAATATAGAGATAAAGCCACTTTTTCGAGTTTTCTCCAAGAGTAAAGTGCCCTTTTGGTGCGAGATAGGAGAAAGCTCTGGGTGGTAGCAGGTGCTACCGGCTAAGACAACCCCGGATACCGAGTTTCAACCCGCTGCGGCCAATAATATAGAGATAAAGCCACTTTTTCGAGTTTTCTCCAAGAGTAAAGTGCCCTTTTGGTGCGAGATAGGAGAAAGCTCTGGGTGGTAGCAGGTGCTACCGGCTAAGACAACCCCGGATACCGAGTTTCAACCCGCTGCGGCCAATAATATAGAGATAAAGCCACTTTTTCGAGTTTTCTCCAAGAGTAAAGTGCCCTTTTGGTGCGAGATAGGAGAAAGCTCTGGGTGGTAGCAGGTGCTACCGGCTAAGACAACCCCGGATACCGAGTTTCAACCCGCTGCGGCCAATAATATAGAGATAAAGCCACTTTTTCGAGTTTTCTCCAAGAGTAAAGTGCCCTTTTGGTGCGAGATAGGAGAAAGCTCTGGGTGGTAGCAGGTGCTACCGGCTAAGACAACCCCGGATACCGAGTTTCAACCCGCTGCGGCCAATAATATAGAGATAAAGCCACTTTTTCGAGTTTTCTCCAAGAGTAAAGTGCCCTTTTGGTGCGAGATAGGAGAAAGCTCTGGGTGGTAGCAGGTGCTACCGGCTAAGACAACCCCGGATACCGAGTTTCAACCCGCTGCGGCCAATAATATAGAGATAAAGCCACTTTTTCGAGTTTTCTCCAAGAGTAAAGTGCCCTTTTGGTGCGAGATAGGAGAAAGCTCTGGGTGGTAGCAGGTGCTACCGGCTAAGACAACCCCGGATACCGAGTTTCAACCCGCTGCGGCCAATAATATAGAGATAAAGCCACTTTTTCGAGTTTTCGCCAGGAGTAAAGTGCCCTTTTGGTGCGAGATAGGAAAAAGCTCTGGGTGGTAGCAGGTGCTACCGGCTAAGACAACCCCGGATACCGAGTTTCAACCCGCTGCGGCCAATAATATAGAGATAAAGCCACTTTTTCGAGTTTTCGCCAGGAGTAAAGTGCCCTTTTGGTGCGAGATAGGAAAAAGCTCTGGGTGGTAGCAGGTGCTACCGGCTAAGACAACCCCGGATACCGAGTTTCAACCCGCTGCGGCCAATAATATAGAGATAAAGCCACTTTTTCGAGTTTTCTCCAAGAGTAAAGTGCCCTTTTGGTGCGAGATAGGAGAAAGCTCTGGGTGGTAGCAGGTGCTACCGGCTAAGACAACCCCGGATACCGAGTTTCAACCCGCTGCGGCCAATAATATAGAGATAAAGCCACTTTTTCGAGTTTTCTCCAAGAGTAAAGTGCCCTTTTGGTGCGAGATAGGAGAAAGCTCTGGGTGGTAGCAGGTGCTACCGGCTAAGACAACCCCGGATACCGAGTTTCAACCCGCTGCGGCCAATAATATAGAGATAAAGCCACTTTTTCGAGTTTTCTCCAAGAGTAAAGTGCCCTTTTGGTGCGAGATAGGAGAAAGCTCTGGGTGGTAGCAGGTGCTACCGGCTAAGACAATCCCGGATACCGAGTTTCAACCCGCTGCGGCCAATAATATAGAGATAAAGCCACTTTTTCGAGTTTTCGCCAAGAGTAAAGTGCCCTTTTGGTGCGAGATAGGAAAAAGCTCTGGGTGGTAGCAGGTGCTACCGGCTAAGACAACCCCGGATACCGAGTTTCAACCCGCTGCGGCCAATAATATAGAGATAAAGCCACTTTTTCGAGTTTTCTCCAAGAGTAAAGTGCCCTTTTGGTGCGAGATAGGAGAAAGCTCTGGGTGGTAGCAGGTGCTACCGGCTAAGACAATCCCGGATACCGAGTTTCAACCCGCTGCGGCCAATAATATAGAGATAAAGCCACTTTTTCGAGTTTTCGCCAGGAGTAAAGTGCCCTTTTGGTGCGAGATAGGAAAAAGCTCTGGGTGGTAGCAGGTGCTACCGGCTAAGACAACCCCGGATACCGAGTTTCAACCCGCTGCGGCCAATAATATAGAGATAAAGCCACTTTTTCGAGTTTTCTCCAAGAGTAAAGTGCCCTTTTGGTGCGAGATAGGAGAAAGCTCTGGGTGGTAGCAGGTGCTACCGGCTAAGACAACCCCGGATACCGAGTTTCAACCCGCTGCGGCCAATAATATAGAGATAAAGCCACTTTTTCGAGTTTTCTCCAAGAGTAAAGTGCCCTTTTGGTGCGAGATAGGAGAAAGCTCTGGGTGGTAGCAGGTGCTACCGGCTAAGACAACCCCGGATACCGAATTTCAACCCGCTGCGGCCAATAATATAGAGATAAAGCCACTTTTTCGAGTTTTCTCCAAGAGTAAAGTGCCCTTTTGGTGCGAGATAGGAGAAAGCTCTGGGTGGTAGCAGGTGCTACCGGCTAAGACAACCCCGGATACCGAGTTTCAACCCGCTGCGGCCAATAATATAGAGATAAAGCCACTTTTTCGAGTTTTCTCCAAGAGTAAAGTGCCCTTTTGGTGCGAGATAGGAGAAAGCTCTGGGTGGTAGCAGGTGCTACCGGCTAAGACAATCCCGGATACCGAGTTTCAACCCGCTGCGGCCAATAATATAAAGATAAAGCCACTTTTTCGAGTTTTCGCCAAGAGTAAAGTGCCTTTTTGGTGCAAGATGGAAAAATGCTCTGGGTGGTAGCAGGTGCTACCGGCTAAGGCAATCCCGGATACCGAGTTTCAACCCGCTGCGGCCAATAATGTAGAAATAAAGTCACTTTTCAAGCCGCAAAGGGTAGCTAAGGGAAGCTAGTGCACCCCTAAGGAGGGGTTGAATCAAAAAGTTCAGGGTGGTAGCAGATGCTACCGATGAAAATGAGCCCCTGTGCAAAATTTGAGATCTCTGGGAGGATTTTTTTTTTGGTCAGCAAAATGCTTCACGGTCAGCAAATTATTTTTTCCCCGACAGGAGAGACCACAACATGCCACAGAAGAGGCCGAAGACATGGCGTCGCCAGATTTGGATAGGGCTGGTGCAAGAAGAACCGGCAGAGATATTGGAGTAATAGAATTAAACATGCCGACACATGATTCAAGAAAAAAAATCAACGAGTATAATTGCAACCATTGTTCGTACAGAGCTAAACCTAAGTCAGCATCGAGGTCAGCATTAAAAAGGCACATGTTGAAACATACTGCGAATGAACAAATCAGCTGGTTTCACTGCAACCATTGTTCATACCGAGGCAAACAAAAGTCACATTTGAAAACGCACCTGATGTTGAAGCATACTTCGAAAGAAGAAATCAACTGGTTCCAGTGCAACCATTGTTCTCACCGAGCTAAATACAAGTCACATTTGAAAGTGCACATGATATTTAAACATACTGAGAATGAAGGAATCAACTGGTTCCAATGCAACCATTGTTCGCACCGAGCCAAACTGAAGTCAGACTTGAATAGGCACATGATCAATAAGCATACTGCCAATGAAGAAATCAACTGGTTCCAGTGCAACCATTGTTTGTACCGAGCCAAACGAAAATCAGATTTGAATGTGCACACGATAAGTAAACATACTACGAATGAGGAAATCAACTGGTTCCGGTGCATCCATTGTTCGTACCGAACCATTCGAAAATCAAGTTTGAAAATACACCTGTTGCAGCATGCTTCGAATGAAGAAATCAAGTGGTTCCAGTGCAACCATTGTTTGCACCGAGCCAAACGAAGATCAGATTTAAATAGGCACATGAGGGATAAACATACTGCGAATAAAGAAATCAACTGGTTTCAGTGCAACCATTGTTCGTTCCGAACCAAACGAAAACTAGATTTGAATAAGCACACGATGAATAAACATACTGCCTATGAAGAAATCAACTGGTTCCAGTGCAACCATTGTTTGTACAAAGCCAAACAAAAATCAGATTTGAAAAAGCACATGTTAACACATGCTGCAAATGAAGAAATCGACTAGTTCTAGTGCAACCAATGTTCTTACCGAGCTAAACAAAAAATATTTCAAGAGACTTTTCCTGAAACATGCTGCGAAGCGAACTAAGAATAAATCAGGTGGTTCCTGTGTAACCAGTGTTCATACCGAGCTAAAATCATACTTGCCTACCTGTCTGAGTGCACACGATAAATATAGATACCTACCTGTTGTGAATAAACGCAGAAGTTGAGACGATTTTTTTTTCAGCTTTTCTTTCCAAGATATGGTTCCAAGTTTGGTTCTTCTGTTGGACGCCCAGTTGTTTTTTACAACACTTTCGAGCTACATATAATTACTATTTATAAGCCGGTATTCCCCTGCGGGACATGAAAAATGCAAAAAAACATAGAAGCATAATTATACACTGACATTGTATGTACCTACCTATTTTATTAGGTAAAGATTATTACACAAAGAATGTTTGGGCATTGTTCTGGGTTCCTTGTCGAACAAAATACATTTTACGGTAGGTACCAACTCACATTTTAATGATGTTAAAACTCTTCCACTCCTTGTTTTCTGTTCTTTTATTTTCACCCCTTCGTGAGTGCGAGAAGAAAAATCCACATCTCGCTCGCACTCACGTAAAGCTGTTTCTGTCTGTACGCTTTTTTGGCGCCATTATATCGTACCTCACCTTACTATGGATCCAGTGATCTTATGCTGGCCTTACATTGAGCAGCAAATGCTGCAGCTTTCTTTGCTGCCGAGCTCTCATTGGTCAAATGTTGGTCACTGACAGATAACAGGCGTCAGTTCCAATCAGAATTCTGCTGCAAAGAAAGCTGCTGCATTTGCTGCTCAATGTAAGGCCACCATTAGAATGCACAAAGCAGGTGGTCTCTGAAAGTTGAACGTCATATAATAAGCAGGGCAGCAATTTTGAGTGGATCCAGGTACGGAAGAATGCGATTTGCTTGCGTCAACGATTCCATTTTCGCACTTGAACATCGCCAACTTTCCTCTTCTATCGCTATGGTAACCACTCTATTATCGCTGTTCTGTTTTTGACAATTGACGTTTCATTCACAGCTGTCAACGTTTGACAACTAGCCGACAGCTGTCAAACGACATTCTTCTTGGAGGTTATTGTGCCTTTCAGAGTGTATGCTGTAAAGAAGGAAACAAACCACGTGCCAGATATTCCAGCTTTTGTGTTATGCACCGCCAATACGAAACTCTCGATCGGCGTCCACGGGCTCGACGTAGGCAGCAGTGAAAAAAGCTGTATTGTTGGTTGCCTATATCACTCGAGCGGAGAATTGAAGCACACTACGGAAATTATACAGTTTATATTGTTATTTGCATATAGAAGCTGTGCGGAAAATGTGAAAATGCATGTGCTCTACAAAGCGCAGTACGTTATTGCTATTAAAAAAAAAACACCAATATGAATTGAAAAGCAAATAGAGAAATTACACGCGTCAACTACCTATTTTTCGCGACTTTCTTCCCGTTTTCTGTGTATCATTCTATCTTCTTAAACGTACTCCAACTCTTTTTTATGCTTTTTGCGACTTTCTTCTCGTTTCGTGTGATTTATTCCTTCTTTCCAATGTTTTTCCATGATTGTTAGCGATTTTTAGCCCTGTTTCTTGTTTCACGACGCGTTCTTTTTACTTTCTCCCCACCCAACACCCCTATTTTGCTCCCCGGTCCCGTTGGCGGGTTTTGTCTCCCATTTAGTACAATGGTTAAGTATCATTTCCACTTCGTTCGGAGGATTGCATAATTGCATATCCGCCCGGCACTAAAAATACACTGCGTAGTTTCCTAACTTCCTTCATGACACGGTCACCAGGTAAGCAAATAAATACTTAGGTACCTACCTATGTAATGAAATCGCAAGCTCTGTTTTTCTCACGTTTGTTTTATTAAATAAGATGCTTTGAAGCAAAATGCGTGTTCAAATTGGATTTCTGCCTGGAACGATACGAACACTTGGCGCAAGCGAACCATTCGATTTCCGACGCTTCCAAATGCTGCAGCCGATGCGTCTTGAACGTGCTGCTTTTGTCTGTTTTGTACGGACACTCGCCGCAATGGAACTTGGCCTTCACCTTTCCGTGCGTTTTCAAGTGTTCGTTCAAACGACACGCCAGCTTGGCGCGGTACGAACACTCGCCGCACTCGTGCCACTTGACCACCCGTTCCTCGTGAACCGCTTTGAAATGACGTATCAAGTTGAACTTTTGCTTGGCCCTGTACGAACACTTGTGGCAATCGAAATGCGTCACCGCCCCTTCACTGTGCGGCCTAGCGTGCTTTTTCTTCACATGCCTGTTCAAGTCCGAAGCATCCAAACTGCGGTACGGACACTTGGAGCAGCTATTCCAAGCGACCGAGCCGGCGTGTTGTAGCTTGTCGTGTTTTCGGAGCGTTTTCAAGTGTTTCGTGCGGTACGAACACTTGGAGCACTTGTTCCATTCCGCGAAGTGCTTGCCGAGCGAGTGCTTGACGAGCGCGCGGCGGTATCTGGTGACGAAATCGCACTGCGGACACTTGAACCACAGCTTGCTGCCGCTTGCCCGGCACCAAGAACACGTTTTGTCCAGTTTCAAGGTGCGATGCGCGTCGCCGTGGTGTTTCGAGCCGACCAGCTTGGAACACGTGGCGAAGCCGCAATGCGAACACTCGAAACACTTTGGGTTTTCTTTCGGTGCGGTTTCGTGACCGGTTTGAACGTGCCGGTGCAGGGCGACTTGCGAGTGCGTTTCGTAATCTCCGGAAGGGCACGCTCGCTTTTCCAGTTCCGGTCCGTTTCGTGCGTTGTCTCGGTGTTTTTTTTATGTGGTGTGCGAATTGGAATTCGAGATCCGTCAGGCACATGTACGGACACTGGTGGCAGACGCGCTTCAACATGTTTGGGCCTGGAACCGAGCCTGAAACTTGGCACCCAAATAGACACTAATCGGGATCGGTTTGGGTTCAACTTACTTGAATGTTCATGTCACAAAAACGTGCACGCAAGTTATTCTGATACGGTGCAGCGCCTCACAAGCGAAATGACTCTGAAGCGAAAGTGTTTTAGGGACGAGCGAGGTTCAAGCGAAAAAGTTTTACAGACGTACCGTACCTACATGCAAGCGAAGATGTAGGGAGCGACAGAGCGACAAACAAACGGAATCTCAGTTTTTAGGATTTTCTGGTCTGATCCGGAAACAGTGCCACATCCATGCGTGTACCGCGTAGGTACCTACAAATGTGGTAGATACAGTCCTTTTTTTGAAATTCCATTGTGGTGCAAATGGCGAACACCTTCGCATTGAGTAGTCAATGTTGGCCTCTCCGCCAGTATAGGTCGCGGGAACATAGCGTCACCTTGGCACCCGCTATGGCAACGTTGCAAATATGCCTGACGTGGCAACAGCGCATTGCGCATTTCCGCGGTTCTTAGCCGCTTTTGTTTTGCGCCAGGAGCTACTCTTGGTTAATTACTAGATAGAGAAAGTAGATACATATACAGGGTGTCCGTTTTCTGAAGCTAAGCATGGGTTTCTCGCTTATCTTGAGAGATACAAAGTCTGTTGAATTAGGAAAAAGTTGCGCATTTTCATGACGATCAATGATCCAAAAAGAAATTTGACGTATCGATTTTAGTTTTTGAGATATCGTGAAAAACAGGAAATTGAATTTTTGTTTTCATTTTTTGCTCAAAAAACGGTTGAAGGTGGCCTTTTCTAATCTAGACATTGTCAGGGCACTTTTTCAAGGATAATTCAAAACTGTCAAAATCTTTATTCTAGCTTTCAAAGCAACCGAGATACGACATTCAACTTTTTTCTCTAATGGGCGCCATATTGGATTTTGATATTTTTGAATACCGTATTCTTTTTGTAAATTAGGAAAAATAAAAAAATATAATAAAATATAAATACATTTTTTTGCTAAAAAGCATGAATTCAATAGTGGCATGTGACACATCGTTGTGACCAGAAAAAAAAAATTGTATTGAAAAATGTCAAAATCCAATATGGCGCCCATAAGAGAAAAAAAGTTGAATGTCATATCTCGGTTGTTTAGAAAGCTAGAATGAAGATTTTGGCAACATTGTGCCCTTGGAAAAGTGCCTTCACAATGTCTTACTTAGAAAAGGCTACCTCCAACCGTTTTTGCAAATAAAAAATTAAAACAAAAATTACAAATTTCAGCTTTTCCTCAATATCTCGAAAACTAAAACTGACAAGTCAAATATTTTTTTGGATCATTGATTGTCATGAAAATTCGCAACTTTTCTCTAATTTAACCGACTCTGTATCTCTAAACATAAGCGAGATAACCATGCTCATAGCCTAAAAAAACGGACAGCCTGTATACGCCAATCACGCCCAGCTGGATCTGCTTTCTTTGTCTAGTGATCTATCCTGAGCTTCGTGCCGAAAAAACGAAAGTACCTTGCCAGTTTCTTGCTCGCACTTGCGCATGATGGGGTGCCAAGGTACCGCTGTTCAGTCGACAGTGAGTGACAGTTTTCGTCGACACAAGGGCCACCTAGTGAGACGTGCGCGAACTAGACCGTGCCTCAAACGCACACAACACGTTTGCCTAAAATAATAGGCTACTTCGTTTGGGCAGGTGCATGCGCATGCTTGAAGGCTCCAAATTTTGAAAACTTTCGTACACCTGTCAGTTGAATGGCAACGCTGCATGCTCTGTCTAATAGCCGCCTGACCATAGACACAACTTCTCTGGACACGCCTGACCAAAGCTGGTTCCTGGCTGTCACTTTTATACATACCGTAAATGCATCTCTTCGTAGCTTCTTTGAACTTTCTTCTCGGTACAGGGTACAGCCATTTTCAACAGGTTCTGTTCTTTCGTCAAAACATAAGAAAATGAAATGTACACACATCAAAAGAATCTAGGGGACAAGCAAATTCAGACGATTTCTAAAATCATCATAACTTTTGATTCCCGTCAGCGATTTCATATCGGTTTTCAGTGTTCGATAGCTCAATCTTTCTTCTTCATTCCTTGATCATGTCAAATACGACCAATGTTTTATAACGTTGCTACAGGGTGATCAATGGAACAGTGTAAAATTGCCGAAAGTTCAGTACGAGCGCGATTTCCCAAAAAAGAAAATGCATGCATTTCAATAGCATAGTTATGAAGATCAGTGTTCCAGCTTCAGTGACGTTTTTGAATTTTAGAAATCGAAGGTGAATTGCTAAAGATATTGATCATTTTATGCCGCCGTGTTGAACTTCCAAGAAAGAAAAAAGTGATCCGATTTTATTGAAACTTGGAACACACTCATGTCCGGTTCAAGTGATTGGAATTTCAAGGTCAAATGTCACTTTCGATCACTTTCGAGCCGCTAAATTGAACTTTTTACATAAATGATTTGATTTGAATGAAACTCTGAAACACACTAGAATCGAATCATTTACATAAAACTTCAATATGGCGGCTGGAAAGTGACCGAAAAAGATATTTGACCTTGAAATTCCAATTACTTGAACCAGACATGAGTGTGATCCGAGTTTTAATGAAATCGGATCACTTTCTTGGAAGTTCAACATGGCGGCACAAAATGATCAATATCTTCGGCAATTTACCTTCGATTTCCAAAATTCAAAAACGTTACTCAAGCTGAAACACCATTCTTCATAACTGTGCTATTGGAATGCATAAAAAAATTGTTTTAGGAAATCGCGCTCGTACTGAACTTTTGGCAATTTTACACTGTTCCATTGATCACCCTGTAGAATCTTTATGAAACATTGTTCGTATTCGACGTGATCAAAGCATGAAAACAAAGGATTGGGCTATCGAACACCGGAAACCGATATGAAATCGCTAATGGCAATCAAAAGTTATGATGATTTTAGAAATCGTCTGAATTTGCGATTTGCGAATAAGTTGATTATTTTGATGTGTGTAGATCAGGTAGAAACGAGAAGTGTGATCATAATTGTCACAAGTGACAGTTAGCGCCGATGTCTTGTTGTTTTGAGCGCTGTTGCCATTTTCGTTGTTCCTGAACTTCCACAAATGATCATTGGATTCAATTTCAATAAAACATTTCCTTTGAATATAAGAAATGGTATCTAGCATTCAACCAAATTATCTGTGAAATTTTAGGTGCACTACAATATTTTTTTGTGTCAATTTTTCATATTGGTGTACGAAACTATGAAATTCGCGCCAGACATGCGCACTCAAAAAAACCGAAACGAAGGGACCTAATAGGTTTATTGTAGAAAGTTAAAAATGTCTCTTCACTTGTATAATATTTTATTTTGCTCGACGCGTTTCGAGACTCTTATTTATAGTCTCATTTTCAAGAGCAAGTAAATGGTGAATAGATATAAAATGTAAAAAGTCATGAGTAAATGTCAGAATTTGAAATATCTGACAAAATTATGATAACAATTAAATAACGATAGAGACATGGCTGGTAAAAATAGGTTAATGATATTAGGTTAATAGGTTAATAGGACTGTGTATCTTACGTGTTATCCGGGCCCATGCGCGTAGAATTAGGCGCTAGATATGAAACTTCCAGACAAATAGCGTCTGTTAACACGTAACATGATCAGGAAAACTATCAATGATCGTTTGTGTAAGTGAAATTTTCAACTATTGATGCTCACTGTTTGTGAGTTGTGAGACTGATGTTATTTCAATCTTTTAAACATTAAAAACAATCATTTTGAAGGTATTTCAATGGAAATAAACACTGCGTCATGACAAGTGTAGAAGCGAGAGTCGATACGATGAAGAAAAAGTTTTTATTTTATTCCGTTTCCACGAACACGTGCCCTGGAAGTTTTGATCGGAGTCCTCTCCGAGTCTCCTCTAACTGAAACCCTCTGGGGCCAAAGGTAGGCGAGCCGCGAGAGCCACTCTCATACGGTACGTTTCAGGCAATCCTTGCTACATGAATGTACTGCGGATTGCATAAGACTATCCGGCCCAGAAGCTAGGCAGGAGAACGGCAGAAGCCGTATTCGGGGTTGCCAAGTGAACAAGAAATATAACTTTCAATTACTTCGATATAATAATTTCCAAATTTTGAACTTTCATTCCGTATGGTGTCAGATTTCCTAACTAGAAGAGCGCAAGGAAACATCTTGCAAAACAAATTGATTTTATAGTGACTATTTGAGGTGACAGTATATGTAATATAACGTATTATTTGTAACGGCGGCCATGCCAAATCTGACAACATCGCGATTAACAGACTGTGGATCATTTGCGAAGTAAGCAGGGAACTTCCAATATTATCATTATTTTGTAAAAAAGAACTATACAAAATAGAAATTTGGCTTGCGACTGGTTCTTCTTCACATTTTTAGTAACTTTTTTGTATCTATCTGGAGACTTAGTCATGAAATAGCCTGGTATTCCATAGAAAAGTCGATATTTGTCTGGATGTTTCAAATTTGGCACTAAATAGCGACAGTTGCGTCCATGTTGCATCTGCGCCGTCGGGTCAGGAGAACGCACTATTAAACTAGTCACCGACAGTTTGCAAACTGTAAACAATGCGCATGGCCCACTTCGGACCAGTTTCTGTCTGGCTGCTACTCGTTGATGGAACACCAAACCGTCAATCATGGCTAATGGCTAGGTACCTTATTTTCTATTGTTTAGCAGTTTGCAGCTGGAAATAAGCCGTGTATTTTATAAATTAAATGAATGAATAATGAAACCACCAATCTAACCCATGTTATTTGTAAACATTGACCAGAGAAGGCTCGATGGCAAATAAATATATTCCGCTGCGCAAGCCCGGACGATAAGTTTCCGTAAAATCCGCAAACTTTTCTGACCGTCCCGAAACTAGTTTGAGCCGATGGTGGAACAGCGGATCATCAGTCAGGGGATCGTCCGAGATTTTGATGGAACGCCAAAATCGTAATGCGCATGCCGCTGACGTCCGCGGACCGTCAGGGACTGTTGATGGAACGAACCTATTTTTCTCCGTCTTGTTATGGAGAAATCTTCAATAATTTTTCAGGCGTACACAGATAAAAGCATGGTAAGCTTCTGCAAGCATTCGTTTCTGTCAAAATGGCGTAGAATTTGAATGAAAGCATTTCGCATCAGCATTGAAAGTCATATGGGATATGGGGAAAGTGGCGGTTGTCAGGATACTCGATTCACCACCTCGTGACGTCATGTGACGATACCCTATTCAAACGTTATGTCAAACTCGAACAGCAACAAGGTTGAATCGAAGCGCACGCCCACGTCTAGCTATAGCTTGACATTGGGCTTGACGATGACATTTGGTCTCAAGCTTAGATGCCAAGCCTATCTGCCCTGACTAGGAGTTCAGGGGGAGGCTCGAGGGGCTGGAAGGGGATGTGAGCCTGGGTGTTGATGACCGCAGAAATCAAGGTGATAAAGAGTGTTCACCGATATCTCTTCCAGTGTTTGCGACTGAGGGCATTTGTACTGGCGGAGGGAGAGTGGTGATTGGTGGCTCCGGGGCTTGTCAATTCTGATGTGAATGGGGGTAAAAGAAGGAAAATTTATTTGGTATGGAGTACGGCACTGAGGTGCTAGCTGTGCGCAATTTTTGTTTCTGTCTTATTATCATTACTATTATTGTTTTTTTTTTTAAATTTTACTATTATTATGCATACCTACTTATACTAGTCATTAAGTTTCTTTTCCACGAGCTCCTTGCTCAAAATTTGTTATAAAATTATATGAGCAATAATGTATTTATTTATTCATTTATTTATTAATTGACAGGTGTAAGCACGAATTCAAAAAAATGGCGACATCGTGCATGCGCACCCGTCTAAATGATATAGCCTCATTTTGGCAATGTTGCCAGATCAGCCCTGTAAATCCTGTAAACAGAAATTTGCTTGTGTATCGCCCACTGCATGTTCACTTGTACGTTCCTTTTCTCACGTTCGCTTCTGAATCCTTTCGCTTATTGTGAGTCGTTTAGTCTTCTGACAACGTTCGGTTTGACCCTCGGTTTGACCTCGATTTGGTTTTTATGGGGTATTTTCGTTTTGCTACTTTTTTGTTATCCTGGAGCAGAGGCGAATTTCGAAGAAAACGTTCGGCTTATCTGAACAGGAAAAAGCACGAAAAATACCAGACAGTATTTGGATTTCGTCATGCTGGTGTGCTCAATAACAATTTAATCATTTTGTTTTTCACACCTGCATTAAGCAATAACTTACTGTTTATGAGGAGGAGCACGACAGATGATAAATATTTGATGAAAGCGGGGAATTCCTGAGAATGTGAGAAATAATTATTGAATTACCTACCTACACCCACCCTAGGTGCATCTTTTCCTCGCTCTTTTCAAAAACGCGCAAAAAATCACGTAGGTATTTAGGACTGCTGAAAAATGTGATGTCTTTCGCAGGAAAACGTCGTGTCTGAATCATTTTTTGTTTGTTCTGGCAGGGATTTTGAGATGGCCGCCCTATTTCTTTTCAAGTTGTATTTTCCACTTCAACCATTTTGAAATTTTACAGCTTACTGAAAAACTAAGAGTGGATATGCCCATATGCCGATCAGCTTTTAAATTCAGCACTAGAACGGTAATTTTTGCACGCCAAGTCGGCAATTCTGCGATATTTGGGGATGTTCAAATTTGTAATGTTGGATCAGTTTTTCCCCATACCAGACGACCTTAAATTCGTACTGTCAATCGAGTACAGCGCTGTTGCAAGATTGTATGTATGCTCTGTTTTTGACTGCAGCTTCAGTGTCCCATATGTCCTTCCAGTGTCTTTTCACCTCGCAATCTGCAGTATGGAGTTCTTCAGCTGTAATTCAGGTTGGGCGTAAACGGCTCGGCACTCTGTCACTTACCTGCCATTCTGACAAGATAACAGTCATAACAGCCAAGACAACACTGTAGCGGAATATGATGCAAGGAGACGCCAGAATTGGCATTTCATGTCAAAATTTCCTAACCTCACTGGACTTCGCCACAAAAAGCCCGTTTTCACGGAACTTGGTCTGTCAGCGTCCGTTACACTCTAGGGAACATGGCCAACCGCGTTTTAATTTCTACTGAATTTAAAACGTGATCGACATATACAAAGGAAATATTTTTGAAATTATTCTAATTATTCTGAAATTTTATTGTTATTCTGAAAATATTATTCAATAGATAAAATGATAGATGAGTTCGGCCAAATTGGAGCTATTGACATTTTTGGTCAGAAAAATATTAACAGAAAGTAAATAGTCTGTGAAAGCTTTAGCAAAACTTTCTGAAGCCATTTTTCATGGATGTAGCACGCACCAGCTAAACACAAACCAAAACTGAACGACATCAACTGACATTTATTCATAATCATGACATGAATCCTAGTTATGACGTCATGATCGAAGGAACTACGTTTTGGAGGTCATTGAAACTTCGAATTTTAGTTCCTCGAATATTTGATGAAATCGTATTTTATATGCACTAATAATTCATAATATTAGTAGTACACTCGGCAGCAAAAATAGCGCCCAGTTGATTCATGACGCAGATGACTATTCACTTGGCCTGCTTTACCGTAGCAGATAGTAGTACCTAGTAGTATCTAGTACTAGTACTCGAGACGAATAAAGCAATACTGCTGTTGCGATCATTATATTATTGCCTCTCAATAAACCATTCAAACGTTAAACAATGGTAATTGCCGACAGGAATCGCCATTTTGCACAACTATGGGTGGACTTAGAACTTATTTTAAACACTTATACTTCTCAGTAATATAAGCATATAAGGTTGCAGTGTATAAGCATACCTATACACATTGCAACCTAAACACAAAGTATTTAAATGAATTCTGGTAGGTATATCACACAAAGCTCTCAGACTACCACAACATCAGACGCAGGGTTGCCAACTTTTCAGATATGATTATTCCGTACCGCGCAATTCAAATTACCGTACCAAAGCTTGGAGGATCGTACATAGTGTTTTTGTTAGGAGAAAGAGGTGGTCGTGGACAAAATTCACTTTTTTTTTCCAATTACCATTTTAATGGTATCAAATATTTGATAAAAATAATCTACCCACTTATAAATAGGAAGAATTTGTTTTAAATGAAAAAACAGCATAACACATATAGTATATTTTGAATTAATGGGCCTGTAAGTAGGTACCGAAAAAAACTAGTACATTTCACACAAAATTGGTATGTAGAACTGTAGGAATCGAGTAAATCACCAAAAACGTTCAACAAGTCGATATTGTAGGGCACTTCAGTGAGGCGCCGCGCTAGCAGTCTACTACTATTGCGCTACCGCTACTATTCATGTACGGTAATGGATCTGGACCGTACACCGTACTCGTACACTTGCTGGAATTACCGTACGAGTACGGTAATTACCGTACGATTGGCAACACTGAATTCGGACGATCGGACCGAAACTGCACAGACACGTGTTTCATCCCTACTGGGGGCTCATCAGTGCGTAGGCGTTCAGTCGAACCATTCGATGCTGTGGCAGCCAGAGAACTCATGATAGATATTATACACTCAGGAGGACTCATAATATGTGAGTCCTCCAAGCGGCGCCATCTATCAAGGCATTCCGCAGATGCTATATTTCGAGGCATCAGGCAGGCGAGGGAATTGAACACAATTCCACGTAAAGCCAGCCGTCACCAAGAGAGCATCGATGGTAGGTGTACACATGTATACTCAAGGCAAGTAGAGCGATGTTAGGAAGCAACAATACGCAATATAAATATTGCGCTTCTTTGGGCCATGAAGCGGGCGGAGAAAGAACACAAAATGCCGTCGACCCAGCACCTGGTTTGTTCACTTAGTTCTCTACAAGAACGGCATTGCTTTATTAATCTCAAGCTCAAGTACATAGGTAGGTACCTACCTACTGCGGTAGAGCAGGCCAAGCAAATAGTCGTCTTCGCCATGAATCTAGTGGAAACTATTTTTGCTGCCGAGTGTACCTACATGATTATTAGTAATTTTGAAGGAATTTTTGTACAGTGAAAACATGCTGTTGTCAAGTGAAATTTTTCAAAAGTAACAGCAAAAAGTTGGAGACAATCTTGTCTTTTGGACGCAGAGCCGCCCCCTCGACTCTGTCAAAATTCCTACGCCACATCTAGTCCATGCAAATTGAACAAAAATCGGACCAATGGGTCGTTAAAGTCTTTCAACCCATATAAGTAACTCAGGATGCAGTGATGTAAAATACCCGGGTTTTTATATTTAAGACAAAACGGGTCTCTAATAGGGTATCTATTTCCAATAATTGTGACTAACAATTGGAGAAACAACAACAAACAATTATGATTTTTTGCTCACAGCATCATTTAACCTTCACACTGTCTGTGTTAACTTCACCGTCAACACTGTCAACCAAGCTGTCAACAGTGTCAACTTTTCTGTCAAACTGGGTAGGGTGGGTAAATATCGCTCGGGAAAATACCGGGTAAATACCCGATTTATATTTACCTACCTACCCGGTAAATACCCGACTCACATCACTACTACCCCATCATTTTATTGCTAGTAGTTTTCTGTAGTAACTACTCAAAACTAATACTTGATCAATATCTGTTAAGTAGTTTAAAGTAGTCAACTACTGAGAGATTTAGTAGAGTTCAGTAGTCAGCTCGGAGTGACTACTAAAACTACTAAAATCACTGGTGTTTTTACTACTGAGGACTACTTATTCTTTACTGAGTAGTTTCATTATTTAACTACTGATGGAAATTACTTTTGCGAATAAGTACCTACTACACGTATATTGTAATTATTGTAAAGTTATAATATTGTATAAACGTATATTGGTTAGTGAATAAAACACAGATATTTTCCAACAAATATTAAGTAAGTTACCGTTTTTCACAGAATTCACAAGTAGGTAAATACAATTTATCAGTGTAATTATATACCGCGTTTATACTTATAAGGCCCTCTTCGCTCATTCATTATATGTTAACCTCTTGTTTTGTTTTTAATGGATTAATCATCTGTTTGACGTGTTGCAGTTGCACTTTGAAGAGTTTGAGGTGCGAGGAGGCCCCGAGGCCCAAATTGACAGTTTTTGATGCTGTCATTGACTTGACAGACAGAGCGCCAACACCAATACAACAACCACGGAATTTGAAAGTGTCACCATTCGAAGTGAAATATTCACGGCCTCTGGTGTAATAAATGGAATCGACATTTTTATTGGGTGTTTGGAACCTCTCTTCTCTAGCAATTTATTATATTTTCCATGATTCTTCACCATGATTTTATCTCATTATTGTCTCATTTACAAATCTGGGGATAAGTTGCCACGTTGGCAGCACTGACAGGAAAACTTTAACTGTCAACTGTTTCCTTTTGCTCCTGCGTTAGTTCAAGCCAAACTCGTTTGAAATCAAAGTTTACCATTTCCTGGTCTAATGAGTTGATCTTTGATGAAGTACAATGTTCTACATATAATTTATACGTACGTGTGCTGTGTCTGCTCCCGGTAATCATTAGAAATTGATCATAAGAAGTGTTTCATTGCACAATTTATTGATGAAGATGGGGAACCCGTGCCAGGTTCGGTTTCAGTCTTGGATTAAAAGTCCACCCTTTAATCTGAAGTTAGACAAAAAATCATAACAGAATTGCCAGAAATAAAAAAAAATGTAATACTGGGCCAATAAAAAATGGGGAAAATGAAAGATTTTTGCCCACGAGAAAATGTGCTGGTTGTGAGTGGTGAGTACCCCTATACATATACCTTAAAGTAGATATTATAAGAGTTCGTCAGGCTCAAGGATAATGCCACACAGTCAATTTTTTAAAGGTATCCGGTAATTTAAATTCTGAAAAACAGGCTTAAATAGAGAAATTTACTTTGCCTAGACTAAGTAGATTGAGATGCAATGGCATCAGTGTTCGAACACATCGTTATTGTAACATTACATTTACGGTTATTGTTACAGGTACCTACCTACCTACGCACCACTGGCAGGGGGCTACTACAGAAGACTACTGACAGTAGTTATTAATTAGTATAGGTACTACTAGTCGTACGTACTACTTCCAGTGGTTACTACTGGCTGTAGTCGTACTACTGCAGTAGTAGGTCCGAAATACTACTGGGAGTGGATTCAGCGTGCTTTCCACCTAGCCCCAAGTTTGGTACACCTGCCATTTACGCATATGCGGGTTCCAAACGGTGCTTTCCTTTCCATCTACGTGTTCCTACTCGGTTCGTGCCACACCATGGAATATGTGCCGTCTGGTGGTATTTGTACCGTCTAGGTGGAAAGCACCCACTACTGGCTGTAGTCGTACTACTGCAGTAGTAGGTCCAAAATACTACTGGGAGTGGTTACTACTGGCTGTAGTCGTACTACTGCAGTAGTAGGTCCAAAATACTACTGGGAGTGATTACTACTGGCTGTAGTCGTACTACTGCAGTGGTAGGTCCAAAATACTACTGAGAGTAGTTACTACTGGCTGTAGTCGTACTACTGCAGTAGTAGGTCCAAAATACTACTGGGAGTGGTTACTACTGGCTGTAGTCGTACTACTGCAGTAGTAGGTCCAAAATACTACTGGGAGTGATTACTACTGGCTGTAGTCGTACTACTGCAGTGGTAGGTCCAAAATACTACTGAGAGTAGTTACTACTGGCTGTAGTCGTACTACTGCAGTAGTAGGTCCAAAATACTACTGGGAGTAGTTTACTACTGGCTGCAGTAGTTATTACTGCTGCAGTAGTAGGTCCAAAATACTACTTGGAAATTACTGGCAGTTTCAGTAGTTTCCAAGTAGTTTTTTTCTGTAGTTTTCAGTAGTATTTTTCCGTACGGGATAGTTATGGACGTGTATTCATAGTAGTACGCAGTGATAAACAGTAGGTATGTGTTTTCAACGATCGTCTCAATTATAAACAAACCCAAACGCGAAATCCGTAAAAATACTACCCAGTTAACCCAGTTACACACATGATATAGAAATATTTAAGAATAAATATTGAAGTATACTTATATCAAAGATATTACGTTATTTTATTGTCAGTGCCGATGAACTGTTGGGAATTACCTGGCTTGTACTTCATTTAATAATCAAACAGAATTAAACGACCTGCTTTTTATACCTAGTATGTATTTAGTATCTTAGACCGTATACATATATAAAAAGGCGAACTTATCAAGGAATTGTTCTACCGTTTCACCAGCCACAAAATGAAGTTCTTGCCTTTTTCATTCCTTCTTCTGTGTGTTGTGGCTTCAGCCCTGTCAGCTTATGTCGGCCAAAGACATGGTAAGTAGGTATTCTTCACTTTACAACAACAAAAAATGTAGGTATTGAATAGTTATTCTTATGAACAATTTTTTAATTTTTCTTGAGTAAATATTTTCCAACAAATAGGTACCTACGTACTACCTAGGTAACAAATTCTGAAAATATAAGTAATAAGGTACTTTTTTTATCAGATTGCCGTCCAGGAGAAGTGTGGACAAGTTGTGGAACTGCGTGTCCGGTTACCTGCGAAAACAGACACAAACCACCTAGAATCTGCAAAGCAGTTTGCTACAAGGGTTGTGTCTGCAAGGGTGGTTTACGGAACAGCAGAGGAAGATGCGTCAAACCTGCCGACTGCGATGTACCTTTGACACAGTAATCTTTACTAACTGCTCTGTATAAACTGTTCAATTCAAATTAGCAAGCAAATACAACTGGGGAGTTCAAAAAGACGAATACAATTTTTTTTTTAGCAATTACCATTACCATAGGTACCTCTTGTTCTTTAAAAAAATCGATTAGAGGTAAAAAGCATGTCTTAGGGCCCCCCACGCGATGCAGAACTTCATCCATTTTCGATTTCAGTCGAGTTTTCGAAAAAGTCGATTCTCCGGCAAGAAATGTTGACATCGCTGAGTCAGCCACCTAACACTCGGAATACAAGTCAAGTTCCATGAGCTATAGCTTCTGTCATTTTTGTGACAGTGACACTTCCGTTTGACAGATGTCAGCCAACAACCAAAGTCGTGTTTGAGCGACGCAGCAGTTGGGACCGCATTCAATGTAAACGTCACCGTTATTATGATGCAACGCTAAAATGTATGTTGCCTAATTTTTTTTCAGCACGATCACTTCACTTTCTAATAGATATAGGTACCTATACTCACTTTGATAAAATGAAAGATAGGTCGGATTTCGTCTAAATAAAATTTTTCCAGACGCATTTTAGTTCAAAAACGAGCGTTTCGGACGGCTTTTCCTGTAATAAGGCCATAAAAATGCGTAGCGCTGGCCGGGCGAGCGCAAGGTCACGGTCGCCATCAATGTAAATATTTTGTTTTGTTCGCTTCTCCTCACCTGCCTCACGTTAATCTTCAGTAGTATGTACGTACCTACCTACAATAACAATTCCCAGTGTGTGTACGCAAGCGGCGATGACGACACATCGATCACCCTACTGCACAGTGAAACGGCAAAAATACATTTCATTCATTCCGAATTCTTCAACTCGAGTGGTTTTTACAGAATTCCATTATCATCTCCTTATCACGACCGGCATCCGTCTCTCTATTTAGGTAAAACTATACTTACAGCAGTTTTCGCTCATTTATCATCCGGCCTCCCGTAGTAGTGGAAAATATGTCGATGTCGTTCTTGTTGTACAATTTACTGACGGTGGTGGTAGCACTGGTCGCGGTGGCCGTTTCGTACGTGAAATGGACATACTCGTACTGGAACCGCAGAGGCGTGCCGAGTTTCCCGCCGAAATTTCCCTACGGAAATCTGGAAAGCCCCAAGGTGAAGACGAGGAGCATGGGCGTCCAGATCAAGGACATGTACGCGGAGGCCAGGCGGAAGGGGTGGAAGCACTGCGGGATTTACTTCAGCACCCAGCCGATTTACATGGTGGCCGATCTGGAGTACCTGAAGAACGTCATGCAGAAGGATTTCCAGTATTTCGTCGATCGAGGGATGTACTTCAATGAACGCGACGATCCCATAGGTGAGCTTCAAATTTCGTGAAAACCTTGCGGGTACACCCTCGCGGGTACCTATCTTGCGCTTGAAGTCGAAAGGGAAGTTTTATTGATTGTATTCGGAAGTATGTGTGAAGTTTCACGAAAATCTGTGGGATATTTGGCGAGTAATTGCTGTTTTTTCAACGTCCGCCATCTTGAAAAATTTGCCATCTTGAATTTTCCGCACTAACGTTTTACCTGGTATATTGTTGTTTTAAACAATTCACTTCAAGTTTGATTATCAAAATTGCGAATCTCTATCGTTGATAGTGGCCGAAATATGGGCTCCTGAATTTTAGCCGCCATCTTGAAAACTGACATTTTTATTGGGAAGCGATTGAAGTTGAGAGGAAAGTTTCATTTATTCTATTCGAAGACATGTGTGAAGCTTCACAAAAATTTTCCAGGTATTAACCAAGTCATCGCTGGTTTTTCAACGGCCGCCATCTTGGAAAATTCAATTTCATTCACTCAACGTTTTACCTGGTATATTTTTGCGTTAAGCAATCCACCTCGAGTTTGATTATCAAAAGTGCATGTCTCTACCGTTGATATTGGCTGAGATATGGGCTTCCAAATATGAGCCGCCATCTTGGAAACTGTCATTTTCATTGGAAAGCGACTGACATTGGATTTGAAGTTTGATTTATTGTTTTTGAAGATATGTGTGAAGTTTCACGAAAATCTGTCAGATATTAAGCGAGTAATTGCTGTTTTTCCAACGGCCGCCATCTTGGAAAATTCGATTTTCTTCACCAACGTTTTTCCTGATATATTGTTTCCCTAAACAACTTACTTCATACTTCAACAACTTCTTGATAGTGGCCCAGATCATGGCTTCTGAATTTGAGCCGCCATCTTGCAAACTGCCATTTTTATTGGAAACCAATTGAAGTTGGAAGGAAAGTTTCATTTATTCTATTCAAAGAAATGTGTAAGGTTCCACGAAAATCTGTTAAGTATTAAGCGAGTAATTGCTGGTTTTCCAACGGCCGCCATCTTGGAAAATTCAATTTCATTTACTTAACGTTTTACCTGATATATTTGTGCGTTAAGCAATCCACCTCGAGTTTGATTATCAGAAGTGCATGTCTCTACCGTTGATATTGGCTGAGATATGGGCTTCCAAGTATGAGCCGCCATCTTGGGAACTGTCATTTTCATTGGAAAGCGACTGACATTGGATTTGAAGTTTGATTTATTGTTTTTGAAGATATGTGTGAAGTTTCACGAAAATCTGTCAGATATTAAGCGAGTAATTGCTGTTTTTCCAACGGCCACCATCTTGGAACATTCGATTTACCTCACCAACGTTTCTCCTGATATATTGTTTCCCTAAACAACTTACTTCAACTTTGATTATCGAAACTGCATGTCTCTATCGTTGATAGTGGTCTAGATATTGGCTTCTGAACTTGAGCCGCCATCTTGCAAACTGCCATTTTCATTGAAAAGCAATTGAAGTTGGGAGAGAAGCTTTATTGATTGTATTTGAAGATATGTGTGGAGTTTCATGAAAATCTGTCGGATATTAAGCGAGTAATTGCTGTTTTTCCAACGGCCGCCATGTTGGAAAATTTCAATCAAGTTGAAGTTTTATTATTAAAACTGCATATCTCTATAGTTGATAGTGACCCAAATATTGGCTTCTGAATTTGAGCCGCCATCTTGCAAACTCTCATTTTTATTGAAAAGCAATTGGAGTTGGAAGAAAAGTTCCATTTATTCTATTCGAAGAAATGTGTGAAGTTCCACGAAAATCTGTCAAGTATTAAGCGAGTAATTGCTGGTTTTCCAACGGCCGCCATTTTGGGAAATTCAATTTCATTCACTCAACGTTTCACCTGATATATTTTTGCGTTAAGCAATCCACCTCGAGTTTGATTATCAGAAGTGCATGTCTCTACCGTTGATATTGGCTGAGATATGGGCTTCCAAATAAGAACCGCCATCTTGGAAACTGCCATTTTTATTGGAAAGCGACTGACATTGATTTTGGAGTTTTATTTATGGTTTTTGAAGATATGTGTGAAGTTTCACGAAAATCTGTCAGATATTAAGCGAGTAATTGCTGTTTTTCCAACGGCCGCCATCTTGGAAAATTCGATTTTCCTCACCAACGTTTTTCTTGATATATAGTTCCCCTGAACAATTCACTTCAACTTTGATTATCGGAACTGCACATCTCTATCGTTGATAGTGGTCCAGATATTGGCTTCTGAACTTGAGCCGCCATCTTGCAAACTGCCATTTTTATTGAAAAGCAATTGAAGTTGGTAGAAAAGTTTCATTTATTCTATTCGAAGAAATGTGTAAAGTTCCACGAAAATCTGTCGAGTATAATGCGAGTAATTGCTGGTTTTCCAACGGCCGCCATCTTGGAAAATTCAATTTAATTCACTCAACGTTTCACCTGATATATTTTTGCGTTAAGCAATCCACCTCGAGTTTGATTATCAGAAGTGCATGTCTCTACCGTTGATATTGGCTGAGATATGGGCTTCCAAATATGAGCCGCCATCTTGGAAACTGCCATTTTTATTGGAAAGTGACTGACATCGAATTTAAAGTTTTATTTATTGTATTTGAAGATATGTGTGAAGTTTCACGGAAATCTGTCAGATATTAAGCGAGTAATTGCTGTTTTCCAACGGCCGCCATCTTGGAAAATTCGATTTACCTCACCAACGTTTTTCCTGATATATTGTTTCCCTAAACAACTCACTTCAACTTTGATCATCGAAACTGCATATCTCTATCGAGAACTACTTACCTATGAGTCAAATGCTATAAGCTCTCGAAATTGATTAATTTTTTGGTGACTCACTCCAACTGGCGGGCACCGGTGTGTTTTGTTGAATATTTTCCAAGATGATAATTCCAAAATGGTTCCAGGTGCTCATCTTTTCGCCATCGGAGGAGCCAGATGGAAAAACTTGAGGGCCAAACTGACCCCGACGTTCACAGCCGGCAAGATGAAGAACATGTTTCCGATCCTGATCGAGTGCGTCGAACTCTTGATCAAAGTCATGGAAACCAAGCCTAAAGAAGCGGTCGACATCAAAGATGTATCTTCGGGATTCACGACCGACGTCATAGGCTCCTGCGCTTTCGGATTGGACTGCAAAGCCATCCAAGACGAAGATTCCCCCTTCAAGGTAAGCATTCCTCATTTTTCATTCATTTTACCATCGAGCTTTGAAGTCGTCATATCCTAGCTTCGCTCGTGAGAATCCAGTTTTTCACAACATGCTAGCTTTTAACCAAGCCAGTTTTTTTGCAGGTGTACGGAAATAAGGTCTTCACATTCGACAGATCGCGGGTCATGAAGACCAACTTCAGCAACAGCTTCCCCCGCCTGGCCAAGTTCTTGCGCATCAAGAAAGTGCCGACGGAAATCGCCGACTTTTTCACGAAAATCGTCAAGGACACCGTCGAGTACCGGGAGAAGAACAACGTCAGCCGCAAGGACTTTTTGCAGCTGCTGATAGACATGAAGGACAAAGACGACGGCGGTGATAAAGATGGCGGCGGTGAAAAGTTTACGATGGAGGAGGTGATAGCCCAGAGTTTTTTGTTCTTCCTGGCCGGGTTCGAGACGTCGTCCACCACGATGACGTTCAGTCTGTACCAGCTGGCGAGAAATCGGGATATCCAGGAAAAAGTCAGGAAGGAAATCAACTCGGTGCTGGCCAAATACGACGGGAAGATCACGTACGAATCGATCAACGACATGAAGTACATGAGCCAAGTTATCGAAGGTCAGTCATATTGAAAAAATCGAAGCTCTAGCTTGTTTGAAGATTTTCAAGATGACGGCGCGAAATTAGACAGCCGTAAATCCGCCATTTTGGACTGTGAAACTACGCAACCCGCGTAGATCGCGTCTCCAGTATGCGATCTCAAAAAGAAAATTTCGAAATATTTGTCACATTTATTTTCGAAACGATTCAAAATCACTTTCAGCAGCAGAAGCTCTAAAACTTCGTGAATAAAGTCTTTAGAGTATTTCTCGGAGGAAAAGATGTCGAAATAGTCGTTGAATTCATGGCAGAAGGCATTCAAAATGGCGGCTTGGGTTTAACCGCTCGCCAGTTTGCCATTTTCAATAGTAGACACTTGGAGCATCGTAAATGGAGTCTTGTGAGTGTCTTCCAAGAAATAACATTCAAAAAGATCATTGACACTATTGTTAAAAAAATTCAAAATGGCGGCTTAGATTTTAAATGCTCGCCAGTCTCTCATTTTCGATCAATGAAGCTCGAAACTCTATAAATAGAGTATTTTCAGCATATGTCAAAAGAAAAGATGTCGTAATTGTCGTTAAATTCATCGCGGATGAATTTCAAAATGGCGACTTGGGTTTACATGCTCGTTAATCTGTCATTTTGGAAAATAACAGCTCGAAACTTTGAAAATGGCGTCTTTCAAGTATATTTAGCAAAAAAAGATATCGAAATAGTCGGTGAATTCATTGCATACAAATTTCAAAATGGCGGCTTGGGTTTAAACGCTCGCGAATCTGGCAATTCTGATAGTAGAAGCTCAACACTTCGTAAATACACTCTCTGGAGTATTCTTCAAAAGAAAATATGTCGAAATAGTCGGTGAATTCATTGCATAATAATTTCAAAATGGCGACTTGGGTTTAAACGTTCGCCAATTGGTCATTTTCTATAGTAGACTCTCGAAGCTTCGTGGATGGAGTCTTGGAAGTGTTTTTCGAAGGAAAAAATGTCGAAATATCCGTTGAATTTATTGCAGAAAAATTTCAAAATGGCGGTTTGGGTTTAAACTCTCGTCAATTGGTCGTTTTTGATAGTAGACTCTTAAAGCTTTGTAAATGGAGTCTTGTGAGTGGTTTGCAAAGAATAAGATGTTAAAGTAATCATTGACGCCTTTGTGGAAAAATTTCAAGATGGCGGCTTGGGTTTAAATGCTCGTCAGTCTTTCATTTTTCATCAGTGAAGCTCGAAACTCTATAAATGGAGTATTTTGAGCATATGTCAAAGTAAAAGATGTCGACATTGTCGTTGAATTCATCGCAGATGAATTTCAAAATGGCGACTTGGGTTTACCCGCTCGTTAATCTGTCATTTTGAAAAATAACAGCTCAAAACTTTGTAAATCGCGTCTTTTGTGTATATTTAGCAAAAAAAGATATCGAAATAGTCGGTGAATTCATTGCATAAAAACTTCGAAATGGCGGCTTGGGTTTAAACGCTCGCAAATTTGGCAATTTCGATAATAGAAGCTCAAAACTTCGTGAATGAACTCTCTCGAGTATGTTCCAAAGGAAAAGATGTCAAAATACTCTATGAATTTATTGCATGAAAATTTCAAAATGGCGGCTTGGGTTTAAACGCTTGTAAATCTGGGAATTTTAATAGTAGAAGCTCAAAACTTTGTGAATCAACTCCCTTGAGTATTTTTCAAAAGAAAAGATGTCGAAATAGTTGGTGAACTTATTGCATAAATATTTCAAAATGGCTGCTTGGGTTTAAACGTTCGCAAATCTGACAATTTCGATAGTAGAAGCTTGAAACCCGTGAATGGACTGTCTTGAGTACTTTCCAAAGGAAAAGATGTCGGAATAGTCGGTGAATTCATTGTAGAAAAATTTCAAAATGGCGGCTTGGGTTCAACCGCTCGCCAGTTTGTCATTTTCAATAGTAGACTCTCGAAGCTTTGTAAATGGAGTCTTGTGAGTGTGTTTCAAAGAATAAGATGTCGAAAAGTGTTTCAAGTGTCATTCCAAATGATATTCAAAATGGCGGCGTGAATTCCAACGCCCATAATTTTCTTGAGTCAACCAGTAGAAGCATGAAATTTTGCACGGGACTTGTTGAATACGTGAACAAGCTGAAAGTTAGTTGAAACAACTTTTGTAACGATTCTGAAATAATTCAAAATGGCGGCTCAGTTTCGGGAACAGCGCGATTTGCTTGTTTCGTCCGACTTTTCAGTAATATTTGTGAACTTTCCAGAGACAATGAGGTTGCATCCGCCTGCACCGTTCGTGACCAGGTTCTGCGTCAAGGAATACCACGTGCCCGACAGCGACGTGGTCATCGAAAAAGGCACTCGAGTCCTGATTCCGATATACGGCGTCCACATGGACGAAGAGTACTACCCGGAACCGGAAAAGTTCGATCCGGAACGCTTCAGCGACGAAAACAAGCAGTCCAGGCACCAGTTCAGCTACTTGGCCTTCGGCGAAGGGCCCAGGATCTGCATTGGTAATCTTTTTTGTATTTGAGAACCCTAATATCAGTTCAATTTTACGGGTCAATTACGGAGTTCGAATAATCCTAGCGATAACTGCTTTTTATATATTTATTTATATTTGTTTCTATATTGGTTACTCACTTCTGTTTACATTAATTTTTTAATTGAATGAATAGATGATTGATTGTTTTTTCTTCATTTTAGGTAACCGTTTTGGAATGATGCAAGCCAAGGTAGGTCTGACCTCGCTTTTGAGGCGCTACAGGTTTACGGTGAACAAGAAGACGCAGGAGCCCTTGCAGATGACTATCAATTCGATAACGCCATCTGCCGTCGGTGGGATTTGGCTTGATGTAGAAAATGTCTAAATGTACAAAATGTCCATTTTTTTTTGTGAAGTGTAACTTATTGTTGTGTTAACATACCAAAAAATTTACTAGTACGGTAGCTAGCTATTTATTTCCATACTAGTAAATATTATTGAAATTCCTCAAAAAAAAGTGTAAGATAAGATTTATGTATTGATACCCAAATGTGATTATTGTTAGATTAAATATACTACGTTTTGTGATAATTTTGTAGGTATTTTTAGAACTCGGTATTATTTTTCGTTGCCGCTAGAGAATGTATGTGCTCAGAATTTTTGGAATTTTGTTTTTTCATTAGTCACTATCTGTGTCAAATGTTTGAACAATCGCTTGTAATAGAATTGAGCTTTGTATCATCGATTGATTGATAAAGCAAAACTTTACATGTGAAAAGCACTAGGTTTTAGAGGGGTGGCAATTGTATCTATCATCTATAAATAGCACAAATAAAGACAGATTTTTTCTCAACGGTGAGAGAGTTGAGCTACGGACCTATAGGTCGTAAGTTCGATCTTCAGCCATGAGGTGACAGAAAGTTTTCTGCCATCAACCACACCTGGTGGGCGGCCTCCGTAGCCGCTATGAACAATCACGAACCTGCGTGCTGTGTGAACAACAGGTAAAAGGCGGTTGTCTTGGGCGTGGTGCTTACCACATCACCCTGCACTCTCAGTGGAGACAAAGAACAGGAGCTCTAACCTTCCGCTTTTCAAGTCAAGTCTCTCAATGGTATCGTTGAGCGAAAATACAAAAAGAGGCGCCATTGCAACCTTCTGTTATAAGCCAGTAGATGACGCCAGGCTACAAGCAACTTCTGAAACCAACTTTGCAGCTAACCGTTTTCTAAATAATATAAATAATGAAATACTACGGGTCAGTGCTAGAAGGATATTCAGCATATTCTGATTATAGAGTGGACATCCTGAAGACAGATTGATACATTAGATATATCTAATAAGGATTCTGTGTTCTGTGTGCATGGATTGGTTATGAATTGTTTCTGACCCGGAAGAAACTCAGCTCTCGCAGAATACGCAAAACGTCCCCTGCCAAAATGTATCCATGTCAAATGTGTATCCATGTCCCCGGAGACGAAGTTTTCGAAGAGAACTCTGGTAGCTGTCTCCGCTGGTAGCCCGTCGTCAGGCACTGGCGGTGGGGTAGATGTCGAGCTTAACCAGAAGAAAACTTGTTCGTTTTCTTATGACAAATCACTTTATTTGTTTGTACAATTTTTTGTTAGTAGATATTATCACTTATCAACCTAATTTTAAATCTGGATTATGTACAAAAGGGTTTTTTGATCGAAGATTGATCATTTGGTGATTTTCTTGGCGTTCAACCAAACTCCACCGTCCACTGATAGAACGGCTGAAGCAACATCCATTTTTACAGGTTGTTTGGTTTTGGAATTGACAGTGAGTTGGTAGTTCTTGAGGAAAGCGGCCAGGCCTACTTTGGCTTGCATCATACCGAAACGTAATCCTGAAAAACGTAGAATAGTGTTAGGTACTTGAAGCTGACCATTGATTGCTTCTGTAGATTTTATAAAAAGTAAATAAATGTAAATATAGACATAAGAGTATACAGCATAAACAGAGCAGAAGAATATGTACCAAAAAAACAAAAACAAAGACTATAGGTACAAAAAAAATTAGGTACCTATACAAATCCTGGGTCCTTCTCCGAACGGTATGTGGGCGTACTGGTGCCTGCCATTTTTGTTCTCGTCGCTGAACCGTTCTGGATCAAACCTGTCCGGTTCCGGATAGTACTCGGGATCCATATGAATTCCATAAATCGGAATAATAATTTTGACTCCCTTTTCTACGACCAAATCCGTTCCGGGTATGTTGTAATCCTTCACGCATTCCCTCCCCAAAAGCGGCGCTGGTGGATACCTCCTTAGGCTTTCTGTCCCAAAAAAACTCTTGCTGTATTAATTAACGAACGGTTTTACTTACAACCAGAGACAAACCTTCAACAACTTGATCCAAGTACTTCATTTCGTTGATGGCTTCGTACGTGATCTGCCCGTCGTGCTTCGCAAGGACCCGCTCGATTTCTTCGCGGAGCTTGTTTTGAATTTCCGGGTTCTTGGCGATTTCGAAGAGAGCAAACGTCATTGTCGTGGAAGAAGTTTCGAATCCGGCCAGGAAGAAGACGTAGCTTTGGGCGACGATTTCGTTGATGGTGAAGTCGTTGTCGGAACTGCCGACCATGTCCATCATGAGCTGGAGAAAGTCCTTGCGCGTCGTCCCCGTTCGTTTTCTGTGGTCCACGGTGTCGGTCACGATTTTGGTGAAGAAGTCGGTGAGTTCCTTGCCGTACTTGACGACGTGCAGTCTCCTGGCCAAATTGGGGAAGTTGTTGGCGAACTGCATCTTGACCCTGCGCCTCTTGTCCATGGTGAACGCTTCGATTCCGTACTTTCTGAAGGGCGAGTTCGGATCGTCGAACGTGTTGAATTCCAGGCCGAACGCCACCGAGCCTATGATGTCGGTGGTGAAGCGGCCCGCAATGTCCTTGATGTCCAGCGGCTGGCCGTCCAGCTTGTCGATGGCCTTGAGCATGGGGTCGATGCAGCTGACCAGAGTTTGGAACATGTTTTTGATTTTTCCGGAGGTGAACGTGGGCGTGAGCTTGGTGCGCAGCTGACGCCATTTAGGACCTACAGTTTACCAATAGTTTTTTTTATAAGTCAATTTTGAGAAGGCATGGAATGGAGCAAGGAATGGAGGTTATGGAATCCAACCAAAATGCCCGATATCTGTTTGATAATCAATTTTTATACAACCCTTTACCTGCATTTTCTTGAAGGAAACTTGAAACCGAAACAAGTTTTTCTACGTTAAATAACACGTGAGGTTAAAATTGACTGCGGGATCACGTTGCTCGTGCTCTAATTAGTAAGAAACGACACCTCACTTGTCATATTGAAAAAATCAAAATTTGACAGTTGCTCGGACAGTTGGTCAAAAAAAAGTCAAGTTGTCTGAATTTCACATGCACTGTACTTAGTAGACAACTGTCAAAATCTTGATGTTTCGAAATTGATAAGTGGGGTATCGTTCTTTACTAAACCAAGCACGTGCAACAAGATTCTGTCAAAAATTTCAGTGTAGCACAATTTTTCCGGCACATACTGATCGTTAATTCCAGTAAAATAATCTTGGCAATGAAACTGACCTTAGATACGTATTCCCCATGCTTGACTTCTAGGAAACGATACCCCACTTGCCTTTTCCAAAAATGTCAAAATTTGATATTTTGACGTTCTTGGAAATATCAAAAATTCTGACATTTCTGAATACGGCAAGTGGGGTATCGTTTTCTACTAAATCGAGCTCGCGTATTACGATTATGATAATCATTTTCACGACAAACAATTGCAGCTGAACATATCGACCCATTTTCATACTAATATTAGCATGGCAACGAAACTAGCTCCAGAAACAAGCTGTCCTTGTTTGCTCCACTGAGAAGCGATACCAAACTTGCCATTAACCGGAAGAAATACCTTCTAGCATTCCAACAATTCCACTCTAAAGGACCCCGCACGATTCTTATGGAAAATGATATGAATTTTTGATATGTTGTAGCTCATGAGATACTAATCAAATACCGTGAACCCCAAACTCAAATAATGGACCGTTTTTTACCCACAGGGGGTTGAAGTTGGAGGTTTTGACGGCTTCAAAATGATATTATGACGTTGATAGAAGCTTTTTATTTGGTTTCACTTCAAGTTGAGTTTCATGCTAAATGTATTTATTTGACAGAAAAATATCAACCTCCTCCTCCACCCCCAACCCCTATCTACCATCATAAAATTCGAGATTACTCCCAAAAACCATGCGGATGGCTTCTGTGATTTAAATTATGAATTTTGACATGAAAATTATTTTCCACCCCCAATGTTAGGGTGCCGATTTTCCAATTTTCCTTAGTTAATTTGGCTGGATTTTTGGTATTGTGTACTTCTAATTCTGCTGAACAAAAAGTTCCCATGCCAAAACTTATTCCTATGGACAGTTTTTGTTCTACAGGGGACTGAAGTTGAAGATTTGAGAGCATAAATATTGAACTTCAGTCCCCTGCAGAACAAAAACTGTTCATAGGAATAAGTTTTGGTATGAGCTTTTTGTTCAGCAGAATTGTAAATACACAATACCAAAAATTCAGCCAAATTAACCAAGGAAAATTGGAAAATCGGCACCCCAACATTAGGGGTGGAAAATAATTTTTATGTCAAAATTCATAATTTAAATCACAGAAGCCATCCGCATGGTTTTTGGGAGTAATCTCGGATTTTATGATGGTAGATAGGAGTTGGGGGTGGAGGAGGGGGTTGATATTTTTCTGTCAATTAAATAAATTCAGCATGAAACACAACTTGAAGAGAAACCAAATAAAAAGCTTTCATCAACGTCATAATATCATTTTGAAGCCGTCAAAACCTCCAACTTCAACCCCTGTGGGTGAAAAACTGTCCATTATTTGAGTTTGGGGTTCACGGTATTTGATTAGTTTCTCATGAGCTACAACATATCAAAAATTCAGAGAATTTAACCGGGAGCCATTTTCCATAAGAATCGTGCGGGGTCCAATTTGACAGTTCGCAAAGTTTTTGAAATTGTAAAAATTTTAAGCAAGTCAGCAAGTCAGGTATCGTTTTCTACTAAACTGAGCATGCGCAGTACGATTCTGTTGACGTTTTTATGTAAAGCAATTGCTGTGAGCAAACGAAGATTCCGGATTGGCTACAAGGGTGAATAACTTGACGGTTGAGTCTCGGGTTGAGTGTTTAGTCCGCAGTTGACAGTCTTATACTAACCTCCGATTGCGAACAGATGCGCTCCCATCGGCTCGTCCTTTTCGTTATAGTACAGCCCTCGGTCGGTGAAGTGCTGGAAATCTTTGCCCATGATGTTCTTCAGCAAGTCCAGATCGGCGACCAAGAGCCGATGCGACAACCCGGCGTACGTACCGCAATACTTCAGGTTCTTTTCGCGTATCTTGTCGTACAGATTTTTGATCTGCACCCCCATCGTCTCCTTGGCGTTGGCCGGGTTTTCCACGTTGCCGAACGGAAAGCTGGCTTCCAAAGCCGGAAAACCCTTTCGCTTCCAGTAGGTGAGGTTCCATTTCAGGTACGTCACGGCGCCGATTGCCAGAGTCACCACGATTGCGAACAGATCTACTAGCAGCGAACTAGTGATCAACATTTTTTGTTGCTATTATTTTCTACTCAACGATAACAGAAGCAAAAGTTGATCTCAAATGATGCTGTAAAGACAGAATCGGCTTTTATATAAATGCCCGCATGCAGTATACTTGAGTAGAAATAATACACGATAAGCATGAGTTGTGGTTTTCGTGAATGCGTTGGTTAAGTGTAGAATATTAGTCATGTTTTTTTTTTGATAACACTAAACCGTTATCACGATGAATAACTGTACGAATTGAAATTCCCACATCTGAAGGCTGATTTCAATAGCTTCAAACTCACGGGATTACTGTCAATAGTGCTACGAGCGGCGATTTTCGTGCATTCTGTAGCACACCTGATCTTTCTAGACGCTCGCCATTAGAACGCAGTGTACAAGTGCTAAGCTCTGGACATTTCCAAAATATACGCGATGGCTTAGCGATTTACGTGGCGACTTCAACGGTCAAGTAGCACAAATCTGTCCATTTGGCGGAGGTGCCGGATTTACAGCACGTTGGTTATGCCCGCGAAATGGGTAGGATTTTTTGGGAGTCGCCCAGAAACCGTATGCTGGGTCTCTGTGGAATTTGCTGGACAACCGATGGAAGATAACGCATCAAGTACTTGGTAGGTACGCAGAAAATCAGATAACGGGGACTTGATAATCGGGGTCTGCATGGGCTTTAGATCTTTTGCGTGGTATATCTCCATTTTTCGTCCATCGTCTTTCGCCAGCTCGTGTGCCCATGGAGACACCTCCTTTGTGGCCAACGGCCAAAGGACGCAGACGCTTGGTGCTGTTTGATGAGCTTTTTGAGATCCTGACCATCTCGGGCCTCTCCCATACCTACTCTCATTTTGGGTTGTGACTTCCCGTCGTCTTTGGATATTAAATCTGCGTACTGGCAAGTGTGCGTTGCGGAATCGTCGAGGCCGGTGACCGCCTTCCCGTCCCAGGACGCGGCCTGTTTCGGTTCAGGCATGTGCCTTTCGGTCTACGTAATGCCCCCGCCACGTAGCAGCGCCTTGTCGACCAAGTCTTGGGCTCAGAACAGCAGCCCTCAGTCTTTTTATACTTGGATGATATAATAGTTTCGGAAACGTTCGAGATGTAGCAAACCGAGCCTTATTTGCCTGGTTTTCCCCTACTCGGGATTTTCTTTAAAATAGTTGCTGAAGCTTGATTTTTCTTATTGTAGCCTTACTGCTATTTTTCTATAGTTAATTTGAAGTATAAGAGAGAAGGGATTAATTTTTGGCTCAAAAATGTGCCTGGTTTTGAATATTCATAAAGGCCGGGAAGTTGTGGATCATGTTGGGAAATAAGCTGGAAAAATGTCACGTACCACTTGACTCATTTTCAAGATAGTCCGGAGTTATCGAATCGCTAAACTAAACATCTCAAATGCTCAGGCATTACCTTACGCCCGCCGTGTGACCGGTTTTCCTCCTAAAAAGGTCCGCTCTCGGGTCCGCTCTAATTGGTCCTTTTGACCAGGGACAGTGAGATAAGACGAGGCTATAAGTGAGAGCGGAAAGGAAGATAAGGAGACTCGACCTAAAACTCTCGACCCGACGCGGTCATTTGATAATTATTCCATTTACAGTCAATTAACTTATAAGAGTCGCTTAGTTTCGGCACCTCGGATGGTGTCTGGCCGGGACGCCGCTCTTGGCTTGATGTAGTGAAGTGAATCACCATCCTAAGTCGATAGCCTCGCGTGTCCGAGCATATTTTGATAAATAATTTACCGATGCGCTAAGAGCGATGTTCCTCGTCAACGCAGGAACCAATCGTCCTAAAAATATTACCCCTGTGTTTCTCGCGAGTGTAACCCTGTTGGTACCCAGGGTGGAACGTAAATATAAAGTTCTTTACGTGTTTGTTGTGTTGATACATGAGATGTAATGACTTTTATATAAGTTGTATATGGATATTACAGTTTATGTATTTAAATTGACACTTGTCAAAATAACCTCAAAAATTACAAAAATTTTACAATTTTCAATAGAACAAACACGTAAAATGTTGTACAACACTCGTGGCTTGTTACACAAGATGATTTCCGACACTCAGCCTCTCACAGAACTCGGGCTGCGCCCTCGTTCTGCAAATTTCGGCTTCGTGTCTGAAAACCACTTATGTAACAGCCAACTCGTATCGTAAACTACTATTATTGTGCGATGTCAACGTATAAGATGGGATCCGCCCAATTATTTAACACGCTGTGAAGCGTTCTCGCAGATGCTATAAGTCATCTGCCAAACGCTCTCTAGCGACTTTCTCTGACTCTACGTCTCTCTCTCTCTCTCTCTCTCTCTCTCTCTCTCTCTCTTTCTCTCTCTCTCTCTCTCTCTCTCATATCCCCACTTACGTCATGTGCGCAAGACATGATGAGTGAACGCCAAAATGGCGTCGTGACAGTATGTTGCATTATTTTCTTACGTCATCAAACGTCACAGCGATAGCTGAGTTTCGTATTTGTTTACTTAAGGACGGTGTTGAATCTGGTAAAATAAGCGTTGCGAAATCAATCCGTGTGGGTTTATTCCTTGACGGATTCTTACCATTTTGGTCTCTTTCGAAAGCTACAAAGATGTATTTTGGTTTAAGCCCATTGACATTTCCGAAATCGAAAAATAATTTTTTCAAATGTCAAAATTTCATATTTTTTTGGATTTCGGAAATGTCAATGGGCTCAAACCAAAGTACATCTTTGTAGCTTTCGAAAGAGACCAAAATGGTAAGAATCCGTCAAAGAATTAACCCACACAGATTGATTTCGCAACGCTTATTTCACCAATATGACTCCGTCCACCACGAGGGGGCTACCATTGTGAATATTTTCAACACTAGCTTTTGTTAGTAAACCTATGCAGTTTTTGTACTTATTATTTTGTTTGTTTTGAAAATCTCTTGTTTACCTGACCATCCTTCACACGGAACCAGGTAATACAATGTATCTATATACAATGTATTTGTCACCAAAGAGTCAATAAATTATTCTATTCTATAATAAGCTGAAAATTCTACTCGATTCAAATGCCTTGTCTGCAGGACTCACCTAAACGCCTTCCCCGAAGAGTTAAAGCCATAAATACATGAGCTAAAATGCACGCTACCAACCTAAGTTGGAATTCCAGATGTGCCCAGATGATCTGTTCTCCTCCCCCCTATGGTTCTGTCTCCATATAAAATAACTGAGTCAGTGGTGGCAGTCACGTTACTACCCTTAGATTTAAGCACCCCCTATTCTGAACGACCATACAGGGTCATCGACCTGCTATAGTTCCCCCAAGCCCCAAGCAGTACATAAGGTACAGGAACTTGCAATACTTATTATCATGTATACCTATTTTATTGTGTTTAAACTGTTTAGTTTATTTTGAACATCAAACACCCGTGGTGTTACAAGTGGCGGCATCAGTATTGGTATCTTAATTCACGTATCACCTTTTGACAAGTAGTAAGCGATGGACTTATTCCTAGTGCCATAAATAGATTTTTCAATACTTAGTAAGAAACCTACTTTAACAACCACCCCATCGTTACAATTGGAAACTAATTCAATACTTAGTAGTACAAAATACTTCAACAACCCCTACCCCCGCATGGTTACAACTAATGACTTGCGGTGAGATTTCTTTTCATGTTTTATATTTTTATCCGTCGAATGGTACCACCGCACCCTCTAGACCATCATCTCTCCTCCTATCTCAGGGAGAATCACTGCGAATATGAGAAGCATCTCCAAAAGCCACACGCGCCATGTGCACCTCAGGATCGGGCTGTGCGTCCTTAATTCAATACAGAACAATATCCCACTTGTATTCGAAAAATTCCAATACCTACCTATTCTGACTTTTTGAAAAACTCGTCGATTTTCAAATATCTGGAAACGACGAGAAGGGTGTCGTTCCTTAAGGAAACATGTTTTTTTCTTATAAAAATGACTTTATTCAATGTGAACAATTTTTTGTTGATCGTAATAAACTAAGTCTTAAACCTAAATTATGTACAATAGGTTTTTTGATCAAAACTTGATCATTTGGTGATTTTCTTGGCATTCAACCAAACTCCACCGTCCACTGACAAAACGGTTGAAGCCACATCCATTTTCACAGGTTGTTTGGTTTTGGGATTGACAGTCAGTTGGTAGTTCTTGAGGAAAGCGGCCAGGCCTACTTTGGCTTGCATCATGCCGAAACGCAATCCTAGAAAAAGAGGCGTAATTGGGTTAGGTACTTGTAGTTAATTGTTCATGATTTCTTCAAACTGATTAACTACCACATAAAGTGAACGATAGACATTGAGATTCGACGAAGAAATATGGGTATATGTTAAGATAGAGGTAGGAGAAAAGCAGGAATTAAGAAAAGGTGACTGAAAGATTGTTAGGGATAATGATGAATAATGCAGGAAGGAGCAAAAAGTAGCAAATGAATAGAAGTCAGGAACAGAAATTTTCATAAAAAATGAAGGTAAAAAAGGCCAGGAAGACGAAAAGTAAAAAGACAGAATGAAAAGACAGACAGAAAGGCTATAACCAATAATAAAATTGAGGAATAAGAAAGAATATGAAGGTTTAAAACTCGAAAAATGGAGAATATTGATACGAGAAGTCGAAAGAACAATGACTACAAAAATAAAAAAAAACAAAAAGCATTACCTATGCAAATCCTGGGTCCTTCTCCAAAAGGTATGTGGGCGTACTGATGCCTGTCTTTTTTGTTCTCGTCGCTGAACCGTTCCGGATCAAACTTGTCTGGTTCCGGGTAATACTCGGGATCCATATGAATGCCATAAATCGGAATTATAATTTTGACTCCCTTTTCTATGACCAAATCCGTTTCGGGTATGTTGTAATCCTTCACGCATTCCCTCCCCAAAAGCGGCGCCGGTGGATACCTCCTTAGGCTTTCTGTCCCAAAAAAAACTCTTGCTTTATTAAAGAACGATTGCACTTACAACCAGAAACAAACCTTCAACAACTTGATCCAAGTACTTCATTTCATTGATGGCTTCGTACGTGATCTGCCCGTCGTGCTTCGCAAGGACCCGCTCGATTTCTTCGCGGAGCTTGTTCTGAATTTCCGGGTTCTTGGCGATTTCGAAGAGAGCAAACGTCATTGTCGTGGAAGAAGTCTCGAATCCGGCCAGGAAAAAGACGTAGCTTTGGGCGACGATTTCGTTGATGGTGAAGTCGTTGTCGGAACTGCCGACCATGTCCATCATGAGCTGGAGAAAGTCCTTGCGCGTCGTCCCCGTTCGTTTTCTGTGGTCCACGGTGTCGGTCACGATTTTGGTGAAGAACCCGGTGAGTTCCTTGCCGTACTTCACGACGTGCAGTCTCCTGGCCAAATTGGGGAAGTTGTTGGCGAACTGCATCTTGACCTTGCGCTTCTTGTCCATGGTGAACGCTTCGATTCCGTACTTTCTGAATGGCGAGTTCGGATCGTCGAACGTGTTGAATTCCAGGCCGAACGCCACCGAGCCTATTATGTCGGTGGTGAAGCGGCCCGCGATGTCCTTGATGTCCAGCGGCTGGCCGTCCAGCTTGTCGATGGCTTTGAGCATGGGGTCGATGCAGTTGACCAAAGTTTGGAACATGTTCTTGATTTTTCCGGAGGTGAACGTGGGCGTGAGCTTGGTGCGCAGATGACGCCATTTGGGACCTGCAATTGGACAATCAACTGCTGGTTACGGGAAGCAATGAAAACTATCGGATTGTTTACAAGGATAAATAATAACTTGACAGTTCAGCGTTCTGTCTCTGCCTACACGTGACTAGTCTTACTAACCTCCGATTGAAAACAGATGTGCTCCCATCGGTTCGTCCTCTTCGTTATAATACAGCCCCCGGTCGGTGAAATATTGAAAATCTTTGCCCATGATGTTCTTCAGCAAGTCCAGATCGGTCACCAAGAGCTGATGCGTCGTCGCCACGTACATACCGCAGTACTTCAGATTCTTGGCGCGTATCTTGTCGTAGAGATTCTTGATTTGCACCCCGATCGTCTCCTTGGCCTTGGCCGGGTTCTCCAGGGTGCCGAACGGAAAACTGGCTTCCAAAGCCGGAAAACCCTTCCGCTTCCAGTAGGTGAAGCTCCATTTCAGGTACGTCACGGCGCCGATCGCCAAAGTCACCAAGATCGCGAACAGATCTACTAGCAACGAACTAGTGATCAACATTTTTCAACGGTTATTATTTTCTTCTCAACGGCAACACGAGGTGATCTCGAATGATGCTTTGAAGGCATAATCACATGGCTTTTATATGAATATACCCGCATGCAGTATACTTAAGTACAAATTATACACGATAAGCATGAGTTGTGGTTTTCGTAAATGCGTAGGCCAAGTGTAGGATATTAGTCACGTTTTTTTGATAACGCGAAATCGTTGTCACGATGAACAACTGTACGAGTTGAAACTGAAATTGTCTGATTTCAATAGACTTAAACCCATGGGATTATAATCAGGACTTAATAAACTGGGTATTTAGTGTTTACTATGAAAAGTATCTATACCTGATTTTTCCTAGTCATAGTGAATTATCAAGAGATTAGAAACACCGTACTTTGATCTGTTAAAATATTAGTTTAGTTACATCTCAAAAATTGTAGGTACACCATCTTCAATGTTTATTTTTGGTTCATGTGTTACGCCAAGATTTAATTATTGAGGCATAATAGTTTTTCCATTTTACACAGACAGATTGTTCAGTCGTTTGTTTCCTGGTACTTCAGAGCGAAGATTTCTATCTAGATTAGGTAGGTAGGTAGGTTGGTAGGTACTTGGAGATACTCTACACGTGATTCGAACAAGCATCCATTACAATAATTGATTGGCGTTAAAATGAGTAATCCTTGTTAAGAGTGGGTGATTAGAAACAAGTGCTGTTTACTACTTACTTAGGTACTTACCTACACAATGCAGTGATAAAATCTCAAACTGGCCCAAAAATTACCAACAGCAGTTTTGCGTTAAAAAAAGATTGTTTTATAGAAATGCACGAGATCAATTTCATCTCAGTCGCTCAACAGATGATTCAAAAGCAGTTAAAATAATTGAATACGATGACTGGAAGAAACAAAATCATGTCACATAAACTCGTGAATAGGTACAGCAACAGGTACCTAGGTATTTGTAATGAAATAAATAGAGAGTCATAGATGGAAAAAAGGCAATTATTGAAGAAGTCTAGTCTCTCGGCGTGATTTTAGCCCTCGTGTGCATTGCAAATTTCACGTCTTGCCTAATTCATAATTATTCATTGCTCAATCACAATCAGTGCATAATTACTGAATACCCAGGTAGCAAGTAATGTTCAGTAAATATTATTTGAATATTCATTCAACATTAAATATTATCTTAATATTCAACAGATACTCGGAATATTCACGTAATATTAGAATTTTAACATTCACTTCGCAACGCAACGGTAAGCACGGTGATTACCATAACCATTCCCTTATAGAATCTGGCCGAATCTCTCAAAGTTTCCAGTTCTCCACATTAACAATATGATGTATTATTATTATTATTATTTTGATAATAATAAATGATTGTGTCTTGTGTGTCTGCAGCTTTATTATTGTTGCCCCATCAAACATTTATGTAATTCAAAGCTAATATTTATCTGCTATTTCAAACCAATACTCACCCAATATTAAAGCTGATATTGACTCAATATTAAAATTAATATTCACCAAATAGTAAAACTAGTATTCACCCAATAATAAAATTATTATTCACTTAATATTTAAATGATTATTCACCCAATATTAAGACTAATATTCGCTCAATATTCAAACTAATATTCACCCAACAGTAAAACTAATATTCACTTAATACTGAAACTAATATTCATTGAAGCTAAAAAAATCTGTCGTTTTCAATATTCAGCGAACATTAAGTTTTTAATATTCATTGAATATTCGCTTGCTGCCTGGGTAACCACGTAGGGGAGAGACGTCCTATAGTAGACTGGCACCAAAAATTGAAAAAATAAAAACTGTTGAAATTGGATTGGAGTGAAGTTGGAAGGGACTTCATAAACGCTGTTCACATGTTCAATTTAGTAGGAAACGATACACCGCTTGTTTTTTCAAAAAATGGCAAATTTGACAACTGATCAAGTGAGTATTTCAAAGTGTCGAAATTTTGAAGTTTTTTTTGGAAACATGCAACTTGATTTCTATAGAGCTAGGGAACAGCACCAACACTCCACTTGCCAATTTAAATGATGTCAAAGCTTGAAAGTTGACAGATTCTTCGTGTCGCACCATTTCTGTGGGACATAATGCAGCTATTTGTAACTACCAGTGTCCATGCCCAGTATAGTCGGAAACTACTCCTGTACCTATTCATTTTCGAAATATTAAAAATTTGTCATTTTGACCAGTTGAAAGAAATGGTCAACATTTTGACGTTTTTTGGAAGAAAAGAGTCAAGCGCCGTTTCGAACCAAGGGCACGTGCAACCTAATTTGGTAAGGATTTGTACTTTGCATTATTGCCGAGGAGCTGATGAACGAATGGTCGATATACAAGGGAACGATACCCCGCTTGCCTTTTTCGAAAATGCCAAATTTTGAAAATTGTCAAAATTCCAATATTTTTGGAAACGGCAACTGAAGCAGCGTTTTCGATTACATTGAGCACCAGCAGCATGATATGATTCAACTATTCTGACTGACATACCGATGAAATTTTAGAGTGAAAAAGCGTTGGCGTTGATACTGAAGTCAGAGAAGCGTTTTGCCGTTGTCAGAAACGCGTTCCTCATGCTCGATTTACTAGGAAACGATACCCCGCTTGCCTTTTAGAAAAATGACAAAATTTGACAATTTTGAGAAATTGACAATTTGAAGAATTTTTGGAAATGGTCAATATTTTGACCTTTTCGAAAACAGCAAGTGGAGTATCGTTTTCTACTAAATCAAGCACGAGCAGCACGATTCTGGTAACAATTTTCAGGCCACGTGATTTTCAAGTCAATTTTCCCTGAATAGTCCGGTGGACTAGCGCCAAATATTGCTCAAACTATGCATTTTATGACTACGGAACAATTTTTTGCAGGCATGTTCAGGAACCCTTCCTCTATCATTGGAGAAGTGCTGCCAGGCAATTTTTCAATGTGGGGGGCCTGGGGGGCCCCTTTTTTGACAACTTGAATCGTTTTTTGTCGATAAAATCCGTGATAAAAAGGCTATAAAAAAAACTTCAACGGATTATTGAAGAACAACTCAAAATGTCACTTATGTGTGATAAGACTTAATCCAGGGTGAACTGGTTCCGAGAAAGATGACTTTCCGTCAACATGCAGTATGATGAAGAAAAAATTGCGCCAAAGACCTTTACTTTCGTCATTGAAAGATGCCGATTGGCATATTTGTTGATCATACGCACCTGAACTGGTTGAGAACCGTACCCAACTGCGTCATTGGTGCCGGAGCTATTTACAGGGTGGAAGAGAAAAATATTTTTGCTATTATTTATTTCAAAAACCAAGATAGATAAAGTGATCGAAATTTTGGAATTGATGCTTCATTCAATGCGTGTGGAGACACAACAAACCGTTTTGAAATATCTTGAAGCGTTCCTGAAATATTTTAAAAAAACTGAAGAATATCATAAAAATTTTACTTTCTACTTTGATTTCGTATTTTCCATTATATAGAAGTGTATACTTTAATTTAACAACAAATTAGGGTGAAAACTAAACAGCCACATCACTCACCGGCATCAATCATGTATGCGTCAATGCGTCATATACAGGGTGTAAGAAAAAATGGTTGTTTTCTTTGCTGTAATAGAAAAATCAAGACATAGAAAGTGAAAAATTAGGGAGGTAAGAAGTTTCCGGGGAAACAAACCAAGCCAAGACATCTGATAAGGTGAATTACTGACGTAAATGTATAATCCACGCGTTTTTGTGCTTGTTTTTTTATATACAGCAAAAAAAAACATTTTTTCTTACACCCTGTATACAACGCATACATGATTGATGCCGGTGATGGTGCTGTTTAGTTTTAACCATAATTTATTGTATATTTGTGTATATTGTGAAATTCGTTGCATAACTTGAGGATATACATCTGTATAATGGAAAATACGAAATAAAAGTAGAAAGTAAAATTTTGATATAATTCTTCAGTTTTTTGGAAATATTTCAGGAACGCTTCAAGATATTTCAAAACGGTTTGTTGTGTCTTCACATGCATTGAATGAAACATCAATTCCTCAATTTTGTTCACTTTATCTATCTTGGTTTTTGAAATAAATGAAAACAAAAATATTTTCCTCTTCCACCCTGTATATAGCCCCGGCACTGTTGACGCTGTTGGGTGCCGTTCTCAACCAGTTCAGGTGGATATGATCAACAAATATGCCAATCGGCATTTTCCAATGACGAAGATGAAGGTCTTTGGCACAATATTTTCTTTATTATATTGCATGTTGACGGAAAGTCATTTTTTTCGGAACCTGTTCACCCTGTAATAGTTTTTATCGCACATAAGTGACCTTTCGAGTTGCTTTTTAATAATCCGTTGGAATTTTCTACTTAGCATTTTTATAACGGATTTTATCGACAAAAAACGATTTAAGTTGTCAAAAAAGGGCCCCCTTGACCCCCCAACATTGAAAAATTGCTTGGCAGCACTTCTCAAATGATAGATGATGGCTTTCTGAACATGCCTGCAAAAAATTGTTCCGTAGTCATAAAATGCACAATTATAACCCTAGTCCACCGGACTAGAATAGATCAGCGGAAAACGCGTTTCGACGCATATCATTGATAGCCCAGTCAAATTAGGTTTTGACCTAGAAATAATTCGCCCAAGGCTGAATTTTTGCACATTGATAGTTTGGATCTAATATAACAACATATCAAAATACCCAAACTTTCCCATGTCCGCGTCTTTGATTTTCAGGTCCTCAGGTTCTTGAAGTTGCATCGCTGAGCGGCAACTCATGCCGAAGTATTAATCTTGAACCGATTGAACTCAGACTGAGCTTGAATTGAAGAGAAAAGATCGAAAAATGATTTTCCGGTGCGAGTGTCTCACATCCGGTGCGCGGCAAGCCGGTAGACCCGCGAAATTCAAAAGTAACGCTGTTATTCGCGGCAAATTCTCACGGAACTCTCGCTTTGAATCGTTTATCAAAAAAAAATAACAACGGTGAACCATAGCTCAGTGCCTTTAGTGGTTCTTCAGCTCCCCAAATATGTATTTATGGTGTCTGTGGAAGCACCGATCACAAATATACAGCTCTCAGACTAGACGCTAGTCAGGGTGAAATGAGCTCTGTTTTGCGATCTGTGAGCACGATTGTAATCCTTGGTGACTACTGGCTGTCCACATTATTATTACTGTTGTGATTATTATGAGCTATCTTAGGGTTAGATATCCAGTTGTATGTCTAAGAGGTATGTTGCTTCTTTCATTTGACAATATAATGGATGATAGCTCGGCAATTTAGGTCAAAAATCGACAAAACACAATAGAAATAATTTGCCTAAAGCTGAACTTTTGCTAATGACAGTTTAGACCTAGTACAACAACATATTAAAATACCCAAACTTTTCCCTGTCCGCGTCTTTAGTTTCCAGGTCCTCAAGTTCTTGGAGTTACACCGCTGAGCTGCAACTCATGCCGTAGTATAAATCTTAAACCGATCAAGCTCAGAATGAACTTGAATTGAAAGAAAAAATCGAACAATGATTTCTGATGCGAATGGTCCACATCCGGTCCGCAGCACTCCGACAAACCCGCTAAACTCAAAACACTGACACTGTTATCCACGACGACTTTTCACAGAAGTCTTGCTTCGTATAATTCATCAAAAAAAGAAAGGTGAACCAAAGCCTAATGCATTTAGCGATTCTTCAGCTTCCTAAGTATGTATCTATGGTCTCTGTGGAAGCACCGATTTCAAATATACAGCCCCCAGACTAAAGTCGAGTCAGGGTAACGCGATCTATGTATTGACTTTATTGTTTTTTATTAGCCTGATTTTTTTCATATTGAGTTATTGGCGAATTGAATACATACTCGCACATCGAATGGGACAACTACATATTTATATTGTTAGGAAGTCTACGCCATGAATGTTTATGTCATTCATGTACTTAATTGCATTATTGTGAATAATCAAAATGTACTTAGTCCATGAAAATGTAATGGAAAATTGGAATGCAGTAACTCAGTAAAAATGTTCAGCCCATAGCTCTTCAATGATGTTATGAAGCGAAAAAGTAGCTGCTTCGTTTCATAAACTTCGGATGGCGTCTGTGAAAATGACTCAAGACTGATATGGGTGTAGGTACCATAATGTTTTTTTTTGCATCATGACTTCAAGGTTTTGATTGTTCTAGCTGGTGATTAGTTATACTATTCTAGATGGTCCTATACATACTATTCAGAGTTACATGGTGTCATCGTTGTCATCATCATGATCAGATTGTCAGCACTGACCCCAAAAATAATAGCGAGTGGAACGTATCTTTGCAGTTCGAGCACATGTCTGAGCAAATTTGCCCAGCTTATTGTTTGCAAGTGCATCGAGTTCCACAACCTCCCCTGCCGTGCGTGTATCAGATGCATTAAGGAATCAGGTGCTGCAGGAAGATGTGTGGGTGCTGGCGTCAGTATGTCCTCCACGCGTTGCCATCCCATTTCTTGGAGGGGGTTCATTTTCCATCTATTCTTAGACTTGGGAAACGTGGACGGTGCAGACTGCCGATCAGAAATGTCACAGTACGATCAAAATACTGACTCGAAATAATCACTGCACAGTGAAGTCATAACAAGAGCTAACCTGGAGATAAGTCCTCAGAGTGCCGATGAAGGGCTGCTTTAGTTAGCGGAAGCGTCAACCAGGTCAAAAAATTATGTCACAGTCTATGCTTGGCAATCGCTTGGTTGTACAAATGGAAGCGTAAATGGTCAATATTTTCAATTCTTTGGCTTGGATGAAGTAGGCATACACACTTTTTTCTAGCACACGAAACTTTCTTGTGGGTGGAAGATGCAGAATTGAAAACACTCATGACTCCAAACCGAAGTGATTCGTCTTTTTGGGGCAATTTTTACTTAGGCGTTCTTTTTGCCTTTTCCAAACATCGCGCAAGCTTTATCCCCTCCCCCCACCGGTCACAGTATAAGCAAACAAGAAGGCATCTTTCAGATCACATAGCTCTTCTTCCTCAATCCTCCAGAATTTTTGCTAGTACTGAGGTGCAACATGTACGCACTGCTCGCTTTTCATACCCGGGCAATCATCTTCTCTAATAGGTCAGTGTCGTTTTTGATGACGATAACCTACTGCCCACATATTCGTTCCTCCACTGCAGTAGTGACAATGAGGAAGTCTGCATCGTCAAAGGACGATGTACGGCCACGCTGGGCTCTTCGAAATTGTGTTGTCAGCCTTCTTATGAGACGAATCTTGTTGTGAACATTGCTCAAAAATTCTGCTTGTGATACTGTCACTGCGGTATATTGTGTAGCCCCACGATAGCTCATAATCACAGTATCATTGAGGTGTACACCCAGTAGTCACCCACGATCACAATATTTAATTACTGCGCTCACATAATTAGGTATAGTGCAACTCAGAGCTCGCCCCACCCTAACTTACGTTTAGTCTGGGGGCTGTGTATTTGCAATCGATGCTTCCACAGGCACCATGGATATACACTTGGAAAGCTGAAAATTTTCTGGATGCATTGACTCATGGTTTCCCACTGTTTATTTTTGATGAACGATTCAAAGCGAAAATTCTGTGAAGAGTCGTCGCGGATAACAGCGTTCATTTTGAATTTCGCGGGTTGGCCGGTTTGCCGCGCACCGGATGTGGGCCATTCGCTCCAGAAAATCATTGTTTGACCTTTTCTCTTCAATTCAAGCCCATCTGAGCTTGATCGGTTCAAGATTAATATTACGGCATGAGTTGCAGCTCAGCGATGCAACTTTAAGAGCTTGAGGACCGAAGAATCAAAGACGCGGACACGGGAAAGTTTGGGTATTTTGATATGTTGTTGTACTAGGTCCAAGCTGCCAATGTGCAAAAATTCAGCCTTGGGCGAATTATTTCTAGGTTTTGTCGATTTTTGACCTAAAATGCCTGGGCTATGATGCGAATAAAACTGTTTTCATCGGTAGTAGTGTAGTGTTTTCTTTCTGAAAATTAGACAAACGTAGATTATTTTGAGCAGTTCAAGACTTTTTTCTCCTTCCAACGACCAAATAATGATTCCTAACGGAACCGGATAAATTTAGGTGGCTATCCTGTACTTAGTTCTTTCTGAAACAATTTTTTTACAAAATAACTGTGCAAATGACTCTTGAAATTTTCAATCTGGAATCATGCAATGTTACTTCAACGAACCGCATATCATTAAAGCGACTCGATGATTCATTACCGACCTACCTAAGACAAAAGTCAGACGATGGATGGTGTGATGATGAGTTTATGAAAATATTAAAAATCATTCCAAAGGTCAGAACTGCACGGCACGGTAATACACCTGCATTTTTTCAAGTGTGACAAAAATTTAAAAAAAAATATCCATAGCTACATTATATGACCATAAACTTGATTCAAGGTCGGATGAAAATATCGGTCAATTAGCACTAATTTCCTCGAACTGTTAAGCTGCGTACTGGTAAACATAGGCCTGCAGTTCTTCTTAACAAAATATTACAAATAATGCTTGAAATTGGCTCTGAGGCTGTAGAAAAAGCTCTGGAGGAGTTCTAGAAATTTGATCGGAAATTTGAAATTTCTTTCAAAGTAGCTGTTGAAAGAGTAAGGCAGACTTCTGGAATAAAAAAAAAATTCATATGGCCACCTGGAAAAAAAATAATGAAGCATCGTGTGGCACTTTTCAGTTTTCAGAAAAGCAGAATTCAATTTTTCAAATTTAATTTAGTTTCAGTAGACAATTCAAAATTATAGCTCACGCAAGTATGCAAAGATTTGGAAATAGATACATTGGAGCAAAAAAAAAATTGAGGAAGGAATATATAAAATATGAAATTTTTCAAGCATAAATGAATAGCCTTGATACCTTATTAAATTGGTAGCGCAAATTCTTGAGTAAAAGGCTTTGGTTCCCCAAAGCCGTGAAAATGGCTTGGAATCAATAATATCCAAAATTGGATCGAAGATTTGCATCCGTCTTCCAAAAAGGTGTTTGGCGGTACCTTGAGAGGTACTTTTTGAGTTTTCCGAAAGGGCCAAAATTGGGGTTGGCCCACTGGAAAAATAAAAGAACCGTGTGGAATCTCTCAGAAAAGCTCCTTGCGAGCATTTGTCAAATCTTTGCTTCATTTTTGGAAAATTTCTTGACGATTCCAGCGAATCCAACAGAATCCCAAAAATACCTGTCGAAAATTGAACTTTTTGGAAAAAAAATGAAGCATACCTTTGTGGCACCTCCCAGAAAAGCTCTGGTCGAGTGCTTTCTAAGCACTAGCTTAATTTTTGGAAATGTGACCCGTCGTCAGCAAAAAAAACTTGAAGCAATAAAAACCATTCTTATTTTTCACATTTATTCGTTCAAAGTCTCAGTCCATTTCTATTTCCTGACGGCATCTTCTACCCACCACTCGGACACGCCCAGCGTGCCCAAAAACATCGGCTTGCACACGCGCACTTCGTTCCCTCTGATCATAAAATTGTAAACTCTGGAATAAGTCCTTCTCGACTGCCCAGCTTTGGACGTCTTTTTTCCGGTAACTTTGATGTTGTTTCTTATGAAATTCTTGCGCAACTGACGATCTCCCAGTCCCCAAAAGTGCATGAAGACGCCAAGCCTGTCCTCTTCCGTCATCTGTTCGTTACATTTGAACTTGCACTTGTCACCGCATCCGTTTTTCATGCGACGCGCCAGTACCAGATTATTGCGGTTGAAATGGGATTCGCCTCTGTTTTTTGCCTGCTTCATGGCCGTCCTTTTGGCTGAAGAAAGTGTCTTGTCGGTTGATTTCTCTGGAGTTGAGCTCAGTTCCGACCTCTTCTTTTCTTGTTCAAAAGAACCGGCTGAAAGAGTTGCTCCACAGCCAATAGGTACCTTTATATCATTGTCATGGGTTGCCAAAGGTAAGTGCAGACTGTCAATTATATTGCCAGTATCACCACCGATGGCTACAGTAGGCAAAGCTGCTTCAACATAATCTTCACTGTCTTCAATATTCGTGATCAACAATTCTGTATTCCAATGGAGGTCTTCAGTTTTTGTATGAACAGGACTAGCAGATGCTGAAGGTGAATCTTCCTCATCTGTGAAGGAATAAAGAACCAACTGAATGATCTGATAGTGTTTTGAACAGCAAAAATAGCTAAATAAAACGATTATCCTATAGAATAGACACAGGAAGGCAGCAATGGATCACGTTCTTTGTTTCTTCTAAACGTTGTGAAGCCCAAAGAGTATCCTCATCAACTGATACCCTGATAGATGGCAACTTTACTACTCCAGAGGGGCATTGTAACGCCCGAATGGCGTCCTTAGAAACTAAAACAGACCTCGCTATGTAGTCCTGTAGATTATCACTAATTGTCTTTGTTTCTTTTCTAATCGATGTGAAGCCCCAATGGCACTATCAAAAGCTTGAGCTTCAGTCTTATCAGACTAGACCAGCGAGCTGTAAACGCTGTCACCGATTATGATTCCTCATTGCTGACCCAAAACTCAATTAGCGTCCGCCATGGAACTGAAGCGTTCTGAAGCATGAAAGTCATCGTCACTAACACTGACGTGTCATGAACTTGGGCAACATCCCGTGGCCCCGGGGACTGTCATGTTTTGAAGTCCAATGGAAATCCTCACGTAAGACCCTGACTGTTCAAGCTCTGCAACGTCAAATGAGTATTATGAAGCCCAAATGACATCAGAAACTAAACCAGACTTCGCTTCGAAGTCTCAATTCTCAAGTTGTTACTGATCGTATTTTTCCCCTTTGAGCAAATGGTATCAACAAAAGCTATAAGCCTGATCGATCAAAGTTTACTACGTTAGAGGAGCTTCGTGAAGCCCGAATGGCATAATCAAAAACTAGAAAAGACCTTGCTCTGAAGCCGTTACTAGATGAGGGTTCCTAGTTGCTGATCCAGAGCCTGATCGATCAGCTTTTGCATGGAAGGATATGAAGCCCAAAGGGCGTGCCGATTCACTAAAACAGGTGTCAAGGAGCCGTGATGGCGTTGTGAAGCACAAATGGCATCCTCATGAATTAATAAGATCTCGCGCCAGAGTGGTGAAGGCTGTCATTGATCGTGCTTTCTACTTTTCTGTGCATTGTAAAGTCCAAAGTGTAGCCCCAAAAACTGAAACTTCGACAGATCAGACACTGCTACGGCAAAGCAGCATCGCGAAGACCAAATGGCATTGTCAGGAACTGAAACACACCTCGCCACTGAGCCTTGAGCGCTGTCACAAAATCATATATGATTCCTCGTTACTGATCCAGAGCCTCATCGATTAGCCTTTGTCATGAAATTGGAGGATCATGACGCGTGAAGGGTGTGCTGATGTACTGAAAAAGACCTTGTCTAGTAGCCGAGGTGGCCAATTGATAGAGTTTCTTTTTCTATTTGCAAACACCGTGAGCTCCAGAAGGAATTTTAGAAAAATGCAATCTTGATATCGGACTGTAATGTCAGGGGAGCGTTGCGGAACCTAAATGGCATCCTCAGAAATTATAACAGACTGGCCCGAGGATCTTGTAGGCTGCTATGAATCGTTTCGTTTTGTTCTGAGCGTTGTGAACCCATTTTCTCTTTTCTGAGCCTTCCCCGAAGGCATCATCAGAAACGGATATCTCGATTGATCAGACTCTGATACGTCAAAGCGTTGTAAAGCCCAAACAGTATCTTCGCAAATCGAAACAGACCACGCCTTGAAGGCTATCTCCCAATCTAATTTCTTGTTTTTGGCCGAGAATTCAATAGATCCGAGACCATCTCACGTGATGTGACTGATGTGACTATTGCGAATCTCGCTCCAAGGGTCGGTGTATTCCCAAAGACTGAAACAGATCTTGAAGGCTATCAGTTATCATGATTTGTCGTTGCTGACCCGGAACCTGGTAGCTCAGTTTTAGCCACGTTATAAGAGCAACGTGAAGCACAAAGAGCATGCTAACAAATTGAAACAGACTTTGTCCTGGAACTGTGAAGGCTGCCACTGATCACGTCTCCTCATTTTCTCTGCATTATGAAGCCCGAAGACTATCCCCGAGATCTAAAACTTCAAGGATCAGATTTTGCTACCTTAGAGGAGCATTGCAAAGACCAGATAGTATTATCAAAAACTGGAACGTACGTTTCTTCCGGTTTCTGACCTTGAATCCGATTGCTTAGTCCTTGACACGTAAACGGAGCATTGCTAAGAACAAAGGGCATCCTCATAAAGTGAATTAGAACTCACCATGTAGACTGAGCCTGATCGTGTTTCATCTTCTTTTTTGTGAATTTCAAAGGGCATTCAAGTTCCGTTTGACAGACACCAATCGTTTTTCCCAGACTCGCCTGGTCTAACGGTACCTACAGCTCTTGGTAAATTCAAGTGTTGTGTGTTATGTATAGCTCTAGGGCGACACATCGTGAGTACAATGCTGTTTACATGGATTATGATCATATACTTAGATCATGATAATATAACACTTACTGAAGGTAACGTTAGATGAATAAAACAATCCCGAGTAAAAATACTCATCATCCTGCTTCGCTTGTTTGGCAACCAACAATACGTCGGTGTGTAAAGAAGCAAATAAACACAAGAAAACAGGACATCATGGAAAATTGGGCAAAAATGTTAACAATAATTATTTGTACAGCATATTTTTGTTTCTTATGTATCAATTCGATGTTACTACATTGTGTATTGTACTCATGTGCAATTTCAAAGGAGCACTTCCGCTGTAACTCTTTTGGCAAATTTGGCAGACGTGCTGTTTTCTGCTATTTTTTGCTGTAGCTGTTGCCGCAGCGTTGGCTTTACCGTGTGTCTTGATGTGCTGGCTCAATCTGTAGGGCTGATGGCAGGAATACTCGCATGTGGTACACTTGAACTTTTTAATTCCTGAAAAAAAAAATTAAGTAATAATAATTTTTCAAATATGTAATAGTGAAATAGAGTGCGTGACGCAGGCGGAAGTGAACAGTTACCGTCTGTGATTTGGTTCCTAATCTTGCAAGCACGCCGTGGCGCAGTGAGAACATTAGTGACTATTTAGTTACTTTTTCATGATTTTTTTACTTAAAATCTGTTGATGACAGAGTCGGCATTTAGCCGACGTCCAAACCACAAGACGATCGAAACCGGCAGCGATTGGGAACAAGCTCAAAAATCAAACCTGTGTGTGTTCTGCGGTGCGTATTGAGAAGGCTCCTGGTCTTGAAGCCTTTGCCACAAGATTCGCATTCGTGCGGTCTTTCTTCGCTGTGAGTGGCCAAGTGTTCCTTGAGATGACTGGATTGGGCAAAAGCGTGGCCGCATACCACGCACAAGAACGGCTTGTTACCTGGAAAACGTCAAATTTCAACGTCAAACGTCAAATTTTAATAATTCTTCACTTGGTTTTCTATTTGGAAAATGATCAGCGAAACGCTCAAGGTTAGAAAAAAATTGCCACCACATATTCTCCCTTCCCCATTTGGCCCCAAAACTTCCAGCAAAGAAACTGAGTATCGCAATACTGCAACTCAATGTGATTTTGGACGATATCATCTCGTTATCTATTTTTCATCCGCCATTTGGAGCCTGCTGACGACGTTATAACTCGATTTGACAACTGTTCACAGCGGTTTCAGAAGCAAAGCAGATACACGCGTTTCGGAATTGGTGGAGAAATAAGGGAAGCGAAAAAAATTTAGTTTTTCATCTACAAATTTGTTCAAAACTGTTATGGGCTTCAAAAATAACCTCATCAACTGGAAAAAGTCGAAATAACTGGAATAAAATCAGTTGAGTTTTTTGTGTTTGTTTGAAAAGTCTAATGGCTTGAATAATTTAAGTAACCTGCAGGTGAACTCAGAAAACTTCAAATGTATATTCAAGAAACCTCACAGTAGTGCACAATGAAATCTCAATCTTTTAACCATCTTTATCTATTCATTATTAGTTTTTCGGCTCAACCTTACAGGCTTCGACGGAATCGGATTTTTTTATCAATCTTGAAACTGGCTTGACTGACCTCAACTCTAGACTGAGAGAAACCACAATAAATGCCGCAAAACTGTCCGATTGCAAGATGGAACATTTTTTTGGACCTTGAAATTGACCTCAGCTATGACCTCAATCCTAGAGTAGAGAGATCTCAATAAATACCAACAGTCTGTCCTAATTTATTTGAATCTTCTGTAAAGCACTGTCCTTATATGACTCGAAAGTTTCTCGTGGAATTTATAATGCGTCACTAACCTCAATGTACCTGTTGAAAAAGACCTCAACAGAAAACTGCATGGTTTTATCAAACTGTTGCCATCAAACGCTTCAGTTCAGCGCAATACACTTCAGGTCCACGTAATTAACCCCTCAACCCCCTCAAAGTAACCTCACGAGTTTAGTAACTTCTAACCTCATTGAGCTTAATAACCTATGTTGTTTTTTTCTGGAACTCAATATTCAAAACTTATTAAATGACCATCAGCCTTAAAACAATCAACAGATTTATTTCACTTCAATGTTTTTTTTTTAAACAAACATCGTTGATTATGATATAAGTATCAACTCTTGTGTAGACCTCTAAGTGAACCTCACTAGCCTCAAATTTACAGCCAAGACACCTAAAACATGCAAAATATACATTTCGGTGTCTGGTTCATTGAACAATCCTCACGAGTTTCGATCTAATCTTGGGATGGGAAATATTTTATGGACCTTGAAACTGACCTCGGCAGCGACCTCAATCCTAGAGTGGAGAGACCTTAATAGACAACAACAATTTGTGCTAATTTGTTTGAATTTTTTACAAAGCACTGTCCTTATGTGGCTCGAAAGTTTTTCGTGGAATTTGATACCTCACTAACCTCAATGTACCAGCCGAGAAAAACTCAAAAAACAAATGCAAAGTATTAACAAAATGTTGTCAACAAACGCTTGAGCTCAGCAATAGTAAACACTTTACGTCTGACGAAATTAACCTCTCAGTAACCTTATCCATCGAGCTCAATGACCTCAAAGTTTTCTGAAACTCAATACTCAAAATTCATTGAATAACTATCAGCTTGAAAAACAAACGCATTGATTTTATTACAATGTTGAAGTCTTGTCTTGACCTCTAAGTGAGCCTCACTAGCCTCAAATTTACAGCCAAGGAACCTCAAAATATGCATTTTTTGGTGTCTGGTTGATTCAACAATCCTCACGGGTTTCAATCTAATTTGAAGGTTAAATTTTTTTATGGACCTTAAAACTGACTTCAGCACTGACCTCAATATCTCACTCAATAAATCTCGATAGATGACCGTAAAAAATATATAGTTCTGAACAGACTTCACCATAAAATATTTAAGGCACAATAGGCACAAGTAGTCTTTTGCTTCCTCCGCTGAGGTCACTAACCTCAATTTCTAGTCCAGAAATTTACCTGAAAAAACAAGAAAACTATTCGATTTCAATTTTGTGTTTCTTCTGAAAATCGTAACTTGATGAAACATTCTGTGCAAGTAATACCCTTGACAGACTAGAAATTAGAATACTTGATGATTATTAAGCGTAAATTGCGATATAAATTACTAGTGTGGTACGTCATTTACTTAATGATCATTTAGAACGCCATTTAGGACCTTGATGATCATTAACTAGGAGTCATCATAATCGCCGAATAATCGCCGGTGGTCGTGCATCATCGCCGTGATTTTTGAATACCATTGGCCAGCGTTTCTGCAATGAATCGCGATAGCTGTCATCAAGTCTGTCATTTCAGTACGCCGTTCAGAGTGTCAGACACGTATTTCTGTAATAGATGAACTGGATTTTGTGTCTTGCCTCTTGCAACAGCATTTCTTGTACCAAATTATGAGATAATGCCCGTAACGTGTACGTATAAGCACGTACGAAAAATTAAAAACTCCCCGTTTTACATAAGAAATGACCACCTATACGCGGAAATTGAATGATATGAACATTGCAAACGTGCAGCACAATATCGATTGACGGCACTTTATTTTTAGGCAAAGTCGAATTTATTGATTAGGAGATAGGTTTCCGTAAGTATCCGTGAGACAGGGAGGTATATAATGCCAGGGATGGATGTGGGGTCCAGGTCCACCCACATTATTTATTCTATTACATTATTTACTTGTCCAACTATAAAAGTACTAATTTTGAAACTAGATTCTAACCTGTATGCTTCCTCATGTGCACTTTCAATTCAGAACTTCGGACGTAACTCTTCTGGCAAATTTTACAAACTAGCTTCAGCTCTTCGTGACTTCTCTTGTGGGTATGCCAAGAACTGTAGTGACTATACCTCTGGAAAGAAAAAGTTTTTTTTTCTCAAGAGCTAACGTGCAAAATCACCACTCACTTTTCCACAAACATCACAAATGAAAGGCTTTTTTAGTACGTGAACCCTTTCGTGTTCCTGTTTGTGGCACTTTCTGTTGAAGGTTTTCATGCAAAAATTACACTTGAACCTTTCCTTGGTTTTGTGAACATGCCGGATGTGGATCTGCAGAGCTTGTTTGTTCCTGTAATCCACCCCAAAAAACAAATGTATTTTTTGTTTCCTATTATTAATCTCACATGTATTCTTTCTGACAGTGTTCACATGTGAACACTTCTTTTTCCAGCTTGATGTCAGTTTCATCCACTAAAACTCTACAGCAAATTATGTTATTCAAGTTTAGACTACTTGGCAATGATTCACATTTCTATAACATGTTCTTCTTCATCATCTAGATCCCCTTGTATTGATATCTCATTCTCTTCTTTTACTCTATCTCGCCCAATTTGAGCTTCTTTTGATTCTCTACAAATCCGGTATTAGTGCTATTGTTTACAGCAACAATGAAAGCGTTTACGGTTTTACAAAGCTTTTGTGACTGATTTTGGTTTCTTCATTTCCTTCCTCATCTTGTTCATCTACTTCTTCATTTCCTCTATTTACTTCTTTTTTTTGTTCCACCTCAAAGCTTTGATTTAGAAAATCTCTGACCAACTCTTCATAAACTTGATTCGATTCCATGCACTGCTGTTGAAACTTGAATGAAAAATCCAAGCTTTCCATGCAGGCTTCGCACATGAACAAGCCCAGTTCCTCGTGTTCAATCCACTAAAAAAAACTTCAACAATTAGAAAATAAAACAAGTTTTTCGTCTACAAATTGTATTGAAGCAAGCAAAATTCATGAGAGGTTGGAATATCTTAAACAAGAAATATTTGAACAATTCAATCAATGGATAAATTTGAAAATCAAGGAATGTTCATAACCTCAAAGTTGGTGAGCGCCGTCCATTTGGAAATCAGATCTAGTCGCTGGGGAGTTCCGAGGTCGATCAAGGTACCTTGGGATTCCAGACATGTCCGGCACTTGTCAAACATTGCGTTTCCGAAATGATTTCTGTTAAAAATCGGTGAAAATGTGCGTTTTCGGGGTTTGTTTTGGTTTATCGCAGCCGGTGACAGCTGACAGTTGCGATAACATCGGGCTGTGGCTGTCAATTTACTCAGTGGCACCAACGTAAGGAGTACCAGCCTAATGCAAAGACTTTTCACCAAAGTCACTAGTTCACACTAGAGCACTAGACAACTGAAAATTATTGAGAAAATACCAGTTTACACTTTTTTCGCTGTAATAAAAGATAGGTAGACGTGGACAAATACTCAAATAGGTAGATATTATGACTTTCGCTTCTTTTCGACATCCGTCCTGCCGTAAAATTGACATATAGTGACATATTGTGCCTTCTCTCTCAAAGTGGAATATATTTGTCAGAAGTGACACTTCATTCAAGATTTTATTCCAGAGTTATGTTTTGAAAAGACCCCAGCTATCTTCTTGAGCCCCTGAATGAGTAGACAATCCATTATATATACTTCTATTTAATGAAACTTATTTGAATTATCACGTTTCTCGCTTTTGGAAACGCTTGGCCGATGATCATGTACATCTAATATCAGGACGACATCCCGTTGTGCCCATCTTCTTGTTGTTCGAGGATAGAGCTCTCGAGATTGTTGAGACAGGTCTGACTACGAGTCTGAACACAATAAGACAAAGTATAAATTTCTAACATAACATTCATCATAGAAGTCATTGTCTGTGGGGGCTCTCAGCGCGAGGCTTAAATCTCTCCTCAGGGAGAATTGTTTTTACACCATACAGGAGTTTCTCACCTTCCAGAAAAATAATCGATAGGCTGTGATATTGTTGTTGTCACTGTTTGTTTTGTTGACATTTTTACGAGTTATGTCTGTCATATTTGTGCATTTGTATGTATTGTGATGACCATTATTTTGTGACGTTTACATGCAATGATTTCATTGTTTTAAGTATGAATAAATTTCTATTCTATTCTATTCTATTCTATTCTATTCATCGATTGACCTCTATGTCGAAGTCAAAATGTTCAAATAATAGATCGCTCCTATAGCTAGTCCTACCTTCACATCGCAGGCTAAAATATTAAAAAGATCTAAGCTATTCCTGAAGAGATAAGTTTTCCCTAATTGTTTCAGACGTCCCAGCACCCCAGTCTTCCGACGAACACCTGATTCTACACCTTGACCAACATTTACTTTTGACTGGTTTTTGTGGTTCAAAGTTCTTTGTGTGGTTAGATCAGATCCAACATTTATATGGTAGTGTTAGAGGTTAGGTTGGAGTTAGGCCCGGCTTCTAGACACTAAAAAAGGGGAGAGTGACTTCGACCACGAATGCAATCTAAGATTTAATTGTGGGCCGGTGTGTGCGGTGGATCCCTTTGTGTGGAGCCTTTTTTCAAAGGCTAACGCTCTTTTTGGGCTATGGCTCTCTTTTGCCCGTTTGGAAGGGATTGGATATGGCTGGCCTTTGTGGAGGCTTTAAACCTGTTTTCGCCGTGAATTGCCCCCAACGCTCAGAGAGATTCCTGTGGTCGCGAGTGCCTATAACCGGAAATGCTAAAACGGATTTCGCCCTTCCAAGAACTTTCGAACTGATGATGAGCGCGAAACAATTACTCAAGTCAAGGTACAAACTCAATTGTGGAAAACTTTTTAAGCACGCCCCGTATACGCGCTAGTTCGTTGTTGTTTACCAGTTTGTGAGAGAATGCCGCAGTCAGGAAAAACAAAGCGCAGAGAATTGACTATACAGAGTGTTCGCCGAAAAGCCGATGCGGAGAGGCGTCGAAACAATTATTACCCTAACACTAAATAATCGCCGTCTACACTATACCTGATCGAGCCCTACATGTAAAAAAATCAATAAATACATTTTTTTCATTGAAATATATAATTTTGTAGTGAGTGTATTCGTGAAATATCGGGATCCCTTCCGGGATTCCTCTGGAAGTGATGTCTGCGGCGTTATTTTCCGTTGTTACATGAACACGTTTTGTTGTTTCGGCTACTATGTTTGCAGCGAATGTCTTCTATCGGTTTGGGTTACATTTCATCTATCCCAATGTTATCATTGTTCCTTTTTCCATCAATTTAGCGAGGAGTGCGGCAGCACACAGCTCCAATATTGCTAGTCTTGTCCTGATTTTCATGGGTGCCATGCCACCTTTGATTTGACTGTGCTGTTAGGAGGGTTATTGAAGTTTCTACTGATGTCGTTGTACTGGCTTCTCTGATAACGGCTTGATGTGGAATGTAGTATAGGTATGTCCCACCTTCATAGTTTACTCTGTTGGTTCCATGTGCCCCAAATACAGATACTATTCCATGAATTTGTGGAATTGCTTCTTGAGATCTGGATTTCTTGCTACCTAGTCTTTTTTCTGATTGCAATAATCTTGAAAGATCGAGTTCTTCCCATTGTTCTTCTTCCTTGCTCGTGTATTGCGTTTAGTACGTCTTCAATCTCCTTGAATTTGAAGTCTTATTCTTGAACTTGGGCTATCACATTGCCTACAGGTACTATTATAATGTTTTTTGAGTCATCATCTAGGTACCGGGTGTTTATAAACGTCTGTGATCGCATCGCCTTTGGAATCCGCTCTCGATCACTACAATTGCGCCTGTTACTACGTTTTTCGGCCTGACCCAAGCCTGCCGCGATCGCACAGTCTTTTATAAACAACCCCGTATGATTAGATTATTTCGAAAAGGATCCATCTAAATTCGGTGTTCTGGCCCGAAATTCCTTGCTTTTTCTTCCGTCTGCTCAAGAATTTTTGAATATTCTTTTGCACCCAAGACCACGTCTATTGGTCCTGGCTTTTTGGAATGTTGGGTCTGCTTAGACTTTACCTAGCTGTAGGTAATAAATTTCCCTCGAATTTGCCCAATTTTCGATGTGATTATTTCCTTCTCTTTCGGGCATTTTGTTTCGTTAATTTATTTGGTAGAAATAGCAATTGTACCTACCTACTTGTAAATTGGCTGGGAAATCTTGGTACTAATTGCTCTTGCTGTGGGATATCCTCGGGGATATCTTGGATTTTGCGTCCGTGATTCCATTGATTTCAGGATGAATTTTACTTCTCGGTAATCCTCTATCCTCTGGGCTGCTGACTCAGTTATAAAAAGCTTGCTTAGTAAATAGGTACTCCTTCCTTTGATCGATTAAATTAATCCCGAAGGAACTCCATTGACCCAGATAATGTAGTGCTGTTGCGAGCAAAACGCATTCGCTTTGTTCAGGTACCCAACCACCATAATTTTATGTATGTTAGGTACACATTTATGGCTTTGGATTTTTGCGGAGTTGTTTTTTTTTTCAATGTGGATTTTGTTCACATTCGCTGCATTTCGTATTGTAGGTATTTATTTCTGCATGATTGATACTTCTTTGCATCGTGACTTGGACATGGACAGATTTTGCATACCTAGCTGTTTTTCGTTGACTTTTCTTCTTCTTTCTATTGGGCTGGCTTTTTCCATCTCGGGACATCCTGTCGAGCATCCTATACTTACTTACTTTTAAACATAACTAAGAAATTAATTTATTGAAGCCATCAAGTACAAAGTCTCAGAGCAGTCAAAGCCCCTATAATATTCTATCATACAACAACAGTATACCTACATTAGATCATACATTACTTGAGCACATTTAATAAAAAAAAATGTAAAAGCCTCCAGTGTTACCAATTAAACAACAATGTCAACCGGTACCTAAGTATATGTTTATTTTATAAAGCATGACTAATAACAATCTACCACAAAGCATGCGATGAGATGATTCGAGCCCGTTACACCCATTTCCATTGGCGTGCACCATTATCGTTTCCCATATTCACTTACTTCAGTTACTTTTCCCAATTTCACCGAACGAATGAAATCAAAAGCGCAAAAGGCACTACTCGCTTGAACACGGCATCGATAAAACAGCACCCTGTAACCAAGCCAAAACCCCGCCGGATCGATCCAGACGGGTTCAATGCGCCGCCCCTGCCCTCGACTCGGACAGGTGTGGTTACAGTCAAAGATGGCGCCCGCCGGAGTAGTGCTTACGCTAGTTTTAGGCCTTTTCGTAGGAATATGTGAGTATCCGACACCTGAAACCACCGCAAATTAATCGCCGAGCTGCAATCTAGTGTGCCGCGATAAAAACGAGTGATTACCGTTATCTTATCTGCGGCCCGCTCGATGAGATCGAGGGCGGTAAACAAACGACGCTCGGCTGCCCTGCATTGTTTACCTGATTTACCGATGCCAATGCCCAACAAAAGACGTACGTTTCCGTACGAATTCTATTATTATTTTTTTGTGTTTTTCGGCAGCATGGGGCCAAAGGTCACCGACGATTTCGTACATCACCCAGACGCAGATCAAAGACATCGGGGGCACCGTCGAGATGTCCTGCTCGGTCCAGTACACTCAGGACTATCCAGTCATTTGGATGAAGATCGATCCCAAATCGAACGCCAACAGCCTGCCGATTTCCACTGGCAGCTCGTTGATCCTGCACGAATCGAGATACTCGCTTCGTTATGATACGGTAACCATGGTTTAGATTTGAAGCTCCTGTTGCATCCCTGGTTTTGAAGCATGCAATCGCAATCGCCCCCTGAAAATGACTTTGGGACATCACCAAAAAATTAATGAGGTTAGGTGTTCCCGGGACGACTGTCAGAATAATCTGAAAAATACTGAAGTTTCTATGAAAATCAATGTGGAGTTCAAAAACTCACCTTGTTTAACAAAACGCAGCTCCTTTCTGGCTTTGTTCACAAAGAAAAATCCCTATATGATTTGTGGCTGAAAATGTCACCAGTTTTTGCTTCTGTCAATTTCCAAAGCACTCTGGTTTGGTAGTAGATTTTGATTATTCCTAGTAGAGTCTGTGAGAAATGTAATTTTTAGCTTGAAAACATTTAAATTTCATAATGAATCTTTTTTTTGTGAAAATAAATCAATGCGACCTGTTCAGAGTAATAAGATGCATTTCTCATGCTGAAAACTATGGAACTGCACAGGAAATGTCAAAAGTTTCAAGATGTGTCAACAACACACAGCACACTCTGATCTGTTTTCGATGCCTGTTGGATTTCTTACTTTGATTTTGATGACATTTTGCTTGTAGATGTTACAAATTGTAATGAAAAGCCATGCTGGCGCATATCTGTGTTTTTATGTGATCAATTTGTGAAATCTCACCATTTCTAGGAAGAGTTTTGAGTGAAAATGCTTAAATTTTTTGCGTAACTGTCAATTTCCAAAGCACATGAGTTTTTGATGTCCGGTTCTCGCGCGAAATGTATTTTTTTTTGCTTGGAAGCACTCAAATTTCATAACCAGGTTAATTCAAGATGCTGTTTTCATGCTGAAAACCGAGCTGAAAACTGAAAATCCACGGGATATGTCAAAACATTTGTCACATCAAATGTTTTGAGATCTGTCAGCTGGCACAGCTTACTTTGATTTCAATGCCAGTTGCATTTTTAAAGCCTTACTGGCGACGTACCTGTCCTTCTGGGGTAAATCTGTTAAATTTTACAGAGTGTTTCAAACGGAAACGTCAAAGTTTTCGCTTCTGTCAAGTTAACAAGCACTCTAGTTTTTGAATTCCCGTTGCTGGAAAATGTTGTAGTTTTTTGCTTCAAAGCGTCTTCATTAATAATCGATCCTTTGTTGTGTAAAATCTAATCAATTTGAACTGCTCAGGGTAATATAAGATGCATTTTCCACGCCTAAAAACTGCAAAAACGCACTGGAAGTGTGAGTTTCCAGATTTCTTTCAGTGGAAACGATACACTGTGATCTGTTTTCTGTAATTAAAAACTATTACCGCACCCCATATTTTGGGGTGGATTCAAGAATCAGTTTTGAAATTCTTTAATTTTCTATGACTAGTGCCAAGCGGAAGTCAATTTTGGCACTCTGTCAATTTCCAAAGCACTCCTGCTTTTCAGATTTTGGTTGATGTAAAATTTGTGAAAAGTCACCAAGGCCCAACTGCACCGCTAACACTTAACCCTAAAGTGAAGCTTCACTGGCCCTCAAGTCTCTTCCACTAATTTTTTCAGAATTAATAATGTTTACTTTAAGTTTTTAGTAAAAACACTAAAAACCAATAACCAGTAACTATACTAACAATGAAAAGTTTGGTGAATAAGTAAAAACAGCAATTTTCCCAATTAGATAATGCTACGTAAAAGGTAAAGGCCATAAAAAAGGCACAACCATGTACAAAAAAAACCCTAAAACTTGATTAACTTGCAATCGGTCCCCTCATTTTGTTTCCTTTGATTAGGGAATGGGTTTAAATACTTTAAATTTCATGAAAATTTTGTTTCCTTTGATTAGGGAATGGGTTTAAATACTTTAAAATTCATGAAAATGTAAGAAGTTGTCTTGGTCTTGGGGTCAGAAAATTACCAAGTCTGCCGTTGCGACGAGCAGTAGGTAAGTGGATTATAATCATGAGATCATTTCCATAAATCATCATTCCCCAATACAGTGTGGATCAGTTGATCCCTACTGAATGACAAATAGAAAACATTTCTTGAATTTGTGTGTAACCTTCTCGCACACCCTGCAGGTGCAAGTTGGAACACTGGCGCCATCTTTGGGACTAAAATGACACTTGAAAAACAAACTGAAAAGTATCTTTTTGTTGGAATGGTTAACGTTAATGTGTTACTTTGATCATTGTCTCAAGGGAGTACTTGCCCAAAATTTTTTTAATAGCCTAATCGATAGTATGGTCAAAAATAATGTACCCGTATGTTTTTTTCTTCTAATATTCCCAAAAAGGTCCTTAAGTTCTTCATTAAGTTTAATTGAAATGTCATTGCAATAAGTTTCAAGTAGATACGACTTATTTACAACTTTCTCGTATTGAAAAATCGCCAAAATGCACCAGAAATGTCAAAGTTTCAAAATATGCCCTTGGCACAGCACACTCAATTGTTCAACATTTTTGAACTGATTCAAGATTCCTGATTTACATTTTATTGTTTTGGTTTCCATAAAAATGCCATAAAGTAATAATTTTATTTCTTGAGGTCTTGTCTATTGTTATCAGTATCAGTATGCCCAATTTTTTGCTTTGAGTGATAGATTATAAGAGTCTCCACCACTGACGGAATCTGAGAGCGCTCTGAGCTGCTGTCATCTGTCACTAGTGTCACCACTGTCATTCCTGTATTGTCATTTGCTACCAATTTCCCATAATTCGATATTCGACATGTTGATCAACTCTCATATACCCACAGCTCCGCAATAAGGAAACAGCGAAATTATGCAAAACATGATGATAACGTATTTGTGAGAATAACTGTTATGATAACCAACAACCAACGCGATTAACAGCAATGAGCAATGACAGCGGTTAAAAAACATGGGATTTTCTCGGTGCCTGAAATGGTGACATCACACCATCAAATACAGCTCAAACCACTCCATGCATCGTGTTTGACGATAAAAAAAACTATTCTTTTGAATTGATGTTGAACAAAAATACCCAATTATGATTGTTTTTTGCAGATAATTTCAAATTATATTGATAATCTTTTGACATTGCTCTTGAAAGAGCCATGATTTGTTTAAATAGCGCGAATTTCATAATTCCGTACACCGATATTGAAAATTAGCAGTAGAAAATATTTAAGTGCACCCGAAATTCCACAAATAAACAAGTTGAATATTGGATACCATTTTGGTAATTGGAGGAAATGTTCTATTGGAATTGAATATTTTGTAAATAAATTATCCAGGAACTTGTTCTATTGGAATAGGGTCCTTGCACGATTTTTTTTTATTGCCTCCAATGATGCTTTGGTAGCCAAATAGCACCACAGCCTGAACGGTTTTTCGAAAATTTTGATATATTATTTAATTTTGTGAATTTAAAACACAAAAACTGTTGGGCATGCAACTTCCATGCACCGATGTGTCAGCTGCGGGATGACGTCATCGTGCCCCGGGCTGGGGCTACTCGATTCTACACTAACAGATTGCGACCACGAATTTTAAATGTTTGACATACCTCGCTGTCACCGTCTCAGACGTCTGGGGGGCTGACGCTCAATTTAGGTTGAAAAGCGCGCAGCACGAGCTTGGGAATAGCCCTGACATATGAGCAAGGGCGACGGCGCTGTTCGCGGCTCCAAAATTGAAATGGGTCTGTAAAATAATGAAGATTTGAATTTTCGCGGGGTTTCAGGGCGCAGGGCTGCAACCTCGCAAAGAAAAAAACTTGCAAACGAAAAATAGAACCCTCGGGTTGACGTCATCGTGGTCATACAAGGTCATTTTTTTGAAAAAAAATTTGGGCGAAAATTATTGTGGATAACGTTTTGAATGATTTTATGAAGTAATCGTCTCAATATAAAATTCATGCAAGGACCCTATTGAGTTGAATGATTATTTGTGAGGGTGCATGAACAACGAAAATGGCAACAGCGCCTGGAACGAACCCTAGATCGTTGCCAACTGTCACTTGTGGCATGACTCTGGTCGTTTTTAACAATTACAGCAACAATAACAACAACGATAACAACAAAAGCACTTGAAAACAACGAGAAAACAGTCGAGACACCGAAGCACTGTGAAGCTTGAAATGCGCAATGAGTCGTTGCCATTAATGACAGTGACCATGTAATGTCCATATTTGGCGGTAAATATTGTCATTTTGATTCCGAGTGTCAGAGAGCTGTCAAAGCTCTGCCAACTGTCTTTTCTGTCAGTAGGACCAATGCAGACGCCCCCTTTAGCGCGCTAAACTTGAAATTCATGCCGATTTTTTTTTGTCAGTCAAGTTTTCCAATCAACTTTGCCATCGGCTCAGTGTAGCTGGACGCATCTAATACCAAGCAGCAAATTGCATAAGCTCCAAATTCTTGACATCGATAAATAACCGACTTCCGTCACATGCGTATTCCCCTTTTACTTTATGCACAGTGACAAAAATAAATGATTAATAACGATAAAAATGAGCCAGCGAGTGTAACTAATTATTGTTTCCTTCGGTTCCACAGGCCAGTTCCACTTACACGCTGCAGATCAAAGATATACAGGAAACGGATGCGGGCTTTTACCATTGTCAGATCATCATATCGCCCAGCAACAGGGTCTCGGCCGAAGTCGAGCTCCAAGTCAGGCGACCGCCGTTCATCTCCGACAATTCCACTAGGTCGATCGTCGTTTCAGAAGGCGAAGGTAAATTCAACTCTGTCCACTTTGAAAAAAAAAACGATCAATAATCATGAATGTTTTAGTTTTGATGTAATTTTAAAACTAGTTGGCTCCTACACAATAATCACTTATGCATAACAGCATAACGATCGTGAATACGTTTTACTTTTCGTATGGCGTAAAAGTAATAAGAATCGAATAAATATGGAACTATTTTTACTTTACCTGGAATTATCGATTGATCAAACGAAGCGGGTAGTTTCAATATAGCGAAACACGTGTCCACAGCTTCCATTTCTGCGGAGAAGCTACCTAACCTACCCCTTTCAAGTACTTTTTGTTTGAAAAGTCAATAGTTCCGTGAACATAGTTTCACATTTCTTTTCTTTGTATCTTATGAAATAAGTCGACTGTTCATTTAGAAAAACCAGCGTTATAAAATTGACGTGAAAATGATAGATTTTTATTCACGAGTGTCTTTCACAGTTAACATCAATTCTATAATTCCTATATCTAGACCGTGAATACATCTTGGATTTGTAAAGAATGTTTTTCAGGTTCTATATGATGATAATTGCATTATTGTATTTGATGGAATTATAAACGATTTTTTGTCAATATCGTGAATACATCTTAGATTTTGTACCAATACCGTGAATATGTCTAAAATTTTGTACGAATAACATAAATAATTCTTGGACATTGAACTAATGTATCGAATAATAGAAAGGTCGTGATTTTTCTTTATATTTTGTATAATAATTATTGTAAAGTTAGTTCAAATTTCGAGCTGTCGCCGTATCGTTTAACATAAAGACCCTGAATGCCTTTCGGTCTCTACAGAGATTAGTTATATGTGTAACAATATTCTTTTTCACAGCTGTCGAATTGGAATGCTACGCCGGTGGATATCCACCGCCGAGGATCTCATGGCGTCGCGAAAACAACGCCATCTTGCCGACTGGTGGCTCCATCTACCGCGGAAACGTCATGAAAATCAAGGCCATCCGCAAAGAAGACAGAGGAACCTACTATTGCGTCGCCGAAAACGGAGTCGGCCGTGGAACCAAGCGTAAGGAACCACTTTTTTCAAATTTTATTATCCATTTGACAGATTCGTCATAATAACGTCAGTTGCGTCACGATACACGATTTTTCTCAAGATCTTCTCTAGATCTAGATCTCTTGAGAACAGGCCTGTTGGAAATAAACCTCTAATCTAATCTAATCTAATCTAATCTTGCAAGTGTCGACTATAAGCTTGACAGTATAGTAGGTTCACGTGTACTGTGACTCTAGTTGGCTGGGCAAATTTTCTACTTTAGCATTGTAGGCTTGCCGCCTTTTTACCTGGTGTGAAACTGACTTCTCTAGACAGTGAAGTTATATTTCTTATCAAATTGATGTTAAAATCTTGGAAAACTGACCTTGTCATACGTGGAAATGCGACTAGAGGGGCGCAGAGCTGTATTACCGTCATTTAGACACCAGAACCCTACGGGGCCGCCTTCAATTCAAGTCATCTTGACGGCGGCCATTCAAGGCCGACAAAAACTCGTTCCGCCAAGGTTCAAAACGAAAGCAAATTGAAAACTGAAGGTACTCACATGAATTTCGGTCCAATACGCAACTTCGACCGGCTGGGTTTTTTGAAATTTGGTTTAATAAACTTTTTACACGTAAATCCTGCTGCAACAGCAGGCCTGCTGGGATGTTCCTTGTCTTGCCAATAGTTCTTCATCATTCGGCGTATCTTTTCGACTGGAAGAGGGGAAAGGATTGATGATTCCATGGGACTCCTTTTTTCGGACGAAGGACTAGTATTTTTTCAGTTTGAATCACGTAAAGTTGAACTGGCTTCGAGAGGTTAGAAATATTTTTGACACCTGTCAAATGTCAAAGCTGCTTTGATGTATTTGTTCATTGGCGAAAATTAAAAACAGGTCGAAAAATTACTACATTTTTCAATAAAATGGAAAAACGCGCCAGACATCACGTCCCGCAAAAACGTTCCGTCTATCTGCAGAGAAAATGCGTGAAAAATGTGTTCCAAAAGTGGTCCGAACGACTTCGTGTCTCTTCGTGAACTATTGTGTCAAATAAAGCCAGTGTAGCCATCCGCAAAGTTTTGGGGATTTTCTTTATTTCAGATTTGGAAACTTGAAAACAAAATCTCACAGCCGACTAGAATCACGGTACAAGTGAACATATATAACTGGGTGCTCACTAACTGAGTAAATTATAGTACGTCCAGCAGAACTGTGATTCGAGTGATCTGAATTTTGTTTCGAAGTTTTCACATCTGAACTGTAGAAAATCCCTGATATATTGCGGTTGGTTGCACTGGTTTTATTCGGCACGATGATTGACGACGACACACGATGTCTTCCGGGTCATTTTTCACACGCATTTTCAGCACATTTCCGCTACAGATGGACGCAGTTTTTTTTTGCGGGACGTGATGTCTGACGCTTATAATTTTATTGGGAAATGGCGTTATTTTCAAACCTATTTTTAATCGTACGTCAATATACGAACGTCAGAGTAAGCTGCGACATAGCCACTATACGGAAAATGAATCTGACAACGCTGATTATATTGGATCTACAACAGACCTCTGTGCCGTTGCACTAAGATTTCGATTTATTTCAATCAATAATTCAAATTTCAAAATACCCAGCCGCTCAAAGTAGCCTATTAGACAGAAATTCAGCAGTGAGAATCTCCAGTCTGCTATTTCAGTCTACTTTAGACCTCCTGAGGGGCGAGTTTTTTTTGTACCGCGAGAAATTCTACTCGATTGCATTAAATTGTGTCGGAAGCCGTGGGGATTTTGTGTCCTAACGACGGTAACACGTCTGCGGTGTCCGAGTCGCATTCCCACGCATGACTCGATAAATTTTTCGGTGACTTCAACATTTTCCTTGCATGCTTTCACACTAACTTGTCGAGAGAGTCTAATTTTGTTCTGTTTTGCAGGAAACATTGCCGTGGAAGTCGAGTTCGCCCCGGTGGTCACGGTGCCGAGGCCCAGACTGGGCCAGGCCCTGCAGTACGACATGGACCTGGAGTGTCACGTGGTGGCCTACCCGCCGCCGGCCATGACCTGGATCAAGGACCAGGTGGTGTTGTCCAACAACCAGCACTATTCACTGTCGCATTTCTCCACTGCCGATGAATTTACGGACTCTACGATTCGCGTGATAACGATCGAAAAGAGGCAGTACGGCCAGTACGTGTGCAAGGCCGCCAACAAATTGGGCACTGCCGAAGGCACAGTGGAACTCTTTGGTAAGGGCCTTTTTCCATCGTGATTAATTTCATTTTTATTGGGATTTAAGAAAGGTTTGGGCGAGGTCTTGATTTTCATAATCAGGTCATTTTAATATTCAGTAGGTACCTTAGTACTGTAATGATAATAATTGAAAGTGAAAATTTGAAAGTGAAATTGCTTTGCTTGAAGATCAGTCAGTTACCAGATTTGCTCATATGGAAGAGTACTACAGTCGACAGTTGCACATTCGATTAACACTTTTTTGTAGTGTTTACTCTTTGAGTTAGCATAGTAATTTTGTATTGATGAACATTGAAAACTTGATGATCTCGCCCAAAAGCTTTTAAGTAATGAAAACATGCTATGCTAGAGAATTTTGGATTTGTTCAATTGAGTTCAAGTACTGTGCTGTTAGAATGTGCTGCTGGCATTGTTCCTGTTTCATAAAAATAAGCATTTGAATTTTGTCAAAACTTGATTTTCCATGCGTCCTATTTTCTTTTGTGGCTCCGTCGATTCAGACAAGGATTTAAGTGTTGGAAGAAACGTCAATATAAGGTTCAGTTCTCAAAATTAACGTCAATGAAATCAGTGCTAAATTGTCTTGAAGCTGCGCAAACGCTACTTGCTACTAGGCAACTAGAATGTTATTTTTCCTACTGGTGTGGAAATGACAACTTTACCCACAAGCGTAACGTTGGCAAAGCATTACGTAGCCCAACTTGTTAAAGCGTAGAATAATAGAATAATTAACTGCCGAATGATATAATAATTCATCTTTGGGCTAGTGTGTGGAAATTATCACTTTCCTCACTAGTGCGGAAGAATAGAAAACATCACTAGCGTTTATACTGATTATTACACACAACGCCCTTGATTATTAGACCTACAAGGATAATATTCACTTATCTAAATCCCACTGTCAATGGCAACGGAATAAAATTTATGTCAACAACAAAATCTGACAGCTGTCACTTGGGATTTTTTTCTGCAATAATCATCAAAATATCACTCGTGCTCGAGATTTTCCCAGATAATTTTGGACAGGCGTTTCCCTCGGGCTGATTGTCTTTAGATAAATGCCCTCCTCCTATGGAGTCGGGCATTTATCGCTACAACCAGCACTCGCGATCGCTAGGCCAAAATTATCGTGAAAATCTAAGCACTTGTGATATTACTGTTGATTATACTATGCATTTTCATCAATTTTCAATATCCTGAAGATTTAAATTTAAACAAATCAGCACAAGGATTTAAGGTGCATGGCTTTGAAATGCAAAAACTGGCACTTTTCCCACCAGTGTGGAAATGAGGCATAACCTCTCACTCTATAGACAAGCCAAAAAAGTAAGCACAATTTTCTTCAGTAACATTTTCCTTTCTATCACTTCGTTTCACTAGTCCGAAAATGTAGAACAAGTTCATGTTTTTCTGCTAACTTGGGAAAAGTCTGTTACTTCACTAGTGCTAAGATATAAAAATCTGCTGCTTATTTCCATTATGTTTTTGTTTGGTGCTGTCATCAATCAACTGTTTGAAGATTTGATTTAAAAATCCAGTGCAAAGATGGGTGGTATAGCTATTAGGTCCTGGAAATGTGAATATGTAATGTCACTTTTCTCACTAGTGAGGAAGTGAGGGATATACTGTCAACTGTCACACTGACAGCAAAAATCACGACAGATTTATATTGGTACTTCTGTGTTTGACTCTTCATTTCACTATTTACTTCAAGGTACACGCCAGGATTTCAAAATGCAATAATTATCACTTTTCCTGCTAGTGCGGAAATTCGGGATAAATCTTACTGATTCTTTATCAGCATGGCAAGCATAAAAAATAACATTTTTCGGAGTGGCATCGTTTTGCTTGATTTTTTATTCCGCTAGTTCAAAAATGTTGAACAATAAGCAAAAATGTGGAACCACAAGCTCATGATTTTGTACTACCATGGCAAAACTGTTACTTAATTCACTAGTGCAGAACTGTAGAAATAAGCTTTTCGTTTTCACTGTTTGAATTTCTTTCTTTATCCAGTCCTATTGAATAATGCACGCATCATCACGAGCATTTTTCAGTAAGACTGGATAAAGCATAGTATTCTACTCGCGGGTAATGGCTATTACTCATTCGGATGCTTCACGACACTCGCCAAGGCTCGTGTCAGCAAACTGCATCCTCATGTGTAAGAAGCAATCATTGCCCGTTTGTTGAATAATATACTATTAGTGCCTCAAGTGACAGTTGAGAGTTCAAGGTGACAGATCGAGATTCCAAAATGACAGATCAGTTGCATTATGACCTAAATGACAGTTCTAAAATCAGAAGTAATAGTTGATTGCGTGAGGTAACACTATTAGGATATAAAATAACTGATCAGTTCTGTAAAGTGGCAGTTGTAATTACTGTGACGAATATCAAAAATGACATTTCAAAATCAAAAGCGACAGTTCGAATGTCAACAATGACAGAATGAACCTTCAAAGTGACAATTTGAGAGTGATATAATCTAAAATGACAGTTTGAGAACTTGTTGGAATCTGCAAAATCAAGTCTTTCAGTGCTCAAAGTAACAATTCGAGTAGTCAAGTGATAAGTAGATGAATTAACAGATCATTTTCAATATTTTAATGCGTGAAGTGACAGTATGAGAATGTAAAATGACTGATCAGTTATCTAGAGCGACCGTTGTGGCTACTATGATGCCAGTTAAGAATTTAGAATGACATGGATTAAAATGGTAGTTCAAGATTTAACAGGACAGTTCAGTAATTGAAAATGACAGTTTGAGCTTCTAAAATGACAGCTCAAAAAGTAGAAGTGACCGTCAAATGTGTCAAGTGACAGTTCTGATTATGACGACAGAACGTGAAAAATACCACTTCCAGCCTGTCCAGCTTCAGTTTTAGTAGTTAACAGTGACATATCAATGATTGCGTGAGTTGATAGTATTGATATCTGTTGAAAGTAGCAGTTCGGAAGTCTGAATTGCCAGATCAATTAATACTTGATGGTTATGGCTATAAAGACAGTTCGAACATCAAAATGACAGTTCGAGTGTGTGAAGTGACAGTTTCAAAACCTAAAATGACTTACAAGTTCCGCAAAGTGATAGTTTTGAGCACTGTGACAGTTTGAAACCAAAAGTGACAGTATGAGTTTCAAAATGACAGCTTGAGAATTTAACATGACAGTTTAGGAATCTAACATGACAAATTAAATGTGTAAAGTGACAGGTCTGATTATGATGGCATTTGAAATGGAAAAATGGCACTTTCAGTGTATAAAGTCGACAGTTTGAGAACCTAAAATGACTGTTCAGTTGTGTAAAGTGACAGTTTTGGCCACTTTGACACTTCGAATGTCGAAAGGGACTGAGTGAATGTTGAAAGTAGAGGTTTGATATCTGAAATGATATGACCATTTAAAAATCCAAAATTACAATTTGAAATTCTAAAATGACAGTTTGAATACAATGACGAATCAAATGCGTAAAATGTTGAGTCTGATCATGGATGGAATTTGGAAAATAACACTTCAATGTCTCAAGTGACACACTACTGACAGTTCGAATTTTAAGCGTGACAATACTGCTGTTGAAAGGGACAGTTCGATGATCTAAAATGACAATTTAAGAATCTACAGTGACAATTTAAGGATCTGAAACGACAGTTCAAGACTTTTTGTACGATGATACCTTACCTAATCTAAAATAGCAATTTGAAAATCAACAATGACGATATGAGTATCCAAAACGACAGTTTAGGAATCTAAAATGACTGAAAGTTTTGTAAGGTGACAGTTTCGACTACTTTGACAGTTCGAATGTCACAACTGACAGTATGAATGTTCAAAGTGATAATTCTTTAATCTAAAACGGCAAGGCGGTAATGTAAAATTACAGTTTGATAATAACCATGGCAAATCAAATGTTGTAGTGCAGTACTGATTATTGAGAGAACCTAAAGCAGCTTATCAGTTGTGTAGAGTGACAGTTTTGACTATAGCTCGTAATTCGTCCTAAAATGACTGCTGTTTATTTTGCAAAATAGCAGTTTCGACCACTTTCACAGTTCAAATGTCAAAAGTGGCAGTATGAATGTTAGAAGTGGAAGTTTGATATATAAAATGACCGATTGATAATCCAAAATGACAATTTAAACATCTAAAATGATAGTTTGAAAACTGAAATGACAAATCAAATACGTAAAGTGACAAGTCCGTTCATGGTTGGAATTTGGAAAATAACACTTCACTGCTTAAAGTCACAGTTCAACTACTGACAGTTCGAATGTCAAAAGTGATGATACTATTGTTGAAAGTGCCAGTTTGATGAACTAAAATGACAATTTGAGAACCGATAATGAAAATTTGAGAATCTAAAATGACAGTTCAAGAGTCTTATACGATGATAATCTTAAAGCACATTTTGAAAATCAACAGTGCCGATATGGGGATCCAAAATGAGAGTTTGAGAATCCAAATCTAAAACTATCGATGAGTTGTGTGAGGTCACAGTTTCGACTACTTTGACAGCTCGAATGTCAAAAGTGACAGTATGAACGTTCACAATGCCAGTTCTTTAATCCAAAATGACAAGTCAAGGATGTACGACAGTATGAACGTTCAAAGTTACTGTTTGGTAATCTAAAGTGAGAGTTTGAAAGTCTAAAATGACAATTTAGGATCTAAACTGGCACTGAGAGAACCTGAAATGACTATTCAAATGACAAGTCTGATTATGATGACAGTGGGAATGTGAAGACCCATTTCAGTGCTCAAAGAAACAGTTCGAGTAGCTCAAGTTTGACAGATAAACTGCGTGAATTGGCACTCGTCTATTTGACGTCTATTTATGCTTGACGACACCTAGAGCTCTTTCCATATTGACTTTTCCAACTTTTTAATAACGTTTATTGACACTAGTCATAAACTAACCCTGACATAAATTGTATGCAGCCCACTACATATTCATTTATATCAAAATAAATAAATGCGAAAAATGGCTATTGTGCTTAGAAACTTGGTATTATTTTGTGCTTTGAGCATGTTTCAAGCAAGCATGTAAAAAGCTCGTATTTTTTTCTGTAGAACATTAGTTAGAGCATTTTGTGTGTATGTGTAGAATCCATCATCCCGGTGTGCCCCCCCGCTTGCGGCCAAGCTAGATACGGAGACGCCGTCAGCCTGACGAGCCACACATCGAACGCCTTAGTCCTGCTGTTACTAGCTGCCCTTTTATACCGGTAAGTTTTTCATTAATTTTTTTCTAGTTATAAATGTTGCATCTTGATTTTTGATGCTAGTTTTCTGTTTTTCTTTTGAAAATTTTGATATGAACAGGTAATGTTTTGTTTACCTAGGGACTAAAACGTTTTTTATTCGAGCAATTTTTTTTGTTTGCAGAAATATCCGTGCCCAACATTAACTTTCCCGGCCTGATCTGGCTGAACTCAGGCCGTAGCTCAAATTGCAACAACACAATTCTAATACTCTCATCAATTATCTCTGTTTTTTATTACGTTAAATATTTTTTATTAGTTGAACGATTTAACATGTAAACATGACCAAAGTGACGGCGCGAGCTTTAGTGAGCACACAATATAACAAAAAAACGTATAAGTAGTGACTAGTGAGGCCTAAAATATTGTAAGCAATTTTTGTACCAAGACACAGTTTTTATACATAAACCAAGACTTTGTAGCAAGCAAGCAACGCAACAACCCGCATATCATCTAGCCTGCTGTGCTAAATGAACTTCGCATTTTGTAACCTCTGATTTTTCTAAAATTGTATTTAATTTAATTGTGTACTTTTTGTATATTTTGTCGATTTATATTTAAGCGCGTTTTTATTGAACGCTTTTTATTAAAGCAGCTATCTTGCGGTGACTCTTGATGAGTCTTGACGAGCGGTTTTTATCGAAAAGCGCACGCGCGCGCCCTCTACATTCCAGAAGACTGCCATGTATAAATATTTCTTTGACATTCCACGTCACTAGTGATTTTATCGAGGGCTGCGTTATACATGCGGTATATTTCGATGAAATACCGCCCCTTTTTTATTATAATATTAATTTATATTATTGATTGATCGATTTTTATTTTTTATATCATTGATATTGATGATTATGATTAAGTGGCAACTTTAAAGTCTGTACGATTCGTCCATTTTGTTTCAGAGTACCTAAACGAATAAAATATACTTGATTGGAACAAAGTCTTTTATTTCAGAAGGGTTTGAAGTAAGAATAAGTGATGAAAATCTGAAAATAACCTCTCAACATCACGGCCAAAGCTGCCAACAAAACGTAGCAAAAAACCGTGGAAAATACGTCATCTGTGATGCTTTGACATTTAAACTGTCAGCTTTTGACAAGGCCGTCATACTTTATCGATTTTTCTCGCTAATAAAGCAATATTCATGAGTTTAGATACATGTAAGGACGACCGTGTTGAAGATGTGCTTGCTTGAGTACATGGAATGGTTCACTGTAAACAAAATTGAATTTTTAGATGGAAAATCGACATTGCAGTGCTCTTTTTTGCCGATAATTATAAGAAAGAGACGGTAAGACAGCAGCTGAGGCCAACTGGATTGCTGACGCACATCAAGATAGTATTTATTGAGTAAATTAAAGAGTATGAAAACCAGAATTGATCTGGAAGCGATATTGTCGGCAATGTAGAGCTCTGTTATGGTGGTAATTGTGGTAGAAGAACTGTATTCAGCAAACTGTATAAAATTAAACTGTATTAGTATTTATTCAGCAAACCAAGAGGATATGGAACCAGAATTGGACTCGAACGAGCGATTATACATGTAAGTAGGTAATATGACCAGTGTGAACTGCAACCTACAAGACAAGGCAACTTACCTCCAAGGGTCGATTTATGCACGTTCTAATAAGTTCTCACGGCTCAATTTCAAGTCAGGTGGCGCAGAGTTGCGGCGGTGCAAACAGCCAAGTACAGCGGCCTGATTGGCTAAAACAGGTTGTTTTGTGCCGTTGTCATGGTAATCAGACGCAACTCCGGACGCAAGTGGAACTTGAAATTGAGCCGTCAGTATGTAACTTTAATGATCAGTTTGTGCTCCTCAGTCCTCACTCTGTTCTATACAGCTGCTGTGCTACTGGGTCACTTAAAGTTATCGGAAACTTACCAGGAGTTGGATATATCAGCTCTAACAGAAGCCTCCTATTCTGTATTTCGTACCAAACATAATGTAACGCAGATAGACAGGGAGGAAGGTATAGAACACTCAGGTACAGATACGCACGCAACTTTTGCGTTACGAGGTACAAAATCAGCGATTAAACTCGATTCTTACCTCCTGAAAATGGCTGCGAAAAGCGGCATACGCGATGACTAATGATTGGTTGCCATTGTCACATCACTCTAAAAGTCACTGGCCGCTTTTAGCAGCCATCTTGTAGCGGGAAAAATTGAACTAACTCGTTAAAAGGCAGGCATGTGAGGTTTGTGAGCGATATCGTGATGAGTAAGCTCGCTCATACGTAACACGTCTCACAGCGACGTTCAGTCGAATTCAGTAATTTGTCAACGTACGTTTTTGTATTTGAGACTACTGGATTGGTTGACGTAAGTGATCTGGATCACACAGATCAGGGTTTCCGTTTGCGTCTTTATTCGTCGTGATGCGTGGATAATTAATAGCGGGAAATTTGAAAGTAAATAGTCAACCTCGTCACAAGGTATCAGTTTCCAACTATGATGAACTTCACCTTGCCCATGAATATGAATGCCGAAGAGGATTCGAGGATACTTTGATATAATTTAAAGGTTGCACCGCGATCGTCCGGTGATCGCTCGCCTCTAAAAATAAGGCCCCTGGTATTATTGGCAAAGCGTCAAATTGGGCGTTTTCCATTTACCGACACAAGTCGACTCGTGTCGACACAAATCGGCACAAATGCGTTCCATTTGATTTGTGTTGCTGCTGTGTGTCATGGACACAAGCTAACACAAGCTGACACAAACCGACACAAAGTGTTTTAAATGGAAATCACCCATTGTGTGTCGTAACTGTCAATCGCGTCATTTTGGCACTTGAATAAATTAACATTTATTTCGCCTCACCAATTGGCCGCTGTCATCCGTTCTCTTCTCATTTTTCTATATTGTCGTCGTCGAAAAATGCCATATAGTTCGCGGGAACAACGGTCAACTTGGCACCCCCTATGGCAACGTTGCAAGTATGCCTGACGTGGCAACAGATCATCGCGCATTTCCGCGCTTCTTATCCACTTTTGTTTTGCGCCAGGAGCTGCTCCGGGTAGATCACTAGATAGAGAAAGTAGATACATACGCCAATCACGGCCCAGCTGGATCTACTTTCTTTGTCTAATGATCTACCCTGAGCAGCTCCTGCCGGCACAACAAAAGCGCCTCATGCCAGCTTCTTGCCCGCGCTTGCGCCTGATGGGGTGCCAAAGTACCGCTGTAGAGACTCGCTTGTTTTTGGCATTACTCAGTCAAATCTTGAGTTTGGCACATTAATTTTTTTAATGAAGCGACAATTATTCAATGAATTATCTATATATTCATTACAACTTCACAACTAAAGGAAATTGTGGTAACAAATATACATATAAGTAGGTACTAGTGAAAATAACATTATACCCATATATATATACCCATATCTTTAGGACTCCATTTTTGCTCCCGCGACCTATAAATGTGTTGTGTGCCACACTGCGCTAAAAGTCCAAGAAACAGAAATAGCATGAAATTTCACAAGTTCCCCACCACCAGTGATGTGAGTCGGGTCTTTACCGGGTAGGTAGGTTGGTGGGTAAATATAAATCGGTATTTTCCCGAGCGATATTTACGACCCACCCTACCCAGTTTAACAGAAAATTTGACACTGTTGACAGCTCGATTGACAGTGTTGACGGTTATATGTTAAATGTATGTTCCGATATTCAAATCGGTTAACCCCGGTCGACCACTTTTTCAGTGGGTGACTTTTGATATCGGAACGACAGTTGACGTTTGGGTTAACCTGCACTGACCGGCCCCCGAAGCTGGTCGTTGTGGTTGACAGCTGGTTAACCTTTTTCAGGCAGTCGGTTGTTGTTGTTCCAAAATACAGTTTTTCAGACGGTTGGTTGACCAGAACGAATATCGGAACGTACCTAAAATGATCTCTTTTTCCAAGTTCCAAGGCTTTATGAACATAACTTCCAAAGCACTTATGATTATTTTGCTGCTGTTAGCAAAAATAATTATTGTTTGTTGTTGTTATTCTCCAATTGCTTGTCACAATTATTGGAAATAGATACCCTATTAGAGACCCGATTCTGGGGTATTTACCCTGGGTATTTACCCTTAAATATAAAAACCCGGCTATTCGCTCCGTGCACGACGCCAGCGTCACCTAGCGTACGCAACTTTGTAGGCGCAAAACGTCTCTCATGTTATAAATCACAGATGGCTGAACTGTCATAAATGGCAGATCGCTGACCTGGACTGTCATTATTTTGTGGTTAAGTGCTTTGTCAACATAGACTTGGTCATTGACAAATTGTCAGTCAACCACGTGGCATCTGTTGTGACCCATGGTTGTCAATGGGATGTTTTCAGCGTAGTTGAAGAAACTCTGCTAGATGTCCCTAGTGGTTCGTAAGGGGCTTGGGAACATTTGTGTTCTGTATGTTGACAGCTCAACCGACTGCTTGTTGTCGTTCAAAATTGAAATGTAACCCAAAAAATTGAGCGACGTTTATCAAAAGTGTCAAAGTCTGAAGTGTTGAGTTTCGCTGGCCATTCTTTGTTCGTTGAACCATAAACGAACGTGAACTGCAGCAAAACCATGCCTGTAAGGTCAAGAAATAAGAAAGTGCAACTGACGCTACTTAATTTTGAATTCAACACTTCGCCGAAGTGCTCGTCTGAAGATGCTCAACAGAGTTTAGTTTGGGTGTTATGGTTCTGGTCTCCTCCTGCTTTCTATGTCCTGCTTCCTGCTTTGTGTGAAAGAAAAGGCGACATGAGAATACGAGTTAGAATCATTGATAAAACCTGGTAGTTTTTACATAATCTTGTTTATTAAAAACGTTCCTAAAATAATTTGCATGGCTTTCACTCGACCTCCTCGCATAGCGCGCTGAAGTTTACGTTCAATTCAGTGGTTGTGGCTACTCTCTGGTTGTAGTCTGCAGTCTGCTTTACACTTTCTAGTCTCTTCAGGCTCTCAAGCTACGAAGTTATCCACAGAACCATTTGTGGCCGCGCCTTCCACAGGGTGCGTGCTTCTCTCTTCTTTGTGTGAACAGAAATTTATACCGCAATTTCGTCACATCACCCAGCAATAAGAAAATTGTGTTCGATGTTCAATCGATTTCTATTATTGTATCTTCATTTATACCAAGCTGTTCAGCACCAAGGAGCTTTCGTACAAAGGCCGTGCGTGATGATACGGGAATGGGAAATCTGGAACTGACAACTGCTGCCACATAGACAATTTAGCATTCGGCATATTTGGCAACGACTCTATGGCAACGACCGCAACCTGTTGCAGAACCGTCACATTCAAAAATCCCGCTGAAATATCAGGGCAGCCGAACTGCGTCAGTGTCGCCAATTTATGATAATTGAATGTTTCTCAGCCCCTTACGAACTACCAGGGACATCTATTGAGAACCTGTCAGGAAAACATCCCATTATTTCAATTATTTCCACGGCAAATTGACATCAAACATCAGAAGATTGACAGCCCAATCATGCAGCGCCGAGCCATCAATGTTGCTCTTTTTGTCCACATAAAGCGCTTTGATCGGTTTCGTTACCCCCACTCTGTACTTCGCACGGGGCGAATTTTACATCACTGCCCTCTACCCACCTGTTGAGATTGTTATGTTACGCCACTGGCTGGAAATGTCACTTTGACATTTGCCTTTGACATTCACACTATTGACAGGGAAGAGAAGGAGGCGAGGCGGGAATCGTTGGTGATTAATTTATTTTTATTATTACTTGATGTCCATTGTTTGAAAAGGATACGTCTCTTATTGATCAACTAAAGAGAGGTTTCAACAAGTGAAAAGTGAAATGGGGAAGCCTGGCCTACAGGTCGTCGATGACGGTATCGAAATCGTGTTGTAGTGAACGTCATCGAAGACGACTTCGACGAATTCCAACTTCCAAGGGTTGAACCAGCAGCAAATACCACAACGGACAGCTCAAAAGGAGTCTCAACGTGTCTTTCAGGTCAGTCCTAGTTATATGTTATATACACTCAGTAACTGTCAGTCTCGGTAACGGTAACTAAACAGATGCTTCTATAGTACGTTCACCTCAAGTGTGATTCTAATCTGCCGTGGAAATTTTCCATTTTAGCATTGTAAGCTTGCCGCCTTTTCACCTGATGTGAAACTGGCTTGTCCAAAAGTAAGGCTATGTTGCTGATTAAACTGACATCAAAATAAATAAATACATTTTGGAAAATCGACCTTGTGTCATCGTGGAAATGCGACTAGAGGGCGCGGAAGAGTGTTGCTGTTTAGTCACCAAAATCGCACGGGCGTCGTCGATTTCTGTCATCTTGACGGCGGACAGGCAGGGCTAACGGAAACTCATCCAGTGCGAGCCCCAAAGCGAGAAAACAAAATTACAAAATGAAGCTACTCACATCAACTTTGGTCCTAGTACGCAACTTTGAACTTTTTTTTGTAAATTTGGATCAAGTATTGAACTTTTTACACGAAAATAAATCCTGCTGCCCATGACAGACCGCCGGGGCGACCCCTTTTTTGTCAAAATTCTTCAGAGCTCGACACAATACATGTGTTTTTGGCTGGAACAGGCAGGAGGGGTTGATGCTTCCATTGCACGCTTTCTTTGGAGCAAAGGGCTTCGAATTCTTCAATTATTTGAAGCATCGAAAAATCGAATTCGCTTCAAGAGATTAAAAATATTTCTCTCAGGTGTGCAATGTCACGAGGCTGCTTTGATTTATTTATTTGTTCATAAGCGAAAATCAAAGATAGGTCGTACAATTACACCAATGCCCAATGAAATTGAGAAAAGCGTCAAAGAAGCCGCCGATAAAGATGCCATGTGCCATGTATACGGTTGCGTGTATTTGTGATTATTATGATGTGGCATGTGATTGTATTTTTGTATTTTTGATTGTATTTTTTGTATTTTTGGATTGGGTATGTCATGATTCCCTTGCAAGCGATTTTTCGATTGAAATTCTCAATTTTCACAGACAGGCACAGGTCACAGGTCGTGACAGCGATGACAGGTGAGCGACAGACTTGACCTTAGCCAGTGACACCAATGACAGTTTAATCTCGACTCATGCAAAAGCGCTCCCTACATGTATTCGCCCTTTCGGGAACTTGAAACAAAATCTCGCAGTAACAAGAATCACACTTAAGATGATCGTACTATACTAGCATTTTCAAGTTGATTGGGATACGGGCTATTGCTGAAAGCCATTGCTGTATCAAGGTGGAGGAATTCCTCCATTTAGCCCGGAAACAGAACCAAGGCTGGTTGCCGGTCAGTGCCGACAAACTTGCGCCGGTTCCGGTTAAGGTACGGTACGGTACGGTACGGTTAGTATTCTCAGCCATCTATGTGTGTTACGAATTTGCGGTGGGTACTTTATAATTGAGAGACGAACGTTTAAACACACATAAGGTTTGTTTCTTTGTCCTACTCCAACTTACTCTGGAACGCTTAGAACAGAGAATAGAGCTGTATCAAATGCACGTCAGTTGAATACCGCACTTGGATATATCGCTTTGATCAACTTCGCCGATCACTCGCTGGTCGCTGTGAATTGAAATCTGGTGTCGGTCGGCTCATTTGCGCCTATACACTTAAGAGTTACATTAGGGACATTCCACACGTTCTCCGGCATATTCCAGCATTAACCGTCAGTAGAAATTCTCCGCGGCTGGAGAAACGTTGATCCGATTCGCGTATATTCCAACAAGCTCTCGATCGCGGCACCTCCGCCTATTGTGCAGATGTGTTTTACTCGCGCTTCGGGATCTCCAGCTTGCTCCAATAATCCAGAATCACCGCGTTTGCTCTCGAATGTACTGGAATCGCACGAGAGCGTCGTAACTCGTAACACATATGTAACAGGCGCAGCCGCCATGTTTTTTTTCAAAATTATTCTTATCGAATCATTGACATCATTATCAACTTCTTTCTGCTGATTTTTTGTGGGGGTCCTACAAACTGATAGAAATTCAGTAGTGAGCATTGAAGTTCCTAGATTTTTTCCGAATTTCTGAAAAAAATCATGTTTTATCGACATCGTAATTACTGAGTCAAAATTTTGAAAAATGCCGTCAGGCCTTTACCTATAGAGGCTTGAGCTTCGAAGTTCCACTGCAGGAAATAACGCAAACAATATTTGAGAGACCAAACCAAATAACCAAATAATACGCTACTTACTGGTGACCACGTTACGGTTAGATGTGGATGACTCAGTGGCTCTTTTTGTTTCGCATTTCCGAACAAAGCCTGATGAGACCCAAACAGGATGAAGCTTCCAATACTAACTGTGAAGTGGCTTTTCAGCACCGATACTGCGTCAAGCCGATCCGACACTACCTTTTACTGACCGCAGCCGAGAAAAATTATCCAACGACCAAGCGAGAAGCTTTGGCTGTTGCATGAGTCTCGACAAAATTTTGTGGTTACATTTAGGGCTGAACTGTTACCATAATTTGAATAGCATTGATCACCTACCTCTTTGTTGGCTAATGACATACGTCGCCAAACGGGAGAATAGCGAGAAGGATGAAAACTAACTCATCAAGCGTACGACTTAGTGTAGCCGCCTGTATGTTTTCGCGATCCCTTTTCTAAGAAGAAAAGGAGAACTGTGAAGTCTCCACCGTTTCGGTTTTATTCCTAACGAAATCTATGGAAGAGTTGCGTTACACTCAAAGTAGTGATACACACATCAGAAAGACGACGTATTGTTTTGAAGACTCAGAACGCTCAGGACTTGAACGGTGAAAAGGCATAGATATTGAAACAATTTTTTTTAAATACAGTGAAATGTTTAATTTAGAAATTTCAAAAGGAGAATGATATGATATAAATATTTACAATAATACAGAGAAATCAATAATCAGATCTAAGCGCGAAAAAACGTGTCCGTTTTGTTTTCTCTTATTTTTTTTTTGTTTACTTCATCATCTCATCTCTACACAATAATAATAATAATCCTTCATCATTTTTATATAATATTAATCAATAATATAAAATACATATGTAATGAAAATTAAAAAAATAACAATAAAACTTTCAAGCGCCATCATCACAAGATTCACTATAATCATTCACAACATAACGAGATTTGCGCATTCATACAGATTCGTTTTTTGTTTATCTATTTATCCCGATAGTTACAAAACAAAAAATATAATAATATATAGAAAAAGGAAAAAATGGTTTTGTTGTTTGTTTGAAACATTTAAATATTTCCTAATACAGACTGAGGGGGGTGGGCATGGGGGGCAAAAAACTATATCACGCTATTGAATAGTATATTCTACAGTATGCATGTGTGTGCATTTTTCTTCAATATTCTTCATTTATACACCATATCATTTTGCTAAAATTTTTGTGCTTTGGTACGCACAAGAGTTACGTATTCTTCATTTTTTTTTAATTAATTTTTTTAATTATAATACACAGTGAATATTTGGAAGAGTTATACACCACGAATTTTCTGTATATTGCCAAAAATATACATATTACTTATCTTTTTACAATTATTACGATAAAATACTAGAAAACAAAAAATTTTTGGGAAACGTTAAAATATTGCACGCGATTTTTTTCATTTTAATTATGCCATATTTTAATGTTCTTTGTTTGTTTTTAATTTGTCTGGGAACAATGGCAATAAATTTTTTAAATGGGTGGATTCGTACTCCTTACACTTAACGATATGCATTTTTGCGGTCTTTGTGATTGAGATCGGGACCGCAACAAGGGTATTTTTTCATTATGTACAAAATTTTGGCATTTCTTTTAAATAGATCAAGGAGGGAGGGGCGGAAGGGGGAGACTGTGTAAAGCACGACTAAATAATAACAATTTAAGCAAATATCACAATGTCGAGAAAAACATTTCGCTTTGCAAATGGTAACAGTCTTATAAATACTTAATAATTAAAAAAATTGGAGAGAACAACGGGGGAGATTTGGGTGGAGGGGGCAAGAATATACAACAAATCACAATCATATTATGTATATAATAATATTAATAATAAATTAGAGGGGATTGCACAAGCACTAATAGTCCCATCGCTCGTCTTCGTTTTCTTTCTTGGACTTGTCCGTGTCTTCGTCTTGCACGGGTTCTTCTTTGGGTTCTTCGGGTTCTTCCGAAGGCTCTTGGGGTTCGTCGCTTATCGAAGAGGCGGCGTCGGATTCCTCGAAGCGATCCATCACGGGCGTCGGTTCGACGCGGACCGTCTCTTCCGACGATCTCCGGCCGTAATCTTCGGTTTGCATCACGCAGACTCCGTTGATTATGACCTCGTCACCTGCCGCCGTCTTTTCGCCCGGCTTCTCCTCCTGCCAGTCGGGGTTGACCCACTGGGGCGCCGCGGGTTTTCGTCTTGAACTTCGCCCGCCGCTCTGCGAAGACACCGGCGACGGATCGACTTTCGGCTTGGGTTCCGAACCTTCCGACATCGAGTCTTCCGAACAGGCGTTCGACTCGACGTCGTCGTCGTCGTAATCGCCCGGTTCGCGTTTCATCGACGATCCCATCGACAAGTCCAAGCCGCTCATTTCTTCTTTGACTGCGTTGTTCAACGCGCTCAGATCCATGTCGGCAGTGGGCAAGAGACCTCGCGAGATCAGCGCGGCCAAGTTCGTGTTGGCGGCCAAGTACGGAGGGTACGGCAGCGGAACTCCGCTCAACCCCATCCGCTCTTTGGACAGCTCCAGCAGTCTTTGGTTCAACAGCAACCTGAACTGGACCGGGTCGAACGGACCTTGACTTCCTGTCTGATCGCGGGGTGGTATATCCGAAACCATGCCGTGCGGAACCTGCTGCTTCAACCGCATCCGGTGGTTGTGGAACCAGTTGGTGATCGTCCGAGAGCTCAGCCCGAGTTCCGTGGCCAAGAACTCTATCGTCGCGACGTTCGGGTACGGATCCAGGGCGAAGGCCAAGCGCAACGCTTCTTTCTGCTCTTCCGAGAAGAGAACGCGCTGTTTCTTGGCCGAGGTGGGGCCGGGTCCGGGCGAATTCGAATGGTAGAACTCGGAGGTGTCGTTGGAAGAGGTGTCGGAAGAGTTGTCGTGTGCGCCGGGACCGCCGGAAGACCGACGTCGCTTGTTCGCTTCTCGCCTTTCGTTCTTCAGCGCCTGCAGACGGTCGATGTTGTGCGCGTCGTTGAGCCACAGCTGCATCCTGATGAACGGCTCTCGGCCCTTGATGCTCAGCATGTGCCACGGCTTCGGTTTCGACAGCAGCTCGCTCACCGAGCCCTGGCTGAGGCCCAGCACGGCTTCTCCAAAGATCTGCAAGTTCAAGTTATCCCCTTTTAGCTTCTTCTCAACTGGGTTTGGTTGATTAGTTCTGAGGTCATCTGGACGGGTTTTGGAAGGATCAGGATTAGGAACTTCTATGTACATTCAAGCCTCAGTTTAGCTGCCAAAACTGACAGGGTCTTGAGTTTTCCTGAATTTTGGTTTAGTTGATCGGTTCTGAGGTCATCTAGAAAGATTTCAGAGGAGCAGGGTTAGGAGCTTCTACAGAGCTTAGTTTTGTTCATACAAAACTGAGCATCTGGATCTTGCTCTGGTTTGGCTTTGAAGAGTGAAAGTTCTATGAAGTTCTTTTGCTTCTGAGGTCATTTCTGAATCGAACCTTTCAAAGAATTGGAATCAAGAACCTCTATAGAACCTGCTTGGTTCCTATGAACACTTGTTTTCTATAATATTCGCATCCAGAAAGGTTCTTCGCTTCTGAGGTCATTTGCACGAGTTCAAAGTCGCCCAGAGTTTCAATGGGCTTTGGATTTTGAATGCTTGGGTTCTGGCCAGGAATTGCTTTGAGTGACGTGTCTCTCCGGCATATTTTTGAAGGGCTTCAGAAAAGCTTATGAGAGGATTGGATCAAATCTGTGACTTGAGGAATGGCTTGCTAATAACAGGTCTAAGTTGGGATAGATGCTTGATTTGCTTCGCTTACTGATGAGGTCACGAGAAAAGTGACGGAAGAATCGAATCTTATACATGAATTCTGAGGGAATTTGGAAGAACATAGAGCATGTTGAGCTTTTGGAACGGTTCAACTTAGCAGGGTTCCTCAAGGACAAGGTTCTGTATAGCTTCTGGTAAGAGGACCGGTGTAACTGCTCTCCAAGAGGATCGGTTTCGGAAATGATATGAAAACTTGAAATTGGGTTTTGTCTTCTGAGTGTATCGGACAATTCGTAAAGGGATGAAATGAGGTAATCAAGTCTTGCCTTCCGAGTGTATCGTTTTACCTTTTGGAGGCCTCTCGGGGACTTGAGCGTTCTGGACGAGTTGTCGAGGACTGGATTGGCATCGCCTGGGAGGTGGTTCTTGGAGGTATGATTCTTCTGAAAGGATTCTCAAGCATTGATTTCCAGCTTGTTTAAGAAACTGGTTTGGTCGACGCCTGAACCAGAGGACGGAAGGATCTGCCAGAAGGAGGGGTCTCGAGGATTTCAGTCTTCTGGGAATACATCAATTGCTTCTCCGTGTCTGAGAGGGCTTGATCGATCTTTAAAAAAGAAATTTGGGGCCTTTGGGGTGTCCTTGCAAGAGATTAATTTGAGAACTCTAAGAAAACTGATTCTAGAAGCTTCGCAGAGCTTCTGTTCTGGTAGCTCATCACAAGATTGGCTTGCCTCGCAAGAAGATTTGAAGGGAGTTACTAAATTTGGAAGAATCTCTTCTATCACTAGCTTGTCGAGAAGATTGATAGATTTTTAAAGCCTTGATTTTGACTCAGAGGGTTCAATATTCTGGAGGGTTTTCTGGGCTTTTAGAAGGTTCCATCTGCTGTTTCAGAGGCCAGGTGATAATTTGCAAAAGCACTGGTTCAACTATGATCTGTATTATTCTGATTCTCAGAACTGGTCAACGGAGTTCTGAGCGATTGTCTAGAAAGACTGGACAACTTTGGCCTAGAAGGTTTCTGCAATGAACCTAAGTGCTGACGGAAGGTTTCTGCAAATGACCTAATTGCTGACACGGTTGCAAAGCTAAGGGACGAATCCAAAAAAATGCCGAAGACTTCTTCATTCTCGTAATTGAACCTGGGATTAAGAGACGTAACCAAAAGAGGATGATTCAAAAAAGGTCGCGGTTGGTTTGGAAGGAGGAAAAACATGAGGACACTTTTGATAAGGGCGAGCATTCTTACCTTTTGTCCGATGTTGTTGGCCAGCAGGGCCTCTTTGATCTTGGTGGTGATAATTTGGGTGTCGAGATCTTGCGTCAGGGCTGCCATTTCGTAGACGCTTGGCGACATGTGTTGGTGCATGTTTCGCAAGGATACCTGCAAAGGAACGGGCTTGGTTTTAATTTGACATATTCTTAAGATAACCAAATAGGGTTTCGCGATGTTGCGAAGCCCTGATTTTCGGTTCTGGTCTCCCTTGAATTTGACACCGACGCTTAGACAAAGAATCATTCCACCGTCAAGGTCATGGTCAAAATTCCGTAAGTTGTAGGTAAGTGACCTTGGCAAATCTGGTAGTTAAGGTAGTCACGTTTAAATCTAAGACCAAGAGTAAGAATCTGATCTGAAGAATCTGATCTGAAGAATTTGGTCTTAACTTGGTCTTTATGGGTAAGTTTTGGTCTCGTTAGATCCTGATGCCAAAGACGCCAAGAGCGGGATTAGGTATGTATCAGAACCTAGATAACCATTTTGCTACTGAGCCTGAGGCCTCGGCCAAATCTTCATTTTGGGCTCAAGGACCTTCTACTTGTTCGTCAAATGTAAGTTTAGGTCCATTTAGAATATAATACCAAAGCCGAAAAGTAACACCAAGAACGAGTTCGCAGAAGTCGAAACCTACGTAATACGTTTTGACACTCGATACGCTTTTGGTCTTGACCTTGAGGTTCAACACTTCTGGTCTTGAAAGTTGAGGGTTTGATCTTGTTTGAATTTGAGACCGAAGATGTCAAGATTTTGGAAGTCGATACCAGAATCTAGATAACAATTTGGCTACCGAACCTGATGAGGCTTCAATCAAATCTTGATTTTGGCTTTGAGGACCAAAACCCCGATCATCGAAAGTAAGGTAGCGTATATTTAGAATGCAAGGCCAAAGCCCGAAACAAGACCGTGTTTGAATGGGTCGAAACGAGACTCACCTGATGCGGGGTCATGGGCGAATGGGGCACGCCGCCGTGAGGACTGGGGTTCTGCGACTTCTTCAGGTGGTCGGGCGTGTGCAGGCTGATGGCGTGGTGTGGCGGAACTCCGGGCGGCGTAAGCAGCATCGACCCGGGAGGAACCCCGGGACCTGGGGGACCCTGCGCTCCCGGTCCGGGAGGCGGCGGACCCAGCTGCAGCGACGGCGGCAGCAGGCTCTGCGTCTCCTGCTGCATCTTGTTGATCAAGCCGGCGGCGGCGTCGCTCAGCATCTTCGGCGTCGGCGGCAGCGGCTTCCCTATGGGGGCGCCCGCTGGAAACACTTAATTTCAGTTCTTTTCGGAACTTATCGCAACCTGCCCGGTCCTGTTTCAACCGACGCAGAGCTCACCGCCGTGTGAGGTCTGTGTCAGTTGAACTTCGCGCGCTCGACCGCCGTCTCCAGCTCTCGAGTTGAACCGAGTTGACTTGCAGAGCTGACGACGGTGCGGTAGAATAACAGAAAGAACGACACTCACCACCGCCATAGCCGCCGGTCCGCATCAGCTTCTCGGGGGCGATTTTGTACTGGCTCGCGACGAGTTTGTGAACGGCGTTGTCGTCTTCCAAGAACATCTTCATGCGGATGAAGGGCTCGCGGCCTTTCTGCGTCAGCATGTGCCAAGGCTTCGGCCTCGCCAGCAGATCGCTGACGGAACCCTGGCTCAGTCCTAAAACGGACTCGCCGAACAGTCTTTGGCTTATGGAATACTGGCTCAGCTGCTCTTTGACTTTCTTCACGATGTCCTCGGTGTTCAGGTTGTTGTACTGATCGAACTGCTGCTGGGTGATTGGCGGTAATACGGCTTTAAGGGGTCGCTGGCTAGACGAATGGTGCGGTTGACTGGGAGGTTGCGATATGAGCGAATTGGTAATCGATGCCATCCTTTGCAGGGGACTGGCAACGGCTGCCGTGTTGAAGTCTTCGTTTGGGGTCATAGCGGGAGGCAAGATGGCGTTACCTAGCGGACTCGAGGCGGTAGATCCGCCGGATTGCGCTCCGGGCTCCAGCTTGGGTCTCACTAAACTGAACGCGCTTCCGCTATGCCGCAGCGCGTCGTCGTCTTTGTCTTTGTCGTCGATTCCGTTGACCATTTTCTTTTCTTTCGGAAGCGACAAGTCTTGAACGCCTCCGTTTGGAGCGCCGCTTAGGTGGTGCTGAAGCGCTTGCTGTTGCAGCGCCAGCAGACCCAACGGCATCTGGTTCGGTCCACCGCCACCAGTTTGGTTCAGCTTGAGGATTTCTCGATGGTACGCGTCCAGAGCCATTCGAATCTCTTCCTGCGTTCGGTCCATCTGACCGCCGGCGAACAGTTGCGGGAAAAACACACTACGTATCAGTTTAGCTACTGAACTCTTTCGCAAACAGTGGTAAAACTCACCTGGGAAACGCTTCTCGGGGGTTCCGCAGATCTTCGATGCGTCGCCCCATCAGCTTGGCCAGCTCCTCCTGGTAGATCCGGACGACTTTTTCTTGCGGTATGTCGTCGTTTTCGTACTTTTTCAGCCGCCGGTTCTGCGAAGAGTCTTTGGAAAAGGGACTGAGACACTGGCCGTGCGGCGACTTGGAGTCGTCGTTGCTCCGGCTGTCTTCGATCGGCTGGCTGGTGATGCTGCTGGGCGGCTGCGGCGGCGGCTGGTTGGGTAACTGGTTCTGGTTGTTGACCTGCTTGAGCTGCTGGAACTGGCTGGCTTCGCTCAGGATGTGCGCGATGCGCTCTTCGGTGAGGTCGTTTTCGGGCCGGCCGAACGTCGGCATGCCAGTGTCTTTGCCTGAGGAAAAATTGTCTGTAAGGAGCAAGTAGAGAAAACAACGTTAAAATACGGTCGGGTCGGAATGCTTATGGCGGTCGTTTCGAAAGCAAAACACACACAAACAAAGAAGTGCGCACAGAAGCCCGACCTTTCGGGAAAAGTCGCGCGCTGAGGCAACACTTCGGGAAGAAAAGTCAAAAAGCTGGAGCTTCACTGCGAGTTTCACATTAAGCTCACAAGTTCGCTCACGAAGATGGAATGTAAGGTGAAATTGAGGAATGGAGCAAATGCCAGACAAAAATCAAAAGTCACATGGTCGCTCAGTACGGGGCGATGCCCAAGTCTTCTTGTTCGTTGGCGGTATAATTACGCTCAGAATTCTCAAACGCTCGGATAGTCGGATAATTACTGAAACTGACCTTCTGTCTTACTATGTAAGGTTTTTATCAAGGTTTTATTGTTAGGCTCAAATTGTACCCCTTGAAATTGTCATATAGCTTAGCTTCAACGTGTGTGCTTTCTCCCTTCCCCAGGTACCCGACTTCAGATACGTAATCAGGTACTTCACTTCAAACCAAAAAGAGAGACCGAATGTTAACAATAAGTGTTCGAATGATTGCTGTTGTTTTCAAGGCAATAATAAAGCCTGTTTTCGAACTCTTGTCGAACGTTTTCGAAGGTTTCTCTTGAAAGCGCCCGACATTCTTCGGTAATTCTACGACGCAGTCCTTCAATCACTCCGGCTGAATTTTAAAAACAACAGACTTCAAGTGGTCCTACAGAAAGAAGTCTGGAGGAGTCAATTTCGGTGATCTGGGAGGACCTTCGATGAGTCCTCTTCTGCCAATCTACCGATTTGTATGATGATCATGTAGGTAACCATTGACTAACTAGACATAGTGAAGTGGAGCTCCATCTTGTTGCAAATGAAGTAAGTCCTTGGTCAAATTGGGGTTTCCATCTAGGTCCATCTGATTTTCTAATTTCTGAACTATTAGGGGCTCGATGGCGATTTACAACATTTCTGCATAAAGTTCAAATTCCCGTCTGGGAATATTGGGCCGAGTTTTTCGGGGCACTGGGTATGTTCTTCCCAGAAAACGTGAGGATTATCGTCACTCCAGTAGCGACAATTTTGTTTGTTCGCATGACCATTCAAGTAAACCGTACATTCGTCACTGAAACAAATGTTTCTCACGAGTTGATGTTCTGTGGTGATTCGATGCAGCATAGCTTTAAGTACATAGCCCTATCAGGATCATCATCCCCAAGTTCCTAATAGGTCAGAAAATAGAAAATCATGGACCAAGATGAGGAGCCTAATTTGATCGAGGACTTACTTCATCTCCAACAAGATGGAGCTTCGCTGAGTGTCACAGAGTCACTCCAGACACTGAGTGGGGGTGAGTCAGTGACTTCACTATTATGGTTCCCCCTCCATTTTGTTGAAATGGTTTTGGGCGATTTTCGATATCTGCTTTTGTTTTAGACTCGCAGGCAATTGTATGTTTTAAATTTGACGCCCTGTAGCTTAGCTTCAACGTGTGTGCTCTCCCCCTTCTCTAGATATCCGACTTCAGGTACGTAATTAGGTACTCTACAGAACCATATTAGATACATTATTGGCTCCGCCCTAGCTTACTCAACAAAGATCAGTGAATCGTGATCAAACTTTTTTATTTTCAACATTTTTGCATTTTTTCGGAGCATCTGAATTCGACGTATGCCCGAGCGAGTACATTACGATTTTTATCTCTGAACCGTTTCGCAATTTACAACCGGCTTCCTTGCGACCTGACGTGGTTCTTGCCACCGGTTTTTAAAGATGGCCGTGTGCTCGCTCACGTAATTACGCATTATAATTTATTACAACAATTTGGAAACGTCCAAGTTCACACGTCCATTTATTCCATTCGAAACAACTGAATGGTTTCTAACTGAAATTTTCTATGTGTGTGAGATTTTTATCTCTCTGCCTCGTTAAAAATTCCCCTCGCCGACTTAAATCAATTCTGATAAAAATAATGACGGGCACATAATGCATATAAATATTAAAAAAATTCGAAATTAATACATAATTCATCATTATACATCCCAATTAATTAACAATTAAGAGATGTATATATTCTAGGCCACGTATTTTGAGTGTTTGTGTGTGTGTGTTCGAATATGAATCACTTCCTGTCGCCTACAAAAAATCGCCATCGAATAATAAATATCCCATATATGTAGATATAAAATGTAGCAATATCAATTTCACAAAAGTTCAATTGTTGCATAGTTGCGCTCGGGCATTGTTCAAGACTTGTCCCACGACAGCCAACAGTGTATCGCTCTTGCAAAACAATAATGCCAGGAGTTTGTTGTAATTGACGGTAATGTGTTTCTCTCTCTTTTGCCGTGCTCTGAATATTTTTTTAAATTTCAATAAGCATAACTTAACAATGCACAATTAAACTCGAATTATCTACAACACAAAATTACACTCGAGCAGAAGGAGCATCAACACACATAAGTGTATAAAAATTGTTGCGTACACACACACACGATGATCAACAAGATTTTTAGTGGATTGTTCCACTTTCTCATCATCCTTAGCACATAAAGAAAACAATAACTCTATAAATACAGGAATAAATATTCGACAATAACACGTGATTTGAAAAACGTCCAAGACTTTGTATAGACTCTATGCTGGTGGAGCATTGTGTCCCCGTTTCCTCCCCTATATCCCGTACCTAGTCTCTGGAAAAATTGATGGGATAATTGAAAACCGGTCGTTGTGTATGACATGTGCCGTAAAAATATGAATTCGACTGGACATTGAAACCTCGATGATAGACAGGCCATTGTATGAGCTTTGCGTCCTGTGCTCTTTTTTCGCGTTTTATTTGTAAAAACTGGTGTTGTTCAACGTGACTTTCGGAGGGGCCATTCGCTGTTGCCAAATTCACTGAGCGGCTCCGATTCCTAATCGCCAATCAGTTAACTCAAGTTATGCCAAAGCGAATATAGATTCAAAAGTCACCAGCGCATTTGGGCGAAGCTGGTGACACTGTTCTAAAGCTCTGACTTACAATCTACTGTCAGTTTACCCTACACGAGTATCACGCCTCAGATGAAATGTTCAAGCTAGGATTGGCTTTCTTCAACTCTTCAACAATAAAAACGCAGCTTGAAGATTTAATGTGTCAAACTTGTGAAGTTGGCGGCAACCGTAGGTTATAAGACGGTGGTGTGTTGCTCTGCCAACCCGCGACTTTCGCCTTCGAGATAATCTCCCGGTCCAATCTACCGTGTTTCCGGCCGCCTCGAGCCTTCACAACCTTCAAGGTTTCCGCAGGCCGTATCTTCGGGATCGATCTGTGAAGAAAAATTTTAAAGCCGCCCGCTCGGCGAATAATAGGGGAAAACCGATCACGAGGGGGGGCCCCCGCTTTGGATGCGTGCTCTCTGGTGACGTGGTTCGAATTAAAGGCGGACAGGTCGCGTGTAAAGTGTTGCATGTGTAAAAACGCCGTAAAAACTTTTTTATAATTCCACAGTCGTGATAGAAATCGAACTTGCTTGCCGTTGCCGCCGCCGCCACGAAAAGTCCCAGGCCCCCCGCCGACGGCACTTTAACGATTTTCCATCATCATCATCATCATCATAATCATCGCGACGACGGAGGAGAAAAAAATCAGAAACAATTCCGAAACGATTCCGAACCAATTTTTATTGGGAGGAGAGGAATATACACAAAAAAGCTTATCCTTTGGTGGAAGGTTAAATTTGGAAATGAGTCAATTTTGTCTTTGTTTGCGGTCAACCAACGACGGCGCGCAACATCCGGACGTATGGTGCATAAATGCGTGCCATAATTATTATTAGCGGAGTTTTGACGAGATAGTCGCGTTTTATTTATTGAATTCCTTTCAAAAAATTTCGGTCACGGTTCGCTGTGACGAGTGATTACAGTCATTTTCGATTTGTTTGATTGGCAGCGTTGGATGCATGCGGCATGGGTTCAACTGGCACGGCCATCGAAAATCCATCATTGTCCGACATGAGTTCCTAAATCGTGGTAGGCTACAATTTGGTCAAAATTGATACTTTGCACACGATTTCTACCATCTTGAAGATCTAAATCGTCACTCAATTCACCAATCTCAAATCTACGGTTATTGTCCATTCGAAACGGCTTCGGGCTGCGGTAGGCTGTAATCTTTTTCTGTCAAGTAGGACACTTGATTCATAATTCAACTGCCCTTGAAGGTTTCTCATGATCTTCGCATGCTGCACAGACTTCTCATGGCGTTGGGACTATTTGCCCAGAAGCTTAACGCCTCCCCCCTTTCCCCGGCTTTATAAAAGTCAGAATCTGCTCCAATCCAAAATTCGAATTTTCGCCTTACTTCCGTCCAAAATTGAAGAAATTGATCAAAAACTCACTATACAGTAGTTGGTCAATTGGACACAGTATATCTGGCCACGAACACGTACATATTGTTATAAATTTGGGCTTTGACATTGACACCTGTCAAAAGTTTGACGTTTTATTACACTGAGATTTGATGTGTCAAAATTTAAAATATTCCTTACAATATTTTGTGTTATAAACAGTTTGTACGAGCAGAATCGGTAAAAATTATGAGTGAAATCTTCTGAAGTTCCAAATGAATCAAAGCGTTTTGCAAATCCTAACCTTACTTTCGGCAAAAATTGTTCAAAAAATGACTTGGAAGTTCAAGTTCGAGGTCAATTCTCTATTATTCTATTCCAAATTCTATTACAATTTTGACTATGAACATTTATTATTATAATTTGAATTACAATGGTCGGCACCTGTCAAAAGTTTGACATTTGACAAGTCGAAATTCTCATCTCATATTCGAAATTGTACAAAAAGTAACCAAAGACGGCAAATTAACCACAATTCTTCTCCAAGATTAGGCTGAAAAATCATCATTGTTTTAATTAAATTTTTATCGATTCACACCTGTCAAATGTTTGACTTTTGACGTGTCAAAATTCTAAATATCTATCACTTTTGTATTGGTAATAATTTTTACGTGCAAAATATGTAGGAATCATGGCGAAAATATTGTGAAATTTCGATAAAATCTACATATTTCGAAAACCTATACTTCCCTATCCCTATCCCCTACTTTCGATAAAAAAGATTCAAAAACTGATTGACGGTTGAACAATTTAATGGAGTTCCACTTTTAATCAGCTTTGACACCTGTCAAATGTTAGACATTGTGTCAAAATTCGAATTACCTTTCACATTTGTCTATCTTCTATCTTGTCTATCTTTCATGTTCATAACGCAATTGGGCAGAATGTGCAGTTATTTTTTCAAAAACCTTGAATAATCGCCACAAAATTCGTGTTAATTACGAAGTTCTAACCTCACTTTCAAATTCTCAGCAGCAGAAATCAAATGATTAGTGAACTGAAATTTCATATCAGGTGATGATTGAAATTGGATCCTCCACGTCACGTGATCATGACTTTGATTTGTTCAATGGCACTTGTCAAAACTGACACTTGGAACGTCAAATTCGTAATTATTTCAAATCAATCTGTTCTGAACCATCTTTACACCAAGAATCTGCATGGAATTCCACGATTTTTTTCAACAATTTCAAAATTAGCAATCAGAATTTGAAAAAATGGAAAATTGTGATTCGGGCAATGCTGAGGATTGTCTCGCCCATGTAACGTAATCAGAAATATTGATTTACCCCATGACACCTGTCAAAATGTTGACGCAAGTAATGCCAAATTTGCGATTACTTCAGATGAATCTATCTTGAATAACGTTCATACCGAGAATATGCAAAAGGAATCAAATCTTGATCACTGATCCTGATCACTTGATCACATCGAGAATTTGTTTAAATCATCAGATAATTATCAAACCAGTTGCAGAGAATTCGCGTGCAATACAAAATTCTAACCTCACTTCTCAATATTCATCCTCGAATGACTTCAGAGTGATCAAATACTGGATGGAAATGCGAATTGGTTTTTGCTTGAGATTGTTCCGGTCGTGTGACGTGACCAAAATATTTGAATTACCCAATGACATCTGTCAAAATTTTGACACATGTAACGTCAAACTTACGACTTCTTTGTAAGAATTGAATCTGAATCAAGTTTATATTGAGAATCTGCACAAATTATCACGCAATTCTTGAACCACTTCCAGAGAATTCGTGTGCGATACGAAATTCTAACCTCACTCTTCAATATTCATCATTAAATGGCTCCAGAGTGATCGCATCTTGCAAATTTAAACCAAGTTGTGCTTGAAATTGTTTCAGTCGTGTGATGTGAGCAAAATCTTTCATTTGCTCAATGACACCTGTCAAGATTTTGACACATGTAACGTTGAACTTATGACTTCTTTGTAAGAATTGGATCTAAATCACGTTCACACCGAGAATCTGCATAAATTATCACATAATTCTTGAACCTCTTCCAGAGAAGCCGTGTGCAATACGAAATTCTAACCTAACTTTTCAATATTCATCCTTGAATGACTTCAGCAAAGATACAAAAGCTTGCAGATTCACGGGTATAGTTGGCAACAGCGCAACCCGTCAAGCTATTCAGCGCGAAGCTGCGAAAACTCCAGCCTATCGTTTTGAGCTGTTTTACTCGTCGAAGTTTGCGTAAACAAAGCAATTACACGGATCCTTCTACAAATTGAACGCAATTACATACATATCGGAAATTTGTGAAGCAGCATCTCGAATGAGATCGTATATATTTGAAATTTTGATCATTAGCACGCCGTCCGTGAGCGTTTCGAAACAAAAACGCTTCGATGGAATTTACGTTTTTTTCCCTTCTCGGACGACAAACGAATTTCGAACCTCAATTAAAACCTCATCATCGACAGATTTGTGTCTAGAGATTATCTGTCTTTGTCTCATTTGCTTTCATCAACCCCTGAGCAATTACCGTGTCCTCAGTAACTGTATAAAAATTGGTACCTGCTTTTGCAAAGTATCATTCGCATGTTATGTCGCATCTATCTAGAACAATATGATATTCAAAGTTCACATTCCCATGAAAAATGATATAGGAACATCGCGTATCATTGATGATGGGTAATTATTTGTGTGTGTGTCTCTTCTCTTATTGCCGTAGAATATGAGCACTTTTTATATAAATCCATCCGTCCTAAGTACTGCCATTAAATTGTCATCGTGGTTGTCACACGGTACACAAAACCGTTACACTTCCACAGATATCTGTGGTAGATCTCTTGAGAGAAAAGACATATACACACACAGAATTCCGTAATATCTCGAGTATATTCTCTCTCTAATTTTGTTTTAATAACGACACGATCGGGTTGAGATTTTAATAATATACAGGCATACATATACCTAGACAAATAGATTCCGGAATTTATATTATATATCTATGTGGGTATTTGTATGTGTGTGTGTAAAGGAATATAAAGACTAGAAATAGAGTGTAATTATAGTGGGCCATGTAATTGGAAAAAATCGCGTCACGCAAGTCTTATTATCTATCACACACATGGATGTATCATTATTATGGATGATTTCGTTTGATGGGAGATCGGGTCTTAATCGACAAATAATAATTAATCGTTTCGGAAAAAGTTTCGTTCGAATTCCGCTTTTTTTTAAAATTTTATTCGTTCTATTCGTCATCGTCAAGTGACGCAAGGCACTCACGGTTAGTGACCACTGTTGCCAGCTTCACACACTTTGTCAAATGCACATACAAATCCACATTTTGGCATTCAATTCAGGCTAGGCTATATCCAGTCGCTATTGTTTTATATAAAGAACGTAAGCCTGAGAGTGAATTTTTCTCTGCAAGGCATATAAAAAAAATCTCAGACTTACGTTCTTCATATAAAAGCAAATATAGCTTGAAGATTGAAGACAAATTTTTGTGTGCCGTGAAGTTAGCAGCAGTGTTCTGATACTCTGCCTGCTAATCGTCGACTAGTTTACCCTACACGAAAAAACCCTGTAGATGCCAGTAGACTTGGTAGTTCCAGAGTTTTAGTGGTCTTTATATCAGAGCAAATATAAATTGAATATTGATTGATAGATCTGTTGAGTGAGCGATCAGTAGCCAAAAAACTTGAAATTCATTGTTTCAAGTGAATGACCAAAATTGTACAATAATAAATGACCAAAGTAGAGACCTTCACACTCGATAGTGGCGTATTCGCGTTCTGCACGCTCGAAGCGTTCTCGCTCGCGGAAACCGAGTTACCGAGTTCTGTGTCAGTTGAACTGGTTTCTTTTTGTCCAAGCGAGCGACAAACGACGACGATGACCACGGGGGCGGCCAGCGGTGATACACACACACACACATAAAATTTGCATTGTTCACCCCCATACCGATTCCTGTTTTGTATCTTTGTTGGCAAATTTATAGGATGCACGGCAGAAAATATAAAAGAGTAAATTAGCAATTTAGACAACTATATTACCGGGCGAGATTTATTAAGCTTTTGTGTTGTGTGCGGTTCCCTCTAGGTGGGTTGGGGTGTACTGCAGACGTCGCGTTACACCATGCTCTCTGCCGTTACACCGTACCCTTCCTCTTGCTTGCGCCTCTTTTTACAGAGAACGTACTACTCTCCCCGCAACACAAACCGATATGGAAGGTAAATTATTCGCTTCGACTTCCGCGCGCGCCTTTTGTTTCCCAAAACGATATAAAATATCTTTCCAGTCGGCGCGCTCTGCACCGTCCAGGCGAGAAATGGGGGGTCGAACCGGCGGCCACCTTCCCCCCCGAAATGGAACCCCCGAACCGGCCAAGTCTAGCCGCCAAATGACCGCTGTGACTTTCGATTTTTATCCGGCGCACAGTCGGATTCTATTTCGTCAACTTGAATACAAATCGTAGATTTAAAATTTAATTTATGTACGCAGGCTGTTCTCGAAGCTGAGCCATTCCTTTTAACACGCTGTTGACATGTCGTCGCTAGCAGAGAAAAGTGGTAAGTAAAAAAATTCTAGCATCAAAATTCGGTTCGAAGTCATTTTCCAGTTTTCAAAATTTAATTGAGAAAAATTGCTTGGTGTGAGAAATTTATGCTTGGAAACAATGACAAATCTCCTTTTGTATATTGTGGAGCTAATATTTTGCAACTAGCTCTGCAAATATAGAATTTTGAGCCAAACTCAAGGTCTTCATAACTTTTCGAGGAATTTACGATATTTTTTCACTGATCTGACCTGACCCGACCTTGCCTGACCTGATATTGCCTGACCTGACCGGACCTGATCTCACCTGACATGCCAGCCACAACGTATCGAAAGAATAGGCTCAAGCCCTGAAACACCCTGTATAAAAAGGCAAGTGGTGTAACAAGACAGAATATATATGGAAGCAAGTATAAGTACCTTTCTTTGGTATGAGCGATTTGAGGAGCAGTATGGCCTGTTCGTCGCAGGCCCACGCGTGCATCTTGCGGTAGCTGTCGCGGCCCTTTTCAGTCAGCTTGTCCCAGGGCTTGGGCTTGGACAGCAGCTCGGAAACGGTGCCCTGTGATAGGCCAAGGATGTACTTGGCGAACAGTCTTTGGCCGATGTTGTGGATGGACAGCAGCTCGCGCACCCGCCGCGAAATGTGGAGCGTGTCGAGGTTCTGCGAGGCGTACTTGTCCATGTTGTACCTGCAAAATCATCATCATCATCAGAATCATCACCACACAAAAATATCATTTTCAATTTCTATCTCTAATATACAGGATGGCTCAACGAGAACGAAACAGATTTTTGAGCACTCTAACTCATTTGTATACTGTAATACGTTTACTAGCAGGACATAAGCCCCGTCATGGGTTCGGTAACTTCGAGCCAGCCTCCTGGAAGGGGGTGTAACCCTCCAAAAACACTGAAACTAGCAATATCTGGAAAAATTAACATCGAATAAACAAAATAATAACACCGCTGTAAAGACAATTGAACCAGCTTTAAAATGATGTATCACTCGACCCCAATTGTTATTTCAAATTTTCGAAGGGGCTGCCACCCTGACTACGGCGCTGCAACTTCACGATTAGATTATTAGCAGTTCAACGTCTCTCTTGAAAACAAAGTGACCTGTCTGGGCTTGTTTCGAAAAAATGAAGACAAATGCCCGAAATTCTGTCTGTTTCGTTTTCGTTGGACCACCCTGTATATTTCTCACAGCTAGTTCTCCACACATCCTACTGTACTTTGTGAATTTATTTGATTAATTCTGACGCAAGCACAATTTCTCATGTGAATTCACTGCACATCCTGCATTTTTTTGGATTTTTCGGATGACTATCTTAGCTACTAGCTTGGATTAAATACTTATCGCACTAGTGCGGAAATTAGAAATTGCCACTTCACTCGCATAAGCTTGCAACAATAAGCGATGAGCTATTCGAGCTTGAGATGGCTCTTCACTTTTCTGCTCAGAAGCCGTAAAATAACAGCGATTCATTTTTGCCTCAGCGTGAGGAAACATGTCACTTTTCTCACTAGTGAGGAAAAGTTACTACTGCGGATACGAGAAGTGACCTTTCACATTTCCTGCTGATAAAAGCTTGTGAGCATTGACTTGGTTGTCATGAAATAAGAACCAGAATGTCTCCTGTTACTTGTTAAAAACAGTAGGATAATAGGGATTCCTTTCAATGCCAAAGTGTGGAAATGCGTAATTTTTCTCACTAGGGCAAAACGTTCTCTACACATCCTACTTTCTTTTATAGATGTATCGATTGGTATGCATGATAGTCAAAACTGCCAAAAAAAACCTTGTGATTGGTACAATTATATGCAGTTCTGAAACTGCGACTAGTACTGCTACTTTTCGCTCTAGTGCAGAAAGGAAAAATGATCTGTCATTTTATTCACGCAAGTTTATCGTCAGCATTAGCAATGCATCACGCAGATACTTCTTCGCTCCACTCGTGCAAGAACGTATACAAAAGCTAAGATTAATTGTTGGTATCGGCGTGAGAAAATCTGTCACTTATCTTACTAGTGACGGAAAGTTATTGGTGTGGAAATGAAATACGGCCTGTCACTTTACTCACACAACTTGTAGCGACCGGGCCGTTGAGTTACGCAGATGTGTCTCACGTTACTTGTCAAAAACCTCATGCCTGTTGAACACATTTAATTTTGATACTAGCGTGAGGAAATTGTCGCTTTTCTCACTAGTGATGAAACGAGACACTTCTAGCCTAGCATTTCTCCAACTACTGCAGTGATATATGACAACTTTTCACCATAAATTGGTGGCTAGAACTCTGTTAATTTTTTTGAACTAGAAAAAGAACAGGTAAACGTAATACTTTTCGCATTAGGCAAAAAATGATGACAGTCGCTTCACGTACTAGACCTCTAGTGTGTGGAAATGAAAGAGAAAAATTATAGTCATCATAAGTCAGCGTTAAATGATTTTTATATGAATTTTTGTTGAGAAAGGTAATTTTCTCACTAGGCAAAAAACGATAGCTTCCTTCGTCAAGGTGAATAATGAAACTTACTTTTCTAGTGCTGCACTTATCATTAATCTCACACTAAGGCAGGTTGTTTCATACTAGCGAGCGTGAGGAAATCTGTCGCTTTTCTCACTAGTGTGGATACGAAAAACTTCTAGCCTAACACTTCTGCAACTGGAGTAGTAACAAATGACGATATTCTCGTTATAAAATTGGTGGCTAGAGCTCTGTCAATTTTTTTTATCAGGAATGGAATAGGTAGAAAATTACCACTTGTCCCCTAGGCTAAAATTGAGACAGTCGCTTCACCCACTAAAGTTCTAGTGTGCGGAAATAAAAGCGCAAAACTTTTACTTCCCGTTCAAGGAGGTACGCCAACGATAAATGACTCATTTTTTATGAATTTTTGTTGGAAAGTAATTTTCTCACTAGTCCATAAAAAACGCCAGCCTCCTTCGCTAAGGTGTATAATGAAACTTCTTTCCTAAACTAGTGCTGCAATCATTATTATCTCATACTATGGCAAATTTGAAGACGTTGCATGACCAAAATCACGCTTGAAAGACAAAAAATAGTGGATTGACTGTCCAAAGTGATAATTTGAAGTTTGAGCGACAAAAATTGACACTTGATTTAAAATGACAACGATTCAATGATATTTTCAATGGCAAAAGTGATGTGCCTGGATAAGCAGCAATTTGAGAACTTCACGTGACAAGTGAGAGTCTTGATTGTGACACTTGAAGTGTGAAGTGACAATTTTGGTTACAATGACGAGACGCAAATGTTAAAAGTGACATCGGGAGTACTGCAAGTGTCAATCTGAAGTGACAGATTAACACTTTAAAATGACATTAATTGCGTCGAGTGACAGCTTCCACCGTAATGATGGCAGTTTAAATGTCAAAAGTGACAGTATGGAAGCGTCAATCTGAGCTTCCGAAGTGACAAATCTAAAATCTAAGATATCATATCAATTGTGCCATATGACAATTCTCACCATATTGACGTCTTGACTGGATCTTTAGCACCCAAAAACTTGAGTTAGAGATTCTGAAGTAACAGTTCTAGAATCTAAAATGACAGCTCGAACGCGTGAAATGTCAGTTTATGTCAAAATAGACAGTTGCGGTAACTGTGAAGTGACAAAGTGATACTAAAAATTATTGGTAAAAGTGACGCTTTTGCTCGAGATTCGGTTTGAATCGCTGTGTACGTCAAAAGTGACAGCTTAAAAGCCCAAATTGCAACCCAGAGGCTAAAATGCTACTTGTGACAGTTGAAAGTGACAGATAAATTGGGATATGAATGACAATTTTGATCACGTAGATTGTTCGAGTGTCTAAAGTGACAGTATTATTGCGCAAAGTGACAATCCAGTAGCCTGATTTTGAATGAGTACCTATCCAAAATAAAACGACAGATCAAGTTTGCGAGGTGACAGTTTCGACTACATGACAGTTCGAATACGTCGAAATTCGAATAGGTACGTCAAAAGTGGCAAGTGGACAGCTCGACAGTTCAATGAGCTGAAATTATAGTAGGACCATTGTGACGTGAACTTTACCATCATGAAAGTAGAAAATTAATGATCTGACCATTTGGTAATACTACCAACTTACGGAGGCAGCGTTTAAAAACCCTAACTATTATAAAGCTAACAGAATTCATCGAACGCTAAAACGCAAGCTTTCAAGACAAGATTTGGTTTCCACCTCGATTTTTGCACGACCTATCTCTAAGTTGTAACACCTATTTCGAATGTAGGGGTTAGATAAGAAAAATTCCAATCACGACCGGAATCATCTCACGATTGCGGTGAAACTTGACGGGTCGTGACTGAAAATATCGAACAAAAATAAGTGTCTGCTAACCTGAGCATTTCCTGCAGCTTGGCCTCCATCGGATCGCCCTTCGGTATCAGGCTCTCCCCCAGCCGGCCGACCATCGACCCGGGCGCCATCCCCAGCTCCTCGGCGAACCTGAAGGGCGACCGGTGGTGATCCTCGAACCGGTACGGGCTCTTGAGCGAGTCCTCGCTCGACCCGCCCCGCAAGAAGTTGTTGACCGCGCACATGGTCGCCATGTTGGACATGCTGTTGTTGTTGTTGCTGATCACGTGGTGGTTGTTGTTGTCCTCCGGACTCTTCGGGTTGCCGTTGGGCAGACTCTCGCTGCTGCCCTTGAGCGACGCCGGGGAAGACCTTGGCTGCTGGTGAATCGGCTGCTGTTGGTGCTGCTGCTGCTGTTGCTGCTGCTGCTGGAACAGCGCCGGCTGCGACTGGCTGTTGTCCTGCTCCAGCCGGATGGAAGAAGGCTGCGGTGTGGAAGCCGGCGTCGTCCGTTCGCAGATTCCACCATCGGAAGGCGTCAGCGGCGGTTTGACGTCTGCGGCTACAACGGGAGGACAAGGGGGGATTAGAATTTTCTGTTGCTGTTGTTGTTGTTGTTGTTGCTGCTGCTGCTGCTGCTGCTGCTGCTGTTGTTGTTGCTGTTGTTGTTGTTGCTGTTGCTGGTGGTGGTGGTGCTGGAGGAAAGCCGGGTGGTTTTCGGGGTTAAACTGCGCGAATTGCTGGCCCAAATTGCGCCTCCAGCTGGCCACGATCTCTTCGCCTAGCATGCTACCGAAGGTCTCTACGTTCTGGAAGGGGGGCGGCAGCGGGGGGGTCGGAGGGTCTGGTGTTGGTGTTGATGGAAGTGCGGAGGTAGGTTGAGGAGGCGCTTCCGAAGGTCGAAGGCAACCTGGAAACACAAGTGTTTAGGTTTCAGGTGACCTCATTCAACCATCAGGCGAAGCAGCACAATTCGAAACGTGGAAGGAAAGGACGGGAATCGGGAAATGCCGTTGCCAACTCTGGTGATTAGCCATTTAAACTTCAGTCTTTATTTGCAAAGCTATGCACTTTACCACATTTGACCAAGAGCATGTGTAAAACGTGAATTTATCAAAAATTTACATAACTCCCTTGAAAACTCAGGTGAAGGGATGAATCAAAAACCGTTTCGAGATATTGCGATAAGCTTTTCAAAAGTTCATTGCGGAAAAATCTACGTTTTTTTTCGAAAAGTTGTGCACTGTTGGAAATTGGCCATTTTGACACTGGTTTTGTTGTCACCCTGTACATGGTACGCAATGTCAACGTCCACGTGACTCAGCATTGTATTTTGTAGCCAGAAGAATGACCTATCCGGCATGACCACTTCGTTGAAATCGGTTGGTTTTTAGTCGATTTTGAAGTAGCGTGAAATTTTTGTGTGGACCAGTTCAATTGATCACCTGTTTAGTTGCAGACTCACGTTCTTCATATAAACAGCAATAATAGACTGAAGATTGAATGGGATTGAAGTGTGAAGTTGGCAACAGCGTGATTTGAGGCTCCGGTTCCCATTCGCCTGCCAGTCTACCAGGAGTACTCGAAACAGCGACAGAGTTCGGCTGTTCTAAAGCTCCGACTTCTGATCCACGGTCAATTCACCCAACGCGTCAACGATGCCTCGGATAGCGACGAGCGCTTCGGGATTCAAGTTGGCAACAGTGGACGCAACGCGAATTGAGGTTATGTTTCCCAAAACAAATTTTATAAAAATAGCAACGTTACGTACCGGGTAACGTAAAAAAAATAAATTACAGGTCTTATCGGGAACAGCCATCAATGACTCCTACATATCCACCGGCACAGTGTATACCTACGGACATAGCAGAAGCGTCTGATAAATGACTTCCTTTTTTCCATGGTTCACCGATCGTAATTTATAATCATACCGCTCCATGTACACACTAATTAAAAATACACTACTTAATCCGACCATAGTCCGGAATAATTGGTGTGCACGTTTTAGATTATGCTAATCGCATTTTTTGGGCATTTTTTCCATAATGGGACGTTAGAAACGCACACCCATCTTGGTTGTGGAACAATGTTCTCTCTCCCAGATATCGATCTGTTAATGCTCCTTCATTATTATACGCGTTAAGTAGTATAGAGCTGGTTATAATTTATGGTAATTTTAATTTTTATTGCTCATTATTCTAATCGCAATTTCCATAGAATTTTTCTCAGAATAGATGAATTCGGAAACGGCAACCTTCTTCCCGAAATTTTGGCTTCGGTGATGGGTTGATGACAGCTCGATAGCCGAATGACAGTGGACAGCATTGTTGCCAACGCAAGTAAAGTGTGAAGTTGGCAACGGTGTTATGAGGCTCTGACTGTTAACCGCCGGTCAGTTTAGTTTACCCAACCAAAATAATGTCACACACAAACTTACTCCGGCAAACTGGCAGGCGCTTGGGAAACAGAGTCTTAGAACACTGTTACCAACTAAAGATCTAGTCTTCAACTGAATTTTTCACAACAAAAGCAATCTTAGCCTATACTCGTAATCAAATGCCGAATTTGCGTTCACAAGACAATGGTGCAGCAGGTTTTTTTCAACGCGCGAAGTTGCCGGAAGTTCTGGGAAACATAACCTCATCTTTGAATCGTTGAGTTGACGGATGATTGACAGGTGACAGCGAAACGCGCCTACTCGGACCGGCCATTACGCTCGTTCGCGGGAACAATCAATGGATCACAATAAAGTGGGTATACGATACGGCACAGAGAGAAGTTTCGCTAGAGGTAGTACGCAATTGGAACAACAATAACACATTCCCAGCAGAGTTTCAAAACAATGTAAATGTCGCATTTTATGCTGTGTGTAAAGTGTAGGTACGCTGCGCCGTTTACGAGCCAAATAAAGCGAAAAAATTATCGTGTCTGTTGAGAAACGGACTTCCAAAAAAAGTTTATCGTTACCTTCGACCTCTTGCGTTGGGGTCTTGTCTCCGTGTTGGCTGCTTTGGTGATGGTGATGGAAGTTTTTGGTTTTTTCTAAGAGAAGCTCGATGGATTTGGCATCGGGATTGTTCGACAGTTCCGATCTGAGGATGCTGCAACAAAATAAAACCAAATTAGGCTTGGCGGTAGGTAGACGCGCGACTAGACGGAATGAAACTATACAGCTATTGAAAAAGAATAATTTCGAGAATTCAAGTGGATAGCAGAAAATTAGCAAAAAAGAGAACGATAACGAGCCCATTAGTGAATGTACAACTGGATACTTGAGAAAAATTGCTGAAATCATAATAACTGAAATCAAAAGCAAGATATTGTCAATAATTGCGCTGGTCTGCTTCTCACGGAATCACAATGGCGGTGATGGATCTGCGGAGGTATGTGTGTCTGTGTGTACTTATATTTATGTGTGTAAGTTGGTACATGAGTATCTCGGCCGCTATATAAAAATATAATGTTGGCAATAAAATATTCCAAAGCCGAGCCATGTCGATTTTCGTGCTAGCACCTAGAGGACAACTCTCTTGTTATTCTATTGTTTTATTGTACCAAGCAGGCATTGCATGTGATTCTGTACGTATGTGTGTGTTGCTCTGGGTCATTGCGTCACGTTATCATTTCAAAATAATGCGAGGCATCAGGTATGAATGAGAGAGAGAGGAGGGATCTAGTGTAGATGGATTGTGATAAGGAGAGGCATGTAGGTGGGTTTTGATTGGTGCAATGGAGCTGGATGGAATCGACCATTTTATGTGATAATTTTTAGGGAAAGCGCGGCCTTTATCAAGCTGGAATTGAGGCATATTTTATGCCGCTTTGTCTTCGTAGGAATCTCTTCATTTTATCTTGATCAGTTCCAAATAGATTTAGAAATCGTTTTCTAAGATATGTTCGAGAATTCCGCCAGGGTTTCAAAATACTGGATTTCATTTTGGCCCTGATCAGAAATATGCTCAAGTTCTTATTCTGTTCATTCATGAACCATTTCGCTCAATTACAGACTACATATTCAATTCTCAAATTTAGACCGATACGCTAATTTTTACACGATTTAATTTAGGTCCGAACTAGGTAAATATTTCACTAAACGCCAAATTATCGAGGGCAATTTTAGAGTTTTGGATAATTTTAGCCTATTTTGAATAAATTTGAAACATGCAAAAACAAAATTCATCGTCAATTTTTATTCAAATTCCGGGCGCTTGATCCAGTTTCAGACCATTTGATACCATTTCGAACCCTTCCATTTGTTAAATTTCAAACAATTTAGTTCAAATTTTGACCATTACGTTTGCACAATTTTATTGTGTCCCGGCTTTTTTCTAAAATGAATTTCGGAGCATTTTCTTCACTTTCATAGATTTCATTCTAATTCGGACCCACCTTACGAATTTCACGTACATCTTACTAAATTTTGGAACATCTTATTTAGATTTTGAACCATTTTGTCTCATTATCTAGCTATTAACAAACCGTTAAACATACAACATGATTTTTTATTGAAATTTGGATCATTTCATTCATTTTAGGCGAGTTGATTCGATTTGGGACCACTTTATCTATTTTAAACCATTCTATCATATTCAAGCCACCATCCAAAAGAATTTTTAGGCCAGTTCAAAACCCTCTTCCTACTCAGAAGTCAGAACTACGACTACAAGCTGATGAAACGTCGAGAAAGAAAAACTTGTGCTATTTTATCTTATTCGACACATTACATCATTATGTAATCCATGGAGGAGTCTTATCAATTTTTTCCGAAAAAAAGCTTATTGTGGTCTTTTCCATCTCTTTTTCACTAAATAGAAAATTTTACGACCGGTTCCGCAATTTACATTATTCGCATCATCGCAAGCTGAGTCGAAAAAAGCATTCCGCTTCGACACATCACCACGGCAGCCTCAAACCCCGGCTACACCTGGAATAATTTTTGATTAGCAACTGTAATTACGATATAAAACGTTGTGTGATGTCGTTTATAGTTATCTTTTTCAATGTGTTTTTTCGACTTGGCCTGATGATGCGATTATCGCCGATAATCGCGAGACCGGCCGTAAAATTTTCTATTCAATCAAAGATGAGAACGAACCACAATGAGCTTTTCATTTTTGAATATATTACTCTATTTTAGGCCTGAGGTTTGGCCCATTTGATCAGACTAGAAATCATTTCAAAAACCTTTCAACATACAACTTCAACTATTTATCAATTTATTTCTGGTTTACTCTTTTCTTTTCGTACAACTTCAACTCTCAGCAATCAATGCCCATGGTGAAAACATTCGAACCATTCTGTTCAATTTGAGATCAGTTGATCCACTGTTGACTCATTTCGGTTGAACTTTGAACCATTTTACTTCAATTCAAATTATTGTAGAAATCATACAATCAAAAGCTTCAACTTTCAGATAAGGCTTTTTGAATGAACTATATTTCAAAAGTTGGACCATTTCAATATCATTTGTCCAATTTGTGTTCAAATTTGATCCAGTTTGTCCAATTTCTAGCTGTTTTATTTTAATCCTGATCATTTATTGGACCTTGAACCATTCTATTTGGTCTTCATTTGATTTTGAAATCAAGAGCCCCATTTGAATTCTGAATCAACTCAAAAGGCAATTATGTGGAACTGATCCTTTAAAAATCGTTTTACACTGAATTTCAACGCATTCAGACCATTTTAACCCATTTTAAAAGCAACAATGAGCATGAAGAATGCTCACATTAGTGTCACTTTATTCAAGTAACCATACCATTTTATTGATACTTGCCATTGACACTGACATTTGCCTTTCATACTCGACATCCAGATTCAACACCGCAATAGACCATTGACAAATAATATTAACACTTGACATTTAAACTTGATTTTGACAATCGCCACTGACATGACACTTGACTTTGACAACTATTATGACACTCAGCATTGTTTGATGTACTTTTATCATGTAATATCTACTGCACGAGCTAGTCGAGCTGAATAAAATGCTGTCTTGACACTCGACACTAATATCTGACGGTTTTTATTGATACTTGACGTGGACATTTGACATGGACATGGACACATAATATGGACAATTGACCTTTGCGCCAGATATTGTCAGTGATATTTAACATTGCCACTTGCCAGTTACATTGACACTTGACAGTTACATCGCCACTCTTCAGTGACATTGACAGAGTCAGTGACACTTGACATCTACATTTAGTGAAAAAATAAGAATGGCAATGAAGGCAAATGCTGGTAGAACTTCAGGCAGCCGAGGCCGTAGGCCGAGGGTCAACGACGCTCGAGTTGAGGCCCCAAAGGGACCTGACGAGAGTTTATATAAATGACTGGAATTTAAGTTTCATAGAAACTTTTCCGATTGCTGTTTTAATTTGGATCTGAGAAGTTACATCGAAAGATGTCAAGTTTTTTTTTAAATCAATTTCAACAAGATTGTTAAAGGCAGAGAAGATTTACAAAGATAAGATTAAGAAGGTACGAACCTCAACTCCCGTTTTAAGTCTTCGTAATCCCTCTGCAAGTCCAACTTGGCCTCCAACCTGGCCACGTGCTGCCTCTTCTGCTCCAGCTGGTCCTCCAACCTCGATATCTGCGCTATCGACGACTCCTTCAGCTTCGACACTGTGCTCTGCAATCTTTGTACTTCCTCGGACAATTGCTTGATCTGCAAAACACACAAAAAACCCGAAATTAATAAAATTTCTCCTTCCTCCCTTGCATGGTCCTTATCGTAATCAATCAATCCGTCCCTTTAAAAGGGCACCCCTTAATCGCAGCACCGCCATCGCTTTTAATTTATCGCTTTCAATCCTTGCCCGGAAAGACAAAGACAGAAAAATGCTCGCTCTCACCCTTTTACACCCAAAAAAAGCCCCCTCCACCTCCGGGAAACCGGAAAACTCAGTAGATGATAAATATTGTTCAATATTTCAAAATTCCGGCTCCCTTCTCGCTCGTGTCCTTTGCATTTCCTCGATAACGTATTTCGCTGATAGGGGCCCCGGTTGCCGAGAGGGTGAGATAACGTCCGAAACAAAAATCGCGCGCGTGTGTCATTATTTATTGTTTTTGAAATGGCAAGGGCCAATATTGAAATTTGGAGATTGTGTATGTGTGTAAGCGCTAGCATTGTACCTACAAACAGGCCGGCGAGGATGAAATTCGCGTGTGTATGATACGGGGCAGGGGAAGGGGAGTGCGGGGTCTCGGATACAATTCGGAATTTAATCAATCGATCTATATCTCACCTTATATACCTAGGCGAACCGTCTCTCTCTCTAGCTCTCTTTGTATGAAAGGGGTTGAAGGGATTAATGTCTTCATATAACCGGGGGTATTCGGGCCCCGATTGATTGATTCCGGTATGGAAATATATACGTTCGATGTCGCCGTCTCTTTCTGGCGTGCACGTCGGTAATGGGATTGTTTCCCATATCGGGCATAAGTCAACATGTCCCTCCTCCTTAATGCGCTCCTTAATTATCATTCGATTAGTGATGGGTACGGAGGTGGAAGGCAGAGAAGCCAAATCCTTTTATTATTAAAATCTTGATTAATTCCAGGCGTGTCTACCTCCACTATGGCACTAAAGCTCTAATTGAATCAACAACTGTAGTAATGCTCAACTGAGAAAAAAGAAGTAATAATTGAGGTGAAGGCAGTGGCAGTAACACTTCAGTTGAGTTGAAAAAACCAAATCTATGGATCAAACACGTATTTGTGTGAATAGAAATGGGGTTGTTCCAATTTATGAAAGTGCCATTTGGTCCGCGTGCAGCACCGATTCGTTGAAAACTTGATCTGATTCCGCCATTTTCACTTGAATAATTCTAGTTGCTCAATTTATCTTTATTCAAATACCGAGAAGGAAAAATTCTGAATACTTTCCAGGTAAATAAGTCTATAAACTACATCACGTCCGTATCACATGAATACAATTTTATTATAAATTTAATTTTTTTGTCAAGTTTTTTGATTTTTTCCTTTGCCAAATAACGAAAAGTTTTTTCTCTTGAACAAACAAAGAAAAGGTCTTTGCACTGTAGTTAAAAATTTTTTTGTGCACACAATTTTGCGCTAAACAAACCAAAGTGAGCATACACGACACACGCCACCGGTGGTAGTAGTAATAATAATAAAAAACTCACTTGAGATACTCTGTCTTGTTCCATTGCGGTACCCCAGCGTTCATGTTGGCACCAGAAGATAAACTGATCTGGTATCTTTGATGGCGAAAAACTCCTACACACAGTCCTCTGATTATTGTGCAATAAATAAATTAAGCTACAATATGGAACCTTTAATTTATTGCCCATCCATGTCGGAGTACAAACACAATGATGATGATATAAATGCAAACAAGAGATTAATTGTTAACGATCTGTAACGTTTCTGGAAAATAGTCTGATGATCACACACAGGTGAGGTATAGGGGAGAAGGAGGAGGAGATAGAAAAAAATAAGATTTAGTAAATATTGAAGTAACCTCAAATGCTAATAATAATCATAATGTATGAATGTACACAAGCCATCAGGCACCAGCCAACCAACCAAAATCAAATATGACATCAAGAGATAAGCGCGCATTGAATATCAAAAAATAAAAAAGATTTTATGATCGTTCAGTAATCTTTATGTGTATACGGTAGTGATAAAGTCTAATAAGCGATAACGGAGCAATCGCACAAAATGGCGCCAGCGAGGATTGAGGCAATCACATGCCAGCTAAAACTGACACGGCTAAGTCAATAAGCCAAAAATATTTAGAATCTAGGATTTTTTTGGAATCAACAATAGACAATTCCCATAAGCTCACGCTCAGTAGCGGAATATTCCGTTCGATATGCTCTATGTTTTCTTGGGCAAGAGCATGAAAACTTTTAGTTGGGTAAACTGCCCGCAAATTAGAAATCGGAGCGGTAGAACACCAAAGCTCTTTTTTTTAGGGTAAACTGGCAGACGATTATGAGTTCGAGCTCCAGAACGTACTCAATTTCACACGTAAATTTGCCATTTACCTACTCTCAAGCTACATTAGCTCGTATACAAAAAAATCTGCCTTAGACTAGATTTATGCTACCCAAAAAAAGGAAAAAGCCCAGTCTCAGACTCACTTTCTCCATATTAATGGGAAATTCAGTCTCAAGATTAAACGATAATTTACGTGTGTGTTAAGTTAGCAGCAGCGGTCTAAGAGTGTGAAGTTGGTAACGACTCATTCCAACTCCGCCAAGTATCGAGCAAAGATCCGCTGAGCTTTTACCCAGTGGCAGTGGCGTGGAAAACCACGGCACGCGTGTCTTCAACAACGCGACCGCGAAACAAGAAAAACTCAATAAAAAGCGTCCAAATTGGGTGGAAACCGCATTAAAAAAATATCACGTTTTAATTTTCGACCGCGATTCGTTGCTCGCGCCACCACCACACACAAAGCCGCATTTATATTCCGGCAGGTAGCCATATACGCGTACACATACAACTTCAGGTGTACAGGTTGCTCATTTGCAATGACTGATTGTCCATGTTATTAGCACGGTCCGTTGCGCTCCACTGCTCCCCTACCCCCTGTGGCCCCCCTCGGTTGCTTCTCAAAGTTCATTGTTGACTCGTCAAAGACTCTTCTTCCAGACGTATAAATTTTCGTGTGCCTCGTTCATATTCTCGTTATATCTCTCTCCGTCTTTTTATCTTGATCTAGTTCTCTCACTTTCTCTCTCAGAGATATATTTATGTATTAATCTGATTATAATGAGAGAATTGGCGTCCAATAATCGATTGACGGACGGACGGTCGAGGGAGCGGGGGTCGCGCCGCCATCTTAATTGGAACAATTAAGGAAACCATCTTAATCCCACTCTCGATTTGATCGAGCGCGATTTCTTATTATTCATCCCTTGTTTGTGCAAAAGAGAAAGGAGGGAGCCGCGAGGAGCAGCAATTTGGCCGATGAAGAGCCACACGGCGGCTTAAAACTAATAATACCGGAGTGATTTCTGAGTTTGCGGGGGCATTTGATTGATTCGAACGGGGACCGAGCTTCGGCGTTCAATTGCGTCGATTAAGCTCAAGAATTTGTTTGGGAAACGTTTCGTTGGTCGCAGGCCGGCCGCTAACGTTTCGAGAGGCTGCCATTCGGGCCGAGAAGCGCCATTTCAACTGACCAATACTCGGTGACAATACTGAGTAATTTTTGTCGATTGGTGAGTCTTGGGTTTTGCTGCTAGCCGCAATGAGTTTTGGAGTTTTGGAGTTTGAAGAATCCGATATGTCGGTGCTAGTTCGATCCCGAACGGCATTCTGTAGAAATGAAACCGCTTTCCAAAATGTCAGAAATATGAAAACGTCTATTGAAATTATATTACATTTTTTGTCAGCTTTGAGCTTTCTTTCTGGTTTTTCTTGTTTTATTCCATAAAAAAATGGGAAATTAGTGAAAAACATTGTTATTTTTTGAGAGAAATGAAATTAAGAAAAAACTTACGACAAAATTGACAGTAGAATTGGATTGCTGACATTCGGATTAGTCAGAAACGATACCAAACTCGCTTTTTTCGGAAAATATAAAAATTTGTCATTTCTCAAAATTTTACAGAGAAGTATTGTCACTTTGAAAAAATCTAAAAACCGTCATATTTTGACAGTTTTGATCAAGGCAAGTTCGGTATCTTTTCTCACTAAATCAAACCTGACAAACACGATACTGGCATTCGTTTCGAGCCACGTTTTGAAATTTCCAAAATATTTATGATTTGCGACCAAATTGCCGATTATTCCCTTGGTGCACTACTCCGCCCAAATGGCAGTCTCTTGAAACCGTAAAGGTACTGTTGTATTTCAATCCGATGTTTAAATTATTGATCAGTAAAATAAACTCAAATAATTCCAGTTTTTTATTCAATTTACTGCAAGACAAGATCCAAAAAGATTCAATATTGACCACTGGAGATAATATAATTCTATTTCCTATTGGTTCTTTCGTGTTTTATTTCACAAAGAAAACGGAAAATTTGATAGGGGCAAGTTTGGTATCTTTTCTTCCTAAATCGAACCTGACGAACACGATTCTGGCATTCGTTTCGAGCATCGTTTTGAATTTTTCAAAATAATTTGATTTTTGTCCAAACTAACGACGATTATCTACTTGGTTCACTATTCCGCCCAAATGGCAGTCTTTTGAAATCGTATAGGTATTGTTGTATTTTGATCCGGTGTTTCAATTTTTTTTCCTTTTTATTAATTATCAGCCTAAAAGATTACTGGAGACAATAATGTCGCGACAGAATTGACAACATAATTGGATTTCTCATGTAGATTAGTGAGAAACGGCATCAAACTTGCTTGCTAAAAAATGCAAAAGACTGAAAATTGAACATTTTTCAAAAAAAAAATTCGAAAACGCCCAGGTTTGACAATTTAATTGGAGGCGAGTGAAGAAGCTTATATCAATCGAACTTGCATCATTTGTGACTTTTGTTTCCATATCTTTTGTCAGGCTAGCCATGCAAAAGATTTTTTTTTTAGATTTTCATCGTTTCTTTTCAACAAAACCTCAATTGAATAGCACGGCAAAAATTTAACGGCAAAACTAACAGCAGAATTGGATTGCTGACATTCGCATTAGTAAGAAACAATACCAAACTCGCTTTTTTCGGAAAAAATCAAAATTTGTCAAAAAAAAAACAACGATAATGTCAAAATTTGACATTCTGTGACATTTTTGACTGAGGTGAGTTGGGTATCATTTCTCACTAAATGGAACATGCGCAACACGATCCCGGCTTTAGTTTTTACATCACGCGTTCCTGAAGCTTTATATCAAGCTTTTTCTTCAAATTTCTGCACTCGTAATGCAGCCGATTCGAAAGCATGCCGTTCGGGCCGAAAACCGCTCCGGCATTCCGGATCACCGCGAACACGGCGTACATCGAAATAGAACCAAACTAATCCCGCATTGACAAATGTATGCATTTTAAATTGGATCCTTGCGCCAAGCTAAACTTAACCCGCGATTACTAAAAATAAAATTTCATGGATTCCGTTCGATTCAGTTTCAGTTTTATTTTCAAACGCTTCGAAGCTCCATAAAAATCAAACCTGTGACTTTTGATAATTGACGCCCGCGGGACTTGCGGCACCACAAATGATGATGATTGCCAATGACGAAAGCGCGTTATTGCAATTTGCCATTATTATGCCGCGATCCTTTCACCTTCGCGGCTCGCGTGAAAGGTCCGGGATTTTTCTCCCGTCTGGAAATTAAAAATTTTGCGATTCCAAAAAAATGCTGGTGCTGGTGCGAGAGACAATAAGGCATCGCGGACGAACGACAGAGACAAAGCTATAGAGGCGAAAGGGGGAGATTGAAAAGGGTTCGAGAGCGGCGCTCTCTTCTTCTCGGTCCTCTGTGCATATCTACTGTAAACTAAATGTGCAAATGAATAATCTCCGCGTGTATATGGGTAGCGGAGAGAGGTACATGTGAAACAAAGAGGCGAGCAAAATGTCAATCAGTCGTTGGAAAGAGATGGCAAATAATCAATCGATATTGCTCAGACTTAGTTGGTATCACTCTAATTGTCAGAACAGATGGGGGAGGCCCGGGGGGAGCGGGGGGCACGCGGAGCGATCAGGGGGTGGCGGCGTGCACCTCCCGATTGAAGGAGGACGGGGGCATCAGGGAGGGAGGCGAATTGAGAACCGAAACCGAAATATAGAATGCGGTTTCGAGATGGCTCACACACTAGTCGCCTCGTGCCATGATCTCATATTTCATTCGTTACCTTCATTTCTCATTTGAATATTTCCAAGATTTCTCCTTAAGATTCATCTTCAAGATTCTTCTTCTAGGCTCTTCTACAAGATCCATCTTTGGGATCCTTCTTCAAGATTATTCTTGTAATTAAGATCTTCCACTCAAGCTCCAGTTTAAATTATCGCTTCCAATCAAAGCAGAATTCGGAATGAAAAGAATGTAAAGATAAGAATGATTCAGGCATACAGCTGGTATTGTTTGAGGAGTGTACGCGGTATGTACGTATTCCCCTTCGGTTTTAAACGACTAGAGGAGTCCTCCGGCAGATAGCGTTCGATTATTTCCGATATAGTAAGGTATACACGGCATGGCCTACGTAATCAATCCATCCGTGGTTAATTAGGACTGGTGGGTGGGAGGGCGAAAGGGGGGGGGCTCCGGCGAAAAGGGGGGACAGGGTCGCAACGAAATTGGGCTTTAATTGCATCATGGCTCGGAAATATTGAAATAATTTGCGTGGAAAATTGTCAATTCAATCGAGCAGTGATTGATTTCCGTTTTCATCGCGGCAGGCTTGCGGAATCCTCAAAATTAAAGACAAGTGCTCTCGATCAGTTGCAGAATAGACAAAGAGTTTTGTATTTTGCAGCTATTTCATTTATTCAAATGTGTTGCCGTAAATATTTCGTAAGATTGTGGAAAGGGCGGAGGGCGAAATTCAATCAATCAGCGAGGGGTGAAAAAATAAAAAATTATAGTTGCATGACTAGCACAGCCGGCTGTGATTATGCCGACTGTGTAAGACGGCTGTTATTATGCGGGATCACGTCACGATTATTGCTCTATTGAACCGCGCGTTTCTGAACTGGAGTAACGATTTGATACTCTCTTCGAATTTATGGCAATGCTGCATCAGAAGTGGGATTGTATTTATTTTATTATCGGCTGGTGAAGTTCTTGGCAATCTTGCGTAACTCTGGTCAGTTTAACTCTTGTTCTAAGACCTGGGTATTCTCTCGGACTTTTTTTGTAACGACTCAGAAGTGGGATTCGTCGGAATTGCTCCCGATTTGAGCGATAAATCCCCCACGGAACGACCCGAGTTTATTGTCCGCGCGCCCTCGCCGGCTTGCCGGATGACCCGGCAGACGGCACGGCAGCAAAATTATAAACATTAACCAGGAAGCAAATCACGTATTTTGCCAGGTACGACGAGATGCCGCGGCGGAGAGGCGACGGCAGAGAAGAGGAAACAAAGGCCTAAACGCCGTGTGCGGCAGAACACTGCGTGGAGGAACCGGGATCGTGCGAGATAAAGGGAGGGAATCCCCGAAGTGATGCCTAATGCTAGATTTAAGACAGAACTTCGGATTGAGTATGCGAGATGGAGCAATTATGCGTGCAATGGCCGCCATTTTGATTCAATCTATTGGGATGACACCCCCGGGATTTGCCTATGGATTGCTCGCCAAGATCTTAATTCGTTTTAATACGACAGAAGAATGTTGCCAACCGAAACCGTTAAAATTTCCCTGATGTTGCAGAAGAGAGAGGCGCAGCCAGAGATTCCGGCAACCCTTCCCCGGTGATTTTATTATATCGAATTTATGAACGAGTCTTGAGATTTCGGCAACGACAGCCGATAGACACCACGCATTTTTTATTGCTTCAAGAAACCGAATAATTCAGAACCGTCAACATTGTACTCGTACGGTTTCAAAAGACTGCCATTTGGTCTGACTAGTGCACCGACAGAAAACTACAATTTTCTTTAATGTTAGTATTAATATTAAATTGTAGTAAATACAGCTGGCATCGTGATACGAATAAAATGTATAAACCTGATTAGTAATGCAATTTGAAGAGCCAACAAAGCGGAAAAGTGTGTGGGAAAAGCGTAATTAATATAATTTATCGGAAAATTAACTTTGAGAAGTTCTGAGAAATTCTGAAGTACAGGGTTTTACACTATTAACGTTAAGTAATCAGCAAGGGCTTTCTCAGTGTTCTCACCAAGAACTGTAGCGATGGAAAGTTTTTGAAACTATCAATAACTTCATCCTTGACCAATGAGTGTTTCAAAGCCTAAATTTTCGAAAAATCAGAAACAATTCAACTTTGTACATCAAATGGAATTTTAGGAGCTTGGCATAATTTGGACCAATCGAAATGTTATTCGAAAGTTTCTATTGTGGCTTAGAAGCTGAGAAATCAATTTTTTTGGGCTGTATGCGTTGAAACGGTTGCCGTTCGGGCCATCAGCTGAACCGCTGCCGAGCATGACAGCCAAAATTCAATTTGGCCAAAGCTTCAAGCAAATATTTTGGTGAATTCTGACACCGCCAAAACTACCAAAGAACGTGAGTGTGTTTCGTCTTTGGTAATCAAGACTCATCAGCGTATCTAATCTGTTTATTTTTTCAGCCAAAGCCGTTCCACTTGTTCAAATTTGATTCAACTTGCAGTTATTTTTGTTACCAATTATGTTCTTCAATCAAGTGAATTTCATATACTTTGTTTTATATTTCGATGGAATTAAGAGTATATTTTATTCCAAAAGGTATAAACAACTGACTTCCCACATAAATTTATTTATAATCCAGACAGACTGGGTTCATCTCTGGCTTCTCTTTATTAAGGACCGTGAATGTGGTGATTAATATCACAATTGAAAATTATTTCCGACTTTCGGAATGTATCGCATATCGTTTTTCCACTGAAAGAAAATGGACAAATATACCTGATGTTGGAATTACATTTGCTTTTCTCGTGCAACTCGTCTATACTCAATTTTCAACGTGTCTTTTTTAATCAAAGCTGAAAAAATTTCTTGTTCTTGTAGTAATAAACGAACAGATAATAATTGCTAGGAAAAGACTAAAATGAGAAGAATGAAACAAATCGAACAAAAAAATAAATAGCTTGCCTAATGTTATTCAAATATCCCGCTTCACTAGTCCTTTTGGTTTTCAACTAGGTGGCTCGAGCTGTTCTCCAGGCTCAATTTAAAACAAAAATTGCTAAAATTGGTTCGAAATCAAAAATGTTGCGCAAGAAACTAGTTCAAAGCTCCGAAACTGTTTTGCGTAACAAAAGCTGCGCAACTTTTTCGTCCGTCATCCGATTCACGTGGTTCTTGCTCTGTTGAATACGGCAGCAGTTGATCGACAAGGAAAAATTGAAATAGCCGAAACTAGATGCGGCCAAAAGGGCCAAAATGTACAAAAACGAGAAATTTGATCATTTTCCAAGCTTTTTTCGCGAAAAATTGCAAATGATTCAGAAGACTGCAAGTTGATGGAAGTCGAGAATGTAAAACGTTTCAAGCAAAGTCTTAGTAGGTTTGATTCGTATCAAAATTGATCCAAAAATAAAATTTCGATGTAATTTGAGCAGGTTTTTGATCACAACTTATTTGTTCCAAGTCCGATTTTGCTGTTTTAAACTTTGGTTTACTCAGCCAATTCCGTTGAGCTCATCATAGCAACAACCATAAAAATCGTACGATAAATGCAAAAGTTGCGCAGTTCTCCCAGCGTGGGACAGTTTAAACGGCAGAAATGTACTTTCACGTGCAACTTTTTTGTTTTCAATCCAATTGTGATGATTCTTGTTTCAAATGACAACCAACCAGAAGCACTGTACACTTTGATGGAGACCAAAAGGATTTGTCTAGCGCAAAATTGGAAATTGTGGAAGAATTTCAGATTTTTGCAGAATTTTTGGATTTACAGAATGCGGGTTTCTAGGCCTTCAGTATCAGTTTTGGACAACTGAAAGCTTGCCGAAGCAATCTTCTGGTCGACTGATGACAAATTGACTGATTATTAGAATCAAGATGAGCACTGTATCTTGGAGTTGAAGGCTAGGGTGGTACAAAGCAAGGGGTGTTTTCGGTGTTTGGAATCAAAAGACCGAAAGCAAAAAAATCGATTGATTTCTCGTTCCACAGTCCCCACACGTCTTCATGCCCACACACACACCCCTTTTAACCCAAGGGTGCCGCGCGGCACATCCAATTTAAATATTATATCTCGTATTTTATCCCAATCAGTCAGAGATCCCCAGCCGAAAGGGGTGAGTTTCCACATAGCTTAATCACTCAGATGGAGTAGCAGCAGCAGCAGCAGCAGCAGGGCCGATGGATGCCTCTCCGACTCTTCTCCCTTCGCCCCCAAACAGAACTCACGTCTAAGCTCCAATAATCAATAATTATGCTGAAATATAAAGAGAAAAGAGCCGGGGCGAATGCCGATTTGGTTATGTGCCTCTGCCGCCGCCGCCGACTCCGCTTCCTCCCTCAGCACGGAGCGCTAATGAGCGAAACTGAGACGGGAGAAAGGGTTGGCGGCCGGGCCGGACAAGGACGCGAGATATTCCGACCGACGTGCCAGACAAAGACGGCGATGTGGTGTTTCGACTTATTCTTGCTTGCTTTGCATTGTAGCCATCAGTTATGTATTTTGATCTGCATCGAACTCCGCCGCTGCTCCGGCTATATATCGAGTGAATCATGCGATAAACGTATTATTCATCATCATGCGAGTTTCTTTTGCACCCCCCGCGCCGTCCCCCTCCGCCCACCCCCTCTGGGGGTTTGATTGCCCCGCGGCAATCAATCGAAGTCGGCCTTTATAGCGAGCGCGCGAAATTAATTGCCGACGTTTCTTTCGCTCCCGGAATACATTACGAAAAGTCGGCTGCAACTTCACGATCAATCGCCGAATAGTTTTTGTTTCGCACTAAGAATTTGATCGAGCTCAAGCGAATATTGAGACGTGTTACAAGAATATTTGACCTGCAAGATTTTGGCTCCAAGTGTGGTGAATAATCGGGAAAAGAGTCTGCGAGTTCAAGAATCGCTTGGTGGGAGAGGGTGGTGTGGAGTGGTGGAGTGTGCGGTTTTGTTGCGGTGTGCGGGCGACACACACAAGAGTCCTTCTCAATAATGCAAATCGCGCGGTACGAGTCTCGTGGAAATCCATCTCGGGGCATGAGGATGATGATTGGGATGTGATCGATCAGATGTTGTCTATAGGCATTAGCGAAGAGGGTGCTCGTGTTACGGATAGTTGGCGCTGATACAATTCGCCTCCCATAAATTCTCCCGGCAAGCAGCAGCAGCAGCAGCAGCAGGAATTCCTCGTGTCGTTCCTGCTCTTCCTCAAACCATTATTGGCATGAATCAATTTTATGTTTTTTTTCGAGGTCACTTTCAATTCATTAGAATGCCATTCGGACCGTCATCAGCTTCAAGTTTTCATTTGATGCATTAATTGCGGTGTATTTTAGCAGTGTATTCTAGCAGTGTACTTGAGCGATGTATTTCAGCATTATCTTGCCGATCTGACAAATTTCGAAATGAATCCCAAAGAAAATTCTATTCCGACAAAAAAGTATTCGAAATGCACATTATTTCGAAAAATTCGTTGCGCAACTTGGTTCGATGAAGCGTGGTGTGAAAACTGGAGCCAGATTCGTGTTGCAAAGGTTCGCTTTAGTAAGAAAAGACACCCAACTCGACGCGCTCGAAAAAGTCAAAAATGTCAAATTCTGACGTTTTAAAAAAAAATTGAGGTAAGTCAAAATGTTGACACATTGACTTTTTTCGAGTGAAGCGAGATGGGTATCGTTTCTCATTAAATTGGACATCAGCAATTTGATTATGATGCCTGTTTTGTTGTAACGTTCTCCATAAGCTGTCAATTTCAATTTGTTGCTAATTTTACTATTTCTTTTTTACAACAAATAGCCGAAAAATCAAGAACTAAACAAAAGCAAGATTACAATCGAATCATCCATTGTTGTTCAAATATCAAGCGAGTGAACCTTCTGATTTTTGAGTGAGAAAATGCTTTTACGGCTTTGAAGGATTGCCATTTGGGCTAACAAATGCACCTGGTTCAATAATCAAAGTTAATTCAAGTAGGTGAGGCTGAAAATTATAAATTTCGAACAAATCGATGCGTGGTTGGCAAAGTCGAAACAAAAAGACAAAAGCAAACTCGTTTCGTCCTTATTACGGCTCATCAGTTCGCCTCATCGATGCCCAATTCAACTGTTACCATATTTTTCTGAACCAAAATTTTGAATTGGATGAAAGCTATTTCATTATTACAGACTTCAAAAAATTTATATGTTTACGTTGCAGATAAGTCCACGCAAATCTAATGTTACACAAACGTAAAATTGAAATGGTGTTGCGTTACGCATTGAGTCACAGCCGAATCAAAGAATATTACATGCAGAGCATCAATTAAATCGGCGATTATTTTTTTGTATCCATCTCGACTAATTCGATTAAAACAAGGGGCCGCGTACAAGACCCTCGCTAGCGACATCCAGTGATATTTATGGCGGGGTTTTAATTTTTTTAATCTCTTCGAATCGTAAGGCGTTCGGCAATAACGACACATGAGGGAGGCACATTGTAATTAGTAAAATGACATTGTTCTCATCCCTCCCCTGGCGTTTGTAATATTGGTACGACTGTACAACAAGACACACAGAGAATCCCTTATTCCCTCTCTCGAGCTCAATCCAATCAAATTTGCGTGTGCCAATTTCCAATGTGGCTTTCGCAACAGAAACAAACGTAAATAACAACAACAAGAAGCGGTATCGAGACAATTTTTTTTTGCGAAATTGTTCAAAATTTGATTTTAGCTTCCGTAGACTTTTGATTTCTTCCCCGTTGTATCAAGAACTACATATTTCTCTTTCCCACCCGACTGTATGCCGCCGTAAAACGCGTCATTACACCAAAGGAAGCAGTTCATTAAGAATTTTTTTATTGTGTTCAGCATTTTCACGTCTCGATTATTTCAAGGTCGCGGATTCTCTCTCTATCCCCATGATGCCCAGCACCACACACTCGTGATATTATATACCGAAATGATGGGCGCTTTGAAATTTCCTTTACGTGTTTATAACTCTGGCGATGTTCGAAAAGATAAAGAATTGTAACATGTGAGACTGTCACGGTTAGGTGGTTTTTCATAATAGCCACGCCGAGCGATACATAATGACCATTGGAATATGAATATGACCGCATGGATGATGGGGGAGCCGGGAGAGGAGGCGAGGCGGCGAAAAGGGGACGGAAGGAGTTTGACTTTGATTTTTCGACTAATTCGGGCCAATTTTTTGCTTATTAAAGACGCTAAGACGTTGTACACGTCAAGTTGCACGCGATTCGTCGTGAGTCACAGGGCTTCGAACCTTGTTCGTATTTCTTGATATACACAAATTAGTATATCAGTTCGTACTTAAATCAGAAATCGCATACCGTTATTCAGCCGAAAAAACGTTGAAAATCCACTTTGAATGCCGTATAATCTGTTTAGGAAACGCTCAATGTGAAAACGCATGTCAAAATTGAGCTCTCCATGTTCGATTTAGTAAGAAACGATTCCCAACACGCCCAGTTGAAAAATATGAAATTTGGAATTTTAGAACATTTTCGCACATTTCAACAATTTTTGAAAACTCAAATATTTCAGATTCCTCATTCAGGCAAGTTCAATGTCATTTCTTACTAGTCTGAACCTTATTCATTCATTTTTTTTCAATTGATTGTATCGTGACGTCAGAATAATTGCGAGTAATGTAATATAACTTGCGTTAGAAACGTGTAACACGAAAATGAATGCGGAAATCGAGACGCCGAAGTTCGATTTCGTAAGTAACGATACCCAACTCGTTTTGCTTAAAAATTGTGAAATTTGACATTTTGCTTTTTTGTACTTTTCGAAAATTTGTCAAATTTTCAGTTTTTTGATCGAGCAAGTTTGGTATCGTTTCTTACTAATTCATACATTGCCAGAACGATTTTGTTATTAATTTTGTTGTGACGTTACCACAGCTTCTAGTACTGGTACATATCTTGCGTTAGAAACGCGCGATATGAAAATTAATGCCAGAGTCGTACTACTTAGGTTCGGTTTAGTAAGAAACGATACCCAACTTGTCTAGTTCAAAAAATTTTGAGTTTTGCATTTTCAAAATTTTCTGCATTTTTCAAAATTTTCCGAATTTCAGTTTTTTTCAATTAGGCAAGTTGGGTATCGTTTCTCACTAATTTGCACTCCAGAAACTCAAATCTGACATCAATTTTGTATTTTCTTTTTCCTCAAGCTGGGAAAGCTACTTCTTTTGTGAATTATTCACGCGATACAACTCTAATGCAACTCAATCAGTAACTAGTTTTCACAACTATAATGAAAAGTTTTTTAACCGTATTTAAAGGAATTAACTCACCTATTCTGAGAAACGCCAGCCAAGGACTCCAAAACAAAATATTCACGACCACCACCGACAACAGCCAAATAAAAGTTATTTATTATTGAATAATCATCAACGAAAAAATTAAACCGAATTGAATCCGAGATAACCTCTGCGAGGCGTGGAGTTTCTACACTGCTAAAAATACGACGACTCATCCGGCGTACGTGTGTGTTGAGCACGGCGATATAAAAAATCAAATTTATTATATTCGGGGGATCTCCGATGATATTAAAGAGTAGCAGGCAGCACCAAAGTTTCCAATTTCAAAGGTTTTATCGGCTATAAATCAATGAAATTCTCGGGCGCTGTAAAACCACTCGGTATGCTCTCCCGTGCATACCTACTCCTGGAAATAGCGGTGCCACTGCTTGATGCTTAACAGTGTGTTGAAATTTTCGATGCGAATTACTACATTTATTACGCTAAAAGGAGATAATTTTAATTATTGGTGATCGACCTGCAACCGGCCAGGACTTACGCGAAAAAAGTTGTGTTGACCGATAAGTGCGCCGAATATTTTTCCAATTATTTGCGATAAGGGGACTAATTTAAAAAAACACTGCAGACTTTGATTGTCAATGTCAATGAACTTTTGCGGCAGTCAATGCCAGATCACGTGATACGTCGAGAAAAATACTTTTCCAGGTGGAGGTGAACACAAGACATTTTCCTTGTATGCATTTGCAACTGGGCCCGAACTCGCTCGTTACTGCACTGGATTTTGAAGCCCCCAAGCAGTGTATCTTGAACTTTGAACATCAAGAAAACTTCAGTTTGATTATTTATTATACTTCAAAAAACTTCAAAATTGCGTAGATTTTTTTTTTTTAAGTACTAGTTATACAGTTTCAAGAAGCTGCTATTTGGGCTGTAAAGTGCATTTGAACTGACAGAGCACTCAATCAGCTACAACGTCGGCCATGAAACAATTTGATTTGCGAATGCATACTCAAAATGCAACCCTGGTGAGTTTTATTTGAGCGTTTGGCGAAAGCTTGGGGCTGTTGACAGCCCAAATGGTATCCTTTCGTAACGAAACTACCCGATTAGAAAATCACCAAGAAAGCTTATCAACACTCTCATTTCAATCAAAAACTATAAAAAAAAATCGTGATCGGAAAACTGGTCTTCAGCAAAGCTGAACTGCGCGGATTTTCTTTTTCTCCCTCTCGCCCTATCGCGTCAAGAAAATCCATCCTCATCCCCAAAGTGATTTATTTTGCGCGCTTTTCCCTTCCATATAATCGGTTTACGCCGGAGAACAAGTGTATCTATAACAAGCCTTTTGTGACGTCACACGATTTTCCCGCATAGCGGAAAAACTCGCCGCGCCACCCCCGATGAAAATCAGTTCCCACGCCTCCTCTCTCTCTCGCTCTCGCTGTCCCCACCATCTACTAATCCTACTTAAGATGTTCTCGCGCGCGAAAGATGAACACGGGACAAAAAACCGAACGCTACGCGAAGGGATACCGAAATCAATGAGTTTTAAGCCTCGTAATTGAATTCCACGTTATCAATATTTATTTCCTCGCGCAGCTTTTCTCTCTTACACACCAGCTTTTGGCCCCTTTAGTCCTTGTATATACCAGCTGTTAATTTCTCATCTATTAATTATGAGAGGTGCACAGCCACAGTATATTTGTAAAGAATAAAGACGGAAGCGAAGGGTGCTGCCGCACGAGTTTTATATATTATGCGATATTGTATATATATGTTTTTGGATAATATATTGAATATCCAAGGCATATTGCATGATAATTTCGCTAATTTATTACTTCGGCGTTGGGTATCAGGTTTTCCGTACATACCCTCCCTCACAACCCTTCCGCGATGGCCATCCCAGCTTTCCTCCCTCATTCCCGATTTCCTCTCCCCTTGCACACACACATGGAAGCCTCATTCATAACTTACTAGCACTTTGAGGCCGTTTAACAACCCTTTTTTTCCGAAAAAGCCCACCTCAAATGACTCAGAGCCGATAAATTGAAGACTTCTGCCAACTTGGAAGTTCAGCAGCAAGGAAATGTTGTATAGTAACAATAATTCAGAAGCGTGTCGTGCACGCTTTTGATATAATAAACTTGAACCCTTTCCCCTTTCGCTTCTCTCTCGCTACCATTTTAGTGCGAATAGTTGCCCTCATAACAAGAATTTAACGATAATGAATACTTTGGTTATCTGCGATCTTTGCTGCCGCACAACTTGCACCACCATCCACCATCACCACCTGGAAATTCCCATCAGTACCGCGTTGTATATTTATATGCTTGATACGTACGAGTCTCTATCACCTCATCATCTTTAAGGTCTTCTTATGGGGGAGGTGCACGGGGCAAATTTTCCAATTTTCGACTGGGAAAAGCTACGACTCAGCCTTTATACATCATCTAGCATGGAAACAAAGCTCAAAAACGTTTTCTTCGCACTCGATTTACTAAGAAACGATACCCCACTCGCCGTTCTCAGAAAACTGAAGCTTGAGGATTTTGAAGAATTTTTGAAAAATCAACGTTTTTGAAAATTTCAAGAATGAAAAATCGTATCGTGTCTTAGCGAATTCTGCACAAGCAACACGTTCACAACTCAAAACGACACATGTTTTTCCATGCTTTGTATACAAAGAAAATTACAATTTTCCAATTTACGTTCATTAACCTAACTTGACATCAAAATGAAGTTCAAAAACGTATTCCCTATGTTCGATTTACTAAGAAAAGACACCCCACTTGCCATTTTCAAAAATTGTCAAAGTTGACGTTTTTGAAAATTTTTGGAAAATTGGCAGAACTTTTGGGATTGTAAAAAGTCGAGTCGGGTATCGTTTCTCAGCAAACCATATACCAGGAATACGATTTTGATCATCATTTTCACGTGACGTGGTTCGTACAGGTTACAAGCGGAACTGAAAGAATTCTTCATTTTTTTCGCTGCACTTTTCAAAAACTTGAAAAACTGGACCAGTTTTGGGAAAATTACCAGAATTTTCGAGACAACCAAAAGTCAAGTGAAGCATTGTTCTTCGGTAAGTTCAAGACGAGAAACCCGTTGCTGATTTAGTCCTCATCAAAAAATCAATTTTGACATTTTTTCTGAATTTTTGGAAAACAGCATTTTGAAAATCGTAAAAACCAACTGGGGTATCGTTTCCAAGTAAATGGCTCACGGGCAACACTGTAACGACTACAATTTTCAGCTACAAGAAGAACATGGCTTGGTTTTTTCAATTTCCACTCATTTGACCATGGTAAAATTGGAAATTAAGCTCAGAAGCGCATTCCTCATGCTCGATTTACTAGGAAACGACACCCCACTAGCAATTTCAAATATTTCGAGATTTTCAAAATCTGATTTCGCCACATATTTGCCATAGGTTACACAAAGGGAACTGTGCGAATTTTCCAATTTCCTTTCATTTGATCATCGTGGAATTGAAAATGAAGCTCAGAAACGCATTCCCCATGCTCGATTTACTAAGAAACGATACCCCACTTGCATATTTCAAAAACCCAAAAATTTGACATTCTTTTCAAAATTTTCGAAAAATGTCAATATTTTGGAAATCGTAAAAACCGAGTGGGGTGTCGTTTCCGAGTGAACCGCACACGAGCAACACGTTAACGACTCCAGTTTTCACGTCACATGTTTCTTGTAGGCTACACAAAGAAAAATGTTCAAATTTTCCAATTTTCTCTCATTCGACCAACGTGGAATTGAAAATAGAGCTCAGAAACGCATTTCTCATGCCCGATTTACTAAAAAACGATACCCCACTTGCAATTTTAAAATATTTAAAAATTGTCAAAATTTGATTTTCGCAAACTTTGTGAAATATATTTTGAAAAATATCAAAATTTTAAGATTTTAAAAAAATCGAGTGGGGTATCGTTTCTTAGTAAATCGGACACGAGCAACGCGTTTGTGGCCTTAATTTTTATACTGCGTGCTCCTTAACGTGTATATACAAGTACAAATAACATAATTTTGGGTTTTCTCCGTAAAATCCTGTGCTGTACAAGATGAAGAAACAAGTATGTGAAGTAACTGGAGGCTTCAAGCTCCTCGAAAGCTTTGACAGTGTAACTGTGGCACTTTTTTAAAACGCGCCGGAACAAGTTGAGCGCAAGTGAATCAATGACAACTGAAGAGTATTAAAACTAAGCTTTGTACCTTCGATGATACAAATAAAAATTATTAATCAAAAAATACCTATCGTCCCTGCTCCCTTATCCTTGCCCGGTGATTTTTATTCAATATATAAATTCCACAGTGACTCACCGAGAGTTTTTTCGGTCGATCTGATTAAATTGTTTTTTCGACGACACTCTCATCGTCTCTTGGCATCGATACAAATTTTTCACCCGTCTTTGTTGAACGCGCCCGGCGAAAGACGGAGAGCGAGAAAGAATGTCGCAGACATTATAGGTATTTACTGAGGTATTTGTTTATTTTCGTTTCCGATAAATGCGAGAGAGGATCTCCTCCGTTCGGATGCTCGCGGCGAGAGATCCTTTTAATAATGTGGGACGTTTCGAGGAGGAGTGAAGCACAGAATAAATGCACACAAATACACAGATACAGTACAGATACGCAGATACACAGATGCGTATAGAGATTCGAAGCTATTTTTGCAAGCATGTGTCGTATGGTAATTAGTTGTTTCTTTGACCTCACCGAGCATTCCGCCAGTTTTTTTCTTCTTCGCGCGAGCGGTCGGCTCGGTGGCACTGTTTTTGTTTTGGACTTGTCACTTGCGCTTTTACTTTAGTTCGGACCTGAGGCCCGGATGATTGATTTGGCGCGGATTCGTTTCCGAGATTTAATGAACTTCATTTATCGAAGTCTACTCTGCAACTTGCACATCGAATTCTAGCAGATGCAGCAAAAATCGAGTCTGAAGACAAAGCTTGTACAATCAATTGAATATCTAGCCAATTAAAACAGAACAAAAGAGGTAACAGAAGGTTTTTGCGAGAAAAAAATCTTACGCATGCCGAAACCTGGCGAATGCCAAAATCAAATACGCTACCAATGAGCGTGAGCGCCAGTCGCTTTTTTATGCGATATATCGACGACAAAGCGACCGATTTATTCGCAACAAAAACTATAATGAAGAGCTTAGATGAACCTCTGTTTCCTAATCATTGAACGTAACCGGAAAGCAGACGCGAAAAAAATAGGAGTAAACTGCATCCGAAGCTGCTTCATTCGGGCGTAAAAGCGTGGGAATTTTTTCATCGGGACAAGAGTGATAAATGGGGAATCACCACACCGGCGGGGGTGCGGAAAAGCACGGCTCTCTCGAATTGATAAAAATGCAAACGTGCCGTTGGCTCTCACCCTCGCACACTGCGATTGACAGGCGCGTCAACAAGTGGTTCCGATCATCGGCTCTGCGGGCCTTTCGTTCGGCGAACAAATTGGAAGTTGCTCTCGCTCTACGCGACCGTATCGGGAGAGTTTTATTGAAAGAAAGGGCGAATTCGAAATTGGCCATATCTTCCAAGGAGTCTCCAATAAAAACCCGGGGCGCCTCCCACAATCAGAGGCCCGAATGGAGCGGAACGAATTACGGCGAGAAGGAGAGTTGTTTTTTTTTTTGCTTAGAACTTTTCGGTGTTGTGCACTTGATGATGATGACGAACGCACACAGTGTTCGAAATGCCAATGAACTTTGATAAATTGCAATATTATCAAACTAATTCGTCGAATATGGGAAAGAATCGGCGATGGTGGTGGTGGAGGAAACGGAAACGGACTTATCGAAAAACCTTATCAGGAAAGCATGTCATTGTTCGGTTTTCAGGCTTTTTGCTTTGCATGTGTGTGTGTCTGTATGTGTCGGAGCGCACTTTTTTTCGTTATTGTGTTTTAGACTCACACATGCGTGAAACAAATGAAAATTCCGCATTAACAAATGAGTTGCAAACGGATGTGTTTAATGGACTATTCTAGTGATGTTTGCGCGGAGGTATCGATGGAGGCATAGGGACCATTTACATTTTTATGGTGCACTTAAAAAAAATACACGCAGCGGGCCGATTCCAACATGGCGCTGGAAAAAAAATACATGAATATTCCGAATGGGTAGAGTAGGTGTGCGATGGTACAAATTGATAACGGGAGGGAATCTGAATGGTCAATCAAATCCGAGCTTGTGTTTCATCACTATGGCTTTGTGTTGTAGGGCAGACTAGGCGTAAATTCAAACCCAGAGCTTTAGAACACCGGAGCTTTGTCAACTGCACAGTACTCCTGTGGTAGGATAGACTAGCCGGCGATCAAGAATCAGAGCTTCAGAGCACTTGCGTAGAATGGCTGGTACATTTAACCTTCAGGATGTACTAACTCTTTATAGTTCATATATAAATTAAGAATATAATGCGGAAACTAATTTCTTTTGCAATTCCAAAGGGTATGGAATTGCACTCGAAGAACCAATACAAGCGATAGTCAAATGAATCGTCATCTGATTCAGCTCGAATGGCTTTTTGTCCCTAATAAAAAATCTAGTTTCAGGCTAGTTGAAGATAAAATCAAATACAGCCTGAGGATTAAACGTGCGTTGGGTTCGGTGTGTAAGACATCCAGGCAATTGATGCCGGAGCATCTAATTTCCTACTCCCGTTGGGCTGGGGTAAACTAGCCGTCGATTGCAAGTCGTAGCTCCAGAACAAGGTCAAAACACGCGAGACACCCACGAAATTGATACCGTTGTCTGATACGCATCTCGTGCGCGCGGTATTTATATAAATATCCTCTACCTTAGGACACACAGAATTCCCCTTCTTCCCCCACGCAAACACGTATACGAAACAAAAAAAAAACATTTTACGAAAATAGAGAGAAGTAGATTAAGTGTTCCCGAACTTTGATACACGCTCCTCGCTGCTCGTCGACCATCGCCTCTCTATTACTAATGTATACCCGCAGGTATATTTTTAAATCGTCACCTTTTTACGATCCGTATCGACTATTCCCCTGCGGTCCCTCAACCTCCCGCCTCGTTTCCGAAACGATCGAAAACAAAGCATAACAATGAGGGGGTAAAAATCACGCAAAGTCTTTAGTTGTGTTTTATCGCGTAAGATAACGCCGGGGAGTATCGAATTTACGTCAGTTTGGAGAGCCGAGCAAAGAGGGGGGGGGAGTTTGTGGCAGTCGAAGAACGGGGGGCAGGGGGGGTAAGCTCCCGGGTTATTAATTACCATGGACATGGTGAGTGTAGTGTGGCGGAAAACCGCAATAAAAAAAAGTAAAAAACTCACTTCGATATCTTTGGCTGCGATTTCGTTTTCGAAAGTTTGCCTGTCCATGTTGTTGCCGCAGTTGCCGTCTTTCGCTTCGCAGTTGTTCGTTGTGTTGTTGGCGATCTGTTCCTTGAGGGTCGTCACTTCCTTTTCGGCCAGCGTTGCTCTCTGTAACCAAAATTTGAATGCGTTAAAAACAATTTTTCACTTTTTTTGTATTATCAAATATTTTTCAAATTGTAGTTATGTTTCGCGAAGCTATAGCTCGGGTAAGCTTTGTTTAGCCAAGTTCTAGCTCGAGTGAGCTTGGCTGGATTTTAGCTAGAATCAGCTCAGTTGCGGTTGACGAAGCTTGGCTTCACTTGAGACCGACTGGAAAGAAGTAAATTTATTTTGACTGCATTTGGAAACATGCTCGAGTTAGCTTGATTTCAGCCTCAGTTCTAGCTCGAACTAGCTCTAGTTCAGCTTTATTCTCAGCTCGAATTGGTTCAATTCAGTTCAGCTGGGCTGACGTTTGCTTTTATAAACTCTTGTTGAAAAAGCTTAGCTTTAGCTATATTCGATATGTTCAAGCTGGGGTTGGCTCTATTTAGCTAAGTTCTCAGTTCGCGTTAGCTCAGTTGCAGCTCGGATTAGTTCCGATCAGTTCAACCAGACTCAAGTCTTGCTTTTAACCGGCGTCAACTCGAAAGAGCTTAATACATTTACTTTTATTCAAACGTTCTAGTTAGCCTGATTTACCTTGTTTTAAGCTCGGGTTAGCTTAGTTTAGCTCACTTTTTAGCACAAATTGGTACAGGCTATTTTGAATTAGCTGAAATTTTGCTTTTATCGAAAACGCCAACTTGAAAAAGATTTGTCCAAGATTTATTTATTTTAGCTTCATTTGACATATCTAGTTTGGATTAACCTAATTGAGCTGAATAGTGTATAGCTCGGGCTAGCTGGTTCAGCTCAATTCAAGGATGGATTGGTTCAAGTCGGTTTAGTTGACTTAAATCTTGGTTTAATTGACGCCAGCTTGGAACAGCCTAATTTATTCCAGATTCCATTGATATATTCTAGCTTGATCTACCTCGATTCAGCTAAGTTTTTAGCTCGGGTTAGCTTCGTTCAGCTACACTGTAGCCAAAATTAAATTTGATATTTTAAGCTCAATTTAGTTGCCTTGAACAATATCTAGTTCAGTTCACTTATTTCCGCTCAGGCTAACTTGCCATAGCTTAGCTCTAGCTCGTGTTAGCTCAAATCTCAAATTAGCATGAATAAGCTTAGTTTAGCTACGCGTTTCTAAATTAGCAAGAATCGTATTATTAATTATCAGCGAGTTTAGATTGAACGACCTTAAATTCTAGCTCTAACTGAAAGCTGAAATCTAGCTCGAGTTGGCTCATTTTTGCTAGTATTTCTTCTATATTCATATACGTCAGCTCAAACTAACTTTAACTTAACTCTAATGATGCTTGAACTAGACACCAAACTAAACGAGTTAAGTATAGCTGAAACCAAACTCGTGATCAAGTTAGCGCTGAAAATCTGAAATCTTACTCGTATTAGCTCAAGTTGGTTCGAAATAGCTTAGCGAACAAACTTTGCCTAATATTAGCTAGGTTTGGTTTCAGTTATCCTACCTAGATTCAGTTTTGATTACCCAAGTTTCAACAGTCTCAAGATAGCTTCTGGCTTGAATTTAGCTCCTTCAAAATATTAGTTCAATTTAGTTTTTTTCAGCTAAGCTTCTACATAGAATCCGGCTTAGAGATAGCTCAAGTTTAGCTCGTCATAGCTCAACTTGGCCCTAAAATCAGCTCAGAGCTCTGCTTGGTTAAACTGTAGCTGACACTAATTCAACTGATAAGCCACCATCTTAGCTAAATTTTAGCTTAGGTTATAGCTTTGCAATGCAGCTAATACTACAGCTCGCGTTAGCTCTGCCAATTTAGGCATACCAAATTTCAGCTTGAAAAAACTTAGTTTAGTTCTAAATTTTTGCGGAAACGTTAGTTAGGCTAAATTTAAGCTTCGGTGAGCCCAATTGAACCAATCAGTTGCGGCGGACATGAAGGCAAGAAAAACGAAACATCAACGGGATCACAGGCAGCGCTGGAATTTAAGGCAGCTCAAGCAATTTTTCGTCTGTTTCTCAAGATAAACTAGTCGAGTTTCGGATTAAACTTTTCTGAAATTCACTAGATTTTTTTTTTGCAATTTGTAGATGCTTTTATTCAGTTTTTTTCAAATAAAAACGACAAAAAACCAGCCAAAAAATTGGAAGAAACGGACAAGGAGCTGCAAGATTCGAATTGGTCGTGAAATTTCATGAAATTTGAATCCAAACTTGACACGTCTATCGCGAATTCGCGAATAATACCGGAGATGCGGCCAAAAAACCGAATTCCACGGCCGCCTATGACGCAGCTTCGTGATGCTTGGCTAATCGCAAAATAACGCACTTTCAACGTAACCAATTTGGAATCTTCTAACATTTTTTGAAAAACAAGCCTTCGTCAGTTCCAAAAACTGCGAACGATTACTGAATTCAGTTTTCAAAAATTTCAGTTCCGATGTCAAAAAACTAGTTGAAACATGGTCTCGGGAAAACTATGGCGAGTTTGGTATCAAATTAAGCATAATTAATAGAAGAACTTGTTGAGCTGCTCGAAAATAAGCTCAGGTTGATCATAAGTGGCTCAAACGTGAAAATTTGTACCAGGCGCAGGCGGCCATGGATTCAAAGCCAGTTTCAGCGCTATCTCGGTCGTTTTACGAGATAACCGCGTCGAGTTTGTGCTCGAATGTCTCGAAATTTCGCGACGAATTCAATTTTTTCGACGAAATTACAGAAACGATTCAAAACCGGGATGGACGTGAAAAGTGAAGGCGGGGATGCGGAATATAGACGGGGAATTTACACGGATTACACGGCCGGATGTTCGCCTCGCAAGCGTCTTATTATAATACACAAGAAGATGCTCGATTTTTCGCCGCCCCCCATCAGGGGTGGCCGCGGGAGAACTCACCCCAACGGCGGGCGCCCGTCTCTTATTACGTGAAATATGTTCATAGCCACCTTTCTATACCGCATAGAGTAATATCTCAATGTTATTATAAAAACAATAGCTGCGCTCCATCCTCGCGCTGCTCCGCTGTGTCTCTTTCAGTGGCGTGCCGCGAATTCGAATTTCCCCGATACTTGAGCTTGAAATCGACAATTTCACACTGTTTCAATTTTTTTCTTCCAGTGTTTCTTTTCGCATAATCAAGTGTAATGAAATTTATTATGGATAAATGAAGCTTAGCAGAAATTGAAATGTAGCCTGGAAATGGGTGATGAATTTGTGTGTGAAATTACGTGTGCTCCGTAGCTCTTGCGCTTAATCGTCGGTCAGTTTACCCTATACGGAAAACGCTGTAGATGCATAGTAAACATGGTAAGTAGCTTCAGATTTATGTTTTGCATATAAACAGCGAATACAGTTTGAAAATCAAGACAAATTCACCCTCAAACTTGACATAAGTGGAGCTTTGCCTCTCATTTATTGGTCAGTTTACCCTACACGTAAAGTTGTCGTAACAATCGAGCCTATTCATCGTAAGATGAGATGCTTCTACTGAAGGGTACTTCTGCTTTCACAGTGATATTTGTGATTGTGATTCGAGTTTTTGCTTACGCCTGACGTTACGTGACAACCTGCGGGAGCAAATATCGACGCTTTGAACAAGAGTGTTTTAATCCGCACGCCACTGGCGGCGTACCTTATTAAACCCGGGCTGGAGGGATATATGCGGGGCAATATATTTTGATTTTTAATTCAAACTCAGACACTGTTTTATGGTATCAGAACCGGGGCGCGGCCATGTACTATACGGCCTGGTGGCAGGAGTAATAATGATTCTTATGTGCCATACACCGGGAAATGGAAAATCGTAATCAGTATTTTAAATTTCATGAGAAGAGCGGGGGGGTTGTAGCGGCGGCGGCGGCATCAAGTTTACGAATTTATTAGGCGCGGGGCCATCAGCAGGAACCATCACCGATATTACGATGTTTCCGAGGGTGATAAGATGTTTGATGGAAAAAATACGTTGTTGTCAGGCTTTGCGTCTAGTTATAAGAGCAAGAATCAAAAAGTTTCCCACGCTGATGCCGCATAGTTTTTTCGACATCCAATTACGGAACGTTACCAAAGCTTTTCGAGCAGAGCCCATTACGATGTGGCAAATGTCCATTAAACAATTGAATCTTGCCGTATGCGGCGCCCGCCATTACGGCGTGATAATAAAGTTAATAGTTAAAATCGAAAATTGGATCTTCGCGCGCGTGAAGTCGGCTGTGCACTGCGCGTCAAAACTATACCTTAAACCTGAGCCTGCTTGATCTCCGTGTGCGCGACTTCAAATGAAATTATCCTGCTGCTGCATAGTCCTCGCCGTATAGTCAGATGCGGACTTGCACACCCTTTTTAACTCCATTATGTACGTCGCTCTAATTAATATCCCAGACGTGGTGGCCGGGTGGCGGTATATTGACACTTTGGCATTTCGTTATATATATATAATACATACCCACGTATATATATCTGAGTATAATTAATTAATCGATATTTGTAATAAATACCTACGCGAGATTTTCATACTCAAGGGATGAACGTGTACGAGCACATTCAAAGACAAAGGAAAGGAATTCAATATACATTTGTTACGTTTCAATAATTTCCAGAGAGTCTACACAACATAATGTACAAATGATGGAATTTTGGCTTTGGCTTTAATTTTATATGTATGATGATGATGAGATCAATAAGAAATAAATTCAAAGCGCGCGCGAGAAGAGGGGACCGAGGTTCGGTTGGTTGGTTTCAACTTCTCTCTGATTATCTCAAATGCAAAGCTGAAGTGTTCCTTTCAAAAGGAATACGAATATTTCAAATATATATATTTCGATACCGACAGCGTCCGTTGCTAGTTTACCGTCACGTGTATCGAGGCGCAGCACTTGACGTCGCATTTTGAGCAAGATCAAACTACTCGACAGAGTTGCATCGGGGTAATAGACAAAACCGAAAAGGGAATTGTGGGGTGGGGTAAAAATTGGTAGAAAAGAGAATCTTGAGTGACGCAACGTGAAACCCGCAAAGGACGCGCTCGCGGGACGCGAAGCGAAAGGGGTGTTCGACGAGGATGGTATAAAAGGGTTAGCAATAGTAAAATGAGGGAGACACAGGCCCCCACAGTATCGCTAATTAGTTATCAAAGAGTTTCGGCTAGGCCACTGCTAGTGACGAAATTCTGTTTTCTAAGGGCTCGAATTCTACGTTTCGGGGCGCCCCTCTTCACAAAGTTGGTTACTTTTTCTGCTGCAAAGCCAACTGTCAGCGTTGCCAACCAACGTAACCCTCTGTATATGACGCCAGATTTATATCGTTCGGTTATTTTGCATATTGACCGCGCGCATATAAGGGTATCTAATTTCAATCGAACCCTTATTCATTTTTCCCCGCACACATACACCGTGACCTTAAAGCTTTCGACCCCTTTCATAACATAACGACTTTTGGTACAGCACACAGGGTTAGACGTGGCTTGACCAAATCGAAGACACTGTAAAAATGTTGCTTTGCTTTGTATAGACACGCTGTTTTAAAGTGTCCAAATTTCTTACGGTGAAAACAGTTGCAAATATTCATTATGAAAGCACTGAAATGGAGTTGAAAGTATATAATTAGTTCATAACAAAAACTTAGTTGACAGCAGCTGAAAATGCGAGTGGAACCGTTTATTTATTCAATTCATTTATTTAAAGACAACAGCTTTTGATTATTACAAAAAAAAATTGACACGATGTTCCAGTTTATTTCCTGCATGTGTGAATGCCTCCTACCAAACGACAACAATAATAGCAGGAGGAGTATAGAGATGGGACTAGTATATGACGCCACCAGATGTTCCAGGCTCCCAGAAAAAGCTCGCAGAGCGAGAGAGAGAAGACGCACGAAGAAATGACAAAAAAAGCTCGAAAGCTGAAAGAGAGCGAGCAAGCATCGGCGAGCACCGAAATCGAACGTTATTTCGATGATGATGGTGATAAATAAAGCAAAAAAAAGCCAAACACAAAAAAACTTGGAGACGAGACAGACATACTCGCAACACATGTTACAGTTATTAATTTTGTTTTGTACATGCCGGGTATACAGAGCCAGGGCGCTTAGGCATGCAGCAGGATTCGAAATTCTTGTCGTTGTGATTCATATCGTACGTATAAATACAATTTCCTCGATTTTCGAGTGATGTCTTTGACTCGAAAACCGAATAAATCAGCGTGGCGGGTGTTTTATTCGACCACAAGCTGGTTTTTCAATAAATTATACACTTGTTACCGCAATTTGAACGGACAAAGTTGTGCTGAGAGGTGCCAAAAATTTGCAGATTTCCAAGCATTGTTGCAAATTCAAAGAAAACTGCATCAGTTATACGCTTCGTTTATTCATAAATTATGTATTACTCATTTTACGTGTACACCAAATCAAATGATCGCTTCAGATGGCGTTTTTACGTTTCTATAAATTTTTGCCTTTCCCTTCGGCTGTTTTCTAATTTGAAAATGTCTTCATTCCCAAACCATTGCAAAAACGGTTTTGCTGTGACCATTTTTGACTCCGTGATAGAATTTCCGGAATTTTGAGCCCAAATTCGGCACAGTTACCCCGAAAAATGGCAAAAATGCGGAACTGTGCTCAATTGCAACGCCGCCCAAGATGCCATCGCATTTTTTCGTTTTTTTTTTGCGTTCAAGGCAAATTCGTTCTGTTGCGAAGTCAAAAATTTGCATCAGCGAATTGCGTCAGATACCGTTTTCACGTTTCCATGAATTTTTGTTTTTTCCTTTGGCTTTTCCAATTCCAAAATATCTCCTTTCCCAACTCATTGTCAAAATGGCTTTGCTGTGCGCATTTTTGGCTCCGCGGTAAAATTTCGTGCATTTCGAGCCCAAACTCGGTACCATTATCTCGAAAAATGGCGAAAATGCAAAACTGCCTTGAATTCCAACGCCGCCCAAGATGCCATCGCATATCTTCGTTTTTCGCGTTGACGGCAAATGCGATCGAATTCGTGGGAATCGCAACAGGTTTTTGAGCTGATTCTGCATGATTCGATCTCAAACTCGATAATGCCTGGCTTGACAGATTTTGACTGTCAGTTTGACAGAATTTTTATTGATTCGCAATTTTGTGAAATTATTAAAAACTGATTTTTTGGTGAAAATCAGTTGGAATATCAACATTTGAGGTGGAAATATGAACGGAATTGCGTGATAATGATTAGAAACAGCCCCAGTCATAGGCGGCTGTGGAATTCGGTTTTTCCAACGTATCTCTGGAGCCATTCATAGTAGAAACGTCGAGTTTGGTATCAAACTTCGAGAAATTTCGCAGAGAATCTGGCTTTGATTTCATTTTTTGTCTTCCTTGGTTATTTCGCTTTCTCCATAATTAGAGCCTTGCTCCAGAAACTGCTTCATTCATAATTCATTGATGATATTTTTTTTTAGAATCTTTTGGGAATCTGCAGTAATATTTTAGGAAACTCAAGACCACACGCACATTTTTGTATTACGAAAAACAACAGTGATCTCTGGAACTGCTTTGTGCTCCAACGCCACCCACGACTCGATCGCATTTCTTTGTTTTTCGTGTTCGAAATAAGCTCGAACGTATTTTCGAGAATCACAACTGATTCATAAACTAATATAGGAGTAATCTGATGCCAAGCTGCCTGAATTACGAGCAAATCAAGTTTTGACTTTTTTCAGTTTTTCAATTAACATTTTTTTCATTCAAAAACAGAATGATCAAAATGTCAGAAACTATTTTTCCAGCTTGAGCTATTTTGTCGCAAAAATGTGAATGGAATAATTGCGACCTTTGTATTTGTGAAGACTTCAGTCGTGGGCGGCCATGGAACTCGATTTTTCAAACGCATCGCTACTGTTATCCATGACAACCATTCGGCTTTGACATAATTTATACCTTGATTAGTTCAGAGTGATTCATAACTATAAATGAACATCAAAAACTACCGTATCAAGGTAAATCCTGAGAGTGTAAAATCCAACTTCTTTAAATTTTTAGTTTTTCCAACTTTTTCCAATTTAATTTTTTATTGCTTTTGTCCTACTGGACTGATTCTTCAAACTCGAAGTACTATTAGCATTTTCTCTCACCTACCATTTCGAAGTATAGCGACATGAAACAGAAAAGTGGAGAAAATTCAAAAGCACAAATTTTAAGTTTGAAGGACCATAACTTCCAAATGACGTCCGCGAGCAAAAAATATTCAAATTCCATTTACACAAAATCTGTCTTGGTTCAGTCGTTCTGGTTCAATTGTGAGTCATTTTCCGCAGGTTTATTTTGCAAGAATGCGAAAAAAATGGCGTCATTTTGATTGAAAGAAAAACATTAATCACAGACGGCCATGGAGCTCAGTTTTCAGCCCCTATCGTTAAAACGATTGATGATAATAATGTCGAGTTTGGTATCAGATTCAAGAGAATTTAAAGAAGAATCTTGATTCTGACAAAATATTCACTTTCCTCGTTTTATTCTCATACTTATTATTTCTTTTCAGCTTATTTAGACTTTTACAGCTGTTTTCAAAATTTCATTTTTCCAGACTCATTGCTGGCATAGCTCTGATGCGGCCGTTTTCGAATCCTCGACAAAATTATAAGAATTTCAAACCCAAACATGACACCTTTATCTTTGAAATTACGGAAAATATGGCCAAAACTGCCTAAAATTGCAACGCCGCCTGCGATTGTACCAAAAATATTTTTTCTCAGGTTCAAACTGAACTTGAGCAGCTTTTTGAAAGCGCAACGGATTTTTGAGCTGGTTCCGCTTAATTTGATACTAAACTCGCTGACAAGGATAATCTAACCAACTTTTGACAGCTTCTCAACTTTGACAGTTCCGCAGATGGCTGAAGCTTTCTCGGAAATGAATCGTAAAAATGTCAAGGATTGTTTTTCGAGTCAAAATAAGTTGAAATAAAGAATTTTAATTGCAAAAATGCAAACGGAATTGCGTTATTTTGATTTAGAACAACATCAGTCATAGACGGCCATGGAATTATTGGAATTTGATTTTTCGGCCACATCGCTGAGGCCATTGACGGTAAATATGTCGAGTTTGGTATCGTATTCCAGAGAATTTTACAGATAATCATAATTTTGACACGTTACTCACTTTCCTTGAATTTTAAATTGTTTTCAGCTTATTCAGTCAATTCCTCATTCCATCTTCTGAATTTCATCTTCGAAACTCATTGCTAGTACGGCTTCATTGTGTCGATTTTCGAATCCCTGACAAAATTATAGGAAATATAAGCTCAAACACGACACCATTGTTGCAAAAGTGACAGATTAGTGACAGAAAAATTCGCGTTTTTCACGTTGAAACCAAATTTGAGAAGCTTTTGGAAAACGCAACGAATTTTTAGCTGGTTTTCAAGAATATATTGATCTAAAAAAATGACAGTCATGGGCGGTCATGCGACTATTCGGTACCTATTGCACAAAATGAATAAGTTGAGTTTAGTATCAAATTGCAGGAAATCAACCAAAGAATTCATTTCTTTTCTCATTTTTCACCTTTCTTGATTTTTTTCTAATTTTTTTCATTTTTTTATTTTCACTTTTTTAATTTTTTTCCAGACTTATTGAATCATGTTTTTATTGTCAATTCCGAATCCACAACGAATTTTCAAGCATTTGTAGCCCAAGCTCGACAATATTATTCCAAAAAACAACAGAGATATGCCCGAGACTGTAAATTTGTATTGAAAATTCGTTAATCACGGGCGGCTATGGAACTCAGTTTTTTGGCCGTAACTTTGGTGTCAGCAACGACAGATGTGCCGAGTTTGGTACCGAATTTCACGGAATTTCACAAAGAATCTGGATGAAGTCTTAATAATCATCTTCCTGAACATCAAATTTTTTTGTTCGGATATTCAGTTCGGAAAGAAAAGTCAGTACTCAATCGCATTTGTCTTCAATTATTGAATTGATTGTCGGCTTACTTCGAAATTGACAGAATTTTCAATAGTAATAAACTTGACAGAATTATTACTCTATAGACCAATATTCTACTAGGCCTTAAGGGGCTTCTATGCTGGATTTTAAAGGTATAAACCAAATTTAAACCAGTTTAGTGCCAGAATCCACGCGAAAACTTCTCTACGGCCTGCAGAACCGCACCAGTCAGCGCGCTACGAAGCCGAAATCTGGATTTCCACATTTCCATTTCCAAACGCAATTTTCTCCGTTTCAAGGTGAAATATCTGCGTTCCGCGAAAGGCAACGTTTATCTGGAACAGAGATTGCAAAGATGCATAGTTGCAAACATCACAGCCGACCGTATACACTTCTTGTGTGCGACGAAAACAATAAATAATGCATGAGGTGATGTGCACGGAGCGCAATTAACTAATAACGATGTAAAATGTGTTCATTGTTCGAATCAAATGTTCAATAAACTAAAACAGTTATATCTGGCCGTCTGAAGAAGACCGCATCACATCCAATAAATCTCTTAGAAAGTTTCGAGTTTTGAAGAAGCACGCCGTGTAAATTCCGTTATAGCAGTTTTATATAATAATAATAGCGCGGTGATTAATGCGATGATGTAGATTTTCGAGAAAAGCTCGCTCTCGGAGCCGATAACAGTTCGGATCGCGTTACTAGACTGAGTACTGATATTGCAACACAATCACCTGGAAAAATGCGGCATGCAATTCTCGTGGGAACTAAATTCGAGATTGAGAAACGTTTATTTTGGAAAATGTGCAGCTCATTTCATTTGTTATGCTACTTGGGCATTTAACTGCTTTGGTATTTCACTGCTCAAGAATTTATTGAGGTGGGAAATATAAATAAAGAATTTTTTCGCCTCATTTTTCAAAATATAATATTGTGAATTTGACAGCGACTTCCTGAAATACATCTAGAGGACTACAATCAAATTTTTCTGAAAAAAAATAGAAATTCAAAAAAAATCAATCGCAGCCCTTTAGATAGATCTATCAGGAAGCTGTATGTCACATTTGAGATTACTATTTTGAAAAATAACGCGATGGAATTGTTTTCTTTGTATTTTTTCCACTTTGATACACCCTTAAGTATTTCACTGCTTTAGTATTTCACTGCTTATTTCACTTGACCACGGTGTTGTGTATGCGAGTTGAAAATTGGCTTTAAGCTTTGATTTTCCAAACACGACCCCTTCTGAAAGCCGGTGCACATGTGAGTGCACTTAATAGCTTGCACACCAGATCCGCCCAGTCGATTTAATCGCCATCACCACGCGGGCTCCAGCCACGCTAACGAGCTGGTCGATTGTGCTTCAGTAGGTATACCTGTTAGCATTCAATTTATGCCGCGTTTGAATAATTATCAATTATTTTGTTTTGTTATTATTATTAATAACATAACGTTTTTCTGCTTTACCATACACACATAATGATTTTGTTATTGGGCGTTGTATACTCTTCGCATAATATCTAATCGGTTCACACAAGCCCAGCCGCACATCCTTTTCCGCTTCATTTATCCCCCCGCTGCTGTTGCTGGAGCTTATTCATGCCCGAACGACAATAATAAATAAATAAACAAATCGCCTTTGCGATATAACATATAGAGCTCGGAGAAAAAGCGTATTAAATGACATTTAAATACAAAAGCCCTCCCGCACTCATTATGCCCTGCCCTTTGTTTTGCACCAACTATGCCTACTAAACCTCCACCATTATTCAAATTGGTCCTTACGAAAAAAAGCGCGAAAATCTTTTATGTATGCAATTTCCGGTCTGTTGTTCGGTCTCTCATAGAAAAAAGAATTAATGACTGAGCCGAGTGTCAATTGACATATGTGTCACTCAATACAAGAAACGTTTAAATTGAAAAAAAACGTTGAAATTATTTTCATAAAATATATTTGAACAATTAACAAAATCCAATTTTTGGCTTCGTAGCGCTCTAGCCGATGCTGTTCTGCAAATTTCAATCAATTTTTCAAATCGGCTCCGCCCTTAAACAAGCTGAAATTTGTTCACGCGTGCGCCCTCGCCCTTTGCAGACCCTTAACAAAAAAGTTTCATATATACTCGAACTGAGTGTAAATTGACTGACTCGATAACGTTCAAATTCCAGTAAAATCCTTCAAATTGAACACTGTTCCCTCCTCTTCGCGCCTCTCTTTTATAAATGAGTTATCAAAGTTGGGTGGAAATATCACTTGGCTGCGATAAATTCATTTTCCCGCACACGCTCTCCTCTCTCGCCGCCGATAATTGACAAGTAGTGGGCCATGCCCCATTCAGGCTGCTCCCCAATCGACTGATCATGCCGTTTTCGACAGGTCATTGTGTCGTCCCAATGAAAGGAAACATAAGGTAGGTGATTTATGATATGGGGCTTCTGCACCACATATCCCACGCACGTTATTCTTCTCTTATTCCGTCTTTGATTGTCCTTTTTTTTCCTGGAAATACAAAATCTGTTTTTTTGATCCGAATCCCTGTGCTTATCCCGAATGATTATTGTCGACCGTTATCGCTGAGCATAGAATTAATCTTGAAATTAGCTTGGAAAAAAAGTAGTTGCGGGTGGTGAGACGCAACTATTCAGAATCGGCGTGAAATATGCTGAAGTTAGATGTCAAACTTGACATACCTGTCACGAATAATACCAGAGATATGACAAAAAAACTGAATTTCATGGCCGCCTCGTTTGCATCCTTCAAAAGTTTTTATCGAATAAAGTAAACATCATTCAACAGGTGGATAGTGTTACGTTTAATTTTGATTCGAATCTCCGTACTACTCGAATAATTGTCGACCGTTGTCGCTAAGCATTCTCCACAAAATTTTGAAATAGGCTAAGGAAAATCAAATTATGCATAGTAAGAGCTTTACAGATTCGTCATAAAATTTGCTGAAGTTAGATATCAAACTCGACGTATTTATCGCGAATAATAGTAAAGATACGGCAAAAAAATTGAATTCCATGGCCACCTACAACTGACTTTTCCTAAGTCAAATTAACGCGATTACAACATTTCAACGAATTTATATTTGAAGGCCTTTGAAAGCTATTGCGGTTTTTGAAATTCGAATCAAAATTTTGATCAGTTTTGAACAATTTTCAACAACTCCCCAAAATAGCAAGCGAATTGTCAAACCTGTCTCAAAATAACTCAAAGATCAGGCAGAAACTTGGAGTTCAGAGTCAAATTATGCAGGATTAACTGGAACAGCGGTTGGATTTCTCAAAATAATGCTCAAGTTGATTTTGAGCCAGATTGAGGCGCGGATTCAATCAAGTTGCAGGCGGCTTTGAAATTTAAGACAGTTTCGATGATACCTCCGTTGTTTCTAGGAATAACCTTGTCGAGTGTGAGCTCAAATTTCATGAAATTTCATTTAGAATTCGGTGGGAAATCAAAATTTTGATCATTGGTTTTTCAAAATTTCGAGCAAAATTTTAGGATAAATGCCAAAATTTGGCGAACAAGACAAGTTCGGCAGCAAATCACGCAGATTCGAACAAAGAATCGATTGCAGTTCACAAAAAAATTCTCAGATTGAGTTTGAAGGCGATAAAGGCGTAGATTTGAGCAAGTGGCAGGCGGCCTTGGAATTTAAGACAGTTTCCATATTTCCGCTGTTTTTTTAAATAAAATTATCGAGTGTGGGTTCAAATTTCATGGAATTTCATTGAGAATTCAGTGAGGGATCAAAATTTTGATTATTGGTTTTCCAAAATTTTGAGCGAAATTTCAGGCTAAACGCCAAAATTTGGCGAACAAAACAAGTTTAGCATCAAATCACGTGGATTGGATTCGAACAAAGAATCGATTGCAGTTGACAGAAAACTCTCGAGTTGAGTTTGAAGGCGATGAACGCGTAGATTTAAACAAGTCGCAGGCGGCCTTGGAATTTGAGACAGTTTCCACGATTTCTCGGCTGTTTTCTGTAATAAACTTGTCGAGTGTGAGTTCAAATTTCATGAAATTTTATTGAGAATTTAGTGGAATACAAAAGTTTTGATTATTGGTTTTCCAAAATTTTAATCAATATTTTGGTTATTGGTTTTTCAAAGCTTCAGTCAAAATTTTGGTCATTGTTTTTTCAAAATTTCAATCGAAATTTTGAGCAAAATGCCAAAATTCGGCGGGCAAAGCGAGTTCGGTATTAAATCACGCGGATTTAGACGAAGAATCGATCGCAGTTGACGAAAGTTTTCGAGTTGTGTTTGAAGGCGATGAACGCGTGGATCTGAGCGAATCGTAGGCGGCTTTGGAATTTTTGACAGTTTTCACGGTATACCATGTTTGTTTTCAAGGCAAATTTGTCGAGTCTGGGTTCAATCTTTTTGAAATTTTATTGAGAATTTTTTGGAAAAATCATTTAGATCAGTTATTTATTTTTTTCAATGGCATCTGATAGCGCTTGAAAATTTGCCAGGGCAAAGTTTCAAAAATTCGCTCTGATAACGGGCTGCAATTTGACCGTTCATAGAATTTTGAAAGTCAGCTTTCAGAAGAGAGTTTACAGCATTTAGAGCTATAGCAAAGCGCGGCAGCTATAAAACCGGAACATGGCAATTTTAATTGTTTTTTTTTTTACCTCAGCTGTGACAATGGCCAACAATTTGTCGGATCACTTTCAAATCAAATGATATCAAATTACATCAGTTTACCATGATGACTTTTCAAGATGAACTTGCTTTGTTTACATTTAAATTCCCCAGTTTCATTCAGTGCTCCATGCTGGAACCAAAATATGGATACATTTTTCAAAATTTCGAACGAATGTTCAAAATTTGAAGCGAACTATTGTCAAAATTTGTGAACCATGTCGAGTTTGGTATCAAATTACGCGGAATTGTACAGACAATTTGTTACAGTGCTTTTGAACACAATCGCGTTTATTATAAATGCGATGAACGCCTGGATTTGAAAAGATTGCAGGCGGTTTTGGAACTCAAGACAGTTTCGGCGATACCTGGGCTATTTTTCGACATGAACTGATCGAGTTCGTGCTCAAAAATACTGAAATTCCACAGCCGACATTTCAAACTGCGTAGCTAATTATAAACTTCTAGCCAATTCTTTACATGGAAATGATACGAAATAGATACGACTTTATGTGGTTGTAAGCAAATCGGAAGTGCGAGTTCTTATCGCGAAACGAGCGAGCAAGTGAAAAGATCAATGGGTTTTATTCAAATCGAAACGCCGCGTGCTGCTGATGACAGACAATCGACACAATCGGCTTTCATATGTGGCACCAGCACAGATAGATAAGTTTCGAGAAAAAAGAGCTTTTCTAGCGCCGCATTTATACGGCATTTCCTTAACGGGAAGGCTGGTAACCTTCGCTTTGTTAATTATGCTCTCGACAGATTGCTATAAATTATTTTATTGCAGCCGAGTTGACGCAAAGTGCATTTTCCTTACCGAGACGTCGTTATCTAGTTCTTTAAGCCTCAAATTCTAATTTTCTACTTGGACAATACGAAACGTGTGAGCGATCGACGGGGTCAGTTTTGAGGTTACAGCCACCCACGGCGATTCGCGATCGATTCAATAATCAATCGTCTCTGTTTGTGTACGCGTCTCCTGACGAGCCTCTCACACTGTACACCACGCCTAAAACTGAATCATAACATAATTTCCATTCATAACACCTACGGATCGTCTGTATTACAACCCTCGGTTTTCACGTCTCGCCATCCTTGTCCGTTTCATTCAAGCGGGGCCCGAACAGCGTCTCCTACGCTTTATTAATAGCAGACGACAATAGGATCTTTTTGTTGTTGTGTGTGCATGTGTATGTGCTGTGCATTATAGACTGATGTATTTTTTAATGTAGGCAGCAAAGCTTTAAAACTGCTTTGTGTTTTAAATTATAATACATAATGGACCTATATTTTATTCACCTCGTTTTGTTGTCTTCTTTTTCCCGTCCCGATATTTCGTGAGCGCGACAATATTCTCATCAATGCCACCATATACATACACCATCGGCAACCCAGACAGTATTTATTTACCATATGGACCGAGCGAGGGTGTTTTTTGCTCTTCTGATGATACGTCACCAATAAGTCTTGGGAGAGCAGTCGTTAGGGTTCAAATCGGTAGTGTGGATCTATACTTAGGCCATCTGGCATTTATTAAGCCGGATTGAAATGTTTATGGGTGTTTTGTCTGATGATGAGAAGAAGCGCACCGAGCTGAGGGCGCTTAGCTTTCAAGGCCACGGCGTTTCCTTCGAGCTGCGGTTACGCTGAGAATAATCAGCGACAACGGTCGGCAGTTCATCGGAACTGTTCCGAAAATCGCACCTCTTGAACATTGCAAAACGGCTTAGAGGACTGTCGTTTTCTGGACTGAACGGCGGTCCAGTTTGAACCTGAGCATCAAGTGATATTTTCTCTTGACTTTGTCATAAGTCTGACAAAGGTCGACAGTTTGTTGGAGTCAAAAATGTCGGAAATCATCTACAAATTGATGCAACTCAAATTCTTGAGTTCTTACACACAATAGACAAAGTTTAGGTATTATAAATAGTAATTTAGTAAGATGTAATACTGTCACGTTGGAAGTTCGTTCTGACAATGATCGACAATTTGCTGGGGAGTTGATAACTTTAACATCAAAATTTAACCTGGATACTGATTTTCGGAGGCTCTTATTATTCAGAAAGTTGAATGTTTCAAGTGTTTTGCTTGGTGATGATTATTTTATAGAAAGTAAGCAGAGGGTGCTTAGTTACGCTGAAAATGATCAGCGACAACGTTCGGCAATTTAGCGGAGCAATTTCAAAAATCGCACCCCTTGAAAATTTGGAAAACAGTTGAGAAGTATCTAACATCAAGTGATACTCCCTCTTGGCTTTGTTGAAAGCAACAACGGTCAATAATTTGTTGGAGTCGAAAATTTTGGAAATGAGCTATCAACTGATGATACTTTTTCCCAAGTTCTTATACAGAATTTTATACAAATACACTTTATACATACACAATATGTGTGATAGGTGTGGATTATCTAAAAAGTGACTTATAAGTTGCGATATTGCCACGTGGGAAGTTCGCTCTGATAATGGTCGACAATTCGCCAGAGTTGATCTCTTCAAGAGTCAAATGTATCTTGGACACTGGTTTTTGGAAGCTCTGATGGTTGATGTGGATTGAAATTCTCACGGGGTTTCGCCTGGTGATGATCATGAAACAAGGCTGCTTGTTATCAAGCCCACGGAATTTTCTATCCATACTTCCGATTTCAAATTATCGCGCGCGCTGATTCGATTAAGCTTTCGAGTGAGAGATACGAGATGGGTATACTCTTCTATATACTGCAAGATCCGCGAGACCCTCTCTCGTTTCCGCCGCCCGACATTGGAATCGGAAAATCTAATAATAAACTATCTCAAGTTGCAATTAATGAAGTAATACCGGGCGAATATTTCAATATAAATTCCACTCGATTATTTGTCACGGTTCGGAAATTATTCAAGATTTTGATTAGTAGTACACTGGTGCTCGGCGCGAGAGATGAGGAGAGGTTTGAGGAGAACGCGAAATATCCTTTGATTCGTTTTATAATTCGATTCGCAAACAAACGGCCTCGCGATGCTGCCGCCGCTGATGATGCCGGGCTTAAAAATTGTTATTAAACCCTCCTGAAATTCCGCACTTGGCTCTCTCCAACTCGAAATCTGTCGATATCAAAGTGACACTTCGGGGAGCCCTATGCCGATGGAAGAGTGCGTACGGGAGAACGAAGGGATAAACCCTCGAGGATCGGAGCGAGACGGCAACACAGTCACTTAGTTAATTAGGAGTTGTAATTACTAATAAAGTTATCGGTTTCTTTAAGCGGATTGGCTTTCGAAAAGTTTTCAGTAATTAAACAGCCGCGGTGTCGCAGCGGAGAGAGACTTCAATATCGAGAGAAGAGAGGATCTGGCCGCCAATCGGACGAGATTTAAAAAGGGCTCTTTTCAATGGAGAGAGGAGAGAAAAGCTCGATCGGCATCGTTTAGACTAATGAACGGATTTTATCTGACCGAAAGCCTGGTGGTAACTCAGATTTTCAACAGCGTCAGCCTGATCAACAATTAGCAATCAAAATTGGATACGCTGTGAAATTCCACGATATTCGAGCAGAAAGTCAACCACTCTATCTCGAAAAATAACAAATTTGTCGTTGAAACTGTCTTGGTTCTAGAGCCGCCTGCGACTCAAAATCAACGAACTCAACGTATCTAACCTGGACATATCTATGGGCAGTGCAACAGCTTCTGTACTTATCTTTATTTTGATTCCAAATGTTCTACCAATTCTAACAGCTCGTTTGAAATTTTGGAGAATGATTCTAAATTCCGAAAAATGTATTTGAATTTTGGGAAATTTGCATCAAAGTACACGAAGGATCTGATTTTCTGCATCAAACGGCCCGTCGCTTGAATTTTTCTTGAAGTTCAGCTTGAATTTGCGGGTTGTGGTTTCGGCTGAAAACGCTCAGCGATAACGGTCGACAATTTGTTCAAGGCTCAGAGTTCCGAAATTCACAAAAAGTGGAGTTAACACGAAGTTGTTGGAACTAGTTATACGGCTGGAGACTTTCAAACCTGATTCCAGTTCAAGTTTCATTCAATTTCTTGAACATTTATTTTGATAACGGTCGACAATTTGTCTAGGAAGAATTTCAAGTTGCTTGGAACTGGCAAAGCATGGAAGCTTTTGAATCGAAACGTGATATACATCTCTCAAGTTCTTGTTCTGTAAGTGTAAGTTCAAGTCAGATCTGATAACGGCCTACAATTTGTTGGAGCAGTTCCAAAACTCGTAACCACAAAAAAGCGCAGAGCTGACAGCTTCTGGAAACTAGTTACGCGCGGTTGAAGCTTCAAAAAATGAGTTTTTCACTAAGTTTCCACTGCATTTTCCTAAATTTTGCCCTGACAACGGGCCGACAATTTGAAAATTTGCCCGGGCACTTTTTACAATTGTACACAAAAATTAGCAGAATTGGTAGTTGCTTGAAACTGACGAAGCATTGAAGTGATTAGTTTGGAACCAAAACGTGAAATTCTCTTGAATTTCTTGTTTCATCAGCTCAAGTTAACAATGATAACGGTCGACAATTTATCGGGGCAGTTTCGAAAATTGCGCTCAAGGAAGCAGAGTTGACAGCTTTTTGAAATTATTTGAAACTAAAAGCGTAGTCGAAGTCAAGCAGTGCTTAAACTGGAACATATTTACATTTTGTTTTATAGAAAATGAGCTCTGATAACGGTCGACAATTTGTCCAGGCAAAATTTCGAAGATCTCACCCACGAAGCACACCGACAGCTTTTTGAAACTAAGCAATGGAGCAAAAAGCATTGGAACATTTCCTTTTCATTGATTTAAGTGTTTTTGAAAGTTTACCCTGACAACGGGCCGACAATTTGTCGGTGCACAGAGTGTTTAAAATCAGCTTTTAGAACAAAGCTCAAGGCATTCAGGAACTAGTGAGCCAAAAAAGGATCTAAACCAAAACGTGATAGTCCCACTTGAGTTTCTGGAGCTCAGTTCCGACAACGGCCGATAACTATTTCTCGTGCCATATTTGGTGGGATAATTTAATGAGAGATTGAATGAAACAAGACTTGAATACAAAAATAAGCGGTGAAAATGTGTTACTTCCCAAATTAGTGAGGAAATGATGCTCTTAGTCAGGTCAGGTTTGGTCAGGTTTGGTCAGGTCAGGTCATGTCAGGTCAAGTCAGATCTGAAGGTTGAACTAGCCAAGCATGTTTTGTTGAACCAGCAATGCACATAAGTATTCGAGCTGAAACATGGAAACCGAAACATACATTTGTATGGCTCAAGTTTTTTTTTTCAAGTAATCTCTGACAACGGTCGAAAATTTGTCAGCGCAAAAATTCGACAATCAGTCTTTACAAAAGTGTTCACGGCCTTCAAGCACAGAAGTATTCGAAATCAAGCATATCATGGTGATTTGGCTCAAGTTTCTGTATCTCAGCTCTGACAACGGTCGACAAATGGCAGTTTCACCAAATCGCTTCCAGAAAAGAACGCTGAGCTGACAGCTTTCTGAATTTAGCCAAGCAAAGTTGAAAAATTCCAAAACGTCCCATCTTCGTTCAGTTTGTAGCCCTTCCCTTCAAATTTGCCGACAACAGACCAAAAATTTACCGGGACACTGTTTCAACATCCGGACTTTGGAAGAAAGCTCACTAGGGTTAAGGAATAAGTGAAGCACTCAGGTGTTCAAACCAAAGCATGAAAACAGAAACATGCTGTTTTCACTCGAGTTTTTTGAAATCAGCTCTGACAACGGTCGACAATTTATCGGCACACAAAAAATTGAAAATCAGAGTAACAGCTTTTTGAAAGTGGCCGAGCACGGTTGAACTGGAACATTCTCGCCCAGCTTTGTGGTAGCTGCAGCTGTAGAAATAGCCGAATTTCGTGACAACGGTCGACAATTTGTCGGAGTCGAAATTTTTCTAAAGCCACAAAATTGATTCTTGATTTACAGAAATCTCTTTGTCAGCACATAACTTTATTGTTGTTGCTGTTGTACCTGAATACTTGACATATTTTTTTACGACTGTCTTAATGCATCAGGTTTGCAGCTACTCAAACTATACAGGTATACAATGAGTACTGCACTCTGCGGAACACCGATACAAGTTTTGTATGGGCCGTGTACACGAGGTGTTACCCGGCCGACGCATGCTACTGCTATTGTGAAAGAGCGTACCACTACAGACAACAATAAGTCAAGAGAGGAGGCTGCGGCGGCCGGCCGGTGTGTTGGTGTGTGTGTGTGCCCCGCTAGCTGCCTACCGCCGCTGCTCACTTGTTTAAGGTTACACACCGGTTAGGTACTTTGATGCCGCTGCATGCAACGAGAGAGATCCGGAGAGCAACGCTGCTACATCATCGCGGAGATACGAGAGAGAGTGGAGGATGGGAGGAGGAGTGATAGGTGGTGCTTCGGCTATCGGAGCCGCGCCTCCCGCTTCGATAACCCTTTTTTCTGTCCGTTTTGTTCCGACTCTGACCTCCCCCTCCCCCACCCTCCCCCCGCCGCGATCGAATTTTATTATAGTTTTGTGTCTCGGCGTCTTGTAGTTGCGCAGTGCATGAGCACGGCGCTTTTTTCGCCGCCACCGCCGCGGCCGCCACAACCACCCAGCCTCGCCCCGATTTACACCGCTTTGTTGCACTTGCACACTGCCCCCCTCTTCTCCACCTTTTTTTTAATATTCCCAATTTTCAACTCGACCATTCTTTTGCAGAAGAACACTCCACTCGTATTGTTGAGCAGAATATTAGTTTGCTCAGAGTACTTGAGCATGGCAAAGGAGCGATGACTTTTCTCGGCGACCTTGAACTTTAAAACAATTTTTTTTCTCGGAGATGTACACATGCAAACTTTTACAACGGGCGCGGGGGGTGTGCTGCGGGAAAACAATCCTCTGAACACCTAATTTTAATCCGATACTTGTTTGAATTGCGATAATTAGGCGCTCAGCGTAAACACAGCTGTGTTGTGTTGCCGTTGATACTTAGCGAGCGAGCTCGCTCCGGCCCGGCTTTCTGGTATACACAAGCACGCGTAACAATCCGGTACGTATCTCGCGGGATGCTAACTTTATTTAGCAGCCAGGTGAGTGTATAAAGCGTGCTGATAAACTCTTCTGCAAATTTGTTGTTATTAAAGACAACGCGGCACTGACCTGACGCAACGGGACAAAAAAGTTGTGCCGATGCAACCGCCATCATTCTTCCGCTATCTTTACGTGAATTTGCCTGTCTCACGTGACTCCGACAAATTGTCGATCGTTGTCACAAAGGTTCGGCTATTTCCACAGCTACGGCTACCACAAAGCTGAGCGAAAATGTTCCAGTTCAACCGTGCTCAGCCACTTTCAAAAAGCTGTTGCTGTGCTTGTGCGTGTACGATTTTCGAAACTGTTCCAATAAATTGTCGACCGTTGTCAGAGCTGAGATTCAGAGACTTTGTGTGAAGTTGAACGTTTCACTTGGAATACGTCTGTACTTTGCTAGCTTCTCATGCCATGAGCTCCATTGCAAAAACTGATTTTCGAATTTTTGTGCGCCGACAAACTGTCGACCGTTGTCAGAGTGTTCAAATTTTGAAACAGTGCTCCGGGAAATTTTTGGCCTGTTATCAGCAAATTTGAAGACAAGGGCTACAAACTGAACGAAGATGGAACGTTTTGGAACTTTTCAACAGCTCTCAGCTGAGAAACTTGAGCCAAATCACCATAATATGCTTCATTTTGAGTACTTCTGTGCTTGAGGCCGTAAACACTTTTGTAAAGACTGATTTTTAGATCTTCGCGCTGACCAATTTTTGACCGTTGTCAGAGCTGAGCTTCCAAAAAACTTGAGAGAAAACATCACGTTTGGTTTTCATGTTTTGGCTTTACACTTACGCGCTATGCTAATAGTTTCTGAGCGCCGAGAACTCTTTTATAACTGCTGATTTCCGAAAATGTATCCCGAAAAATTGTCGGACCGTTGTCAGAGCCAACTGAACAGAAACCGACAGAAACTGGGTTAAGATGAGAATTTAGATATGTTTCAACCATGCTTGGCTAGTTTAACCTCCAGACCCGACCTGACTTGACTTGACCTGATCAAACCTGACCTGACTTGACCTGACCTGATCAAACCTGACTTGACTTGACCTGACCTGATCAAACCTGACCTAACCAAGGGTATCATTTCTTCAATAATTTGAGAAGTAACACACTTTCACTGCTTATTTTTGTATTCAAGTCTTGTTTAATGCTTCAATCTTTCATTAACTTGTTCCGCCAAATATGGCACAAGAAACAGTTATCGGCCGTTGTCGGAGCTGAGCGCCAGAAACTCAAGTGAAACTATCACGTTTTGGTTTAGATCCTGATTTTTGGCTCACTAGTTCCTAAATGCTTCGAGCTTTCTTCTGAAAGCTGTTTTCAAACACTTTGTGCGCCGACAAATTGTCAGCCCATTGTCAGAGTTGCCTTTCAAAAATCGCTTAAAACGATAAAAAGGAAATATTTCGATACTTTTTCGCTCCAGTGCTTAGTTTCGAAGAGCCGTCGGTGTGCTTTGTGGGTGAAATCTCCGAAAATTTGCTTTGACCAATTGTCGTCCGTTATCAGAGCTCATTTTCTATGAAACAAAATGTGAATATGTTTCAGTTCAAGCACTGCTCGACTTCGGCTACGCTTTTACTTTCAAAATAATTTCAAAGAGCTGTTAACTTTGCTCCCTTGAGAGCAATTTTTGGAACTGCCCCGATAAATTGTCCACCGTTATCATAGTAACTTGAAATTGAGCTGATGAAAGAAGAACTCCAGCTCGCCATCCAATTTGCGGCACGTATAGATTATCGATTTAGTCATTTACCAAAAAATAGTAGTGGCAGTGGTATTAACCTGACTCAAGAAAAAAGAGTTACGCTTGTCAGTGCAACCATCAAATGCCTCAACTGCTGCAAACTTCACGTCAACATGTCTTTGATCTTCGAACTGTATTTGCTCTTCCATAAAGAACATAAGTTTGAACCAAGAAAACTTTGCGACTATTATGCCATTGCCAAATGACTCGTCGTCTAATTAGCTACGCACATGGATGGATTATTGACCTGGCTAGAACTTTGCTCATATTGAAGCGAACGAAGCCGACTGTGAAGCAGCCTCAACAGATTGCAATTGAAACGACATTATTGATTAATTATCGAGCGTACCACTCAAAGTGCGATCACAACGCGCAACAATAGCCGACCTTAGTACTTCTTCAATTATACCTGCAATTAACGCGTCAATAAGAGACTGATTCGCCGTGTTAATTTGGATCAAACAACACTTATACACAATATAAACGACCGGCTTTTTTCCATCGTCCATCGCCACAGAACTTGTGTAGTCCTATACACCGAAGGATATAGAAAATTAATTTTTACGATTCCCGCGTCGCCACACCATATCGGAGATTCATTAGTACACCGTACCTATGGCAGAAGAGAGGGACTTATTATTGTAAAACTCGCGTGTAATAAACCGATAAAATTTAATGTCCCATCATAAAAGAGCAGCACACTAGAGCTTTCGCCCCGAAAGCATCTGCCTCTTCTTCGTCTATAATATCGACCGCCAGCTTGGCAGCACCGTCTTTTTCAAGGTTGTGTGCAAGCGGCAAGCAGAATTTTTCCCCGATGATGATTACGAGAAAAAACCGAAAAAAGATCTAATTGTCGCAGGAATCTCGGTGTGCGAGTTTGAAATTCCACGTGTGCGGTCGCCGTTTTTACAACTGGCTCGGTATAAAGCATCGCGTGAAATTGTTTCTCGGAGAGAAACGAGAGCTTTATGGTGCGTAGGGTACGGATGATATTCGCGAAATTCTTTGCCGACCGGCAAATTGTCGACCGTTGTCGCAGAGAAGGTTTCCAGTTTCCACCCGGCGTTTTATTCTAGTTATCTAGCGTTTAGTAGTCGCTGACGTTTCTACAAGTACACAATGATCGCTGTAGCGTTCATACAAAGTAAAGCGGGCTTCTGACTACAGGGGCCGCCTCATTCCAGCGTTCGATTCGCTTTTCAGAAGTGAGTTGTTAACGTTGTATATCCACTTTTACTGGATTCGTGGTGAAATTTGCTCGTGTTTGATACCAAACTCGACGTATCTGCTGCAAATTACACCGCAGATATACAGCCAGCGCCGAATTCCATAGCCACCTCTGATGCATACGTTTGTTACTGGATAATAGCGCGTTTTCGATAACATTTCACAAGTACCGTTCAAAGTTCACTCAGTTTTGATCACATGATACTTTTTAAGTTGAGTTCCAAGTTTCGTTGCTCAAAATGTCAGCGAGATCTTGTTCAAAATGTCAGCGAAATGTCACAATCTGTCAAAATACAACATGTGGCTACAAATTTGATGAGAAATGTGAAAAATATGGCATGAAATCATGCACAGTCTGTTGAGTGTGATCAATTAGGGTACTGAAGTCATAAAGATGAAAATGTCGTTTTTACAAAATTTTGGCGTCAAAATTGTCGAATCGTTCAAAACTAAACTCAGGCAAAAACTAGCGAGTTGAGTGTCAAAATACGCAGAATCACCGAAAGAATCTGTTGCGATCATCAAAGAAATGTACACATTGATTTTGAATGTGATAGACGCGTTTATTTGTTAGAGTCGCAGAAGGCCTTGGAATTTAAAACGGTTTCGGCGATATCTCGGTTATTTTCCGAGATGGGTGGGTCGAGTTTGGGCTCAAATTTCTTGAAATTCGATAGAGAATTCAGAGGCAATGCTTGAGGCCCTGCTTGAGGAAAAAGGCAAAAATAACCAGAGTTAGAGTTTCAAATTGAGCGAAGCTGGAACAGTTGACAGGAACGGGAAGCGGGATTGAAATATTCGAATTCGTCGTGAAATTTGCTGAATTTTGATGCCAAACTCGAGGTGTTTATGTCTATTTTGATAAGTAATGAAGTTACGATGAGAAAATTGAATGTCATAGCCGCCTACGGTGAATGCTTTTTTAATTGAAAAACAACGGCGTTTCTGATAGTATTTCGCAAGCAAAGTGTCAGATGGTTCTCGGTTTTGTTTTCGATCAGTTTTGGGATGAAATTTTCAAATCGGGGTCAAAATTTCAGTTAGTCACTTTTTTGCCAAATGCCAAAAATCTGTCAAAAAATTGAAACAAGTGAGAAATAAAAACTAGAGAGCTAAATTACGCACGATCAACCGAAAACCTTTGTTGTAGTTTGAAAAAAAAATTGATCGGCTGGATTTGAAATGAAATAAACGCGTATTTCAATTGAGCGGCAGGATGCCTTGGAATTAAAGACAGTTTCCACGATATCCCGGTCAATTCTGGAGAGAAATATGTCAAGTTTGGGCTTGAACTTCTTGGAATGTCATCAGAAATTCATTGCTGAAAGCAAATTTTGCAAAAGTTTTCAAAAATTTTGAGTGACATTTTGAAAATTTCAGCTGAAATGTGTAACCTACCACAGAGCTTCAAGGGTAGCATCAAATCAAGCATGGTGAAACTCAAAGCCTGTAATTATGATCAGAAAAAAGCCCAGATTGATTTTTGACAAGACAAACGCGTAAATGCGTAACCGAATCGCAGGCGGCCTTGGAAATAAGGACAGTTTCGCCGATAACTCGATTGATATTCAAAATAAACGTATCAAGTTTGGGTTCAAACTTCATAAAACCCGATCAGGAACTCAGCAATGTAATCAGAATTTGAATCAGTTTTCAAAAATTTCAATAAAATTTTCAAAAGGTCAAAATTTCCAAAACTTGAAATTTGTCGGAATGAGAAAGTTTGGCATCGAATTGAAAGCAAAATAAGAAATCGGTGGCATGATTGAAGAAAAAATCCTTAGCGCAAATCGTACGAGTACGATAAACGCCGTGATATGGAAACGTCGTAGGTGGCTTTGGAGTTCGAGCTTCCACGATTTTTGATTAATTTTTGCGGTAAATGTATCGAGTTTGGGTTCAAACTGTTTGAAATTTCATTGGGAATTCAGGAAAGACATTCAAAGTTTTTTGAAGATGAAAAAGAAAATTTCCAAATATTTGAAGCAAATTTAGCTAAACTCAGCATATTGGGCCAAACATAATTTGGCGCCCAACATAGCGAGTTGGGCACCAAATTACGCAGAATAAATCAAAGAATCTGTTGCAATTAATAATGAACTCCCAGTTTGATTTGGAACGCCACAAACGACGACAGAGTCAAACGCGTCGTAGGTGGCTTTGGAATTCGAGTTTCCGCAATATCTCGGTCGTTTTTCAAGACAACCGTGCCGAGTTTGTGCTCAAATTGATCGGAATTCCATAGCGCATGCAAAATTATTGTAACATTTCAGATATAGGTACAAAACGATGCATTTCGAGACGACAGTCGAAAATATGCCGCGACTATGTATATTCAGAAATGAAGCCTGCGACCGTTCCGTTACTGGATATCGAAACAAATACAGCTCGGAACGAACAAAAAACAACCAAAGCCGAGAAAAATGATATTCGCATGGGACTCCTGTTGCGTCCGACTTGTACCCCATGCCAAGTTGAGTGCCATCGCAGAACATATTGCAATGATTCGCATAAACAAGTGTTCGTAATGGCATTTATTGTAATTTTTACGTTTCCAAACAACATAATTGATAATAAACGCGCAAATATAAACTCTCCTTGTATCTCTTTTTATCGAGTCCTTCTTTGATCGTAATTTCGACCACTGCAAGTCTTTTTTTCATCATAATTTTCACAAGTGAATGAATTTTTATGGCTTTTTCTGGAATTGATGAGTCAATTTTGAAGAGCGTAACAATTGGCCCGCATCGAGTATCGATTCGAAAGCACAATATTAAACTCGAGAGTGAGTGTAGTAGTGGTACAAGATTCGCACCACTTAATCGGATGAGTCATGTGTTCCGTGTCAATTAAGCTCTGGAGATAGGCATTACTTCATCGATACATTTGAATTATTAAAACCAATTATCGGAGATGACATTAACGCGCATATTTTCATTAGCGGAGACGCTCAGCATCTGAGGCCCGTGTGCATGGCGAGCTTTTCTCGGCCTTGACACCGTCTCAGGCGTTTACCCGCAGTTTTTTAAAGTGTAGCTCTCCAGCTTTTCGCAAGGCAAACATAGCGCCTCTTGCTCAGGTTTTTTTTTTTTTTTTTTTTTTTTTTTTGGGGGGTCTTTCCGTGAAGTTAAGCTTGGCTTGTGGAAGATTGGCGCCAGTAGCAGAACCAAACTTTGAAGCGAACACACTATGAAAATAAAAGAAACAGTAATTGCTCGGTACTTATGGAATCGAAGCGCCAATGGCACGTTTTCCAATCGTTACCGTTTCGGTTTTTTCTCGACAAGTACGTGGATTCTCGGGCGGCAAATACCTGCGACACAGGTGTGCGAGGCTCTGTACGGTACGTACACGCCGATAGACACAAAAACCACCTGCGCGAGGTCTCACGTCCCATCCCGTCGCGCGCGCCAGTGCCTTTCTTTCCTCTCTTCCGTGGGCCCCCGAGTCCGGCGTTCTCTCCCATTCTTGTGTTTAACAATCAATTATAGAAAAGGAAGCACCGGAGCTTGAAAACCGGGCGCGCTCACGGCGAGGAGAAGCTCAGGCAGCCCGGCAACATGAAGCGGAAATCAAACATTTTAATACGTAATTTTCGAACGTCGGCAAGAAGAAACCGGGCGGGGCGAAGCCACCCTTCCCTCGATTCTTTGTTCCAGTCAATTCTTTACTAATTCATATCGGGCGAAAGAGAAGATCCGAAATCCCGGCGAGAGAGTTTACACAACGATTAGCGCCAATATTGACTCTATCTGGCTCTCTTTCTTCCACTCGCTCAGTGCTCGAAGATCCTCGCAAAGTTTGCGCAAAGAGTTTCCGATACTTATCCCGGCACCGTGCACATAACCGAAAAGTGAATACCCCTGAGACAACTTACCCCTCCTGAATTAGACGCGCCTCGTTGTCCCGTCATGACTGACCTACGAGAAAATTCACTTTTTTTAGTTCAGCGTTTGGTTCAGTGTTTGGTTTAGCTCGAGCTCAGTTTTCGTCATCCCGTTTCTTCTTCGAGTCGAAGAAAAAACCGGCGGCCCAACTCGGTTGATTGATGTGAAAAAATAATAAAAATTAAGAACGTCAATTGGGTCTGATTGAAAGAGGATGTCACCAATATCGAATTTCCTTTCCCGTCTCTCTCGCTCGATGGTATGCGAGGCTCTGCACACACACACAGAACCAAAGCAACAATCAATTGAAACCATCACTACTTTGTCCCAATAAACGCATCATTCACTTCAGTCATAAATATATGATTGATGATTAGAAAATTGTGATTACGTCACGTCCGGTGCGCCGCCAATGCGTTCATCACATGTGAACTGGACGAGAAAAGAAGCCACTTGTTCAGTGGTCTAGAGCGCGCGTTTTTTCAGCTTCGAACGTCACTTTTGACGCATCGACTGTCACCGCAGCACCAACTCCCGCTGTCAATCAGCTGTCACAACTGACACATCAATTGCCAATCGACGGCGTGAAAAATCGGATGCGCTTATTTATCGAGAAGTCCGGTTCCGAGTTTGACACTGTTGAGTTTGACTGAGTCATTTTAGGCTTAGTCACTTTCGACATTCCAAACCTCACCTCTGGCATGCCAACCAAAAACCGACTTCATGTTGACTTGTTTCATGTTAGATACTCCTTTGACTCATTTTATACAGTCCGATGCCGCAATAAAAAATGAATGAACTGAAGTGAACTATACCTTTACAAGTTCAAATTGGGACGAAACACATTCAAATTGGGAATAAACACGTTCAAATTGGCACTAGAAAGTTTTGCAACGATTAAACACGTTCAAATTGGAAATAATCAATTTCAAATTGAGATTAGACACTTTCAAATTAGAAATAATCAATTTCAAATTGGGAATCAATATTGTGGAATCATTTAAACACATTCAAATTGAGATCAAACAAAATCAGGTTGAGAATAATCACTTTCAAAATGAGAATAATCAATTTCAAATTAAGAATAAATCCAGTTTATCAGGACAAACAATAATTCAACAAAAAAGTTCTTTGTACCCTTGTCCTCTTGGTACATTTGTGTTCTTCGTACCCTTTTTAGAACGCCCTTCTTTGTCTTTGTGATATAAATAAATTGGAGTTTGTTCCATCCATGTATATAATTGGGATGTTATCGCCTTGATAGTTCAAAAGCTGCTGAACATATTCGCGTCTTTTTATCTTGTTTTCTTCGCTGTTAGTTCTCTCCGGTTCTCGTCGAATATCTTTTAAAGTGAACATGAGGCCATCTGAATGTTTTCTCAAACATTCGGTCGAGACCACCAAATGCTGGTCTTCTTCAAATTTTCTTTTTAATTCTTCCAAGGTGAGTCTCTCGGATTGTCTTCAATATACCGAGTCATTAAAGCGTGGTGCTCTTCGCCGATCTTAGTTCTTCGTTTTCCTCCACGTTGCAGTTGAATAGCGTCTTGAGTTTTCACTCATCGGTATGCCGTACTTTTTGTCACCCCCAGTGTATTGGCCAGTCCCCTCCAATCCCTATTATCGTTGAAGATGACACAAATTTGCTTCTTAATGTTGTCGGCTTCGGCTTTCTTCATATAAGGCATCGCACAGGTTTATCGCAAGGAGTGAGTTGTTGATTGTCGTTTTTTTTCTGACAACAATATTGAAAAATTATGGAGTTAGCCTACTCTACAAGAATGCCCACCTATTTTCCCAATTTGAAGCTGTTTATTCTCAACTTGAAATTGATTATGCCCAATTTGAATGCGTTTAAGCGCTGCAAAACTTTTTAGTTCCAATTTGAATATGTTAGTTGCCAATTTGAAAGTGATTATTCTCAATTTGAAATTGATTGTTCCCAATTGGACTGTGTTTAATCATTGTAGCATTTTTTAGTGCCAATTTGAATGTGTTTATTCTTAATTTGATAGTGATTCGTCTCAATTTGAAGTTGTAAAGGTATAGACTGAACCGAACTGAACTGCCCCAACTAAACTGAATTGAACTGACTAAACGAAATCTACTGTAATGAACAACGTTTTGTATGTCCTTTTCGATTGGTCAACAGTCAGTTTGTGATCAACAGCATGAAAACTCGTAAGATGCCAATTTTCTTCACAAGTTTGGTACAGTCAATTTTTACAGTCCAACTGTCACTTTTAGCATTCCGATCTGATAATCAATTGACAATAACTTCTATGCTTCCGAGTGTCAGTTTTGAAACGCCAACTTTCTAAATCAGTGATTGACCAAATTGAGTACCGTAGCACACTTTTTTATTAAAGCCTGCCTTCATCAATTTTGGCAGTTGAACTTTCATTTTTATCACCCTTACTGACAAATGACAACTGCTTTGCTTCGACTGTAATTTTTGTAACATCAACCGTCAAGTGTCAATCAGTAATCGAGAGCCGTGACTGACAGTGCTGAGTGCCTTCTTTCTCGAATCAGTGCTGGTGCTGTTGGAACAAAATCTGATTAGCGATAACGATGCACATTTCGCTGGCATCAAAAATTATCTTGAAGCACCAGAAGTTGCTTTGGCATCTCATTGGTCAGTGATACGTTACTTTCTTGCTAATTTAACTCTCGTGGATCGATGCTGGTGCAGTTTAGACAAGGAATTACGAATTGGTGGTAATTTGATTAAAATTAAAAGTTTGACTTGCAGTGGAAACTTTGCAGCAAGCACTGATATAAGAGCTTCTTTGTGCCTGGCATTGGACAATAATCGGACCAGACACAGCTCCTAGTGCTGCTGGTGCGGTTAGAACTGATCATGATTCGCGATAACGGTGCACATTTCGCTTGTTTCAAAAATCATTCTGAAGCACTTGAAATAGTTTTGAACATTTGGATCATTCAAGACTGACGTTAGTTTTTAAGGTTATTTTATCCTCAAATTAATGCCGACGGTGCAGTAAGCACTTGAAGTGTAGCTAATTCGCGGTAACGATGCGCAATATCAATATCAAGCATTATTTTGAAGCACTAAAATTTATTTTGACATCACACTTGATCAATAATGAGCTACTTTTTTGCCGAATTCATTTTTATGTTGGAAAATCTTTGCGGCTTCCATTGAACACTAATCGGAGTGGACACAGCTCGCATGGATTTGTCTCTGAGCGATATGCGTTCGCAAAAAGACAAACAAAGCAAATTCGAGGTTTAACGTACCGAAACGCCGCACGGGGAATGGTGCCAAGGAATTTTTGGACTGAGCTAACCTAGCGGGTGCTGGATGATGAAAAGCTCCATTATCCGGCCAAATTGACTCAATTCGGTTTTTTCTCGGCCATAATGCTTTGAATTCAAACAACACCTACGAAAATAGCCAAGCCAGGTACGGGTACTCGGTTTCAAGTTTTCTTGAAGGTTCCTTTGCAAGTTTTCTTATGGAGATTCTCTTGGAGGTTTTCTTCAGCAGTGCAACTGTGGAAGTTATACTTCGAGTGCCCAATCGAACTCGGGGAAGTTGGATTTCTCCCATCCAGCCTTCCGGCTCATCACGAAACTAATATTGTTATTTTAATGGAAATTTGTGCAATTTCCGGTCGATCCGGTTGGAAAAAAAATCGATGCAGCGCGGAATTAGAATTTCCCACACGCGAAACTCCGGCAGCATGCTTCGTTATTATGTCTTGTTGTTGGGTGTATTAGCGAGTATGTTAATTAATTATATCAGCTCACAATTATTATTGCTAATAATAACCGGCATGTGTACTCGAAGGCTTGTACAATTTTGTAATGGGGCGTCGTCGGAGTTCTCGTGTGAATTTCACGCTCTCGGTACGCTCCAGTAAAAATCGCCAAGTTGCTGCTCAAAGATCAATACGGTCTCTGGCAGAGCGTTAATGCAATTTGTCTTTTGCCTCTAACCGCCAACTTAACAAAATGATAATAAAGCGCACACACATACAACGGGGGGAGCGCCGAGAGGGGAAAAGCGGGAAAATCTGGCGCGCTGCTGTTGTGTTGGTAGTGCTGGTGGTGCGGGAGTAAATACGGCCTGCGTCTTTGTCTGGCGGACGTCTTCCGTTTCTGTCTTTGCAGCATAGTGGCGCTACACTAGCGGCATCGGGATATAATTTAATTTAGTAACGTAATGTAAGAATTCCGGCTGAATTAACTTCTCTTGTCGCCTAAACGTTTCCGAATGTTTAACGTTTTACCCTTTCTAGCCATTACCGGCTTACTTATGCTCCGATGGGCCCTACAATGCGGATTTCAGCCGAGCGCATCGTCACCAAGATTCGAAGCTCCGCGCAGTTTGAAAAAGTACGATTTTTATCCGGCGTTCATTTACCGCCTTGCTGTGTTCGTATTTCGTACCTGCTTCATGTTACTCACGCTAGAAGTGCTTCATTTCGTTCAATAAAAAGTTGAAAAAAGATTACGGTATGCATGGAGCTACTTTTGATGCAGTCGGGTCAGGTCCGGTCAGGCACGGTCAGGTCAGGTACGGTCAGGTCAGGCACGGTCAGGTACGATCAGATCAGGTACGGTCAGGTCCGGCCACGTCAAGCCAGGCCAAATCACAAGAACAACTCGAAAGTGTGATCAAGGTAACCATGGTCGTAACTGGTCAAGGTGTTAGGTCAATAAACAGGTTTATTTCAGGCAGTCAACGTTCCGAAGTTTTCAAAATTGACTACTATGTTAACGAGCTCTGAAGTAAGTTTGTTGGATATCTAATGAGTCTAGAATCATTTTTGTTCAGTGAGTCATTCACGTGTAAATGGATTGCAAAAAGATGTTATATCTAGAGTTAGCAAGTTTCGAAGTGAGTTGCTTGGAGTGAGTCCTAATCTTTTTTGTGAGTCACCAACCGTGTAGAATGAGTTGGGGATACTTCCAATGGATTTCAAATCCTTGCCGAGAGTCACAGTAGGTCATAAAGTGAATTTCTTGGATTTCGAGCGGGCAGCTTTTCCGACTCATGTTTATGTGAACTTTTCTCTCAGCATGACCTCAGGACTCAGCCCCTGAAATCTTTCGCAGTATTTATGAAACACTGGGTATACAGGGTGTTTCAGGGATGATAGCAAAAAATTCGACTGTGAGTAGATCACGTCAAAATATGACGAAAACCTATATACCATTTTGCAAAGTTCGGCCTAATGACGAAGATACAGCCCTCCAAAGTTCACTTTTTTCGGATTTCTAAAATTTGTAACTCGGGAACGTTTCGACAAATTTAGCTTGTATTTAGCAAAAGCTGGTTTGTCATAATTATCTGTCAACCTGCCAAATTTGGAAAGAATCCAACCAACTTTCCAAATTTGGCAGGTTGATAGGTAATCATAACAAACCAGCTTATGCTAAATTAAAGCTGAATTTGTCTGAACGTTCTTGAGCTGAAATTTTTTGAAATTCGAAAAAAGTGAACTTTGGAGGGCTGTATCTTCGTCATTAGGCCGAACTTTGCAAAATGGTACATAGGTTTTCGTCATATTTTGACGGGATCTACCTACAGTTGAATTTTTTGCTATCATCCCTGAAACACCCTGTATTTTGCAATATTTTATCAAGTGAATTGAAATAGCCTTACCAATCAGAAGATGGATTTTTAAATCAAGCTCAGCTGTACCAGTCGTCATTAATAATCCAGAATAGAGTGAGGATGCCGTGATTGATTATTTATACAAATACTTGGAGCCGCAACGTTTCGAGCAGTCAATCATTATTCAATTACTCAGTACTGATTTGATATTGATTGGTAATTGTGGAAGAATTGTGAGAGATGAAAACACATTAAGTTGAAAAAATAATAGCCTTTGAGTCGGGGGGTCAGTTGGCAAGAAAACAGAATGATCGAAAAACGATAAAGCATTGTATGGAGGCGACGGCTCGCAGCTCGAATTGACGGACAAAAGCGCCCGTAAGTGACCTAAAGTGATTCAATGAGGCCCGGCCGGTCTGATTTAATAAATTGATCGAATCATCCCATCAATAGATGAAACTGTTAAGTCAATTTTCGACCTATACACAATACCTCTCCAAACAACAACACCGCCGGGAACTGGGTTAGAAAGTTTCCAGACGCCGTGCCAGACACACGGCGCTTTTTTCAAAGGGCCTTCCCGCGTGCCTACCCTTCAAAGGACGGGCAGGGCATCTTAAAGAAGCGCAGCAAAGTATGCCGGGGGAAGAGGGACGACGGCGAAGCGAAAGAGGGAATTTCTCGTCCGCCCCAATTCCCGATCGTTTACCGATCACTGAATGTGAAGTGGCAAAGAAAGAAGGAAGCCGAAAAAACGACGACGCTGAAAAAAGACGGGAGAGCCGGGGCGCACCCCTCCTGCTTTGAGGAAAACCAGAAGAAGACACCGGATATCTCCGAGACGTGCTCTGGAACCAGCTTGGGATAGGTCGTTTACCCTACAATCCCACAAACATGCCAGTTTCTTTATCTCATTCTCATATACCCCAACTTATTTACAAAACCAATAACTATGCTGCAATTGAAATGAAAAAAAAAAACAACCGGCCATAATCGTAATGTATAGGTGTAATTGTATTTATAACGTAGAAGCGCGCGCGGTGCTTATCGCAAAGCACATACACACGGCTCTATTATTTTTTTCAATCGAAGCGTTATCACACCTGTAATTGGACGTAATTTTTCGTATTGCAGAGCAAACACAACACGACGACGAAGAAATTGCACACGATAAATGGTTGGCAAATAGATCGGCTAATAACGGGGCAATTAAATTCGAAGAGCACATACACATAATACACATATGCGAGGCGGAAAAAAATCTAACGAGTCTGGAATTTATATGTACAGGGAACAGTATCGGGTTTCTTGCCGATGCACCGCGCTCTTGGTGGCCTTTTCGGCTCTGCATCGCCACTTTTTCGATTAAAACAAAGTAGTGATTGCACGGGTTTCGATTCGTTCCCGCATCCCACGTATATGAATCGTTAAAACGCAACGAGCTAATTTGCGATAACGGCGCACAGTTTGCCGGTGCCAAAAATTATTTTGAAGCGCTGGAATGCTCGATATGTACTGCAGTGATTTGATGCTCGTTGGCTGCTTGCTGATCTGTTTTGGAAAGCTATCCTGATACGGTCAAGGTGAAATTTTCAATTAAGCTGCGATAATGGTACCATCCATAAGTTGACGCAACAAAAAAATTACGTCAAAATTGAGCTAGTAATCGCAGAAATTGCATTTCGATCGCAGCTATGAATTCAGTCACATCTTGATAGTTTTTCAAGGTAAACGTTCCGCGTTTGAGCTCAAATTGAGCTGGATTTTGCTGAGAATTGAAACGTAAGCTTGGCAGTTGCAGTCAGGGCAAATTGAGGTATTCAAGTCTTTCGAAAAACACGATGTTTTTGTTTTGATCGTGTACGAGTACTCTGTAGCTCAAACTTTTTCGCACGGGCTCGATAAAACGGCACCCGGAACAGGGACGATACACTTTTTTATACGCGGATATCGAAGTAATAAAAAACAACACTTCCCGGTATAGGCATATACACGGAACCAGCCGCCAGAAGAGGCGCAACGTACGTATGCCAATTAAACGGAATCGTAAAATTCTGAGTTCAATAAATCCGGCTTGACTGCCAGCCCGGTGGTACACACAGCCAAAAAAAACATCATATAAAAAGACGGGCGAGAGGGCGAAATTAGTCATGTACGTTCCGTATACGGTAAAAAGGATATAAAGCGCACCCAGGGAAAAGCGAACCGTCGTCCTTTCGCTGAATCCTTCACTCATGCCGCCGCCGAAAACAAAAAACGCTCTCTGGAAATCGAGGGGTGGACTCTCTCTGCTGTGCCACCGCACTCTCTCTCTGAGCCATACACGGTTATCTGAAATATTAAATCGGCATATATGAGAAATTCAAATCTCCCCAATAAGTTGAACCCTTTCCCGAGGACGGAGAGTGCCGTGCTTTCTGCCCGCGCGCCCCTCGCCCCGCGCGGGTGCCTCACGCCGCCCCCGGCCGCCCCCGCGTTCACTCTCGTCGCCGCCGCCAAGCCAGACTGGCCAGACATCGCAGGCAGAGCGCATCAGATGAGAGACTGAGATTATTCCTTGTTTCGGAAATAACGCGCCAGTTTTTTTTTTCGTCAGCTGCGATAACGGGCCCCAATTCGTCGGTGCAATTCGTTTCCTTTGGTCGCTTCAGTCGACAACTCGACCAAAACTATGCATTCTTGAAAAGTTTCACACAAATTTGACTCGTCATTTTGATCTCCAAGCTAGGCTAGAATATGTGTGTTAAGTCGTGTTCTGAAGCTCTCATGCCTAATCGTCCATCACTTTACCCAACAGAAGTACGTCGAAAACATCATAGTTGAAAAGGAGACTGGAGGAGATTGGACAACAATTCCACTTGTATGAAGTTGGCAGTAGTGTTCTGAGGCTCTGCCTCCCAACCGTCGATTAGTTCACCCAAAAGAGATAGCATAAAAGCACATTTAGTCTGAAAAATTCAACGACAAATTGATGTGTATAAAATTGAGAGGTTTTTTATTCGCTGCGATAATGGGCCGAAATTTGCCGGTGAAATTTGTAATTGGTCATTTCAATCGACAGCTCGACCAAAACTATACATCCTTGAAAAATTCAACACACTGAATTTGTCATCACTTGACAGGTGTATGTGAAATTGCATGTGTTGCGTAACTCTTTCGCCTAATCGCCTGTCAGTTTGCCCAGCAGTAGTGGAGCTGAAAACGCCGTAGATGAAGAGGAAACGATAGTAGCTTCAAAGTTGCGTTATTCTTTGGATAAATACTAATCAGCAAATATATTTCGTCGATCAGTTTACCGATCAACTGGAGTAACGTCAAAGCTGATACAGCCTAAGACTGAACGACAATATCATGCATTTATACAAAAACAAACAAGCTGGAGATTAAACGATGAATTTATTTGTTAAAGATGGCAACGGTGCTCACGAAGTTGCTTGCCAGCTTTTTTTTTCCCGGTAATTCGGCCATCGCATAACTCAATACCGATAAGTGAAATTCTCGTTGAAGAGGACCGAAGAACCAAGAGCGCGCGAGTTATTAAATCCCATAGTTATAGATTTAAGATGCCAGAAATCGTTGTAGTAATCGGATTACCAGTCATCGCCGTCATTAAAACTCGCACCGTAATAATCGCGTCGTCGCTGAACAAACAAAATGCCAGGCCAACACCATGCCAACGATAATAAACAAACGGGAAACTCTCCAAATATCCAAGCAACAAAGTATTCACCTATGAGGACCGAAGAAAAAAGTCGGTTAAATGCTTCGGAAAAAATTACACTGCCGAAGTAGCGTAGGCCGTGCGAAACAAACACCACGCGCTCGGAGGGTTGCGACCGTAAGGTGGCGCCGCCTGGCGGGAACCCCGGCGAACTAACCGCCGCACTTGGAGCGCGCGTTCTCATCCGAACACCGACTTTCTTATGAAGTTGTTCCTTCTCGGCGTGTAATTGTACGATTACCGACCTCGAAAAAAAAAAAGATTGAGACGAATAAAAAAATTTACGATCGATCTTTCCGCCGGGCCATTCTTCTCGGCAATTTACGACCAATATAATCGATAATAACCTCACTTTTATTAACACTTACGGAAATTTAAATCATCTCCACCTCCTATAAAGAGATTTCAATAAATTTGATCTTTATTATTATTCTTCTTCTTCGACGACCGGTTTTTCTCCTCGTGGCGTAGGATTTTGGAGGCGATTCGAAAACTGGCCGTAAATTCCATAAAGGTTAAAATAATAACGATCGAAAACCGTTTCGTTCTTGTGTATACACAAATATTTTATATCTCTGCATAAATATCAAATGTAATCAATCAGAAAGCGTATACGGTACGTCACTGAAAGATTATTCGGAAGATACAAAATTCATTTATTCCACTCACTTGACCGTTTTCAACTGGAATAACGCTTCGCCAAATTTTTCTTGTTTTCATTTGCTCCGATAAAGGCCCAAAATTTGTTTATACTCTGCGATAATGGCCCGAAATTTGTTTATGAGCTGCGATAATGGCCCGAAATTCGCCGGCACAATTTTCCATTTCTCACTCATTTTCTCATGAACAACTCCAATAATATGGTCAAATTCATCTCGTGAGACTCTGAATTTTTAATTTGCTTCACAGAAAGAATCTAGTCTTGAAAGATTTGCAGTGATCATATAAAAGCAAACAGCCTAAAGATTGAATGGTAAAATTTTGTGTGGTTGTCTGGTTGTGCGTATGCGAGCGATTAGTGTGAAGTTGCCGGCAACAGCAAACGAACTTCTTCACACGCGATGGAACTTTCAAAGAATCGAAAGAATTAAAATTGTCAAGACATGGCAAATAAATAATACGAAAACGATCGCGTTGGCGGTAGCGCATCTGCCTGGCACCGGCCCACTCACTCATTGATATACTCAATAATTAAAAACCCGATATCCACCATCGGAGACTGGCTGATGATGATCGCTCCGGCACGATAATCGTTTCTTCTCCGGCATCGACTCTCCGACTCTGGGAAAAATTTGCATGTTTCCTCCTTTATCGTAAATTTCGACCGGAGCTGATAAAATTCGTGTCGACACAACACTAAAAATGCTAATTTTCTAAAAATACTAACTACTCTATCCCGAATGCGCACACACACCGGCTACTAGCTGCTGCTACTTTATACCGAAACCCGACTTTATATAATAAAACAATTGTGAATGACGCCGGGCCGTGGAAGTAGCGGCAATATAACGTCAATATTTACCTGTACCCCGGCGCGAAGCAAGAAACAACAAAGAATCGCGCGCGCGAATAAGCGCATAGCCATCAAGGCGAAGATTTCAAAGCCTTCTCGATTTCCACGAAATATCGATCATTGCGCGCAATACAAGGCGAGTGTGCATAAATAAAAACAATAATTGTTTCGTGACTTCGGCTCTTTTTTTTTTCGTTGTTTTTCATTTTTCTTTTCATAATATTCGTATTCAAATCGCGATCGTTACTCATTCCTGTGAGCTTGCTAATGTATAGCTTCAATCAGGCCATCAGCTTTGGAATCCCATTATATTACAAACTCGATACCTCTGAATCTATAGCAGGCATTTGTTATTGTTATTGTTATTTATTTAGTCGTGTATTATCGGCGGCGCGAATTCGATACGCCGGAGATTAGTGAAACGCTTCTACCTTCTATCAATATCAAAGAGTGCTCTGCTGCATTTTTTTATTTGTATTTTTTTGCAGATACGCGACAGCTCAGCGCAACAGGAAAAATCCTTCTATTAAAATTACTGTACTTCGGTTTCTATCGATTCAATTATTTTGTACTTGTGTATTTTGTCTTTTACTCTTTTATTTTATTTTTTGTGTCTAGAAAGACGGCAGCCTCAAGGAAAGCTGCGGGTATTCTGGAATTTGTTCCCGTTCCCTCATTCGTTATCGTAACCTACGGTCGATCCACAGGTGTTCAATTGGGTTCAAATCTGGACTGAAGGCCGGCCAAAGCTGGAGCAATCCTATATCCTATATCTAGTGAGAACGTCAGTCGTTTTCCTCGCCATTCCAAGTCAGTTTCCAAAAATTCCTTATGATAACAACTCAATCTGCATGCGTATTGTTTGTGTTTTTTCACCCTAACAACGAGTAACACTTAGTAACATTTGTTACTAAATTGACGTACATGGAATTAGTCATTGGTTCAAGGCTGCAATAATGCGTTTTATTTGAAGAGCCGGGAATTTTCTTTTGCGGAACAATAAAAAATACCGTTCTGGTTGGGTAAACTGGCCTGAAGTTCGAAATTATAGTGTCAGAACACCCAAGTTTTATCACTCTTTACTACAGTAGTTTGTGGGGTAAACTGACCGGCAATCCAGCCAGAGCTCCAGGACACTGCTGCCAACTCCACCACACGTGAATTTGCCATTTGATCTTGAGACTATATATTTGCTTTTCCGAGGAAAACGTAAGTTCCAGCCTAGAAAATTTTCACTGCGATTCTCTTGTGCGATAGCCAAATGACTCGTCGTCTAATTAGCGACGCTGATAAATTATTGCTCTTGACTCTTGCTGACAAAAATTAACTTTTTTAATGGAGAACGACTTGAGCTCTGCTATCTGAAAACGTAAATCTGAAGCTAGGCTATCATCTGTTTCCTATCTACGGCGTCTTTGGCGTTACTCCACTTGGGTAGACTGCCCGAAAATCAAGCATCAGAGCATTTGAACACTGTGAACTACTTTATTGAATAAATTAATAATTAATTCCTATCAGAATATATTTTCATTACACGAAGTTTGATCTTCGCTTGCAATTTTTGGGCGCCATTTTGCTGTTGGGTACATGAAAAATATCACCAACAAAAATATTTTTATGCTCAGACTAACCTACCCAAGTTATCTCGGAGCTGAAATGAATCAGTGTCTCGGGTTTCTCTGTTTTTCTCGGCTATTTCCAAATATCTTCCAAAATTAACATCAGTTACTTAGTTACTTAGTTACTTAGCTTTCAGTGTTTTTCACCGAAAATACATTCGATATTTCAACATTTCGAAGAAATCCGAAGCTAAGGTATCGCTAGGGATACCTACACCTTCTCAGTCACTTCCCGTGTGATATCTGAACAACATAAAATTTCTCAGTCAGTTTGTCTCCATAAAAATACTTGGATTTTTCTTGTTTTCTTTTTTCGTTATCCATGGAGATTTGCTATCAAAATATATACATGAAAAAATGTGAAATTTCTTTATTCAATTTTTGATAAAAAGTTTTTTAATAATAAAGAATTTCCGATTCTTGATTATATTATTTTAAACAGCCAATTCGCATCATAAAATACGTGAAACAAATAAAATTTTGTCTAAAAAAAAATATTTGGATAATAAAAGTTTTACAATACTATACAAGTTGTTCCTTAATGTTTCCAGCAGGGAAAGTACTCATGATGGACGCTGCATTCCCGCGAATTATTGCCAGACTGATGCGTTGGAGTAAAAACTTGCTGGATCTTTTCTTGAATTTTATAATTTTTTTTTATAAATTATGTCTTATATTAGCTAGTTACCAATCATCGTCTTGGATTCCTGGATTTTTCTTCTCAATTTTTTTTTAAATTAAACATAATTTTCAAGTAACATACCCAGAAACCTTCTTCCTCGCCAAAAATAATCTCATACTCTCTAAATAATTCAGAGAAACTTGTAAAGGACCCCGCACGTTTTCTATGAAAAAGTGGTTTCGGTGAATTTGGCTAAATTTTTTATATGTTGTAGATCTTGATTCAAGAAATATACTCCTGAAAAATTGTACCCCTCCTATGAACAGTTTTTCCCCTACACCCCTAATAAGGCCAAAATTAGGAATAGTCTCAAATTTTTTTAAATTCATGAAACTGGTTCAAATCAAACTCGTGATCATGGGAAAACTAATTAAAAAAATCCAAGTTGTGAATTGGGGTAGTTATCGAAGGGGTTGGGGATCGAAATTGAGAAAATAAATTAAAATTCCGAATTTTTTCATTCTTATAAAATCTGAACTGAATAATAATCGAGAAATAATTTTGGAAAATCTAAATCAATTAATTGGGGGCTATTCTAAAGGGGGCTGGGGGTCGAAATCAAGAAGACGCAGTGAAATTCTGGAATTTGCGGTTCCCATAATATATGATTTTACGAGCAATGGGGAAATTGCTCAAAAAAATCTAAACCAATGAATTCAGGAGTTATCAAGGGGGTAGATGGTCGAATTTGAGAAAACAGTGGAGTTCTGGAACTTCCAGTTTATCTAGGAAGATCTGGGCGAATGACAAAATGATAATACATACAACCAATGTGAATAAGGACTTAGTTCATCGTTCCTCGATCAGCCTCACCCCTTACCCAGGTACATGGGTACAACCATTATGATACCTACCCACAACCACAATGAGGGCCGGGTGGAAGGGGGTGGAATCGAGACTACTTGCAACAGTATTATTAATTACAGTTCTCGAGAAGCTCTCCACGGTTCTGTGTGCTGTCCATAATATAGCTTGTGTCAAAAAAATTTGACTGGACTATCTTTTTTTAAATAAACATAAATCCTGCTTTTGGTCATCGGTTGATTCAATGAGATTCCAAAAATAGATCGATATTGGAAGTAAGGCTCAATTTTTCAAATCTGAGTTTTCAGTTCTAAAGGGTCTTTCAATAAGAGTGATAGAACTTTGATAAGATTTTACTGTCATTTTTTGACATAAAGACTCAGTATATTTTACAAAATTATCTTCTTCCAACAAGACGGGGCTACGAGCCACACAGCAGGAGAAACCTTGGGACTTGTTGGCCGGAAACTTCCAAGGAAGAACAATTTCGCGGAATGGCGATTTCAATTGGCCAGCGAGATCTTGCGATATTACGTCCCTGGACTTTTTTCTGTGGGATTATGTGAAGTCCCTGGTATACAAGAACAAGCCTAGAACCATTTAAGCCCTGAGGGACAATATTGTGCGTGTTATTACTGAAATAGAGCCCTATATCTGCCAGAAAGTCATTATAAATTGGACTTCCCGTCTGCCCGCCGTTAGACAATGTCGAGGAGGCCATTTACTAGATGTTTTTTTCCACACATAATGTCAAAAACTGTTCTTTGTTGATTTGTTTGATTCCAATTTGAAGTTCTATCACTCTCACTGAAGGACCCTACCCCTACATTATGAATTTAAAGTTTCGGAATTTCTTCCTTTTTCTAGATTTTGACCACTGTCCCCTCAGTAGGTAACCATCTCAATTTATTGATTCAGATTTTTTTAAATTATTTCTCCATTACCCTATTCCTGGAATGCCAATTCCTTCACTCGATTCCGACCTCCGCCCCCTCGATAATTACTCCAATTCACATCTTATATTTTTTACTCTTCAACTTATGTGAGCCAGTTTCATGAATTTTAAAATGCTTGAGACAAATTCTTATTTGGACTAGGACATGGTTGTAGGCAGATGTTATGGTAGGTGGGAAAAGGGATGGTCGATAAATGAAGAACTCAATCCTTATGCAGATTGGTTTTATTATCATTTTGTCATTCACCCAGATCAATTTTTAGATGAACTGTAAACTGTAAGGTCCAGAATTTCATTGTTGTCCTGATTTCGACCCTCTACTTCCTCAATGACACCAGAACTCATTAGTTTAGATTTTTTTGAATTATTTTCTCAATAATGGGAATCGCAAGTTTCGGAATGTTACTCCGTTCCCTTGATTTTGACCCCCAGCCCTCTTCAGAATAACACCCAATTAATTGATTTAGGTTTTCCAAAATTATTTCTCCATTATTATTCTGTTCAGATTTTATAAGGATAAAAAAATTCGGAATTTTAATTTATTTTCTCAATTTCGACCCCCAACCCCCTTGATAACTACCCCAATTCATAACTTGGATTTTTCAAATTATTTTTCCCATGATCGCGAGTTCGATTTGGACCAGTTTCATGAATTTCAAAAAATTTGAGACTATTCCTAATTTTGGCCTTATTAGGGGTGTAGGGGAAAAACTGTTCATAGGAGGGATCCAATTTTTCAGGAATATATTTCTTGAATCAAGATCTACAGCATATGAAAAATTTAGCCAAATTCACCGAAACCACTTTTTCATATAAAACGTGCGGGGTCCTTTGTATCCATACTTTTTATATCTAAATAGCATAAAAACGATCCAGATTTTTTCTCAATAAAAATGTCTTCATTTTCACTTGTGTCATCTTGAAAATTGCCGTTTTTTACCAGGTTACTTAGTATAAAATTGATAATCATCAGCAACTTTCGCAACATAAATTTTTATCGCAAATCTTGCTTCAAAACTTCCCGCAATTTTCACAAAACAATAATAATTGGCATTATTTCAACCCAACTGCTTCAGAATTTCGTTAATCTAAAAAATTATTCTTCGCCAACTGCACTTATTCATATTAAATACTTGTACGAAGCAATCTCTTGACTTCTTGCACTTTTCTCCTTTATTTTGGGAATGTTTATCAAATCGACCAATTTTTCCCAATATATCTAAAATTGAATAGAGTTTTTCATGGAAAATTCATTGACATGAAAATTATAAACATTGTTCCAATTTTTGCACATTTCTCGAAAAAACTTACAACTTGTCCCTTGTCAAAACAATAACAGGCATACCATTTAAATTCCGCAATTATTTTTTTTATAAAATTTCAATGACCTAAAAATTGTCATTTTTTATATTTATTTGCTGTCAAATTACATAGGAAATATATCACATTTTTCTTCTACGTATAAATTGTCTGAGATCGACAGGAATCAGTTCCTTGGATTCCTGCATTTTTCTCCTTTATTTTCAAAAATTGTTTCAGAATCAAAATTATTTTCGCCTAAATACCTGAATCCAGAAATAATTTTCCACAAAAAAAGGTATTTCAGTATCTCAACATGTTTCAGAAGAACTTGCAAATCATCGCTGCACTCGGCCACTTTCCGTGTTATCTAACTACATGTAAATTTCGCAATCTTTTTTTCTATAGGTACATTTTTCACGACTTTTTATCCAATATGTAACTTTCAATAGCAATTTTATTGAAGTTTGAAAAATATTGTCATCAAATTATTTTCATACTAGGTATGAACTTACTAGACTAGTAATCGCCTCGAACTCACATGAATCAGTTCCTTGGATTCCTGCACTTTTCTCGTTCATTTCCGAAAAAATTCCAAATCGAATGACAATTTCACTTCGCATACATCCAGACGGTGTTTCCCACCCAATTTTCTTCCCAAAATTCGAAAAAAAATGCGATTGCTTATCTACACATCTTCCTATTATACCACAAAAATGAATTTCGCAATCAGATCCTTGTTTTCTTCAATAAAAATTTCCAGAAATTTCGTATTTTCTTGAATAACCAGTTTCGATCAAAATAAAACAAAAAGATACTGCCTCGCACAGGTATACGCATCGGCGTAAATTTCAATACCCAACCAATATCACTTGCGAAATCCTCCGCAATTTCTACGAAAACGTTCTGTATTTGAACAATTCCTACCAACATTTCGTAATTTCAGCACATTATCATTTTTTTTCTCTAAAAATGTCGCAAGTTCAAATTTTTTATTACTAACCACTTTCGCTGCAAAAAAAATTTTCAAAATTTTTTGTCAGAAAACATTTTCGAATTGCAAATTCTAATCGAGTTGCATCAACATTTCGTTTATCCAGCACAGTTTTCCTCGTACCTACGCCAGACTGGTCGTCTTGAACTTCGCCGCGGACATGAATCACGCTCTTGGATTCCTCCAATTTCCCGCTTTGTTTTCCGAAATTCCCCCGAAATAACTTCATATTCCCTCGAAATACATCCATCCGGACCTGCCTGACCGAGAACAATATCAAAATCGTCAAATTTTTGGAAAAGTACAACTGACCGCAACTCGGCTACTTTTCGCGTGTTGAATACGAAATTTCGGTTTGAATCGAAATTTTTCCATTGTTGATTCCCACGACGCCAATTTCATGTACGTACACCAAATTTGATCACTCCTGACTATTTTGATAATTCCCCCAATTTCACCGTTCCAGAAATTCTGCCTCGTTAAGTTGTTTTCTCATCATTCGTTGCGATAATGGACCGAAATTCATCGGCGCAATTTTCAATTTGTTTCCCATTTGACAACTCGACCAATAATTTTGACGAGTTTAACACTTATCTGTTTCTTCAATCTTCATCAGGATTTGTTTTTATATGAAAAACGTTCTGAAACTGATTTTTTGCGAAGCAAAAAATCTAGTTTCAGACTTGGTTTTGTCATGTAAATAGCAAATATGGCTTGAAGATTAAATGAGAAATATGTGAGTGTTGAGATACGTGTGCTCTGAAGCTCTGACTTGTAACTGTCAGGCAGTTTACCCAACTGAAATAATGTCAAAGCATGTTACGAAGACGTGAATTTTTAATCCTAGCGGTGTACCAAGTAGGTATTCGAATGCGGGGGAGAAAGTTTGGAGACCGCAAGTGACAAATTTAGTGCAAGTGTGGATTTGGCGCTTCGACGTGGGCCTGTTTCGATTCGGCGGCATGCCCTTCGGCTTTTCGCGAGCGCCCCGAAGCAGAAGTAGAAAATTCCACTGACCTGCTGCCAGAACTGCACCAGCAAGTAAAACCGCTCCTTCTTGAACAGCCAGTCCATGGATTGCACCGTCTGCAGGTCCATATCAACCGCGTTCAAGCCGCCACCACCACCGACAACACCACCGGCACCGACACTCGTAGGCGGCTGTGATGCTTGCGGAGGCGGCACGGACGTAACCGCCGCCGAAGACGGCTGCATGCGGACGGCTACTCCTCTCGACGACCGGCTCTTCTCCTCCTTCTCCAGCTGATGCCGCACCAGGAGCAGTTCCACCTCAGTGGCCAGCTTTCTTGTTCCTTATTTTATTTTTTCTGTTTCTCGTTCGAGTTTTTCCCCGCGATTATTTTCAATTATTCACAATACACAATCGTCATCTTCACCGAGAGATCAAATCCATCTTCGCCGCCGACGACACAGCACTTTCCACTTGATCATTCCCATGGACCGCGCACTCGTACGAAAAAAATCCGAAAAAAAAACTTTGCTTTTGTTGTGTTCACGCGAAGCTGACTGAACGAATCGGAAGCACGCCGGTTCAATCGGCTATTGGGCCGTTTCGTCTCGTGTCTGTTGTGTCGCACGTGCTGACGTCGGGATCGTCATCCCAACACTGAACTCGCTGAATCGCAGGAGGCATGCATGGTGCATCCGAGACGCGGTCCTTGTCTCGTCCGTCTTCTCTGTCGCCGCAAGCCACGCCTCCGTTGTTGTAAGCAGGCGCCCTCTGCCACCTCCGCCGCGAACCACCGCGTCGCCCCTCCTTCTCCCACCCGCCCCGATTTCGCTGCTTTTCTTTGTCCGACTCGCTGCGAGCATAGCGGGACCAATGCAAGGGGCCCACTCTGGAAGTAAAAGGCAGATATATTCTTTTTAGTTAAAAATCGAAGTATAGTCTATGTGCGCATTTCGCGCGTACGTACCCCTTCTTCTGCCACCCTCTCTGTGTGCTGCTGCTGCTGCTGCTGGGTGGTGGTGGTGGTGGGTTTTTCTCTTCGCTCTTCTTCGGACTCCAGCGAGAGGGGTAGGAGAGCGGGATAGGTATACCTACTACACACTCACACATAGAGCTTTCGGTGAGTGATGTATCTGGAGGGATGCAGGATAGGGGCGCATGTGCTGGGCGGAATGCCTTCGTGTGCTGCTGTTTTGGCATTCGCACTTGAGCCGGTGCAGTTCTTGGGATTAGGTCGGAGTGGTCGGAACTCCCTGGTCCTTCCGCCTGGATCTCTGCCACCTCTTGAACTGATCACTTTCCCTCATCGAGCTATTGATGATAACTTATTCTCATCGATGGTTTCTTCCGATTTCCATCATTTCCGATCCTGAAAATAAGAAAAAGATCATTCGGTCTATTGCTACAAGTTTCTGTATATGCCGCTAATTGGTTCATATAAACAAACACCCAGTATCAGTAAGACTTGGTTTAATAAATAATTATCTTCCGATAGTAATTGCTTCATTCAATAATAATCTTCGGAATAGTAGTGATTAGTTATTGAACTGATATTCTTCCAGTTCAATAAAAATTGTTTTCATTCATTTTTTTTTTAAAGACGTATAAAGTTTGATGTCTATTTCTACCCTTTGCGGCGTTTCCGACGTTGCTTTTCTTGGGTAAACTGATGACCGACGATCATCAGAGCTTTGGCACACTTCACTATTGTTCACTCCACACTTGAATAATTTCATTGATTTATAATTTTTTTAAATCAGTTTTTATCTAAATATCACATGAAAATCAGTTGGATTTGTAAATTCTCGATTGTTGATCTCTTATAACAAAATTGATAGATTGGCGATTATTAGTGAACAATATTTTTCGTCATCAAATCTTGTTCAATATGATATTCTTATTTAATAAAAAAAAAAACAGATTTGATGAAATTCGTGTCTATTTCTACCCTCTGCGGCGTGTTCCGTTGCCCCTGGTTGATGAGTAAATTGACCGACGATTAGGATTCAGAGCTTCAGAACACCGCTCTTGTTTACGCGGTCTATTTTTCATCCATTCATCAATAATTTCTCTAAATTCATTTTTATACACTTTTTCTCAATTGACTAGGCATTCATCATTTGTTCAAGTCATTATTTTCTCAATTTATCAATTGATTTCAGGCGTAAGTATACTATTCATATGAAGAAAGAAGTCTTGCATTTTCTTTAAACATTATGAAGGCAATTTACATGAAGACTGGGAAAAATATTAATTAGTGTTGGGAACGACGATAAAGCAAGACGGCAACCCGATCCGTCTGCATGTTTTATTACCGAAATCCTGGCCCCTCACGTTCCCACTGGATGGCCGCCACTCAGGCAGTCTTAAGCTAAGGGCTGACGGCTTAGCACGTTGAGTACCTGCGGTCTATAGTTGTGATAGTAGATTGTCTTAAGTTGTTACGAAGCATATTATCATTGTATATTATATATTATGTTGTCCACTCTGGCCCTTTTGTTACCTTACAGAAGTCAGAAGTGGGATTAAACTCCAAGTGTACGCCCACAATTTTTGAAAAATAATTGAAATTGAAATGTAGACCTCAAGTTAACTCACATGTTCAAGCAATGTTCGGGGTGAGCTTCCCGCAACCCAAAACGAAAGAACTGTATTCAAATGATAGTGAGCAGTGAATCCTGTTATTGAAGTTTGGTGCACACCTGGGTAATGGGTAATTATTGTGATGATGAACCGATCACCAGGACACCACCGAGAATATTCACACCGCTCAAGCCAGTCCCGACTCCCGAGCTCGCCGCTCGCAGTCGCCGAGTAGGATGCCACTACCACCCTCTCGAAACGAGGATGATGCTTGTTGTCGAGAAAAATACGAGATTGAAACGTGAGCTATCAGAACTACAAAACTGTGAGTACTCGTTCTAGTACCAATCTTGATGAGGCCATCATCCCGTTGTTTAAATGGGACGAAGAGAACAGTCAGAAGGTGATAATCGACAGGATTCGCAAATTTGATGAAGTGGTAACTTTCCATAACTAGAAATGACCGCGTGCGAATTAGCCACTATAGTTTACGTGGTACCTAACGCACGAATATTGTACGAATTCTTGCCGACCCCGTGTTTAGATTGGTACCTAAATGTTATAACTTGAATGAATATATTCAAAACACCACAAAACGCATAACAGGTGCAAGCTGATATGGGACCTACCCTCCTAGGTCAGACGCTCGAGCCGTGTTGGAGCGTCTAGACTAATGTCATGGTAAATTAAGATATTTCACGCAGTTCCCTTTTGGGTTGTTGACGCACATGGTCGTAAGAAATCTTAAATACGACGAACAAAATTGCAATTAAAGTAACGATTGTTGAAGTTTGGGAATGAGTGCGAATTTATTATTTTGTTAGTATAACAGTATAAGGAATGTCCGCAAGACAAGAAGATTTCCACAGTAAAATCGCCTCAAGAATGCCGTGGTTGTATTTCGTTTTCAATGTGTAAGTAATTTGGGGGAAAAGCAAGAGCATCGAAAATCGAAGTGCATCACACCACAGACGAGCCGATGGTTACGGACCGTATCGAATGACAGTTTGTGAGAGAGGTAATTTTATTGCATAGGTATTAGATGCTGACGAAGACGATGACGAGTATAATGTTTTTGATTGGTGTACCTTTACCTTTACATTATTACTGAGAGAAGGAAGGTATTTTACCTCACAAGTCGCAAGTTGTTTTGTGAAAACAAATGAGATCAAACACACGTTGAATGCTATCGCCACTACCTACTTTGTGTCAATGAGCAGTGCATGGAAGATGTAACCGTACTGTTTTGAATGTTTTTTGACTGTCACTTGTTTAAGAAATGCAGAAGACGAATGGAACAAGCCCATTAAATGAATACAGGGTGCCACCAGAGCGTGTATCAAGACTTGAAACACTAGCTGAATGCAAACCACGTCACGTTGCTGACTTTAGTATCTTGGCAAAATACAAGGTGACTTGAGCAGACTTGGTGAAATGGAGAGGCACCATCAAACGAAGAATTACCGAAGATCGAAAGGCTCAAAAGTAGAGATTCGACCAGACTCGAGCTGCAGCTACCAAATACGAGGAAGGCCAGCCGGTAATGGTTTTGAATGCGACATCAAGTACGGGCGACAGCAGGAAGCTACTGCCGAAGTTCAAGGGTCCATTCAGAGTTCGGAAAGTTTTGCCGAACGACCGTTACGAAGTCGAGGACTTACGAGAAGGCCGCACACGAGCTACCACGACCGTGATGGCGGTCGACAAGATGAAACCCTGGGTTGTTTTGAAAGGTGAGGATCAGAGTTTTTCATATTTCACGATCTGATTCAATCCTTAAGATGTGATGAGTAATACATGAAGACTAATAACGATTAGCGAGACTCAACCCTTGAAATATGATTATTCTCACCAACAAAGTACATGACTAGTGTTGGCAAAGGACCAACATAGTTCATGGTTGAAGTTGACAAAGGTCAACAAAGTACATGACTAGTGTTGGCAAAGGACCAACATAGTTCATGGTTGAAGTTGACTAAGGTCAACCAAGTACATGACTAGTGTTGGCAAAGGACCAACATAGTTCATGGTTGAGGTTGACAAAGGTCAACAAAGTACATGACTAGTGTTGGCAAAGGACCAACATAGTTCATGGTTGAAGTTGACAAAGGTCAACAAAGTACATGACTAGTGTTGGCAAAGGACCAACATAGTTCATGATTGAGGTTGACAAAGGTCAACAAAGTACATGACTAGTGTTGGCAAAGGACCAACATAGTTCATGGTTGAAGTTGACAAAGGTCAACAATGTACATGACAAGTGTTGGCAAAGGACCAACATAGTTCATGGCTGAAATTGACAAAGGTCAACAAAGTACATGACTAGTGTTGGCAAAAGACCAACATAGTTCATGGTTAAGGTTGACAAAGGTCAACAAAGTACATGACTAGTGTTGGCAAAGGACCAACATAGTTCATGGTTGAAGTTGACAAAGGTCAAGAAACTACACGAGCAGTGTTGGCAAAGGACCACCATAATTCATGACTGACGTTGACAAAGGTCAACAAGGTTCATGACTAGTGTTGGCGAAGGACCAACATAGTTCATGATTAAGGTTGACATATGTCAACAAGGTTCATGACTAGTGTTGGCCGTGGACCACCATAGTTTATGATTGACGTTGATAAAGGTCAACAAGGTTCATGACTAGTGTTGGCCGTCGACCACCATAGTTGATGACTGACGTTGACAAGGGTCGACAAGGCCCATGATTAGTGTTGGTCGAGGACCACCATAGTTGATGACTGACAAGGTTCATGACTAGTGTTGGCCGAGGACCACCATAGTTCATGAGTGACGTTGACAATGGTCAACAGAGTTTATGACTAGTGTTGACAAAGAACCAAGATGGTTGGATATGGGTTCTACCAAGGTCCAAGAAGCAGTATCCATCTAGAACCATTCGAGATCAACAGTGCCTCACGAGTACGTTGACGGTTGCTGATCGACCAAGATGGATGGATATGGGTTCTACCAAGGTCCAAGAAGCAGTATCCATCTAGAACCATTCGAGATCAACAGTGCTTCACGATTACGCTGACGGTTGCTGATCGACCAAGATGGATGGATATGGGTTCTACCAAGGTCCAACAAGCAGTATCCACGAAGCACATTCGACACCAACGGTGCCTCACGATTACGCTGACAGTTGCTGATCGACCAAGATAGATTGGTATGGGCTCTACCAAGACGCAGTACCTATGCAGGACCATTCCATCAAGCTGAATGGACATGGGGTCTATCAAGGACCAGTACTCATGTCACTGGAGAAGAGATGACATCAATTTGGTGTGTCATAAAACAAGGAATACAGTCGAGTTGATGGAAGATCAACAAAAGTCATGCCAAATGAGTTTCAATTCGATTCGTATCCGGGCATCACCAAATGCAACAAAAAGGGAAGTTGAAAAATTTTGCTATTCACGGTTCAAGTATTTGTACCTGTTTTAGAGTGATTGCTATTCTGAGGACAGAATAAGAAGTCAGGATGGCCGAATGTTGGGAACGACGATAAAGCAAGACGGCAACCCGATCCGTCTGCATGTTTTATTACCGAAATCCTGGCCCCTCACGTTCCCACTGGATGGCCGCCACTCAGGCAGTCTTAAGCTAAGGGCTGACGGCTTAGCACGTTGAGTACCTGCGGTCTATAGTTGTGATAGTAGATTGTCTTAAGTTGTTACGAAGCATATTATCATTGTATATTATATATTATGTTGTCCACTCTGGCCCTTTTGTTACCTTACATTAGATAGATCTTGCAATCAATTGAATATTGATCGATTGATTTCAAAACAAAATTGAAAAATTTCGTCAATTATTTATTATCAATTCACAGAACAATATTTTTCACACGAATAACCTTTATCCTTGGCGTAAGCTGGCCGTGCCCTGTTTATTATGCCAGTAAAGTTTCTGCGAATTACACGGCCAGGCAGTCGCTTTCCGCAAATTTTATTTTTGTGAGAATTTCAGATTATCTCACCGCAGTGATATGTGTGTATCGGTATATTCATTGAATCGATTGGTCAAGTTAGCACACTAATTATTGATTGATTGATTTGAAAAAAAAATTGTATTCGTCAACGAGTACATAAAACGGTGTTTCTTTGCCTGGATAATGACCCCCACGTTTGAAATTTTCCAGCTTTCCTCAAAGCAAGTTGAAGCGAAAAGGTGAATAAGTCAGCACCGGTGCTGTATCATCAGGCATTTTCTTTCTGAATGCCACTTTTCGCGTTGCTTCTGGATATATTCTCTCCAATGTCTTGCGAAGTTCGAAGAATAGCAATGATTATTTCGTTTTTTCAGACATTACAGTTATTTGACTTTATTATTGATGAGAAAAACCGACTCAATAATAAGCATATTCAATCACTCAATCGCGAACAATACAATGTTTTGCCATTTCAATTCAAAATGACATTTTCCGCCTTTGAAAGAAAGAAACATTTACCTTTGACATGTTTATACTTTATAGCGAATATCAGCGACAGGCGTTCTTGTTCCGTCTGACTTTTTGCGTATTTCGTATTTTATCAAAGTTTTGAGTCTTTGACGTTACTCCACTTGGGTAGACTGCTTGAAAATCAACCGTCAGTGACTGTTGCTCAAAAAAATCTCAATTTTTCTTGCTTCAGGCTATATTTACGGTATTTGCCACATATCTCTAAACATATTTTGGAAAAACTTCCAACTTTTCTCTGCAAGTAATTATCGGTTACAAATATTTAATCTTCAAATTGCAACGCTTCGTTGGTCTTCACCAACTTCATCAGGCAATTGAAATTTGTGACTGATTTTTTTACATTATTCTTTGTATGTATAATCATTCTTTATAAACTGTAGTCTATTTAGCCGCCTCGAACTCAAACTCCCTGAATCTCTGAATTTTTCTTCTTAATTTCCATTTTTGTTTCATGAACGCACTACTTCCACTATTCGTAGTTATCAACATACTTTCAAAACATGAAGAATAAAAAAGTTTTCTAAAACAAAATGTTTGAATTGGTCAATGAATTTCGAGATAGCTTGCAACTTATCTCGATGGAGGATGAAGTCTGGCGTTGCAAATCAAATATTGTATGAAGATTAGATATTTACTAGATGGTTTTGCAAATTGATTATTGATTTGCCAACAGAACTCATAGATTATCGATTTATTAATTATTAGCTAAGAGAACAATATCTTTCTCAAATAAATCTTTGTTCGTATGCTCTTTATTTGATACCTGAAAGAATGGCCCTGATAAAATTGGTGTCTATTTCTATACCCTTTGCGGCGTTTTGCGTCACTCTTGCTTGATACGGGCGAGGAATCGAGGATACGGGTAAACTGACCGGCGATTAGGAATCAGAGCTTCAAGAACACCGCGGTTGTTTACTTTACGCGGTTCATTTTTCATTACCTAATTCAAAAATAATTTTTCCGAATTCGTTTCTATTTATTATTTTCAGTGATTTGGCCATTCATCATTTTCTCACAATCAATTTTTTTTTTCCAGTTCATCATTTGATTCTAGGCGGTCAGTACTATTTACATCGAGATTTAAAGAAGGAAGTCTTGCACTTTCCTGATATATAAAGGCAAATATTGTGTACAAATGGATTGTTGATCGATTGATATTAGAACAAAATCCATAGATTCATCAATTATTATCAATTCACAGAACAATATTTTTCACTCGCATACATACATGTGTGTATTATAGGTATATTAGTTGAATTTTATTGTATGGTCAAGTTTGCGAAATATTCATATTATTGATTGATTGATTGATTGATTGATTGATTTTTTCAACAAAAAAGATTGTATTCGTCAACAACTTTGTAAAACAGTGTTTTTTCACCTGGATAATCACCTTCACATTTGAAAAAATCTCAACTTTGCTCAGTGCGAGTTATGGCGTCAAGGTAAATACATCAGTTATCAGCGAGCGCTATGATCAGGCATTTTTCTCTCCGCTTTTTACGTTTTTTTGGGGATATCCTCTTGAATTTTTTTCTCAATTCGGAGAAGAGCATTCAGTATTTAGTTCTTCTCCAGACATTGAAGTTATTGGATGTTACTGATAATGAAAAAAAAAAACCACTCAGTAACAAACATACTCAATCATTTCATCGCAAATATTATAAAATATATACAACATAAAATTTTCATTTTGCTATCATGTACTTCAAAGCATCAGATCCGAGGTCCAAGCCTGAAGCAAGTTTGCATGCAGGTTCATTGATTATAAGGTGATTAATTTCTTTCAACAGAATATAGTCGACAGATTGATCAATCGAACTCGTAGAATGATATATAGCCTTACACCCCAAGGTAGACGAGGCTTAGGATTAAGTATGTGTTAAGTAACTAAATAAGTAAGAATTAAATTTTTCGCCGAGAACTGAACCTTCACCTCTGGCTTATTGACTTACTTCATAGCGAAAATCAGCCACAGGCATTCTCGTTTCGTCCGATCTTTTTGTGTATTTTGTCAAACTTTTCCTGCTCAGTTTTTCACTTTAATCGTATACCAGATTCATCTTATAACATTGAATAAACAGCAATAGATAAAATTGATTTGATATTGATAGGTTGAATGATGGTTCAACAGCTAATATCCGCGTCAGACATTCTCTTCCTACTTGCCGGGTAAAGTCTCTTAAATCGCCCTGGTGCAGAGAACAGAATTCAAAAAATTTTCAACTGATGGTTGTTTGTTTTATTGCTTCATCATCTCTGTATTCAATTCAGTTCTGTGCAATATTCCAATTACTTAACCCTTGGATGCCCAAGCGGGGTAACCTGGGTCCCCCACATTCGGAAAATTGTCTGTAACTTTTTCGTATGTGGGAGTAGGCGATCCAATTCACAGCTATTTGTCAAATGGAATGTGGGCTTGAGTCTCAATGTCAAATTTTGGAAATTTCAGCACAGGTGTAAAATAACTAGGATAAATAAGGTGAGTGGGCCCTCAAAGTACCCCACTTGGGTATCTATGTGATTTTGATGATTTAGCATGCCAAATGGCCTGCGATACTCGTCGAAAAAAAATTTGCGATACCCATCGGCGTAACATTACTGCTTTCATGTCTGTTGATTGTGCTATGAGAGAATAATCTATTTTTGGCTCGTTTTCAGTCATATTCTCTTCTTTATAAGTGGACAGTCAGTGTGTTGAGACTATTTCCAAATTTATAAAAATGTATTTCATTTCTTTTCAATATCCATAGTAAAATCTTCCACTATAATACGTCTAAGTGGTTATTATGAAGGTATCAAGTGTTTTGAATAATCTGGCAATATCTGGCACGTGAAATTTGCGAAAAATTGGCGGGGGACCCTGGTGACCCCCCTTGGGTCTCAACGTAGATTTTCGTAGCTTGGGTATCTAAGGGTTAAGCTGTCGAATATGAAGCATTAGTATAGAGTATTGACCAGCAGTGACAATCTGGGTCATTATTATACAATTATTCATCAGTTATACATAGAGATAATGGTGCAAACTATGATCTTACTTCGAAACAAATCAATATGACGCGTTTTAGCTTTTTCAAATTTCAAAATTGAAAAAGCAACAAAGTGATAACAAAACAGTTTTTCTTTACGAAAAAGATGAGGTGATTTCAAGTCTGGGTAATGTTTGAGGACGATTTTTTTCTTAATCAGAATAATTTTGCACATATTGCAATGAGCAAATATGTACATTTCCAAATTTAGTCTATATGAGAGAGCTTTAAAAAGTCCAGCAACTTCACTTATGCATCCGGCAAGCTTTCGAACGGCTCCTCCGCCAATTGTACGGGTTTGTAGCTTATCTCCAAGTCGGAGTTTCCGGGTTCGTCGCTTATACCAGAGTCGGAGTTTCCGGGTTCGTCGCTTATACCAGAGTCGGAGTTTCCGGGTTCGTCGCTCATATCAAGTCGGAGTCTCCAGCGAATATCTAACAATCTTCCATATTTGCCAAATGGTTTAAAATATCAATATCGTTGTTCCATTACTCGAATCCTATCAACTGTTTATATAATAAATCACTGGATATTCATTCATTCCGTACCAAAACTTACGTTTGACAAAGAAAACATTCATTATACACCCAAAAATCGACATATTCCAGTAGTGATAACTCAGGCGGCGCAAGTGATTTGGCGTTTTAAACCGGGGCGACAGTTCTACTTAGTGACTCCAAAAGTAAGGGTTTTGACTGGGATAACGAATCGAATCTTTGAGGTAAGATTATAAATGTCCCTAAATTAGTGAATGAATGACGGTCTGCGTGTCTGAAAATGCTCGTTTTGGCTACATTGATACCTTGGATAGTGAAAAATGAAAAAAACTAGGCTAGTAAAGCACTTGGTGATAATATTCGCAAAAATGACGGAATTATTGTCTAAGGGGTTTCTGATGATGCTATTGCATGAAAACGTGGATTAGTAGGATACACTTTTGCTACCTTCTCTTGAATCGAAAATTCAGATTTGTCAGATGATTGCCCCAAAATAAAATGTATGGGCAATGCTATTCATTTTTCAAATTTTCCAAAAAAATCCAAATATTTTGGAAATTTTGAAAATTAAATAGCATCCCCGCACTTCTCTTCAAGGAAGTCGCATTCCAAATCTAAACTTTGCTTTCTCAAAAAAAAAAATGGATTACACTGATCCACTTTCCTGGTTGAATCAGAGACACTTGAGAGCGCCGGTCGATTGCTATACGAAATGTGCTAACGTCTCTGTGCTGAATAGCCCCCCACAGGGAAAAAAATTCCAACAGAAATTTATTTTTGAGGTCAATTTGGAAGGAGAAAGAATAGCTCATCCACTGTAGGTTTTCATTTTTTTTTTTTTTTTTTTAGAGAGTTGCAAATGAAGGGGACTTTTTCCCTAGTCTTTAGCTGGTCCGAAGCGGTGGTGTTCGAGTACAAAGTTACAGTTTGCGAGTCCAAATGCGAGCTCAAACTCTCAAAGCAAAGCACGCGAGTACAAAGTGACAGTTTTCGAATACAGAGTGCCAGTATGCAAGTACGAAATGGCAGTTCGTGAGTCCAAAGTCACAATCCTTGAGTACAATGTGATAGTGTGTGAGTATAGAGTGACAATTAACGAGTATAAAGCGACTGTTAGTGAGTTCAAAGTGAGTACGAAGTGACAGTCTTTCAAGTACAGAATGTCAGAATGCGAGTATGAAATGACAATTTTGAAACTAAAGTGACAATTCGTGAGTACAGTGTGAGAGTGTGTGAGTATAAAGTGACAGTTCAATGGACCAAGTGATGATTTGCGAGTTTGAAGTGACAGTGTGCTCGTACAATGTGACTGTTCGTGAGTCCAAAGTGACAGTTCACGATTCCAAATCGCAAGCTCAAAAAGACAGTTTGCGAGTATAATGCGACAACTCGTTGGGTACAGTTGAGCTCGTGAGTACAGGGTGACAGTTTTTGAGTTTAGAGTGATATTAGCGAGTCCAAAGTGTCAGTTCAATGACGAACTGAGAGTTAGCGAGTTTAAAATGACAGTTCTCCAGTTCAAAGTGACAGTTTGTTAGAACAAAGTTACAGTTTGCGAGATCAAATCACGAACTCAAAGTGCCAGCGCGCGAGTTCAAACTGACAGTTTCCGAGTGGAGACCAACAGTTTGCGAGTACGAAATGACAGTTCAATAGACTGAAACGACAGTTTGCGAGTCCAAAGCGACAGTTTGCCATAGTACAAATTTAGAGTTTATGAGCCCAAATCGCAAGTTCGAAGTGCCAGCCTGCGAGTACGAAGTGGCAGTTTTCGAGTACAATGTGACAGTTTTCGTGTACAGAGTGACAGTATGCGAGTACACAATCACAGCTTGTGAGTCCAAAGAGACAGTTCGTGCGTACAGGGTGACAGTTCGCTAGTCCAAAGCTACAGTTTTCCAGTACAAAGTTAGTTTGCGAGTCCGAATTACGAGCTCGAATTGCCAGTCCGCGAATAGAGAGGGGCGTTTTTCGAGACAGCATGCGACTTATGCGAGTACAAAGTGACAGTTTCTGAGTTCAAAGTCAAAGTAACAGGTGATGAGTACAAAGACACAGTTCGTGAGCACAGGGTGACAGTTTTTTTTTTTTGGTATGGTGCCAGTTTGATAGTGACAATTCAATAGACCAAAGTGACAGTTTGCTAGTACAAAGTTACAGTTCGCAAGTCCAATTCGCGAGCTCAAAGTGACGACATGCAAACAACAAGGGACATTTTTCGAGAACAAAGTGACGTTATGCAAGTACAAAATGACAGTTCGTGAGTTCAAAATAACAGTACGTGAGTATACAAAGTGGCAGTTCATTGGACGAAACTGCCGGTTTGCGAGTTGAGGTGACAGTATTCGTGAATTCAAAAAAGCATGTTCTACAATTGTGACACTGACAGCCAATTCTCAGCCCAGTCATTCATTTGGATCCTTAAAAAAAAATAAAACTGGATTTATCATGCCGTTGACGCTCAGGTAGCCAACCGAAACAATAATGACAAAACAATGGACAATCCCGATAGTTGAAAAGTAAGAATAGTCATAGCTTGATGCTCCTCAACATGTTCGCGAGCACAAAATGACAGTTCGCAAATGCAAAATGACATTTGGCGAGTAAAAAGTTCTCAGTTTAGATAACAGTTCTCAAGTAGTTTGAAATGACAGTTCGTGAGTATAAAATAATAGTTCGTGGTTCGTGGAGTACACTGTGACAATATGTGACTAGAAAGTGACAGTTTTAGAGAACCGAGTTACAGCTTTCGAGTACAAAATGACGTTCGTGAGTACAGGGTGACAGTTTTTGAGTTTGGATTGATGTTCGCGAGCACAAAGTGACAGTTCGCAAATGCAAAACGACATTTGGCAAGTAAAAAGTAACATGACAGTTTTCAAGTACAGAGTGCGAATATACGAGTACGGACAGTTCGTGAGTCCAAAGTGATAGTTCGTGAATACAGTATAACAGCTTGTGAGTATAGAGTGATAGTTCGCTAGTAAAAAGTGATAGTTCAATAGACGGAGTGCGAGTTTGAAGTGACAGTGTGCTCGTATAACGTGACTGTTCGTGAGTTCAAAGTGACAGATTAGGAGTACACAAAGTGTCACTGCGCGCCAGTATCGCGTATGAAATGATAGCCCGTGAGTCCAAAGTGACAGTTCATGAGTATAGGGGTGACTGTGAGTATAAAAAGTGAAGATGCGTGATAGTTTTTGGGTATACAATCAGTTTGTCAGTACAAAATTACAATTTGCGAGATCAAATCACAAACTCGAATTGCCAGCGCGCCAGTACAAAGTGACAGTTTTCGAGTAGAAAGTGACAGTTTCGAAAACTATTTTTTGGGGATAACCAGCCTAATTTTCGATTCTCCATCACCTCCTTAAATTATTAACTAAACCTTATCACCCTGTATAAAGGCAATCTGAATAATAATTGATTTTCTTCTAGACAGTGACAATTCATTGAAGTGACATTTGAATCTCCGGATTGAGAGTTTCAGCACAGTTCAAAGTAACAGTCACGAGTCCTGATCGCTAGATTGAAAAAAGAGTTTGCGAATATGTGACAGTGAGCGAGTACAACGTGACTCTTCGTGAGTTCAAAGTGACAGTTTACTATTACACGAACTGTCACTTCGCGAGTCTATATCAGCTCAAAGTGACGGTTTGCGAGTATAAAGTGACAATTTTCAAGAACAAAGTGACAGTATACGAGTGCAAAATGACCTTCTTGAGTACAGGGTATGAACACTATGAACAATTTGTGAGTATAAAGTGACAATTCGCTACTACAAAGTGACAGTTCGCGAGTTCGTTAGTCCGAAGAGGCAGTTTGCAAGTCCAGAGTTATACAGTTCGCGAGTCCAAATCGCAAGCCTCAAGCGACAGCACACGGGTACATAATAACAGTTTTCAAGTACAGAGCCAGTATGCAAATACGAAATGACATTTTTTGAGTATAGAGTGACAGTTCGCGAGTACAAAGTGATCGTTCAATAGACGAAGTGAGAGTTTGAGGTGACAGTTTACTCGCAAAGGGACAAAGCGTGAGTACGCAGTAACAATAAGCGAGTAAAAGTGACAATTTTCGAGAACAAGGTGCCGGTATGTGAGTACAAATACAAAATATCCTTCGTGAGTACAGGGTGACAGTTCAGTAGACCAAAGTGATAGTTCGATAATACAAAATGATAGTTCGTGAGTACAAAGTGATAGTTCTCTAGTTCCGAGCGGCAGTTCGCGAGTTTGTTAGTCCGAAGCACACGAGTACAAAGTGACAGTTTTCAAGTACAGAGTGCCAGTATGCAAGTACGAAATGCCAGTTCGTGATTATGAAGTGATAGTTAGTGAGTACAGTGTGACAGTACGCGAGTAGAAAGTGACAGTTTTCGGAAAAAAAATGACAGTTTGCTAGTACAAAGTGACGTCGTGAGTACAGGGTGACAATTTGTGAGTTCAGAGTGACAGTTCTTGATACAAAATGATAGTTCGCGAGCACAAAGTGACAGCTCGCTAATCCAAAGCGGCAGCTTGCGAGATTATAATTACAGTTTTCGAGTTCAAATCGCGAGCTCAAAGCGACAGCATGCGAATACAAAGTGACTGTTTTCGAGTTAAGGGTGCCAGGCTTTCGTATGCAAGTACGAAATTACAGTTTGTGAGTCCAAAGCGATAGTTCGTGAGTATAGTGTGACAGTACGCGAGTAGAAAGTGACAGTTTTCGAGCATAAAATGACAGTATGCGAGTACAAAATGGCGTTCGTGATAACAGGGTGACAGTTTGTGAGTATGAAGTGACAGTTCGCGAGTATAGAGTGACAGTTCGCGAGTACAAAATGATAGTTTAATAGACCAAAGTGACAGTTCGCAAATACAAAATGACAGTTTGCGAGTAAAAAGTGACAGTTTTCTAGTCCGAAGCGGCAGTTTCTTTTCAAGCACAGAGTGTCAGTAGACAAGTACGGAATGACAGTTTGTGAGTATAAAGTGATAGTTCGTGAGTACACTGTGACAGTACGTGAGTAGAAAGTGACAGTTTAAGAGAACAGAGTGACAGCATTCGAGTATAAAATGACGTTCGCGAGCACAAAGTGACAGTTCAATAGACCAAAGTGACAGTCCGCAAATGCAAAATCACATTTGGCGAGTAAAAAGTAACATAACAGTTTTCAAGCAAAGAGTGCCAGTATACGAGTACGAAGTGACAGTTCGTGAGTTCAAAAGTCCAAAGTGATAAGTGGAAGTTCGAAGTGACAGAGCGCTCGTATAACGTGACTGCTCGTGAGTTCAAAGTGACAGATTAGGAGTACACGAACTGTCCCTACGCGTCAGTGTGTGCGTATAAAATGGCAGCTTGTGAGTTTAAAGTGACAGTTGATAATAATAATAATAATCAACTGACTTTATTCTACATTTCAGAGTAAAATACAGAAAAAAAGTACATTGATGCACATAATGAGTTTAGGGGCGACTGTGGGTATAGAGTCTCAGTATAAAACGACAATGCGTGGCCGTTTTTGGCTATACATGTACAACGTCAGTTTGTCAGTACAAAGTTAGGTACAATTTGCCAGATAAAATTACGATCTCAAATTGTCAGCGCGCCAGTACCAAGTGACAGTTTTCGAGTAGAAAGTGACAGTTTTCGAGTACAAGATGACAATTTTCGTGTACAGAGTGACAGTATGCGCGTACAAAATAACACCTCGAGAGTCAGAAATGTCGTCAGTAAGTGAGTAAGGGTGATAGTTTGCAAGTACAAAATGACAGTTTGCAAGTACAAAGTTACAGTTTTCGAGCTCAAAGTGACAGCACGCGAACAAAAATAGGCTTTCTCCGAAATCAAAGTGACAGTATGCAAGAACAAAATGTCAGTTCGTTGGTGCCACTTGAATAGACCAAACTGACGGTTTGCGAGTTTGAAGTGACAGTGCTCGCGAATCTAATATTTTCCACAGATGAGAGTTCAGAGTGACAATTTACAAGTACACAGAGTATCACTTCGCGAATTCATATCGCGAGCTCAAAGTGACAGTTTGCTAGTATTCAATAACAGTTCGTGAGCACAAAGTGTCAGTACGCGAGTAGAAAGCGGCAGTGTTCTAGAAAGAGAAATTGACAGTATGCAGGTACAAAATCACATTTGTGAGTTCAAAGTGACAGTTCGTGAGTACAAAAGGCCAGTTCGCTAGTCAATAGTGACAGTTTGCGCGTAGGTATAGAGGTAAGTTTGCGGGTTCAAATCGTGAACTCGAAGTGACAGCACGCGAGTACAAAGTGACCGTTTTTGAGTTCAAAGTGATATTTCGTGAGCACAGAGTAACAGTTTGCGGGTTTAAAGTGACAGTTTTCGCGAATCTAAAGGGGCGTGTTCGTTGTGATGCCCTGTCTGATCACTCTTGACCGAGCCATCGATTCGAATTTTCCAAAGACGGATACTGAACTGGATTTATTAAGCCATTGACACGCAGTTCTCCAACCGAAACAATAATTCCCCGAAACAATAATTGAATCGTCAAACAATAAAATTCGGTGTTCTCAAGACATTTTTACGACTGAAGCGCATACGATTAACCCTTTCAACCTCCATGCTTTACGACCGCTTCGATTAAGGCATTTTCTTCCCCCGGAGCTTTCGTGAATTTTATTATATTAGTAGGTACGACACAAAATTGAATCGTTAAAAGCGGGCGACAAAAAATCGCACTCAGGTGGTGTGTGCCAACTTTTAATAAGCCAATGTCGAGACAAAGCGCCTGGGCTGAGCTCCGTGTGTACGCATATGGGTATGACCTCGAGGGCAATAATTCTGGGTGAATAATCTCAAAGGCAGATGTTTCGGAGAGCTCATCCTCGTAATACACACACACACACACACACACCAGTCAACTTTTTCCAATCAACTTTGACTCGACCTCATTAGTGGCTCAATTATTCGAACTTTTAATCATGTTCCAGGCATCCGCGAGCTCAACAACAATAATAACGCAAGCACATACATACAGGCAAACGCACAGACATAACCCTGAAGTCTCTGCCGGTGTCTAGTTTCTCGTTTATTTTTCGTTTTCGATGTGAATCATCGCAATAAATTGAACGGTCGAAAAAGTGCACACAGCTCATTTGATTGTCTTTCCAGCGTATTTTCCACCTTGTTTTCGACGCTTTCAGTTGGTTATAATTCAAGTGTCTCGGTTCAAAGAAATGGGGGGAAAAGCTCCGCATAAGTAGTCGCTAACGATCAGTTCGAAGCACCTGTTCCGATATCTATTGATGAGTATTACCGCCACACACTCACTACTTACTACTGACATTTCCGGTCGGCAGTTAAAGACAATTTAATTCCTTCACGTTCGCTTCGAAAAATCTACATCTGTTGTCTGTTGAATATACTACCGTACGAACATGTGGATTTGTATATTATTGATTATAGGCCGTGCGGGCAGAGACACAAAACACAAAAATTACTTCCTGCTTTTCAAGCTTCACTAATTTTCGCTGATAGCTAATATCCCGGCTTTTAAACTCTTGACGATTTATTACAACGCAGTTATTTGCACGTGTGTGTGAACTCATCATCGAGTTCAACTGACACAGAACTCAGTCACTGACCATTCACCAATCGGCCACTACTGCTCAGCTCAAAATCGGAGCTTTTCAAAAAATTCTTGTCCAATTCACAATTCCAATTAATTTGATCATGCTTTATCTCATGCTGTACTTTGACTCGATTTTTTCACTTACAAGAAATCTCGCAAAAAATCAAAATAAAACACCGTAGTAAACAAATAGTTATGCTAAATTTGCTCAAATTGTGTTAATCAGTATGCAATCGGTACAACAGTATCAGTTTCAAGTCGGCGAGCGGCGACGATTTCGATCCGAACGGCAGCCGCTCGAACTGGAACGACCTGCAGTTGGCATCGAGCAAAGAAAATTAAAATAAACGCAATACCTGGCTATATATGAACAAAAGAAATGCAAACCCCTACCAATCAAGCGTGCCGTTATTACCGCTAACTACTACAACATTCGATATATGTTAATACGTTTCCTATTGGGAGCGATATTATTCCACGCGATCGCTTTTCCAAGAACACACATAATATTAAAAAATTGATTTTCCCTCCGTCCCATTCGTCGCCCCCGACTCCCACCGCCGCCCCCCTCGCCTGCGATTTTCTCCACAATCCCATCGTATAAAAAAATAAATATTCATAACCCCCACACACACACCACCAATGACTATAACGAGGCGAAAAACGCCATACGTATCGAGCTAATAATTATCAAACGAAATAATATAATCATATTCTCGCGTTCTGTATACGTACGCACGTATATAGGTACAAGAGATCGGGCGTTAATGGTGCGACAGTTGTCCAATTTTCAACATTTGGAGATCTCGTGTCCAGATAATCTAACGGCCAATCTATAGGTTAGGGTTACTGTAAAATTAATTACCCCGCGGAGTATTATTTCCCCGTTCATTCCCACTAGACTTCTTATACTTTTTTTTCTGCCGGTCAACCCATACGCGACAACATTGCATTTACGCGTGTATTTGCCGATAACAAATACTCGCGTGTTTGATGGGAATAACGCGTAAAAGCATATACGGAGGAAATTTATGAATTATTCTCTCGGCACCCAATCGAACGGGTCGGGCCCGGAATAATTGAATAAACATCGAGTTATTGTATGGGTGTGCGTGTGTGCGTTGAATTTCGAGAAAATCGCCAATATTGCTCTCGCGCCCGCTTATTGCCCATATACGCTATGGCTTTTTTATTGATTTTTTCTTTTTTTGTGTTGTGTGAGTGCGTTGTAGTTGAATTTATCGTCGGTTCATCGAGGTTATAAAACGCGCGGATATCTATCGATTGAATCTTGCAGGTTGTGCGGAACACCTGCTGAAATACGTTGGATTTTTAATGTTTCCGAAACTTTTTCCATTCGTAACTGTAACCTGTAGGCATACCAGATAGCACTGGATGTCCTATGGACGTCCATTAAGTGTCGAGTATGGGTCCTCACTCCTCCTCACTTTAAATTTTATGTATTGCCAAATTTTTGTGTTCGACCCCTTCGTCCCCTTCCTACCCTACTTTAAAATTTCACGTAAAAGCTTGGCTAAGCTTGGATACATCCACTTGTACACAAAGGGATCTCTAATGTAATGTATTTATCTGCGTACCACAATAAATACACGCCAACAATTATTTACGCTTGGAAATATCGCAGGTACTAGATAGATAGATAGATAGATAGATTGGCTTTAATAATATTTATTTTCGTCTGTGATTTTACAGTAAGTGTAAATGAAATATAAAGATTGATATTTCACTCATAAATAAAATTAAGGACATGTCCAAACACTAAATCTAAAAACAAGGGAGAAAGTGGGTAGGTGAGTAATAAGTTAACAAATAAGGAACAATAAAATCAAAGCTCGAAAAATTCCCCAACGGAGTGAAAAGCCTTGTCAACTAAAAAGTCATACAAGCTCCGTTTGAAAGCTGCATAATTGCAATCACTAGTTACATCACTTGTCAATTGCAGGAACTTATTAAAACACTTAATTCCTTGATACATGTGACTGTTCTGACCGAGTCCCAGTCGTGAATAAGGAAGCTCAAGGGAGGAACCACCTCTCGTCCTATAGACATGCTTGTCGCGTCCACTTGGCAATGTAGATTTGAGCTTCTTAACGTTCAATACGATCTGATAAATCAACTGCTCAACAATTGAAGTGGTCCACTCAAAAATTTCGCCCGATTTCAAATACAAATATCTTGGAAAAAAATGGACCGATTCTCAAAAGTGCAGTGTTTTTCGACAGCTTATTCTTCTCACTATAAGGTGCCCCGATAGACCAAACAATTGATTACATAATGCATAATATACAGGGCGACAACAAAAAAAGAGTTGAAATGTTCCATTTCAAAGCACGTCCCACTTTTGCAAAAAAATTCGCTGAGTCTTTCCGAGTACATTTTTTAGAAGTGCACATCCATGGCTCGAAACGGTTTTTGAAATTTCTTTGGTTACAGGGTGATGTGAAAGAAACAACTTTTTGTTTTTGTAGTGGTAACTTTTTTATTTGTTGACCGATTTCCAAAATTTGGAGCTTATGTTGAAGCGAAGACCTCAGGTAAGATAAGCAAGACTGATCTTGAAATGCTCGCAATGAGTAGTTCATTCAACGACAAGTTGATTCTTGTTGAAAAATCCTCCCAAATCGGATCTCGGCGTCATTTCATGCTCAGGTCACATTTGATCCAACACATTTGATCCAACCCCTCTTTTCAAAATTATGTGTTATTTCAATTCTGTGATTCGATTCCTCTTAACTGAGGTCTTCGCTTCAACATAAGCTCCAAATTGTGGAAATCGGTTAGCAAACAAAAAAGTTACCACTATAAAAACAAAAAGTTGTTTCATTTTACATCACCCTGTAACCAAAGAACAGTGTAACAGTGACCCGGCATACGATTTCGCGACGACTCCCGAAAAATCCTACACATTTCGCGTAGAATTCTGCCGTGCTCTAGGGCCGGCGCCTCCGCCAAAATGAACAGATGTCTCTTGATCGAGCGTTGAAGGTTCCATGTATTTCAGTTACCAAGCCATCACGTATATGTTCTGGAATGCACTGGAACGCTCCGCACTTGTACACTGCGACCTAACGAGAAGAGTCTGGAAAGATCGCGTGTCATCCAGAATGCACGGGAATCACCGCTCTAGCAATACAAAGACCAAAAGTCGAAAAGTAATACAAAAACCGCGACGAAAATGATACGAATTCGCCGACTTTGGCGTTCGCCGTAAGACAGTCGAAACTTTGTCGAATTTTCACTTGGGGCTCACGAACTGAGACTTTACGCCTACGAAATGTTCATAATTTTTCAACATAGGAACCTAGTAAATCCTATATATTGTCGTAACAACTCAAATCAACACTTTTTACAGAAAATCAGGGCTCTTTATGTCACAAAGACTCATTAACACAGCTAGACAGAGAGGGAGGTACAGAGGATTCATAGATACGGACCAAGATAGCATGCAGCACACAAGGTCGTATTAGATACAGAATAAGACGGTACCAAACAGGCTGTGGATGAGGTTACATACAATATGTCACAAAACCGCGGTACATTTGAACTACTTGCGTCGTTTTATGCGTAGGCAGTTACCTAAAATGTCTGATCCGAGACTTTTTCTATTTCTATTTTCTAGCCTCTCCGATTTTTTCTTTTTTTGAAGAAGAAGAACAAGAATTAGCAGGTGCAGTTCGTGGTATCATTGCCGATCGAAAAAACCTCGTAGATAAAATCTTTCTCGTGAATTCAACTTTGAGCTATCAAGGAAGCGTCAGGAATTTCAAGGTTTACAACGTGCTTTATTTCTGCGGCTTTTGGACAATAGCTAATAGGCAAATAATTGCGGATCCGGAACAAACGCCCCCAGCAAAACACCCCAAAAAAAAACGCCCCCGGAATAAACACCCCCGGGGAAAAACACCCCCGAGAAAAAATAACCCTGGGATAAAACACCCCCGGGAAAAAACACCTCCGGAAAAATCGTCCTCGGAAAAATCGCCCCCAGAAAAACCGCCCATGGGAAAAAAGGCCCCCGAAATAAACGGTGCCAAGACAATTTGTCGCGGACAATTTGTCGTAAGCGAGGTCGCAAGAGGAACGACAAAAAACAAAGAAGCCACCAAGTCCTCGGAGCGCAAGGGGGCTCATTACACATGGAACACAATGGGGCTCAATGAAGGACTCTAAAAAAACATTATCAAATACAAAAAGGTCCGATAGAGTTCCGAAAGTCATGGAAGAAAGCAAGGGGGCTCAGCAGGACTACAAACGATATTGAAGACACATTACAAGGGGGCCTTATGAAGCTTCAGATAACAAGGGAAGGCAAATGGGGCTTACTGCTACTATGAAAACCAATAGTAGTCTGAGAAGCAGGCTAATTATGGCTCCATACTATACTTGAGAGACAAGGGGGCCCGATAGGGCTTTGAATACCACATGAAGACACAAGCTGCTTACTACTGCTCTGAAAGCCACGAAAAGATGTAAGGGGGCCCAGTGTAGCTTTAAGAGACGTTGAAAAAATAAGGGGGCCCAGCGGAGCTTTAAGAGAAGTTGAAAAACAAGGGGGCCCAATGAAGTTATCGACACACACAAAAAGGCAACAGGGGGCTTACTGGAATTCTGATAGCCAAGAAAAAACATAAACATCAGGTCTCCAAACTACACTTACGGACCCAAGGAGGTCCGATAAGACTCCGAATATCACTAAAGCAGAAGTTGCTCATGACCGCCCCGGAAACGGATGTGAGGGGGCTCAGCAAAGCTTAAAAAAACATTGAAGGAACAAGGGAGCCTAATGGAGCTCTGGATAACCCAAGAAGGCAAAAGGGACGAACTGGAATTTTAATAGCTGAGAGAAAAACACAAGGGGGGTTACTTACTAGGGCTCCAAACTACACTGGCAGACACGCAACGGAGTCCGATAGAGCTCCGGATATCACATAAAGGCACAAAAGACTTACACTAGGGCTTCCAGCAATGCAAGAACGCACAAGATGGCCTAATGGAACTCTGAAAGCCACGAAAAAAAAACATAATAAGGGGGCCAATCGCGCATGTATAACACAAGATGGCAAAAGGGAGCTTAGCGGAATTCTGGAAGCCATCAAGCACATAAAGGGGGTTCGTCAGGGTTCCAAATTATACTGGAAAACAGCAGGGGGAGGCCTAATTTGGGACCCGATATAACATAAATGCACAAGGGTCTTACTAGTGCTCTGAAAGACTCAGAAAAGTGCAAGGGGGCTCAACAGAACTTCAAACTTTATTGAAGACACAAGGGGGTCTAATGGAGGTCTGTATCACAAAGTCACGCAAAATGGGGTTTACTGGGACCTAGTCCGTGAGCCATGGAAAAACCGAGAAAAAACCATAAAAGGGGACTCAACAGAGCTCCAACTACACTTGAAGATGCAATGGGGCCCGATAGGCCTCTGGACATGACTTAACGGCACAACGCTGCTCCGGAAGTCACGGAAAATTCAATGGGGAATAGGGCTTAAATTACGTTGAAGACAGCATAGGGGGTTTTTTTCTCGGGGGTGTTTCTCCGAAGGCGTTTTTTCCCGGGGGCGTTTTTCCCAGGGGTGTTTTTCCGGGGTATTTTTTCCCGGGGGTGTTTATCCTGGGGTCGTTTTTTCCGGGGGTGTTTTTCTCATCAGCTAGGGCTGTTGTGAAGCGCGGAGTTCCACAGGGTAGTTTCCTAGGACATGTGCTTTTACCTCGGCGTAAAATTATGAAGTGTGCTGCTGAAGTCTCATGTATGGATCAGGTCTCGGCCTGGTGAGAACGGACTCGTGCTGAACGCAGAGAAAACGGGCTTTATTGTTCTCAGCCCTAACATGAACCGTGCAGACTTGAGCTTGCCGTTGAGAACGCTTGATAAGAGAATCCTAGAGCAAGTAAGCGATGTAAGATCACTAGAAGTCCAATTCGATTCCCATTTTACCTGTTCTGTCCTCAGAGGGTCGCCGAAGCAATGAGGTCCAGGGTCTGCTCTGCTTCATTTGAAAAATTTGATCAAACTTGAGACAATGCTTGCTTATTATTTTTTGTCGGTCCATTCGCTGTTGAATTGCAAACTGCATACACCGATATTGATTGTTTCCGGGAAAAAGCAGATGTCAGTTTCTACTAGACACGTAGCGCCGGCAGAATGCTCACTCGTTTTTACAAGTTCGCCAAAAAAAATGGCTAAACACCAAAATCACTGTTTGGTAAATCACGTTTTTTGAGTGACTTCACGGGTAGAAGTCGAGTGGGGTGATATCCGGGGCTTCGTGCGGGTCAAGCAACAAGCAGGATCTGAACGGCCATTGCCTGGTTTGGACAGCAAAATGGAGGTCAGCCAAGGAGAGGTCAGCCAGGAAGTCATGCCGCAAAAAATGAAGGAGCTATTCCCGTCTACGCGATCGGGTAAAAAAAAATGGACCTATTAAATTGTGACCCATTATGCCAGCCCGAACGTTTACTGGAGAACGGATTCTGGAACCGCCGCCGGTCCATATCATGGAGATTCTCAACAGCCCATTGGTGATTGTTGTGCATATTGAAAATCCCACCACGGGTGATTGTCGATACGTCTGTCCACATTATTCGCATTCCAAAATCCTAATCATTGTGCATTCTGTCCAACAACTATCGACAAAACTTTATTCTGGGTAGGTAGTCGTTTGTCCTTATGGCTTTCACTTTAGCATAGTGGAAGGGATGATAGCGTTAGCCTTTCAAGACGTGATGGATGGCGATTCTCTCCAATCCCATCCAGAACTTCTGCTTCTGTTTACGGAGTCCTCCTAGTGTGTGGGCCTCCCAACGAAGTGGACAAAAGCATCTAATCTACTTGAAAATCATAAGCTGTCATAGATTGACTTCCTGCAGGAATATTGAGAAATCCCATTCTGGAGAGAGGAAGTAAGAGCTTTAGCGTTAAATTTGCCAAAATACAGATGTAACAGGCGGCCCAGGAGAACCCGCCACCACTGGGTCGCCACGACTAAGGAGAAGTGCTGCAAGAGAGCGCCACTGAGCGGAGGACTTCTTCTACCACGATTAGAACATGGCGGAGGACTGAGATGCGGTGTTGTGCTGACTCATTACCGGAAGATCCTTATTTATGTTCATTATTGTTTCTTTTACTCATCAAAACTATTCAAGAATGTGAGTCAAAATCACATCAAAAATCTACCTCCCACAATCTGGCGCCCAACGTGGGGCCGTAACCAAGACTCTGGACGGAGGATCGTGCTCGTGCAAGTTCACGTGATTTTCGTGGAAGACACGGTACATACGTTTGTGGTTTCTGGACTTTGGCGCTTCAGGACTGTTGACTTCCGTCGAGGATTCGACGCGCTCCGAAAGCGGTACGTTTTTGTGCTTCTGACTTTCTCGCTTATGCGCCGTTACTTTGATTGACAATGTCTTCTTACGATATGGGATACCCAGGAAGTTGGCGAGTGACAACGGCGTCCAATTCGTGTCAAACGTCATGCAGCACGTATGTGATTACTTCGCCATCGAGCAAAGCCTCATGCCACTGTATCATCCGCAAGCAAATACGGTGGAAAGGAAGAACCGCGATCTGAAGCCACGTCTAGCTATTCTTGTTGGAAACGACCACACATCTTGGCTCGACAAGTTACCATCCATACGATTCGCCATGAATACAGCCCAGTACGAATCTACGAGTCAGACTGCCGCCTTTCTAACGTTTGGTCGTGAGCTTCGTACGCCATACGAAGTCCAGAATGACCATTTAATTCAGACTGCTTGCGAACTGTTCAGTTGGCTTTAAATTTCCATTTTAACCATGGTCAATATAGGTATAGGAAAATTATGAACCTAGGTAAAAGAAAACGACTTTTCGGGTCAAATACTGATGGCTGATAATGAGGGTTGTGTAAGCCAGCAGCAGAAAAATTAGCGCCAGTGATCACTAAACAAACTAAGGAACGTGAATCCAGTAGTCAATAATTCATGGAATACTCGGAAACACCCCTTCCATAATACACAAATGACCCGAGTTTTTGCGCGTCTCGCAAGGAAACATGGAGAGAGCAGGGGTGCGATAACGCATATCTAATTGCGAAGATAATTGTAAAGTCCATATGCCCCCCTGATTATTGTTATTGCGCCGAACCGATATCTCGCGAGACCACCCCAGAAAAACCCACAATCACACCCGAACAACCTCTCGTCTGTGCCAATTCCAACATCCCCCCAGCTCCGTTGGAAAATTTCCGGTTTTCCAAAAACTGTATCACTGACACGATACGGAACACTTCGGGAATGCGCTTTCTGGATTGCACCGATCGGAATTTCAGAAATGGCATAACGAGAGAGAAATCGAAACGGTGCGGTGTGAACCGGGCGCCGTGCCGCCGAGTTCGGAATTCAGAAATTGGCAATGTGCTTTAAAACAATTAAAACTAGCAGCGAAGGGTTGCGCCTCTGCACCAGTTTGGGAAAAAAACGGATGATTTGTAGAAATTGGGGTGTCGACTGGTTTCCCCTTTCGATTCGCACAAGGCGGCGCTCTCCGCCACCAGTTATTTGTGCTGGGATGCTCTGCGTCTGAGCCCGAGTAAACTTTATCGTATGCCGAAAGATATTGTATCTGTGCGAGGAAAAAATTGAAAAGAAACAATGGCAATTCGATCGACGTTTTTTGTCATGCCCCACGCTGGGCGCCATTGGACGTTGACGGGTCAGGTCAGGTCAGGTCAGGTGGAGACTTCCAGTATTTTTCAACTGATTTTGAACATTTTTGGGCAATCGTTATTAAATCGAGTATCGTTTTCGACTAAGACCGGACTCCGATTTTCAACATTCAAAGTTTGAAACTGTAATATTTGATACTACATGAGTTGGTAGGTACTTATTTCAAGACGTTCTCTTCCCAACCGACTTTTATTCTCTTTATAAAACATCAACTTTTTTCATGTAGATAACACATTTATCAACTCATGATAACTTCTTATGAATATACCACAATTCTCACCCTTAAAAAACTTTGCTGCCATAGGCGCAATATTACCTACAATATTTCAATATTACAATTTATTGTGATACTACTTAACTTATATACATTCTATGCGCAGTTTACATAAATATTTACAAATTTTCATATAGCAACTATTTTCAATCAATTTATTCATTCATTCATTCAATGGATATCTTACAGGTTGTTCAATTTTTCTTTTCGGTTTCGGCTCAACAATTATTGTGGGTTGAACCATGTCATTATCGGGTATTAGTACATTTTTGGGTTGAGTTATTACATTTTTAACCGGCGAAACATTGACATCCATAAGCGGCTTATTTACAACAGGTTCAACAGGTTTAGACACAAAAATCTCAGGTAAAGTTGTCAGAATCTGATTTGCATGACGTTTCCAAACACAACCCAACTCTGGAATTTGAACAATAAACGTACATTTACCGATTTTGCGGGAAACTACTCCAGGTATCCATTTAGGTTTGTCGCCACGATAATCCTTGACTCTCACTTTGTCACCAATTTGAAAATTATTTGCTCTTTTACCCCCAAATGTTTGAACTTGTTCTTGTTGTTTCTCAATTACCTTCTTTTTTATATCAACATCAGATCTAAGTAAATTGGATTTAGTGACAATGTTTCGACCAAACACTAAAAATGATGAGTCAACTCCCGTGGTACAATGATTTGAATTTCTGTAGTCAAATAAAAATTAATTTAACACTTCATTTGAATCAAAACTTTGACTATTTCCAAAAGCTCGTTTCAATGCGTTTTTTACGGTTTTAACAGCTTCTTTCTACGGCACCGTTAGACTGAGGACAATATGGTGCTGACGTGACGTGCTTTATTTGAAATTTAGTCAGAATGCTCTGAAATTCAGCACTTGTGAAACATTTTGCGTTGTCCGAAACTAGAGTTTTTGGAATTCCTTACCTTGCTATTAAGCTATGAAGAGCTTCAATAGTAAAACTTGACATGATTGTGTTTGTAGGGAAAACTTCTATCCACTTTGAATAAGCGTCTAACACGATTAGAATTTTTTTTTCCGAAAATAGAGCCCATAAAATCCAAATGAATGCGTTTAAAACCTTCACCGGGATAAGTCCACGGGTTTAACATTGGTTTAGGTGGATTATTTTTGCAAAGTGCGCGGCTTTCACATAACTTTGCCAGATTTTCAATATCCGCATTCATTCCTGCCTAGAAAAAATTATCTCGCGCTATACTTTTCATTTTACAAACACCCATGTGTGACTGATGCAATTCTATTAAGACTCTGGATTTCAAACTTTCAGGAATTACTAGTCTGTGGTTCCACAGCAGCACTCCATTTTCAACTTAGCTCATGTCCAATATTGTAATATGATTTGAATTTCGCATTTTTCTTTGCGTAATTCGGCCATCCCTTTTTTACAAAGTTATTTATTTTCGACAGAGTTTCTTCAAATTTGACCTTATTTTAAAGCAATTCAAAATTGACAGAAGGTAAGTTTTTTTCCTTGAAATAATTAATGTAGTCCGCATCTATGTTTTTTGTTCTTTGCAAATTTTCCTCTTCCACAGGTAAACGTGACAACCGGTCTGCAGGGTTTTCTTCGGATTTCACAAGTTTTGTCTTATATTAATAGTTCGACAAAATCACTGCCCAACGACGCAGTCTATTCGCGGAAAATTGAGGAATACTCTTAGCAGGATGAAAAATGGCCAGCAACGGCTTATTATCGCAAGCTAAGGTGAATTTGTGACCAAACAAATATTGATTAAACCGTAATAAGCCAAATATGATTGCCGCCCCCTCTTTCTCGATTTGACTCCATTTTTTTTCAAATTGTGACAACGTTCGTGAAGCAAACGCAATTGGCTTTTCCTCTCCATTTGAAAGATTGTGTGAAATTACTGCCCCGAGACCGTCTGGACTAGCATCTGTCGTCAATCTCAGTTCTAACTTTGATTTGGATCATAATGACTCAAGACTTGAGAAGATTCTAGCAATTGTTTTACTTCATCAAAAGCTCTTTGACAATTCCTATCCCAGTACCACTTTTTATTTTTCTTCAGTAACTGATACATTGGAGCTAACACTGATGCAAGATTCTGAAGAAACTTTCCATAATAATTGATCATTCCAAGCACTGACTTTATTTGGATGACGTTTCCAGGTACTGCTGCTTTACGGATTGCCAAAATTTCATCTGGAGACGCATGCATTCCCTCCTTGTTGATTTTGAATCCCAGATACTCAACTTCGTCTTGCAAGAAACTACATTTTTCAACCGACACTTTCAATCCCGAGTCTTGCAAAATTCCCAGAACCCTCTCAACGCGTTTCAAATTCTCATTACAATCACAATCACTTATTAGAATGTCATCCAAAAAACATACAACTCCCTCTAAGCCTGATAGCCAAGGATTCCATCAACTTTTGGAAATGAGCTGGTCCACTGGCTATACCATATGGAAGTCGTTGATACTGAAAAAGACCCTTATGTGTGGATATTGTGACAAATTGTTTTGAATTATCGTCGAGACAAACCTGAGAATACGCCTGCGAAAGATCGATTTTTGAAAATTTAGTGCCCTTTGTAGTCTCGCAAAAAGATCTTCTATGCGCGGAAGCGGAAATTGATCGATTTGCAGAGCTGGATTAATGGTCACTTTGAAGTGTCCGCAAATGCGCACCGATCCATCTTTTTTGAGTACTGGCACTATCGGCGTAGCCCGGTGTGAAAAATCAACAGGAATTCAAACCCCTTAATCTTGTAATCTGCAAAGTTATTTCTCCACTTCATCACGTATACCGTACGGTAACGATCTAGGACGAAAAAACTTTGGAGATACATCCTTGTTCTTCAATTGCAAGGAAATCTGTCCCTTATTAGAAGTTCCCAATTCGGTTGAAAATACAGGTATGAACTTTTCAACTAAATGATCTACATCATCTGAAACGTTAAATGTACAGCCATCAATTTTTAAATTGAACATACGCATAAAATCTCTGTCTAAAATAGGTGGTCCGCCGTTTCTGATAACAAATACTTCAATTGTTTTTCTACGACCTTTAAAAACCATGTCGAGATACAAACTCCTACAATGTTCAACTTTTTGTCATGATACACATACAAATTTCGGTTTGTTTCAAACAATTTTACTTCTGGAAACTTGTCTTTCCAAAATTGCTCAGATATTGCACAAATACTTGCACCGGAATCTAGTTGAAACTTTACGGTTGCGTTCGCCACCGAAACTTCAACGAAAAAAGGTTCACTATAGCTCATTACCTTAGTATCTTCAATTGCAAAGCAGTCTTCGTTGAATTCTTCTAGAAAATTCTGCCTTTGCGAACTTTTCTTCTTTTTCTGTGGGCATACAGATGCCAAGTGCCCTTTGATTTTGCATAGGTGACACTCGTAGGCCTTGAAATGGCACTCACTGGCATGATGATTACTTCTGCCACACACGGTACATTTCATATGCGATTTTTGAGACTGAGATGTGCATCCAGGCGTGAAACTTTTTGCTGTGTGTGCTGATGACATACTGTGACGTACTGGTCGGCTTGTGACATGATTCACTCCAGGCTCCATCTTGACTTTGACGTGACTGAAATTTCCAAGTGCTGTCATTTTGCAAGTGGCAATGCGTGTTACCTCAGCAAAAGTGCTTGCAGATTTTTCTTCGGAAAGTCGGTCCTAGACTGGTCCTATTCCAAAACCCACCACGAATGTATCTCGCAAAACTGTATCGATATTGGAGGCTCGGAAGTCGCAGCCTGCGGTCAATTCTCTAAGTCTAGCAGCCCACTCACTAGCTGTCTCGTACTGATTTCTTGTAGCGGTGTAAAACTTGTAGCGAGCCGTGAAAAAAGACTGGTTTGGTTGAAAATGCTCGTCGAACAACGCTACCAATTGATGGAACGGCTTATCTTCGGGCGCTTTAGGGACTGATAAATTGTAGATTAACTTATACCCTTCTTCACTCAACGCGTTCAGCAGGATTGCCCTCTTCCTTTCCATGTTGCATATATTGCTAACGAGAAAGTAGCTGTCGAGTCTCTTCTTATATACGGTCCAATCACTAATTTGATGATCAAACTCTCGTACTGTGCCATAATATGATAAGCTTGTCTTCTTTGACTCACCTTTCTTCGCATCTCCTGGCATTTTCCAATTTTCTTCGTCGCCAAATGTAATATCTGATACTACATGAGTGGGTAGGTACTTATTTCAAGACGTTCTTTTCCCAACTGACTTTTATTCTCTTCATGAAACATCAACTTTTCTTTCATGTAGATAACACATTTATCAACTCATGATAACTTCTTATGAATATACCACAGAAACATTCCAAAAATTCGCTTTACGCCAAAGCAAAACGCGAAATTGAATTCACCGCTCTCGAATTAGTTGAAAACGGTAACCATATCGCTGTGGTAGCGTTGCGAAAAGAACCAAACCTTTTTTTGGTAATTTTAAAATTTTTGGAAATACTGCTTTTTGAAAATGTTTGATAACTGAAGTTTGGAAATTGTGCCGTTAGATCAAGTGGGGTATCGTTTCCGACTAATTCATGGTCCAGAATTACAATTCCACAGTCAAATTCACACTTGACGTGACGCACGTATGAAGTAAGGTCGAAATTCAGGCTCAAGGCGATTGGAAATTTGCTTTCAAAACGGTTCACGCTGAAGCTCCGTAACTTATGAAATGTGCCAAGTCTTCGATATCATTTGAAATTATGCCAAAAGCGTCCACATTTTGACTAAACTTCGCATCACACCACGCGCGGGTATCACCATAAACGTCAGTTTAATGCCACCCCTTTCTCTGTACACCACCCAAATTGTTCGGCGCGAGCGACTTTTCCCTCTCGCTCGCACTCTCGCGGATGCTGTTGAACTCTCCGTGTGCTTCGGACGCGATTATCATCAACATCACAATAAAAGTGAATTGTTTACTCGATATTCGTTTTCCCGGTGAAATGGAGAGCGCGCGTCCCGACAAAAGGGACGGAGAGGGGGAAGAGCACCGCACGGGGGCCCTGCGAGAGGACAATAGACAGAAGTGGCGACTTTTGAAATTTACGGTCTTAATGCAATTCTCAATTAGTGGGGTAATAGCTCGGGTGTACACTGTACTAAATGAACTATTGCCGGGGAGAGCCCTATGGCTGCTGTGGAATTTAGTTTTGTGTGACCGGGAGTAGACCCGGAGCGCGTCACTTGCGGATTTATCGCCCCATACCCGGGAGCCGTTTGTCCTGCCGGCTGCATGTGCCGCAATGGTGGATATTTTTTCGCCGGCGAAAAAAATATCGTCAGCAATTTGCCAAAGTGACGATAAATATGGCGTCGGAGATGCATGAAAATATTAATTTCGGCGTTGTGTTGTCTCTTTTCGCGCGGCGTTCGCTGCGAGAGGCGCGTTCTCTCAAGGAGGAGAGGAGATCGAAAAGACCACAAACACGTCTACTTGGATATTTACCATAAATCTGTCAAGATGCGCCGCCACCACCGCCGCGCGTATATTTATATTTTTAAGGCCTGATATATTGCGCGAAATATCGGTGTACACACGTAAAAATTAAATTATTCTCCTGGTGCTGCACACACCTACAATTCATATCTCTCTTGGAGCTTATAGCAATTTTTTTTTTTTTTGGGCCTGGATGATAGAAGTGATGGCATGCACCAAAATACGTATATATATGTCACATTTGCTGGGTAATATGTCATAGATCATTCTCTAATTCAGTTCTGATTGGTGCTCAACAGGGAGTCAGTGTGGCGCCACCACTATCGTCATCAATGCAGTGACTGTTCTGAAGCTCCGACTACCAATCGTCGGTCCTTTTGCTCTATTTTGCTAAATTTGATGTGTGAAGTTATGAGGCCTTGATTCGTGATCGTCGACAAATTTACCCAACGGAAAACCGTTGGAAACACCGTATAAGTAAAGGTGGCGTTGTTCTTCACAAACATAGCAAAAATAAGACCTTGAGGTGAAACGATGAGTCAGATTGGCCACACGAATGGCGCCCAACGTGGGGCAAGGTGAGGAAACGTCGGCCGAATTACAGTATTTCTGGCAGCGGCGACATTCACTCCCAGACAAGAAAAGACTCAGAGCATCGTAAAACAAAATGTGGTGAATGTTCTGGAGCTCTGACTCTCAATCGCTGCGATCAGTTTGTCCTATGGGAGTAACGAAAAACAAAATGAAGCCTGCGAAATGGCTGGCAAACTGATGAGTGTGATGTATGAAGTGATGCGTGCTCTGAAATTAATAAAATAAAATAAATAAATAAATAAATAAATATGCTTTATTGTTCCTTCGGCCTTTTCGGCCATGAACAAGTAAATTAAAAATAAAAGAAATTTCAAGAATTATGGAATTCTCTGTTCCCGTAACATCAAAAAAACATAAATGAAGTACAGACCATATACAAATAGCAAAACTCAACGCACAACGCTAAAAATAGCAAATCTCAACTTAATCATCTATCAAGGACCGTATCCTTACCACATGACTCAAAAAGGAGTGGACATAGCCCCAAACGTGTAAACTTGTGGAGGAAAGGATAGAGTGGACGTCCATTAGGTTTTTTGGTTTTTTTCCACATTCACCATAGATAGGACACTCAAACAACACATGTGAAAGAGTTTCATCCTTTCCCAGGCAGCAGTACGAACATTCCTCCCGAATTTTCAACTTGTGTACAGCTCGACCGACAAAGAAAGTACAGTAATCACTACTCGTGGTACGGAGTTGCAAAGCTAGCACTCTCAGATGGTGAGGAAAATCGTAGAGTTTACTTGTAGAGCTTAGACGTTCGTGAAATTTGAATTCAGGGAAGTGGACAGATGAAAGCGTTGAATCTTCATCACTCGTTCTTTGCGCTTTCTGAATTTTGTTCAAGACGTGATCCACCGCTGCGTCATCCACCTCAACCACCGTGTCCAAATCCATACCCCACCCGTTCATCAACTCCTTCATTTGAGAGTACCAGTTCAGCCTAATATCGTTTGTCGGTGTCCCGTCTAGGTATTTCAGGTGACGTAAAGCCCTCGCTGGCAGCCTGTTGGATTTCATTTTGATGATTCTATTCAGCAAACAGAGTGAATCCCTCACAACATAATAAGAAAGTTTAGTTGTACTGAATTCTAATCTCAAAATGTGATTTGCCGTGGTCCTTTGGAGAAAATTACAGTTCTTGAGGAATTTACCTTGGACCACCTTCATATTTTCCAAATAACGAAGTCCCCAAATGCCTACACAGTAGTCTAAGGTTGGCATCACAACAGCCTGAAACAATTTCCTGTAGCTCACCCAGCTATGAACCCTATTCCTCAGTAAAATTCTTCTTACAAGTCCCGAACTTTGATTCGCCTTGTTAATCTTTTGTTTGCAGTTTTCATAAAAAAGGCCATTATATTTGGAACAAACCCCCAGGTATTTGAAAGAGTTTACTATCTCCAAGTCAGTACCATTGTGCACAAATTTTGCTCTTGTATAGTTCGGGATATTTCTAAATATCAGGACCTTACTCTTTGCTGTGTTCACTTCGAGCTTATTCATCACGTTATATTGATGGAAGGCGTTTAGACTACGTTGCAGAGAATTCGGGGAATCCGCGAACAAAATCAAGTCATCGGCATACAGCAATACAGTCACATCGTCTCCACTATCTATTGAAATTCCCTTGACACCCGCTCTCAGTAGGAACTATTCTAGGTCTGCCAAAAACAACCCGAATAGCAAAGGAAAGGCTGTCACCTTGGAGAACGCCCCTTGTGATCGTTACTTCCGCGTACTGACCATCCCCCACGTGTAGTTTTATGGCAGCTTTGCTATACAGATTTTTCAAAATTCTAATAATTTTCGAACTTATTCCCATATCGAATAATTTCTGCCATAAAATGTGATGGTTAACATTATCGATAGCACGCTTGTAATCAATAAATTTTTGATTATGTTTTTTAAAAATTTGAAAACTGATAGCAACGCGCATACATTTTTCTTCAAGGAAGTCGCATGCCAAAGCATTTCCTATTTTCAAAAAAAAGGTACCAAAAGTGGTTTCTACTAATTCACTTTTTCATGTTTACGGGAAACCATTTCTAGTACTTTTTTTTTTGAAAATAGAAACTTCCAATTCGGCATGCGACTTTCTTGAAGAAAGATGTATGCGCGATGTTATCTAATTTTCAAATTTCCAAAAAGCAAGATCTGAAATTTTCCAAAATATTTGGTGATTTCTAAAATTTGATAGCATTGCCCGTACATTTTCTCTTTAGAAAAGTTTATATACTTGAAGAAAAAATAGATGAATAAGACCGATTCCCGTCAACAACTTTTTCAGTCACATCAGAAACCCCTTAATGTAATGACAGGTGAATGACGGTATATCACTGCTCAGTTGGAATAAAGTTCAAAATCGGGTTTCTTCCCCTTATTTTAGTCAAAAATGGCATGGCCGTATGGCTATGGTTTGAAAAATGAATTTTTCCTACGACCACCCACGAAAACGTTACTTTCTGTACGGTATAATAGACGCGGAACTTGTCAATTGCAAACACTGTGCGCGAAAGTGAAAATATCGTCACTAGTGCCTTTTGCTTTCGCTTTTAAATGCCAAACATAGTTCCATGGCAAACGATTTTTTTATGTTCCAGCATTTGGGGGCGTCCCTGGACCACATACGTCCCTGGGCATGCCACTGGATACTTCTTTGCCCTCAGTAGGTGCGGTCGTTGTTCAAAGTCGAGAACTTCCAGCAATCAGTAATAGAAGAAATAAAACAAATCGCGTGAGAATGTTGGCTGAATCCGTGACATTGAAATCAAGAGGGATTGAAATAATTAAGTTTCAGTAGCTAGCTAAATCTGAACAAAATATCTCAAAATCCCTAGCGACTATCAATGTCGAACAGCGTTGCCGGTTGTTGTGAAATATCTCAAAATTGGAGGAACTTCATTTGGTTTTCGGTAATTTCATTCAATTGACATGAAAATGGAAAAGTGGCAATACAACATTCGAAAATATACATTAGAAAATAGGATATCGGTAAATAGTATCGGTAAGTCACGCCTTCTGACATAAGTATTTTGATATTTCGATCGTCAATGAGCAGACGTCTGACGGCGAAAATAGGTCGGTCGAAGGAAAAATAGTGTACACAACTCGCAAAAAAGTGTCTTTTCTTGCATTCGTGTGATTACCGGACTCGCTAACGCTCGTGCGCAATTTTTCACACTCATGCGAAAAGTATCACTTTCGTTGCTTGTTATGTAATATACTATTTCCTACGACCACCCACGAAAACGTTACTTTTTTCACGGTATATAGTAGGCGTGAAACTTGTCAATTGCAAACACTGTGCACGAAAGTAAGAATTTCGTCACTAGTGCCTTTTACTTTCGCTTTTCAATGCCAAACATAGTTCCATGGCGAACGATCTTCCATTATCCAGCATTTGGGGGGCGTCCCTGGGCCACATACTTCCCTGGACATGGCACTAATGGTTTTTCGCCCTCAGTAGGTGTTCGTTGTTCAAAGTCGAGAACTTCCAGTAATCAATAATAATAGAAATAAAACAAATCGCGTGAGAATGTTGGCTGGATCCGTAAAATCAAAATCAAGAGGGATTGCAGACTTGGGTAGTATTCGAATACCCAGTAACTTGGATCCTAGGATCCTACTCAAGTTACTTTCTACGGTATTCGTAATAGTATTCGAACACGGTCATGAATTCTGTATTCGTATTCATGCAGCTACTTTTCCTTTGCCGATATTCGGGATCCTGGGTTCAAGTTACTATTCTGCGGTATTCTAGTATTCATAGTATTCAAATCCCAAGTATTCGAATACTTTGATAGAATCCCTGGATTCTACAGCAAAGAAAAGAGTATTGGTATTCGAATCCAAGATTGGAAAATAATCCATGGATTCAAAAGACTCTAATTTCGAATCCATTGATTATTATTTCGAATCCCTGGATTCTGATTCCGAATCCATTATTCTTATTTCGATTCCCTGGATTCTGACTTCAATCCATGGATTCTGATAATCTATGGAATATAGATACCTACCGACAGTAGGGTGAATTTCAAAATAACAATTTGCCAGAACTGCGTAGTTTTGAAGAGTTGTTTTTGATACACGATAGCACAAGTTTCTTCTACTGCTCACTTCCCTTTCGCACCTTCATCGACTTTCCGTGCATAACTGAATGATCAATTCTCCAGTAAGGCAAAATTTGAGCCACGATCTATTTCAAATTCTTGTTACCTCTAAAGCTAATGGCATCGAAGCCTGAATTGCCACCAACATTGCATGGGGTCGGCACCATCGTTCGTATTTTACGTCGCTCATTACACAGAAAAAAATGTTGTTCATAATATTGATGAACGGTTGTTATTGACTTATTTCCATTGGCTTAATGAAGTTTTCCATTGACTCGATGAATCTTTGTTCATAGAATCAAGATCTTCTTCATCAATATTATGAACTCATATTCATTTATTTGATGAAGTTTGTTCATCAAATCAATGAGCATTTTTCTTCTTTTTGAAGAAGTTGTGATTCACTGCAATGAAAAGTTGATCATTCACGTAAACATTTACTTTACATGGTATTAATGATTATCATTTATTGACTGAATGTTTCACGGTGATGAAAGTTTCAAAGATTTTCATTTAACACAGCTACTCATAGATGGGCCTACGCATTAAAGGGTATTTTGACCTGGGCGCAAGACGGGCCGGAGCTTTCTCTAGGAGCGACATGAAAAAGGGCACGCGGTTTCTTTTTGGTGTCTATTTCCGTGATATACAGAGGTCCAGAGAAACGCTCTTGAATTGTTTTGTGTTTGTTAGGACGTGTTACCAGTAGATCAAGTGAGTTTAAACAATCAACTTTATCTAAATCATCCGCTAAAGATGCAATTTTCAACTAGGCCCTTCCATAACATTCGACAAATTCTCAGTTTTTACGAGCGAAAGACGCTACCTGAAGCAAGTGAACTTGAGCACGGCAGGAGAAGCCAAGACCAGCGAGACCTGCCTACCTGAGCAGTAAGCAGGAAATCTACCTTTCACTTCCCTATTCATCGCTAGCAAGGTACCTGCCCTGAACACCTGAGCACCTCGGTTAGCGTCATCGAGTCATCAAGAGAGCGACGTAGCTGGCGTGCCCAAGCTATCGCTATCGGCCATTTTAACGCGTGAGTATGGATTGAGGTCGAAAGTGAGATGTTTTTTTGTTTCCAGGAAACATATTTCTATAAATTCAAAACCACATGTGAGTACCCAAAGGTACAATTTCTGAACGATTTCTTCGAAATAAATGATGCAGACTAAAACTGATTTTTATTGTGTATTCTTGTCTTCAATTATATGTATTAAAAAAAGTTACATCATATTGAAATATTTGCACTTTTTGGCACTAAAAATTGTAGGATCTGGCTTTGAATTATATTTTGATCACCTCCACCACCGCCACAAGAAAAAAATAAGTTTCAAAAACTTCTGGCATTTGACATTTTTGGTATTTAAGTAAGTATAATGTAAGATTACTGTAAAAGGTAAGTATAGAAAAGTTTTGGAGCTTGAGGTAAACGTACTAGAAGTAACAAACAGTTGGCACTTAGGTCTAATAGTGCCATTCTGTAAAAAATAACGCTCTGTTATGTAAAAAATATCCTGTCGGCCATTGGCTGGTTGCCTACGTAATAACAGCGTCGTAACAGAGCGTTTATGGCATGTTATCTTTTAGAGAATCGCACCATGAAACCCAGTCACAGTTTACATAGTGTCTCATTTTGTTATGGTTTTGAAGATTTCACCTATCTCCTGTCAACTGATATTCTCAAAATGCAATTCTGACTACCGACGTGAGCTACACAGAGAAAAAGGATTATTTGGATCTAGTAACTTCATTTATTTGACACAGATTTGATTCAGACAAACCACATTTCATTACATCAAGTAAAATAGCTTTGTGATAAATAAATTGTTTTTTTTCATTTGGTTCCCGAATTTGTTTGAATTTTAGTAGCACTAAATTATTACATGCAAACAAATATATTCAATAAACAAATAAATATAGGAAGAAATTTGATCAAACAAGTAGTATTTTCCGTTCAAAGAAATATTTATTTCTATTCTTTGGGATCTCGCCCATCAACAACTATTTTCTTTGACACAAAACCTTGCAGTTTGAAGCAAAGAAATATTTCTTCAAGTGAAGATTACATGTGTTTTACGAATAAGGACTTTGTTCCCGACTTCCTGCTCCACCTGCAGTATTGCTAGTATCAAACTACCTTCCATGTGGAACGGCAGAGCTGTCCTGAATGTATGTTGTGTGGTGACTGATGAAAATGGGAAATTTTTTAAAGAGAAACAAACTCTGTCATCTTTGCTCGTCTCCAAGGGTAAGTAACATTATTCACTTTGCTGATTATTGAAACTAGTTCAACGGTAGGTTGCTCAATATTCCTCAAGCTGTTTGCCTTGGGGCATATGCAGCGGCTCCGAATTTTGGTTGAGATCTCGATACCTATGATATGTTGCTTTTGAGTAGGTAAGTGAAGCAGGTTTGATTATTTGTAAAGTAGATGGTCAACCTGTTGAAGTAAAGAACAAGTAAATCACATGGGGAAGCAGTGAAACAGCATCAGAAGACATATTTATTGTGCATCATATTATCGATGATATTAGTCTCAATAATCAGTAGCGAGTAATGTTACTAACCTACCGTTAGAGGCAGAGGAAATGTGAAAAAAAATTCCCTTCAAGGAATCCGCCATTTTGCATCAGTTACAGCACAATATAAACCCGGAGAAAAGGATTTGTTTGAACTGAATAAAATTTATTTGAACCAAATAGATTAGTTCATTGTTTATGGCGAACCTAATATTTAATTGGGAAATTTTTTTATTCAATATAATGAAGTATTTTGTTGTAACAAATAGCAACGCCCATATTCAAGTTGAAGAAACTTGAGTGTTATGCGAAAAAAATGGTTATTTATAACTTCCAAAGAAATGATTCTTGTACATCAAAGAAACATTTCATTCCCCGTATACAAAGAACAAATTTATTTGATTCAAATTTTTTTTATTTAGTTCAAACAAATCCTTTTCTCTGTGTAGTCATATCGTCGAGAAATGTCAAAATCAGCACCTAGATCTCGACTTGCATGGAGCATGGTATCAGAATCAGATATCAAGCAAGATGCGAGTTTCGTCTAATGGCTTGGATAAGAAATGAGGAGAACCCTCCAAAACCTGGAAGCTGTCCCTTTGCAATACTTTGAAGGGGAAAAAACCGATTTTTTCCGTGAATTTCAAAATTGAAAAGCACAATTTTTCTACCACTGGTCATATACATACAGGGTGGGACAAAAAAAATTATTCGAGCAACACTCTGTATTTTTCATTTAATCTGTTGTGGTTTTTATCCTAAACACAAATATATTACCTATGACATAGTAGGCTTTTTTCTAAGGAAAAAAAGTTTCAATTTTACTCATTCAATTGTACGTCGATGTGTTGGACATATTTTTTAATTGAATAGGAAAAATCGAGGAAAAATTCAAAAGAAACACTTTTTAATCAAAACTTGACAAACATGCATATAACTTTTATTCAATTTTTGAGTTCAGTTTAGACCAAATGCAAACTTGAGAATTTTTCGGTTATTTTGAACATTGAAAAAATTCCACTTGTCAGATATTTGTGTGCAGGATGGAAAACTATATCAGTTGTTATGAAAAATGCAAGGTGTTTGATAGAGAGTTGTACTTTTCAATTATGAAATCTACGGAGAAAATCGTTCAAGGGAGGTTTTTCCCGTTCAAATTATTGCAAATGGGAAGCTTCCAAGAGAGGAGGGGGAATTCTTGCGTGATCATCCTATACATTGTATTGATAAATGCACTTCATTGGGACAGTAAAGCACCCTTATCAATCAACAATAAATGGTTTCTTTGAGTCAATGAAGACATGCCTCGAGTGGAAGATTTGTGATCATTAGAACAAAAAGTCATGTTCATTCAATAAATGAAAATCTTCATTGAGTTCATGAATTTATTCTTCAATTTGAAGAATTATGTTCATTGATGTAAGGAAAAAAATCATCTATTTGATGAGGTACGCTTCTTTCGTGTAATGAATTTCTTCTTTGAGTCAATGAAGGCATGGTTTGATCGAAATATTGGTGATCATGAGGACAAGGACTCCTTTTCATTCAACAAAAGAAAAGCTTCGTTGAGTGGATGAATACATTCTTCAATTTGAAGAACTATGATTGTTGATGTGAAAAGATCGATTTCATTCATTCAATGAAGTACGTTTCATTCGTGTAATGAACTTGTTCATCGGCTGAAAAACGATAACCGAATTCATAGTCTCAATGTAGCTTTTTATTGTATTCATGTACACTTTTGGTTCAGTGTACTGAACCAAGAAGCTTGTTTTCGAGGCGAAAATCCGTCCCCGGCGGGGATCGAGCCCGCCGTCTCTGGAATGGCAGTTGAGCGCGCTGACCACCACACCACAAGCTCTTCAATTTTTATTTTGTTTTTATTCAAATTTTCATTAGAATAAACTTTTTTCCAAATCAGAATTGTTTGATTTTTATACCGATCTGGAGTGCTATTCTTGAATGTGTTCAAAAAGTTTTCGTACACCTACGAATTTTCCTTTCAGACTGTCCAAGTGCACACAAAACCCTCGACAAAACCAAGGAGATTCGTATACGAAAACTCAATCGAATAACTCGAGAATAGCACCCCTTTTACAATGATATAATGTTTGTGATTATTTTAACGTTGTTTGCGGTTGCGATTGTTTGCGAAATAAGTACTTTCAAGCCAATAAAGCTTAATAAAGTACGTAAACAGGTATATCTATGTGGGTATCCAAAAACGGTATCCATTTTCACGAATACATGGATTCGAATACTTTTTTTCGGGACTCGACCCAAGTCTGAGGGATTGAAATAATTCATTTTCAGTAACTGGGTGAATCTGAACAAAATATCTAAAGAATCCTAGCAACTGTCAATGTCAAACAGCGTTGCCGGTTGTTTTGAAATTTCTCAAAATTGGAAGAACTTCTTCTGGTTCTCGGTAATTTAATTTAATTCACATAAAAATGGGAAAGTGGCGATACAACATTAGAAAATAGGATATCAGTAAGTAGTATCGTCAAGTGACGCCTTTCGACATAAGTATTTAGATCTTTCGATCGTCAATGAGCAGACGTCGGACAGGGAAAATAGATCGGTTGACAAAAAAAAAGTATACACAACTCGCAAGAAAGTGTCTTTTCTTGCACTCGTGTAATTACCGCACTCGCTAGCGCTCGTGCATGATTTTTCACTCATGCGAAAAGTATCACTATCGTTGCTTGTTATGTAATAAGTATACTATTTCTATACAATAATAAACCCTGAATTAGTCTGGAACAATATTCCGCTTGCCACTGAAGCACGATAACTGAAGAAAAATTGTGTTTTGCGGATATTTTTCAAGAAAACCCGAAATCGGGTCAGATTTTGCTATCATAGCGATAAGGGTATCATTTTCCAATATTTTGAGCATGAAAATAATAGCCTCGTTCTCACTTGGGTACTGAACGAAGGGAAAATTCTCCAGAAAATTTCCAAAAATTGAAATTCCAAAATTTGTTCTGATTCATTTTGCAATGCTACGTAGCGATATAAGTATCGTTTCCGACCAATTGAAATACAAGCTTTTTTCTTTTTTTTTTGTACTCTATCAAGCAAGGATAGAATGATGTAACATGCACATGTTCTGGCAAATTCTGGGAGGTCTTAACAGTCCTAAGGTATCAAGATTTGTCGGAAATACATACTTACCGGAAGTTTTACGAATCGGAAGGAACCAATGAGACTTCAGAAGCAAATACAAGAAGCCCAAGGCCTGGCAAAAGAAGACCTTGAAAAACTGAGCTCTTGCACATTTTTCATTTTCCATTTTCAATCTAGTTATATACAGGGTGGCCCAACGAAAACTGAACAGAAAGGTTTTCGGGCATTTCACCTCATTTTTTTTTAAAAAGCTTGAACAGGTCGATTTTTATATTGAGGGGGACATCTGAAACATATATTGGCGTATTTCTATCTTTAGCCTCCTCACCCCTACCCGCCTCAACTTTGAAGTTTCAAATGACACCACCCACCTTGCGATACATCCAATTAAAGAGAATTAAATTCTCTTTCTGGAAAAATATTTCTATGATTCCCAACCCCACCCTCCTTCTTCCTAAAATTGTCAGAGTATCCAATGTAATATTTCTGATCTCTTGATTCTCTTCAGTACAGTCAACGTCATCCTGCACAGCATCGAGGGAGAAAATTTTTTGTTTAAAAAGTGCCACCCAAATTTACCCTTTCACTCCCCCACCTCAACTTCAAAATCTAAAATGACACTACCTACTTTGTGACACATCAAATCGAAGGGAATTGAATTCACTTCCTGAATAAAATATCTTCAGAATTTTCAAAAAGCCCCCTTTCTCCCTAAAATATTTCGAATGTTCAATTTATCAGGAGAGGGGTTGAAAATTTCAAAAAAATTGTTTTCAGAAAGAGAAATCAATTTCTTTCTATTCGATGTATCACAAAGTAGGTGGTGTCTGTTAAGTTTTGAAATTGAGGTGGTGGACAGAAAAGGGGTGAATTCAGGTAACACTTTTCTCCACCGAAAATTTTCTTCCTAGATGCTATTTAGGATGACGCTGATTGAATTGAAGAGAATTGAGGAGTCGAGGATATGAAATAGAATAGTCAGAGAAATTTAGGAAGATGGGGGGTGGGGTTGGAAATTTTCAAAAAAATTTTTTAGATAAAGAATTTGATTCTCTTTGATTTGATGTATCGCAAAGTAGATAGTGTCATTTGAAATTCTAAAGTTGAGGTGGGTAGGGGTGAGGGGGCTGAAGATAAAAATTTGCCAACGTATGTTTCAGATGTCCCCCTTGATATAAAAAACGACCTGTCTGAGCTTCTTTCGAAAAAATAATGTGGAACGCCCGAAAACCTCCCTGTTCTGTTTTCGTTGGGCCACCCTGTATGATGTATACTGCTTACCAGATTTGCTGTGAAGGCTTGAAATAAGAATAAAAATCAGTCCATTTTTCAAAATGCCCCACGTTGGGCGCCACCAGTGCGGCCAACTCGACTAATGATCCGATCTTCGGGCCTTCTTTGACATTTATGTGAACAATAGCGTTCTCAGATCAGCATCCAGCTTTGCTATCCCCCTTCTACGTTTCCAGCGGTTTTCCGTTGGGTAAACCAGCCGACGATTGAGACTCGGAGCTTAAGAGCACGCCTAATTCCATAAATCACCAGAAGTTATCCAATCTCATCCGCTATATTTGCTTTGTCATTACTTCCGTAGGGCTAACTGACCGACGGTTGGGAGTTAGAGTCAGAGAGCAGAACAGCATTGCAAGCAAGCAAGAACTGGCAAAAATCTTGAACCAAAACCTTCTTGTTTCTGTATCACATAGAAAAAGTTCAGAGTGGTCATCATATCAAGGTGCGAAAGCACTGGGTCAGTTGGACTTGGCAGCGCAGCCGGGGGTCGGTTGAGCTCTTCGCGCCCAGCGGGTTCAGGGTCGGCTGAGCTGAATTCTCGAATGCTGAAGTTCGAAATAAAAGAAGCATCCAAGAACAATGCGTAATAATAACAGACGTCTGTGCGGCCGTACAGCAGTTTCGTTTTTCAGTCCATTAATGGTCTATCTCGCTCCTCGTCCACTCTACCGTGTCCTTATGACTGCACCAGTCATATCCGGCCCTGCTTGAATGCCCATCATGCCCGGTCCACCTACTCCCGCCGGTCCAACCCTCGCACACAGCTCGCCCGCCACAGACAGAGATGCCCACACCCGAGTCACGTCCTTGCCCGTCTCGCTTTAATTGCGATACAATTGATTCGAAGTACATGTCAGTTGTTTAAAACGCGTAATTAATGCGTAATTTATTAATTTATGCCGAGATATTGTTTCGAACCGAGCGTTAAAATTGCCGATAACGGATACAGATAAGTCGCCCCCCTGCCTCCCGGCTTCCCCTCCCCCTGCACGGCCGTTTCATTTTCTTCTATACGCCGCGCACTTAATTTTTGTAATAATTAGTTTTATTCCTTTATGCAACCGATGATGGTTTTTTTTTCTATTCTGCTTCTACTTCTTCTCCGTCTTCACACACGTATAAACTCAAGTTCAATGCATTTTCAGTGTTATTACGCCAGCGGCCATCCGTAACAATGGGCTTTGGTGGATGAGTTTCCATCTCTGTTGCTCTCTTTCACCTTTCCGGCGTTGGACGCCTGATGATGATGGAATAATAAGAATTATAGATGCGCGGTGATGCCATTTTTTTTATATATATTGTTTTATTCGAAAATTATTCCGCCAGCGATTCGTTAGTCAGGGTTTATTGCACGCCACGCATTGTTGTTCACACCCATGGCAGTAACGAACGCCACGAAACAAACGAGCCGGGTTCCATAATGCCTCTATGCATGAATGTGAACTAAACTTTGTTTTGCCATGTCAGATTCGAGCTGCAGAATTAGTTTCGTTTTTGTTTTATACGTTCAGTTGATGCAAGCGTGGACGTATCAATGCAAAATAATATCACGGCACGAAACAAACGATGGTACCAAGTTGAAGTGAGGTTTTATGCAAAATAGATCCTACGTATATGCAGATTTGTATGTAACTACAGAAAAAATTGAAATAAACCAGCACACAATTTTCAACTTGGTTCTTGTCTATGATAGTGCTTATATCGTATAAGTATAACACAGTTTTGATCGAAATCATCACTAGAGAAACTAAAGAAGGTCTTCAAATCACTTGAAATCCGAAAAACGGATGTTGAACCAAGAGACGAAATTTCTTCGCATTTGTGTTTTTTGTCTTACTGCTGTTTCAGTTCCTAATACCCCGGCAAATTCGTGCTCAGTTTCGGTCCCTGACAGAATCAATTCTAACCGATACCCAGTCGATATCTCAGAAGAAAATCGTTTGCATATCGATGATGCGAAAAGCAAACATGCCCTTCGGCTCGCGGAACTGCAGCGAGCACAGATTTATATCCGAAACTATCCCACAAGGATTAGATATTTAAAAAAGGCCATTAATAAATCAAGTATCAATAGTATTCCGTACAGCGCTTCCATATAGCAACCCTTTTTTCCGCCGATATGGTGGTGCATATTTGAATAGTAAAATAAACAAATTATGTGTGGCTCCGGGTCCCACACTTTGCATAGTTCTTCTCTCGCTTCAGGTGCTCTCTGCCGAACTCGGTATTCAAATTAGGGCTTAAGATTCAGCTGATGTGTGTATGTGTGTGTGCGCGTTATATTCTGAAGAGTTCGATGATATATTAAACGGCCCATTTGAATGGTTTATGTCCTTGAGGAGCTCCATGAAAAAAGAGGATTTTGGTCGCGCCGAGAGCGGAATTTGACCCCGATTTTCAATGGGGTATGTGTCCCATTCAAACCGCCAGGCACTCATATCCATAATGACACGCACATAAGCAGCAGGGCCCGGGAGAGTGAGAGTGAGGACATCCGATAGGGTTCTGGTGTGGTGTGGTCGTAGTAATAATGCGGCCGGAATATGGAGCGTACAGGTATAAGGCTACCGACACGACCGGCGCGCCAAAATTTTGCATGTCATTAAGCATTCGATACCTCATTTCCTTTCGTTTCTTCACAACATGTTCATAATAGAAGTAGAAATATAATTTGCCACCGGCACAAGGGAAGAAATGTCTCAGGCGTTATGACGATCATTGCCGATGATCGGTTAAGTATTGGACTGGCGGTGAAACTGATGGTAGGAAAGAAAGCGAAAGTGCCGAAGTGTCGATTTCATGCATTCATCCTTGAACTTGGCGAATCCTCAATTTTGTGCTTGTGGTTGAATTTGTAAATTGTACATTTTATATCTCTAATAGTTGTTCAATCAATTTCCACAGTAATAAAAAATAATTCGATTAGTAAGGTTCAATAAATCGGTTATCATATCAGAACAAAAATGCACTTTCACAAGAATTGTGTGATCTTGTACAAGGCAGTTTTCTCTGTGTATAAAATGTTCTTCAATGGCGCAGCAAAATAAGGATAATAATTTAAAAGAAATAAAGAAAAAAAAGTGAAGCCAAGTACCATACAAAATCGTCAATCTTCTGAAGAAAACTTGAATGTCTAGATTTTTAAATTTCATCGAAATTTGCTCATGAATATTTCTACCTATCACTTCACAATACATAGTCAATTTTAAGTTGGATTGAAAGTTGCGAGATTTAAAGGAAAAAAATTGGAAATATACGGTAAAAAATGGAAAACCCTCTCATGTCCGACAATTTTTTTGAAATACCTTTTCTCATCCGCCGCAATCATTTGCAAAAAAATTTAGGAGGAGTTTAACCACAAGCAGCCGCGGACATCAAAGCACGGCTGATAGCGGATTTCCTATGAAAATGCGCTAAAAAGCAGAAAGAAAACTGTCACTTTTCTCACAGATACAAAAACAAGTTATTTTATCCCTAGTGAAAAAAAATGTTACCCTTACTGATGGCAGAAATATTGCGGTGAAATTGAGTTTGCAACTCACCCTATCAATTAAGTGAACTGTGCACACCTTCCGCTAAAACTACTGATGTATTTGCTTTTGTTGAATTATACTAACATTGCTCTTGTGTTTCTGATTGATGAATGACATTCATAATTCAAGACCAGTGAGTTATTTTATCAGCCAGGCCACGCTTTCCAGTGAGTTATCATGAAAAAATCACTGGGCGGGACCAGTCAAAAAATGGCCAGTTTCGAAGTCACAGGAACGAAACGCTATTTAATTTGTCAAATTACTACTTTCCCGGCCCCCCACGAACTCGGAGGGAAAGTATTGTAATCGTGCAGAAAAAAAGTTTTTAGATTACGCCGGATATATCCATTTTGAGGTTTTTCAAGACGATTCAGACAATTTCCAGAATGATGTCTGTCCGTGAGTCTGTGATCTTCCACGATAACTGCCGAACCGTTGAGCTGATCGATTTGAAATTTGGTATGCAGACATAATTTCACCCTGGAATGACCGGATTAGTTTTTGGCTGTCATCTGTCGAACAAAACTGTCACTATCAGCAAATGACAGAAGCTATATCTCACGGAACTTGACTTGCGATATGTCATTCGAAAGCCCTTGAAAAACTGTATTCAGAATAGTTAAAAGTATTTCCCTACCTGTTATCTGTCAAATTATAAAAAATGTCAAAGTCTGAAACTTTGCCATTTAATTATTCAAAATCTATACGACATATTTGGACCAAACTCGACAGGAAGCAACATTACCAAAGAATCAAACTAATGCCGAAGTTGGAGTTTCCCACCATTTTCCGGACAAGCGCTATGGATTTTCAAAGTTTGGTCTGGCCGATTCCAGTCGGGCTTGCCTGTTCGCTCGGCTTTTGGCCAATTTATTTTCCTTAACAACCAAACCGGTACGTTTTTGTTACATTGACGTATCTATGTCAAAGTGACAAAATGGTTATCTATGCAGGCAGAGCTTGGTGTGTTTTCTTTTATCGCTTAAGGCAACAGTGCGCCCCAATACTTTGTATCTTCAAGTGGGTATCGTTTTGGGTTCCGTAAACCCCCTTGTGTTTTCTGTAGTTTCAGCAACTTCAGCATGCCCATCATCTTGGCGTATAGGTAGTTGCCAGCTCTTTATTTTGTGCGGCTCCCTTGTGTAATTTGGTACCAGGGCCCCATGGTGTCTTTCTACCGTTCAAAGCCCTGATGGGACCCCCACTTGTGACTATCAGATTTTGCCGTTTCAGCGACGCTGTTGTATCTTCTTGGGTTGGTTGAAGCCCTATAGGCTCCTTGGTGTCTACGGGTGTCTCTTGGAGTCCCCCTTCTCGTCTTTTCAGTCTTCAGAACTATTGTGTCGTCAGGTGTGCTCCGGACCTACCCTTCTTAAGGGCTTGAAGCCTTATTTCACATGCCATTTGGAGCAAATAATAAGAACTCTTGCCAGGTATTCTACCCGTGAACCGATTTCCATTATTTATTTTTAAAAAATAGGTGATTGGTTGTTGAGTACCTATTTTCCAACCATTTTTCGTCCAATTTCCCAAATCATTTTGGTTGAAAGACAACCTTCTCTCTATAAAACTAAATATTCTGACGGATGAGTTCTACAGCGCATTGAAACTCCTTGAACCGCAGTGCTTTATTGTGATGTGTGTATGCAAGTTAGTTTTTCTGGATGGTCGCTTGACTTGGTCAATTTTTTCTTCAGTTTCACAATCATTTGATATCTGATCGTGCAAATTGAACTGTTCTGCCAACAACTGTCCAACAATGTTTCATTATCATGTCCAAAGCAGAAACAAGACTTTTAATAAAGAACTAGCATTGCATTCTTGAGATATCATAGCAGTTAGCTACCTAGTTCTACCTTTTAGATTATTTCATCACCTTGGAAAACTAACCTAGCCTGTCAATTGTTTTGTCGGCCCAACAATGGAAGCAGAATGCTTGCTCAACGCCTGACTCAGTAGAATTTTTTTATCAATTTCCAGATCAAATCTCCCCCCTCCCGAAGGGACACTTCGATCAAAATCATTACTGACGTCTCTGTATACCGCCGGGAAAGTTTTGTGTCGCCCCACAACAGATTTTCATTATAATGATGTCACAAATAAAGCATTATATTCTACTAGCGAGTAATGGTTATAGCTCACTCAGCAAACTGCATCCCTTTGAGCAATAGCATTGATTATCCGCTCATTGAATATGAATATTATACTATTACCTTTTTATGGTGGTCAGCGACTGCCACACCAGGGATCGTGGGTTCGATTCTCACCGTGGCAATCAGATTTTGGTCTAGAAAACAAGCTTCTTGATTTAGTTGGAATGCTTGCTAAATGCCATCTGTCGCATAGCACGTAAAATATGAACGACGGTGCCGTGCCGACCCCATACGATGTTGGTGGTCGTTTAATATCCCTATTCGGGCCGAAAAAAATTTCCGGTATAGTGGGAGGAAGGCATTCATCAGCGTTGGTGTTAGGCCTCGTTGATTAAATAAGCCGACGTTAAATAAAAGACAAAGCTATTATCTACTCGCGACCAGTGAGTAACGAATCGAAGCTCAGCCCCGTGAGTAATAGCTGGAAAATATCCGGTTAAATTAAAAAAGTCACTGGTTGGGTCAATTAGAAAAATGCAAGTGCGAAGTCATAGAATCGCACCGCTATTGTCAAATTATATGCTTTACAACACTCGCCAAGGCTTGTGTCGGCAAACTGCATCCTCGTGAGTAATAGCATTCAACACTCGGCTCGTTGAATAATATACTTATTTATTACTGGTGTGGAAAAGACATATTACTTCGCTACTGTTGTATAGGTTTAATGTAAAAAACGTAAGAAAAATATTTCCAATTCTGACATTTATCACATTTTATATTAATTTATACATTATTTTGCTCTTGAGAATGAGACTCTGAATTTGTAAATGTTCGAAACGCGTCGAGCGAAAATGAATATTATAAGTGGAAAGACAATATTTCCACAACTAAAGTACTCAACACTTGAAAGGGCCCACCCGAAAAATTCAGTGGAGCTCAAACTGGTCCAACTCATCAGGGAAGAGGACTAGTTGAAAAAAAATTGTTGCTGTAAAAAGCTGGCGTTTTGCACTTTCACATTCCACATGCCATATTCCATAGATGCTCCCCACGTTTGTTATACAGGGGGTCGCGTAAGGTTCTGAGAAAAATTGAAAGTTTGAATAACTCCCAATTCCGTTAAAAAAATGGAATTTTTTCAACTGGTCCAGGGAGGTACTAGAAGTTACACCTCGAAACGGTTATTCAAATTTTTGCCTACCTCTTCTAGTCTTTTATTTACAGGGCGATCTGAAAAAATCAACATTTTAGTTTCGCGGTGATAACTTTTTGCTCTGTGAACTGATTTTCAAAATCCACGGTTCATATTGAAGCTGACACTTCAAAGAAGACACCTTGAGGCTAGGATCAAGCTACGGCTGGTATAGAAGCTAGAAAAAAGTCAAGACTCATGACGTCACTAGTAGCCGCCATCGAATTCAGTTTATTCAGAAGAATGACAATTTAAATGTCATAATTCGAATGCCCACAGTGACAGTTTGACAGTTTAAAAGTTGACGGAACAATCCAGTTACGCTATTGAACAGTTTTTGGTGAGGGATGACAGTTCAAATTTCAAAAGTCATAGTTAGAGCGGCTGAAATGACAGAGACGCTGTGAATAATTGACAGATGGGCAATCGTAACTGTCAGATGATTTGAACTAAGTGACAGTTCTTAGTTGAGAGTGACAGTTCGTCGAAGTTAAATGTTAGTTTGAGCGTCCAAAATGACAGCGCGGAACTGAATAAATTGAAAATTTGAGCACTCAAAAATGATTTTATGTAATTAATGACAGTTCACGCTGTAAAAAAATCACACATCAAGTGCAGTGACAGTTTAGACTGTTTGGATGCATGATGTGCCAGGTAAATAGACCGGATAGTGACTAGTTGGAAACTTTCAAGCAGACATTTGTGTCTGCGAAATGACAGCTTGAATGTCAAAAGTAATAGTGGCAGTGCCCGATTTAATAGTGATAAAGACTAAATTGACAGTGTGAGAGGCTCAATTGGCAGTTCTGGAACCTGAATTGACAAGTTAGTTAGAGAAGTTTCAGTCAAGTTATCGCGGGAGCAATTGGAATGACAGAGAGGCTGATTAAATGACAGTTGAGTATCTACCCTAGATGACAGATTGACAGTTATGTCGTTGGAATGACAGTCCATCAAGCATCGAAAGTCACACTTTGAACCAAGGAGCAGATTATAATTATAACAGGAGAAATCATAAGCTGAAATTGAGTGAAGTGACAGTTCTGTCTTCGAGATGACAGTCCGTCGAATGTTACAATTTGACCGCTCAAAATGACAGCGAAAAACTGAATAAATTGGGCAAAACTGGGGAGTCCTCGATAACTGTAAAATAGCAGATCATGGGAATTCGGGCTGCAAAAATGATTGACAGTGTAAGAGGCTGAATTTAGAGCTTGAGTGGCTAAAGCGACAGTTTGAGAGGCTTAAGTGACAGTTTTGAGTTCAAAAAATTACACATCAGTTGTGTCAAATGGCAGCTTTGGTTAGAATGACAGTTCGGATGTCAAAAGTTATAGCTGAAGCGATTAAAATAACAGAGAGGCTAAATAAATGACAGTTGGGTATCTACCCTTAAATGACGATTGACAGTTACATCTTCGGGATAACAGTTCACCGGGTATCAAAAGCTTTGTGGACGTTCTGGAGAAAGATGACAGCTGTCAATGTCATCATCATGTCATCATGTCAGTTATAGTTGGCGCGGCTAAAAAGACATAGACACTGCTGAATAATTATTGACAAGCAGGTTATTCTAATAAGAGAAAAATCAAGTAAAGTGACAGTTTTGTCTTCGGAATGAGAGTCCGTCAAATGTCAAATGCTACGATTTGAATGCTCAAAATGACAAGGAGGGATTGAATAAATTGATAAAAAAATAACTGAGAGATTGATTACTTAGAAATGACAGACAATTGGCAGTTTAGGCTACAAAAATGACACTCCAGGTGTTCACAGCGACAGTTTGGTTGTAGGAAGTGTGAACTGAAAAGGCCGGATAGTGACAGTTGGAGACTTTGAAGTGACAATTTTGTCGGCGGAATGACGCATGACGGTTTTAATGTCAAAAGTGACAGTTTCATCGCCGGATTTGATAGTAAGAGAGGATTTTAAAAAAAATGCTTTGTGTATAGCGAGGTGTACAGTTGAAAGTGAAATTTTTCGCATTGTGGCTGTGAATGTTAAACTTCAAAGGGGCAGTTTGAGTACATGAAGTACCAGTTAAGGCTGAAAATTGACAGCTCGAAACGACAGATTATTAAGGGTGGCATTTTTGCCGACGGAATTGTCACCCTTAAACTCTGAATTGACAGCTTGAGATGCGCAAATGACAGTTTAAAACTTGCAGTATTCCGAAAAAATTGATGGTATTCAGCCACCCACTCGGATAAGACGAATTGCTTCGAGACAGAGTTCTAAATTTATATCTATTACTAATGCCACCGGGCACAAACTGATGACTGTACTTCCCGATTATTTATCAATCGGATCTTTCAATCAAAGCAATCGCTGATGTAATTCAATTTAATAATATAAAATTATTGCAATTGTTTCCGTTAGCTGTGTAGCTATGTACGCATACGCCGTGGCATGCTGGCGAGTACATCGATTCCAAGATTTTATATTATAAATGGCCTTGTGTTTTAATTGATCGCATCTTACACGTAAGGATTTGCCGTGCATGAGTTCTTCCCGACTCGATCGGAGTTTCGATTGAAGACCGTACGCTCAGCAGAATAATTTATATGTGCTGCCAGAGCTCATATAAACACTTTGTATCATGTGAATGCGTTTGTCTATGAACTTATAATAGCTGTTTATTGCAACAATGATTGGAAGCTTAAGGGCGTTCCTAGGCGGCTGAGAACACAAGTTTTTTGAGTAATCAAATCAGGAAATCAATTTTGCGCTCCGTAGCGCCTTAGACAATGTAGTTTTGCATAGCTAAATATATATTTACTGAATAATTTGTGCTTAATAATTTCTTAATTTTATGTTTTGTTTACAAAGTTACAGAAAACTCTACAGTAAAGTTATCATCGCCGTCTTTTTCTAGACTCAATTTGTTTGTACCAATTTTCAGCGCGTAACCAACCCACCCTCCCCTTTCTAAAAAAAATACGCATGCTCATTATTTGTCACAATTCAACGATAAGCCCGCCCTGACCCTATATGGCCGGTATGCAAATGAGGTTTATATCACAATTATAAATAAAACACCCCAACACAATAAAATAAAAAACCATAAATAGATTAAATCCTATTATACATTATTTTATCGATTGTACGGAATCATGCGAGAAAGCTATTAACATTTTTTATTTAATTGCCGCTTACTTAAATAATCATGGCGGCGCTGCTATACCCGCGGATGGAAAACAATCGATGATGGGAGAGAAACACCCAGCAACGTTGTTGCGACAAATAATTAATTAAGTATACAAAAAAAAACGAACACTGTTGTTTCAAGAACCAGAGGCTTTTGCAAAACAATTGTTTCTTCTTAGCTCTCTTCACTACAAGACTTTGGTAATAATAACAATAATTGCTTTTTCTCTATGAATGCGCGCCGAGAGGATGTTTGGTAATGGCTCGCGAATTAAAAATAGATAAACTGCGCATAGTGTGCGAGTTATTATGGCAAAATCATTCCGATTGTTCTTCGAGCTAAGCAGGCTCTGTACACGCTGCCTGCCGTACACGGTTTTATCGGATGCACAGATCTCTGCACGCGGCCGAGAAATTTATAGACAATTGAATGTGCATCCCAGAAACAGGAGAATTACGCAAAATTTTTATGGTACTTAATCAAAGCGTGCTCTGCTCATAAGCAGTGTCACAAGAGAGTTTTGCAAAGTGCGCTCTGGCATTACAACAATGAGCGAGTTGCGTAATGACGTCACTGCTGCCGCACGGCACACTCACGGATCGAGCGTGATGGTGTGCCCATTCATTCATGGAATAATAAAATTGATGAATGGAAGCCGTTTGTGAATTTTGTCCGTCGTCATCACGGCTCACTGTCGGGTGCTGGCCTTTTCATCCTTGAATCCTTCGTCATCACGGGAGCTGGTGGAATAGCAATTGTGCCAGTTTTGTCTGAAAAAATCCCGAGGGTTGACTTTTCAGTTGAAAAAAAAAACTTCACTTCAGCCTTCTAACCTGTCGCTTATCCTTCCACCTGTCATTTTTAGCGCGCTGATACTATAACTTTTGATAAAACAAAGCTCTCCGACCACCACAACATCGGACGGTCGGACCGAAACTGCACAGACACGTGTTTCGCCCCTATTGGGAGCTCATCAGTTGCGTAGACATTCAGTCAAACCATCCGATGCTGTGGTAGCCAGAGATCTCATGGAAATAAACGCCCAGGAGGACTCCTAATATGTGAGTCCTCCAAGCGGCGCCATCTATCAAAGGCATTCCGCAGATGCTATAGTTCAAGGCATCAGGCATGCGAGGGAATTAACAGAATTTCACGTAAAGCAACACCGTCGCCAAGAGCATCGATGGTAGGTGTACACATGTATACTCAAGCCGAGTAGAGCAATGTTAAAAGACAACAAACACGCAAATATAAATAAATATTGCGCCATTTCCAATGAAACAAAGCTCTCCGACCACCACAACATCGGACGGTCGGACCGAAACTGCACAAACACGTGTTTTGCCCCTACTGGGGGCTCATCAGTGCGCAGGCATTCAGTCAAACCATCCGATGCTGTGGTAGCCAGAGATCTCATGGTAGTATACACCCAAGAGGACTCCTGATATGTGAGTCCTCCAAGCGGCGCCATCTATCAAAGGCATTCCGCAGATGCTATAGTTCAAGGCATCAGGCATGCGAGGGAATTAACAGAATTTCACGTAAAGCAACACCGTCGCCAAGAGCATCGATGGTAGGTGTACACATGTATACTCAAGCCGAGTAGAGCAATGTTAAAAGACAACAAACACGCAAATATAAATAAATATTGCGCCATTTCCAATGAAACAAAGCTCTCCGACCACCACAACATCGGACGGTCGGACCGAAACTGCACAAACACGTGTTTTGCCCCTACTGGGGGCTCATCAGTGCGCAGGCATTCAGTCAAACCATCCGATGCTGTGGTAGCCAGAGATCTCATGGTAATATACACCCAAGAGGACTCCTGATATGTGAGTCCTCCAAGCGGCGCCATCTATCAAAGGCATTCCGCAGATGCTATAGTTCAAGGCATCAGGCATGCGAGGGAATTGACAGAATATCACGTAAAGCAACACCGTCGCCAAGAGCATCGATGGTAGGTGTACACATGTATACTCAAGCCGAGTAGAACAATGTTAAAAGACAACAAACAAGCAAATATGAATAAATATTGCGCCATTTTCAATGAAACAAAGCTCTCCGACCACCACAACATCGGACGGTCGCACCGAAACTGCACAGACACGTGTTTCACCCCTACTGGGGGCTCATCAGTGCGCAGGCATTCAGTCAAACCATCCGATGCTGTGGTAGCCAGAGATTTCATAGTAATATACACGCAGGGGGACTCCTAATATGTAAGTCCTCCAAGTGCCGCCATCTATCAAAGGCATTCCGCAGATGCTATATTTCAAGGCATCAGGCATGCGAGAGAATTCTGTTTTTCGTACTAATATGGTAAAAAAGGTGAAGAGTTTACTGATCATTTAATTTATCATTCGTTGACATACCGGCGAGGGATACGAATGGCCTCCGAGGTGTGAAGCACCGAGGTGTATAAAACCGCAAAGGCGGCTTAACACTTTCTGCACTCAAATTATTATATGTTAGACGCTTTGTTCCTCTTTGCGATGTTGCCAACGTTTTTTGGAATTTTTGAAATATCTTCCCAGCTCAACGACTTATTCGACTTTGTTGCAATTTTCGTTTTTTCGTGCGGTTTCTTCAACTTATTCCGCTTGTTATCGCGGAAATTCTCTTTCTTCTTCATTCTGCTAACTACGCTAGAGTTCACAGAACCGCATAAATTGGAAGAACTGAAAGATAATTTATGCAACAATATAGCGAAGACACTTCAAAATTGGTAGACAATGAATTATTGTTTCTATTTTTTATCTTTATACTAGTATGACACATTCGACGCCTTTTAGGCAATCATGTACAATGTACAAAAGAACAAATAAAGGAAATTGATTGATTGATTGATTGATTGAAGATAACGCAGAAGGCATAACTGAAGATAAATAGGCAAAAAAGCACGGTTCTGGGCCAAGGAATCGACTGTATCAACGAAAAATAAAAACCTGGCCTTATTTTCTCCAGATTACGTCTGAAATGTGTCATCGCGTTTCTTTCTACTTCTGCTTTTCACAGTGAGATGTTTTCACTTTTTCTTCTTACCAACCTCACGGCTGCTTCTTAGCTTCTGTTTCAATTCTGCTCGTTTTTCTGCGCCGTTTCTTCAATTATTCCACTTGATACATTCGCTGAGATTTCTCTTACTTCTTCATTCTGGTGAGTTGATGAGCTTTCAGAACCGAACTTGGAAAATCTTCACGGAACTGAATCGGGTGAAAAAAACCTTCAACCACAAAACGAAGTTGCTTCAAAATTGATGAAGATGACGGAGGTGTCGTTGAAGATAAGCGAAAAGTGTCACTTAATCAAAAACTATGAGCAATAGGCTTTCACCGTCCTCATCGCATTTCGTCTTTAGATTCATTCATTACTTTGTTCCAAGCTGCTTCTTTTCAATCTGATCACTTCCATTTGCCTTTGGAATGGAATGGGAGATACCTAACGCCTTGACCGCCAATGAAAACTATAAAAAGCATGGGCCTCAGAAAATTTAAAAAGTAAATGCTTCTTCAAGGAACCTTCACCCAACTCTTGAGCCTAAAGACATTTATGATTGATATTTGATCGTCAGTGAAGAAGAAGAAGAGACTGATGATGAAGAAAAGGTTCTAAGAAATGAAGGCCAAAAACTCAAAGAAAGAGCAGAAAAGGCGAAAGAAAAAGGAAGACAGCAAAGAGAAAGGAAGATACGGAGGAAGACACTGATGCAGTTAGAAGAAAGGAAGGATTGAGGAATGAAGAAGAAAGTAACGAAGGAACGAACGAGGCAGGAACGACGAACAGTAAAAGGCCAAACATTTGCACTTTTATCATGTTCGCATCTCCCCACTTTGCGATGTTGCAAGCTATTCTTTGTGATATTTCAAAACTTTTTGTCTTATCCACCCCACGACTCCTTCGCAATTGGCTGTGATTCTCTTCATTCTTCCGCGCGGTTTCTTCAATTTAATCCGCCTGTCTTCGCCGGAATCGCGTTTCTTCTTCAACCTGGTGAGCTCGCAGATTCTCACACAACTGAATCAGAAGAACTATGAAGATAATCCATGCAAGCAAGGATATAACGAAGACTCTTGAAAATCGGTGAAGATGCAAAATAACTGAAAAGGTGTTACTGAAGAAATATGTATGGGTGAGAAAGCATGGTTCTAGGTCACGGAATCCAAGACTAGTGAAAACCGGGCTTTACTTTCTCCAGTGGTGAAACCACGAACACTTGACAGTTGTCGATCTCGACAATTTCCCCTTTTCTGAAGGGTGAAGGGTGCAGAGGAGGAAGGGTAAATTAGGGTGAAGGGTGTAGAGCGGAAAGGGGAAATTGTCGGGACCGACAACTGTCGAGTGCTCGTGGTTCCACTACAAATCACGTTCAAAGTGTGCTATCGCATTTCTTTCTGCTTCTGTTTTCCTCGATGCGATGTTTTCACTTTTTCATCTTCCCAACTTCATGATTTCTTTGCTTTTGCTTAAATCCTCTTTGTTGTTTCGATTATTCCTCCTGATACCTTCGCAGATACTACCTTTCTTGATTTTGGTGAGCTGATAAGCCCTCAGGTCTAAACTTGGAAAGTCTTCGTGTAACTGAGTCGGAAGAAAAGTAAGTATATTATAATACAATCGGTGGAGATGAAGAAAGGGTTGAATCAACAAACAGCGCGGCTATAGTTCACGGAATCGAAGACTGCAAGAAACGAGTTTTCAACATATTCATGACATTTCTTCTTTGGTTTTATCCATTGCCATGTTCCAAGCATTTAATTTTTTTCAATCTGACTACTTCCACACGTCCATTTCAGCTGAAGATATTGGTCTCTGGTTTTCGGTGCGTTTTCTTCAATTTCGCTTACTCCACTTCACTCAAAGTCCCGTTTTTCTCTCGGGTTCATTTTTCTCATTTTTCAGTCATTCCATCAGAATCAAACGAGAGATTTTCACGAGACAAACCGGAAGAAGTACCCACAACTAAGCAAAGGTCAAACAGACTGCGCAAGCAGCGACAAAAACTGAAGATATCTACCGCCTTGACGGTGAAGATAACCGTAGAAAGCTCAACCCCAGGAAATTGGGGAAAAAGTGCAGCTTTTTCAAGAAACCTCAACTCAAGTTTTGAGGCTGTACATCTATAATTAATATGAATTTTGTAATCAGTGAAGAAAGTCTTGTGCTGAAGAAGAAATTCGAGAAAATTGACACCAAAACTGTGTGAAAAGAACAGAAAATACGAACGGAAGAAGGAAGATAAAAGAAAAGAAAGGAGGAGCTTTCGGCTTTTCTCAATTTCCAATTCGTTCCATCAGAATCAACAAGAAATCTTCAAGAGACAAACTGAAAAATAAAATATGCATAACAAAGCAAAGGTCGAACAAAGCTACAAAATCAGTGACAAAAAACTGAAGATGCCTACTGCCTTGACGGTGAAGATAACCGAAGAAGGCTTGAGGCACAGAATATTGGAAAAAAGAAACCTGACAGCTTTTTCAAGAAACCTCAACTCAACTCTTGACTGTGGAGACATCTATAATTAATCAAAATTACATCATCAGTGTAGAAAGTCTTATCTGAGAAAAAAGTCATGAGAACTCGAGGCCAAAATCGCGGAGAAAAAATAGAGAAGACGAAAGAAAGAAGGACAGGGAAAAAGAAAGGGAAGATCTTTGGTTTTTCTTAAATTTCCATTCTTCCATCAGTTCTAAACAAGAAATTTTCACGCGAAAAACCGAAAAAAATGGAATCTATACTACAAAACGAAAATTACACAAAGTTACAAAATCAGCGACAAAAACTGAAGATACCTACGAACTGCCTTGACGGTGAAGGTAACAGAATATTTAAAAAACTCGCAGGTTTTTGAAAAACCTGAGCTGAACTTTCAAGCCTAAAGATACAAAAAATAATTATTACATTACCAGTGAAGGAAGTCTGATGCCGAGGAAGACATTCGGGGAAGTCGGGGCCAAAATCTCGAAGAAAGAACAGAACAGACGAAAAACAGGAAAAAAGGGAGGAAGGGAGGGAACAGGAAACTAAGGAATCGAATAAGGAAGGAATGAGGGAAAAACAAGGAAGAGAGAAGGAAGAGAGGAGGAAGGGATGAGGAAGAAAGGAGGAAGGGAGGGAAATAGTCAAGCACGGAATGCACTTTTACTAAGTATGTTCGCTTTTCCCCTTTGAGACGTTGCAAGCTTTTCCCTACGACATTTCAAACGTTTTTGTCTCTCAACCCCATGATTTCTTCGTCTTTGCTACAGATCTTCTCGTTGTTCCGTGCAGTTTCTTCAATTTCATCCGCTTCTATTCGCCAAAATTCCGTTTCTTCTTCATTCTGGTGACGTCGCAGACTTCCACAAAACTCAATTAGAAGAAATAAGATAATCTATGGAACGATTTGGCGGAGACTCTTCAAAATCGGTGAGAAATGAAGATAAAGCAAATGTTGTTACTGAAGACAAACCAGGGGGAAAAAATCTATTCATTAAAGCGAACGTTGAAGAAAACTACAGAATCAGCTACAAAAACTGAAGTTACCTACTGCCGTGATGGTGAAAATAACCGAAAAATGCAGCTGCCATAGAATTCTGGATGAATTTAAATCTTTTTGAAGGAAGCTGAACTCAACCTTGAAGCCTGAAGACATTTGTATTCAATATCAATCACATCATCAGCGAAAAAAGTCTGATGCTGAAGAAAAAAATTCGGAGAAATCAAGGTCGAAATCGAGGAGAAAGAACTGGAAAGCCGGAAGGAAAAAGGAAAGCAGGAAAGCAAGAACAAATGAAGAAAGGGGTGGAGGAGTTAGGGGAGTGAAGGAGGAATGAATGATGAAGGAGGAAGGAAGAAAAGAACGAGGAAGACATTGCTAGAACTGATTTCTCAGCAGTTGCTCCCGGTTCCTCAAAATTATTGACTTCCAAAAATTAGGGTTTTGCATTGAATCACAGTACTGTGTGCCTCAAATTTGAGTTTTTTTTCCAATAAATCGCTCTACTAGGCTGTATTTGGTTCAATGACAATTGAAAGTATTTGGGTCCTTTAGATGGCATTGCCGTAATCAACATTGTTGACAATCACATTCGATTCCTCAAAATCAGATTCCTGGGGCCCTATTTTTGGAGCTGAGGAACAGATCATCAGGTGGTGTTGCCTAGGTGACAGCCAATCACAGCCCTGGTTGCTCAGCAACTTCGCATAGGAACGAATCACACGTTTCAATATTTCTGAATCTCCCACTATTGGTGTTGTTTCGATTCATGTTTTCTGGAAAAGAGTCATGTGTTTTTTTTTATGGTCTCTATAAATCATGATACTTGGCTAACAATGATCTGAACCATGGCCCGCTGTACTGAGAATATCTCCTGCTTAATTCTGCAATAAAATACGTACATAAGAGAAATAAAATTATGGAGAAAAAACGAGGCTGAACAAAAGGATAAAAGAAAACAAACAAACCCGATCGATCAATATACCTTATTGCTCTCGCAGACGAAATCGAAAGGAGATGATGGCTAATGGGGGTACGCATATAGCTTTTAACGCATCGCATCAGCATGATAATGCGGCGTGTAAGGGATGAAATAATAATAATAAAAGACGATCGCGCCGTCCTTTCAGGTATACGGTAGAAGGGGTTTTGTGCACACAAAGGGTGAAAATCTAGGTCGTCTGGTTTTTTTTTCTCCGCATATACTTTTACTTATAAAAGCGATATACCGGATTGTTTTGCGGGGACATTATGGTAATCCGGAGTGAGGTCTTGTGGATCGACGATTTCTCTTGACGGATTTTGATCGAGTTTTGTGTCAGCTGCATACGAAATGCATTCGTACCGCAATTTATCTCGAATTTAACAAGTACGCCGTTGTTTAGCTCCGCAGAAAAAATGTAGTGTAATATACTTACGTTTTTCAAATAAATATAGCAGTTATATCCTGAAGTTTGAATAGCAAAGTAGCCTGAAGATAAATAATGACAAAGATACATGACAAATGGCATTTATTAACAAATTGCATCTAACAGCTTGATTAACAGCGTGTGGTTGAGTTGGCAACAGTGCTCTAGCGCTCTGACTCTTAACGTTCGGTCAGTTTACCCTACAGAAATATCGGTGGGAATGCCTTAGAGCTCAGATCAAGAGACACATCTACGTAAAATTAACAGAAGTACTTCTGATCCTGCAGTAGCACCTCAGCCACAGCACAGGTGATACACAATTTGACTTTCACACAAAAACACAAATCAACAGGTATTTTTTTGGCGGTGCCGGCTGAAATCCGAGAGACTTTTTTGTGTTGGCGAATCCTTTCTCTCTCTGGGCAAAGTCGCGAACAATATCTGAACATTTCCGAGCCACTTCATCCACGCGATCTCTCCGCCAAGACCACCACCACCACCCAGCCATAATGCATACCTTTACAGCAAAGCAGAACAAAATAATTGTAGTGGCATCATCAGCGTTCCACATAAAGCGACTAAAAAGGGACACCGCACAAAAGAGGGATCCATCCCCGGCGCTCTCCTTCTTCTGGAGTTCTGTAATTCCTTTTCATTACTTACCGATAAGTTGTTATAATAAGATTCAACTCCTTATGTTCTCTGTCTCTTTCGCTCTCGCACCGTGGTCTTTGTCTCGGCGGCGCTCTGTGTGCTACATTAGCAGGACATTGTAGATAGGCTTCCTGCCTCCCCAGCTCGAACGTGGCTTTGATTCTTCATTTGACATGTTTCATTGACACAATAAGAATTCCTTCAGTCCTTCATATGGTGTTACTATGATTTTTAATATATGATTCTAGATTTGCCACGGGTTCCACCAAAAAATTCAAGAGGGGTTTAAGCTAAACCGAGTTTAAACCGATTTTTTTCTAGTCAATGCTGGTAGATTCAATATGGATAATACGTAATATCGCAAGTGTACCACATTCTCGTTAACTACTCAGCGTGAAACCCGAATTTACATTGATCATTTGACCAGAATCCATCATAGGCCAGTCAATAGGAAATTTGGAATGGCAAAACGTATACCCTGGCTGAATTTTTGCATACACCTAGGGAATCTCTCACAGAGCCCCGAACCGCGAAAATCCACCAAAATTTCCTTGAGCTTTCCGAGATAAGGTTTTTTTTTTTTGCTATATCTCGGTTGCTGTTGGTTGGATTCCGATTTTCATTTTTTTGAAATGTTCGGAAAAATATTTGGAACAAGTTGTGTTCAGAACTTTTCAATAACTTGTTGAGAAAAAGTGCCAGAAGCCGAAAACCGTCGTTTTTTAGGGGGTGGTTTTTTTTTACAATTTTCTATCTGCTTTTCTATGATAGTTCTGGAGAAAATTCCCAACAAAAGTTGTAGCTCCTGTAAGTCCCTACAAGTTTCAACCGAATTTTTTTTTTGTGTCGCGAAAATTACCCACCCCAGAGGGCGCTAAAGTCAACCTCGTTTGGAAAATTTTCTCCAGGTGTAGGGGGTATCGATTCCAACTCCATCGTGTGAGGATCTAAAGGCCAAATTCTCATTTATGTTCGTACTAACTTTACTAATAATTGATGAATAACAAAACCTTTGTACAGGGTGACTTTTTTGAAAAGGACCCACCCCCGATATTTCGCAGCATAAATTTTTCATGGGAAAAAACCGGAACAGGTCGATTTTTATTTCGAGAGGGACATCTAAGACACGTAATGACAAATTTTTATCTTCAACCATTCGCCCCCACCCCACCCTATTTTAAAATTTCAAATGGCATCACCTACCTTGTGATACATCAAATTGAAGGTAATAAAATTCCCTTTCTGTCAAACATATTTTAAATTGTCTCGAATCACCCCCCCAACCCTTTTCAAAATTCTCTTTATGTTAATGCAGGAAAGTTTCTTCCTCATCATTAGGTACGTAACTCTCGATTCTTGAGTATCAGATTTTCAAGTGAAAACAGGTAGATTTTTATTTTGAGGGAAACATCCAAGACACCTATAGCCAAATTTTTACTTCAACCTCTTCGCCCCCACCCCACCCTACTTTCAAATAGCATTATCTATCTTGTGACTCTTGTGATAGAGAGAATAAAATTTTCATCCTGCGAAAAATTATTTCAAATATTCTAAACCACCCCCTACTCCTCTACACGTTGTTGGAGATAAAAATTTGGCAATACGTGTCCTGAATGTCTCATCCGAAATAGAAGTCTACCTATTTTTCTGGAAAGTCTATTTCTCAAGAATTGGAAGTTAATAAGAGAAAGAACTTTCCTTTAATTTATAAACAAAGATCATTTTGAGAAAGGTTGAAAGTGACTTGATAAAAACTTTTGAGACTTGTTTGACAGAAAGACTATTTTATTGCTTTCATTTTGATGTATCACATTTAGGTGAGCTATTTGAAATTTCAAAGTGGGGCGGAGTCCAGGCGAAGGGGTTGAAGATAAAAATTTGACTATACGTGTTCTAGGTGTCCCCTTCGAAATAAAAATCGACATGTTTTTACTGGAAAATCTGATACTCAATAATCGGGAGTTAGGTAATGAGGGAGAAACTTTCCTGCATCAACAAGGAGAGAATTTTGAAAGGGGTTGGAGAGGTGATTCGAGAAAATTTGAATTCAAAACAAGTTTGACAGAAAGCGAATTTTATTACCTTCAATTTGATGTATCACAAGGTGCCATTGAAATTTTAAAATAGGGTGGGGTGGGGGCGAAGGGTTGGAGATAAAGATTTGTCATCAGGTGTCTCAGATGTCCCTCTCGAAATAAAAACCGACCTGTTCCAGTTTTTTCCCAAGAAAAATTTGTGCAGCGAAATATCGGGGGTGGGTCCTTTTCAAAAAAGTCACCCTGTACAAAAGTTTTGTTATTCATCAATAATTAGTGAAGTTAGTACGAACATTAATGAGAATTTGGCCTTTAGATCCCCACACGATGGAGTTGGAATCGATGCCCCCTACACCTGGAATTATTTTCCAAACGAGGTTGACTTTAGCGCCCTCTGGGGCGGGCGAAATTTTGGTGTATTTTCGCGGTTCGGGGCTCTGTGGGGGATTCCCTAGGTGTATGCAAAAATTCAGCCAGAGTATACGTTTTGCCATTCCAAATTCCCTCTTGACTAGCCTAGTAGGATCCTTATTCTTTCTCATCAAATTATCAATAATTTTGACAGTTTTATCTTGTTGAATTGATATAGAACTGGACGTTGATGGTGCTCAGTAATGAATAATAGCAATAATTGTTGATGCGCGAAGACTTTGTTTGGTGACCACGTGCGTTTCTACACTCATCATTGGCCATTCAAGGAGATGTTATTCCAGTTAACACGTATCTAAGTCAAGGTGTGTCGTTTAGAATTTCAACATACAATTCAAATTTTGATGTCTGGCGTAGGTAACTTATACCCATACGACAATTTTTATTATTAACACGATGGTTTCTAGTAGGTACAGACGTATCATGGCGTAGGATTGTTTAGTCATTACAGTTTTATAGTTTTTTTAAACAAATAACTCGCGGAAAAAATTTGCGTGTTCTGGTGATTTATTGAAGGTCAGTTTTAAATGTTTATTGTTCGTCTATTGTCTTTTTTTGTAGCCGACGCGTTATTGATGCTCGTTATTCAGCTTCTTGATTTGGATTTTGGTGTATAATTGAAGCCAGAACCTATTCATAGTCACTTTGTGTTTTACAAAGTCCAAGAGATTATAGATGGGTATAATGGGTATGTGTTCAATGAAATTATCGAGAAAAATTGATTCCTATCATTGGTGTAAACTATACCAATAGATACACATATTAGAAGTATAGTATACCTACGCACTATAAGTAAACAATTCAATCGATAAATCGATGACCTTCATGTATACAGTAGTTTAAAGACTATGGAATAAATTGTGAAATAATTGATGTTTACAATCATAGATTTCAATCGTATAGTTGATGAAAAAGCCAATCAATTTCTCGTTAAATCGTTATTTTGAAGAATTCAATCTAAAAAAAGTTCAATTATTACCTACGTAGGTAATCGATTTGTGCAGCGCAAGAAGTGACAAACAAAAAGGATCGCGCCTCGAAAAGTCGCATTCTATCACCGATAAGCTCTTCAAGAATGTGTATCGACCCCCCCCCCTTGCGGGTGTGGCTTGCTAGGATGTGTATGGCTCCCCTTTCGGGGGTGGCCTGACCTCCTTCAGCTGAGCTGACCCTCAGAGATTGGATGCTTGGAACCGATGAGCCTTGGCCTCGGATTGTGTTGCCCTCTATCGACGCCTATGGGCCCGGAAAGCGGGAGGCTGGACCTGCTGGACCTGGCGGATTGGGGTTAGAAATTTGCCTGCGTGTGCTGGTGTTTGTGATCTGTCATTGAGTCACATTCCTCATAATCCTTTCAAGGATTTCTTGGAATTTCAACGGGATTTCCAAGGATTTCGGTAAATTTCTAAGGAACTTTCAGGTATTTCTAAGACAATTCCAGGGATTTCTGAAGATTTCTTAAGATGACCAATATTTTCCAAGGATCCCATATCCCTATAGTTCCTAGGAATTACAAAAAGGCTTCTATGGAATTCTCAATAATTTCTGAGAACTTACAAACAGTTCTAAAGATTCTATGGAATTTCTAGAGATTTTTATGTAATTTCTAGATATTTCTACTAGATCTCCAGAAGTTTTCAGGGATTTTCAAGGATTCCTACAAAATATCTAGAGATTTAGAACGACTCGTGAAAAATTTCAAGAATTTCCAACGATTTCCAAGGATTGCCATGAGTTTTTGGAAATTTCTGAGGAATTTCCAAAGTCCTTCAGAAATGTCTACAAGATTTTGCAGGAGTTTTTTTTGAGAATGTTCTCAGAAATTTCCATGGTTTCTTCAATCATTTCTGCAGGATTTCTAGGAATCATAAAGATTTGTGTTACATTTCTAGGGATTTCTAAAGATTGTCAGTAGATTTTTGAGAACAGATTTCTTGAAATTCTTTCAGGACTGCCAAAAATTGCTATGGATTTCTCAAGATTTCTATGGGATTTCCAGGAATTTATAAAGATTTTTGTGCGACTTCCAGAGATTCATAGAAAATTTGGAGATTTTCGAGGACTTTTTAAGCATTTCTGGAGATTTCTACGTAATCCCCAAAGGTATTTACGAAATTCGTGAGGGTTCCTGTAAAAATTTCTAGATTGCTTCAAGGTCTTCAAAAGATTTTCACGAGGTTTCTAGGGATTTCTGAGAAATTTGTATTGATTTTTGAAAATTCTTGAAGATTTCTCAAGATTTCTAAAAAAATTCGAGTAATTTCTAAAGATTTCTGAAGATTCTTACAAGATTTCCAGTGATTGATGAAATTTTATAGAGAAGAAATTCTAAACATCTGTACGGGATTTCTAGGAATTTCTAAATATTTCTACAATATTTTGGGAAACTAGAGATCTGGGGATTCCTTAATTCAAGAAAATTCAAGGGATTTCTCAAGAAAAAGATCTTGAAAATGGAAATTTGAGGGATCTCTTAAGGTCTCTACGGGATCACATTCAAGATATCTAGAAGATTCCTGGGGAGTTTTAGAGATTTCCACGGGAGTTTTGAGGATGTCTATGGATTTCTGCAGAATTTCCGAGAACTTGGGGATTTCTGGTCGGGTAACAGAATATCTTAGCCAAAAATATCCCGGCAATAATATCTCAACCAAAAATATCCCCGCGACAGAGTATCCCATGTCAAAAATATCCCCGCCAATAATATCTCGGCCAAAAATATCCCCGCGACAAAATATTCCGGCCAAAAATATCTCTGCGACAAAATATCCCAGGCCAAAAATATCCCCGACAATAATATCCCAGCCAAAATGACCACATCCAAAAATATCCCCGTGACAAAATTTCCCAATCTGAAAATATCGTAAGGAAAGAGAGGAAACAGCGCTTAGGCCACCGGATCTATGAAAAGACGCTCCCCGCAAAACGTCCCCGGAAAAAATAGTCTCCGGGAAAAGAACGTCCCAAGGAAAAAACGTCCCAGGGAAAATACATTCCCAGGAAAATACGTCCTCGGGAAAAAAGTCCCCCGGAAGAAACGTCCCTGGAAAAATACGTCTCCCTTCTGGATTACTTTGGATATTCACTATGATGAGCTTCTTTGTGTCGTCATATTACTCCCGAAACTCCAGTGGAGACTGTATCTTGTGTCCTTTATGCGTGTGCTCAGCAGGGCTTCAAACGATATCGAAGACAGAAAGGGGCCCAGTGAAGTTTCATAGCTTGATATAACATGAAGGCAAAAGGGGGGCTTACTGGTTCTCTGAAAGCCAATAAAAGGCTACGTGAGCTTATTAGAGCTCCATACTATACTTGAGGATACAAGGGAGCCCGGAGCCCGATAGGGCTCCGAGTATCACATTAAGGCACAAGGTGCTCACCTCGGTGCTTACTCATGCTCCGGAAGTCTCGGAAAGATGCAAGGGGGCTCAGCAGGGCTTCAAAAAACGTTGAAAAAACAAGGGGGCCAAATGGAACCATGTGTAAGACAAGAAGGCATCAGAAAGAAGCTTACTGGAAATCTGAGAGTCTTTGAAAAGCACAAGGGGCACAAGGGATTCAAGTTTCCAAGTTTGGGGCGAACTGGAACTCTGAATGCCACGAAAAAACACAAAGGGCTCATTAGGGCTCCAAACGACACATGAGGACACAATAGAGATCTGAATGCTACGGAAAAATGCAAGGCAGTAAGGCTTCAAACGACACAAGGGGGCCCATTGGAGCTTGACATAACAATGAAGGAAGAAAAAGGGGCTTACTGGTATCTACTCTGGAAGCCAATAAAAACATAAGGCCAATTAGGCTCCATCTCGGGCTCTGAACCACACTTGAGGACACAAGGGGGCCCGATAGGGCTCTGAATATTACATCAAGACACAAGGCGCTCACTTATGCTCCGAAAGTCTCGGAAAGATGTAAGGGGGCTCAGCAGGGCTTCAAAAGACATTGAATAAATGAGGGGGCCCAATGGAGCTCCTTGGATCCTTCTTGTTGGCTCCTCGGATAACAAGTAGGCAACAGGGGGCTTACTGGAATTCTGATAGCCATGAAAAAACACAAGGGGGCTAACTAGGGTTCCAAACTACACTTCAGACACAAGGGGCCCGATATAGCTCTGAAAGCCATAGAAAAGCTATAAAGGAGGCCCAATAAAGCTATATAATAGAAGAAGTCAAAGGGGGTTACTGGAATTTTGATAGTCATAAAAACACATGATGGGGCTCATCGGGGCTCCAAATTATACTTGAAAATACAAAGAGGACCCAATTTGGAAACAAATATCACATATATAGGAACAAGGGGCTTACTCTTACTAGTGCTCGGAAAGCCTTGGAAAAGTGTAAAGGGGCTCAACAGAGCTTCTAACGTTACCTATTGAAAACAAAAGGGTCCAATGGAGCTTTGTGTAACAGAATAACTTGAAATTGGACTTACCGGTACCTATTTCGAAAGCCATGAAAAAACATAATGGGGCACAACAGGGTTCCAACTACACTTGAAGACACAATGGGGGCCCAACAGGGCTCTTAACATGACTTAATGGCACACCGCTGCTTGCTGCTTTGAAAATCCTGAAAAATGCAGGGGACTCAGCAGGACTTGAAATTATATTGAAGACAGAATGAGGACGATACTTTAGAGGACAGTAGACTCGTTATCGGGTGGGTCTGAAATTCTATATTTATATCTAAATATATATTCTATAATCTATCATCTATATTTTTGCCCGGAACATTATTGGAGGGGATATTTTTGGCAGGGATATTTTGTCGCGGGAGTATTTCTGGCTGGGATATTATTGCCGGGATATTTTTGGTGGGATATTTTGTCGCCGCACCGGAATTTCTAGGGGTTTTGAAAAATGTTCAAGGGATTCTGAAAATTCGTATGGGATTTCTAAGAATGCTCTCACACCTTCTATGGATTTTTCTAGATTTCTACGGGACTTCCAAGAAACTTTAAGCCTTTTGTAGGTATTTGAAAAATTTTGAGTATTCCCAAAAACTTCCATGCATTCCTGTAGATTTCTGCGGAATACCTGGGAATTTTTGGAGGATTGCGAGAATTTTGAAAAATTTCCAACGATTCTTGAAGACGTCTGTGAGATTTCTCGAAATATTTACGAGATTTCTGAATATTCTTTAAGAATTTCTTATTTCGAGTAATCCATATATCCGACGCTATAAGCTTTTGAGGCCCAAATGGGTATATGATTGTCGGCAAAAAAATGACAATACTAGTGGCAGTTTTTTGTACAAGACATAATTTCAGATTCAAATGACTTTTTTGATTTGCATCAGAAGTTCCGCTGGCAGTTTAGCAGAAACATCAATGAGCTATTTTTATATGCTGTAACAGCTGTATTTGGCATAAATTTCATCAAATCCAGAAATGACAGCCCAACTTGTAAGTTGACTGAAATTTCAAGTGAAACTTTACATTTTTATAAATCACACGTAATTTCACCACGCATCATTAGGCGCAATCGAAAAGATCTTCACATAAAAGTTTTGTACTTTGACTTGAGTAATTGTTCCGCGTACACTATTGGTTCCGAAGTTTTGTGGAGAATAAAATTGGCATTCACATTTCATGCTATAGACACTCGCGTCCGCGATATCCTTCTAGCATTCAAGGGCATTTCAAGGTGGAAAATAGGTTCAGTCGTCCACAAAGGCAAAGCCACATCCAGTCCTTTTCCGAAGCGGACAAAAGAGACCATAGCCTGAAAACAGCAAAGTAAAAAGAATAGCCCAGAGATAAGTGAGCACCAGCTCACGAACTTAGATCGTCGGAAACAGGAAAAAAAAAAAGGTTTTCACTCATTCGCAAAAACCACTCACTTCTTTAACAGTGTAACAGTGTCAAGAAAGCACAACAGGATGCGGCGTCCTGATACCAGATGACGATCGGCCAAGCAGTCCCAAAAGCGGGACAAATGATTCAATTCGAGAAAGTTGAGTTGAATTGAAGTATAAGGGGTTGTCTATTCATCCAGGCGTATGAGCACTAGAATTCGGAGTTTCAACTCTTACCTCGGGTTCCACCAAACTTTTATCAGCACGATAACTTCATCACTTTGATAGTAACTAAGCAACTGGCCATCCTATTGGCTGGTGCATAGCAACTATCAGCGTGATAGATTTAATCTGCTCTTAAAATTTTGGTGGAACCCGAGGTGAGATTCGTACAATCAATCATACAAGCCTTTTATTCAATTTTTTTTTGAAGAATATTCAACTCGATTAGTACACTAGGATATTTTTTCTATGTCACTTCGAAACGAATTCGATATTGACAACAACAACACAAAGAAACAAATTCCATTTTCAGAATAAGCTCAGATTTGCATGCATTATGCTAGACAGCTCGCGAAAAATACGCTTTCACGCGGATGTCTCCTTTAATAACCTAATCCAATCCTTTAGTCCTTGCCTGGTGTTGTATCGCCGTTCTATTACGAATTAAGATGAAGATTTAGGAGAAAACACTATGCTACTGTTGTTGTCGTGTGCTGCGCTGCACTATATTTTTGCACTCCAATTTTACAGCGTCTCGCTCTGCACTCCCCTGCCCCCCCTTCTGTCGCCCCTTCCTGAACCGAGGCACGTCCCCAATCCCAATAAAACCCTTTTCGTCTGCAATTTTTCGCAAATATGGCGATAGTCGTAAAAGCAGCTCGCGCTGCAAAAGTCGGCGACCGCGTTTTTCTTTCTTCCTCTTGTGCCGCACCCCATCCCTTGCTCAGCTCCGGGGAGAATTTTAGAGCCGAAACGTGACGATATTTCCGATTGAACAATAACCCCGCGGTTTTTATCCGTCTGATGCTTTTCATTAAACAAAACGAAAAAAAGTGACTGTTGCTCACGCCCATTTGTGCCGAGCTACAATATGAAACCGTCAATAACTGTTTGCATTCATAATCAGTTTTGGAATGCGTGCGTATGGTTCGGAAACGTAAGGAGCTGGCAGGGTTGTAGGTATAAGAACCGACCTGGAATTGCTCGGGGAAAATTAACCGCAAGTATAACAATCAGTACTTCACACTTTGAAAGCATCAGTTTGCGGCCACCAAATCGTTTACAAACTACGCCAGCCGACGCTGGATGATCGCGCGCGCGTTCGGCGCCCTGCGTCCGTCGTCGCGACGCCTCTATAGGCGTCTTTCTCTGCTCCGCTCGGCGCTTTCGCACCTGTTGTGGGGCAAAGAGCGACGAAAGGACGGAACGTGGATGCGGAGACGAACGCGGTGCATCAGCACGGGCTGTTCAAACATTCAAACGACCACAAGCAAGTGGTCTTGCACTTTGGGAGGCGTTTTGGGTGTACAAGACGAACTTTGAACCGTTTTTTATTTTAGTTTCTTTAATCGCTCAGGAACGCCTCCAGCAAGTCAGTTTTTCTTGGAGGCCGCATCAAAGCATAATGTACAAACTTTGGGGGGAAAAGGGGTGTTTCTTCGTTAGGTAACATTTATTGATGAAATAATCTTGCTTGCTATTTTATGAAGGGCGTATTTTTCACTTTTCATATCCCTGGAATCAGGTTTTTCCAATTTCTCCTAGATAACTAGCAAGGCATTTTGTGGACAAATTACACTGATATCACAATTAACGTGAGGAGAACTCTCAGACCATTGGACCGACCGAACAACCACCATCGAAATCCAGCACACACGTGTTTCGATCTGTTCGGGTCTGATCAGTGCTGAAGCATTCAAGGCAGAAGCTTGATGATCTAACGGTCCAAGACTTTCCTATATGTGCTCTCCGAGGGTACTCATAGGTGAGACACCCGTGCGGCGCCATCTACTAGCGGCTTTGCGTGCTTTGCATTTCTTCAGGAGTACTTACACGGGATGTCCAACCCAATAATAGGTGCCAACTTTACGTTGGGCCCTACTCAGTCGAAGCCAAGAGCAGTCTATTCTGGACCTGGATATTCATCCCATACGAGACAGATCCCTGTTGGGAGGTGGGGGCTGACATACGATGGAAAGTCAAGCAGTTTTTTATCATTTATTTTGAGGGCAGAAGAACTTTGCTCCACAAGAGGAGTTACTACTCATGAACTATTTTTGGCAGCTGCTGACATCCCAACCGGTGATGCCCTACAGTACTACAGAGCGAATCGCAGCAGATTTGGATCTTTGGATTCATTGGTTGATAGATTGAGGTTTGTCTTCCAGCCTTACGATTACGTTTGTCGTCTATGGGGAAAAATCAGAGAAGGAACTCAGCATCCCGCCGAAGAAGTATTGTCAACGTTGATGTTGAATTAGACCAAATGCTCGAACTGGGTGCCGCCGAACCTTCCAAATCGTTTCTGTTTCTGCAGTCTGTGTGGACTACAGAAAAGTCAACTCCGTCACCGACAAAGACGCCTATCCACTGCCGTTCATCTCGAACATCCTGGATCACCTTGGGCGGACAAAGTACCTCTCCTCTCTTGACATAAAAAGTGCGTACTGGCAAGTACCGGTCGAAGAAGCATCACGTGAGGTTACAGCTTTCACAGTACCAGGGCGTGGCCTCTTCCAATTCAAGCGCATGCCGTTTGGCTTGCATAACGCGCCGGCCACCTGGCAAAGGCTCATCGACCGCGTTCTGGAACCCGAGCTGGAGCGCTCAGAGTTTGTTTACCTCGACATTATCATCGTAATATCCGAGAGCTTCGAGAAACATATCGAGATCTTGGAAAAGGTGTTCGTTTGTCTGGGGAAAGCTGGTCTGGTGTTATCTCGAAGGAAGTCTCACTCACCCAAGATGACGATCAAGAAGCGGAACATGTCATCAGTTACATCAGCCGTTCGTGGTCACAAGCTGAGCGCAAGTACAATGCGACGGAAAAGGAGCTTTTGGCCGGGGTTTGGGCCATCGGGGAACTCCGTCCATACGTCGAGGCCACACATTTTACCGTGATTACTGACTACTTCGCGCTTCAGTGGCTGCACAACTTGAAAGACCCGAACGGAAGGCTGGCTAGATGGAGTTTTCACCTCCAGCAATATGATTTTAAGGTCGTCCACAGTCGAGGTGTTGACAAGGTCTTCTTCCAGAAGTCTTGATTCGAGCCGTCCCAAAAATTGCAGACATCTCAGCTTTGGAATTTGGAAACGTCACTGACACGTGGTACAATGGCATGCTGGAAAAGGTGTCCGAGAGTCCTCCTCCCTACCCCTTGTGGCGAACGGAAGGTGGTCTTCTTCAAAAGAACTGTCGAAACTTTGATTCTATTACTGGTTACGCCCGAAAATGGCGAGTCGTTGTACCTAAAGACTTTCGTCAGAAGATCTTGGGGGAAAACCACGAATCGGAAACAGCTGGGAATCGGGAAGTATCGAGGACATATCACAGGGTAGCTCAGAAGTTTTACCGGCCAGCCATGTTGACGGACATCAATGTCTTCATCCGAAATTGTCAAACCTGTCTTGCACACGAACCAGAACAAAAAGTCCCTGCAGGCCTCATGTGTGAACGTCTTGACGTCACAACCCCATGGGAACTGATTTCGGTTGACTTGGTCGGTTCACTACCGAATTCAAAATTAGTAAATCTGTACATTCTCTCAGTCCTCGATTATTTTACCAAATTTGCTGTTTTTCCAACTACGTACTCCGAATGCTAAGACCGTTGTGAGGCTCCTTGAAAATAATGTGTTTTTTTTTTTTGGGGTACCGAAGAAGCTAGTCTGCGATAATGGCCGACAGTTCATCAGTCGTCAGTTCCAAGATCTCCTAAAAACGTTTTCCGTCACTTGCCGAAAACTTGAGTGAGTCGGGCTACGACGAGAAACGGGGGTAAGGCGTTGAAAAAGTGGTATCTGTAGCATTACGTTATCAATGGACGGCCCCTTTCCATTGCTGTCGAAATTAGGTACGTTACCTGTCCCAGATCACGTCCACTCTTATCACAGTCTCACATTTAGTCTTGAAGAAAGGCAGGAACACCTTTTGAGCATATTTCTTGAACGTGAGCGTGACGCCAGGCTTGAGCGTATGGATCACTGCAGCACCATCTTACATTTCGGCGTCCACACGTGGTGCCCTTTCGCCACATTCGGTGCTGGCGAAATTCGTCGGGCTCTGAGATCTGCTTTGCTTGTAGATCTCAGACCTCCATGAAGCGAGATGGACGGTTGACACTCTTGATTTTCATGAGCAAAAAACTGGTTCAATTAGGTGGGATGCTGCTCACTTGTCGCTATACTCAAGTGCCGAAATAAAGAGTAGTTGTCCTTTAGAGTCTTCAGTTGACCCTAACTTTACTACACGGTCGAACGGGGGGCTGAAAAGCGGCAACTTGTTGTGCTTGATGGTGTCGTGAGTTGATATCAGCCAGGACTCCAGACGCTGCTCGACATAAGTTTTGTATCATCTGTATTCCAACTCTTTGATATAAGCACAGTCTCTATCATGTTCGGCAACGGAGCTTTCTGATAGTCAGTGCTGAACAGCTTCATCCCACTTTCTATAGATAAGGGTTTCTCATCTGTCGCAGAGTTGCATTTAGTGCCAAAACATGCTTAATAAAAGCCTCTCGTAGCTTAATCGAATCCCACATTCTCATCTCGAATGTATGAAAACGCAGCTTTATTATGCTGTGAACAGACTTCCTGAAATGTCAGTAAACGTAGCTTTAATATAAAATAAAACTTTTACAGGCACAAGTCTAATACCAGTCAATTAATGCGCAAGCAGTCGAATAAAACATCCATTGCTCTAAACGTAGCTTAATCGAATTACATATTTTTGTGAACGTTGCTTCATCACAGAACTAGACGTTTGCAGGATATCAGCTAATTATTGCGCAAGCCAGTCAATTATATACGCATTATTGCTCTCAACGTACTTTATCTTATTCCATATTTTCATGTTAAAGTATGAAAATTATGTTGTGAACAGACTAGTTGAGTGAAATATCAGTAAACGTAGTTTTATTTTAAAATAAAGCGTTCGCAGGCAAAAGTTTAATATCAGTTAATTAATGCGCAAGCAGTAGAATGAAACATCCATTATTGCTCCAAACGTAGCTTTATTATAAAATGAAACTTTTGCGGGTACAGGTACAAGTCTAATATCAGCTGATCAATGCGCAAGCAGTCGGATTAAACATCCATCATTGCTCTAGGCGTAGCTTTATCAGATTCCATATTCGTATCTCAAATGTTTGTGAACGCAGCTTTTTTTGCCGTGAACAGACTTCCTGAAATTTCAGTGAATGTAGCTTTATTATAGAATAAAACGTTCCCAGGCACAAGTTTGATATCAGCTAATTAATGCGCAAGCAGTCGAATAAAACATATATCATTGCTATAAACGTAGCTTTATCGAATTCCAAATTTTCATCTTGAATGTATGGAAACGCAGCTTTATCTGTTGTTAACATACTGAAGTGACAGTAAACGTAGCTTTATCATAAAATGAAACGTATGCAGGCACAAATTTGATATGAGCTGATTTATGCGCAAGCAGCCGAATAAAACATCAAATTATTGCCTTGAGCGTAGCTTTATCGAATTCCATATTCTTATACTCGGTGTATATAAAAACGCAGCTTTATTATACTGTGAACATACTTCCTGAGATATCACTGAACGTAGCTTTATTATAAAATGAAACATTTGCAGGCACAAGTCTAATATCACCTAATTGATGCGCAAGCAGTCGTATGGAACATCCATTATTGCTCTAAGCATAGCTTTGAGAGATGCCATCTTCTAACTTAGAATGTATGTAAACGGAGCTTTATTATGCTGTGAACAAACTTTTGAAAAATTAGAAAACATAGTTTGATTTATACAATTTAGTAGCTTTCACCATTCAGGAAAATTCTAAAAACACTCGTACTATGCTTTGAACGTAGCTTCATCTGAACCATAGCGCCATGACCATAATTTATAAGATAAAGGCTGCTTTATGCGTACTTCACCTTCGACAATGATTTCAACTGGGCCTTAACAACCTAAAAATCAATTCACAATATCAATATGCACAATATTAAGACCGTTTTGATTGTTTTACGATTAGTTACGTGCTTCTGTCTGGAGCGCTGAGAGGTCTAAAGCTCAGTTAACACGATGAAATTTGATGAAATTGTGTCCGAGCCTCAGTGAATGTCTCAATTCTGTAAATCAAGCTTTATTTTGTAATAGCAAATGATGTGATTGAAGCAGTCGATAAAGACGAGACACGACCATCATAATATCTCTTACCGTGCGTGAGTCAAGCTTTAGTTCTAAAGAGAAGTGATCTACAAAGAGCCGTCGAAAACAAGCCCAGCTGTTGCACTCGTCCAACGCGTGGAATGCTGAGAGTTTGGTTAAATGAATCAAGCTTTCGCTTTAGTTTTCTCATAAGCACTTGCCGATGGCGAGGCATCTCTTTGGCGGTTCAGTAGTGCAAATCAGGCTTTATTTTTCCCAGCAAATAAAGGCGAAGCATGATTATGACGGTTCTATGATGTGTATAGGGCTTTATTTCCCCTGTAACGTGTGTAACACAAGTACTCGTCTGGGGCACGGTCAGATTATATCAGTTGATTCGTGAAAATAAGGCTTCAGTTTTCTGTCACCAAACTGTGTGGCAAGTCGCCATGGTTACGAGAGTTCGATAGAGTGAATCAAGCTTTATTTTTCTGCCACGAGCGTGAAAATAGCTTGCCAAAGGCAAAGTGCAAACCACGATAACGAGAGTTGGATGAGGTGAATCAAGCTTTTTATTTTCTCTGCTATACTTGTATTATCTACAAACATTCGTCGGAAGAGAGGAATTATTATAGCAGTTTGATGACGTAAATAAAGCTTTGGTACTTTTGAGACGTGTCTTATAGGTACTCGCCAAAAGCAAGATATGACAGTGGCGGCTTGATCGTGTGAATGAAGCTTTACTTTACTGGCACGAGTATGAAAACAACTTGCCGCAACCGAAGCATGATTATGACGGATTGATAATGTAAATCAAGGTTTATTTCTTTTAAAAATGTGTGTAACAAGTGGTAGTCGAAAAGCAACGCTTGATTACATATCAGTTTATTCCTGTAAATGAAGCTTTATTTCTCTGACATGTATTTGAGGGGCTCGCAAGAGGAACGATTATAGACGTTCAATGATGTGAATGAAGCTTTATTACTTTTGTAGTTTGTATAACAAGTACTCCTCGAAAGCAAGGCTCATTATCTCGATTTGACCGTGTGAATGAGTCTTTATTTTCATGTCATGTGTATCACAAGGGCTCGCCTTTGTGCCAAAAACATCCTTAATAAAAGCCTCTCCAGCAGATTTGAAGGACAAGTGATGCTTGGTGTCCGACAACTTTCGTCCTTGACCTTTCTTCTGGTCTCGCCATAGATTTTCCTCGCCACATAGACAGGAGTTGGAGTCTCTTGATTGCTATCGTGCCGCAATGCCTTCCCCCTCGCACGTTTTGACGGCGTTGAAGGCCAATAAATCCGTCAAAGACGGGACGGCCTGGCTTGAAACTTGCTTTGTGTCTTGTTGAAAGCCTACCTTGTTCCAACAGCACAGCGTCAGTCACACAGCAGTGAAACCAGCAGTCTTCAGATTTCGTTTGGAGCCCTACTGAGTCCCATTAGGTCACGTCATGGCCTCTTATGTTACTCGAACCCCTATTTTTTCATGTATCTACATTGTAGTATTCCAACTTCTGCTGAACCCCTTAGTGTCTTCAAGTGTCCCTTAATAAGCCCCCATGTGTCTCCAAAAGTCGTTTGGGGCTCTATCGAGCCCCTTTAGGTCTTCTTGTGATATCAGAGTTGATTATCCCCTGTGTCTACATTGTTGCGTTCCAACAGCTGAGCCCCCTTGTGTCTTCAATTGGCGTTTGGTTTTGGAACCCTCTTAGAGCCCCATCAAGCCCCGTCTTGTTCTCTTGTATTTTCTGGAGCCCTATCCTTTCTTGTATCTACATTGTAGCGTTTTAAGCCCTGGATGAGCCCTTTTGTATCATAAAGTGTCGTTTTGGAGCCCCGATATACCCCCTTATGTCTCCAAGGGTCATTTGGAGCTCTAGTGAACCACGTAAAGTCTTTTTGTGATATCCAGAGCTCTATCCTTCCTACCCTTCTTTGTGTCTACATATAGCATTTTGAGTCTGATTGAGCCCCGTTGTGTCTTCAAGGTCACTTGGAGCCCTATTGAGCTCCGTCTTGCCTTCTTGTGTCATTGGAAGCCGTATCCACCCTTGTACCTACATGGTATAGCTTTTCAAGCCCTGCTGACTCCTTCTGTTCTAGTCAGCCACTATTTGTGTTTCCATGTGTCGATCGATCGGAGTACTATACAGAGCCTCCTTGTGTTTGGAAGTATTTTTTAGAGCCCTAGTGAACCCGGCAAGTCTTTTGTGATATTCAGAGCCCTATCCTTCATTGTGTCTACACGTTCCAAGCCTTGCTGAGCCCCCTTGTGTCTGAAGTGTCATTTGAAGACCCATCAAGCCGCGTTATGCCTGCTTGCGTTATGCGAAGCCGTGTCATTCCTTCTGTCTACATCGAAGTATTTTAAGTCCTGCTGAACCCCTTTTTGTCTGCAAGTGTTTTTGAAACCCTGATGAGCCCCTTTGTGGTCTCCATAAGTTGTTTGGAGCCCTAGTGAGCCCAGTTAGACCTTCTTGTGATATCCAGACCTAGATTGTCCCTTGTGTTTACACTGTAGTGTGGCAAGCTCTGCTGAGCCCCATTGTGTCTCCGAGTGTGTTTTGAGCCCCTCCAGGGCCCTATTAGGCCCTATATTGTTCTCTTGTGTTATTCTGAGCCCTATCACTTCTCTCCACTACACTTCAGTGTTTTAATAGGACTCCCTGAGGCCCTTTGTATCTTGAAGTATCTTTTGGAGCCCCACTGAGCCCCGTCATGCCTCCTTCTGTTATTCGAAGCAGAATTCATTCTTATTGTATCTATACATCATTTAGTACAAGAAAGATAGATTTCAACCTGGGAAAAAATATGGACGTCTTGAAAATTTGATATATTTTGTTCAGAATTGAGTGCTCTACAGCATATCCAAAATCGCCAAAAATCGCACCCGGGGGTTTTGAGTTATTGGAGGGGGGGTGAAAAATTGCAGGTAAAAATGGAGGGGATGGAACTCGTCAATCCATTGGATGCGAATACATTATAGTTCGACGTATCATATCCCATTGGTACTATTTTGGCACAAAAAGTGTCCATCATTGTTGAAGGGGAGTAGTGGGCGGGCGAAGCTCTGCTAGGTGGTCCATTTTGTTTTTCTGGCCATGTAGAACCGATCACGACAAGTTTGGTATCTTTTCCGACTAAATTTAATATCCTAAAGTTAACTTGAGAAAACTTGTTTTTTCTTTGACAATTTTGACGAATTTTTGTTTTACTGTTGGAGGCGTTCATTCTTAGAAAATTTTCAGGGACCATTAAATGGAAGTGTATTCTCCACAAAAATCATCCACTCGATGTATTATTTTGTTTCTCAAGTTTAAAAAATCGATTTGAACTTGAGCCGGCGCGGCGCGTCGTCTACTACTGACCAGAATACTACAGCATGCACCTTTAAATGAAAACACCTCAAACTATTGAAGAAATGAGAACTCATCTTTGGAAATTGGAGGATCTATGGAGAATTGAATTTCCTATAACATAAACAAAATCGCCATGAATCGCACTGCAGGATTTTGAGTTATTTAAGTGGAGAGGTAACAGTTCATAAAGTATGAATCCTGTCAAAGTGTTATCCTCCTCCTCGAATAACTCAAAATCCTGCATTGCGATTCATGGCGATTTTGTTCATGTTATAGGGAATTCAGTTCTGCACAAATCCTCCAATTTTCAAAGATGAGTTGTTATTTCTTCAATAGTTTGAGGTGTTTTCATTTAAAGGTGCATGCTGTAGTGTTCGTCGAAGAAAAAACAAGTTTTCTCAAGTTAACTTGTTCAAACTTGTTTTCATTCAAATTTGTACATCGGATACGAGTTTAGGAGATTGGATTTAGTCGGAAAAGATACCATTCTTGTCGTGATCGGTTCTTTATGGCCAGAAAAACAAAATGGACCACCTAGTAGAGCTTCGCCCCCTCACTACTCCCCTTCAACAATGATGGACACTTTTTGTGCCAAAATGGTATCAAGGGGATATGATACGTCGAACTATAATGTATTCGCATCCAATGGATTGACGGGTTCCATCCCCTCCATTTTTACTGGCAATTTTTTACCCCCCCTCCAATAACTCAAAACCCCCGGGTGCGATTTTTGGCGATTTTGGATATGTTGTAGAGCACTCAATTCTGAACAGAATAGAAAATTTTCATGACGTCCATATTTATTCCGAGGTTTTGCCGATTTTTTTACTATTTTTCCTGTACTATTGTAGCATGATCGGCAAAGAGTTTTCCGCGAAAAGCATTGATCAACGAAGAATTGTCCCAAAACCGAAAAGAATAAGGAGCAGAAAACTTGGGTTGGAAATCGTGAATTTTTGAGGGTCAGTCCTGTTTTTGACGTAGAACAGTGACGTTCCAGAAAACTTCCAAAATTCAGAGTAAATAACTCAATTCCTCAAAAACTAGTAAGAAATGGCTTGCTCCGACATTGTAATTGTGTTCTTTGAAGTTAAATCTATTGATAACTGTTCTTTTTCTTGATCAATGATGAACTTTCAACGTTTCACCGGATACTGTACTGTTACTCCGTGGTGAAACATTTGATGTTAGAAAAAAGAAAATTCTTATCGAAAAAACCTCGCTTCGACATCGGAATCATATTATTCAAGGTAAAATCTATCAATTAATGCTTTTTCCCCCGCAATAATATAAATTCTTAATGTTTCACCGCTTATTGGACAATTACATAAGTTTCCCGTGGTGGGTTTTAGTGGTCTTTATCATTTACTTGAGTAATGGTCATGAATCGTGACCGTAACGTGGACCTAACAGGGGAGGTGCTAACCGGCTATATTTTCCAAAAAGAAACAATTACGAACCCATCGGATGTAGTGGGTCCTGCTCCGGCACTAAGTGGTGGTTCTTTTCCGCAACTTCGTCAGTTTTGGCTCTCCAAACTACGAGTCGTGGCCACACAACTCGAGGAACCTTGACCTTATGACGGAATAAGACTCAAAGCGGAAACAAAACCACTGGCTGTGCTTTTAATAGTGTGGAATAAAAAGTTTCAATCAATCAAAGATAAGGAACAAAAAACCCTTCCTCTCAAGGTGAACCTTTGTCTTTCCCTCAGCTGTTTAGTGTTTACCTCATTTCTGTCACAAATGCCAAATTACGACTGTAACAGACTGGTTTTTGATCGGTTAACTGTAACCGATCATTATAGATTGAGGATTTAAACAGGTTATTTTGTAATTATTACCGGTTAGCCGTGATAGGTTGACTGCAATAATTTCAAGGGGCCAGATACAATCGCAGAGGATGACTGACTGAAGCATGTACACCCAGAAGAACCGAATACACCAAAATCATGCAGCAGCCAAATTTCGAAGGACTAATAACAGTCGACGAAGGCGATTTATTGTAGAAACTGAGATTGGAGGCAAGAAAATAGAGTGATTATTTGCAGTAGCTCAGTTTTTAGGAGCCAAGTACAACAAAATTCTATTTCGAGGGACCAAATACAGCAGAAACTCAATGTTGAGAAGTCGATTATAGTGGCTGAATAAAATTGTTTACGGCAGCAGAAGAGGAGACAGATGCTCCAAAATCGTGCAGTTATCAAGTTTCAACAAACCAAATGAAGTTGAGAAAGGCCATTTACTGATAGGAGTGAGCAAGAAAAATTCATCACGACAACTCAATTTTGATCATTTCAACAGAGCAGAAGGCTGTTTTCAGGAACCAAATACAACAAAAAAACCGAATTTTTAGGAACCGAATCCAAATTCACTCGCTAAGGACCTTGGACGTTAGGTATAATCAAGAGTTTTAGAGCACGACATCTATTTCGTTACGTAGTTTATAACGAGTGACCGGATAAATTTCTCTCCAAGTCACCTATGATTCCTGAAAATCTGGCCGAAAAACGTGGCTACCAAGGAGACCGGGCCTAACTTTGAGGAGAAACTTATTCGATCACTCTTTATTATTAATAACTTGAATATACAGGTTTTGATCGAGGCGAGTGAGATTTTTAATGAACTCGGAAATTTTGCAAGCCTGTCAACTCCCGAAGCCGTCCTGTTCGAAAGCAAACCATCGCTCGGACAAAGTCGATACGTCGCCGTTTTAATTACGAAAACCCGGACGGTGTGCCGATCAATTTGCATGCAACCCTCATAGATAATTCGGCAGCTGCTCGGAAGAACTCACCTCCACCCGGCGGCCCACGGTATATACATAACTAACCTATAAGAAATTTAAAGGGTTTACCATCTGTTACTCGATACTTCTTCTTCTTCTTGTTCCTCTTCCTTCCTTTTTCGCATTTGCGGGTCCTCCCTTTCTGCTAGCCTCTTTATAAATATCGCATGCAGTATACATGCCACTTTTAATCAAAAGGGACGCGTCGCGATTCAATAATGAATGAGAAAAAAGGGCGTATATGCATATCTCGCAATTAACATAAAGAGAGGACCTTCGAGCAAAAGACATTATATGACTGTGCGGACTGGTTTATTTGCATATTTGTGCATGCATTAGGCGAGGGACACAATCGCGATGGAGGTATGCAAAGTATTAATTTGAATCGGTGATTGGGAATCGGAACTGGTTCAGCGCAGAAGGGCTTCATGTGAAATTCCGTTACGGGAAATAATTAGGTTGTATGGGGTATGATGTATAATCCCCGGTATAATCAATGAGATAAGGAGTTTTTTAATTTGGTATGCGTATAGGTTCCCAGGAACTCGAAGCGGTTAATTCAACTGACGCGATTGGGCAAGTTTATAGCTCCAAGACACGTAGCCAAAATCTTTTGCAGTTTTTTTTTTTCTGAAGATACGTATTCTTCATCTCGATGCATACATATCCATAAAGTGCAGTGCACAACACGCGACTGCCTGAAGCGTTGCTCATTAGGACATACTTCATCTGGAGGGACCGACAGGACGAGACTCTTCACAATATTGTCTGACTGATGAGAGGCATCCAGCCAGCAGCAGCAGCAGGCAGGTCCTCGACTTAGCACTTGTCCCGACCTCTTCTTTCTCACGTGCGGAATCCACGTCTCCATGCCAATTTGCCATACCTTTTCCCCAATTGTCACAGCGCCATACAGGTTCTTTATTTTAAAATTCTCCATATTGCTCCATAAATACCTTCGAGCCGTAAATTCGCACACCCTAGAAAATTAATTGCCACACACACAGGTTCACAGGTACAAAGTAAATAATTAATAGGTGATGGGAATCGGTAAATCAACGGTATTAGCGAAGGTCTATCACCCGGGGTTAATTTGCCTCGGCCCCATATATTATGCCGTGACTTTGTGTGTGTCCCCGTATACCTTTGTCTCGCTCCTGGAATCCATGCGAATGTGTCCTTTATCCTCCCTTCTTCCCTCCACCTTGCGACGAAGGTCCCGCGAACCGATACACAACGTCCTTTGAAATTTACTGGCGTAATTACTTCAGTCCCCTTACACCTCCTGATCAACTAGACGCTCCGAACGCTACTCAGTTCAGTGTCATACTCCAACTCCAAAACTGGAGTGAACTCAGTAGACCTGTAGCAGAACCGAAAAAAGTGATGAGGCACGGAACTAGAAGCAAGGTCAATAATTTTAGCCTCCGGCGCTCGCCCGCTCTCCGTGGCCGCCTGCGATGCGTGTTTTATCCGTAAGTTTTCGTTAATGGCCTACGACCTACTGTGTTGGAGTGTATGTGCGAGGATCTCTGTCTAGAAGAGTGCGGGCGCGTAGCACACGCCCGTATTAATTAGCACCGGTCCGTTTTGTTGTTTTGATACGAGTCCAGGAATATCGCCGGGTTATTAATGTATGTGGAGGTGCAGTCTGTATGTTATTGTCTTCGATAATAGCCCACAGCCGAGACGTCTGCCAAGAATGCGCTTGTCGCATGAGTGTATAGGTATACTGCATGGTGTAGCCGGAGAAGCCCGGTGTATCCGATGCACCCGGGATCGGTAAAGACGCAAATAAAGTGGGTGGGATCGAGAGGTTGAGGCGACAAGTCGCGCGGCCCGAATTCTAGGTTGAATTCCAAAAACGCTTTACAAACTTATCACCTACGAACAAATGTTCTTCTTCTTTACCTTCGTTGTCTTCTTCATCTTGTTCTCCGTCTTGTTCTTCATTTTGCTTCCCTATTTCTACGTTTTCTACTTCTACTTCTTCCACTCCCTCTTGATCTTCTTCGTCATATTTTCTTCACCTTTCCCGTTTTCTTCATTCTGAAAGAATTGAAAAGGTTCTACCAGGGAACCAAGAAGCTACATGATAAAAGCGTTGCCTCCAAGGAACTACCATATCAGGGGGAGGGTATTACAACACTTAGGAGAGCTGCATCTGGTGACTTCAAGAAAAGACGACTTTTCGAAACTGGTACACAGATGGCGCCAGGATCACATATCACCCAGGGAAGAAATCGTATAATGCGAATGTACTTGTGGACATATCCATATGTTATTTGGTAAAAAGACAGGGAGCCTTGAACTTCCTCTGGGTCAGTTCTGTACAGAAACTCTTTCTTGATCGAATAGAAGCTCCAATAGGCCTTTTTGTGTCTTCACGTGTCATTTAAACGATGAGCCCCTTCATGTTTTTGTGGTTTTCGAAAAAAGCGAGCCCCCTTATGCTCACTTCTTTGTGCCCCGATGACCCCTCTGTACTCTCTTGACGGTTTCGGAATACTATCGAGCCCTTCTGTTGATCTTTTTTTACCATGTCCTTGAATTTGTACCGGCCCCCATTTTTTTGTGTCATTTTGAGCCTCAATGAACCCTTCAATGTTTGCTTGAGGTTTTCGGATCTCTCAGTAAGCCCGGCCATGTCTTCTTGTATTTTGGAGTTCTAGAGGCCCTCATTGTGTCCTGCTGTGTAATTCGGAGTCTCAATGGACCCCCTTGTGTCTTTATGTGTAGTTTCGAGCTCTGAAGAGCCCTCTTGTGTCTTCATGTTGCTTTCGGAATTCTAGTAGGCATCTACCTCTTGTATTCCTATGTATGTTGTGTGGAAGCGTGTTGAGCTTCCTTATTGTATCTAGATCTACCCATCTTATTCAATCCTAGCGGCCCCTATTGTGACTTACTTCGTCAATCGGAGCCTCAGTGAACCTCTTTGCGTCTTTATGTGTCGTTTCGACTCCCGATGAGCCCCCTCTTGTCTTCTTGACTTATTGATTTCTTCAATAGGGTCCTTGCACGATTTTTTTTATTGTCTCCAATGATGCTTTGGTAGCCAAATAGCACCACAGACTGAACGGTTTCTCGAAATTCTTGATATTTTATTTTATTTTGTAAATTTAAAACACAAAAACTGTTAGGTATGCAACTTCCATGCACCTATCTGTCACCTGCGGGATGACGTCATTATGCCCCGGACTATGGGGCTACTTGATTTTACACTAACAGATTGCGACTACGAATTTTAAATGTTTGACATAATCCAACTGTCACCGTCTCAGACGTCTGTGAGGTTTAAACTCAGTTCAGGTTGAAAAGCGCGCAGCACGAGCTTGGGGATCGCCCTGACACGTGAGAAAAGGCGACGACGCATTTTCGCGGCTTTCATACTTCCATTTACTATGGCGCGGCGGCTTTCCGTGAGGTCAGTTTTTTGTAAGATGTAACAGTAAAAGTGGGTGTATTCCAGTGGTGTATTCTGGTGTCCTGAGTACGGAAATAAGTGCAATATTAACAGGTAAAGGTTGGCTGACACAGGCGCTACATCCCAAAATTGAAATAGGTCTGTTTTGTTTAGCTATAGGGCTGCATGGAGGACAAGAGAAGAGTTCCCCAGAAGGAACAGCTATTCTATGGAGGCAACGAACAAAACTTTCTTTCGCTCCGCCAGGGACCCCCAATTGCGACGGAAATGGAAGAATATTTGCCAGACAAGTGACGCTACGTAGTAAATGGTAGTAGATACTAACCGTCCTTCGTTGTTTGTGGAGACATAGATTGTGGAGATCATTTTTCACAAAGTGATTTTTTTAACAAGAACAAGGTGAGACAGCGTCATTCCTATGCACTTGGACAATCTGCCGGAGTCTTGAAGAGAGGTGATCGAGTCATTATTTCATGTATGTTGTGGCGTACCGTTGGATTGGTTTGAACGTTGATAGGTTGGCCGGTTGGAACATCCACGCTTAAGGAGGTAAAGACAAGGAATTGTTTGAAATAGTAGCACAATCATTACTGATCTTTTGCAGGAATGAAATCTGCAAAAAGTTATGGAGTACGGACCCTTGCTTTCAACACGATTAAGCCTTGGAATGCACAAAGAAGAACGAAAAAGGTGAAGGTCGTTTCTCTTTCTTGTGAATTGAACCCAGCTTAATGACTCAGCCTGAACCGCTTCATGTAATAAATAGAAGCAGACGATGGGAAATGGATTGTAGCCATATTACTCTGGCTATGACTGTGACACATGTGGCATTCCAGACATGACTCCGTTGAGAGATAAATCCAATGGTAAATTGCTAGGGACCCCTTCTGTACAAGTTGAAGGATCTCAAGGAGAACTCTTCTATTGGCACTCGCCAGGTGAACTGCTTGGAACTCGGAGGGTCTATGAAAAAATACTGAAAAAGCCTGGAGAAACTGTGAAGAAACTCAGCAGGGAAACTAGGGGCTGACCTCTTTCGTACAAATTTTTCCAGCAATTTACTCATTAGACTGCACAGAGAACAAGAAATGGGGAAACGCGAAGTTCAAGGTCCCACTTAATATTTAGATTAATAATATGGAAAACATCTGAAGTCTGCCTCTGTTGTGGGTTGGCCACAAGTAAATTAGCAGTTTATAAAATAACGCAGTTAGTTTTCCATATGGCGGGTACATAGCACTTGTCATGGCATAATCCTGTGTTTTCTGATGTACTTAACTGAAACAATTTTTTTTGTAGCCATCCACGAGGATGCTGGAAGGCTGCGGTTGGTGGCGTCTGAAATTCTTCTGTGCTATCTTCACATGAAATCAATGGTACTCTCCCAACACCATGCTCGCCCCCATGTCCCCAGAAGATTTCGAAGTTTTGTCCAGGTTATCTCAGAAAAATGCAAGATTCATCTGCATTACTGCAGGGAAGTGCAGCCAAACGTGGATGCAGGAATGAAGAGAGATTTTTGGAGCCACTGTTACCTTTGAGGTGTCTGTGCGGTGCCCGGAAATCGCAATTTAAAGTAAACTGCTGGACAACGAAGTTGTCGGTATCGGAAAAATGGTCCAACTTTGGAGGCTAATATCTCCCGATTGCCGATTGCGATTTTCATTTTGTTTATTGCGTTAACTAGCTCAATCTTTCCGTCACCCATCCTGTGATAGTGAATGTTAAGAAATTCCATGTGAATTTTCTACAGGGTGATACGTAAAATAGTGCAAAACTGCAACGACTTCATCGTATCCCCATTTGTCAAAAAAAATTTTTTTATGTATTCCAATACAAAAATCATGAAGTGTGGTGTCTTATCTCGAAACGGTTTTGAAATTACCCAGATTGGAAGTCTAACATTGGAGATACAAATTTTTATGTTGAATGTTACAGATTTGCCTTGTTGGCACGCGGGATTGAGTCACTTTTGATGAATGGATGTTGGTATTGAGCAAGATTGTTCGTGCAACAGTCCAGGACAATTTGCTGTCAACACAACTTGAATATTTGGTGTGGGGCCAAGCAGGGGGCACTTTTTTGAGTGGTTGTCACTGCCTGTTTTTCGTACGTTGAATTTAGTCAGAATTTCATCAGAATTTCAGATGTGGAACATGTTCTAATTGCAAGTTCAAGCCCCTGAACATGGTACCGATGTAAAACTATATAGTTTCCGAGTGAAGTAAAGCCCCCCTGGATGTTATACTTTTTGTGCTTGTGCTATGCGTGAGTCAAGCAAATCTGCAACATTCAACATAAAAATTTATATCTTTGATGTTAGACTTCCAATCTGGGTAAATCAAAAACAGTTTTGAGATAAGACATCACACTTCATGATTTTTGTGTTAAAATAATAACAAAATATTTTTTTGAGAAATGGGGGTACGATGAAGTCGTTGCAATTTTGCACCATTCTACGTATCACCCTGTAGAAAATTCACATGAAGTTTCTCAACATTCACTATTACAGGATAGGTTACGGAAAGATTGAGCTAGTCAACGCAACAAACAAAATGGAAATCGCAATCGGCAATCTGGAGATATTGACCTCCAAAGTCGGACCATTTTTCCGATACCGACAACTTCGTTGTCCAGCAGTTTATGTTTGGGTCGGTATTTCATCAGGATCTTGTAACACATGCCGAAAGAATCTGCAGTATTTTTGCACTCTCCTCCTGGGCAGATTTTTTTTTCGGAAACTGATATCAAGTACTTTTTCAAAGTTGATGAAAAAATTTTGAAATCCATTTTACTAGTTACTTGCGAAATTGGTTTCACTTCTACTGTTACTGAAATTTGACAAAGGCTAAAAATGAGCTTCATGGCGAAATTGTTTGTTTTACGTAAGAACTCAATAATAAAATATTTCTATTTTTTTTCACAGGTACTTTGAAGAGAAGTCGTCTCCTTCTGTTGCAAAAGCTATCTCTGATGTGTCCATTAGAACGACTGCATTGATCTGGAAATATGTGGAGGAAAATGGGGTCACTACTTATCCACAGCTAGGGCGCTAAATGAAGATTGCCTTTGTTTAATACCATAGGATCGAGGACCGTACCTACAGATACATCTAGTGGCAAATCAATCGCAGCTGTTACAAGTTCAACGAATGAAATTTTGATTGAGCTTACCCTCGAGCTGCTCAGCAAACCAATTTTTTTATGAAATTATGAGAAGAAAGAACACACCAGCTTGTTCTAGCGATCTTGTCATCAATCATCATTCATAAAAACGGATGTTATACCAGGCCGACGATATACCAGACCTGCAACAGCAATCTGAATACCCTGGCATCATACATACCAAGCAGATCACACCTATAATACGTCACTACTATTTTCGATTCCCAGTTCTGATGCACATCCTTTCTTAACATGAAAAAGGAATGGACCAGATGACCAGTTTGAAGTGTCCGATGATCGCGTTGCTATAAAATAATTATTGTTTTGGTCCAGCATCCTGCAATTTTTTGAAGTGATTCCGTACCAGAAAGTATACATATGTGACGTCAGAGCAGAACTAGAAAAAAAAGCAAGATTCTACTTCTACATGAGAGCAAAAGAAGATTTCTCTTGGTTTATCTGCAAAAACCGTGAAACAAATTGTATAATAGAAGATCCGTCATTGCTATGTTTGGTATTCTTTGGTAGTGCAGAAGGCGGAATGATAATCACACAAGCAAGATAAGAAAAATGGTCGTAAGACAAAAGGAAAGTTCAACATTCTGTTGATACATAATTTATTTATTTGATTGTTTCGTTAATAGACTGAATTGGTTATAATTTAATCAGGTACTGTGGTAATAAAAATATAGAATGAAAATACAATGATTTTGAATTTTTCGGGACTGATTTAGGTCAATAGCAAGTTAATAGGTTAAATAGTCTCCTTGGGTAAAATAGTGACGATTTGAAATTTCGCGGGGTTTCAGGGCGCAGGGCTGCAACCTCGCAAAGAAAAAAAACTTGCAAACAAAAAATAGAACTCTCGGGATGACGTCATTGTGAGCATTCAAGGTCATTTTAGAAGCGACCGCGTTTTTGGCGCGAAAAAAAAAATTCAAACTTTGATCTTCATTTAAAGGATGGGGAAATTTTTTTTTAATTTTTTTTGGGGCGGAAATTATTGTGGATAACGTTTTTAATGATTTTATGAGGTAATCGTCTTGAAATAAAATTCATGCAAGGACCCTATTGTTTTCTCAGTCTGTCTTGGCAAAATCCCTAGCGCTCGTCCGGCGGCGGCAAGATGTCCCGGCGTCAAATTGGCCGAAGCAAGACAGCTTGACGCCAGCCACCCTGACGCGAGACGACTTGACGCCAGGACAACCTGACGCGGCGCGGGGACAGCTTGACGCGACACAAATTGATGCTAGGGTCTATGATAAGAAAAGTTCCAGTCGGTTAATTTTTGTTTTCCTGTATACTTTGGAGTCCCAATCGGCCCCTTGTGCCTTTATGTGTCGATTCAAGCCTCGATGAGCCCCCTTATTGTGTCTTCAAGTTGCTTCGAGAACTCTATCGAGTCACATTCTATCTCCTCAGATGTTGTACTTCTAGTGTCGTTCCGAGCCCCGATGAACCCTCTCATGTTTTCTTGAGTTGTTCGGAGCGTGTGTGTCCTCAACCTCAAGTGCCGTTTGGAGCCCTGGTGAGCCTCTCTATGTTTTTTTCACGTGTCTGGAATTTCCGTTAGCCCCCTTTTACCTTCTCATATCATCCAGAGAACTATTGAGCCCCCTTGTGCCTTCAATGTCATTTGCACAAGCTTCAGCAAGCAATCAAAAGCACCTTTGTGTTTTCTTTTGATATTCGAAGCCCTGCCGGATCCGCTTATATCCTCATATGTGGTTTGGAGTCCTAATGAGCCCCTCTATCTCTTCTCATGCCTCTCAGAATCTCGAGAAGCCCCCTTTTGCTTTTTGTGTTGTTCATAGCTCCATTGGACCCCATTGTGGTTTCAAGGGTGTATAAACCCCTGCTGAGCCCCCTTGCATTTTTTTTCCAATTCACATTTAGTAAGCACCATTGTGCCTTCGATTGGTATTCGGAGGTTTATCGGGCCCCCTTGCATTTTTACAATCTTAAACACCTTTGTGCCTTCATGTCGCTGTGCTAGAATGATAGTAAGATAACTTCAAATTTCTGATTTTCGGATTAATTCAAAATTTATAGCTCCAAGCTATTCTCTACCTGGTAAAAAAATCGAATTACTCAAAATCATCATGGAAGTACATAAAAAATGAATATCTCACTGTTATAATTATCTGTTTTTCAAACAGTTCTGGTCTAATACTCGGACATCTCAAAATGTCCTATTTCTTCTACTGAGAAATAGATCGAATTTGATCTTGCCTTCTGGTATAATACGAAGACATTTCAACATGTCCCAATTTTACAACAAATCTGATTTGGAAATTTCAAGTTGTCCTTGTTTTTCATGTTATCTCAGTATTTTACTGTGAAAGATATCTCACTCTTATACCAAAAAACCAACTGATTCAATGAAAGTCTTCAGATATTTGATTTTAACTCACTATTGCACAAAACATACCCTCACGCGTTTGTAAAATATCTTACTTTTCTCTAAGTTGTCCCACTATTTGATCAGAAATGTTCCGTGAATTGTTTGAAATGACTTAATAATTTTAACTTATCTCCAATGTACATTGCCATGATTTCGTTATTCACAGGTCAGTTTGTATTGGGTAAAACTGAACCAAAACGATGGATAGATGCGGAGGCAGACGTATATTGGTTATAGCTATGGCCAAGACTGCCAAAAGTAAAAGAAATCGTGAAAATCGGTTCACAGGATGGAATGTTTGATGGAAAATTTTGAATAATTGAATGACAAAGTTATGAACTTTGACATTTTTCGATATTTGACACACGACAGTTAGCGAAACACTATCTACTGTTCTGAGTACAGTTTTTCAAGGACTTTCAAATGAATTTTCAGTTTCTGATAGTGACACTTCTATTTGTCAGATGACAGCCAAAAACTAATGGGCTTATTCCATGTCATACAATACTTAAGGATAACTATGAAAAATATGTTGAACCAGGCTATGCTTAATGTGCAATACTCGGACAACTTGAAAAAAAAGAGGGATAAATTTAAAATCACTCTACGAATTCCTGACAAATAGTAGGATAACTTACATAAAAAAACGGACAACTTCCAACACAACCATTATTTCCAGCGATATACAAGGATATGTTCACTTTTTGATATTTTTCTCGAAGAGTGAACGTGATTTCATAATGAATTCCTCACAGCTCTATCAGGAGCGATACAATACAGCTGGAGAATTAAAAAATCTCCAAAATTTCGAGAAGAAGAGTGTTTTTTGTTCTTCTGAAATGTTCAAGTGGCGATTACTCGAAACTATGTTTTTCAAGTTGTCTTACTATCATTCTAGTACAGCGATGTGATATACGTCTGCTGCCTAATTTCTGGCGTCATGTTGTCCTGGCGTCAAGCAGGGGTGGTCAAGTTAGATTATTACAGCGGTGCCTGTTAGACAAAAAACGAAGAGACAAAGACAGAGCAATTTTGCTGGATGCAAATAAGAGATGGCGCCAGCACAACAGTAACTTTACAGGAATCTGGCGACTTCCTGCCGCGATCTCATTCTATTCAAATTTCAAAAACATAGCGGGACTATGTCATGTTGGAGATGTTATGGTCGAGCGTGGAGAATAACTCGTGAATAATTTATATTATTGAAGAACCACTAAAAAACCAGCGAAAAACAGTACCACAGATTATCATGAACAAAGTAGGTAAGTACCTACCTACAGATTTTAATTTGCATAAATTCAAATTTCATATCACTAAGATCTATGCACCTGCGGAATTAACCTGGGTGATTTTACAGAATTCTGAATCATGGATGATACTCCAAGGGAAACTAGGCCGGCCACAAACTCTTGTTGCGTTTCTGGGTGCGGCAAAAAAATCTATCCCAACCCAACCCCAAACACCACCTGCAACAGTTTAAGGAATGGAAACGGAAGATACAAAATCCAAAACACGCTACTTTAAGCGACGAGTCAATTTTCAACCGAAGTTTTGTTCGTGTGGAGCATTTCAAGCCTGACGACTTCAAGCCAGGCACACAAAATCGGAAACTTAGAGAAGAAGTCGTGCCAAACTGCAACTTACCCACAGGCAATAACTATTTTTTATTGTCCAAGTACCCATGAAAACTTACCCAAAGAAACTTGTGAAACGGCTGATTTGGTAAAATTCATGGTTGAGGTTTTTGACAGTGTAAATGGGAGTTTTGGAGACAATCACGGCAAAAAGAAACTGTTGAGGGGTTTGATAGGGAGGAAAAGCCGTCATGTTCGGCTTTGGATCGAAGCGAAAGGAGTGTTTTCTTGCATGGAATTTGGAAAAAGAAGCCCTACAGATCGTGCGCGAGCTCCTTGCGTTACAGGTTGGAGTCGCACTCTGAACGGCTTTCTTCTGATCAGAAACACACTCCAAGGTCTTGGTTATTTATAGTTCTTTCCCAGCGAGAGCGTTCAACCAAGACCCTCTGGAGAACTTCTTTGGGCAAGTGAGGCAACATTGGTGTCGAAATATCAATCCTACATGCAAAGCCTTCCTGCCTTACTATAAAGCCTTGCTCGTGAGGCATTTCTCTGCCTACCAATCTCCTCATGCAAACTGTGAAGGTGACAGCGATTCATTATTAGTCTCTTTGAGAGACTTCCTGAATCAACTGCATCAGACAAGGCCCGATGAATCAGGACCTGGTGGCGTGGATGGTTGGAGACCTCCAGTTTTGCCAGAGCAGCATGAAATCAATCCCTATGATGCAAATATTGTGAGTTATGTGGGTGGGTTTGTGGTAAAACATGTCAATTGTGAAACATGCTTGCATAACTTACTACATACCGGTGACCCAGATCCATTGCATCATCAACTTATATCTCTTCGAGAATATGATGATGTCAGAAGGCTGCAGTACCTAAAGGTGGAAGTAGTTATAGAATTGATCAAGTTGTATACCTCCAAATTCTTGTTCCTTCTGTTCTAACCCACGGCAGTATTTTTAAGAGAATTGTTAGTCATCCTCAAATGATGATCACATTCAATTTTGAAGAATGTCCGCATTCATCTGAGCTCACTCATGATATAATCAAAATGTTTTTTGAAATTTATATCCTTGGCCACATGAAAAGACTGAGCAACATAATTCTTGGCAAGGAAGCTCTGGAACACCCTTCAGAGCTGGAGGCTTCCTTGCGTCAAATTCATGAGAAACAGTGTTCAAAGCAAAGAAAACAAAATCAGAGTTTGAAGGTCGGTTGAAGAAATCAAACCCATTTTTCCGAATTGTGAACATAGGTATAGTTTCTAAAAATGATCCAAACCCTTCAAAATTTTAAACATTGGCACCTTCAAGGTAAAATTGCAAAATTCCCAATATTGGCAAGTAATCGGTTATTGAATGTTTTTTATAGTCTTGGGCAAACAAATTGTAAACTAGTAAATAATGATTTGTAATAAAGTGCTCGCCAATTGAAATGGTCCACCCAAAAAATACAGCCACATTCAAAGTGTCATAACTTTTGAATAAACAAACTATTTTGAATCGTTTCATGTTTTCTAATTAGCTCACGTATTGGACTAAAACATGTCATGGACTACTTTTGGTAAAAGTGTTTCCTATTAATTATACAGGGCCCTCAATCAGGTACCGCAAAAATGGAAAAGTTTGAACAGGTCCCATTTCACAAAAAAATAGTTTTTGGTTTTCTCCAAGTGTTTCAGGGGAGTTGTTATAACCATAACTCGAATCGTTTTTAAAATTTCTTGTCTATCTGCTTTAATTACAGGGTGATCTCAAAAATGTAACCTTTTAGTTTTGCAGTGATAACTTTATTCGTTGTTGGCCGATTTTGGAAAATGAGGGTTCTTGTGGAAGCTAAAGGCTCAGGTCAGAAGGATCGAGGATCAGAATTGACTTTAGATGAAAATTCTGGAAAAGGGATTGAATCAAAAGTGACTCAAATGACAAACTTGCTAGAGATCTGGTTTAAGGAAGGTATAGAACAAATATCAACTTGTCTTCAAACAAACCATTCTTTCTGAACATTTTAAGGTGTTTCTCATTTGTATGGGGCAAAATTGTGGCAATGAATCCAAATCAGAAATGGATGCTTCCAACGAAGAACACTGGACGTTTTTCACCTAAAAAATAGACGTAACCTGGGTTACGAAAATCAGAACTGGTGCCTATCTCTTTAAATGTGAAGGAAACATTCGACAATAGCTGCTTTCTTTCGGTCAGGATCACGGATCATGATTCGGAAATCCGCTGACTGAATTGGTTGGATTGGTTGCACGTGACACAGCCAACCAACCCCGTGAGCGGATTTCCGGATCATGATCCGTGATCCTGACCGAAAGAAAGCGGCTATTAAGAAGGTAACCTCGAGGGTAACCTAGGTTACGTGCATTTTTAGTCGAGGAAGGTCCGGTATTATCTTCTGAAAAGTGAATTTGTAAAATGGGTCCCGCATTGACCATTTTCATCACTTAAAATCGGAAAATACCTCAAAATGTTCGGAAATAAAAGTCTGTTTGAAGGCAAGTTGATTTCCATTTAGTTCTTTCCCTGAACCTGATTTCTAGGGTGCTTCATATTTAGGTCACTTTTGATTTCTTCGCTTTTTCAAAGTTTTTGTTTCCAGTCAGTTTCAATCCTCGAGCCTTCTCATCTGAGTCTTAAGCTTCAACAAAAGTTCTTATTTCCCAAAATCGACCAACAATTGAAATAGATATACATGCCAGACCAGAAGGTTGCATTTTTGAGATCACTGTGTAATTGGAGGAGATAGACTCAAAATTTTGAAAACTTCCTCAAGGTATAGGAACAACATCTTTCCTGAAACACTTGGAAAAAATCAAAAACCATTTTTTGTGAAATGGGACCAGTTCAAACTTTTCCATTTTTGCAGTACCTGATTGAGCGCCCTGTAAAATTGATACGGAACACCTGTATCAAAAACAGCCCATGACATTTTGTAATCCAATCCTTGAGCTAATTAAAAAACATAAAACGATTCAAAATAGTTTATTCATTAAAGAGTTATGTCACTTTGAATGTGACTAAATTTTTTGGGTGGACCATTTCAATTGGCGAGCACTTTAGAATAAAATCTGCAATGTTACACCCTCATGTGGTATCTCTATTTCTTATAAAGGATATGAAAAGCTTGTAATACCATTGTTATGAAATGTACGTTGATTAGAGAGATGTTAACCTGAGCATTTACCTATTGTAAATGAGGTATGTTATACAATTTGATGATTAAATTCTTGTGAGACGTTGCATAGTTTTTACCTTTATTTTGTACCATGAAATTGAACTAACGAATCTTTTCCCAATAGTTTTTCCTTTTCCAAAAGCCCGACTCATATAGCGGCGAATCGCGAACTGCGATAGTGCATTCACAGAAAAGTGTTGTTTCCATTGGCCATTTCCAATTTACTACAAGAAATTAGCCAATAGGATTAGTATTCACTATTCGCGATTCGCCGCTATATAAATCGGGCTTCAAAAGCATTATTTTGGATTCAGTGTTGATGGGCTATTTCAAATTTCCCGCCGTCAATAGTTCCTGGATGCAAATAAGAGATGGCGCTTTATAGGAACATCGTCTAGGGTTGCTAGATTATCAACAGCTTTGGCTGTACAAGGGTTACGCAATCATCCGTTACTAGGGGCCGATGGGAGGGGATAAAATTCAACTATTTGTCAAAGTTGACCATGAGCGGAGCAAGCAAGAAATTTGCGGGGTCCGGTGCTGTTGCTGTCATTCTGTCTCACATTACCTAGCCCAGTCAATCTATGTAGACTTTATACCATAAATACCGGGAACAAATTCGCCTGAAGCTGATTTTTGGTTCAGTGAGTCCTTGGACCACGAGAACCCACCAGTCAATTTTATCGGACTTTCTCGGGTGTGCTTCATGGTCTTCCAGGTCTTCGAATGTTTTGACTCGCTGTAAATTGCAGTGCTCGCCTTACGCCTTAGGAGTACGTCTTTTTCTTTCCCTTTCCATACAACGCTCTTGTCTTGTCACACCAAGATAAAGCATGTGCTAACAATACAGCGTCTTTCATACCAGCAATCTGCGCTGTATCTTACTGGTGTCAGGTTGAAGCATGAGGACACGGTCACCGAGATGAGCGAGGGCAATGAGCATTACGTGGAGACGGTGTTGTCGACGATGATGTCAGTGCTTCCTGATGATGCCACTTCTAGGGCTGTATTGACGATTACGAAGTCGGCAACCTTAGGTGCCTGCCTAACTCCTACTCCTTTCTGCTCGAAGCGCGTCCCCTGCAATCTCAGCATATGTCTATAAACTCAAATTTGTTTAGATCGTTGCTTCAAAACTCCTCTGAAGCGGTTGTTGTTGTCTGCCCACCGAAAATCATATTTGGACAAAACTTTCTAGCAGCGCGTCGTCTCTGTTCTTCTCCTTTGATGCTGCGGGTTGGTCGCTGTACCCATCAAACACAACAGCAGGGATGGATACTTGCTCTGCACATTTGATACATACAAATGGCTCTGTACAGGCTCTGGGTACCAAAATGAACACATCTGACGTTCGTGACAGCTACAGCCCGTTGGGACGGACGCCTATGGCGTTCCGCGATGCCGACAGCTGTCAGTCCTTGACTCCGCGAGGCCTGTGAGTAAACAAACGGTTTGCCAGAATGCGCTTCCCTTACGCCGGCCGGCCGGTCGCGTGATAATCAGGTTCCCTAACATCGTCAAACAGGTAACTTGGCTTTCTATGAGGCTCTTCGCTGGCGTCAAGTTGTACCGCGTCAAGTTGTCATATACGCAAAAGGAAACAGTAACAGTGGTAATAAAAACGCTTTAATGAAGCAGTTGAACCTATAAAGACATATTGAGACGTATAACGCTCAGTAAAATTGTCGCGGCGCTCGTTCTGACAACTACGGCTGCGTTGTAGATCGGCTCGACGACTTCGCCGCACAGCCCCTTGTACTGTTCGCTGCATTGGACGCGCATCGGGCATTTGCTGCACGGCGCGCCCAGCTTGAACATGCGCTTGCCGTGCTGGACCGCCGGCCCGTACGCGCACACCAACCTGTACTTGGGCAGGAACTTTGGCCCTCTGAACTTGCTCCTGGCGCAGCCGAAGTTGACCGTCTTACCCCACAGCACGTTGCCCACCCTGGACACGTCGTTGTAAACCTCCAGGCTCTCGTAACCGTACGCGCTGATCATGCTCCTGCTGACCAAGTTGCGCGCCTTCTCCTCGAACCACTGCTCCGCCAGCCATATCCAGACGTCCACCAGCTTCGAAGACGCTTCGCTTCTCATCTCGAAGTCGTATATGTAGGCGACGTTCGACCCGATGGCCCGGTGCGCCGGCGTGCCCATGCATCTCCGTCCGATCGTGCACTTGTTGGCCAGGCACTTGGCCATGTGTTCCAGATCAAAGTCGTAGTTCATCGCCATCATGTTGGAGATGGTGAGGTGCTCGCCGCCCAGCGTGACCTCGCCGGTGGCCACTCGGCTGCGGATCGAGTTGTGCATGTCCAGGATGGCCAGCCGGAACTCTTGCTTGCGGTCCTCGATTTCGGTGCACTTGGACTTGTTGGGCCTGCACTTGTAGAAGGAGCACGCGATGTTCGGGACCATTATGCCGGCCCTGGGACATCTGTACTGGCAAAAGTCGGTGTCTTTTGTCCACGGCTCAGCTTGGCGGACCAACGCGGCCGCAACGAGCAGCAGGAGCTTCATGACTGTTCGGTGACGCTGTCAAAAGTGAAAGCAAGCGTGGTGATGCTCAGTGGTCTTCAAATGGTTACGAACGTGCCAAGTTATGTTTCGCAATAATAGGCCAGGCGGTAGGTCATTCTGGATAGAAAAAATTCCGACCAAAGCTTTTATGGTGTCAAACTCTTCGTAAGGTCAGTAGGTATCTACCACTGAGTTTCCGCCCAAAAACGAGTTGTGCTGTTTCCTCCACATCTGCCTAAAGGTAAAGGATGTCTTGAAGGTGCGAAAAGACCTGTTAAACCCCCGTACTTTTTCATTTTATTTGCCTCAATGCAAACGTACAATTCTAACGCAAACATTGGGAGCATTTGTCATCATCTCTGTGCCAGTCTTACAGTTGAAAAAAAAAAATTCTTTGTGCAGGTCAGATAAATCACATTTAATTGTTTTTCCACACTAGAACACGATGGAGCAACATGTATTTTTGATGTTTTCTGATAACTTGTACTTACTGAACCCATTCATGGCGTTAAAATTTCAAGAACAGCATTTTTGAAGATTTTGCCCGCTAAGAAGTGAATAATTTTTACCCACCTGTTCAGCAGCAGTTTTTTCAATTTTACCAAACACCGTTCTCGAAAATTTTATAGGGAATGACAAGCTGGAACTGTTTTCTGATGATATTATATCTGGCTTAACCGCGGCACGCTTTTTGAAAGTGTAGAAAACTGATTTCTTTTTGAGCGGTTCTATTTTACCCGTGTGCGGCCGTGCCTACTTGACATAAACCGGACTGATTACACAAGCTTGAAAATGTACTCTTTTCCAGCTTTAAAACACGACCATTAATGATAAAATGATGTATGATTTCTTCATGAATCAATGTACAAAGTCTCAATAATAATTGTCGCATTTTAAAGCTGGAAAAGAGTACATTTCCAAGCTCGTGTGATCAGTCCGGTCTATGTCAAGTAGGCACGGCCGCACACGGGTGAAACAGGACCTCTCGAAAAGAAAACAGTTTTTTAGACTTTTAAGTGCGTGCCGCGGATAAGCCAGGCTTGATATCGTTAGAGGAGAGTTTGAGCTTTCCATTCCTCATGAAATTTTCGCAAACGGTGTTAGGTAAAATTGGAAAAATTGCTGCTGAACAGGTGGGTGAAAATTATTCACTTCTTAGCGGGCAAAATCTTCAAAAATGCTGTTCTTGAAATTTTAACGCCATGAATGGGTTCAGTAAGTACAAGTTATCAGAAAACATCCAAAATACATGTGCTTCATCGTGTTCTAGTGTGGAAAAACAATTAAATGTGATTTATCTGACCTGCACAAAGAAATTTTTTTTTTCAACTGTAAGACTGGCACAGAGATGATGACAAATGCTCCCAATGTTTGCGTTAGAATTGTACGTTTGCATTGAGGCAAATAAAATGAAAAAGTACGGGGGTTTAACAGGTCTTTTCGCACCTTCAAGACATCCTTTACCTTTAGGCAGATGTGGAGGAATCAGCACAACTCGTTTTTGGGCGGAAACTCAGTGGTAGATACTTACTGACCTTACGAAGAGTTTGACACCATAAAAGCTTTGGTCGGAGTTTTTTCCGGATTGTAGTGATTTTACCGACATACCGCCTGGCCTATAACGCGATTGATCAAAATTTGAATCTGTCGGGTTAGATTGGTCCTTCCAGTGGTGGAAGGTGAGTGATGATTCTATCACTCACTTATCACTACCGGAGCAACCAATCGAGTTCGACGGCTTTGGGCTTCGGTCTCGGCTTTGACCAATCGCACGATTGCGATACATGATCAATAACTTGGTAAGGACGCCACCAGTGACAAGAACGCAGCCAACGATTGGCTTCAGTCCCGCATGTCCTCAGATGACCTCGCAGAAACGTCTTCGGAATGTCATTTCTTTCACAAACGCAAGCTACACCATTTGGATGCTCGACAGCGTTTCAGAAGATACCATCTGCGAACTACTAGAAGTCGGCCAAAACTGCTACCTTTCAAGGCTGGTGTCAATGAGGTCGTTCTTCACCCAAGAAAGTAATCTATTAATCATCATACCAAGCAGGCAAAAAAGTTGAGGTTGGGAGCAGAGGATACTTACCATCGGTGAGTCCTCCTCTGCTTCTCGGTCTTTCCTTTCTTCAATTGCTATGAACTTCTTCAGTTTTTGAGAAAGTGACTTCACTAAATTCGACTAGAAGAGCAGGGATGTGAAGGCAGAGGTTGGCTTGCGAAACAATCGATCGGTGGACCGCCACTGTTCCTCCGCCTCTTCTCCAGCCGGCACAAACTTTTCCAGTCAGTTGTAGAGAGATTGTAGATTAGAGGTGGTCGTTTGGTCTCGGAGGATCCTTTCTGCACTGCGACCTATAAGATCTTTTGTGCGTGACCATGCTTCTATTTGATGTCCCAGAAAATCCACCTCCTCACCGAATCGGATGATTTCCTTGGGAGACTTACCTCTGATGTCTGCGGGTGTCAGTTTCACACCTCCCAGCAGCGTGAGTAGTTTTCTGTGCCAGTGCTTTGGACTCGCAGAGTAAGTGCACGGTGGTTTCATCTGCCGATGCACAAAGCCTGCAAATAGGTGAGTTTTCCTTACCCATTTTTTGCAGGTGGTATCTCACTTCGCAATGTCCAGTGAGTAGACCCGTGAGTAGTCTTATTTCATTCTCAGAGAGCGATAGGATGAGCTGCGTCTTTGTTTTGGAGAACGCAATAAGTTGTTTGGCTTGCCGTTGGCCTGGAATGCTCTTCCAGTAGGCCTCTATCTGCCTACTCTCCCATATATCGACTTCTTCCCTTATTAGGGATGACGACATCCCACATGTGGGCTCCGGTCCAATAAATGTTGTTGGAGCTTTTTTTTTCGCAAGGGCATCCGCTTATTCGTTTCCATCGATACCCTGGTGGACAGGTACCCACATTAAAGTGAGCTTGTTGCTCTCGGTCAGCTGTATGAGTGATTTCTTGCAGTTCCAGGTGGTTTTTGACTTACAGTCATAGGCCTCCAAGTGCCTCAAAGCCGCTTGGCTGTCTGTGGCAATGCAAATTCTTGCTCCTTTGTACTGTCTAGATAAGCATACCTGAGCACACCTCTCCACCGCCAGTAATTCGGTTTGTAAAGTGGACAGAAACCTTCCCACAAGCAGTGATTCCCTATACTTCAGGCCATATATGCCTATCTCGGCTCCTTCCTCTCTTACGGATCCGTCTGTGTACCAGATCGTGTTGTTTTTCTGCAGCCGGGCCACGCTCCGAGCGCTTTCCTGACGGTCATTTACGACCACTTCATAGGTAGCCCCGAAGTCTTACTCAACTGGCATGAAATATGTTGGGCTCGTGAGGAACTGTTCCCTTATTGAGTCCAATACGTCTAAGTGTCATCTTCTTAGGTTTTTGGGTCCTATTCTGAGGGCACTCACTAGTCCTTCTTTTTTCTACTTGTTTGTGCAGTGAAAGTAGGTCCAGTAAAACCTCCATCGCTGCTGTAGGAGTGGTGAACATAGCTCCCGTGATACCTGGACAGGCAAGTCTCTGAAGCTTCTGTAGCTTCTGTTGGCTGGTCTTTTGTCTAGTTTTATCCCACCAAACGAGTGAGGCGTACGTGGTGATCGATCTTGAAACCGTCATGTACGACCAGTAGATCATACCTGGTTTTAGACCCCAAGTCCTTCCGAAGAGTTTGCGGCATATCCAGAACGCCGCTGTGGACTTCAAAATTGTCTTGTTCAGGTGAGAGTTCCAGGTGAGTCTTCTATCCAGGATGATTCCCAGATATTTGACCTCCTCGGAAAACCCAATTTGAGTTCCTCTCAGTACCGGAGCAGTCAGTTCGACTTTTCTGCGACGTGTGAACGGAACTATCACAGTTTTGGCCGGGTTGATGCTAAAGCCCTCTTCCAAGCACCATTGATCAATAGTGTTTATGACATTTCATGTGAGGGTCGAAGTCGTACCTTAAAACTTTCCTTTAACAACGACTGCTACATCGTCGGCGTATCCGTAGCTGCTGTAGCCCTGTTCCGTCAGCCTCCTGAGCAGTTCATCCACGACAAGACACCACAGGAGGGGCGATAAGACTCCACCTTGTGGACACCCTTTGCCAGTGGTGACTGTCACGGACTCTCCTCCAAGGTCTGCGGTTACTTTCCGGTCCACAAGCATGGATTGGATCCATTTTATGGTAGGAATATCAATCCCCCTCCTCTTGGCGGCTCTTTCAATGGACGAGTAAGTGGTGTTGTCGACAGCACCCTCCACATCCACGAATGTGCCGATCGCAATTTCTTTTGCTTCCAGTGTCTTCTTTATCTCTAACAGTAGGTTGTGTAGAGCATCCACTGTGGATTCTCCAGGCTGGTATGCATATTGTCGCATATGGAGTGGGTTCCTTTTCAGGATGCCATTCTTCAGGTAGTTATCTACCATTTTTTTCATGGTTTTCAGGAGAAACGATGTGAGGCTTGGTAAGAACGCCACCAGTGGCAAGAATGCAACCAACGATTGGCTTCAGTCCCGCATGTCCTCAGATGACCTCGCAACAACGTCTTCGGAAGGTCATTCCTTTCACAAACGCAAGCCACACCATTGGAATGCGAGACAGCGTTTCAGAAGATATCATCTGCGAGCTGCTAGAAGTCGGCCAAAACTGCCACCCTTCAGGGCTGGTGTCAATGAGGTCGTTCTTCACCCAAGAAAGTAATTCATTAATCATCATACCAAGCAGGCAAAGAAGTTGAGCTTGGGAGCAGAGGATACTCACCATCGGTAAGTCCTCCTCTGCTTCTCGGTCTTCTCTCTCTTCAACTGTTATGAACTCCTCCAGTTTTTCACTGAAAAAGTGACTTCACTCAATTCGACGAGAAGAGCAGGGATGTGAGGCAGAGGTTGGCTTGCGAAACAATCGATCGGTGGACCGCCACTGTTCCTCCGCCTCTTCTCCAGCCGTCACAAACTTCTCCAGTCAGTTGAGGTCCACCGTTTCCAAATCGAATCCAGTTTATATTACAGCAATACATCAGACCTGAATCTGAAGCAACAGCAATCTGACCTTCCGTCTTTCTGCACCGATTCCCTCACTTCTTCGGTCGTTAGCAATAACTTCTTTGTGACGGCATCCTGTGGATCGCATTGTACGGGAAGCTGTAACTGAGTTCATAGCAAACAATCAACCTCATACATTGTAAGGCTTCGGTTAAATGGTTCGAAAGCTTCCGTGTATTTTGGCCAACTAACTAAACGGGCGCTCGACATGACGGTACGAAAAAGAAAAGCATTTGGCAGAGTTCCACTCAGGTAGATCATAACAACGCGTATTATGTGCACACGACCTAGATCGTTTATACTCACTCCATACCCTCCGGGCCAGAGTTTCGTTTTTCTGTTTTGGTTTTCGAAAAGCGTTCTGCCAAATGCCCGAAGTAATTAGGCTTATTAATCAAAGATCAGCGCGTGTAAAACTTCCAGGCGATGTATACCTACGCCGGTACTAAATTACGGTTTAATTAAGAGCCAGACGTAGACGCGGTTGAGCTTTTCGGATCACTTTGGCATCGAACGCGTTACGTTGGTTAAATGGCTTCGATTCGGTGTGCCAATCGCGATAACGAAATAATATTCTTGAATGGTTTACGTTTTTTACTTAGTTACTACTACCTTTTAGAAGCTGCTTGGGCCGTCTTGGTTCTAAGTCCAGTCAGTACGAACCCAGAGCAAGGTAAAGCAACAATGAGAGTTAATCCATAGACTTAGCAGCAATGGTGACGGTTCAAGTCCAGAAGCTTCAAGACTGCTGCTTCAATAGAGAACCTTCAATGGAAAACAATTTTTATTAGGGGACCTTCAGTGGTTTGGTCGAAAAAGATTGTGATGATTAATCCATCAAGATCTAGCATTTTCGTTTCTGGTTACCTTCACCCAAAACGTTGATGTCATAGCAATTATTGCAGAACAATCCAAAACGTTCAACCTCAAGTTGAACCCAGGGTATAGTTGACTTGACAATCAAGTACTGGGTCTAAAGATGAACAATAAATTTTGCCTTTGAGGTTATCATAAAAGTATCAAGGAGTTCGCTGCAGTAAGCACTCGACAGGAAAATTAAATTTTGGATCCTAAGCCTTGATGAAATCGCTGAACGGTCTTCAGAAGAAAATGGTTTACAAACTTCCGAGGTGTTCCTCTACAATTTTAGATTTTCAGCCGATTTCTTGCGGGAGACTGAAGTTTCAAGCCGCTATCAGAGGGTGCCACACGAGAATCTCACTCACGAGGATCCTTAGAGTGTACATGTAAGTAACAGACATTGGATTGCCGAGCTTCAGCCTCTAATGATTCAGCACTGGTGGGACCCAGCAACTTGTCTACTGGATTTCGGTGGTTGTTGCTCGGTCTTTGTTCTGAGACTGTGAAAAAAAAAGTGAGATCGGTAGCGAATGGCAGCAACCGCAAGATGACAAGTCTTGCATCCATGCTGACCGACCTTGCGGAAACCGCTTACACCCTCAACCCACGCCGTTCCACCGTTTCTCCTCCGCAATTAGCAGTGTCCAATCTAATGACTGGGCACTGCATTTCCACCACGCTGCTCCGCGGATGGCGGTGCGGGGGCACGAAGCAGAGCCAGAAATGCCACCCGGAATAATTTGCATGTACAAAAAGGAATTCTTCTGCTGCTGCTGCTGCTGGCCGGTTGCTGAGTGTGCATATGCCTTTCGCGTTTGTTTGCCATTCCCTTGGTTTTGTACAAAATCTATCAATGAATTTAGGCGAGACGTTATTATATTTTCATTTCTCTAGCCACTACGTGGCAGCGGCGTGCGTATATACAGAGAGAGGTATTATTTAATTACATCGCCGCGCTGCCTGTATGTATGATGTTTGTACGTACGGTCCGGCACAGACCGCGTGTCTCTCAAGAAAAAAGACTGAGGGCGCGCCGGTGCCGTTTAAATTGCGAAAACAATTAAAACGGGCATAATTTCCGTCTAATTATTACACGGCCAGGTAGGATACGTTACGTGACGTGAATATTTAATATCGTTTTTTTCTGCACCGGGTTCGGGGCCGGGGAAAAAATTTGCAATTACGTACGGCTTTCCGGAAGAACAAAGGATTTCAAAATGCCGACCGGTGAGCGGTGGGTGAGGTGGGTATACGGTAACGATTTTGTTAACTCTCTTTTTCGATAGCACTATAGTTGCGTTCGGTTGATTCCAAAGCACGGCTGGCGTAAACAGTTCGCGTCTTCCAGTGTTCGCCGTACAAAATCTCTAAAAAGCGGCTTATGATACAATTTTTCAATCCTTTTCGATAAAACGTACAACAACTACGTTTCGCTCGAGTACTATCCAATCAAACTAATTTGTCATCAGGTCTTCTGGATATATTCTACATTTAGGTATATGAAAAACGTGAGTATGTAGCTGTTAGCTTACTCTGCTGCTATATGACTTTTCCAATGTTACTCCTGTTGGGTAAACTGACCGACGATTAGACGTAAGATCTTCGGAACACATGCAATTTCATACACAATGCCATGTTTTAATCTTCAGACTATATTTGCTTCTATATAAAGGACGTAAGCCTACTTTTTTATAGAACAACACCTCCGTGGGTCACAGGGTGAATGAGGTGTTGATCCTGTAATGTTTTCAAGTCGGAATTGGTATAATTTACTGGGGGCGAAATAATTCAGTTATTCTTCTTTCGAACTTAAACTTCATTGTCTCGTTCTTTATTGTACAAGAACAGAAGTGAAAAAGTACCTTATCTCCGATAAGCTTTTATATACATAAAATAAGTGGAAAGAGCTGATACGCCGCAATTTTCCCACTTGAGAATTATTAATTGATAATAATTACCAAGGATCTCTTTCCAATACCTAACTATTTACATTATATACATTTCACTCTTTTTTACAAATAAGATTCAAAAATCGTCATGATTCAGGCGATCTGGTGGTTTTACCATTCTTTGGACGACAGGACTGATTTTAGGACTATTTACATTACTGTTATAGAATAGAATAGAATAGAATAGAATATTTATTGTTTAAACCAAAATGGTGTACAATTACAAAATTATATCTACAGAAGATATTTTGTGAAATATATTTACAAAAACAAGTATTAAATCAAAGTTTAGTCTTCATTGAACAGTTTACAAACTTGAAATTATAGTAGGTTACGCTACAAAAAAGAAAAGAAAAGAAAAAGGTCAGTTAGAAAAACTCAAAAATCATCTCCTGCCTGAACCTCAGGGCGCCTTTCAAGAAACAAAAAATATCATGGATTTTCTCTTTAGATGGTGTCTGAAATAGAATTATATGGTAGTTGTCTGGTCCAATCTCGTGTGTGAGGTATTTTGAGAGCCAGAAGGATCTGAATGAGATTACTGTTATGAGGAATATAACTTGAAACGTTTGATTTTCGAATTTGATTCACATGTCTCTTCTAGTATTTTTCTTCTTCTTTTAGTTTTACAGTAAAAGTTACTTTACCGATAATTTTGTGAATATTACCAGGAGCCCAAACTACCTTATTTACATTTCTATAATCTTTGACAATTATTACATTATGTCCAATTTTGAATGCTTCTCTCTCTCTCTTCCCACAAAATATTGAATTTGCTTTTCTTGAGCTCTCTGAACATTCTGTTTAGCATACAATCTATTCTTCGATATATCAAAGCAAGTATGAACATCTCTGTTGAACATTAATTTTGCAGGTGGAACACCTGTAGTTGCATGAGGTGCATTTCTGTAGTCGAACAAGAAATTGTTCAGCGCTACATCAACATCAATACTCTTATTTGAACCGAGACAATTTTTCAACGACATTTTAACATTTTTAACAGAATTTTCAGCTGCTCCATTAGATTGTGGGGAGAAAGGTGGAGAAGTAATATGTTTCACATTGTATTCTTGTAGAAAATTCTCAAATTCGGAACTCGTGAAATTTCTGGCATTGTCGGATACCAAACATTTTGGAATGCCAAACCGAGCAAAAGTGCTATGCAGAGCCTTAATAGTGAACAAAGATGTTAAGGTTGACGATGGGAAAACTTCTAACCATTCAGAATTAGCATCAAGGACCATAAAGAAAATATTTTTCCAAAAATGGCCCCAAAAAATCTATATGCAATCGATAAAACATTTTTTCAGGCCAATCCCAAGGACGTAGAACACTTTTTTTGGACTAGATTTATTCAACGAGCAATTTTCGCAACTTGAAGCAAACTCTTCTATGTTCCTGTTAATACCGGGCCAAAAAAAATGCTGTCTAGCGATGCATTTCATCTTTACCACTCCAAGATGTGACATGTGCAACTGGTTTAAAATTCGCCCTCTTAGCTCATCTGGAATAATGATTCTATTATTCCACATCAAGACATTTTCTTCGATAGTCAGCTCATTTCGAATCATATAATACCCTTTGTAAATAACACTCTTTTTTGAAAAATTAGGCCAATTTGTTTTAACAAATTTCATCACTGATCGTGACACATTATCCTTCATAGTGAAATCTTGAATAGTTTTAAACGTCGTTGAAACTATATCACTTTCAGAAAAAATATTTACATGATCGACATCTACATTTACCCTAATTTCATCTTCATTATATTCAATCGGTGAACGAGAAATGGAATCAGCACAGTTTTTTTTCTGACTTGATATATTCTGTTTCATACCTATAATTTGAAAGAATAACTGCCCACCTTCTGAGACGATTCGCTGAATGCTGAGAAATACCTTTACTTGGGTTGAAGATTTCCAGTAAAGGTTTATTGTCCAGTACGAGCGTGAAATCCCTTCCATGCAGGTATTGATTAAACCGACATAATGAAAAAATTACTGCTGACCCTTCCAGTTCAATCTGTGGATAATTTTTTTCAGCCGGAGACAACGTCCGAGATATATAAGATATGGGACTTTCTGAACCATCATTACATGAGAAATGACACCTCCAATTCCAAAAGAACCTTCATCAGTTGTTAGTTTCAATTCATATTCCGGATTATAATGTGTTAATATTTCAGTTGACATGAGCATTTGCTTTACTTTGTTAAACGCCACGGTGCAATATTTATCCCAAACCCATTTTTGATCTTTTTTAACAATTTGTACAAGGGATGTAGAGCTTGGGCGAGATTGGGCAAAAAGCGTCCATAATAATTGACCATACCTAATAAAGATTTTAGCTCCGTTACTGTTTTAGGTGCTGGCGTTTTCCTGATAGCCTGTACTTTATCTGGGCAGGTTTTTAGACCTTCTTCATCGATAATGAATCCCAGGTAGCTTACTTCATTCTGGAAAAAATTACACTTATTCACCGAAATTTTGAGCCCTGCCTCAGATAATCTTTTTGAAACTTCACGAATGCGATCACAGTGTACTTGATGAGTTGGCCCACTTATCAATATGTCGTCCGGAAAAACCACACAACCCTCCACATTACACAACAATGACTCCATAATTTTTTTAAACTTTGCAGGTGCAAAAGCTACTCCAAAGGCTAAACGTTTATATTGGAAAAAGTCCCTTATGTGCAGGAATTGTTAACAATTCTTGCGACCTTTCATCAAGGCATATTTGATTGTATGCATGTGAAAAATCAATTTTTGAAAATGTCACGCCCCCCTGCAATTCAGCAAAAAAATCCTCGATACGCGGCAGTGGAAACTGATCGATTTCAAACACCGGATTCAGTGTAACTTTGAAGTCTCCACATATGCGTATGGAACCATCTTTTTTAAAAACAGGGACAATTGGCGTGGCCCAGTTAGAAAAATCTACAGCAAATCAACTAATCTCTCCAGCTCTTTCTCAATTTCATCTCTCAGCTCTCAGCTCTCTCTCTCATCGCATATGGCAAAGGTCTGGCCCGTATAAACTTTGGTGTTACTTCATCACTTTTCAACTTTAAAGTTACCACACTCTCATTGAACATCCCCAAACCTTCAGAGAAAACGGAATTATATTTTGTTTTTAATTGATCTGTACTTACTTCTCGCTTGGAATCAATAGAGAAATTTTCACAGATCTCTAAGTTGAACTTTGACATGAAATCTCCACCCAAAATTGGTGGACCTCCATTTTATGTATAACATAACATAACCTCCAAAACAACTGTCAAACAGACTGTCAAGAACTTTTTGAATTCATTCTATCAAGAACTGCTGTTAAACACCTAATAAAAATATAATAAGACAGTAAGAAGCATGGAAGAAGACTGCTGCTTATGCAGCAAACAATCGCAGTGCATTACCAGCCGCTGTTCCTGCAGGAAGGACGGAAGAGGCTGCTCATCGGCGTGTGGAATTAGATGCCAAAACAAAACCCCAACAACACAGGAGGAAGCTGTCGGTCAAGATCCCATAGCACAACATGTGGTAGATGTGATGCAACGAGCCTTCGGGGCCAATTTGGTCAACAACGAAGGCGGACCTGATTCCAGTTGGCGTTCTTTATGGAAAAAAATCATTCATTTGAACGGAAAACAGTACGACCTACCCCAAGGCGCTACTGGAAGGCAATTTGTTGACATTTTGGGGCGTGAAATCCAAGATGTTGCAAACGGTGTCGGTCCGTCAGAAAGAATTTTTATTCTGACAAGCTGCATACTTCAGCGAGATGGAATGGTAAACAATGCGCAAGATATACGACGACTATTGAAACGAAGAATGGAAACTTGGGAGGGAGGACACATCGAGGAACTGGTAGCTGAAGCTGTTAGGTGCAATTCAAAATTCAAGAGCAAAATTGGATCAAGAGATAACGAAGAACATTTACACAGAATTTTTACACGGTTATTATTGAAAGGGAAGATTAGAGATGCAACGCGGTGGGTGACTGGTCGGGGATGTGGAGGAATTTTGGATCCTAAATCAGAGATAGGAGATAGGTCAGTCTTCGACATTTTGAAAGATAAACATCCGGATCAAGCTGCTCCGGTCCCAGAAGCATTCACTGAATGTGAGGTTCTGCCTGTATTGATAGATGTGGATGTAACTGGTCGACATATTGAGAGCGTGGCTCGAAGATTGAATGGAGGTGCTGGACCGAGTGGAACTGATTCGGATCAGTGGAAAGCAATGTTGCTTAGATATGGTGCTCACAGTTCTCGATTACGCGAAGCCGTGGCTTCCCTCACACGTCGTCTGGCTAATGAGGTTATGGAATGGGATTGTGTAAGGGCTGTTTTTGCACGTAGAGGTATAGCTTTGGACAAATGTCCTGGAGTGCGTCCAATTGGCATCGGAGAACTTCTTCAGCGATTGATGGCCAAAGCTATGGTTCTTGTCACTAGAGAGGATGTTCAGTTGGAGTGTAGATCAGATCAGTTATGTGCGGGGACGAAGGCTGGGATTGAAGGAGCAGTTCATGGAATGGTCAATTTATTTGAGGCAGGTGATAGTGAGGTGTTGCTATTGGTCGATGCGAAAAATGCTTTTAATATTTTGAGTCGACCGATAGCGCTGTGGAATGCTAGGCTATTATGGGTTAGGTGTGCAAGATTTTTGTTTAATTCGTACAGAGGGTATGCAGTTATTGTAGTGAAAGGAGTAAATGATTTCATCCTCAGTCGAGAAGGTACTACTCAGGGCGATCCTCTGGCAATGCTGATGTATGCCATTGGAATACTACCACTAGTTCGCTCACTGAAGAACCCTAGTCAGTGGATTCAAAACTGGTATGCCGACGATTCTGCATGCTACGGAACTTTAAATAATGTTTTGGAGTGGTTCAATATGCTCTCCGAGAGGGGTCCAACCTGGGGCTATTATCCAGAGGCAAGCAAATGTATTTTGGTCGTGCGAGAGGATGTTCGGGAGGAAGCTGAGATTATATTCGGTGATTTGCAAGTGAGAGTAGAGACAAGTAGTAAGTTTCTCGGAACTATGATTGGAAGCGAAGAAAGTAAGAAAGACTATGTGAGGAAGAAAGTGAATGAGTGGATTGAATGCACAAGGAAATTGGCAGAGGCTGGTGAGAGAAGCCCACAGGCTGCGTATACCGCTTTTGTGAAATCGCTTCAGAACGAATGGGCGTATCTACAAAGAGTAACCGTCGGATGTGAGGAAGAGTACCTCCCCTTGGTGCAAGCCATTCAGACTTTATTCGTGCCAGCTGTAGTTGGGAAGGAAGTTTCTGAAATCGAGCAGGAACTTTTTGCTTTGCCCACTAAATTCGGAGGTCTAGACCTCAAAAACCCACATAAACAGGCAGCTGAAGTCTCTGTCATCTCCAGAGAGGCATCTTCAGTTTTAGCGGAAGCTGTCAGAAGCGGAAATGATCTGGATGTCTTGGAACATGACAGACACGTCAAGAGTGTAACATCAACGGGACGCAAAGACAGGGAAAATGCAGCAGAAGAGGAATTGAATAACATCCTTCCTCGATTGTCACCTTCTCGGCAGAGAACTATTTCTCGCATGCTGTCAGCTGGTGCATCACAATGGCTGACAGTAGTTCCGACTGCAGCCAATGGATTCGATCTATCCCCGAACGAATTCAGAGATGCACTGGCTGTCAGATATGGCAGAGAACCTTTGGGTCTGTCGAGTAGGTGTGACGGCTGCGGCGCTGCATTTGACCTGCAACACGGTCTAGTGTGTAAAAGAGGAGGCTTCGTTAAAGCAGGACATGATGCTCTTCGGGACGAATGTGCTAGTCTGGCAGAAATGGTGTACGGAGGTGTAATTCGAGAGCCTGTCATGAAAATGGCAGACGCTCGCACCAGTCAGCCTGCCCTTATAGGAGACTTGATGGTCAGGGGAGTTTGGGAGGCGGGAAGGGTAGCGTTTTTTGATAATCGCATCATTGATGCATACGCTACTTCCTACCGCCTCCGAAATCTTTCCTGGCAGGCCATCTCCAATCAACATGCCAGCCAAAAACACCTCAAGTACGACAGAGCTGCTGAAGATGTAAGAGCTTCCTTCACTCCCCTGATATGCTCGTGCGAAGGAGCGTTGCACAAAGAATTTATAGTTTTCCTAAAAAGGCTGGCCTCGACAATGGCGGAGAAATGGGACAGGGCCTATTCTTCAATTTTGTGCTGGGTCAAGGTGCGAATTCAATTTAGCCTAATACGGGCGATCAGCATGAGGCTACGTGGCACCAGAAAAACTATTCGTGGGGTGGGAACTGAAGACGGGGCAGGGATTTATTTAAATTAAGCATTTATACAATTAATTCTCATTTACTCTCATTTATACACTACTTATTCTCTGTAAATTATTTTTGTAGTTTCATAATTTGTATAATAAAATCAGTAATTTTTATTACAAAAAAATCAATATTGTCCTTTTCTCATCAACATCTTGGATATTATTGAATTCATCGAATTCTCGCAATTGACCATCGTATGATGAATTAGCTGGTGCTGAGCTACTTTGAGCTCCTCCTGCTGGATTCGTTGGCATCTTCTTCAAAAAACGTGGATTTCGTTACCGATTTGATCATTACGCTCGACTTTGAACGTATAATAGGTACACTCAAAAAAATGTTGATCATGATATTGATTAACAGTGATTATTGAATATGAATTCGTTGCGACAATGATAAAGATTATTGTGGTAATGAACTTTCTGTACTTGTTTGATAGCTCTGTTTATTGTCATAATAACTGAGCATTTATTGTGAGAAAGAAATGGCCTATATTGACTAGTGACAGAAAATTCGTCAGGACAACGATTCGTTTCGTATATGTCATAAACATATTCATTCTCGCAATGAATGCATTTTCCTTAAATCCAGGCAAGTCAAACAATGACTTATTTTGTTGTTGTAACGAACGTGTTTATTATCATAGTAATACGTTTATTGAAATAATGAACAAAATTGTTCAATATAATCAAAATACTTTACTTCAACTTGATGAACAGTGATTATTATGCTAGCGAATGAATTCATCAATCAATAAATGCGTTCATAGCAATAGTTGAATAGGATTGTAGTAGCAGGAACAGCGGTAGCTAGAACAATTAACGCGTTCGTTGATATTACGAATAATTACTTCGGATCGTCAGCGGGTACAATGCAGTTGCGCAATCTGTGTCAATTTCTTCCTTTTTGATTTCGACTTCACGGAGAGAACAACGCAACAACGTCATCGAGCTGTAGAAGAAGGTAAGGTTGAGTATTTTATGAGGGAGTAATCACCATTTGAAGCCTTTTTAACAGTTTCTTTGCAAATTGTATTGTTGAATAGAAATTATTCATAATTATTGAATAAGTGTAATGTAAGGGTTTGAAAACAAAATGTTTTTTATGCTAGAAAAAATTATATTGTTCAAAAGTTTCATTTTCACAACAACCACAACAACAACAAGAGCAAGACGAATCCGTAAACCGTGATGCCCAGTCAATAAACTTAACGGACATCTCTTATTCCCACCCCAACACCCATTTGGAGAAAAATTTGGCTGTGAATGACAAGTCAATTCAGTTGCAAGATTTACTGAAGTCGTGGATCAAGAAAATGTTGCGAAACATTTAATAGGTATGAAACATGGATATTTGTTAATACACCAGAATTTTTTTTATCCATGTTGTCTTTGTTCATTTTATGTAGCTCAGAAGGTTTTCATACCACTGCTAAAAGTGATCAACCGGCACCATGTTGAACGGCTCCCATCACTTCGAGATGGGCACTCAAATTACGTTCGAACATAACCTTGAGAACTGGAGGGACACGATAGGCCTACCATTGGCAAATCAAGATGCAGAAAACAAAAACAGGGCTTTGGATAGCTCTGCACTCAGTAATCCTTCCTCGCCACCTGGTTCATCGCTTTCGAATATTTCGGGAGAGAATACACCTCCAAGGCCTACCTACACCTTCACGTTTTATGCCTCACCGAAGATCATCTACCTACTCCAGATGAGTACATTCCGCTGGCGAACATTTTGAATGAAAGTCCTAAAGGTTTAATGATCACGGAGTTTTATGCGAAGTTCAACAGGTTTGGTGAGGAACAGCGGATCCAGCTAGTTGCGTTGATTGCAAGCTTTTATGAAGAAAGGTCGGTCCAGCTCAGCTCAACATCAAGTCATCGTCGCGAACAAGAGATTTTAAGCGTTTTCCAACCGGAAAGTTGGTAAGTTTTGACCATGACGTTATTCATTCTACTTTATTTTCAACAAATAATATTTTGCTACAGGAATTTTACCGTGTCGCTGAACGAGGAAAAATTTATAATGAATACTGCAATATAAATCTTCGTTCAAATCGGCAGTATCTGGCCATGTTGCACCAGCAAAGAGCAAGACCAAAGAGAAGAAAACCCGGCATGAAAAGGATTTTGGTAAGTAGTTGAAAATCATTATTGATATGAAAAACAGTAAGTTACAATTTTATTATGTTGAACTTTTATCATAAAATTGAATGATATTGTCTCATTTGAATTTTTTTTTTCAAAATGTGTATCTGAAAGAAAGTGAAAGATAATTAAAGTGTAACTTCAACCTTTTTGGCTTTAGAGCACAATTTTCCTTTTGTTACTTTGTCTGGTCTTTTAGTATGTCTTTAACAATGACTACAAACTATTGTAATCTATCAAAAAAATACACTAGCTGCATATTTGCAAAAACCCTATTTTAACAATGTTTTTATTATATAGCTATCTACCTCTTCTTAACTTTAATAATATCCTGCATCTATTTATAAATGGAATATGTGAATAGATAAATAATGAAAAATGAATAAATCTTGTTATTTTTTTCTACTCATCGGCTTTTTCCCGCCATAGGAGTTTGCCCGTTTATTTATCAGTTATACAAACTCAGAAAAGTGCAAATTTCGGACAACACAACACCCAGACTTTTCACCGAAAATCGAACCCGAGACTTCCGCGTCGAAGGCAGCCACTCGACCGCCTGCGCCACGGGGCTGATTTTTCGCCTGCGTAAGCCGCCCACACTAGCATTATGACTTTCAGCCAGCTACTAATGATTTACCGATTCAATAGTAGGCTCCGATGAAAGTAAGTAGTCGAAAACCGTAGAACATTGAAGTGCTTTTGCACGGTTCAAAATAAGGGGGTTCAACTTTGGAGCCGATACAATATATTAGGCTCCCTAATTATTGGCCACGTTTCACGAGGCTTAGCACTGATGCCAACAACAATTTGTCAAGAATGAATTTGTCATTTGATTGAAATAGATGAAAATTTCAACAAATTTAACATTGTTGTTAGCATCAGTGCTAAGCCTCGCGTAAATAAGGCCATTACCATTTAAGGGGTTTCTGATGCGACTAAAAAAGTTGTTGACGGGAATCGGTTTTATTTTATTTTTTTCGCCAAGTAGAAACTCTTCCAAAAAGAAAATGTACGGGCATTGCTATCAAATTTTGGGAATTTCCAAAAAAATTGAAAATTTTTCATTTTGATTTTTGAAAATTCAAAAACCAGATAACATCGACAATGCATCTTTTCTCAAGGGAGTTGCATGCCAAATTTGGACTTTTTATTTTCAAAAAAGTGGTGCCAAAAATGATTTCTCGTAGACATGAAAAAGTGAATTGGTAGAAATCATTTTGGTACCTTTTTTTGACAATAAAAAGTTCAAATTTGACATGCGACTTCCTTGAAGAAAGATACATTGTCGATGCTATCTGGTTTATAAATTTTCAAAAATCAAAATCGAAAATTTTCAAAATTAATTGGAAATTTTCAAAATTTGATAGCAATGCCCGTACATTTTCTTTTTGGAAAATTTTCTACTCAACGAAAAAAAATTAAATAAAACCGATTCCCATCAACAATTTTTTTGTCGCATCAGAAGCCCCTTAATGAAACAATGTACATGGTTGACTCTTACAATTAATATACCGCTCATTGTTAGAATGAACGATATTCATCGTGAGAATGAACGATATTTATTGTGAGAATTAACGATATTCATTGTGAGAATGAACGACATTCATTGGACACATTAAATTCAATCATTGGAATAAAGTAACCCACCCGTTGACGCCATGAATGATGTTATTAATATGAAAGAATTGCATTTGTTGATCAGTTGAACTGTGTTACTGATATCAATGAACGGTCATTATTGGATTGGCAATTGGAATATTAACATTGATGAATATTTCTTCCATAATGTTGATGAACAGACTACATTAATCGATAACACGATATGATTGATCGATGAACAATGCTTCGTTGGCTCAATGAAACTGTTAACTGGACCAATTTTAATCATCACGTTTGTTGTCTCAATCAATATTTTTATTATTTTTACGTACCTTTTTGGTTGAGTGTACGCAGACTTCCAAATTGTTTTCTTCGTCGCCATTGTAATGTTTTCAAGTCGGAATTGGTATAATTTACTGGGGGCGAAATAATTCAGTTGTTCTTCTTCCGAACTTAAACTTTATTGTCTCGTTCTTTATTGTACAAGAACAGAAGTAAAAAAGTACCTTATCTCCGGTAAGCTTTTATATACATGAAATAAGTGGAAAAAGCTAATACGCCACAGATCCAATAGTCGATTTTCTCTTATGCCTGCGAATTTTGTGATTAAGGTCGTTGACTGAGATTTGCGCAAAAAAAATCCGTGTCACTTGAACGCGGCGCGATAAAAAAGCTTCCTGAAACCGACGCACACCGGCGTGAGTGTTCGATTTAAAAAAAGAAAACAATAAAAATACCAAAACGACAGGCGCAAAGCACCGGGCATCGCAGGTAAGCAGCGGGAAGACGTGTGCCTTTTGCCAACTTGGCAGACGCGACCAGTCGATCGGAGGTGCGCCCAATTAATATCAGACAGAGTCACATGTTGGCGTGAAGCACCCGCACTAAGCCAAACTCCTTCAAATAGCCCGCACGCCTCTTCGACAGAGACGACCGACGGCCGTCGCCTCGCACGTCCAACAGAGACGGCGAAGGGACTCTTCGATCGCGATCCAGAACGGGGTGGATCGAGGTGTTTGTCACGGATCCCGGAATAGCTCCTCTGTGTGTCACACAACATGCGGCTTACGACCGAATTAGAATGGATAATCGAACTCTTATTATTTTTTCTTGTGGGTAGTCACAGTTTTTCAAGAGTTGCAAGATCGACGCGTTTCCAGAAGCCTCACTAAACCAAAGCGTACTGACGATGACAAAGGAAACGCTTCAACACCTTGAGCTGCCGGCTGCTTGACTCGGTTCCAGCCACTTGGCACATTATTCTTCGCCTTGCATGTCCGATCGATTTTTTCTGCAGCTCTCCTCCTGCTCCCTTGACGTCATACCGTATTCCGTTTGGTTAGTTGTCCAATTAAAAATCTACTCATTAGAAACGTCATTGTTTCTCTTGGAAGCTCCGGCGAGAGAGCACAAGTGTGTGGATCTTGTGTTCCCTCGAGAGATGTATGCGCGGCCTCTTCTAATTGATATTTCAACTGACGGCGCGAGAGGCATCATGCGAGGGGCTTTGTTTTCGCTTGCACGATGAACTGGAAAGAGATCGGGCGAGGCTGACTTTCAGGTGCATTAAAACTGATTGGTGCCGTGAAATAGGGTTCTTGTACGATTTTTTCGTTGCTTCAAATGATACTTTAGTGGCCAATTAGCGGCATTGACTGACTGGTTTCCCGCAGATCTGCAGATTTTTTCATTGTGTAAAACTCCAGTAGGTGTGGGTGCTGACCGACGATCCGGGATCCCAAACATTAACACACAGATGGGATTCATTGTTGACCTTATGTTGGTGACTGGTTTCATATACGATAGCGATGGTAGGTGAGTTCGACCTTGAGCGCCCTCTTTTGTTGCGGAGATCAACAAGAGGGCTAAGTGCTGACACGCAGATCTTCAAGTTAGTTTCTCTTCCATGTTGCTGAAGTTATTTGGAACACTTGGCATATAATTGAACAAACACAATGAAAGTAGCCGTGCCTTTTCTATTTTATTTATTTTCCGACACAATAATGACCACTAAACGAACATTTACAGCGAGAAGAGACATTTCGAAGGATCGTAAAATGATATTCTCAAGGATCTTTCAACGACATTTCTGAGAATCGTAGAGTGATATTTCTTTATAGAATGACATTTTCTGACATCTTGAAGCGACAATTTAAGGACTTTCCGATGTTCGTGGAAAACAGGGTGAATTTTCTCTGAAATCACAACCCTAAACATTCCTTTATGTCTCAGGGAGATCGATAGATCTAGCATTGTACATGGAATGTAGATATATGTATACAGAGGAGTGCATAAAAAACGGCCACCGCTGTAGCATCGTTATTCCTCATCGGATCTTCAAAATTCAAAAACCAGTTTAAATGATATATTGTTTTCTGTGATTTGATAGTGAAAAATATTTTTTTTAGTTTGATGCTTCTGAGCACTGACAGTCAATTTTTGTTTTTCAAATGGCAACTATATTTTTTTAATTTTTTTTCGAATTCCTCACAATTATCTGAATACAATGATGCATCGATATCACACTTTTTGTTATTGAACACCAAGAAAAAAAATCAAACTGCGAAATTTTCACACACAACAGTAGCGTCAGAACACTCACGATATGCAGGCAATCCGGTAGGCTGGGTGCAAAATGATGTTCAAAAGCACTTAGTAGGTCAGGCGTTTGGTTTTTCAAAATATAAATGTCAAAACGTTTTTAAAATCCGAAAGAAGCTGTCCGCCTCTGAGACTTGTTTATTCTCTATTTTTAGCTCACTATTTTATATCTTTTCAAGTGTGTATTGTTGGAATGAAAAATCAATAAGACCTTTTTTCCTGACAGGTCACAATACCTACTTGAAAAGATATGAAATAATGAGCTGAAAATAAAGAATAAAGACGTCTCAGAGACGGATAGCTTCATCTGGATTTTGAAAAACCAAACGACCTACTGTGTGCTTTTGAACATCATTTTGCACCCAGCCTACCAGATTGCGTGTATATCGTGGGTGTTGTGATGCTACTGTGATGTGTAAAAATTTTGCAGTTTCAATTTTTTTTCTTTGTGTTTATCAATGAAATGTGTGATATTGATGCATCATCATATTCAGATAAGCATAAGGAAACCAGAAAGAAATTGAAAAAATACTGTTGCCATTTGAAAAGCAAAAGTTGACTCTCAGTGCTCAGAAGCATAAAAAAAAGTTTTACTGTCAACTAATAGAAGTCATTAAACCATTGAAACGGGTCTTTGAATTTTGACGATCGGATAAGGAATAACGATGCTACATCAGTGGCCGTTTTTTATGCACTCGTCTGTATATAGAATAGCCAAAAATGTAGAGGAAAATCTCTTAAATTTCTAGAGGGCCATATAGCGATTTCATCTAGGCCAATGACTGATACTGCGATATCACCTGACTTCTAGAAGAGAACGTATGGTCCGAAAGTTTTGGGAATTTGTTCAAATCTAATAACTTTTTCTGAATAGTCTTTATTTTTTAACTTGATATCGCAAAAACTTACATCATATATAACAGTAGCAAATTCATATTCAACATATTGATAATGGACCATTATCTTAGATGGATCTCAATTTTCTTCTGTCATGTTCCATAACTCTCTGTATCAATTTCTCTAATGCGAAATTCTCTAATGTTATTGAAAAATGCGACGCCGTGATTGGTCTTCATTTGCAGCTTTCCATCCCTTGTCGTATACTATCCTGCTCAATACTTACCAAAAATCTTATATTGGTCGAGCTTGCGATACATTGGGAGGCAAGAGCTTAGAGAAATCAATCCTGCTGTTGTCCAGAGAATGATCGAACATGGCAGAAGAAAACTGAGAGCCATCAAAGATAATGGCCCATCTTCAATATGTTAAATATGAATTTGGTATTGTTAAAGATGATGCTAGTTCTTGCAATATTAAGTTACAAAATTAAAACTATCCAAAAAAAGTTATCATCTTTCAAAAAATTTCCCAAAAGTTTCGGACCATACGTTATAATTTTGAGGTCCATAGATCGACATCTTAACGGTTCACAGGGTAATTTCTTCTTGCCCAAGATCTACCAAGCTTGAAAAACGATGATCTTTGTTATACTGTTAATCATTACATGATATTCTAGAAGATGGCAGACGACGTATCTGAGGTTCATAGAGCAACATCTCCCAAGGTCCAAAGGTGATTCTGAGGATCGTGAGCACCATTTTTGAAAATATTTAGTACAGCGATGCTTTCAAGAAGCTTAGAGCGACGATTCCTGGAATCGTGAAGCGACAATTTCAAGGCTCTTAGAGAGACATCTTTGTGGATTATAGTATAATTTTTTTTTTTGAAAATCGCTCACCTGAATATTCCAGAGTTCAAGATCTTGGATAGTTATAGATCGATATCGAAGATCATGGCAGGATATTTCGGAAACTCGTAGAGCACTCGAGATTGAAGAGCAACACGTCCCAGACGTATGTGGAGCTGTTTTCTTTTGACGAACGTACAGGACCTTGTACTTCAAAGACTTACAGAGGTGTTTGGAGCTGATTAAAATGAAGCTGGGCAGAGCAGACTGAAGTAGACTAGAGCGATTTTCCAAAATATCATGTAGCGCTGTATCCAAGAATCAAAGAGCGATGTTTCAAAGGATCAAGGAACGATGTTTCCAAAGAAGCGATATCGCCAAAGGCTATAGAGCGATATTTTTATAGGCCATGGAGCAATATTTCTGAAGATAATGAAGTGGTGATTCCAAAAATCTTGAAGCGATGTCCGATTTTTTCCCTAAAGATCAAGTTTCATTTCCAAGGTTCATTCAAGTCACTCAACGATGTTTCCAAAGATTTTGCAACAGCATTTCATGCTTGTATAGTCACCACGGAGCAATTCTTCTCAAAAATCACAAACCTTAATATTCCAGGACTCCTAACCCAAGAGCGATATTTCTAAAGGGCATGGAGCAATAGTCTTGAAGATCACAAAGCGATATTTACAATGACCACGAAGCCATATTCACAAAACGAAACGATTTGTCCAGGATCATAGAGGGATGATGTTCTCAAAGATCATAGAGCGATGTCCTCAAAGATCCTTGAAATGATATACTCAACAATAATTGGAGAATGATATTCACAACGATCATAGGGTGATCCTAAATAGAATTATACTCGAGTGGAAAGTTTTAATCTTTCTTGGAGATCAATAAGCGGTAATTCAAAAGTTGATAGAGCAATGGCCCTTTTGCTATATTATATATATTGGCCTATAAGCTATATTTCTAGAGCTCCTGGAGCGATGTCTCAAAAAATCATGGAGTGATATTTCCACAGATATTGAAGCAGTGTTCCGAACAATCTAGAAACGATGTCTAAAATAATCGAGTGGAGTGATTTTTCCAAAGACCGTGATGCGATATTTCCAAAGAACATGAAGCAATTATCTTGGAGATCACAGAGTGTAATTTACAGTGATAACAAAGCCATATCCCCAAATAATTTGTAAATTTTTCTAAAGATCATAGCGCGATGTTTTCAAAGGTCACGAAGCGATGTGTGCAAAGATCATGAAGCGATGTCTGCAAAGACCTCAAAACGATGTGCTTAAAAATCTTTGAGTGATGTCTCGGACGATTCAGAATGATGTCCTCGAACATCTAAGAGTGATACCCTAAATAATCGGAGAACGATATTTGCAACGCAACGATATAGAGTGATAAGTGATATTCCAGATGATTTTACTAGAATGGCAATTTTCATTCTTTCTTTAGATCATTTAGCGCTAACTTGTGGATTCGACTCCACAGAGCGAAATCTCGGAAGATCGTTCAGTGACATCCCTGATGTTTCTGGAACAATATATGCGAGGATCGGTACAATTCACAAGTATCATGCCAACCGAATTTCTCAAAGATCATAAAGCGAGATTTTTTGAAGATCATGAAGCTATGAGATGCTCCCTAGGATCATGGAGTAATGTTCCCTAGGATGATGAAGCGATGTTCCTCAAGATCATGAAGCGAAGTTTCCAGAGGAGCGATGCTCCTCAAGATCATGGGGCGAAGTTTCCAGAGATCTTGAAGCGATCTTTCCAAAAATTCAGCAGTCATGTCTCGAAAGATCTTAGAATGGTATCCTCGACCATCACAGAACGATATTACCTAAGATCATAGATTCATATTCTGAAAGATTAGACAGATCAACAATTTTGCAACACATATTTGTCGTAGAACATCAAGGATGTCTACGGTCACTACAAGTCAATGTTTTACTGCACACAGAGACTAGTCAACATTAAGGTGTTTATCTGAGGAATCTTAAAGCGATGCGTTCTAAAAAATCTTGAAGCGATATCCCGGAAGATCCAAGAGCGATGTCCTCAAAGATTACCCTCAAAAGTAGTTGAAAAATAATATTCCCAAGGATGATAGGGTGATATTCCAGAAAATTATAGGTACCAGAGTGAAAAGTTTTATTCTTCCTTAGAGATCATTGAGCGGTAAAAGTCAATAGAGCAATGATTCTTCGAAGCTATATCTCCAGGGCTCATGGAAGGTCCTGAGGCCAGAGGTCAGGACGATTTTAAAGATGAAAGATGAAAGATTTTATCAAAGTCATGGTGCGATATTCCAAAAGAACATGAAGCAATGGTCGTGAAGATCACAGAGCGATATTTACAATGATCACGAAGCCCTATTCCAAGAGAATTTGGCAATTTTTCAAAAGATCATAGAGCGAAGTTTTCAAAGATCATGAAGCGATGTGTGCAAAGATCATGAAGCGATGTGCTTGAAAATTTTTGAAGGATGTGCCGAAATATTCAGAGTGATGTCCTCGAAGATCTCAGAGTGATACCCTGAATAATCAGAGAACGATATTCGCAAAGATCATGGAGTGATGAGTGATATTCCAGATGATTTCATCAGAGTGACAGTTTTGATTCTTTTTTGAATATCATCAAGCGCTAACTCCAGGGTTCATAGAGCAATACGTTCTTCGACTTCACCAAGCGAAATTTCGGAAGATCGTTCAGTGACGTCCCTGATGTTTATGGTACAATATGTGCGAGGATCGGTAATCTTGGTGTCACGTCCCGAAAGATCTTGGAACAATATCCTCAACCACCCAGAACGATATTGTCAAGACCTTGGCTTGGTCCTGATTTACAAGTTACTCGGACAGAGGAGGTTTAACATTCCAAACACATCAAATAGCATGAAATTGTTTCATTCACATACGAGGAAATGTAACTTGAGTACATTGTTATGAGAAAAGTTTCTACCTTACATTAATGTTTCCCGTGAAAACCGCAACGCTTGCCTATTTATTATCTGTTATACGTATACTGAAATCACAGAGTGGCGTGAAATATCTAAATCACTTTATCGATCGATCCAACGTTCGACATCTTGACCGCCGCTTCCGACTTAGAGCTGACTTGAGCGGCTCTGTCCATGTACAGTTTATTTTGGCACTTTTGGATATATCTTGTCATAATTGTGCCGTGTTCATGACAGAATTGTCGTAGATCGTCGATGTGATTCCGCATTCCGCAGATGATATTGAAGCCACCCGCATTTGGCGGGCCGAAAATAATCCGGAGGAAAATAATTCAAAGCCGTGAAATCGAGGTATAAGAATGTGAATATTCAGAGTCAAGGCATCATTAAAAGATGTCGCTAGTTATTTAATTCATTCGTGTAAATCCCGCGAAGCTCTACAACATAATTTACTGGCTCCTCATCGACATTCAATAACCGTCCCTGCTCGACGTCCGATGAAATGGTGAATTGGTGCATATGAAGTGAAGCACCCGCACTTCAATCCAGCCAGTTGCTGCCGTACTCCTGCTGTGTTGACGCGCCGCGCTACCGCTCGCCGCCCGCCATCATCTGATTCTCACGTGCCAACACCGCCGGTCACATTCCTGCGGGCTTCTCAAATTACCTGAGCTGTCTATACCCCGTTCGCGATCGTTTTGGATGCAATAAAATATATCGAATTGCTGGGAATGGAGGATATCGCCGGAGATTGACCGTGGTACCTGGGTCAATCCTCCTGGGCTGCCGTCCGCTCCCGACTTGTCGCGTCCGCTGCCGAGTGCTTCTGCGGATCTGTTAGCGAAGAGTTTTAGTCCCCTTCGAGGAAGCTGAGTTGGAACCCGTTTATGTTGCGTCGCGACTCTCCTAGAGGCCGAAGCGTCGAAGCCCCAATGATGAGCCCCAGCCCACTTGGAAAATGACGAGTCGATTCCCCGGCTGATGTGTCTTAAAGGCCTCCTGGAGAAAGTGGAGTTGGAACCCTTCGGAGACGTGTTTTGGTCCCCTTGGGGGCACAATGAGTCGAGAACCCTCCAGGTTGAGTTTTGACCCTCCGAGAGACTGATGAGTTGCTTCCCTCGTTGAGTTGCAACCCGTCTTTAGAATGTCGTGTCAGAGCCCTTGGACGTTGAGTCTTGATCCGCCTTCAGGTGTAGAGTCAGAGCCCTCCGACTACGAGTTCCAGCCCTTCGCCAGGTCGATGTGCCAAGGCCCTTCCGGTGTTGAGTTTCGACCCTTTTCCAAGTCGTCGAGTTGGGACCCGTTGACGAAGTGTTTCGAATCCCCTCCAGGATGCTGAGTCGCGTTCCCTCGACGATGAGTTCTAGCCTACCTCGAGGATGTAGAGTTGAAACCCCTGAATGAACCAGGCCCGATAGAAATGAGGTCTCTCGTTTCGGTATCTCGTGTGGCGGAGTGATGACCTCGACGGGCGGGAGGTCAGTCTTGGTGAGTTGGGGTAGTTGCTTACGGTTAGGCTTTGTCGGAAAAATGTATGATGAGGCTCACGCGTGCGTTCTGAATCTGCCTGCACGTGCTGGTATCTGCGCTACTGTCTGCCAACAGGTACAGCCACTGTTAAGCCTCGTCCTTTGTTGGATACCTTCATAGAAAGGGATTCGCGCTCTTGGGCCCTCTGGACTTGGCTTTGTGACTGCGGTACTCAGAGCACCGGACCTAGTGGGTTAGATCTGGAAACTCGCGGGTGAGCTTCCTCTGCGTTTCTGAAGCTCCTAGTTATTCGGAAAAAGTAAATTTTGAGATTTACGTGAAAAATCAAGTAATTGGGAAAATGGAATCGCGTTGAGATCGGGGTTCGGACTCTGCCGTAGAGTCGTAATTGTTGATCGGATTGATGAAACACCCCCCCCCCCTCCTTGAATTCAATGATTTTGTTTTAGCGCTACGACAGTTCCTGATATTTCCATGTAGAGTTGTCCCGGGAATAAAAACGTTCTTATTCGAAACTGATGAATTCATTCCGGTACCCAACGACGCCATCGTTCAGATAGGGACTTTGTAAAAATGAATTGTTATTAGGGCTCGATCAGGAATAGTGTAGACGGCGATTAGTTTGTGTTAGGGCAAATATTATTTCGACGCCTCTTCGCATCGACTTTTTGGCGAACACCCTGTATAGTCAATTCTCTGCGTTTCGTTTCTCCTGACTGCGGTCTTCCCTCACTAACTGCTGAACACCAACAAACTAGCGCGTATACGGGGCCTGCTTAAAACGTTCTCCACCTTAAATTTGTACCTTGACTTGAGTAATTGTTATGCGTACTGCGTACATCATCGGTTCGAAAGTTTTTGGAAGGGCGAAATTTGGTTCAACATTTCCGGTTATAGGCACTTTCGATCACGGGAATCTTTCTGAGCGTTGGGGGCAATTCACGGCGAAAACAGGTTTAAAGCCCCCACAAAGGCCAGCCATATTCAATCCCTTCCAAACGGGCAAAAGAGAACCATTGCCCAAAAAGAGCGTTGGCCTTTGAAAAGAGGCTCCACAAAAAGGGGGCCACCACACACACCGGCCCACAAATCTTAGATTGCATTCGTGGTCGAAGTCACTCTTCTCTTTGCAGTGTCTAGAAGCCGGGCCTAACCCTAACATAACCTCTAACACTAACATAAATGTTGGATTTGATTTAACCCCAAAAAGAACTTTGAACCGCGAAAACCAGTCAGAATTAAATGTCGGTCAAGGTGTAGAGTCAGGTGTTCGTCGGAGGGTTGGGGTGTTGGGACGTCTGAAATAATTAGGGGAAAGTTGTCTCTTCGGGAATAGGTTAGATCCTTCAGATAATTTAGCCTGCGATGTGAAGGTAGGACTAGGTATAGGAGCGAGCCATTATTTAAACATTTCGAATTGTACATAGAGGTCAATAGATTGCTGTTATGTTGAAATTTTATACTGTGTCTTATTGCGTTCAAACTCGTAGTCGGACCTATCTCAACAATCTCGAGAGCTCTATAATCGAACAACAAGAAGAGAGGCACAACGGGATGTCGTCCTGATACTAGATGATCATCGGCCAAGCGGTTCCAAAAGCGGGAAAAGTGATTCAATTCAAATAAGTTGAATTAAATGCCAGTATAATGGGTTGCCTACCCATTCAGGGGGACAAGACGATAGCTGAGGTCGTTTCAATATAAGCGACAATCCCGAGGTTAGTATAGCCAGCGTTTCCCTGGATTAAAGGGCGACATTTCAGAAAATCATTTAGCAATAACTCCGAGGTTCGTACAGCAGAATTCTCAAAGGCTGGTAGAGCAAAAGATTCTTATACAAAATTTACAGATCGTAAAGCGATATTACAAAAATTCATATAGAAAAAATTGTGAAAGATCGTATACAGCAGAGCATTTAGAGTAAAATAGAAAAGAGCGAAACAGAGTAGAGTGAAAGAGAGTCGAGCAGAGCAGAGCAGAGCTTGAAGTAAAGCAAGGTTCCAATGGTTGTACAGTTTAATTCACAAGAATCGTAGAGCAACATTTCCAAAAAGCGTACTTGCCAAACATCACAAAGCTATCGTTCTCGAATATCATGAAGCGAAAACTTCAAATTCGGTAGAGCGAGATACCCGAGAATCATAAAGTGATAACTGTGAAGTCTATAAAGCGACACTCTTGAGGATCCCCGGGGGATTTTTTGAAGACTGTAGAACGACCCAAAGGCAAGAGTTTAGAGAACTGTTGATCAGTGCTCAGTACGTGATTTATTCGGGAAGATTACATAGCCATATATCCTAGGTTCGTCGAGCACAAGGAAATGCCACAGCGTGGAAAGCTCAGCAAGTTCTTAGATGACCTGAGTTAGTCTTTAGGCGGCCTTTGAGTCGCTGAAAAAAGTTTAAACTTTTCTAAGCGAACAAAAGCTACAACTCTCTATTTTTTATAAGCCAATATTCGAGCGTGTTTTATGAGAACTCCAACAAGGTTTTGGATATGACCTTAGATGATAATTGATACATACTGATCAAAGATAAATATGCAAAATTGATGACAAATGTGAGAACATACCGCGGTGCAGATGTTGACTCGGATCACTATTTAGTGGGAGGAAGACTGAAGTGTCCATACATAAAAACACGAAAGGATGGAAGAAGGACAGACTTGAGATACAATGTGGAGGAACTGAAGAACGAAGAAAAGGCGCAAGTGTACACGGACACGATAAGCAAAATTTATAACGACATGGCTCTGAATGATGAAGGAGGAGTTGAAGAAAGATGGAAGGAACTAGAAAGGGCAATGTTAGTAGCAACAGAAGAAAATTTGAAAAAGAAAAAACCGCAAAGAAGAACAAAATGGTTCAACGAAGAGTATAAAATGGAAATGAAGAAAAAAAGCATGCTCAGACAAAAGATGGTACAGAAAGGGACAGAACGAGACAAAATAATGTATAATGAACAAAGGAGGAAAGTAAAACAGATGTGCAGAACCAGAAAAAGAGATTACATGGAAAAGGAAATGAAAGATATGGAAACAAAGTACGAAAAGAAAGAGATCAGGAATTTCTATAAGGACGTGAAGAAAGTAAGAAGCGGCTACCGACAAGAAGCATCATATATCAGGGACAAAGATGGAAACCTTGTAGGCGGAGAAAGGGAGAAAGCGCAAAGATGGAAACAATATTTTGAGAAATTACTGGAAAGTGAGGAGTCAGAAGAAGGGAAGACTGGGGCCGGGGAAGAGGTGTTCCATGGCGAAGACCTTGATGAGCCGAGCATTGAAGGAATAGAGAGTATTGTGTATTAAATGAAGAATAACAAGAGCCCGGGGGAGAACGGTATTGTTGCAGAAAACTTGAAGTACGGGGTAGAGATTGTGAAAGAGAAGATAAAAGAGCTGATCGGAGAAATATGGAAGTCAGAAACAATGCCTTGCCTCGAGTTCCACCAAACTTTTATCAACGTGATAACTTTATCACTCTGATAGTAACTAAGCAACTGGTCATCCTATTGGCTGGTGCATAGCAACTATCAGCGTGATAGATTTAATCTGCTCTTAAAATTTTGGTGGAACCCGAGGTTGGTCATGGAACCGAGCGAATAGTTTGCCAATTTGCAAAAAAGGAGACGCAACAGAATGCAATAATTACCGAGGAATTGCTTTGCTGGATGTAACTTACAAGATACTCGCAACACTAATAAAACAAAGACTGAATAAACAAGCAGAGACGTTACTGGGAGAGTATCAGGGAGGTTTCCGAAGAAATAGATCAACAACGGACCAAATTTTCATGCTTAAGCAAATGATGACAGCTTCCTACGAATATGAGATACCGACGTTCATGTTGTTCATTGACTTCAAGGCAGCATACGACACAGTTAAGAGAGAGAAATTGTTTGAGGCGCTTGAAGAATTTGGAATACCAAGTAAATTGATCAGGTTGGTGAAGATGACCATGAAAAATACGGCCCGTGCGATCAAGGTAGGCAGCGGAAGATCAGAGGAGTTTGAAGTGAGACGAGGGTTACGACAGGGCGATCCGCTATCTACGATGATGTTTAACATCGTCCCAGAGAAGATAATGAGAGATAGTGAAGTAAACAGGACAGGAACGCTTTTCAACAAAAGTCACCAATGCCTAGCATACGCGGATGATGTGGTGTTAGTAGCCCGAAGAATGAGAGAACTGAGAGAAATAGTTGAGAGATTTATAATGGCGGCGAGAAGGATGGGATTGAGTATTAATAAAAGCAAAAGTAAATTCATGACAATCAAACAGAAAAATGACATCACAAGAGGAGTACTGGAAGTCGAAATCGATGAGGAGGAACGGATGATTTTTGATGAGGTCGAGAGTGTCACGTATCTTGGAGTGCTGGTTAACAACAGATGTGAAGAGGAGGCTGAGGTGGAGTTGAGAATGGCGAAGAGCAACAGATGTGCGGGAAGTTTTCACAGAATCGTAACATCAAAAGATATATCACGACATACCAAAATCCGACTATACAGAACGGTGATGAGACCAACGAGGACTTACGGCTGCGAAACTTGGGTGATGAACAAAACGACACAACTGAGACTTGAAACATGGGAAAGAAAAATGTTGAGGAGAATGTTTGGAGGAAAGAAATCGGAGGATGGCGTATGGGAAAGGAGAACAAATGCTGAGTTGAGTGAGCTATACGATGAACCACTGATAAGTGATTTTGTTAGATCGAGACGAATGCAATGGTTGGGGCATTTAGAAAGGATGAGCGACGACAGACTGGTGAAGACAATTGGATGGAAGGTACCGGAAGAAGTAAGAGAACGAGGAAGACCAAGAAAGAAATGGAGTGAAGCTGTAATAGAAGATTTGAAGGACAAGAAGATTGAAAACTGGAAGCGAATTGCAAAGAACAGAAATGAATGGAGAAACGTCACAAAGCAATGGGCCTAGAAGACTTGTGAAAGCTTATATATATATATATATAAAGCGACACTCTCGAGGATCCCTGGGAGATTTTTTGAAGATTGTAGAACGACCCAAAGGCAAGACTTTGGAGAACTGTTGATCAGTTTCTCTCAGTACGTAATTTATTCGGTAAGATTACATAGCGATTATATCCAAGGATCGTATAACAGAAGGGAAGGCCTGAGCGTGGAAAACTCAGCAAGTTCTTAGATGACCTGAGTTAGTCTTTAGACGGCATTTGAGTCGCTAAAAAAAAGTTTTAGCTTTTCTCAGCGAACAAAAGCTACAACTCTAAATTTTTGGAGCCAATATGCGAGCGTGTCTTATGAGAACTTCAACAAAGTTTTGGATATGAACTCAGATGATAATTATTCGACCTTCAAGTAGTAGCACTTCGGAGGAAACGGCTGCTATTCCCAGGCATAAAGCTCGGTGAAGTTTTTATTATGAAAATACCAAAGAGCATGACTTCAGCAAATGATGCGCATCAGTGCCTTTGGAAACCTACCTGTACCGAAGCAGGAGCTTGAATACCTTCGTAGTAATTTCTGGAACGGGTGAATGGTAACTGCAAATTGGAAAACGACGCAAAAAGGTTATGATGATGAAAAATTAGAGCAAATACACACACGCCCCCCGGAAGACTTTTCCGCTCTCTGATACCAAAGCACAGCAAAACATCTCATGTTTATGAAGCACTCCGAGTTGGCATAGCCGGGGCGAGCGCGCGCTGGAACCGAAATACTCAAACAATTTCTTAAAAGATTATTTAAAACTGTAATTTCGCAATCTGTCATCGGTACACATTTTCCGCTCATGGGGCCCTCGGGCCATAAATTTTACAGCAATTTAATCAAAAATTGCAACGGTACAGCAACACACAGCACACGAGATATTTTCAAGTCGTTTCATTTCCAGTCGCAATATTCCATTATCATACATTACTTAAACTCAATCTAAACACATAAATATTCGAGCGAGCGAGAGGGACGGAGAAAGAGAGAGCGCCCGGCGACAAATCCGCGGACGAATTATTGAACTTTTTCGGCCGTTACCGTCATCAACCCCGCCAATTCGCCTGACTGTAACGCACCAGAATATATACCTAGAGTCGCCGCCTTGTTTTTCGTCTCGTTCTGCTCCTATCGCCTCTACCTTATAACCAATTATCGTTTATCATCGGCTCCGGCGAACGCCAAGGAGAAAAGAATAAGAACACGTAATAAGTATGGATTATCAGAGAGAAGCGAACATAAGGACTTTGTGTCTGGTCTTCGTGATTCCGAAACCGCAACGAAAATCGCCGTCTTTTTCCAACGCACGCCGCGGTTAGAAAAGGAAAAACAAAGCGGGGAAAAAGCGATTCGGATGGAAACATAAGGCAATTTCCTATAAAGTATAAAGAATATATATGGCTGCAACTTTTCTCGTATCTGCCCATTTTTTAAATACATTTCTTAATTACCACACTGGTTCGGAATGGGGGCCCGCGCGGGGGTGGGTCGAGGGGGACGTTTTTACTGCTTTTGTTGGGATGACGGTGCGGAAGAGGAGCGTATCGGGTCAGAGCGAGATGGAGACGGAGAATTTTCCTCTTGTTGTTTTCCGCGAGCCAAGTATTTATGTATATTTATCGGAGGGATGCATCTCGATATGGGTTCTCGCGCAGTTTTCCCCTTAATTGAAAATAAGGGCATTATCTGCGATGGGCGTATAGGAGGGAGCGTAACGATTCGTGTTGTTGTTTGTATTTACACTTGTGTAGCTGACTTGTACTTACAGGCCTGAGTTGTTGTGACCGAATCTAATAACAGACATCATTATTTTGTATAAGCAGATTATTACGCACATGAATTGATTTGCTGATTACATCTGAACTGTGTGTCGTGGTCTGAAATCTGAAATTATTTTTGTTTAGTGCAACCTTGCCAATGCTAATGACCTCAAGCCAGTAGATGTAGCAGAAAATGTTTGAAATCTCAAGTTTACTTGTACTGAAACTAACCAACCTCAAGCCATTAGCGTTGGGGATAAAGAAAGGCATGAAGGCAGCTAATTATGTTTACGAAGCGTCAGTAGAACCTTAGATCAGTATCGCTAAATTGACTAGTCTTATTGTGCAGTAGAAGATTGACCTGCGGTGATCTTCAACGTTTTACGACGAATATGTTTTGCAAAACTGCAAAATTGTCACTCTTTATATAATCTTCTAGGATCTAGGATAGCAGTTTCTGATCTTTGGTAATTTCGTTCTGTGTTTGTTGTGGATATCAATGAAGATATTTGAGAACATCACTTCAAGATTTCCAGGGAAGATCGCTTCAAGACCTCTAGAAAGATTGCTTCATGATCTTTGGGAACGTCACGATCTTTGCGAACATCACTCCATGATCTTTCGGGACATCGCTTCCTGATTTCTGGAAATGCTGATTCAAGATCTTTGCAAACATCGCTTCCTTTCGGAACATCGCTCCATGATATATATTTGAAACTATCATTTCATACTCTTCAGAAATATGGTAACATGATAACTGAAAATATCCATCTTCAATTTTCACGAAAATCGTCCTATCCTCTTCGGGAATATCGCTTCATGATCTCCGAAAATGTTGCTCTGTGATTTTCAAAATGATTGCTTTATGATCATTGAGAATGTCCCTGTGCAATCCTTGCTGCTATTGTCGCTCAAACATCGGGGATTTTGCTCAACGATCTTTCGAAATTTCGTTCTATGAAGTTGGAGATGATCAACAAACTCCAAGAAAGAATGAAAAATGTAACTCTGGTATGATCTTCCGGGATATCACTGCATCCGAATATCATCTTCGAGGACATCACCCTGAGATCTTTCGGGACATCACTCTAAGGTTTTCATGGCTTCCTCGATCGCTTCATTCATGATCCTCGCACACATCACTTCATGATCTTCGGAAAAATGTTCCCAAATTCTTTGGGAATATGGCTTCACGATCATTGTAAATATGGCTCTGCGATTTTAGAAGAGCACTGCTCCATATTTTCAGAAATATTGCTTAATGATCCTTGAAGAAGTGCCTCCATGCCATGATCTTTGCAAATGACGCTCGATGATCTTCAAAAAAATAGTCCCACGTTCCTTAGTATTTCTTTGTGTGATCCTCCCGGCTATTGTCCCACAAATATCGGGAATGCTGCCTAACAATCTTCCGGAATTTCGCTTTATCAAGTTCGAAAATACTGCTCTACGGAACGTTAAGCTGTCGTGCAACTATCTTCAAAAATACAGTTGTACTATCTTTGAGGATTCTCATGGATCTCGCTCTACTAAAATCGGAGTTGTCGCCCAATGATCTTCATTATCACCCTGTTATTTTACAAGTAACTATTATCTGTATAAGAATATGGGGACGCTTCACGCTCTACGACAAATATGTCTACAAAACGGCAAAACTGCCACTCTGTACAATCTTCTGAAATCTCACTTTATGATCTTCTTCTTCTTACTTCGGTAAGAGTCTTTATTGATATTTTGACAAAACTTTGGTGACTGCTATTGATATTTTGGTAGGTTTCAGTAATTCATGAAAAATTTGACAACAGATCAGCAACTTCTAATAATATTTGATAGATCTTAGGGATCTCTAGTCATATGTTGATGAGAATTTAGCGACTTTAGTGGTAACTCAAGAGGTTTTAGCGACTTCTAGGGATCTTTTGACAGATCTCGATCATCAATGTTCATTACAAGCATTTCAAGTTCCCGGAAAATGCTGCAAAATGTAACCATATTGTGTTTGGTATTGGCGGATGCGGAAAAAAATCTTTTTTTTGTGTAGGTTTCATGTTTACACGTTGATCCTGTAGATTGCTAGAAGCTCTAACGTGGAAAACAGATTCTTTCCTGTATCTCTTTCCCGGAAAATTCGAGGAAAACTAAATTGGTATGATAAAATGTAAATATATATCAATTTTTATACACCAACCAACCTGCGTTCGGACGTACGGTTACCAAGTTACAAGTTTTTCCATGTCTGGGGTCTCCAAACAGCCCGAATTTCCTATGGATTCAACAACGTTAGGAAAAGGAGCTTGTGGTGTGGTGGTCAGCGCGATCGACTACCACTCCAGAGGTCGCGGGTCCGATCACCGCCTGGAACGGATTTTTGCCTCGAAAACAAGCTTCTTGGTTTAGTTGGAATGCTTGCTCTTGCTAAATATGCGCCGTGTGTCGCATAGCACGTGAAATACGAACGATGGTGCCAACCTCATGCGATGTTGGTGGTCGTTAAAAATCCCTACGGTTCGGCAAAATTTTTGGCATAGTGAAGCATTCACCGGCGTCGGTGTTGGGCCTCGTTGCGGAAATGATAGGCCGACGTTGAATGAACGAATAAAAATTTACGTTAATGGTTTTCGTCATTGGGGAGTTTGCGTGCACACGTACGTACGGCGTAACGTAACTTTCAACGTGAAAATTGGCGAGTTTGTTAACTGCAGTTCATTAGTTACAGGGAGTTTTCACGTTCTACGTTGCGTTACGTCGTACGTTCAATAAAATCGCAAACTCCCTACTGACCGTTGTTTTCTACGTCTTGTTTGAGATGAGGTCAATTAGGGAAAACGTGGAAAATTGTAGAAAATTGAATTTCCACTTTTTCCGAGGAAAATTCAAAAAACCAACCAATGATATGGGATCGTTCAAAATGAAATTACTGAACTGGTTAACTCGGTTTTGTTTGAAAAATTCACATTTCGAAAAAATTTCACATTTCCTTCATGAGTGTACCACCTCAAATTTTGCGTTTTCGGGTGAAAATGAGTTTCCGGAAAATGAGAATGCCGAAACGTAACCATATCGGGATTGATATTGGCGAATGCGGAATAAAATACTCTATTTTTGATGTAAGTTTCATGTTTCCATATAGACCCTGTACATTGCTGGAATAGTCCAGGAAAAATTGACAAAAAAAAATGGGATTGGATGGAAAAATTTGTAACAGGCTAAATTTTTGCATGCACCCTAGTATTATGACCCTGAATAATTTCTGAAAGTCCCCCATCGACATAGTTGCCGCTAGAAAAGTTACGCGAGGTCAAAGGTCGCGAAAAACAGTTTTTCGCATATATCTCGAGAACGACAACCTTTATCGAAAAAATACACCTATGGCACGATGTGACGGAGAAAAACTGTCTGCCCTGACCGGGACTCGAACTCGGGTCTTCCATTTGCCGGATGGATACTTTGACCACTAAGCTATCGGGGGAGACAACAGTTCCTCCGCCACATGCCCATATGAGAGCCGCCACAGTACTCCCCTCCAGAGACGTCGTTCGTCTCGTATGTACCCCTGCGTTCGCCGTACTTATGGATCATTGACCGTTGTTTAGTACCCCCCCCCCCCCCTAGGGCGACGTATAGGACGTGGGTGGACGTAGGACGGGGAAGTGGCGGTGCTGTTTACTTGTTTGTTGCTTGCTTTGTACCTCTTTGCCTTCTGCAATTCTGCATGTGCGTCGTTGCTTGCTTCATACCTGTTTGTTTGAGTTGCATGTTGCGTGCGTGCTGCTTTTGTTCGGGGTCACCATTTATGGCGTGATGTGACGGAGAAAAAGTGTCTACCCTGACCGGGACTCGAACCCGGGTCTTCCATTTGCCGGATGGATACTCTGACCACTGAGCTATCGAGGGAGACAACAGTTCCTCCGTCACATGCCCACATGAGAGCCGCCACACACCGAACTCATTTGTAGGTGGATCAATTTGCTATAAATGGTTATTTGAAAGTTTTTTGTATCGACCAACCATCACAAGATATAGAATTTATTCATTTCTGACAATGGTAGATACCGTGGTAATAAAGTCACGGAAGAAATTTACTATAAAGAATGTTGTGTTCCTAGTGAGTGATATGACATCTGATCCGCAAAATTTCGCACAAAAATTCTACTAGGCGAAAATTCAGATGTAAAATGTACTTTACATAAATACAGGGTGGCCTGGGTGGCAAATAGGCTCGGACAGGTCAACTTTGTTTTCAAGGGGGGGGGACGTTCAACTGCTATCAATTTAACCGTGGAGTTTCACCGCCGTAGTCAGGGTGGCAGCCCCTTCAAAAATTTCAAATGACAATCGGGGCTGAGTGATACATAATTTCAAAGCTGGTTCAATTGTCTTTGTGTAGCGGTGTTGATTTTTTCTTCGATTCGATGCAAATTTTTCAAGATAATGCTAATTTCAGTGTTTTTGGAGGGTTTTCTAGGCCCCTTTCTAGGAGGCTGGCTCGAAGTTGCCGAACCCATCACGGGGCTTATGTCCGTCTAGTGAACTTGTTACAGAATACAAACAAATGAGGTCAAGTGCCCGAAAATTTGTCTGTTCCGTTTTCATTGGGCCACCCCGTATATTAATTTCTTCCTTCCTTCCAATCGGTTGTATCACCCCAAAACTTTCCCGACTCGTAATCCAGGAAGCTATGGAATTGTTGTTGTTGAAACGTCCATCCGGGTGGGAAGTTGGAATTACAGAGAGAGATTGAAAATAATTTGCAGGAAATTGAGAATTTTGTCAGGAATTGAAGATTAAGGGAAAACCTCAATTTTTACTAAATCATCTTACTAGAAAAATCGTCAATTGAAGCTTCACATTGAGCCCCCAAGTGTGGTTTCGATAACCCAGGCCGGTTTTACATTTTTTTTAGGAAATTGTGGAAAAAATTGTTGGGAAATGTTCAAGAACCAGCTACCTATCCTTGAGAAACAATGGAGGAAATCTATTAAAAAGGAGATAAAGAGTTGAAAAATTTGCAGTTTTTCCAGAGAGGAAAACTGGAAAACCGTGGGTCCGATTTCGGAAATTTTTACTCCAAAAATTAATTCAGTCTTTTCGATAACTTTCATCCGCAGCATGTCTCCACCTGAAATGAATATTTTGTGGGACTCACCGCATGTCGAGGTTTGCACTGCAGTTTTTGCACATTCATGGAATGTGCAAATTTCATTTTGAAAAAATTACCGTTGGAAAACCGGAACCGTGTTGATTTTGAAAATGAGTCTACACGACGCTCAATCCAATCTTCTTTCAATAGCAGTCGGAATTTTTCGAAAAAAGTCGATCCTCGAGCAAGGATGAATTTTTGAATGGAGTCCTACATCAAAAGCGAGTCGTCCTCTCGGGTGAGTGGCCCTCTCGGGTGGCAACGGCTTGGGAGAATTTTTAGAATTTATAACGCTCGACTGGGGAATGGTGGAAAACTGCAACTGCAGACTTGATTTGACTCTTTTATTGTGTTGCTTCCTGCCAAATTTGCTTTTAATCAATCTGATAGATTTTGGATAATTAAATAGTAACGTTTTGAACTTTGACATTTGTTATTATTTGACAGGTGGCAGATAGGGCAATACTTTGAACTGTTCTGAATAGTTCTTCAAGAGCTTCCGAATGACTTATTGCAAATCAAAGATTACTGGTTCGGCAGCTCTCGTGTCAGAACGATTCGATTCTTACGTTCCTGGTTCTTTGAACCGCTTTATCTCGTGAATTATTGCCGATACAAAAAACTTTAAAATTATCTCTAATAGCAAATCGTCTTAGCTACAAATGAGCTCTGTATATTTTTTTGATAAAAGTGGTCGTTCTCAAGATATATGCAAAAAACTGGTTTTCGTGACCTTTGGCCTCACGTAACTTTTGTGACGGTACGAATTTTGCAAACCGGTGTTTACATGGGTTCCTCTGGGCTTTGGTCACAGAGGGCGTGTATGGAGGTTTCGGCCACTAGTGAGAGGTAATGGGAATGCGCGGTCAATTGTGGACTTTTGAAGTGGGATTAGAAAAGCGATAAGAGGCAGAAAAAGAAGTAGCCATTTTTGAGTGTGGAGATTTATTTTCATTCATTTTACATTTCAAAGGAAAACCTCGACTAATCCACCAAAGAGTTTTTATCTCCACACTAAGGGGCCTATCCACCATCAGTCGAGGTATGTCAGATGCCACTTCGTTCACCTTTTCTTTAATCCAGTGTCTCGGTAGGTTTTCCCACTTTTTCGTTTTCTCCGTAATTTTGTTGCCGTCCCGTGGTGGACGTTACTGTGAGGCCATCGTCGCATCCCGCCGCATTCCCTGCCATGACTATCCGACCGCCCGTCCAGCCAAGAGAAGTATAGTGCCGTGTCACGAATCGGCGCTGAATCTCACCTCGACGTAGCGTCACAGGAGGGTTGAGAAATAATCAAACATCAACAACACCATCACCGTCCAGGTTGTGTCACCACCCATCGTCGTCAGCGAAGCGTTCGGTCGTTCTTTGGGGGCTCCTGGATTGGCTTTGTAGCGGTTCCGAGGGTGAGTCCGTTCCTGTTGTCGTGTTGTCCTGCTCATTAGAGTCTCGGTAACCCACACGGTTGTAGCTCAGAAACGGAACACATACCGTGTTCACATGCGTAGGCTACGAACGTGCACGTTAGGTAGAACTACAGTAGAACGTAAGTCCGGAGCCGTCAATCCGTCGGCTAGAGTGTGGGAGCCTTGAGTGTCTTGGGGGTAGGCTTCATAGGGTAATAGGGGTGGCTCCACGTGTAGCTGTGAACGACAGCATTGTTTTCGCCATCCAAGGCTCGTGGGGGCACCGGCGACATTCGCCCTCTCCGGTGGACAACCTGCCATCGACCACACCTGCAACTGTCACTTGGCAATAGCGTCCTCACGCCGATCAAATAGTTACCTGTCAGAGGGCCTAGGCCTCCATCAGCGCTCTTGCTCCGTGCAATTATTTCTTTTAAATTGTAATATTCACGCCGAAATAAATTGTACCGTTAACCTCAAAAATTCGTTGACATTTCATAGTTGACAGCTTACGCCAGATTCGCGAGGTACATTAGACCTACTTTCCGTCAGGTGGAACTACTTGTCGCGCGTCATGTGTGCCTACCGTGGCATTGAAGGGTAATCGGGTGCCCCAAAGAATTACACTAAAAGACCCGATTGGCGCCTTATATAAATTTATTTTAACATCTCACGGAACCCAGGGTCCTGCTCCCAAACCCAGCGAGCTGCCGGTGCAGTCGTGACATTTTGACGTCACACTTTACTAGCGGAAACGATATCGATGGGGAACTTTCAAAGTTTATTTTGGGTCACAATACTAAGGTGCATGCAAGAAATCAGCCTGTTACAAATTTTTTCCATGTGAATGTCTATTTTTCCTGGACTAGAAGATCAAACGTGAAAAACAGATTCTTGCCTGTATCTTTTTCCCGGAAAATTCGTCCTGTCGGTGAATCGGCGTTTCGGTGAAATGTTCTGTCGGTGAAATGGCGTGTCGATGGAATGTCCTGTCGGTGAAATGGCGTGTCGGTGGAATGTCCTGTCGGTGGAATGTCCTGTCGGTGAAATGACGTGTCAGTGAAATGTCCTGTCGGTGAATACTGAATCGGCGATTCGGTGAAATGTCCTGTCGGAGAAATGGCGAGTCGGTGAAATGTCTTGTCGGTGAGTCGGCGTGTCGGTGAAATATCCAGTCGGCGAAACGGCGAGTCGGTAAAATTTCCAGTCGGCGAATCGGCGATTCGGTGAGTTGGGTGTCGGTGAAATGTCCAGTCGGTGAGTTGGTTGTCGGTGAAATGTCCGTATTCCGATAATTACTCAGTAACTTCCTGACCGTATATGTAAAGTACCTTCTTTCCCGATTATTCAAAAATTATCGATTTTTAACAGAATTGAAGAAATTAAAAATTATTTTTTTGTGTGGTTAGCTTGGTAGATTTGAGTGATTTTGTATGCTTGTGTTTTGCTTGGCTCCTTCAGACGTTATAAATTGCAGCGTTTTATAGCTGAATTCGATAGCTCCTTGCCCTTGATACTTGATCACTGTTATCAAATTTGAAGATTTGATAGGTTCTACACTTTGAGTCAAGTTGTACTTGAATACCTTGTTAAACAAAATAAGAACAGTATCAAGGTCACAGAAGCAGCTACAAGCTACAGTTTTTTGATGCTGTGTGGCAAAAGTGGGAGCAAATGGGAAAGGGAGAAATATGTGGTGGCGAATTTCATGGTCCGATCTTTTCTTTGCTAGTATTGAGGAGTGTTAGCAAAAAAATATTGACGTTACGCATAGCTGATAGCTGAGCCGCCATCACAGCGGGCTTTAAAAATTGCGCTTTATTTCCTCAGCGCCGCGATAAATCCTGCCGCCGCCTTCGGCGGCAAGTGCACCGTCCCTTCTGAACACGGAAATATAAAAATACACACACACATCTTTGCGCACAAACATAATTTATTTAAGTTCGTGTATGTGTGTGTGTGTGTGTGTGTGGTGCAGAAACGGGCGACAACGAGCGACGAATTTAAGAAAAGCTATCATCTTAAGTACGGATATATTTCATATCACGGCATTAGCAGAGACTTGAGGGTGGGTCGGGGGGCGGCGGCGCGGGGGTAGATCGCGCGGAAAACACGAAGAGAGTGTGGAAGAAGGTGGCGGCGACGTTCAGCGGTGGTGGGACCGACGACGACGACGCCGCCAACGCCGCCGAAAAATATTGCGTGTCGCGCTAATACACGAATAACTCTAAACAGTAATTTAGGACTTGTTAAGCTCGAACGACACCCTGTGAAATAGGATGGAAAACCACGCGTCGCGCCTCCCTTTTCGGGCTCACACAACAGCTCAGCAGCAGCCCCCAACGTGTATTTTTCCGGGTGCCGTGCATCATCACCAGCCCTCACACCTCCTTGTATAGAGAAATGTACGTGTGATGTTCCGCGGAAAGCGCGGGTAAATAAAAAAGAAGCGCCATCAGAACGAGCGGGGTTGTTGTTTTTTTCGCGATCATCAAATCGAGAAGAGGAGCCACAAATCATGCCGATTTGTCGTGTTTCTGAGAAGGTTTAGCATGTACGAAGCCGGAGCGATTGGTTATTTACGCTTCATTATTCTCACTGTGGAATCCCTTACGTTTTCACAATATTTTGCTATAAACAACTGGATAAGGAAAGTCTATTTCTGATCTGACTTGACCAACTGACTACTGACAGTGAACAGTCAGAAACAGTGTGTTCCTGAACGGTTCAAAAGTTATGTCAAAAAAATCCATTTTAAAAAGTCAACTTAAACACCCTGTAACTTTTCAACGCAGCATTTTAGGACATCGAAGTTTTTTCCTGGTCCATTTTTGATGAGGAATCTCCCCGAGAAGTTTGTAACCGTAATTGCAGAACATCCTGTATGTCAAGCTGTTTGTCACGGTTAACTAATAATAATAATAATGTTTTTCTCCTTCTCGGCCTGCACTGGCCATAGGAGTTTTGCCCTTTATTAGTGACACTGTTACATCCAGAAAAATTGCAAATTGGACAACACAAACAACCAGACATCACCGGTAATCGAACCCAGAGCCTCCATGGCTGCAGGCAGCCACTCAACCACCTGCGCCACGGGCCGTCATCAACTATGCATTTCCAAGTTTTTACCAAAAAGCACGGCGTCGCCAAACTATCTATAATTTTACTATAAGGTGAAATGACCTTATCCAGTAAAAATCTTCACAAATCTCCAAAAAAAATTCAAAAATCTCATGAGAATCTTCAGGAATCCCTAGAAAGGTAACACAAATCTTCTTGATTCCTGCAGAAATGATTGAAGAATCCATAGAAATGTTTGAGAATCCTCAACATTCTCAAAAAGCTCATACAAAATCTGGTAAAATTTCATGGAGATCTTTGGAAATCCCTTCGGAATTTCCAAAAACTCATGGCAATTCTTGGAAATCGTTGGGAATTCTTGGAATTCCTCACGAATCGTTATGGATCCCTAGATATTCCGTAGAAATACTTGAAAATCCCTGAAAACTTCTGGAGATCTGGTAGAAATATCTAGAAATTCCATAAAAATCTCTAGAAATTACATAGAATCTTTGGAACTGCTTGTAAGTTCTCAGAAATTATTGAGAATTTCATAGAAGCCTTTTTGTGATCCCTAAGATTTGTAAGGATATCAAGGGATCCTTCGAAAATATTGGGAATTTCCAGAAATCTCAAGAAATTCCTAGAATTATCGTAGAAATCCCTGAAAATTCTTTAGAAAATTACACAACCCTCAAAATCCCCTTCTTTTTCAAATTTCTATCTTCCTGTGAATTTTGTAACACTTATTCCGGGACACTCTTTATGAGTAGTTACACAAATTACACACGTAATTTAAAATAACGGTAATTTTACAGTAATTTATGGAAGTTACAAATTGTAAGTTCACCATCTCCATCACTACCAGTGATTGAAGTGCTAATTTCTGGAAATATCATTCGAGCTCAGCCAAACGGTTATTCATCGACTCACAGTTAGTTCACTTTGTGCAACATTATTGTTTGGTACGTATGGCAAAGGCTTAGCTGAGCTTTTGTAATAAGAAATAAAAGACGCGTGAAACGTCAGTGTGTACCTGTACAGTACAGGTGAATTCGTAGGTGTACAGGTTAAAGGGCAAATGTATGATGAATTCATATTAAGTTGTACAAAGTAAGAAAGATTGGTCGAACTACAGTCAGCTATCCCACAACAAAGTGACTATACTATTTTTTTTTTTTTTGGCAAAGCATCACGGCGATTAGTTTCCGCACAGACCCTTCTTCCTACTGCACGCGTACAAGAGCTGACCATTGAGCTAACTCTCCATTATTTGGCATCAAACGTTAAATGGCGACAAACACGCCGGGGGCGCAGTAAACAGGAACAAAAACTAATGTGCGTGGAACATTTGCGAAATTTAATTTTCCAGTTCAGCTGGTTTTATTGTGCAAAAATTGTCCGGTGTTTGTGTGTGTGTGTAAGTGCGGAGCATCAGAGCCGGCGATGGTCCGTGCCCATGCCGTTGTCGGGATGGACGTTCGGGATAAATGGACGCCATAATCGTGCATGAAACGCCCGCTCGGTTTAGGACCGCTGATCTTTATTATATTACGTATCCAGTACTACTATCTAGTACCCTAGTACCCACCCTGTATTTTGACTAGAACAGCTTGAATTGGTCTATTCATATAAGTGATTTTAGATCAAAGGCAGGTATGCAGACATGGCTTTTCTGTGGAATGAGCCCATCAGTTTTTTGCTGTCATCTGGTTAACAGAAGTGTCACTATCAACAAATTTCAGAAGCTATATCTGACGGAACTCAACTTGCAGTATGTCATCTGGCATCTTTCGAAAAACTGTATATAGAACAGTTGGGAGTATTGCCCTATCTCTAATTTGTTGAATAATAAAAAATGTCAAAGTTTAAAAGTTTAACATTCAATTATTCGAAATCTATCCGATGGTTTGGAATCCAATTTGGCAGGAAGCAACAGAATAAAAGAGTCAGCTTGAAGCTGCTGTTGCAGTTTTCCACCATTTTCCAGTCAGGCGTTATGAATTTTCAAAATGTCTCCTGGCCGTTGCCACCCGAGAGAGCCCCTCGCCCCTGTTTTGACCAGAACGACTCGCTTTTGATGCAGGACTCCACTCAAAAATTCACTCCTGCCCGGGGATCGACTTTTTCCGAAAAGTTCCAACTGATTTCGAAAGTAGATTGGATTGGGCGTCGTGTAGTTCCAGTTCCAAAATCGACACGGTTCCGGTTTTCCGACAGTAATTTTTTCAAAATGAAATTTGCACATTCCGTCAATTTGAAAAAACTGCAGTGCAAACTTCGACATGCTGTGAGCCCCACGAAATATCCATTTTAGGTTGTGGTGTATCCTGGTCACGATACCATTGCTGTGGTGTAACCCTTTTTTCGATGTTTGGCTGAGATCGTCGATGTTTTTTCCCTTCCCCACGTCGTTTACATTTTACCTACGTTGTGTTGAGTTCTTACTCGAGATGAGAATGTGTCGTTGGGGATGAGGTTTGATTCTTGAATGAAACGCGAATGAAATGCAAGCAAAATGAATGTTTATTGAAAATCAATTGCAAAGTTTTGAATGAATTTGTTTCTTTTCTCAAAACACCTCACAACAAGAAATTGACAGTGATAAAATGACGCAACATGAATGAAGAACAACAAAACACAAACAAATGATAGAAGAAAAATCATTACAAATTATTTAGACAATGCAAGAATTTACAACAATGAAATGAACACAAAATCAGAATTACAAAACAAAACAAGAAATCATGAAACATGTCAAACTGTCAATTTGATCGCAAAGGAAAAGTGACGTATTCGCTGACAGGCACACATGGGAAGAACACGTCAAAAAAACCCATGCGTATTGCCTGGTTGATTGCTGAAAAATCCCTTCCCAAATGATCTGAACAAAAGTCAAGTGTGAATGAGTCATGATGAAATGACAGGGAAGTCACTCCAGTTCTGCATTGATTAAGTCAGCGTGAAGCGGTGCTTGAACCTCTTTGAAACGTTTGCTTCGTTCACAAGTTATTTACATAACAACAAAAGGAAACTCGCTCGCTTGCGCTTTGGAGGCTGAGCAATTATTTTTACATTTTACAAACAAAAGAAGTCAAATTGATAGATAAGTAAACAATGAAGAAATGATCGGTTAACAAGTAAATAAATCAGCAAGAAAAGAATGACAGGTAATTGTGCAGATAAATCAACAAGAAACAAATGATAAGCAATGGTGTAGATACATGAACAAGAAACAAGTGGTAAGAAATGGTGTAGGTAAATAAACAAGAAACCAATAAGAGATGAATACGTAGATAAATAAACAAGAAACAGGTGAGAGATAAATTAGTGGAGAAGTTGGAGTTGGTCATACTTTTAGTAAGCAATTGGAAGAAAGAAGTATCTATAACGCATTTGCCCGAAATTCTCCAGAAGTTACCCATCACAAACTCCACAGATACATATACCTATACAAAACAGAAGAAGAATTAGTAAACAGCACAGGCAAACGTGCGACGACTCGAGCCAACCTGTGGCCCTCTCTTCGTCGCCGTCTTATTTGTAATTGAAACCCCAACGTGAATCGAAGAGGTAAAATTGGAATCAGATGTACTTCAGTGATATCCTGAGGGGATGGCCAAGGAATTCTCATGAAGCCTATTTTCGATGGAGTATACACGTGGGATCAACCCACTCAGTTGCCTGCCGGTGAGAGGGCCGGACAGTCCGTCCAAAATACTGATCAGAGCGGGGTAAAAGCGAAAGAAGTGGAAGCACTCTTTCAAAATTGAGAGTGTCTACATTCGTTTCCGAAGGTAAACACTTGTTTTCGTTTGAATACAAGATAAGTGACATTTACAGTTGAGCTTGTGAATGGACATTGTCGGTATCATCGAGAAACGAGAATTGCAACCACAATCATTGGACACTTACACTGCTTTCATACTCCATTTGAGTCCCACCATTCAACGTACGAATTCTTGTTGAGTAGGCTCCGTGATACTACCGAATATGTTTATAAATAAATGTGCCCGTCAAATCAGGGCAGTAAAAAGAAACAAACCCGAGTCTGAAGCAGCGGAAAAAGGGTGGGAAACAAATGTGGCGATTCCAAAAAAAAAAAAACAACATTCCACAAACGCTCCGTTACACTAGGCAAACCATTAGCCGACAGGATTTCTTTTAAATAACAGAGTATCTACAGAATGCCATCCTCTACAGAATTGCATCATAAGTAGGAACAGCAAGGGATCACGTTAAACATTTTGCAAAAGAGATATTACATAATTCCCCCCCCCCCAAATAAAAAAAGGTTAGTAGACTCAACAAGGCAGATTCATACAAGCAGGTGGACCCCCCCCCCCCCCCCGGACACGGAGAAGCGTGCAAGTCTTCTTTCATTCCTTTACTTTTACGTATAACCCAACAATGAACAATGAAATGTGAATGAATCATAAAAAGTACTGTTCTCTACCTAGCGGCTGATTTTTGGCGTTGAGTGCGCAAAGGGCACACCTACTAGATTACGGCTTTTGCCATCAATATTGAGATCATTTGGGGAGTAGATGAATAACACAAATGTCAAAGCAGGGCAAAGCACCATGATTTTAGAGGGGGAAAAACTGCGGGTTATGCAATCCCGTTGAGAACAAAGAGAACAAAGAACTTTGTGTTATGTACAATAATTGTGCGGCAAAATGTGTATCAAGATGCATGATTTGGTGAGTGAGTGGAAGCCAAAATTACGGTACAATAATCAAAGAACGACCGACCTTGAATACGTAAAAACGACGCACACCGGAGTACTGAAAATCACGTGTTCTTCACCACAGCTGACTGTCTTCTTTCTGCGTGCGGCTGCCGCTCGCGCGACAGCGCCATCTCCCCCTCCCATCGGCAAACGCTACGAACGTCAACGACCGTACCTACTTCAGGTACCAACGTACAAACAAAACAAAGGGGGAATACCACACGAGGTTTTTCCGGAAATCTCAAATTTCCCAAAACACAATTCCAATTTCCTGCACATCATTTTCAATATTTCTCTCTAATTCTAACTTCCTACCCGAAGGGACGTTTCGAACAAGAATTTCCCATAGGTTCCTGGATACTAGTCGGGAAAGTTTTGGGGGTGACCGAGGGGGTGACACAGCCGATTTTTTTTCAAGTGCTCAAAATTTCTCCGGAAAAGCTCCGAAACGAATTTCGAGTCTGTTTCTTTTGGCGCGTTTCCCATGCGTAACGCGAACCAGAATCTTAATTGGTTTCTAAATCCACCGCGCACGCACATAATGAAGATGCATGCACGCGAAAATATTCAAGTTCGAATTATTTACCGCGTCGGTTCCAATCAACAGCTGATGATAATTTCCGAGTGCGATTTTAACGAACCGACATGGCACTCGATGAGGAATGTCCGAACACGTTGTTGAAACCGATCCAAAAAGCGCATCAGTTCGGTCGGTACCGTTTCATTGAACGTTTCTGTGGTGTCGGTGATGGTATACATATGGGAGGATTGATGGCGTATCAAATATGCCGTCGGAAATAACGAAATTGCTGTTTTGCTTCGGAATATTGGCGATGGAACGTCTTGCGGGGGAGGCGGTGATTTATCGTTCGGTATGGTATGCTTACGCATGAAAATGAGTGCGAGATTAGAATAAGATCAGTAAATCAAAGTCAACGAACAGTGTACACAAAGCTCAATAAACCATCAAGAGAAACATGCTTTTTTAGTAGGAGGTAGTTTTTTTCTGAGAGACTTGCCTCAACAGAGCAATTTTGGGTCAATGTTCAGTTGAATATTGCTCGAAAATTCGCTGCTGAGGTCAGCTGAAATTGTGGTGAGGTCATGTTTTGTTTCGGTGAGGTAAGATACGATTTGATGGGACCATAAAAGTGACGAGGCTGCTAGTTTTGGCCAGCTCGTTCTGATTTGGTAAGGTCATATTACGATTTGGAGAGGTCATTCTACGATTTGGTGAGGCCACAAGACGTCACTGTGAGCTAACACAACGTAACAGACTTGATGAGGTCATACAACGATTTGGTCAGGTCATAGAATTTGGTGAAGGCCGAGGTGAAGGCTTTCGACGATTTGGTACCTGAAGCTATACGAGGATTTGGTCAGACCATGTGATGTTTTGGTGAGGCTATGAGGTATTTGCGATTGATTTGGACTCTGTACTAGTGCTGACTTCGATCAAACGTCTGAGAGCGTGATTATACGTTTTCCATAATGCTTCCTACATCACGGGCATACTAAACATATGCTCCCCCCCCATCATGAAAAATGAGGATATCACCCGATTTGGGTGATAAATTCAAGTGCAGAGATCCTACGATCAATTCTGCTTGAATCTATGTAATACAATGGGGTACTTGCCAATGAAACCGATTTGACTGGAAATACTTTCAATCATCAACAAGAGTAATAAATAGTATTTCCTGAAAATTTCCGGAAGATATATCCATTGGTTAAAAAGATTTTTTTTCGATTTTTTTTTCAAAAGGTTGGAACAGCAGGGAAACTTGAGTGAAATTTTTATGTCTATATTTTTCAAATATTTTGAAGTCACTCTAACAGTTTTTTGAGTTTTCAACCCAACAGTGCTGTTTGTTTAGTTTTTAGTATATTTGTGACGTCATAAATATATTTTTAAAACAGGCACTACGGCCGCAATTTGGAGAATTGAGGAAAAAGAAAAAAGACGGGTACAATATTTTTACCCATATAGTTTCGATTAAGCCATTGAAAAAAAATTGGGCAAGTACCCCATAATCGGTAGTTCCCAACGCAAGTGATGTCGTGTCCCTGCATTCATTCATTTTTTCGTCGCTTTCCGCCTTGATACAAGTGAGAAAAATCGGTTGTGTCACCCCAAAACTTCCCCGACGAGTAGCAAGGAACGGATAGAAATTTTATTATGAAATGATGTCCCTGAAGTTAGAGAGGAAGATTGAAGAATTGAAATATTTTCTCTAATTAGGGATTTATTTAGAGCTCCATCATTTGAGTCTCGTCTCAATAAGCTAGGCCGGTGGATTTTAAAGCGGAAAACTCTCGGAAAACTTCAAGAATTTCAAAAGAAATCGCCTGTAAATGTTCAAGAATCAATTCCCCTTTGTTTAAAGAAAGTTAGTATGAATCTGTTCACAAGCTAGAAAGTTAGAAATTCTCAGGTTTTCATTAGGAACCAAATTATGCATAAAGAAAAGCGAATGAGGCAGTCAGACGCATCAGTACATGGATAAAGGTAAACGATCACAAAAAGATTGAAAATAATTTGCAGGAAATTGAAAATTTGAATTTTCCGGGAAAACTTCGAATGTTTTTCCAAATCATCTTATTATAAAGATCGTCAATTACAACTTTATTTCAAGCTGTATCATTCAAATCCGGTTTCGATAACCCAGGCCTGTTATACATTTTCAACAGGGAAATTTCCGGAAAATTGAGAAAAAGATTATTGGAAAATCTTCAAGAGCCAGGAACCTCTTGTTTGAAAAAAAATGGTGGAAATCTGTTCACGGGAAAAAAAGTTGGAAAATTTGCGGTTTTTCTAGAGATGAAAACTCGAAAACCGTGAGTCCGATTTCAAAAATTTTGTTTCAAAAAATTAATTTAATCTTTTTTCCAACTTTCATTCCCAGCAATCCCAGCATGTCTGCACCTAAAGTGAATATTTCGTGGGGCTCACTGCACGACCGAATGAGGGTTTGCACGACAAATTTGAAAGACAGAAAGGTCACCCTGAAAATCACCCTTGACGTTTTTTAATCTTAACCTAGTCGTGTCACTTGGGAGCCCCAGTGCTTCCTTGAAGTCTTTTAAAAGTTTACTGGCAATCTGAATGCAAAAGAGTTTGAAGGTCCATGTGTCTCCCTGCATTTTTGAATCTTGAAGCTTCAATTTTGATTTGATTTCTTGCAACTGCAGAGTCTCTTTGATCTTGTCACTTCAGAGACCCAGAACCCTCTCTGAAAGTCCTATAAAGCATCAAATCGTGTACCTGGAAAAGAAGTGCCTCCAGTCAATCTTTTACAGTTTAATTGACAATCTGATATAGCCGATTAGCCGTTCTAAAAGAGGCCCTAGTGCTCTCTTCACTCTTCATAATCAATTCCAACTAGTTAATTTGTCTGCAACTGCAAAGGCTACCTTGAAGTCTTCCCGAGTCACTTATCTTGCTACTTAGGAGCCCTAGTCTTTCCGTCTCTTGTAGATTATCTCAGTTCAACATTCGCTTTCTTGTCTGCAATTGCAGAGGCCCATTTCGAAGTTCTCCTACGTCAATATTATCTTTTTACCTCGAAGCCCTAACGCACCTTTACCCTTTGGAGGGTGCTAGGGCAATGCGTTTTGCAAAAAACCACCCCTAACGCTTCGGAACGTAAGGGGCCTCAAATACATGAAGAAACAAGAAAGGGGGCTCAATGACGGGTTCTTAAAACTATTAGCAAATACAAGGGGGTGCGATAGAACTCCGAAAATCACCTAAAACTACAAGGGGGCTCAGCAGAGTTTCAAACGATATTGAAGATACAAGGGGGCCCAGTGGAACTTTATGCATATAAGAAATGAAGGCAAAAGGAGGGCATACCACTGTTACTCCGAAAGCCATAAAACATGAGTGGGTTAACTGAGGCTCCATACTACATTTGAGAATACAAGGGGCCTTATAGGGCTCTTAATATCACATGAAGGCATGAGGTGCTTACTAATACTCCAAAAGCTACGCAGAAATGTGAGGAAGTTTAGCAGGGCTCCAAAAGACGTTGAAGAAATAAGGGGGCCCGATGATGCTCTGGATAACACAAAAAGGCAACAGGAGGCTTACTAGAATTTTGGTACACATGAAGAAACACAAAGGGGCTACTAGGGCTCCAAACTACATTCGACACAAGGAAGTCCGATAGGGCTCTGTATATCACATGAAGGCATAAGGAACTTACACTAGAGCTGATACCTAGCAAAGCAAGAATATACAAGATGGCTTTCTGGAATTCTGAAAACTACGAAAAAACTCGAGGGGACTCATTTTGGCTCCAACTACAATTGGGGACCCAAGGGGGCCCGAAAGGACTCCGAATGACATGACGGCACAAAGGTGATTACCATGCTCTGAAAGTAACGGAAAGTGCAAGGGAGCTCAGCACAGCCTCAAATCAAACTGAAAACACAATAAGGAGGCCCAATGAGGCCTGGATAACACAAGATGGCAAAATAGGTCTTGGTGGAATTATGAAAGCCATGAAGCAGATAAGGGGACTCATGAGGGCTCCAAATTATACTTCAAGACACAAGGGGGTCCGACGCAAGGGGACTTAACAGAACTTCAAACGGCACTGAAGACACGAGAGGGCCCAATGGAGCTCTGTGAACAAAATAACGCAAAATGGAGCTGACTGGTACCCACTCCGACTGCCATGAAAAAACAAAAGGGGGCTCAACAGGGTTTCAACTACACTAGAAGACACAGTGGGGGCTCGATAGGGCTCCGAACATGACATTACGGCACAACGCTGCTTGTTGCTTCGGAAGTCACGAAAAATGCAAGGGGGCTGACCAGAACTTCAATTTAGATTGAAAACAGAATAAGGGGGCTCAATAGAGCTCTTGATAACACCGGACTGCAAAAGGGGCCTTACTGGAGGTCTGAAAGCTATGAAAAGTGATCCTGCTGGCGATAGTCTCCGGCAAAGCAGCAGTAGTTCGCCCCTCGCCGTATAAAGTCGATTTTATAGACGACTTGCTCCACCATCTCTCAAAAGAAACATTATGCTTCCGCTTCTCCAGACGAAATTTTTTTTCTCCCATTTAAAAACTCTTTCCCTTCCTACTCTTCTCTTCACAGGCGGGCATTCATCAGCGCTTCTACTTTCAACATAGTCTTCCAAGACTTGCATGACTGCAACGGGACTGCGATGTTTTGTTTTCGACGTATGTATAATGATCTTTCAAATTTGTCGTACAAACCCTCATTTTGTCGTGATTTTCTCTTTTTTTGCTGTGATAAACACCAAATTTGCCGTTATTCGAACATCTTCTGTCGTTTTATGTCTGGCGTTCAAAATACTTATTTGTCGCGTGAACAACTATTTTGCCATGATTTTCACCTTTTTAGTCATTTTTTTGCCCTTTTTTGTCGGGCCGAAAAACACCACCCATTTCTAAATATTTCTGCAATATTTTGGAAAACCAGAGATCTGGGATTTCCTAAATTCCACAGGGAAAAATGCTTTGCTTGAGCTTGGCGAAGAACAACTTTGCAACACTTCGTACTTGCGACAATGCATCGTAGATTTCGACTTATTCGACTGTATCATTTGCATGATCGTTTCATATGTACTCTAAAAATAAGGTTAGCCAGTCAGGTCAGCTGTAGTTAATTTGATAAGTCAAAAAAAAATTGCAATCAAGACCGCGTTACAATTACCACACCAGCAATAATAATTATTAAACTGGCTATTTTCGGTGTCACCTGCGTATTGTCCATCTTGAAGGTGTTGTAGTCCATTATTCACACGTACACAGTACCTGCTTATACTACATTTAAATCGGAGAATGCATCGCATTAGCCAGAGTTTGCATATGCCAGATTTATTCAATCCTCCCGCATATATAAAGTTCCAGGGTCGCACTGGCCGATTTCTTCTTATCTCTGTCTTTAAACACACATGGAAGAGAAGCCATCTATCCGATGGATTGCAACCCAATTTGAGCAACACAACAAAAGACTCGAATTGAGTGTGCAGTTGCAGTTTTCCACCATTTTCCAGTCGGGCGTTATGAATTTTCAAAATTTCTTCTAGCTGTTGCCACACGAGAGGGCCTCTGACCTGTGTTTTGACCAGGATGACTAGCTTTTGATGCAGGACTCCACTCAAAAATTCATTCCTGCTCGGGGTCGACTTTTTCCGAGAAATTCCAACTGATATCAAAAGTAAATTGGATTGGGCTTCGGGCTTCCCTTCGATTGGGATTTTTTGACAAGCAGAAATCGGAATACGGTCCTGCACTTCGAATAGAATTAAAACGGACCGAGACACTGTTCACCATGGGGGACGCATTGGTGCACCTGCCAAACAGTGTATCATCTGCGGCGATACATAACCCAATCTATGCTGTGTCGCGTCCAATCATCTTGGTTCTAATCAAAGCCCGGTGCTATTAATACTCGGTGCAAATGCGCTTTCTGTACGCCGGTAGCACCGAGGAGCCGGCAAAGCATCTCTGGCTAAGATTGCCTCCTTTGTACGTGTGTGTGTGCGCGAGTCGCAACATATTCTCAGACACAGGTGACAATATTTCACTTGCACTTACCGAACATCATAATAATAAACCTGAGAAGTGATTTACGCCCGGCGAAATAAATAAATTATGGTGCATTAGAGAGAGGATTTGAGAAATGCGTTGCAGAGGTGCAGTGCTGATTTTCTTGGCCTAACGGTAGAACTCAAAATCTATCCGATGGATTGGAACCAATTTTGGCAGGAAGCAACGCAACAAAAGTATTGTGGTATATTCATAAGTCGTTATCAGGAGTTAATAAATGTGTTATCTACATTGAAGAAAAGGTGATGTTTTATGAAGAGAATGAAAGTTAGTTGGGAAAAGAACGTCTTGAAATAAGAACCTACCCACTCATGTACTATCAAATATTACATTTGGCGACGAAGAAAATTGGAAAATGCCAGGAGATGCGAAGAAAGAAGAAGTGTCAAAGAAGACAAGCTCATCATATTATGGCACAGTACGAGAGTTTGATCCTAAAATTAGTGATTGGACCGTATATAAGAGGAGACTTGACAGCTACTTTCTCGTTAACAATATATTCAACATGGAAAGGAAGAGGGCAATCCTGGTGACACGTTGAGTGAAGAAGAGTATAAATTAATCTACAATTCATCAGTCCCTAAAGCGCCCGAAGATAAGCCGTTCGATCAATTGGTAGCGTTGTTCGACGAGCATTTTCAACCAAACCAGTCATTTTTCACGGCTCGCTACAAGTTCTACACCGCTACAAGAAATCAGCACGAGACAGCTAGTGAGTGGGCTGCTAGACTGAGAGGATTGACCGCAGGCTGCGACTACAAGCCTTCAATATCGATACAGTTTTGCGAGATATATCCGTGGAGGGTTTTGGAATAGGGCCAGTCCAGGATCGACTCTTCAAAGAAAAATCTGCAAGCACTTTTGCTGAGGTAACACGCATTGCCACTTGCAAAATGACAGCACTTGAAAATTTCAGTCACGTCAAAGTCAAGATGGAGCCTGGAGTGAATCATGTCACAAGCCGCCCAGTACGTCACAGTATGTCATCAGTACACACAGCAAAAAGTTCCACGCCTGGATGCTCCGGCACATCTCAGTCTCAAAAATCGCATATGAAATGTACCGTGTGTGGCAGAAGAAATTATCATGCAAGTAAGTGCCATTTCAAGGCCTACGAGTGTCACCTATGCAAAATCAAAGGGCACTTGGCATCTGTATGTCCACAGAAAAAAAAGAAAAGTTCGCAAAGGCAGAATTTTCTAGAAGAATCTAACGAAGATTCTTGAAGTTTTGGTGGCGAACACAACCGTAAAGTTTCAACTAGATTCCGGTGCAAGTATTTGTGCAATATCTGAGCAATTTTGGAAAGACAAGTTTCCAGAAGTAAAGTTGTTTGAAACAAATCGAAACTTGTATGTGTATCATGGCAAAAAGTGGAACATTGTAGGGGTTTGTAATCTCGACATGGCTTTTAAAGGTCGTAGAAAAACGATAGAAGTATTTGTTATCAAAAACGGCGGACCACCTATTCTAGGTGGAGATTTTATGCGTATATTCAATTTAAAAATTGATGGCTGTACATTGAACGTTTCAGATGATGTAGATCATTTAGTTGAATAGTTCAAACCTGTATTTTCACCCGGATTGGGAACTTTCAATAAGGGACAGATTTTCTTGCAATTGAAGGACAAGGATGTATCTCCAAAGTTTTTTCGTCCTAGACCGTAACCGTACGGGATACGTGATGAAGTGGAGAAAGAACTTCGCAGATTACAGGATTTGGAGGTTTTAATTCCTGTTGATTTTTTCACACTGGGCTACGCCGATAGTGCCAGTACTCGAAAAAGATGGATCGGTGCGCATTTGCGGAAACTTCAAAGTGACCACTGATCCAGCTCTGCAAATCGAGCGATTTCCGCTTCCGCGCATGGAGGATCTATTTGCGAGACTACAAAGAGCACTAAATTTTCAAAAATCGATCTTTCGCAGGCGTATTCTCAGGTTTGTCTCGACGATAATTCAAAACAATTTCTCACAATATCCACACATAAGGGTCTTTTTCAGTATCAACGACTTCCATATGGTATAGCCAGTGGACCAGCTCATTTCCAAAAGTTAATGGAATCCTTGCTATCAGGCTTAGAGGGGGTTGTATTCTTTTTGGATGACATTCTCATAAGTGATTGTGGTGAAAATTTGAAACGCGTCGAGAGGGTTCTGTGGATTTTGCAAGACTCTGGATTAAAAGTGTCGGTTGAAAAATGTAGTTTTTTGCAAGCCGGAGTTGAGTATCTGGGATTCCAAATCAACAAGGAGGGATTGCATGCGTCTCCGGATGAAATTTTGGCAATCCGTAAAGCAGCAGTACCTGAAAACGTCACCCAATCAAAGTCAGTGCTTGGAATGATCAATTATTACGGAAAGTTTCTTCAGAATCTTGCATCAGTGTTAGCTCTATTGTATCAGTTACTGAAGAAAAATAAAAAATGGTGTTGGGATAGAAAATAACAAAGAGCTTTTGGTAAAGTAAAATAATTGCTAGAATCTTCTCAAGTCTTGAGTAATTATGATCCAAAGTTAGAACTGAGATTAACGACAGATGCTAGTCCAGACGGTCTCGGGGCAGTAATTTCACACATTTTTCCAAATGGAAAGGAAAAGCCAATTGCGTTTGCTTCACGAACGTTGTCACAAGCTGAAAAAAATTGGAGTCAAATCGAGAAAGAGAGGGCAGCAATCATATTTGGCTTATCACGGTTTAATCAATATCTGTTTGGTCAAAAATTCACCTTAGTTTGCGATAATAAGCCGTTGCTGGCCATTTTTCATCCTGCTAAGAGTATTCCTCAATTTTCCGCGAATAGACTGCGTCGTTGGGCAGTGATTTTGTCGAACTATCAGTATAAGACAAAATTTGTGAAATCCGAAGAAAACCCTGCAGACTGGTTGTCATGTTTACCTGTGGAAGAGAAAAATTTGTAAAGAATAAAAAACATAGATGTGGACTACATTGATTATTTCAAGGAAAGAAATTCAACTTTTGTCAATTTTGAATTGCTTTAAAATAAGGTCAAATTTGATGAAACTCTGTCGAAAATAATTAACTTTATAAAAAAGGGATGGCCAAAGTACGCAAAGAAAAACGCGAAATTCAAATAATATTACAATATTGGACATGATCTAACTGTTGAAGACGGAGTGCTGCTGTGGAACCACAGACTAGAAATTCCTGGGAAGTTTGAAATCCAGAATCTCAACAGAATTGCATCAGTCACACATGGGTGTTTGGAAAATGAAAAGTATAGCGCGAGGTTATTTTTTCTGGGCAGGAATGAATGCGGATATTGAAAATCTGGCAAAGTTATGTGAAAGCTGCGCACTTTGCAAAAATTATCCACCTAAAACAACGTTAAACCCGTGGACTTATCCCGGTGAAGTTTTTGAACGCATTCATTTGGATTTTATGGGCCCTATTTTCGGAGAAAAAAAATTTCTAATCGTGTTACGGCGCTTATTCAAAGTGGATCGAAATTTTCCCTACAAACACAATCACGTCAAGTTTCACTATTGAAGCTCGTCATAGCTTAATAGCAAGGTATGGAATTCCAAACACTTTAGTTTCGGCCAATGCAAAATGTTTCACAAGTGCTGAATTTCAAAGTTTTCTCACTAAATTTCAAATGGAACACGTCACGTCAGCACCATATTGTCCTCAGTCTAACGGTGCCGTAGAGAACGCCGTTAAAACCGTAAAAAACGCATTGAAACAAGCTTTTGAAAATAGTCAAAATTTTGATTCAAATGAAGTGTTGAATGAATTTTTATTTGGTTACAGAAATTCAAATCATTGTACTACGGGAGTTGACCTATCATTTTCAATGTTTGGTTGGAACATTGTTACTAAATTCAGTTTACTTGGACCTGCCATATTGAACTTTTGTATTTTTCAACAGTCTCTCAACCAATCTGATTGGGATTTTGAACCTTTACCCACTGGAGGTTGACAATGGAAATGCATCTGTCAAATTATGATTTTTGACGTTTCAAGAGGCCGCCATATTGAACTTTTGCTAACTTAGTTTTCCTACACCACAATTCTTTATTACTGTTAATAAACTACTGTACCTCAATCATAACTCTTTTGTGTTATGTATCATGAATCCTTCATCATTCAACTTAAAAATGAGAATAAGTTTTAGAACTCTGAACAAAAAAATAAATAAAAAAAAAGAATAAATTTGACACATGAATATTAGAAAGGATATGTTTTTGTTTGATAAATGAAGTTTTGTGTTTTATTCCACAATTTCAAAAATCAGTGAAAATATTCGGTCAATAGTGGCAATTCTGTAAAATTTAAAGGCCCCTTAAAATTTTTAAAGGCGTCGGTCACCTAGGAACGATCAGAAATGGGCTTCACGATTGGCTGATTTTCTTTTAACGGCCTTTAAATTTAAACGGGTTTGATACAGAATTGGCCCTAATGTCGGTCAAAATTCGGTATTTGACTCAGTTATTCGGCCCAACCGAATAATCGTCCGAAGTGGCCGAATAGGCCGAATACCGAATATAAACCGAATATTCGGTGCATCCCTAGTTCAGACCAATCTCTTCGTTCGTGATTTTCTAACACACGCTTCTTCTGACCTGCGATCCACCGGTTAATGTCGTCGGCTAGAAGAAGTGTACCTATGTTAGAAAAATGCCACTGTAGCGTAGCTCAGAAAATTGGTCGGGTCAGGTCGTATTGTCCTTGTCAGATTAGCTGGGAATATGGAACCTAATTTCTTAAAATGGTTAGTTCCCATGGCACAGATTTAATGTTATCGTCAATACATACATACTTTCATATAAAAATGTATAATAAATTGACCAAAGCTCGAGTTAAGCTACGAACGTGTCTCCAGGAGATCAAGATCAATTTTCTAAGTTACGCTAAGGTGGCATTTTTCTAACATACACTACTTCTAACCACTGATACTAACCGGTGGATCGCAGGTTAGAAGGAGCGTGTGTTAGAAAATTACGAACGAAGATATTGATCTAACCATGACAGTGTTTCCAGGTTCTCTAGTATATCATAACAGATCGGCCTTCGGGTATTATCGAATTATCGAGACACATTCTAACAAACGCTACAAGCCCAAATTTTTAACTTACCTGCGCTCTTTCTAACTAGTGATTTTCCTAACAAAAGGACTGTAGCCTCTACGAAGAAGCAGCAATAGTGGATTTAGAGATGACAGGTCATATTGCCAAAAAAAAGAAGAGGTTTTTATTCCGTATACTTCATGACGACATTAGAATAGATACAGTAAATTACATTATTAGGTACCTACATTACATTAGAATTATGACGACACGACAAGTAGGTACCTACACTGCTGCAAACGGTTTATAAATTTAACATTAACATTAAAGTTAACATTTGGTGTCAAAGAATCATCAATCATCATCATTTTGTTCGCTCGTGTCATGTTGCAACATGTGGATTTTCAAGATTCTATCGCGTTTAGTTCTGTATGAACATTTGGAACACTGAAACCGATCAAGTTCTCCATTCGTGACATGTGCCCAACATGTGTTTTCTCAAATCGCTCTTGGTTTTAGCTTTGTGTGAACATTTGGCGCAATTGAACCAATCAATTTCTTCACTTGTGGCATGCGACAAAATATGAGCTTTCAAATGGTCCTTGCGTTTACTCTTGTATAAACATTTGGAACACTTGAACCAATCAATTTGTTCATTTGTGGCATGTGTCAACATGTGACGTTTCAAATTATGTTTGCGTTTACCCTTGTATAAACATTTGGAACACTTGAACCAATCGATTTCTCTGTTCGTGACATGTGTCAACATGTGTTTTTTCAAATCGCTCTTGAACTTAGCTTTGTGTGAACATTTGGCGCAATTGAACCAATCAATTTCTTCATTCGTGGCATGTGTCAGCATATGAGGTTTCAAACTGCCCTTGGTTTTGGTTTTGAATGAACATTTGACGCACTTGAACCATTCTATTTCATCGCTTGTGGCATGTGTCAACATGTGCCTTTTCAAATCCCCTTTACGCTTGGATCCGTACGAACATTTGGCACAATTGAAGTTTTTTGCCTGGGAAAGAATGCAACCGTGGTCAGCTACATTGGAATGTTGCGCGGTCGAGTCACCTTCCAGTCCTTCGATCAAGGCAGTTGGTAAAATGTCTTCTTCTGCTGTTGGAGTTCGTGGTACCCCTCCACACGAATCGGTGTGCCTGATAAGGGACAAACTCGAATCTGATTTGAATTCGCAAAAATCGCAAGGAAAGTTATAATTTTCTTCATCACAAAGAGGAGCTGGTTCGATGTTGCACGCGGCGGTTCTGCTGTGATGTTGTTGTTTGCAGTGCTGGTACAAATCCCAGCCGTGGTAAAACTTGAGGTTGCAACAAAGACATCGGAATTGTTCGGGTTCCACGATGGCGTGGAACAATTCGGCCGCGTAAACATTTTCGTGAGCTCTTCGGAAGTGGTTGTCGACCTGGAACTTGAAGTCGAACCCTTGCGTACATTTTGAACAGCGATATACCTCCGCTGCGTTCATATTTATCGACATCTTTCGGTGACCCGTGAACCTGAAACTAAATAAATAAATATTTAGGTACATGAACCATGAAAAATGGTCAGTTGGTCTAGGTGAACTCAAGTTAAGTAGGTGCTTACCTACCTATGAACCTGGCGTGAGTCCTGTTGTAATGAAAGAAATGTAACTGGTTAACTTGAATTTAATTATCGATGTTGCGAATGGACACGATAGAGACGTTGAAAGAGCGAAAAAGGTTGTTTTACGACGGGCTCTAGTTTTTGATTTTCTAGGATAGGTTTTGCACTCGTACCTTTTTTTGTTCTGTGCGACAAAAACTGTAATCACTGAAGCAGGTTACTCATATGATATTGAGCATTCATCAAGTTTCGTTTTTCTGGTTTCAGGCCAGAATTCAACATAGGTATCTATCAATCAATAGCTCCCAATTCTTTAGTATTTATCGGGAACATCAACAGACTGGAACACGTAATAACTAGTTGCAGTAGTACAAGTGAAAAATCAGAACCATATGGCAATTCTGTATACAGCTTCACATGGTCATAGTGTATGACCATTCAAGTGATTTGACCCGAGGGGCCACTTTTTTCTTTCATAAGGATCGAAGATGGCGGTCTTTTTCTCAAGATGGCGTTCCAATAGGGTCCTTGCACAAATTTTTAAAAGCAGAAATTTCTATGTAGGAACATGCGCTATGTTGTACATAGTCATATAGTTCAAGGAAAAAAGTGAAGAAAAATTTTGAAGCTTTTTATTAAAAAAGTGAAGTTTCCAATAATTTAAATTTATTTTCGCACCTAAAAACAGCTATAGCTACTCTATATAGGACAGCTGACTCGTCAGCCATTTTGGTGCAGATGTCACATTTGCGCACTCTGTCATGCGTTGTGATGCGTAGATAATTAATAGCGGGAAATTTGAAAATGAATCGTCAACCTCGTCGTACGAGGTATGAGTTTTTAACTATGATGAGCTTCGCCTTGTCCATGAATGAATGCCGACAGCGGCGTGACCTCTCACCTGATTCCACCTACCAGGAAAATGAACTGCAGACTGTGGTAAAACCCCCCCAAACCCGTGTCGGATTCGGCAGTTTTGCACCCCGGGAATTCTGGGACCAAAAATCACGCCCCAGAAAACTGAGCTTTTCCAGATTGTTTTGCACCCTCCAAGACCTTGCGCCCCAGATCTGTATATCCTTTTTGCACCCCGATATCTCGAATAATCCAACAACACTGACACACCCCCTTATTGGCGAAAATCAGCGGCCACCAGAATGCGCTGAACGCAGTCAAACATGGTGGCCCAAGGGGCCTTGACAAATAGGTACCCAGCGCACAGCCCAGCGCCGTAGCGCAGTAGCACTCGACAGTTGACAGTACCTACTCCAAATCATATGAATATTGACAGTTTTGACAGTTGAAAAATAATTATTTTTTTGTCTTCCTTGTTTTCCACATCGTCGTGAATGCGAGCGAGTGAGTGTTGTAGCTCTGGTTGTAGTTTGACTTGAATTACTGCGTTAGTATACGCCGATGGACACAATGCACAATGCAGCTGCAAAAACGATACGTAAGTTGGTGAAATGCTGGCCAAAAAATGCAATCTCTGAATGCTTATTTTACATTACAGATGTTGAGTTGTGTGAGCCACTTGCACACAAGGTGGAAATACTAAGTCCCCACAAGACAAGGCATAGGTACAACAGGACGCATCACGAAAATGTGCCAACAATTACCGTTTAGGCCAGAAAGATGAACATTCTTTTGGAGTAATCGTACGACTCATACAATGACTGTAAAGTGAAATTTCAGTAGCTAATAAGCATTTACCGCTGTCTAGAATAATAAAAATCATAGTTTATCAATAATAATTGAGTATTCTTCAATCATAAGTTTAATCATAGCTCATCGGTTGATGTTAGTGTTTCTACAATGGAAAATATTTTCATAACGATTAAGTTGTTCTAAATCTGAACTGATGAGGCGACTGACGGATTCTGATTTGCAGGCCAGGTATCTTCTCTCAATACCGCTGGCGTTGATCTCCAGGCTCTCCGTCTGCTCTCACTGGCTTATCGGAGATGGCTTCACGAGTTCACAACACTGTTCTAACAACTGGGCCACAGAACCTAGCCTCCAAATGGTTTTCAATTATCCATTTATGAGACATAACAAAGCACAAGAGTCTCAGTCACAGTGAGCCCCAGTCACCCCACACACGATTAAATGACCTGCCTCAATCACTTCTTCGCACTTTGTCGAGAGGGGGCTGATTTGGTCACCAACATGACCATAAATATTGGGCAAATGAATCTGTATTATCGGCATTTTCTAAAACAAAAATAAGTTAGAGATACTGCAACGAAATTCCATTTCCAACGAACCTCCAGTTCTTGGCCCACTGTTACGAGTTCGTGACTGTTACGCTTTCACTGACAGCTATCACTGTTGACAGCTGTTGTGATGTAAATGCGCACTGCGTTTACTACCTATTTGTCAAGGCCTCTTGGGCCACCATGTTTTATTGCGTACAGCGCCACCACGCGGAAAAGATTTTCGCCAATACTGTTGGTACCCGGAGCGAACCGCACTCCCCGCCCTCCCCTTGGTACACCACACTGGCTGAAGAGGATTCAAAGTAGTGTTACGAATTTGCTTTGGGTACCTACCTACTTTAATAATCAGGAGGAACGTTCAAACACATATTGTTTCACTGTTTTATTGCTGCATATAGGTACTGCTAATTTACAAGTCACATGAATTATTGTCGTACGAGGTAAGTATTGCACTATTTGTTATTCGCGAGCTTGCGAGCATGCAGGCATCAGGCACTTCATTGTTCCCTCAGTATTGTGCGAGTCGATCCAGGTGAATAACTCATCTCGGTTGTAGGGGCTCTTTGGTCCGGCGTTCACGACGTCGTTGATATCCTCTTCACCAGTTCACCACCACGGTGTAGGTATGGTCCCTCCCACGACGGATGAGGAACTACATGTCCCAAATTATTCTGTTTTTCATGTATACTAACTAAATTACCAGAAAAATCACGATAAGAGCAGTTGAATTGTGCACACTTACCATATCAGTCAGTTTTTCCCTGAAACGTCAACAACGACGCATTTACGGCAACTTGACGTCCATAGCTAACGTTGTCTTCGAAAAACTAGGTTTACTAAACGCAAAAATGACGCAAAAAGACGCTTGACATCGGAAAGTCGGACTGACATCTGCACCAAAATGGCTGACGAGTCAGCTACCCTTTTATAGTAGCTGTAAAAACAGCCATGACGTCAGACATGCTGGGGATATTCTGGGGATATTCAGAACGACAGCGCAGCTGTGTTGTCTCTGCACCAGACTGACTTGGCACGTTGGCACTTCTATGCTTGGCACTTTTTTTTTTGTCACTGTCAGCTGGAAGTGATTGTCACTTTTGAGCTCCTTCGCGCAGCTATATTTTCAACATGTCTTCCAGAGTTGTTGACCTCAATGAGTGTTGCTTGATGAGTTGGTGGCCAGACGATTCAACTTCCACACCTGATAAGGGTTTAATTGAAATGCCCCAAGATTCACCACGAAGACAACGTTGGCTCGAAGTGCTAAAACTCCAAGATCTGTCGCCTTATACCACTTTTGCCTCGACTTTTGCTTTTGTAAGGATCATCAAAATCAAGCTGTAGGTACATATCCAACGGCGGAGTTCGCATAGTTGTCTACCAGCTCTAGAAATACAAAAAATTACAGAATAGATCTAAATCGTTTTCACTTAGGCGCCTTCCAGGCAACTGATTTCACAACTACTAATCATGACTCCGTTGAGGTCACCCGATCAAATCTTGTTATAGGGGTATCTCATTCTGCTCATCTGATAAGCGGCTAATGATATCAAAGAAATCGAACATCTACCTGTGAGCTTCGCTGTGAGCTTTGACTCATCTTCTGCTGCTTTAAATTTTTCGTTCTTCGCGAAGAACTCTTCCTCCATCACGAAGTTAACCATCGGCAAATGGTCGGATTCCGCCGGAACAAAACCTTTCTCCATCGTCATCCCATTTTACACAAAACACAACACAGCGATTACGACTTTCAAATTTTGCGGCTTGACAATTCGTTTGGCGACTGCTGTCATGCTGCGCATTTAGGTTGAAGAGGTGTGCGTTTCACTTAATTTCAAGTCGTATCAATGAATTTGAAGGATCTTCAGAACAAACAGTCAAACCCTGTTCTATTATAATATTTTCATAATGAGGTGAAATGGCATTTTCACACATTTTACATTTTGAGACTTGTGAAGTAAATTAAAGCTTCTAAACTTCTTTAAACCGGTGTAGAGGAGGGCGTAATGGTAAACTTGAAAAGATGTAAGGATGTTGCCTACACTCAATTTTTTTAAACTTTAATTGAAAATTTAAACAAAAAGACGAAAGTATATCACAATTGGGATACAACATATTATTAAGTGACTCAAGGGCATTCTATTGGAGTGGGAAAAAAATTTCATGCAAGGACCCTATTTCATCTTTTCAATCCAGCAACGCTACAGCAAGGAGTTGGTAGTCATTTTTGACTAATTTTGGGTCGTAGAAATGAAAAAGTTATCATTTTCACGATCTCATGCTGCACAGAGAAAGAGCGTGGTCAATTAATGAGAATAATGACGTATTTTTTTATGTTGTTAAATATTTTACACTGCTATGATGTTGGGTATGCTTTTTGATGATTAAGTAGGTGGTTTTGATCAGGGTTCAAGATTCTCTGTCACGAGTCACTTTGTTTGAAAATCATCTTTGGTTCTTCTCATGTTCCTTCTTCTGGCAGGAGAAGGATTCTCCTGGAAAGGAAGACTTATTTCTTTCTTTACTGGAAAACAAAACCGAAGATGTAATAACTAGTGCAAAATATTTTTTAATCGGACTTTGATCTGGTTTCTTAAAGTTCCTGGGGCTCATGAGCAGTTCAGCAAAAGAAATTTTGTCGTTAAAAAAACTACGCGCCCTTTCTTAGCTCTCGCAATTGATCAAGCTCACTAACGGAACAACAGAGATGTTGAAGGTGACGGTGGGGCCATTGTATCAACTCAAGATCCAGCTGGTTTGCGAAGATGTTGTTTGGCGGGCCCAGAAATTTGTAGGCTTCTGGATGAGTTTGTAGGACCTGAGACCTGAAGACGCAAGCGAAACAAAAAGCCTCCACCACGAACAATATTTGGCTCACAAAAAAAAAATCCAAGGTGCTTTTTTCTGAGGCACATAGTTTTGAATACTCCAGGAACCCGTTCATGGAACGCACCCCAGATCTCATTGCTTCGGACACTCAGCTCATTGTGCAGCCATCGGGAATAGATGCTTTGTTGAAATCTGAAGAAAATGGTGTGAAACAGTATTCTTCTTTTGTGAACGAGAGATTCATAGAACGGACAAAATCTTTGTATGATCCTATTTCTGAAAGTCGCACTGTCATCTTTACTATCACTAAAAAGAGAGATCACAAAGTCGTCCAAGACCTCAAGGGAGACATACAATAATTATCAGCGTATTTTTATGGTGGCGATGTACCTTGAACTGGCCCTGTACAACTTCTTTCTCTTACGAAAACCAACAATGCCTTCCATCCCTAGCTCTGAACAACCATATTACGACTATAAGACCTGGCACAAAGAAGGTACTAGTGAAACTTTCAGAAGATACAGTTCCTATCAGCTCAATCCTTGATTCCTGTGACTGTATCATCCACAACGGGGCAGCACTGGTACACAAACATCCACCAAAGCGATCACGAACCTTCCAAGAGTAGGTATTTCTTCAGCGTTCTTGCCACAGGTTTGTTGCCGGAAAACGGGCCGGATTTCCTGCGAAACTTGAGGAAGAAAGAGGAACTATTGGGCGCTTTCCACCTAGACGGTACAAATACCACCAGACGGCACATGTTCTATAGTTTGGCACAAAATTTTAGGTGACCCAATGAACGGCACAGAACCGAGTAAGAACACGTAGATGGAAAGCAGCGTTTGGCACCCGCACATGTGTGAATGGCAGATGTACCAAACTTAGGGCTAGGTGGAATATATACGCACCATCCAACTTTATGCAGCTTTCTTTTAGATTTTCATGAAAATAATCAAATTTCATAAACGGCTTTATTATTCTACATCCTATGTTATCATTATTCAAGAATCAAATTTTTATTTTATTCTGAATGTTATTCACAAAATGGGATCATACACGAGCTTGCAAGGACCTTGAATTTTCAATGATTTATAACCCAAATTTTGAAAACGAAAAGTGTCAATTTTCAATAGTTAGCTGTTTGAAAGTAATGTTTGGAGCTTTGCAAAGGACCTCATCTAGTTGAGATCTCTGAAATATTGATCGGGGTTTTCGAGAAAAAATCGAGAACCTAGTGGTGCGTTTACGCACCATTGGTAAAATATGGGTTAAGTTGAGCCACCAGTTTTACTGAGAAAAAAGTTTTCGGAAAACAAAATTTTCAGGATCTTGAAAGTGGGATTACAAGATGTTTTCTGAAGTTTCAAACCAGAATATCTCCAAAATAAATATTATAAGTAATCAAAATTTTGCAGATGTGATTTCTTCTCCGAAATGTACAAAAAATTAAGAAAAATTGGGAACATAAAAAAATTAGGGGGTAAGAATAAAAACAAGCGAATACGCCTCATGGGCATGAGGCTCAGTAGCGCACTTCCTTTTTGGAGGATTAGTGAACGCAAGATGTTAGGTAATTAGGGTTCTACCGTCTTGGGCAAAAAATTCCAATATGGCGGCCAAAATATCGACAGAATCATGAAATTCGGCTTGAAAATCAGAATGATTGTACTAGACAAGGGTAAGTTCCAAGTTTCATGAAAATCGTTCCACTAATAAGAGATTTCAATATGGCGGCCAAGATGGCGGCAGAATTATGAAACTCAGCTTGAAAATAGGAATGATCGTACGAGACAAGCGTAACTCTCAAGTTTCATGAAAATCCTCCCACTTATAAGAGATTTCAATATGGCGGCCAAGATGGTGGGGCAATCATGAAATTTGGCTTGAAAATAAGAATGATCGTATTAGACAAGGGTAAGTTTCAAGTTTCATGACAATCGTTCCACTAATAAGAAATTTCAATATGGCAGCCAAGATGGCGGCCGAATTATGAAAGCCATTCTGCCATTGGTCCTTGAGAACCTAAGCTATTCACCGGATAAAGTTTAATCTTCAAGGGCTGTAGCTTTAGTTCCCGAGAAGAAGTTCAACTTCATCGAAGTGCACAGGAGATCTCTGTTTTTTGAGAATAATGATAACGATGTATGGATAACAAAAATAGTGCCCATTGGCCACCCTTGAGGACATCAGCTATTAATCGGAAAAAAGTTCCAAGACTCTTGTTTCAATTCTCGAGAAGGAGTACAGCGTCTTAATTTCTGCACGGACTCGGACAGACAGACAGACAGACAGACAGACAGACAAACCGGCCACATCAGCGTTATTCTGTTACTTATATAAAAAAATGTTCTCCAACTGATTTCGACCTCCTGAACACGAATATCGGGTTCAGTTTTGAATTGGAACATTTCTTTTTTATCGGAAAACCGAAAAAATGGTAGCCTGTCACATGATTTTAAGTGATACCTACCTACTTTTTTTTGTTATTGAGCGAACATGTTTCGTAATTTGAGTGCCATTATCCTTTAGGTACCTAGTATTGGCTATTTCAAAATGTTCAATTACTATTTCGGCACGTCTGATTTTAAATTTGTAGGGTCGTGTAATATGCGCCGAGCCGTGGCTTTGCGGTCGTTTTCAAAAATTGATAACAATTGACCCGACGGTCGGATCGAAGTGGAGTTTTTGTCAAAAGAAAGTTCAAATTGTTCTCTAAATATAATGCCGTACATGCAGTGATGTATTTCATTAAGAAATTGTAGTTGCCTGCATATCGCAACTTTCTACATCTTACCGCGAATGCCAGAACTTGATCGGCGAAGCCGCCCTACACCAAAATGTTATTTTTGTAATTGTTCATGATTATTTCGGCAAAATTTTTCTTGATTCGCGTACCAAGGCCATGAGCTACCCATTCGAGTTGAAATATTTTCTGTATTGAATTTCGTTTTGTTCGGAGGAAAGGATATCAAGCACCAGCAAGCAACGAATAAATCATTTGCGGCCGAGCCGTAGTTTCGGAGTCATTTTCAAAAATTAATAACTATTGGCCTGCACCTCGCACCGATGTGAAATTTTTATTAAAATAAAGTTCAAATCATCCTCTAAATATAACTCCGCATATGTATTATGGTAAAATGATAAGATCGGGTACTTCCTCGCATGTGATAACTTTCGAGATCAGGCCGGCTTCTGAAATGCAGCATTCAACGGCGATGCCGCGTCACACTAAATTGTTATTATTGTCATTGCTTATTATTATTTCGTCGAGATTTTTCTTGGTTCGGGATACAAGGTCATGAGCTACCCAATGGAGTAAAATTTTTTCGCAAAAACCTTTTCGTCTAGGACTAGATGCTGTGACGGACGGACGGACGGACGGACAAAGCGAGGACAAAAGCGCCTTCCCGTTTGGAGAAGTGCGCTAAAAAGAGGGAGGATCCCCCTCTATTGTTTTTGCCCATAAAAATGTTCGAATAAACGCGTTATTATTGTTCAATAGAACTTATTTTTGTTGTTGTTGTTATTGTTATTGTGTTGTATTTTTTATGAAAACATTCAAATATCATGAGTTTTTCATTTCTCAACTCCATTTCCAATAAGGAATCATCCCTCAAAGTTGGTAACGACCAGTACCAAATACCCTGAATAATACACGAATCTGTTTTGTAGTTTTTCAAAGATGTTTGGTATCAGGTATTATTTCATGAAATTGAACAAGGCTCATTTTGAAATACGGGGGCACTGCAAAATATATCCAGGAGCCCCATAATATCCAAGATGGCCGACAAGTCTCCATCTTTCTTCAACTGTGGCGTATTAGGGGGAAATCAGGGAAGATTCGACAATACATCAAAGGAGCCATTCACTACGAACACTTTGAGTTGAATGGCATGCGCATGCGTCGATTGTTCGGTTTATACTCGGATTAATAGGTCTGTTCCATCAGGAGTCCCTGACTGTCCGTGGACGTCAGCAGCCTGCGCATTACGACTTATGGAACGCCAAAATCGTAATGCGCATGCTGCTGTCGTCCACGGACAGTCAGGGACTCCTGATGGAACAGACCTTATATACGCTATTTGCATGCGGCATTGCCAAAGTATCCTACATCTCTACGGAGTCGCACGAAAGGAATGATGGACCTAGGTACATGACAGGTGACATGGTTAAAAATAAGAAAAAGTCGTTATTTCGTATATTTATGGCAATATCACGTACAGTGGGTAAATCGCAAGTTTCTATCTATAGATTATGACGAGAAGTACCTAGAAGGTACTGTAGATACTGGAGAAGTATGAGGAGGGTACCTACACTACTACCTACATTTTATAAATTTGTCATTTTTGTGATAGATAATCACCTAGTATCTACACACTGAGTACGTTATTTGAAGCATCCGAATGAAGTATCATGGTATTTTCTGTCTGATATACCCAACTGATTCTTTATCATGTTATGACATGAGCTTTTCATACGCGTTTGGCTTTGTAGGTACAAGCATTTGGCACAATTGAAAAAATCAACTTTTCCGCTTGTTGCGTGCGTCAACATAGTTTCTTAAAGGTCTGTTACATTTTGCTTCTAATGAACATTTGGTGTAGAAGAACCATCAATTAGTTCGCTCGTGGCGTGTTGCGACATGTTGTGGATTCTCAAAGATCTCTTGCGTTTGGCTTTGTACGAACATTTGACGCACTTGAACCAATCTATATCTTCGCTCCTGGCATGTTGCAGCATGTGTTCTTTCAGAGTGTCCTTGCGTTTAGCTTTATAGGAGCATTTGAAGCACTTGAACCAATCAATTTCTTCATTCGTGGCATGTGTCAACATATGTTTTTTCAAATCGCTCTTGGTTTTAACTTTGTACGGGCATTTGGCACACTTGAACCACACGATTTCTTCATTCGTGTCGTGTGTCAACATATGTTTTCTCAAATTGCTTTTGATTTTAGATTCGTATGAACATTTGGAACACTTGAACCAAACAATTTCTTCTTTGATGGCATGTTGCAACATATGGGTTTTCAAAGTGCCTTTCCTTTTAGCTTTGTATGAACATTTAGCGCACTCGAACCAATCAATTTCTCCATCCGTGGCATGTCTCAACATGTGTTTCTTCAAACTGCTCTTGTATCGAGTTTTGTATGAACATTTAGCGCACTTGAACCACTCAATTTCTTCATTCGTGGCATGTGTCAACATATGGGTTTTCAAATTGCTTTTCCATTTAGTTTTGTGTGGACATCTCGTACAGGTGAACCACTGAATTTCATACCTTGCAGCATGTTTCAACATGTGCCCCTTCAAATCCGCTTCATGCTGGGTTCCGTACGAACAATTGGCACACTGGAAGTTTTTTGCCTGGGTAAGAATGCAAACGTAGTCAGCTGCGTTGGAATGTTGCGCAGTCACGTCACCTTCCAATCCTTCGAGCAAAGCAGTTGGTAAAAGGAGGTTGTCATCTTCTGCTGTTGGAGTTCGTGGTACCCCTTCACACGAAGCGGTGTGCCTGATAAGAGACAAACTCGAATCTGATTTGAATTCGCAAAAATCGCAAGGAAAGTTATCATTTTCTTCATCGCAAAGAGGAGCTAGTTCGATGTTGCACGCGTCGGTTCTGCTGTGGTGTTGTTTGCAGTGCTGGTACAGATCCCAGCCGTAGTAAAACTTGAGATTGCAGCAAAGACATCGGAATTGTTCGGGTTCCACGATGGCGTGGAACAGTTCGGCCGCGTAAACATTTTCGTGAGCTCTTCGGAAGTGGTTGTCGACCTGGAACTTGAAGTCGAACCCTTGCGTACATTTTGAACAGCGATATAACTTCGCTACGTCCATATCTATCAACATCTCCTTCTGAACCTGAAATGGAAGCGAGATAAATGGATCCGAGTCGTTGAAATAATTTGGTCAATTGGTACTACTCAGGTTATGAACTTACCTATGTAGGTAGCAGTGTTGAGTTCTGTTGGAAGTAAAGGATTGTATAAAGTTCACTTCAATTTTTATATCGGTGCTAGGAATCACCTCAGGTGAATGATAGAGCCGCCGAAAAAGCGAAATAGGTTGTGTTACGGGCTGTTGTTTTAAGCAGACTTTTAGAATTGGTTTTGCTCTCTTTTTTTTTGTGCGATAAAAACAATTATCATCGAAGCAGTTTAACAAAGGCCTTCGACTGAAGTAGCAGCGTGCTAGAGTGGTGAACCAGAGATTGGGCGTTCACCTCAGCATGTTTCTTTTTTTGGTTCTAGACCAGACTTTGAAATGGAAATCAAAAGCTCCAGCAGTACTGCGGACATCAACAGACTGAAACATGTAACAATAACCAAAAATATGGCAAACATTACTGGCAATAAATAAGTCCGTATGGTACATTTCCACTTTGTTCTGGACGAAGACATGAAAGAAAGCTGAGAATTGACGAAGCAGACTATGAACCTGTTCAAGTACTTCGTCCTTTTTTGTCTTGGGTTTTTCTTCCAATTGGATTATCAACACGCTCAATTAATTGTGACGTAGGTTGGTGTAGGTTAAGGCACCATTGCCATGGCTACATGGATACAAACCCGAAATGACAGTCGACGTTGTCCACACTTTTGAACTGCACTTGATCCTCCTTGCACGGTGTTTAGATGAGAAAAGGGAGATCTCTACCTGGAATGGCCTTTTATACATTTTGTTGTTCGACATCCCACAACACCGTTTGTTGCATGCTGAAAAGGCCTCGTGCCTTTTCGGTGCGACTTACCTATACGGTTTGTCTCTTATAGGGACACGGCCCAGCAGCTGATCAGTGAAGAAGGCCGGGGTTGGCTTGGCTATGTAGGGGCGCCACAGTATTGTAGGCCGCTTCCCCAAGATAATTCTAGCACCAAGCATGACTTGGTACAACACTGGTGATAAAGTAGTATTTAGGTCACGAATACAACATTTTATCCAGAAAAAGACAAAATAAGTGATCGGAAGTCGTCTGGTTACTTTACAAAATGAAATCATTTGAAATTACAAATCGTTAATATTACCACATTGAGCAAAATATGTTCTGGAGAAAAAGCTATATTCACAAACACGAAAACAAGCCGATTCTGTTTTATCGATACGCACAAAGTTGAAACCGAACGGATTCAATATCGGAACGGCACGGTAGGTACCTACGGCGGAGCGTCTTCATCTACCAATGAAGAAAACGTTGAAAGATTTTGATGCCAATCGCCGAGTTACATTCACCACAATTTATGTACAAAATTTATGATTTCAAAATTTGAAATCTTCCTGTTTGCAAGAAAAGAGAGCCAAGCGTGGACTTTTTGTCCTACGAAAAATACAACATTTACAAAATTTCAAATTACGAACAATGGAGGGGCCCAAAGATAGGGGCACGAAAATTTCAAGCGGCAAAGCTGTAAAGCCCACGTAGGATGCTATATTTTTTAAGAAGCGGCTACACCAAATGACAGACGGCCAAATTTCGCACTAGTCGCGAATCAAGTTAACTCTATAGCTTAAAGTGGTAGTTTTTTTGGGTTATTGGGCTTGGATCAAAAGAAACTATTTTTTAAAATGCCGACGTTTCGTCTTCAACTAAGACTTTTTCAAGGCATATAAATACTAAATATTCATGCCTACACGAGAAAATTTACAAGCTTATTTTATTATTATATAAAATAAACAAATGTTTTTTCTCCTTATCGGCTTTTTCTTGCCTGAGGAGTTTGCCCGTTTATTAATTAATTATACAGACTCAGAGAAGTGCAAATTTCGGACAACACAACACCCAGACTTTTCACCGGGAATCGAACCCGGGACTTCCGCGTCGCAGGCAGCCACTCGACCGCCTGCGCCACGGGGCCGTCTTTTTCATTATTATATACATTATTCAGATGCCTTGAAAAAATCCTAATTAAAGACAAAACGTCGGCATTTAAAAAAAAAAGTTTTTCTTTTGAACCAAGTCCAATAGTCCAAGAAAGCTACCACCTTCAAGTTGGTCGATCTGATGAACGAGAACAGGAACACTTATAGTTAACTTTTTACCTGCACTTTGTTATTCCTTGATCATAAACCAATTTTTTTCCGTCCTCTCAACAGAACGGTATCCGGGTACGTTAACCAAAAGTATTTTTGTTTGTTCAGGACGTTCAAGTATGTGAAGTAAATGAGTGTTGAAGTATTAAGATACGGTATTTTTGATAAAATTGAAAAAAAAAGTTGAGAAGGGGGAAAATGAAATTTTTACGGTAGGCAAATGGCGGCGCTTGGCGCTTTGACGTGACCGCTGGCGATGTGGCGATCACGCGAACGAGAGTACGACGGAGATGGCCTCAAATTTGGAAAGTCTTGCGTCTTCAATCTCGGACGTTTCTTGGAATGGGAAAGTCGTCCGGAAAATGGAATCCTTTCTGGTAGATGAAACCTCGTCTCGTACTCGGGGAATCGCTTTTGAAGTTCCCTTGCTACTTGGGTAGATTTTCTTGGTAGGTACGTAGGTGAAATAACTTGGTCACCAATGGTGAAAGTGGTGACAATGGTGATATTTGTGAAAAAGCTTGATAGTAGATAGAAAAAACTTGGTACTTAGGTGAGACCTGTGAAAATTTACTCAACTCAGTGTTGAATCTAATCCAAAAAATTAGGAAATGAGGACCCGAGTCGTTTTTCATGGTACCTGCAGATGATGGACGGTTTCTTTGGTGGGCTTTTGAGTGGTAGTGCTTCATCAACCGGAAAAATGCTAATACCGTCTGGTTTCGTTAACCGGTTTGAGCCGCTTACAGCCCCGGGGCTAGGAGGAAAGCTCCTAGGGCAGATACCCTTTAGCTGATGTTAGCCCAGGACTAGCTCGTGTGGGTTAGGGCAGAGTGTGTTCGGGTTGGGGGAACTCGTGCTTCGCGGTAAGAGTAGAAAGAAAAAAAGAGTTAACAGTATATTGGAATTAACAAAAGGTTACAAACAAAAGAATACATAACAAACTGTAACCAACTCTGCAGCAAACAATAAAATTGAAAAGATGGGTACTCATCCGGCAGGATAATTTCAGTCCATGAGTGAAGCTCAAGAAAATATGGTTGTTCCTTTGTGCTGGTCGGTGAAGCCATCATTCTCACTGGAAGACTGCTAATGCGGAGGACTCTGCTTATAATAGCGGGCATCCTTCACCAAACGAAGAACAGAACAAAATGAAAATGTACCATACGGACTTATTTATTGCCAGAAATTTATGCCATATTTTTGGTTATTGTTCCATGCTTCAGTCTGTTGGTGTCCCCACTACTGCTTAATCACGGGAGCTTTTAATTTCCATTTCAAACTCTGGTCCAGAACCCAAAAAAAGAAACATGGTGAGGTAAACGCCCAATCTCTGGTTCACCACTCTAGCACGCTGCTATTTCAGTCGAATGCGTTTGTTGAACTGCTTCGATGATAATTGTTTTTATCGCACAAAAAAAAAGACAGAAAAAGAGCAAAACCAATTCTAAAAGTCAGCTCAAAAACAACAGCCTGTAACACAACCTATTTCGCTTCTTTGGCGGCTCTATCATTTACATGGGTTGATTCCTGGCACCGATAATTGAATTGAAGTGAACTTTATACAATCCTTTACTTCCAACAGAACTTAACACTGCTACCTACATAGGTAAGTTCATAACCTGAGTAGTAGGTACCAGTTGACCAAATTATTTCAACGACTCGGATCTATTTATATCGCTTCTACTTCAGGTTCAGAAAGAGATGTCGATAGATATGGACGTAGCGAAGTTATATCGCTGTTCGAAATGTACGCAAGGGTTCGACTTCAAGTTCCAGGTCGACAACCACTTCCGAAGAGCTCACGAAAATGTTTACGCGGCCGAACTGTTCCACGCCATCGTGGAACCCGAACAATTCCGATGTCTTTGCTGCAACCTCAAGTTTTACTACGGCTGGGACTTGTACCAGCACTGCAAACAACAACATCACAGCAGAACCGCCGCGTGCAACATCGAACCAGCTCCTCTTTGTGATGAAGAAAATGATAACTTTCTTTGCGATTTTTGCGAATTCAAATCAGATTCGAGTTTGTCCCTTATCGGGCACACCAATTCGTGTGAAGGGGTACCACGAACTCCAACAGCAGAAGAAGGCATTTTACCAACTGCCTTGATCGAAGGACTGGAAGGTGACTCGACCGCGCAACATTCCAATGTAGCTGACCACGGTTGCATTCTTTCCCAGGCAAAAAACTTCAATTGTGCCAAATGTTCGTACGGATCCAAGCGTAAAGGGGATTTGAAGAGGCACATGTTGACACATGCCACAAGCGATGAAATAGAATGGTTCAAGTGCGTCAAATGTTCATTCAAAACTAAAACCAAGGGCAGTTTGAAACCTCATATGCTGACACATGCCACGAATGAAGAAATTGATTGGTTCAAGTGTTCCAAGTGCTCACACAAGAGTAAACGCAAATCCCATTTGAAAATTCACATGTTGACACACGCCACGAGTGAAGAAATTGATTGGTTCAAGTGCGTCGAATGCTCCTACAAGGCTAAACGGAAAGACGTTCTGAAAAATCACATGCTGCAACATGCCAGGACCGAAGATATTGATTGGTTCAAGTGTTCTAAATGCTCACACAAGAGTAAACGCAAAAACGATTTAAAACATCACATGTTGACACATGCCACGAATGAAGAGATTGATTGGTTCAAGTGCGTCAAATGCTCCTATAAAGCTAAACGGAAGAAATATTTGGAAAACCACATGTTGCGACATGCCAGGAACGAACAATTTGATGATTCTTCAACACCAAACGCCCATACAAAGCAAAGTGTAACAGACTTTCGAGAAACTATATGTTGACGCACGCAACAAGCGAAGAAGTTGATGGGTTCAAGTTGGTAGACCAAATGCTCGTACAAAGCCAAACGCATATAAAAACTTCGTATTTTAAATTGTAAAGCACCAGTTGGGTTTATAAGCCAAAGAGTAACAGGATTCTATATTCTGGTGCTTCAAAAAATGTACCTATCAAATGCCTGGATACTAGGTGGTTGTCAAAAAAAATTAAATTATCAAAGGTTTGCAGCAGTGTAGGTACCTACTTGTCGTGTCGTCATAAGTCATATACATGTAATTTACTGTATCTAATGTCGTCATGAAGTATACGGAATAACGACCTCCTCTTTTTTTTTGACAATATAACCTGCCATGCCTAAATCCACTATCGCCGCTTCTTCGTAGAGTTGTAGGATATTTTGTCAACGCCGCAAGCGAATGTCAACCCCGCAGCTCACGAAGAAAACAATTGTCTTACGGTCAAAACGCCGACAAACAGGTACAGTCACCGTTCAAAATGTCATATTGTGTCTGCTTGTGTGTGTCTGTAATCCACGATAACTGCTGAACCGTTGACCCGATCGTTTTCCGTGGAATGAGCCCATTAGTTTTTGACTGTAGGTCAAACAGAACTGTCACTATCAACAAATGTCAAAAGCTATATCTCACGGAACTCGAATTGCGGTATGTCGTTTGAAGGCCCTTGGAAAACTGTATTAAGAAAAGTTGAAAGTATTGCCATATCTGTCATCTGTCAAATAATAAAGAATGTCAAAGTTCAAAGTTCATCATTTATTTATCCAAAATCTATCCGATGGATTGGAAGCGAATTTGGCAGGAGGCAACATGACCAACAGGTCAAATTAAGTCTGCTGTTGCAGTTTTCCACCATTTTTTCACACCATTTTCCAGTCTGACGTTATGAATTTTTAAAATTTGTCCCGGCCGCTGCCACTCAAGAGAGTTTCTCGCCCGTGTTTTGACCAGAACGACTCGCTTTTGTAGCAGGACTCCACTCAAGAATTCATTCCAGCTCGAGGATCGACGTTTTTTGAAAAATTCTAACTACTGATGTCGATAGTAGATTGAATTGGGCGTCGTGTAGACACATTCTCAAAATCGACACGGTTCCGGTTTTCCGACGATAACTTTTTCAAGCTACAAAACTCGGAAATGAACAAATTTTTGTTTTATTAGTACCTACATGTTATTTGAGACGGTTTTCAAAAGATTCTTACCTAAATATTCTTGTATCAGGGTTGGCCAAATTTAGGTTAACCCCCCAGCAGTGTTTCGGCTGCAACAGGACCGTATTTGCACCTAGTAGTCCTAATACTCTTCGCGTGGCTACGATTAGTTCACCATGAGGTTATCCGCTTACACTCATATTCAACGTTGAAGAATTCTGCTAGCGCTAAATTTTTGGAGTTCGCTCAGCAGTGTTGAGCTATGGACCTTTCACACTTTTCTGTCCAATTTCACTTTCAAGTTCCCAAGAGTTCCTATACTCTCGACATCATTTCGCGTCCATGGTTTACAGCTCAGTCATTCAAATCAGTGGTAAGTCATTCTTTACGGTCACCATCTCTTCGAAAAAACTTCGAAAAACATCTCGAAAACACCACTTTCAAGGACCCAAACATTCAAATCTAAGAAAACTCATGATTCCTCAGCTGAGATGGACTTTCTAGGTAATTTGAGTTGAACCACCAGTTTAACTGAGAAAAAAAGGTTTTAGAAAACAAAATTTTCAGGATCTTGAAAGTAGGATTACAAGATGTTTTCTGAAGTTTCAAAGCTGAATATCTTGAAAATGAATATTATAATCAAAATGTTGCCGATGTGACTTCTTTTTCGAAATGAACGAAAAATTGAGAAGAATTGGGAACATTTAAAAAAAAATGGGGGGGGGAAATAGGAGAGAAGGGGGAGAATCTTCCTCTATTGTTTTTGGCAATAAAAATGTTTGATTAAATGCGTGATATAATTATTCATCGAACAAATGAATAATATAATATAATATTGATGATATTTTACTCCTTCTCGACTAATTTTTTGTCATAGAAGGGTACCCTTTTTTATAATTTTTTTTGCATTTGGCCATAATGTACACAATAATGGTTAGATATCAGTAATCAACTTTTCATTTTTAAATACGTAACATAATACAATATTCACACAGTCATAAACACTTGGCTCAGGAGAAAAGTTCTTCGGGGACGGCCGGGTTTCGAACCGGGTACCTCTTGGTTGGTGGTCTGCGTCGTAACTCGTCTTCGGTAATAATTTACATGGGGTTGTTTGGTGAAGAAATGTAAGAGTTACCTTGTGCGTACCGATAAAACTGATTCGGCTCGATTTCGTATTTGTGAATATAGCTTCTCCTTCAGAACATATTTTGCTCAATGTGGTAATATAACGATTTGTAATCTCAAATGATTTTATTTTGTAAAGTATCCAAACGACTTCTGATCACACATTTGTCTTTTTGTGAATAAAATATTGTATTCGTAATCCAAATACTACTTTATCTTCGGTGTTGTATCAAGTCATGCTTGGTACTAGAATTATCTTTGGGAAGCGGCCTACAAAACTGTGGCGCCCCTACATAATCAAACAAACCCCGGCCTTCTTCACTGATGGCAGCTGGCAGGCCGTGTCCCTAAAGGAGACAAACCGTATAGATAAGTCGCATCGAGAAGGCACGAGGCCTTTTTGACACGCAACAAACGATGTTGTGGGATGTCAAACAACAAAATGTATGAGAAGCCATCCCAGGTAGTGATCTTCCTTTTCTCAGCAAAACACCGTGCTGAAAAAAATGGAAAAATCCTGAACCTCTTATCGAGTTGAGAGAAGAACCAGCCCCAGGTTTTACACTACCTTTTCGAACGTGGCAAACACTGAACAGACTCAGAACTGGTGTGTCGAGATGCAACTCTAACCTCGTCAGGTGGGGATATCTGGAAGCTGACATTTGCACTTGTGGTTTGCCACAGACCCCTGAACATCTGTTGATCTGCAATAACTTGACAGAATCATGCACACTCCAGGATGTTTTGATTGCTAGCGAAAAAGGCGTTAAAACAGCAGAATATTGGCAACATATTTAAAATATCTACATTGATTTACAATTCCTTCACCTGTTATTACCTATACTTTTGTTTTTGTAATTTTTTGTATTGTTGTACGTACCTGGTGACTCCGGACACGGAAAATAAATAAATAACCGTGCAAGGAGGATCAAGTGCAGTTCAAAAGTGTGGTCAACGTCAACTGTCATTTCGGGTTTGTATCCATGTAGCCATGGCAACGGCGCCCTGACCCACACCAATCAACGTCACATTAATGGGGTACTTGCCAATGGAATAGATTCAGCTGGAAATACTTTTGATTGCTAGTATAAGTGATAAGGAGACTCTACTGAGAATTTCACAAAAATCCCGTCGTTTTCTACAGAAAAAAACGAATTTGAAAAATCCTCCTAAAAGCTTTGCGCCAGGACAGGGATTTTGAGTGGGGTTGGCCTGACTGTGTGACAATGGAATAATCAAGAATGTCAGGGATGTCACTGTGACACTGTCATTTTGAACATGCTATCGCAAAATCGGTTTCCTATCGAATTCTCTCACCATGAGCATTTCGACAATAAAGTCGAACAAGGTTTCGAAGAAACTGACTCCAGAAACCTCTTGTAACACTGTCTCAGTCGAGATAATTTATTTCCAGGGGAAAATCTGGAGGATCATCCAATAGCACAGAAATAAGAGGCTGAAAATGAACAGTGAGCTTTTATAGGTTCATCATTAGCATACAATTCCGGATAGGTAATACTTGAGAGCTACAAGAGATCCATGTGGGAAGGACGCGATGGATCTCCAAATAAAATGTGGGGAGCAGGAACACTGATGTCCGGAATGAAGCCGAGGGTCAGCCAGGTCAGAGCGGTGACAAACATGCGAAAGGCTTTTAGGTGGACAGCACTGAAGACTTAAGAAAGAGACTAGTTAGGTTGAACAAGAAATGAACAAAACGAGTAGGTACTTACCGCGTAGATCAAAGCCTCGATCAAAGCAGTCAAAGGCAAAAAAAGGGCACAGGAAGAAATTACGGTCGGCGGTTTGACGTTGTCAGTCAGACTCAGATCTTGTTGTTTGAAAACGGCACCTTGGCGACGTTATATCATTGCCAACCCAACGAGGAAAAAGAGCCCTTGTATGTTCTATATCTAATATATTTGTGACGTCACAAATATATTTTTAAAACACGCATTGCGGCCGCAATTTTGAGAATTTAGGAAAAAGAAATAATACGGGTACATTATTTTTAACCATACTATCGATCAAGCCAATAAAAAAAAATTAGGCAAGTACCCCATTGAGCGTGTTGGCAATCCAACTGGAAGAAAAACCCAAGACAAAAGAGGACGAAGTACTTGAGCAGGTTCATAGTCCTCTTCGTAAATTCTCAGGTTTCTTCCATGTCTTCGTCCAGCACAAAGTGGAAATGTACCGTACGGACTTATTCATTGCCAGTAATGTTTGCCATATTTTTGGTTATTGTTTCCTGTTTCAGTCTGTTGGTGTCCCCCGTACTGCTTAATTACGGAAGCTTTCAATTTCCATTTCAAAGTCTGGTCCAGAACCAAAAAAAGAAACATGATGCTACTTCAGTCGAAGGCCTTTGTTGAACTGCTTCGATGATAATTGTTTCTATCGCACAAAAAAAGAAAGAGAAAAATAGAGTAAAACCAATTCTAAAAGTCAGCTCAAAAACAACAGCCTGTAGCACAACCTATTTCGCTTTTTCGGCGGCTCTATCATTTACCTGGGGTGATTCCTAGCACCGATATTAAAATTGAAGTGAACTTGAAGTGAGCACAATCCTTTTTTTCCAACAGAACCTAACACAGCTACCTACATAGGTAAGTTCATAAGCTGAGTAATACCAATTGACCAAATTATTCCAACGACTCGGATCCATTTATTCCACTTCAGGTTCAGAAGGAGATGTCGATAGATATGGACGTTGCGAAGTTATATCGCTGTTCAAAATGTACTCAAGGGTTCGACTTCAAGTTCCAGGTCGACAACCACTTCCGAAGAGCTCACGAAAATGTTTACGCGGCCGAACTGTTCCACGCCATCGTGGAACCCGAACAATTCCGATGTCTTTGCTGCAACCTCAAGTTTTACCACGGCTGGGACTTGTACCAGCACTGCAAACAACAACATCACAGTAGAACCGACGCGTGCAACATCGAACCAGCTCCTCTTTGTGATGAAGAAAATGATAACTTTCCTTGCGATTTTTGCGAATTCAAATCAGATTCGAGTTTGTCCCTTATCGGGCACACCAATTCGTGTGAAGGGGTACCACGAACTCCAACAGCAGAAGAAGACATTTTACCAACTGCCTTGATCGAAGGACTGGAAGGTGACTCGACTGCGCAACATTCCAATGTAGCTGACCACGGTTGCATTCTTTCCCAGGCGAAAAACTTCCATTGTGCCAAATGTTCGTACGGATCCAAGCGTAAAGAGGATTTGAAGAGACACATGTTGACACATGCCACAAGCGATGAAATAGAATGGTTCAAGTGCGTCAAATGTTCATCCAAAACTAAAACCAAGGACAGTTTGAAACGTCATATGCTAACACATGCCACGAATGAAGAAATTGATTGGTTCAAGTGTTTCAAATGCTCACACAAGAGTAAACGCAAAACCCATTTGAAAATTCACATGTTGACACACGCCACGAGTGAAGAAATTGATTGGTTCAAGTGCGTCAAATGCTCCTACAAGGCCAAAAGGAAAGACGCTTTGAAAAATCACATGCTGCAACATGCCAGGAGCGAAGATATTAATTGGTTCAAGTGCGCTAAATGTTCATACAAAAGTAAAAGTAACAGCAATTTGAAAAAACACATGTCGCGACATGCCAGGAACGAACAATTTGATGATTCTCCAACACCAAACGTCCATACAAAGCAAAGTGTAACAGAATTTTAAGAAACTATATGTTGACGCACGCAACAAGCGAAGAAAATGATGGGTTCAAGTAGGTACACCAAATGCTCGTACAAAGCCAAACGCATATAAAAACTCAGTATTTTAAATTGTAAAGCACCAGTTGGGTTGATAAGCCAAAAAATAACAGGATTCTTCATTCTGGTGCTTCAAATAATGTACCTATCAAGTGCTTAGGTACTAGGTTGTTGTCAAAAAATTTTTTATAAAAGGTTTGCAGCAGTGTAGGTAGGTACCTACTTGTCGTGTCGTCATGAGTCATATACCTACCTACATGATTTTTTACTGTATCTAATGTCGTCATGAAGTACATATACGGAATAGGTAACGACCTCTTCTTTTTTTTGACAATATTACCTGCCATGCCTAAATCCACTATTGCTGCTTCTTCGTAGAGTTGTAGGATATTTTGGCGACGCCGCAAGCGAATGTCAATCCCGCAGCTCACGAAAAAAACAATTGTCTTATGGTCAAAACGCCGAAGAACAGGTACAGTCACCGTTCAAAATGTCATATTGTGTCTGCTTGTGTGTGTCTGTAATCTTCCACGATAACTGCTGAACCGTTGACCCGATCCACTTGAAATTTGGTATGCGGACATTATTGGTCCGTGGAATGAGCCCATTAGTTTTTGGCTCTAGGTCAAACAGAACTGTCACTATTAACAAATATCAGAAGCTATATCTCACGGAACTCGAATTGCAGTATGTCGTTTGAAGGCCGGTGTAAAATTGTATCAAGAACAGTTGAGAAAATTGCCATATCTGTCATCTGTCAGATATTAAAAAAATGTCAAAGTTCAACACTTTATCATTAATTTATTCAAAATCTATTCGATGGATTGGAAGCGAATTTGGCAGGAAGCAACACAACAAACGGGTCAAATTGAACTTTGAAGGGCTGTATTTTCGTCATTAGGCCGAACTTTGCAAAATGGTACATAGGTTTTCGACATATTTTGACGAGATCTATTTCACGGTCAAATTTAAGTCAGTTGATTCGCAAGGGCTTTAGAAAAGTCCATCGGATTCGCGTATATTCTGGCAAGCTCTTGAAGCACGGCACCTCTGTCAATTGTACAAAAGTGTCTTGTTCACGCGTCAAGATCTCCATCTCAGATAAATTGTATCAATGATATAATAATTGCAGGAAAATTGTTGAAAGAATGGCTTCTTGGATGGCACTGCACAGTTTGACCTATTCGACAAGAGCAGATGAAGAATAAATTTTGCAGTTCGTATTCGAACCCATTGAGTGATGTCATATTGAATTTTGTCAGCAATGGTTTTCCCATCCTCAAATTCCTAGTCACGATTCGACGTTTCCCAGCCCTAAAATAAGTAGCAAGTTGCGTATACAGACTTTTAGGACTACATATAGATAGGTAGTACATTTTTTCAACCGTTGAAAGGCATGTTCATTTGATTTCTTAGATTATTTTTATATCTCTTATTAACGAGATATTTCAACATTTTCGCGCGTCATTGGTCATTAGACATCGGCCAATAATGGCTACGTGCACAACCAGATTTCAACGTCATAATATGAACGCAGAAATAATAAATTTACATGTCAGGTTATTTTGTCAAAAGTAAAAGTAAGAGTTATTCAAAATATTTATGTTACACTATTGCTTACATTTTCTAAAAACTAATCATTTTCTTGATAGACAGCTGCCTAGTATCTACCCATTAGGTACATTCGAAGTATAGTAGTATCTCCTTATTTTCTGGTCTACATATCTATCTGATTGTGTTTCAACATGTGATACCATACATTTTTCTTGCGTTTACCTTTCTACGAGTGTTTGGCGCCCTTGAATAAGTCAATTCCTTCACTCGTGGCATGTGTCAGCATATGTCTTTTCAAATTGTTCTTGTATCTAGCTTTGTATGTACAATTGGCGCATTTGAACCATTTGATTTCTTTATCCGCGGCATGTGTCAACATGTGTCGTTTCAAATGGTCCTCGCGTTTACTTTTGTATAAACATTTGGGACACTGGAACCAATCAATTTCTCCATTCGCGGCATGTGTCAACGTATGAGTTTTCAAATTGCCCTTGGTTCTAGCATTGTATGGACATTCGGCGCACTTGAACCACTCGATTTCTTCATTCGTGGCATGAGTCAACATATGCGATTTCAAATTGTTCTTGATTTTGGCTTTGTACGAACATCCGGTGCACTTGAACCATTCTATTTCATCGCTTGTGGCATGTATCAATTTATGTCTTTTCAAAGTGCTCTTGAATCTAGATTTGAATGAACATTTCGTGCACTTTAACAAATCGATTTCTTCATTCGTGGCATGAGACAACATATGGGATTTCAAATTGTCCTTGATTTTGGCTTTGTATGAACATCTGGCGCACTTAAACCATTCTATATCATCGCTTGTGGCATGTGTCGATAACTTGTGTCTTTTCAAACTGCTCTTGAATCTAGATTTAAATGAACATTCCGTGCACTTCAACCAGTCGATTTCTTCATTCGTGGCATGTGTCAATTTGTGTCTTTTCAAACTGCTTTTCAATCTAGATTTGTATAAACAGTCGGCGCACCTGAACCATTCGGTTTCTTCATTCGTGGCATGTTTCACCATAATATGATTTCTCAAATTTCCCTTGCATTTAGATTTGTGTGAACATTTGGTGCAGCAGAACCAATCAATTTCATCGCTTGCAGTGTGTTTCGACATGTGCTTCTTCAAATTTTCTTCACGTTTGGTTCCGTACGAACATTTTGCAGCTTTAAATTGTTTCGCCTGAGTCAGAATGCAAACGTGGTCAGCTTCATTGTAATGTTTCGCAGTCACGTCACCTTCGAATCCTTCGATCAAGGCAGTTGGTGGAATGTCTTCTTCTGCTGCTGATGGAGCTCGTGGTACTCTTTCACACGAATCGGCGTGCCTGATAAGGGACAAACTCGAATCTGATTTGAATTCGCAAAAATCGCAAGGAAAGTTATCATTTTCTTCATCGCAAAGAGAAACTCGTTCGATGTGGCACGCGTCGGTTCTGCTGTGATGTTGTTGTTTGCAGTGCTGGTACAAATCCCAGCCGTAGTAAGACGTGAGGTTGCAGCAAAGACATCGGAATTGTTCGGGTTCCACGATGGCGTGGAACAGTTCGGCCGCGTAAACATTTTTGTGAGATCTTCGGAAGTGGTTGTCGACCTGAAACTTGAAGTCGAACCCTTGCGTACATTTCGAACAGCGATATAACTTCGCTACGTCCATATCTATCGACATCTCTTTCTGAACCTGAAGTAAAAGCGATATAAATAGATCCGAGTTGTTGAAATAATTTGATCAACTTGTACCTACTACTCAGGTTATGAACTTACCTATGTAGGTAGCAGTGTTAAGTTCTGTTGGAAGTAAAGATTTGTATAAAGTTCACTCCAATTTCAATATCGCTGTTAGGAATCAACCCAGGTAAATGATAGAGCCGCCGAAAAAGCGGAATAGATTGTGTTACGGGCTGTTGTTTTTGAGCTGACTTTTAGAATTGGTTTTGCTTTTTTTCTGTCTTTTTTTTTGTGCGATAAAAACAATTATCATCGAAGCAGTTCAACAAACGCCTTCGACTAAAGTAGCAGCGGCTAGAGTGGTGTCCCAGAGGGCGTTCACCTCACCATGTTTCTTTTTTCGGCTTTAGACCAGACTTTGAAATGAAAATTAAAAGCTTCCGTAATTGAGGCAGTATCGGGGATGAAACATGTAATAATAACCAAAAATTTGGCAAACATTACCGGCAATAAATCAATAACAATAACAATAATACCAATAATACAATTGCCAATAATATAATTTGGCAATAACATTACTGGTGAAAAGTCCGTACGGTACATTTTCACTTTTTTCTGGACGAAGACATGATAGAAAGCTGAAAATTGACGAAGAAGATCATGAACCTGTTCAAGTACTTTGTCTTTTTTTGTCTTGGGTTTTTCTTCCAATTAGATTGTCAACACGCTAAATCAATTGTGACGTTCCTTTCTAGTGATATTCCTCATACAAGTTCACGTGAGATTTCAACGTTTTTTGTATGGCTTGTTTTGCACTTGTTTTCAACGTCACTTACCGACCAAAATAAATTGTGGGTATATTTGTTAGTTGTTAATAACGAGGTTATCAAGGTCACAAAATTATTGTGAGAATGTGACGTTACATTCTGGTGACAATCCTCGCACAACTTCACGTGAACTTTCATTGTTTCATTCTATACTTGTTTTAAACGTTATTTACCTACCCGAATATTTATTTTGTTCATTTGTCACGTGTTTTCGACGTTATTATCTGGTTGTCTGATCAGTGATGTGAAAATATTAGTGATGGGCACTATCGAATGAATACTATCGAATTATTCGATAGTTGTCAGCTATCGAATAATTCGATAGCACGTTCAAATGAATGAATGAACGAACAAATGAATGAATGAATGAATGAATAAATGAATGAATGAACGAATGAACGAATGAATGAATGAACGAATGAATGAATGAATGAATGAACGAATGAATGAATGAATGAATAAATGAATGAACGAATACATGAATGAATGAATGAACGAATGAATGAACGAATGAATGAACGAATGAATGAACGAATGAATGAACGAATGAATAAACGAATGGATGAACAAATGAATGAATGAATAAACAAACTGATGGATGATTGCACGAACGAATGAATGACTGAACGAATAAATGGATGGATGATTCAATATACAAGTGGATTTAACGAATGAACTGAATAATTTTGAATGCGAAACAGAATCAATTGATGAACGAATGAATGGATGAATTTTGACTTGTAATAAAAATGTTTGTTGTACCTAAGTTTAATTATCAGTTTTTTATGTTCTATGGAATCAGCAATGAATGAATTAAACAATTTGATTTTCAGTCGATTTTTTGGAATGAATTATGAGATGTACAATTTTATAATGTATTCAATTTCTTATTGATTTTTATAGGTAAGTGAATGAAATCAAAATAAATAAAGAAAAATATTAAATTTAAACTTAGTAACTGTAAACAAAGTAACTGAATAACAAATACTTTTGTACACAGAAACTGTACCTGAACATTTTGAGATGGGAACAGACCTTTATCAAATGAGTGCAAAAAAACGTTGCTAGCTCTTGGTCTAATAATTGGGGGACTGAGTTCCAGAACTCGCATGGTTACGCACAAAAGATCTTATAGGTCGCAGTGCAGTAAGGATCCTCCAACTAGTGATGGGCACTATCGAATGAATACTATCGAATTACTCGACAGTTGTCAGCTATCGAATAATTCGATAGCACGTTCAAATGAATGAATGAACGATAGAATGAATGAATGAATGAATGAATGAATGAATGAATGAATGAATGAATGAATGATGGCAAATGAATGAATTCAACGGATTTATGTGAATGAATGAATTTGAATGAATCATTCGATAGTTTCAGTCATTCGATAGTCGATCATTCGATAGTGAAATTTATCGATAGTGCCAATCACTAGAAAATATGACGTTGCATGCTTGTGATAATACACAAGTATCTCCACGTGAACTTCTAACTTTTTTTAAAATTTGTTTAATACAGTGTTTTTCAACGTCAGTTATCCGACAGACCAGATACGTTATTACATTTCAACGTATTTCAAACGGTGAATAAGCGTGAAGTGGCTATTTACCGTATTTTTTATGTTTGTAATCAACGTGAAAACCACGTTATAGGAAAAAACGGTTGTTGATCAACGCCGATTTTTTCAACGTGTACCTAACGTTGAATCCAACAGTTCAACGTTGATTCAACGAAGAAAACATGTAATGGTGTTTGTTGGGATGGCTACACGGATACAAACCCGAAATAACAGTTGACGTTGACCACACTTTTGAACTGCATTTGATCCTCCTTGGACGGTGTTTCTCTGAGAACAAGGGTGATTTCTACCTGGAATGCATAAAAGTCAATTTTTTGTTCGACATCACACAACACCTACTTATACGGTTTGTATCTTTTAGGGACACGCCCCGCCATCGCCAGCTGATCAGTGGAGAAGGCCGGGGTTCGTTTGGTTGTCTAGGAGTGCCACAGTATTGTAGGCCGCTTCACAAGATGATTCTAGTACCAAGCACGACTTGATACAACACTGGTGATAAAGTAGTATTTGGGTTATGAATCGAGATGAATACAACATTTTATTCACAAAAAGACAAAATTAGTGATCAGAAGTCGTTTGGTTACTTAACAAAATGGAATTATTTAAAATTACGAGTCGTTAATGTTACCACATTGAGCAAAATATGTTCTGGAGGAAAAGCTATATCCACAAACACAAAATCGAGTCGATTCAGTTTTATCGATACGCACAAGGTGGGTACCTCATAGGAATCAGGGAGCCAAGCAAAGCCATGGGCGCACGAAACTCTTTTTAATACCCTTAGTTTTGGACACGTCGTGATACTTCAACTTTGACGTAGGGATCAGATGCTTAAAAGATTTAAACGCGGGGTGCTCCGCACCGTGCAACGTAAACTCGGTTTAAACCAAGTTTATCAGTTAAACTAGCCTTGAGCAACGCAAAATATCCGCTGAACAACGTTAAGCGAAGTTTAAACTCGAAGTGAGCAACTGGCCGTCAATCAGTTCGGGTCAACTTCATAATTTTGTCCGTGTAGCTTCCGCTAATCGTCTGTTCTCCGATAATTTTCTGTGAATCCAAAAGCCCGATACTGCAAATTCAGCAGAATGCCGAACGGTCATAAGAGTGCAACTTCTACTAGCGATAATCTTCCAGCGAAACCAAGAACGTGACCCTGGCAAATTCAGTGGGATATGGCGATTAGAAATGCACTTTCTACTGGATAAGAAGCCGCCTGTTCTCTGCCGAAATGAACAATGATGCAAGTCAAAAAAAAAAAAAAAAAAAAAAAAAGACCCTGCAGATTCAAACGAATGCCATTCGGCGTTGAAAGTGCACCATCCTTGCGACGTCAGTTCTCCGAAAACGCCTTCGACAATAAGAATTGGCATCGGAGAGCGACTTGTACGGCGACGTATCGAAACGCCAAGAAATGTGGAGCAGCAAAGCGAGCGCGTACCGAACTCAATGCGACATCAACTCCCGTCCGAAATTATGCTAAACTAATTAATTAATTAGCTAATTAATTGATGCCGCGTCCCGAGCCGACGACGAGAGCTCCACCATCAGCTCCGATGCCTCTCAGTCCTGCTCTTGCCGCTTCCCGTAGCACTGCCGTTCGTATGCCACCGCCGAGACGTACAAACTCTCCTTTATGCTCTCCCGCATTATATCGCCCGGCGTTACGATGCGTCCTTGGAATTGTTCGTCCCAATTTCTCACCGATGCCTACCGCGTTCATTCCCGTTATGCCTTCATTCCCCTTGGTCGCGAAACAGCAAACAGAAAAAGGCTTTCGAAATCGAGGCTTCCGCAGGTTGCGGGGCTTGAAAAGCCTAGGTTGTAAATCGTCCCACATGTGTGTGTGTGTGTGGCACCATCGACGTGAGTCTATAAGGACGCTGGGCGTCTCCCGCCGAACCGGTCCGGCGGCGTATATAGACGCTACGGCGTCGGCGTCTGCAAAAATCGAACATCTATACTTGTAGAGTAGTGTGCGCAAGAAGTCGATCCGGGGTCGAGAGGTCACAGGTCAGGCGGGAGGCGCGGGAGAGTGTACGCGGGGGGAGGCATAGAATGTCCTCTGATGCCTCCCCCCTTCCCCGCCGAGCGAAGAGAAGGGGAGGTCACCTCTCTCCGATCAGGCCGGGCCCCTGCTGCTTGTGCTGCTGCTGCTGCTGCTGCTGATGAGGTTTTTTACGATATCCAACCCAGTTCGATAATTCTCCTCGCTCTCCTCCCCCTCCCTCCTATGTACGCGCCGGTTATGTACACGACGCCCGACACGGCGTCGCGGCGCGCTTCCAGCCGGGCAGGCCGCCTTCCGAAGCGATATTTCCAATCATCGGCATCGATGGGACGCCGATCGCGCGGAGTGGGGATGGGAGTAGACGCGGGAGGTTTTCCGATACCCGGTTTCCAGCCATCGGAGAGCCGGCAGACAGCGCCCAGGTTATGTACTCCCGATTTGGAGGGGGAGTGATGTGCCTCCCAATCGAAGGTCTCCGTGATTTCTCCTCGTGCCGATGGTCCTGCTCGCACTCCCGGGGAGAGCGATGCGATGCCGAAGGGAGGCGATAGCGGCGGAGGTGATGCTGCGGGGAGGTGATGCCGGGGCATCAGGCGATATGGCGATGGGAGACTTCGGCAGAGAGAAATTTCGGTTTTATGCGTCATTTGGGCGACGACCTGCATTGCTGGGGTATTTTTTCTCGCGCGCGAGAGCGTTCGAGGAGGAAGGGTGATGGAGGGGGGGGGGGGTGATGCCGGGTGAATTGAGTGGAGGCAGGGTGCGAGGCGCGGGGGGGTTGGAAAGCGGGACGATTTATAAGCGGCGTTGAAAAATTGTGTGCTTCGGGTTCGGGGATTGAAAATGGCGAGACGGCCATTTTGCGCGTCTGAATTGAGATGGAATCGATTGGGAGTGTGGGAGTATGATGTTTACTGCCAGAGCTTTCGACTATACTTTTAGCTTTACTTGGTTGAACGTCTTGAATAACGTCATTGCCATTAATATACTTGTCACATCAGTAAATCCTGATTTTTTGGTGGTAGAAGACGGGTAGCACATCAAGAATGAGGTTTAATTAGCATCTGTTTGCGAATCGAGGTTCCCACGAGGCCGTGCATCGCAGGGCAAGGTCCTTTGTGAGCTCGGAATTTTGTGAATTGTTTACCTAAACCTAATTCACCTGATTTTATTTTGTACTGTATGGAAACGATTTGTAATGATGATAAAAAAAATTCATCAGTGCTTCTTTCATCTACTTTTGCCAATGATATTCTTTCAAGTTCCTATACAGGGTGATTCACAACTTGTGACTTTCCTTTCACGGGTGAGCTCAGGATGTGCCAGAAAAACTATTTCTGAGGGAAAAAAGTTGAAAAAAAATCCTGAAATATTGACTTATTTGAACTCAACTTCGAAGAAAATTTTGGGGATCGTCGATGCAATGCCTCACGTGAATAATTCTAATCTGGTACTATGGAAACAATGGAAACATACTCAATAATGGTTGATCGAGAATAAGGTATTATTGTCAAGAATGACGTTAGTTGACCATTATTATTATTACCTATTCAACTAAAATTGACAAATAGCGGGTACAAATACAGTTAGATAGGTAACCCGAGTCGATAATTGCGACCCCGACCATCAACCAAACATAAAGGTCCTTACCTTATGTAATGGACAATAAGACGAGAGAAGGGAGTAAGTCGAGGCATCATCAGTTGAGGTTGTTACTGACAAATTATTTATTTTTACCTCCGATTATTGCTAAAGGAGGAGTGTTTACATAGAAACATTTTCGCTTATCGTTGAACTATTGTTGAATCGTATGTCTCATCAACATATAGAAAAATAAACCCATTAGTCCCACATATGTTTGGCAAATTTTCATTTTTTTTCCTCGTAAACCATATAGCTTTTTGAATTATTTTCAAGAACATGAAGTCAAGTTTTTGGGGCCCCATAACCCCTCGAAAGGAAAGTCATAAGTTGTGAATCACCCTGTATACTTTGTCGTGATGTGCCATTTTTGTCAACCTGATGGCAATAGTTAGGAGGTTCATAAGCAATTATACAGGCTGTCAATTTGGAAACTTACCACCTCCATTTATCTTGACATGAATTTTTACTTGACAGGTTGATTAATCCCCTTAGAGAACCATTATACAGTAATCTATATTGTTATAATTGGGTACTTCCGCAATAGCAATCAAGTTAGTATCTAAGTCAAATTCACTCACAATCGAGTAAATGTCTAAGTAAAATTCACTCACAGTCGAGTGAGTATATCTATACTTATTGAGTGAAATTCACTCACAATCGGAGTGAACGTTCACCAACTCTAGACTCAAGCTTAACTCTAGCTTTGAGTGAACGATGTCACTCCAACCCGTTCCCCTTTACTCGATCAAATGAGTACAAGTTTCCACTCAAAATGAGAGTGGATGCGATTCTACTCCGATTTTGCGTGAAATTTCACTAATTTTTTTCGTGTACAATTGTGAGGCCGATTGGCGTTTTGCTAAATTAATTTGTAGAGTCGTATTTCAATCAAGGCAGTTTTTTACATTTCGGAAAACAGACGTCGAGTGTAGGATGCATTTCATAATAAATATTATCGTATGTAATACCACAAGAGCTATGAGTTTTATCGATAAAATTTTCGAACTACCTCGAAAGCTTTGTTTTCAAGAAATTCACCGAGTGTGAAATGGTCACTTTATTATCTGAAAAAAAAACCCGACAGCGTAGCTGGAGGGTTTTTGCCTTTGATAATAAAGTGACCATTTCCACGAGTTGAATTGCTTAATGGAAACAAAGCTTGAGAAACAGTTCGAAAATTTTGATAAAACTCGTATTAGCTCGAGTGGTATTTGCGGAGAATATTCCACAAAACGTGAAAATCAAAATATAAAAACGTTTTGATTCCAAATTCACCCCATATCCAAAAATGGAATTGTTTTTTGGCGTTGTGACACTGTCATGCGGTCATGCTAATTCAATCAAGTTGCTTTGGAAATCAAGTGCACTTACAATCTAACAAACAGCTAATCTTTCAATTCCTATTGTGCTTCTCAACGTAAAAACGTCTTCCAAAGCTTTGCCATTCAAAAAACGAGACCACATTGGCCGCAAAATATAACCATAACCTTACAAAGTGATGAACTGGTCTTCTTTGTGGCTAGATCTGCGATTTTGTGCCCCGCGCGGATTGCGGATGTCATTCATTGTCAATGTGACAACTGCTGTGCAGGAGGGTGGCCTGGCCTGCCTTACATACGGCGACGTGCGGTGCCGTTGTGGCAAAAATAATAATAATGCGGCAATTATAACGAACAGAAATTACATAATGTTCCATGGATAATCATTGCAGATCAAAATTATTGTTACTTCTTTGAATCAGGAACTGCCTAAATGTGGTATTTCACAAATATAGTAAACTACATCTCACCTCTAGTTGGACACAAGGGATGAGTATATATACCGATTGCAATACTACAACTTTTGGAAGCGGTGTCACTGTGTGTAGGTGACGCTTGAAAGGCTTATAGCAGGCAGGATTTTGAGGAACTTTTTGAATGAAGTATAATGTTTATTTATAAAAAGGAAGGCATAGTTTTATCAGTATAAAACTGTACGAAGGTCGTGTTTTATCAGTATAAAACTGATTTCATTGGTTCAACTCGAAGGTTTCATACGTGTTGATTGGTCAGAAGTATGTTGTGTGGAATAGTCGAAATGAAATAATTGTCGGAAAACCGACGTCGGGTAAATTGATCATTTTCACCTGATCTGAGAAGAGTTCTGCCGACTCTGGGCTACAAGCGGGGACGGTATGAGCGAAAGAGCGAGTCAATTGGGTCAAAGAGTCCAACCGTGCGCGGGATAATCGTTTGCCGCCGAGCCGAAGCTTTGGGGTCATTTTCAAAAGTTCCGCAATCACTATTGACCCGTGGGTCGTACCAATGTGGAACTTTTGGTAAAAGAGATTTCAAGTTCTCCTCTGAATATACCCTTGGAGTCCTGCATCAAAAGCGAGTCTTCCTGGGTCAAAACACGAGTGAAAGGCCCTTCGGGTGGCAACGGCTAGGGGAAATTTTGAATATTCATAACGCCCGACTGGAACATGGTGGAAAATTGCAACTGCAGACTTAATTTGACTCTTTTGTTGTGTTGCTACTTGCCAAGTTTAGTTCCAATCCATCACATAGATTTCGAATATTTGAATGGTAAAGTTTTGAACTTTGACATTTTTTATTATTTGACAAATGACAGATATGTCATAACTTTCAAGTGGTTTCAATAGAGCTTTTCAAGGGCTTCAAAATGAGCTATCAATAATCAAAATCGTTACATCAAAATTTCCTGTCATTCACTGACAGTGATATTTCTCTGACAGATCACGCTGAGAAACTTATTTTCACCTTTCTACTATAGACCCTACGTGCATGCCAAATTTGGTCGGAATCGGTCGGACGGTATAGAAATAAATCGAGGGATAGACACACAGACGTTTAAGCTGGACCAGCCTGTATACAGAGTGTTCCGCAATTACGGTTACAAACTTCTTAGGGGAGATTTCCCATCAAAAATGGACAAGGAAAAAATATAACTTCGATGTCCTAAAATGCTCCGTTGAAGTTGAAGTTTCAAAATCGATTTTGACATAACTTTTAAAGGGTTCAATCGATTGTGCTCAAATTTGGACCAAAATTCACTGAGATAGGTCTCTATCGGAGGCTGCGTGAAGTTGGCTACACATATGAAGCACAAATAAAGCCAACTGGTGGAATGCTTAGTGCTTTGTGCTTCATTGTGCTTCAAACTGAAGCCCAGTCACACCTACGGTTCAGGAGATATAGGGCTCCAAAGTGCAGGGCTGGAAGTTGGCTACAGCTTTCTTGTTATTAGAGCACAAATGAAGCTGACTGGTGGAATCATTAGTGCTTCGTTAGTGCTTTATTGTGCTTCAAACTGGAGCCCAGCCACACCTACGGTACAAGAGATATGGGGCTCCAAAGTTCAAAGTGCAGGGCTGGAAGTTGGCTACAGCTTTTTGTTATTGAAGCACAAATGAAGCTAACTGGTGGAATCCTTAGTGCTTCATTACTTCATTAGTGCTCCATTGTGCTTCAAACTGGAGCCCAGCCACACCTACGGTTCAAGAGATATAGGGTTCCAGAGTGAAAAGTGCAGGGCTGGAAGTTGGCTACAGCTTTTGTTATTGAAGCACAAATGAAGCTAAATGGTGGAATCCTTAGTGCTTCGTTAGTGCCTCATTGTGCTTCAAACCGGAGCCCAGCCACACCTACTGTTCAGGAGATATAAGGCCCCAAAGTGCAGGGCTGGACGGGGAGGTTACACCTTTTTTTAAAAAATTGCCGGGAAGTATGAAAAATGGGCCAAACGTGAGCCTTCTAGCGCAACCCACCGTCACATTTGTCAAACTAAAATATGTAGGCTATCATCTAGCGAAAACCTGAGCTCAGTTTTTCTCTTTGCTGCATGCTACAGCGTGCGGCACCTCACGAGGTTGTGGTGGGCTGCAACCAACATTGCATCTGTGCTGCTATTTATTTTGCAGCCTGATGAAAGGAAGTTACCTACACTGATTTTGTGATAACAATTTAGGAGATCTAAGCTGAATCGCCTGAATATCTTTGTTGATTGCACATTTAGAGCTGATTAACAACCATTCAGCGAGAATTCAAGGTCAATTCGAGGTCTATGAACCGAGTAAATGCCCGGAAATGGTTTGCTAAATCCACCACTGAAGCGCTTCCAATTACCAGCAAAAGAAAAAATCGAGCTCAGGGTAACTATTCTTGAAAGTGTGCGAGAAACTCCCTGGGAGTAAAATACATTCTGCAGTACACTGATGTAACGAATGTTGCCTAAAATAGTGTTTTTTAGGTAACTTTTGCTGCAAAAGTGTAGCACGGATTATATAAAACTCCCATGGAGTTTCTCCCACACTTTCAGGAATAGCTACCCTGATTCGCTATTCTTAACTGTGGGAGGAAGTCCCTGGGAGTTTTATGCAATCCGCAGTACACTGATGTAACAAGAGTTGCCTAAAACCGTGTGAGATCGGTTCTCGCACACCTTGGGGTAGACGAGATATTTCCACAGGTTGCATATCATTATACGGCGTGAAGTGTCATGGCGGGCGGCGGCTTCGGAACAAGTTACGGGAGACGGACAACTGCAAAAGGAACCGAAGCGGCAATTTCTCCCGCACTTCAAGAATACATGTTTCGGACTGGCATGTGATTTTGTCACACGAAACACGAGTGGGTTCTATCTCACCCGTGTGCATGAGTTTCTCACACGATCCAAGAATAGCGGCCCAGGTTCCCGCCACATGATAGCCCACATATTTAAGTTTGGCAAATGAGACGGTGGGTTGCGCTCTAAAGAACCACGTTTAGGCCATTTTTGATATTTCCTGGTAATTTTTGAAAAGGGGCCGTAACCACCCCGTCAAGCCCTGCGCTTTGGGGCCTTATATCTCCTGCATCGTAGGTGTGACTGGGTTTTGGTTTGGAGCACAATGAGGCACTAATGGAGCATTAAGAATTTTACCAGTTAGCTTCATTCGTGCTTCAATAACAAAAAAGCTGTAGCCAACTTCCAGCCCTGCACTTTGCACTTTGGAGCCCTATATCTCTTAAGCCGTAGGTGTGGTTGGGCTCCAGTTTGAAGCACAATGAAGCATTAACGAAGCACCAAGGATTCCACCAGTAAGCTTCATTTGTGCTTCAATAACAAAAAAGCCGTAGCCAACTTCCAGCCCTGCACTTTGGGGCCCAATCTACTGAACCGTAGGAAAGCTGGGCTCCAGTTTGAAGCACAATGAAGCACAAACGAAGCATTAAGAATTCCACCAGTTGACTCCATTTGTGCTTCATATGTGTAGCCAACTTCCTGCACCTTCTATGGGACAGTAATAACGTGTTTCAAAAAAAATCTCAGAACCGTAGATAATGAGGGGTGTCCTCATGTTTCTTTCACTATATTTTACCTCCTCAGCTATTTTCACAAATTGCTCTGATTTTTAGATTCTACCTTCAATTTGGAAAAAAAAGTTGCTCCAGCAAAATGTTGATGAAAGGCTTCGTTTTCGAGATATTTGGGTTTGAAACTTTGGAAAACATCTCGAAATCGCCACTTTCAAAGGCCTAAAAAATAGAATGCAAAAAATGTCATGATTCCTCAGCAGATATAGGTCCTCTGGAATTTTCAAGATAATGAACCAACATTTTTTCTGAGAAATGAGAAGTTTTAAGGGGAACATTTTTTGGGCTTTTTAAAAGGCGTTGCTATTGTTCGATAGGGGCTTATTTGAGTTAACTTTGTTTCAAATTTGAACAACATCGGTTTATTGGTTCAAAAATTATGCAAAAAATCGATTTTAAGAAGTCAACTTGAACACCCGGTAACTTTTCAACGGAGCATTTTAGGACATCAAAGTTATATTTCTAGCCTAGTCCATTTTTGATGGGGAATCTCCCCTGGAAATTTGTAACCGTAATTGCGGAACACCTGTATATAACTGTATACATACATAGGTACATACACACAGACCGACCGACAAGGAAAGACAACATTTCTTTTTCGACAGATCTTGACGTTTTAGCATACGGAGAGTCCAAAAAACGCGATTTTTCGCGATCACCTTATTTTTCGAAGAATTCAATGAGGAGTAAAAGCGCTTTTAGGCTATGGATATGGGGCGAAAGCTTTGATTTGCTTGTGATTGCAATTGATTATACCTATAGGGTGATTTGTGTGAACTAGTTTTTTGTACGGAAGGCTAGGGCAAACCTAGTGGTTATTAGGAGTCGGAGCATTAGAGCACAAAGTTTCACGCGTACCATTATTATACTGATTCATATGAAAAAAGCAAGTTCGAGACTGAATTTTTACTGCGAAGCGAAACTATGCTCGACGAGTTGCCTTGGTAGCAGTTTTTTGCGTTCAATCTATCTCAAAAGATGAAATCAATACCGTGAACGATACTTTTTTCGCATTATCTCAACACGTCGAAGATGCGGGCGTAAAAAATCAGAGCATTGAGATCTTCGACCGAAACACCAGGTCACACCCTACCGCGTGCCGGCATAAGATTGGTTTTCGAATGGCGCCAACCCAATCGCTTCGAGGTCGCTCAGTTCGAGAACCGATCATCGGTCCGATCGGAATTCCCCACTATAACGTTCCAGAGGCGCGCTCTCACCACGCCGCAGGGCTCTCTCTCTCGCACCCGCAGGACGGCGCGCCGCCGAACCGAACGTTCGGCGGTATTGGATTTGCCCCTGCACCGGATTGGTCGCCTGCACGGCGCAGAATCGATACTTGGCAATTCTATTGCTATAGATGACTACCTATCGACGATATTCGACCAATACGGGACCTTTCGGTGCGCGATTACATAGCCGAGGCCGGGTGCCGCGCTGCACATCACGGCTCTCGGCCCAGGACTAGTACATAAGGCACGCACACGTACATAGGTATACGAGAGCCGGGCATACATAAGCCTTCGTTGTGCCTCTCTGTCCAATCGATCACTTCGAGAGCGGCGGAGGATGCGGCATTTTTGTGTATCATCATCGTCTTGCGTGTGTGTGTGTGTGTGCGGGAGATACGGGTGGGACACGCTCTGTACTCCGATGGCGCAACGTTGCCGAGTTCACACACGTAAATTTGTCATTTAATCTTCAGACCATACTCTTCCCCATAAAATATGCTTTGAAAATAATAGGAAGAGTAAAAAATATCAGTAATCCATTATTGCGTAACGCTAATTAGACGACGAGTCATTTGGCTACCGAAGACAAATCATTAGTAGTGCTTCCAATTCGATTACACACGCTATGAAATCACGTAGATATACTGTGGTGGGACTTATTGAGAATACATGAATCCACGATATGGAGGGCTGCTCCAGAAAACATTTTTACTGCAAGCAAATGGAGTCAACTGGTTCTTTCCCAACTAACTTCTTCAAACATTTCACCTTTTTCTTGTCAGTGCCTTCTCCGCTAGACACTGGACAATTTGTCGCAGACAATTCGTCGCCCAGACAATTCGTCGCCAAATTTTGTTTTGCCCTTGGCCTTACTTACTTACTTACTTGTCCTCTTCGCTCCCCTTGGAGCATGGGGCGGTCACAAATCGCCTCCATTTGTCCCTATTAGTGCTGCCGTCTAGAGTTAGACTTTCTAGACCTTTGTCTTGAAAAGGCGTCAAGACTTAGACAAGACCTCTAGAAACTCTTGTCTTGAAATTTCCAGACAAGACAAGAGTGAGGCTGTCAAGATCAAGAGTCTTGATTAGACTCTTGAAAAAGTAAAATTGAAAAAATATCAGATTTATTTCTCTCCGTCGATTGTTCTTATTTTCTACTGAATGTGTTATTAGCTTGGAGATTTCTTACAGAATTTATTGAAAACATAAAATAACATAAATAAGGGTAAACGCTATAACAAAACGCTATTCAAAACTGTATCTACTTGAAATGAAAATGATTTCAATGGCAAAGTACCAAGATGACTATAGACGATATAAAATATCTCGCCTCAAAAGTCCCTACTTTTTTCAGAAAAAAATCTGAGAATATAGGTGTTTAAATTGAGAGAATAATGAAGCAGTAAACCTCTTTTGCGCTTGCGCACTAGGCAGGCCATCATGTCATTATGCATTGACCGTTGTTGTCATCTGATAGGCAGTCTACAGTCCATAAATATTCACTAGTTATGATTAAAAATTAGGAAAAACAAAACAACACCTAGAAGCATCTTTCTGTATACTTATTGTGAATTTTATATATCAGAAGACAATTTGATTTTCGGTTTGTGGTGGCAGTTTAATATAAATCTATCAATTTTGCATCAGAGAACGGGTAAACGTTGCCAGGGAGATGCCATGTCGAATTATGGTCATGTCTTGTGATTATATATTCACACAAAATCTCTTTCAGACTTTGTATGTCTCTACTGTTTTTTTCCGGTACTCATGCGAAAGTTCCGTCCAAGCGATTTTTTTCAAGGGCTGCTCCAACATCATCATTTCTACCTCTCCAAAAAATAGCTGCGCCTTCTCAGATCGCAACTACCAAGAAATTAGGTAGCTCGATGAGGCTTTTCGTCAATAGCTGCGAAACAAAGTGTTTCTAGCCAATAAAACGAAAATGATTCAGCCAACATGCTGCTGCCAGATATATCCTTCAAATGTACCAAGGCAAAATACCTATCAAGCTGGTGTTCTTTTCGCAACTTGAGTGAACTTACTCTTCTTGTCCGCGTCAGGTTGACACAAGCGGGAACCTGACACAGGTCGGCAAATAATCGGTCTATTTTCGACAAAAATTTATGACCACGTCTTCACCACGACATCTGGGAACTCCGAGTCCTGCTTAAGTCTAATTATTTACATTTCTTTGTTCAGCAGCAATGTCGAACACCAAACAGCTAAAAAATAATGCTGAAGTTGATTGTTTAGCTTTTTTTTTACTGTAACTCTTCCGTTGACTGTTTCTTGACGTTCATGTGGCAACCTGGTATTGTTCTTGGCTTGCTTATTCACTCGATTCGAGCCGATGAACTGCAGTGAGTTAAATTTCTATATCCTTTCCCGGTGCCAGATTTTCTGAGTACTTTTTTTTTTCTCTTAAATTTTTTACGACGCTTCGACTGCAGTGGTCATTAGCGCCGGCCGTATCTTGAGAGTTTTGTGTATTTTGATTATTTTGTTGCAGTGGTGAAATGAGGCATCTACTTTTTCAAATGAACAGTAGTTGACTATATTCATTCAGGCATCAACTACGGCTATGAAATTGTATCTTGTCATTTTATATAAGACTCCATTGTAGAAATACCTCTACTAACAGGTCGGGGGGTGTTTCTTCCAAGTTTCACACCTATGATGAATTTCAGTGTCAATAAAAGTGGGTCTTTGTTTCAAAATTTGAACTTGAGTATACCCGAGTAGAATATTTAATTGAAGCGCAGTCTCTATTCGAAAGGTACTCCTTGCTATGCTCCTCACAGTTTCTCTATTTTTCTTGCTAAATGATGTTTATATTTCTGTCACGTATTTTTCTTGGGAAAAGGGGTTTTATAGTAATGTATTTCAAGAGTCTATATAGACTCTTGAAAAATTTCCATCAAGAGTTAAGAGTCTTGTCTTGAAATTTTGAGATTATCTTGATATTTCAAGACAAGACAAGAGTGGGGCAACTCTTGTCTTGTCTTGTCTAGACGGCAATACTAGTCCCTATTCCTCGCTAATTTTTTCATCTCCACCCATGAAACGTTCTGTTTCGCCATCTCGTCCATAACACATCTTCGCCTTGTTTGCATGGGGCGCCCTTCACTTCTTTTGCCTGCCGGATTCCATTCTAGACTTTGCCTGGTGATATCCTCTTCGTCTTTCCTCAGTGCATGTCCAATCCATTCCCATTTTCGGCGTTTTATTGTAACTTCTACAGGTTCTTGCTTTGTCCTTTCCCATGGTTCTACGTTTGAGATTTTCTCTGGCCAGAATATTTTGAGAATTTCCCTCAAACATTTGTTTATGAACGTTCGCACCATCCACATGTTCTTTTGAGTGGTTCTCTATGTTTCTGCGCCATACAATAATACACTTTTAACACTAGTATTGAAAAGTCTCAGCTTGGTTTGTTTCGACATGTTATTATTACTCCAAATACCCCTCAGACTATAGAAAACATACTGTGCTTTGTGAATTTTTGCTCTTATATCTTCCTCCGTTCCACTAGCATTACTAATAACACTTCCCAAGTACGAAAACTTTTTCACCCGCTCGAGTTCATCATCATACAGGCTTATAGGTTCCTCCGCTGCGTTGATCGTCAAAATCTTGGTTTTTCTCACCATCCTTTGCATTTTCTCTATTATAGGACTTCTCTTCTCTGAGAGGAGGCAAATGTCGTCCGCGAAGTCAAGGTCCTCTAGCTGCTCAAAGACGTTCCACTGTATGCCAGTTTTACCTCAGCTGGTTCTTTTCAGTACCCAATCCATGACAAGAAACAGCATTGGGGATGAAATGCAACCTTGCCTTACACCACTTGTGGTTTCCACTTTCTCTGAGACGAGACGGTGCCATTGTGTAGTATCTTCACACAAAAACCCTCATATAACTGTTTGATCATTGGTATGATTTTTTGAGGCACTCCATAATTTCAAAGTATTTTCCACATTACATTTCTAGTCACACTATCGAATGCACTCTCAAAATCCACGAAATTTATACACAAGCGGCTGTTCAATTCTATACTTTGTTCCACTATTATACAAAGACTGGCTATGTGGTCCGTACAAGATCTACCGGCTCTAAAACCTGCTTGGTTAGGTCTAAGTGCGTCATCTATTCCATTTTTCGTCCGCTCCAGAAATATTCTTGATAGGATTTTACTAACTACACTCATCAATAGAGTTATTGGTCTCCAGTTTCCACACTCAGTCAAATCTCCCTTCTTTGGTATTTTCAGCAATAGACCCTCTTTCCATTCATTTGGTATTCTCTCCCTCTTCCATATTTCATTCAGTAGTTCATGCAGAGTTTCCACAGATGTCTCCTCATCAGCTTTTAGTAGTTCCGATGTGATGCTATCAGTGCCGGCCGCTTTTCCATTCTTCAGGTATCGTATTGAAGCCAATATTTCACTCATCCTCTCTATCTCTCCCTCATTATTCACGTCAAGTTCTTCTACGCCTTCATTGACCTCAATCCCTTCTCCGTCATTAGTGCCTTTGTTGTACACTTCCTTGGAGTATTCTGTCCAGCTTGTTATGATCTCGTTTTCTTTCTTCAACAATTTTCCGTTTTTATCTCTTACATGGTCTACATTTACTTTTCTGGCTTAGGAAAATTTTCCAATTCTCTCGTACATTGTTCTCGTGTCATTTTCCTTCATTGCATCCTCGGCAGCTGTCATCATCTCATTTCGATATTTTTTTTTTGATTTCGTCGTGCACTTCTTTTAACTTCTTTGTTTTCAGCTATATATAATTCTCTCAGATTATTTTCTTCCTCCTTGTTGTTCACGTTCAACATTTTCAGTTTGATCTCTTTACGTTCTTCCACTTGTCGCCAGGTATCACTTGCCATCCATCCTTTTATTTCTCTTCTCCTAGCACCAAGCGTCTCTCCTGCTGTTAAGTTGAACATGGCCTTGCATCGCTGCCACAACTTCTCCACTTTTTCTTCACTCTCTATCGTTTCACATTTCATTCTGTCATTTTTTGCTTGACCATCTTTCTGCCTCAGCTTTCCACTGAACTTTGCCGCTACCTTTTCTTCCTTAAGCCATTGACTATTATACATTGTTCGTTTACTTTGTATCCGTTTTTGTGCCGTCAGTTTAACTTCCAGTATCCCCATCAAGAGCATGTGGTCGGATCCTACATCAGCGCCTCTCATTGCTCGGGTATCCAAAAGCGACCTTCTCCACCTTCTCGAAATAGCGATATGATCAATTTGATTTCGTACTTCTCCATTCGGTGGAACCTATGTTATCTTATGCATCTGCTTGTGTTGGAATATACTGCCGCCTATCACAAGATTGTTTCGGGAACAGAAGTCGACAAATAATTCTCAATTTTCATTAATTTCACTAAGTTTTTCTGTTCCCATCACCATTCCCTTCCAATGTTGTTACTTCCTATTTTGGCATTCATATCTCCCATAATCACAATATCTCTCTTGTAGCATTCGTCATATTGTCAAGAATATGACAGAAGTGCCATAGGGGAAAGGCTCATCCCTTGAGTACGAATTATTTTATTAGGTATAAATTATAATAAATCATTAATCATCTTCAGCAAAAAGAACAAGGTGCCACAGGAATGCTGATACTGCAAACGATGCGCTTTGCAGTTTATGTCTCGTGTGGTACTAAGTTCACCTGCACCAGGAAACGGGCATCAATCTGATTGGTCTACGATGTTTCCTGTTGCCTATAAATCTAGTAGTATCCATAGCTCTTCATCGAATTCATTTTTGTAATTGCGGCGGGCCGCTGTGCCCGTCTGCGTCTAAATTAATCATTAATTGTTTATTTTATCATCACCTTTATTGTTATACGGCGGATTGTGTTTGGGCTTATCTTCATGTTGTCTCGGGTGTCGTTGTGAAATTAATGTGTGTTAATAAAAGAATGTAAAACTTCATCGTGTGCTCTTCCAAACCTTCCACCCTGCTTGCAAACACCAGCCCCCAAGAAAGTCAGGAAGGGCAACCTAAACCCTTCCCGACAATATGTGGTTTGGAGTTGCTCGTAGAATCCTTCTTTCTCCTTTTCGGTCTTATCGTTGGTTGGAGCGTATACATTTATTATGCTGATATTATGGAATCTGGATTTGAACCTAGCTGTGATGATTCTTTCAGACACTGGTTCCCATTCCAGTAATGCTCACTCGGCATCTTTGTCCAACATAAAGGCTTCTCCCCTGGTGTGGTCTGCTTCATCGTGTTTGTATCCAGAGTATATCAGAGTTTTCCCTGCCTGAAGAAAAAATTTTCCAGATCCTTTCCATCGTGTTTCGCTTAGTCCCAAAATTTCAACTCCATAGTTATTCATTTCTGATATCACTTGATTTGCTTTGGATGTCTCATACATTGTCCTTACGTTCCACGATGCTATGTGTATCCGTTTTCTCGTGTCCATAATACAAGCGTGGTTCGTCATTGTTGTTTCAGTCCGATTTCCGAGGCTTTTAGTGACCGTTTCTTTAGCGATGACTTTTTTACGTGGTAGTTTGCTAACCCTAAGCACAACCCTCCTCCTTTTTCAGCCGGGCTTGGGACCGTCCTTGGCGGAGTTTGCCCTTGGCCTTAGCTCACTAATCCGTTTTGTGTTGAGCTCCCCAGCATTTCTCTGTATAGCTTACGGAGCTCCAGCGGCCCCCTTTGCCCTTATGTATCGTTTGGAGCCCTGATGAGCTCCCTTATGTTTTTCGTAGCTTTCAGAATTCCAGTGAGCCCCCTTGTTGCCCTAGTGGCCCTTTAAGAGGCCCCTTGTCTCTTCAACATCTTTTGAAGCTCTGCTAAGCCCCATAGCATTTTTTCGTGGCTCACAGAGCTCTATCGGCCTGCTTGTGTCCTCATGAGCCCCCTTTTTTCGTGGTTTTCAAAATTCCTACGAGCCTCGTTGTGTCTCCTCGCGTTGTTAGAGGCCTTAATGGCCCTCCAAGGGCCTTCTTGTTTCTTCAACGTCTATTGAAGTCCTGCTGAGCACCCTAGCATTTTTCCGTAGCTTACGGAGTTTTACCGAGCCCCCTTGTGCCCTCATGTATCGTTTGGAGCCCTGATGGCACATTAATTTTTTTGTAGCTTCAAAGTTCTTGTGAGCCCTTTTGTGCCTTCTTGCGTCGTACGAGGTTCTAGTTGCCCTCCAAGGGCCCCCTTGTTTCTTCAATGTCTTTTGAAGCCGTGCTGAGCCCTCTGGCGTTTTCCCGTTGCTTACGGAGTTCTATTGCCCCCCCTCCTCGTTTGGAGCCCCGATGAGCCCCCTTATTTTTTTATAACTTTCACAGTTCCAGTGAGCCCCCTTGTGTCTTCTTGCGTTATTAAAGGCCCTAGTGCCGCCCTGAGGGCCTCCTTGTTTCTTCAACGTCTTTTGAGGCCCCGCTGAGCCCCCTCCTCTTTCTCTGTGTCTTTTGGAGCATTAGTAGGTTCCTTGTGTTTTCATGTGATATTCAAAGCCCTATCGGCTCTCTCAAGTCCGAAAGTGTAGTTTGGAGCTCTAATTAGCCCCCTCATGTTATTTCACAGCCAGAAATCAGAATTCAAGCAAGCTCCATTTTACCTTTTTGTTATACAGAGCTTGATTGGACCCCCCTTGCTTCTTAAACGTGTTTTGAAGCCCTGCTGAGCCCCCTCTCATTTCCCCTGACTTTTGCTGCATTAATAGGCACCTTGTGTTTTCATGTGATGTTCGGAGCTCTATCAAGCCCCCTTGTGTTCTCAAGTGCAGTTTAGGACCCTAATTAGCTCACTTGTTTTTTCTTGACTTTCAGAGTATCACCGTACACTCCCTATTGCATTCTTTGGTTATATAGAGCTTCTTTAGACCCCTTTGTGTCATCAATATCGTTTGAAACTCAGCTGAGCCCCCTGGCACTTTTCCAGGGCCTTCGGAGCTCTATTCGCTATCTTTTGTCCTCATGTGTCATTTGGAGCCCTGATGAGTCCTTTGTGTTTTTTTTGGTGGCTTTAAGAATTCCACTAAGCTCCCTTGTGCCTTCTCAAGTTGGTGGACTTTCAGAGCATTAGTGGAGTCTCATGTGCCTTCATGTCATATTCGGAACCCAATTGGACCCCCTTGTTTCTATTTTTTTGAGCCCTTTTGAGCTCCCTTGTAGCTATGTGTGATAAGTCCCCTTACCTTGGAACCCTTACGAGCCTTACTGACTTCTTCCTGCTTATTTTTTGGTTCTCCTGCGAATGTTCCGTGCGACTGATACTTGTCCGGCCACGCCTCAAGAATTGTCGTTCCTCTTGCGATGAATTGTCCGTGCGACGAATTGTCCATGCGACGAATTGTCCTAGAACCGGACAGGGACCGTGAGAATATCAATAATCCATCAAAACGCAACACTAATTAGAAGACGAGTGATTTGGCTATCCAACAAGAACCATTAGATTTTGCTCAAAATTCGATTCCATACTCCTTGAAATTACATACAGCACTCTGACGATTTCCTGGAAATACACAACACGAACCCATTTCCAGCAAACATTTTTTCTTGGTGCCTCGCGGCCGAATTAACCCTAATTCATTAATCAGATGATGATTTTTTCGCGCAAGCAAGCCCCACACACACACACACATAATCCTGCGTTCGCATATACATATAATTAATTTAAATTTTTTACCCCGGTGAACCCGTGGGCGCCTTTCGCATAAGTATTTTTTTTTCGGTGCGTGTACGTAGGTATAAGATAAAAGCTCCCGGACCCAGAGGCTTCGAAAAGAGAAACAGCGAAGCAAAAACTCAAAAAGCCAGCCACACATACATTTCATTTATTTTTTGCAAGACGCAGCTCTGACGTCACGCGATTGATTTGCCCAGAAGAGAACGCGAGAACGCCCGATTGCCTGGCGTGTCATCTTCGCAGTTGCCTTTTTCATATGCCGTATATATTGTATAATATGTATATTATGTATAAGCGAGCACAACATCGGAGAGAAGAGACCGTGCGGAGGAGAGCGCGACCCGAGAGAGCCATACAATATCGATTTTGTACATCACGTCTGCTGCGCTTTTCTAGCTTTTATTAATCCGTTTCTACAAATTACGCGGCGCTTCTCGTGCTTCTGCTGCCACCGGCTACAGCTCAAAGCTTTCGTTATTGTGTCGAAGACGCCGGTCCAACCGAACAAGAAAAAAAATCCAATTTTTGCACGAGCTTTTTCAACTTTGGTGCGTTTCGAAACTCGATTTAAGCAAGTCAAAAACGTCGGTGCCGGAGCTGAGTACAAAGTCGTGTCGTGTCCATAATACGATGGAATTTATCAACTCGCAGAGTGTTAACTTTATAATGTGCGTCCAGGAGCAGTTTACGAGCTAATTTTGTCGCGTCATTAGTTGTGTACGCCTCCATAAACATTCACTGTGGATGGTGTGCCGAATGACCGTTACGAATTTGGAGCCGGAATCGTGGTCGATTAGTTTTTTCTAATTGATATAGCGCCTATGTTGATTTTTTGTGGAGACTTCTGATGAGTGGAATACGCTTGGCGTAGAACTATAACATGACTCAAGCTTCAAACTTTCGTGGAGAAACTGAAGGAAGCTGGTAATTCGAAAAAATCAGAAAAACGTAGGTTGAACCACAAAATAAGGAGTTTCCAAAGATTTTTCCTGTTTTTGTTCTGCGATCAATCAATGAGCTCCTCTAGAAAAAGCAAAATTGTAGTTCAGGATGGTACCAAGCACCAATGGCAGAAACAAACCCATTTAAAAGTGAATTTTCGGTTTTCTTACAATCAAAAAATTGCTCCTATAAGCACAAATAATTTTTGCAGCAACTTTTGACCATGGGAATACGTCCAGCGCACAACTATAACACGGTTGAAGCTTCAAACTTGCCTGGAGAAACTAAGGGAAGCTTGGGATTCGTAAAAATCAGAAAAACGTAGGTAGAACCACAAAATACAGAGATTTGAAGATTTTTTCTTGTTTTTGTTTCGCGATCAAGCAACCAATTCCATTAGAATTAGCGAAATCGTAGTTTCGGCGATACCAAGCACCAATGGCAGAAACAAACCCACCCAGAAGCAGATTTTTCTGGTTTTCTGATGAAAACAACTGCTCTAAAAATACGAGCAATTTTTAGCAGCAACTTTCAACAATGAGAATAGGTCCAGCGCACAACCATAACAGAGTTCAGGCTTTAAACTCTCCTAGAAAAACTAAGAGAAACTGGAAAATCATGAGAGTCGGGAAAAAAAGACGTAGGTTGAAGAACCAAAAACAGAATTTCAAGAAACTTCCCTGTTTTTTTTTGTGTCAAACTAAGTGAATTTACTGAAATGTGGAAAATTTGTGCCTGGAGACGAGACCAAGCAACGATACCACCCAGCCAGAAGCCGATTTTTGGTATTCCATATCCTCAGAGCAATTCTTTTGAAAACTACTGCAACAAACCTCAATTTTCCAAGTCAAAACTTTCTTAGAAACCATTTTCCATCATCTCCGATCATTTGGTCAACTTTTTTGAAGAAGCTCAAGAAACAATTCGTAGTTTTTTCGAAATTCACCCTTGAGAACAATACAAATTCTTTTTTGCGATTTTTTATTTCAAATGAGCTTGACGCACAACAACTATGAAACGTTTTGAGCTATAAATCCACTCAGAGCAACAACAGAACGCCGGAAAATAGCTCGAATAAAAAAAAACCGTAGGTTGAACCATCAAAAACAGAACTTTATTTTTCCTTAGTTTTTTGCGAAAAATCAATCAATGTAACTAGATAATAGCTATTTACGATACGAGTGTTAAAAGTGACAGGTATCATTTTGTGAGCGGGGACGCTTGCGAAACGAGCATTAGCGAGTAGAGCAACCCCGCGAACAAAATAAGACACTTTTAACGCGTGTGTCGTACAGGATTTTATCTACAATGGTCTTTGAAATGTTTGGTAAATGTCAGAATTTATTGAAAATATGACAGGAATGCGCAGAATCATCATTTTCTCACGTCGCCCATGACGACGTGCTAAAAGTGACGGGTATTATTTAACGCTTGTAGATAAAGGAAGATTCATAGTTTGTCATGGAACCAAATACCGGCACCAGAGACAAACTCATCTGGAATCTGATTCTTGTAGGAGCATAGCATGCGAAAGCTTCTTCAAAAACTGCTTCAGTATTAGCCCAAATTTTCAAACTTGAGTTATATTTCAACTTGATCAAATCTTCTTTGTGAAGAAAATCTTTCGAACGAAACAAAAATCCGGCTTTTTCTTCCGAAAAATTGCTACCAAATACAAATTCATTTCTTTGTCGCAAAGAGAATAAGGCTTGCCGTGTAGCAATAACACGTCCCAAGCTTTAAGCTTACTCAGGGAGACTACAAAAAGCCGGAAGATGGTTCAGATCAGAAAAACGTAGGTTGAACCATCAAAAACAGAGTTTCGTTTCGGGATGTTTTCCCAATTTTTTCGCGCTGACCCAATCAACTCCGCTAGAAATCAGAGAACCTGCAGCTGAAGCGAGACCAAGCTTCAATTGAGCCAAGAATACCTTTAAAACTTCTTCTAGGTGAAATTTATTTAAACTGATTCAAAAAAGACCAACAAAATTTTTATCCTGACATTCAATGAAGGGAATCTGCTTGGCACACAAATATAACACGTTTTACGCTTCAAACTCGCCCACAGAAACTACAGGAAGCTGAGAAGTCGTTCAAATCAACAAACCGAAGGTTGAACCATCCAAAACAGAAATTCGAGGATTTTTCCTAGCTTTTTTGCACCAGCCTGATCAAAATAACTGGAGATCATCAAACTCGCAGTTGAGACCAAACTGAGATCAAATGAAACAGGTCAACGGTGACAAGTTTCAGCGCAGATGACAACTCTTTTGAATTGATACACATTGAAAAAATGGTGAGTAATTTTTCAAAGCACTTTTTATAGGATGGATTATGATTGGCGCTCAATTGTAACACGTTTCAACTTTTCAACTTGACTACGGAAACTAAAGAAAGCCTGGAACTCGTGAAAATCATTGAACCGGAGGTTGAACCATCCAAAACAGAAGTTGAGGATTTTTTATAGTTTTGTCACGTCAAGTCGATCAGCTCGACTCGAGATGCGAGGAATTGTAGTTCGCGACTAGACTAAGCACCGGTGCCAGTCACAAAGTCACCCAAAAGTCGCTTTATTCAGCTTTTTGTTCATCTAATCTAATCAACTGTTCCAACTATGCCAGGGTTCCTTCAACGTAGCAATTCGGCGACAATACGCCAGTAATTATAGCCTTCCAGTTGTTTTGCGTCAGCCCCAAAATCAAATTTGATCAAGAAAACGGTTACAAACCTTAGTGTAGAGGACAGTTATTATTCAACAAAATCAACAAACCGAAGGTGGAACCATACAAAACAGAAGTTGAGGATTTTTTCTCGGTTTCTTAGCGTCAAATCGATCAACTCGACTGGAAATGCAGGAAATTGTAATTTGCGACTGGACCAAGCACTCATGCCAGTCACAAACTCACTCTAAAGTCGCCTTTTCCCGGTTCTTGCTCATCTGATGAAGTCAACTGTTCCAACTATGCCAGCGTTACCTCAACGTAGCAACTTGGCGACTATACGCCAGATATAGCCTTCCAGTTGTTTCGTTCCATCCCCAAGATCGACCCTTATCAAGAAAACGGTTACAAGTCTTAGTGCAGATGACAATTATTTTTATTTGATACTCAAAAAGCGAAGAGCAAATTTCCCAAAGCAATGTTCAATAAATGAATTACAATTGACGCCCAACTATAACACGTTTCTAGCCTTCATATTCCCTAGGAAGACTGAAGAGAGCCCAGAAATCGCGAAAATCAACAAACCGAAGGTGGAACCATACAAAACAGAAGTTGAGGATTTTTTCTTGGTTTCTTAGCGTCAAATCGATCCACTGGACTGGAAATGCGGGAAATTGTAATTTGCGACTGGACCAAGAACTCATGCCAGTCACAAACTCACCCTGAAGTCGCTTTCTCCCGGTTCTTGCTCATCTAGTCGAATTAACTGTTCCAACTATGCCAGCGTTACCTCAACGTAGAAACTCGGCGAATATACGCCAGTTATAGCCTTCCAGTTGTTTTGCGTCAGCCCCAAGATCGAATTCAATCAAGAAAACGGTCACAAGTCTTAGCGCAGATGACAATTATTTCCAATTGATACTCGAAAAGCGATGAGCAAATTTCCCAAAGCAATGTTCAATGAATGAATTACAATTAGCGCCCAACTATAACACGTTTCTAGCCTCCATATTGCCTAGGAAGACTGAAGAAAGCCCAGAAATCGCGAAAATCAACAAACCGAAGGTGGAACCATACAAAACAGAGGTCGAGGATTTTTTCTCGGTTTCTTAGCGTCAAATCGATCAACTCGACTTGAAATGCGGAAAATTGTAGTTTTTGACTAGACCAAGCACCCATGTCAGTCACAAACTCACCCTGAAGTCGCTTTGTCCCGGTTCTTGCTCATCCAATAAAATTAGCTGTTTCAACTATGCCAGCGTTACATCATCGTAGCAACTCGGCGACTATACGCCAGATATAGCCTTCCAGTTGTTTTGTTTCATCCCCAAGATCGAACTTGATCAAGGAAACGGTTACAAGTCTTAGCGCAGATGACAATTATTTTTATTTGATACTCGAAAAGCGATGAGCTGTTTTCCAAAGCAATTTTCAACGGATGGATTACAGTTGGCGCCTTACTATAACACGTTTCAAGCCGTCAATCTGCTTAAGGAAACTGAAGAAAGCCCAGAAATCGCGAAAATCAACAAACCAAAGGTGGAACCATACAAAACAGTAGTTGAGGATTTTTTCTTGGTTTCTTAGCGTCAAGTCGATCAGCTCGACTTGAAATGCGGAAAATTGTAGTTTTTGACTAGACCAAGCACCCATGCCAGTCACTAACTCACCCTGAAGTCGCTTTTTCCCGATTCTTGCTCATCTGATAAAATCAACTGTTCCAACTATGACAGCGTTACCTCAACGTAGCAACTCGGCGACTATACGTCAGTTATAGCCTTCCAGTTGTTTTGTTTCATCCCCAAGATCGAACCTGATCAAGAAAACGGTTACAAGTCTCAACGCAGATGACAATTATTTTTATTTGATACTCGAAAAGCGATGAGCAAATTTCCCAAAGCAATGTTCAATGAATGAATTGCAATTGGCGCCCAACTATAACACGTTTCTAGCCTTCATAGTGCCTAGGAAGACTAAAGAAAGCCCAGAAATTGCGAAAATCAACAAACCGAAGGTGCAACCATACAAAACGGAAGTTGAGGATTTTTTCTCGGTTTCTCAGCGTCAAATCGATCAACTCGACGGGAAATGCGGGAATTTGTAGTTTGCGACTGAACCAAGCACTCATGCCAGTCACAAACTCACTCTAAAGTCGCCTTTTCCCGGTTCTTGCTCCTCTAATCAAATCAACTGTTCCAACTATGCCAGTGTTACCTTAACGTAGCAACTCGGCGACTATACGCCAGATATAGCCTTCCAGTTGTTTTGTTTCATCTCCAAGATCAAACTTAATCAAGAAAACGGTTACAAGTCTTAGCGCAGATGACAGTTATTTTTATTTGATACTCGAAAAGCGATGAGCTGTTTTCCAAAGCAATTTTCAATAGATGGATTACAGTTGGCGCCTTACTATAACACGTTTCAAGCTGTCAATCTGCTTAAGGAAACTGAAGAAAGCCTAGAAATCGTGAAAATCAACAAACCGGAGGTGGAACCATACAAAACAAAAGTTGAGGATTTTTTCTCGGTTTCTTCGCGTCAAGTCGATCAGCTCGACTCGAAATCTCAAAATGCGAGAAATTGTAGTTTGCGACTAGACCAAGCACCGGTTCCAGTCACAAACTCACCCAAAAATCGCTTTGTTCAGGTTCTTCCTCATCTAATCTAATCAACTGTTCCAACTATGCCAGCGTTACCTCAACGTAGCAACTCGGCGACTATACGCCAATTATAGCCTTCCAGTTCTTTTGCGTCAGCCCCAAGATTGAACTCGATCAAGGAAACGGGTACAGGTCTTGGCGCAGATGACAATTATCTCTAATTGATAATCGAAAAACGGTAAGCGATTTTCCATGGAAATTTTCAACGGATGGATTCGAATTGGCGCCCAACCATAACACGTTTGAAGCCTTCAACTTGCCTAGGGAAACTGAAGAGAGCCTGGAAGTCGTGAAAATCAACAAACCGGAGGTAGAACCATCCAAAACAGGAGTTGAGGATTTTTTCTTGGTTTGTTCACGTCAAGTCGATCAATCCGACTGGAAATGTAGAAAATTGTAGTTTGCGACTAGACCAAGCACCGATGCCAGTCACAAACTCACTCCAAATCGCTTCTATACAGTTCTTGTTTATCTACATAGTCAAATTAACTGCTTCAACTGCGCCAGCGTTACCTCAGCGTTAACATAGCAACTCGGCGACTATACGTCAGTTATGTTGTTGTGTGCTAGTTCACCATGCATATCTTTGATTCATTCAAGTTTTTTTTTAGCAATTTCAGCGAGCAGTAAATCACTGACGCTCCTGCGGAAACTTGACTGAAATCAGTTTGCGTGTAGACGACCAAGCAGAGAGGCGAGGGCATAAAAGTGTACGAGAAATCAGCTGGCGAATGCAAGCAACCACACTGTGCTATACACACACACACGCATACACACAGAGAAGTTGGAGAGGAGGGTGGTTAGTGCAAGCCATAGCCGGCTTCCCGCACACACACATACAAACACACGCACACTTGATGCACTTGACCCAGTCATGGGGGTGATGCCCGAATTGGGTCATTACGGCGAATGGGGTGTCCATTACGTCGCCCCCACGTACTGCACAACGCGGCGCTCTCGGTATCGCAGGCGGCCATGGGGGAGTGTATAGGTGGATCGCCCCGCAAAAATGCCGAAAGAGGGTCCTCTCCGGATTCCGGATTACCCTTTCAATTATCCCTCGCGTTCACTTTTTCCTGTCTGTTATTTTTTGTTTCCTTTGCAATCGTAGCGAATGGTGACCGAAAATGTGGATGTTAGGGATAATTTTGAGAAGCGTGATCATAAGCTGCATACGCATGGTATCTTAAGGTTAGCGATTGATACTGGATCGGTACAAGACAAAAGAGAACAACCGTTTCAAAACCACACATCGTTTGCTGTTGGAACTTCAAGTGTTAGTGTTTCGCCTTTAGCTGACGGCTCTCCAGTGCGGATCAAGTGCCGATCAATAATAATCAGGATTAACTGAATATAGCTGACGGTAAATAGAGAGGGAAGCATCAGGTATAAAAATATGTTATGACTCCCATGAGACACGAAGTACTCGCAACGTATTTACTAGCATAGGAGAATAAAGGAACGTTATCCACTTTTGAAATAATTCGCATCGATTTTGCACACTACCATGTAACTGTGCCCATAAAAAGCAAAGAAAAAAACTGAGGTGATGTGAACCAAAAAAAAATTGGGAGGGAAAAACGACAAACTAAAATGATGCGCCAGCCGAAGCTGTATACGCGGGACGACAGATACACGAAGAGGATGTACCGGGAGGAGACCGATGTGGTCGTGTTGTTTAGGTTTTCTCCTCGGCGAGTATTGATCGAAGAGCTACTCTCTCTACTACTGTTTGATCAGACCGGGACCGTCCATCTGATCTGATGCTGCCGCCGACTACACTCCCCCTCCCCGCCGCGCCACTTTTCTCCCGTTGCCACCCCCCTTCGCGTCCCCCGCCTCGTCCCGCCGCAGAGTGACGCGGGGGCGAGGAGAGACAAGCGGGACAGAGGGGGCGGGGGGGCAGAAGCACACATATATGCCTTCCTGCCACAGCCGCCTCCACGCCTTTTATATTCCCGATTCCTGTGCCGCGACCTACTTATTGGCCGGTCGCAGTAGGCGGCGTGTAGCAAATATCGATGCGAATGGCGATGCTGTTTTGTTTGGACGCGCGGTGCAGGGTAGAGCCGTGCACCCAACAAAAAAAAAGTGAACAGCATCCCGAGCGAGCTGCCCGGGATATAAAAGAAGGCGGGTAGCGGGGAAGGGACGGTTTTTTTCGTCTTCACTCTGCTTGAAATATGCTAACGAAGCTGCGCTTGTAGAACACGGTGGTAAACAAGCGAACACTCTGGAATACATTGGAATAGTTTTTGGATAAATGCTGCTAAAAGAACTAGTTTTTATCGGGTATAAGAACTAGTTTTATGTTGTGAGAGAACTAGCTTTTATAATGCAAACTAACCAAGCTCTGTATGGTAAGAGAAGTCGTTTTTATACTGTTAAAGGATCAGTCTTGCTAGAGTAGAAAAGTTACCGTAGCAAGTTTGAGCTGAGGTACCACTTGCAGGTCAGTTTGCGCCTGGTTTCGGTGCTTGGGGTCTCGTCCGAACTACGAATTGTGCAAATTCCAGTTGAGCTAACCGGTTTATTGTGAGAAAACTGGAATCATATCCTAAAATTTGGTTTTGGGTGGTTCAACCTACGTTTCATTGATTTGAACCATTTCCAAGCTTTCTGTAGTCTGGGCACGCTTGAATACTCAAATTTGTGTAACCTTTCCACTCCTGAGGGTAGTGGTGGCGTGGTTCTCTCCATGGAAGAAGGGCTGGGGGGTGGCCGCTTATGACCACCACCCAGGTACAAGCCCTGGACTCGTTGCCGGCTAGTAGCGTAGAGCAGAGGGTTGTGATTTGGAAAAAGGATGGGTGTGAAATTGGGCTAAGAAAGGTGAACGCCATTCGAACAATTTAACAATTATATTAGATGGCGTGGCGATCAGTGTGGGTACACAATTAAATATTGAAAGAATGTGTGTTGCGAATGAATAAAATGTAATGATAAACTAGGATCAAAACGTATTACTCATCCGGGATCGGCGATGAAGACTACGAGTACTGCGGTGGGTGAATCCCTAGGCCGACCGCAGAAGGAGCCCAGCCTGAGGGAGTCTCGGCCACTGCATGCTGACCTGGAGGATGCCGCAGCGTTGCGCTATGCGGCGGTGACTGATATGAAGTGTGGGCGCCATCTTCACGAGGTTCTTCCCCAGGTCTAGCAGTTCGGCAAGAAAGTGAAGAGTTTGGCTGCTCCGCCAGCTGTCGTAGACTCCTCTACGGCCGGTACCTAGAAATATGATTCACACACAGTTTACATGGCAAAACAACTGTTCTTGTACGAACACTAGATACAACGGATGGAAATAACGGAATTTGGAATATGAATTTTGAGTAAAACGGGCCCTAAAATGTGGAAAAGACAACTACATGACATAATTATGTGAAATGGGAACGGGACGTGGTCGATAGCGCAAACAATTTACAATAATAATTTTGAGTAGGTCGAATATCAACACTGGGGACACTACTCAACTGGAAGAACAGAAATCAGCTTCTGAGTGGGTTCAAGCCTGGCGTAGGTGTTTGGTTTTGTCGTAAATAAGAAATTTTCTCATCTACAGTAGATCTGATTATTCTGTCGCGAGAGAACGAGGCAAGAATCTTGAGTTCTTGTTTTTGACCATTCAACCTACGTTTCTTTGATTTGAACCACCTCCCGGTTTCCATTAGTTTCTCTGGTCAAGTCTGGAGCTAGAAATGTGCTACAGCTGTGCGTCAAGCGCAAACTCAAATCTCAATCAATCAAAGAAACAAAAGAAGTCTCAACGGAATGATGAAGTGACGCCAGAGCAAAATTGATATAATTGAATTGGCTGAGAAGAGACCGTTTTCTCAGATGGAGGAAGGTCTGACGTTGTTTTCGATCAATTGGAGGAAGGAATTACTTTCTTTGTTTGAAGTCGGGAGTTCAAACAGTTTGATGGGTCCAGTGGCGTGCGCTTAAGATAAAAATCAGCCGGCCACCGCACACATAACGACTTTTGGCGTCTCGACGTGCACGCGGACGCCAAGCGCCGTCGCCGCCGCCTCCTCCTCAGATGAGTTCCTGACCGAAATTGCAGCTATACCGCGCTGTCCAATACCACTTATAGTATATTGGAAATAGAAAAAAATAGGTGCTTTGCTGGAATTAATTCAAACAAAAACGATTTTTTTACCAATGCAAGCTTACAGTCCCTTCTTCAACATATCAAAAGTCCTCAACTCTGCGACTGCTACAAATCAGTTTACAGGGTGGAAGTTTATTATTTTTCTCTACTTTATTTTCTTCTTGAAAAACTGATTACCAAAAATAACGGTTTTAGGCTAGTTTGATAGGTCATAGTCTTCCAATAAACATATAAAAAATATACCACCCAGCAACTGCTGCGTATCAAGTTACAGGGTGAAAGCTATTTTTCATCTTCAATTTTTTTTCTTGGTGGAACTGATCTAGATTGAAGCCGGTTCCAGTTCTTTTGCAAGCTTATAATGTCATACTGAACATATGAAAAGGACACATCTCTGCACCTGCTGCTTTTCAATTTACAGGGTGAAAAGTTATTTTCACGTTTCAATTTTTTTCTTGATGAAATCGGCTCACACAACAATTGCGACTGGTTTTTCTGTAAATTTGAGGTTTCTAGTCAAACATATCAGAATAATACATTTTTGCTACAGCTACGTTTTTATTTACTAATTTGAATATTTGGTTGCGTTCCAAGATTTTTTGAATTTTTGATGCAATATACCCAAATATACCCAAACATATTAATTAATTAAAAAAAACGTAGCTGTAGCAAGAATGTATTATTTTGATATGTTTGACTAGAAACTTCAAGTTTACAGAAAAATCAGTCGCAATTGTTGTGTGAGCCAATTTCACCAAGAAAAAAAATAAAACGTGAAAATGACTTTTCACCCTGTAAATTGAAAAGCAGAAGTTGCAGAGATGTATCCTTTTTATATGTTCAGTATGACATTATAAGTTTGCAAAAGAACTGGAACCGGCTTCAATATAGATCAGTTCCACCAAGAAAAAAAAAATGGAGATGAAAAGTAGCTTTCACCCTGTAACTTGATACACAGCAGTGGCTGGGTGGTATATTTTTTATATGTTTATTGGAAGACTATGGCCTATCAAACTAGCCTGAAACCATTTTTTTTCAGTAATCAGTTTTTCAAGAAAGAAAGGAAGTAGGGAAAAATAATAACCTTTCACCCTGTATACTAATTTGTAGCAGTCCCAGAGTTGAGGACTTTTGATATGTTGAAGAGGGAACTGAAAGCTAGCCATGGTAAAAAAAATCGTTTTTGTTTGAATTAATTCCAGCAGATATTCTATTTCCAATATACTATTATGTTTACCATGCCCCCCGTCACCCTCCCGGTTTCGAGTTAATAGAAATGCAAGGGTCCCGGCAACATACTATCCCTCCTGTTCCCTCCGGTTCTCTCCGGAAATGTTATTCACTCGGACTTCTTGTGCACGGGCATAAATACGGTTTTCTACCATATCCACATTCCGTACGTAATGGGAAAATTCTTACTATACACTCGACTTTATGTTTCGCATATGCAGAAAATAGAAGGGGTGGTGGCGGTGCTGGTGGTGGTGGTGGCGACCTTTACTGCCGTGCATGTCTGGGATTTTTGCTTTTTTGTCCGAGCTTTAATAATAATTTTGCGTGGAATTTGCGTTTCAATTAGTTTTCATGACCCGCCATTGATGGAAGGAAAAGTATTGTGACTGTGCTGAAATAGAAATTATTTAGATGACGATGGATATAACTGTCGCCTATTTTTCCATTCAGAGTCGCTGAAGACGGCACTCAGTTTTTTTTTCCAATGTGGAGAGCCAGGCGTGGGTTCTTAAAGGTAACACAAAAACTGCCACAACTAAGTTTATATGTACTTCAAAGGCGCCAATCGGGCGTGTAGCTAGTTAGGATGGTTGGAATTGTTGTATTCCCGATTTTTGCACAATTCCCGTGTTGTGTGAAACACGGCCGTACGCTCTACGAATGGTTGTAACTCGGACGCACTCGAGAGCTGTCAAAGTCAAACAGCTGACGGGTGACGTCTTTGAAGTGTCAAAAAAAACCAAGAGTAGTGAATAGTAAACAAATGCAGCTAAATTATGGGAAATATAAATTGAGCTAAGCAAATCGGGAGAATAATTGGAGTATATTCGACGTAATTGACACGGAATCATCGACAACATCAAGAATGGTCAAGCGATGAGACTTGTCACAAAATGTTCATTAGGCCCCTGAGCAACTTTCAAGAGGTGATGTCACGGTGAGTCTCCTTGCAGACGTCGTATACAGGTGTTCAATAATTCAAAAATTCCAACTCCTGAACGAAAAAAGTTCGAGTCATGAAAGTCACAACATAAATTCACAATTTGATGTTTGTAAGGATAAAATGAACCGCGTCTCCATATCTTCAGCCGTTTCTGAGAAATCCTGAAATTAGTGGTCAGTTTCATGGAAATTCACATTTTTTCACAAATCAGTTATTTCCGAGGTGACTTCCTAAGATATTCAGGTGAAATTCAGTAGTCCTTCAAAGAGTAAAGTCAAGAATGAAATGCCGCTTGTTGCTATTGTCCCTGTCGACTATCTTCGAAAATATGGCAGTCAACTCTTTTTCTTCTCATGGCCGCCATCTTGAAGTCACCCATTATTGAATAAGTGAGTAATTGATCTCTACTAATCATAATGGTCATAGGCAATAATCTTAGTTCAAAAATAAGCATTCCCAGTGAGTAAATCCTTTTCAATTGACTCTAATCCCGGCTATTTGAAAGTATAAAATTTTATAGTGAACTACCCATTTTTTTTAGAATATTTTCAGGCTATTTCAGGAAAGACTGAACTTGAATCAAAATGGTTTTGTATCCCACTTCGAAATAGAGGATAATTTTGAACACCCTCCTTCATGATTTTGACCATGGTGAGCGCCAAAGCTCTGTGAAACTCGTGAAAATGTGTCTAATGGTCCTACAGCTCTTTTAGGTCAATTAAAAAGAAGTTGCTAACTAGGTATAGTTATTTTTGCATCTGCATTATTCCTTGAGACCATGATTTGTATTGCTAATTGATTTTCCAGTAATTCAATAATGGGTGGATTCAAGATGGCGGCCATAAGGAGAAAAACAGTTGACTGTCGTATTTTCAAATATAGCAAGCAAGGACGGTGCGGCAGCATACGGCATTCTCTTCCTGACTTTACTCTCTATGGTTCTACCGAATTTCATCCGAATATCTTGAAAAAAAACTGAGTTATTGAAAATGGTGATTGAAACACTATGATTCCGGTATTATTTGTTTGTGCCCCTGGAAGGTAGACAAGCCGCTTCCACGACCTATCGCCAAGGTTTACATATGCCTTAAACTAGTAAAAGCCAAGTGGGGGACCGATCTTCGTCCATAGAAGTCACCAAAACGGACGATTTGTTGAGGTTCTGGAATCTACCCCTGTTAGGTAGGCAACCCGCTGCTCTTCCGAGGTTGCAACCTTGTTTCCACTTCTTAAGAGAAAGCTGGGGGTATGTACTGCAACTGTGCCAAGTCTGAATGCTCTAGAATAAAATGCAAGGTAGGTTTGACTAACCGCCGCACTACCTTTCTAACTCACCCTTTTTAGGCTACTTTCATGGTATAATCTGTCTGATTTCAACACGATTCTAGTGGGCTGTGTTTCTGGTCGCCGTCGGCCGATCGCGGCCTGAATCGCAGCCCACTAGAATCATGTAGAAATCAGACAGCCAATACACAAAAGGTACGAAAAGACATGAGGAGGCAACATGAAACACATGAGGGCTCTCAGGCCTGCCCTTCAACGGAGAAACGGAACATTTTGCCTCCTACAACACCAATTGTCACTTTTCTTTTCTGAATTAAAACCCTCATCAGTAAAGTTGCTCTATCATGTTGTTTCTTTCGCCGTTTCCTCTCTCATCTGTACCACGATAATTCAAATAATTTACTGCATTATTCACCACTATTTTTAGGTTTAATTTGAAATTTTTCAAACTTTGAATGAATTTTTATATAAAAGAATGTAGGAATTCAAATTGCTACACACTCCCGTACCTTCAAAAACAAAAGAGAGGACGGTGAGCCGCACTATTTTTTCTCTGTGTCACTCCTTGGTGGCTCCGCAATTTTTAAATTTTTTTGCTCAGATTCACTCTCTCTCACTCATATCTTAATGCTAAATTGACCTACTGCCTAATCTACGTGATCTCGTCCGGGTAACTAGATTGAAAAATATTAACAAGTTTTTACAAAAAGCAAAACTGCTTTACGGAGAAGATAGTTCCACAGTGAGACACTCATTGTTTACCTGAGAAGAAGATTCCTACTTATGCATCTCTTTAACAATGTCTTGGCACCGTCTGCAGAAGAGAGAAGATAAGCGGGAGAAAGAGGATAAATGGAAGATTAAAAAAAAACAAAAAACTTAATCCACGGGGCTGATGAATGGTTTTAGGTCCTGGACATGCCAGCGACCAGCATCAGAGCGATTCTCGTTGTCAAGGGCGTAGATTACATCGGAGATTTTTTCTCGCACGATGTTGATGACATACTTTGGTGCCAGTTTCTTGGAGAAGTATTTTGAGGCATCAGACAGGACAAAGTTTTTTCTCCAGACCCTATCACCGGGTTTACACCTGTGAGTTTAGCGCGTACCTTATCAAGGATCTGGGAGAACGTTGCAAATCTTGAGCCCATTTCTGACGATCTCCAGCCTCAAAATTCGGTCCCAACTGAAGGTTGTTACCAAAATAATCTCGGCGACACGGTACAATGCGACCGAAGTTGAGAAACGAAGGTGAAAATCCCGTCACTTCGCTGACAGAGGTGCGGATAGCGTATATCACGTGAGGCAAAAACTCGTCCCATTTACGGTGGTTGTCCTTTATGTATGACCTGATAGCAGTTCCGATAGTGCGGTTGTATCTCTCTACAGGGTTCGCTTGAGGATGGTATTTTGCGGTGTACCAGATTCTTTGTACTTTGTACTTCCTACACAGTTTTCGGAACGACTCGCTGATTAACTGGGACCCGTAATCGCTGATGACGAACTGAGGGACCCCATAGACTAGGAATACTTCCCTCTCGAGAAAATCAACTATACCGGAAGATACTACTTTACGTAATGGTTGCACTACAACATATTTCGTGAAAAGATCGGTGACCGCTACCAAGTAACAAAATCCACGGGAACTTTTGGGTAATGGACCTACAATGTCTAAGGATATAATTTGCCACGGATACTGTACCTTCCGACCATCTTCCATGAGATCTGCGGCACACCTGTTGGTTGCCTTTTGAGCTCCACAAACTAAGCAAGAAGAAACATTTTTACGAAATCGCGCATTCGCGGCCAATAATATGAAACTGAGACTTTTGCTAAAGTTTTTAAAAAGCCAAAATGAGCACATGAAGGGTCGTCATGAACAGATTGAAGGATATTTCCACGTTGCTCCTTAGGGATAAGAAATTTCCACTCAGGGACGTTGCTAGAAAATGGCAATTTTGAAAGGATGAACTTGTAGATGCGCTCTTCTTTAACCATCCACTGAGGGTATTGTGAAGGAGACTCAAGGATCTCAGTTCGTAAATCAGTGTAAAAAGTATGACAATATCTTGAGGGTTTATGTCCAGAAAAGAAATTTCAGAAACTTAGGAACTGGGAAGACAGCGGGACAAAGCGTCCGGGACGATGTTCAACTCACCTTTGCGGTATCTCAGATTCAAATCAAACTGCGACAATTTGACACTCCATCGAGCTAGTCTGACCTGATAGCAGATCCGATAGTGCGGTTGTATCTCTCTACAGGGTTCGCTTGAGGATGGAATTTTGCGGTGTGCCAGATTTATTGTACTTTGTACTCCCTACACAGTTTTCGGAACGACTCGCTGATTATCTGAGACCCGTCATCGCTGATGACGAACTGAGGGACCCCATAGACTAGGAATACTTCCCTCTCGAGAAAATCAACTATAGCAGAAGATATAGGGACAAAGCGTCCGGAACGATGTTCAACTCATCCTTGCGGTATCTCAGATTCAGTTCAAACTGCGACAATTTGACACTCCATCAAGCTAGTCTGCCAGTCGGATCTTTCATCTCGAACAACCACAACAACGAGGAATGATCGGTGATGACGTCGAACATGATGCCTTTGATATAAGGGCGGAACTTGTCGACTGCAAACAGGACGCCTAAACATTCCCGCTCAGTCGCGCTGTATTTCCTTTTATTCTTTGTCAAATATCATGTTGTTTCTTTTGCCGTTTCCTACGGAAGCGCTGAAGGATCACGTAGAAAGTTTTATTCTAACTCGATCGGTCGACATAATAACTTGTCCGGTCGAGATAGGAAAAAAATTGTACCCTGATTATCTCGACCGGTCGACTTAATATGAGCAAGATTTTTTTTAACTCGACCGGTCGAGATAGCAAATTTTTTTTTTAGTTTACATTATGTCGACCGGTCGAGTTAGTTAAGTCGACCGGTTGAGTTAGTATCTCGTCCGGTCGAGTTAGCTATCTCGACCGGTCGAGTTAGTTATCTCGACCGGTCGACTTAGTATCTCGACCGGTCGAGTTAGTATCTCGTCCGGTGGAGTTAGCTATCTCGACCGGTCGACTTAGTATCTCGACCGGTCGAGTTAGCTAAGTCGACCGGTCGAGTTAGTATCTCGACCGGTCGAGTTAGTATCTCGACCGGTCGACTTAATCAACTCGACCGGTCGAGTTAGTTATCTGTACCGGTCGACTTCGTATCTTGACCGGACGAGTTAGTCAGTGCTGACTTTTTGGCGCATTTTTGTGAGAAAATGAGGCTTGTATGGCGGGTTTGTCTGTCTGTCTGTCTGTACGTCCGTCTGTCCGTGTAGAAAGTAAGAACGTGTACGTCTCCTCGAGGAATGAAGCTAGAGCTATAACTTATTCCGATGGATAGCTAATGTCCCCAAGGGTGGCAAATGGACATTATTTTTTCCATCCATACATATTTACCATCATTATTATCAAAAAACAAATATTTCATGTGTGTTCTTCAAAGAAGTTGAGCTCCTCCTCGGGAAAGAAGCTAGAGCCCTGGAACTTTTTCCAATTGATTGCTTATGAGGTCCTCAAGGATAGCCAGTGGGCAGATTGGATTTCATGGTTGCGGCGCCATCTTGGTCGCCATATTGAAATCTCTTATTAGTGGAACGATTTTCATGTAACTTGAAACTTATCCTTCTCTCGTATAATCATCCTTATTTTCAAGCTGAATTTCATGATTTCGTCACCATCTTGGCCGCCATATTCAAATTTCTTATTAGTGGAACGATTTCCATGCGACTTGGAACTTACCCTTGTCTCATATGATCATTCTTATTTTCAAGAGAGATCTAATGATTCGGGCGCCATCTTGGCTGCCATATTGAGATCTCTTGTAACGGTTTAATTTGACCAATACCTAAAAGAGAAAAAGAAGGGTGTAGGAAACTACAGTTTTGTTTGTATCTTGGACTTTTATTCAACACATTATGCACACAAGAGTTTTGGGAAGTTGGCCGGTACGCTTCATCGATATTGACGTTTATTATATTCGTTTATTTGCGGCATTTCTCTTCATCCGCTTTAGGTCGTATGCTGGATTTCGAAATTTCACCTACAACGATAACCGATAATATTGTGTTTTGACTTAGTACTCACCGAAATGTGTTGCTCCTGTTATGTCCATCGGGTCTGATGTGGCTCTTCGGCACTTGTAAACAATGAGAAAATCGCCGGCATCAACATCTTATTATTTTTGGTACTACAAATAACATCGTTATCAGCGCAAAGTTTTTCGAACGCGTTAGGGTCTTTTTCATCAGCACGCCTGGTTCGAAAAAGCGTGGTTTTTATTCGACACTATTCGTTTTCTCGTCGTTCTGGAAAGAACCTATTTTATCACGGCAGTCGAAATACTGTTTTGGTTTTAGATTTTGGCGTATTTCTTCTGCTACGACTCTCGTCGGATTATTATTGAATAAGTTCTGAACTGGAAAAATTATTCCTATCGGCCCAAATTGCCGGATTAAAACAGTTCGACGAAGAATCCCGAAACTTGTCTTATTTTAGAAGCCAGCTACATACCATCTGAAGGTTGTTGAAGTCATCATTTCTCTCGAAATCTTGGTAACGATTGGGTTCTTTTTTTAGGTTTTTCAGTATTGTTCTCCTTTGATTGAATATTTTGCGCTCCCACGAGTTAAAGAAACTGCGAAGAGCAAAGGATAAAACACTCTAGAAGTCGCCCTCCACCTCAGGTATATTCACGATTCGAGGCGAAGCAAATGGATCTAGAAATTCCTTTTTTTTATAGACTTCTTCTTCTTCCTCCGGTTTTCACCTCATCGTTCGTTCACTTCGTAGTACGCTTGGGAGCTGCAATTCAATTCAAAGAGGGAAGTTATCTACTGTGGACGTACCTACCGAAGCCAGTACCTACCTAAGCCTATACCTACCTGCTTGTTCTCGAATTTGTCTTGTTCCTCGAGCTACCCGTGCTGAAATGTGCAGTGCAGACCTTTTGGAGACGTGCAGACGCAGAACCGTACCCATACCCGTACGCTATACCTACTTCGAATTGTCCCGTCATCGTCAGTGGCTGGTTACTGAGTGGTGTCTCCTAGATTTACTGTATGTGCTTTTATTCTATATCTATGTACTTCGTTTCTCGGAAATAACGACCCGTTCAACGTTAAGCAACAGCAGATTCACGAACTAATGTAAAATAGGGATACAAACAGCGTTCTCATATCGTTTATTGAAAAGCTTCAAAAGCCGAAATACGTTCAGGTGCTTAAGCTAGCTTCACCGTCTCTCTTTCTTTCATTTGCGGTTACAAATACAAACCCTCGGCGTACACAGCTGTGAGACCCCCCCAGTTTGTGTTTTTTTAATTGTAAATTCGCTAACCCCGTTTATAGGGAAATTCGGTCTAGTTAAGCTCCTCGAATAACGGTCCACGTGGACATTTTGAATACTTTTCAATCATTCCTTCATTCCGTTCTTAATTGCATTATTTAGAGTTCAGATATCTGTTGTTCAACTTTGAAACACAACGAGACCGGAGACCTAGATAGGTACTCGCCTGACATTTATTTATTTTTTTTTTATTTAATTGTCTTATTTTACGAGGCGGCATTCAGCTATAAGCTGCTCTACCATGCAACCTCGGGGACAGCACAAAATATCCATGGATGAAGTAGGATTCGAACCCACACAGGGCAGCGCGAGTGGTTTGGCTTGCCATTACCTGTACCACTCGGCCACCTCCGCTCCATTTCGAGAGTATCTAGCAGTAGTGCCGTTTGTCACTATCACGTACGCGGTTTATACCTATATCGCATCACCTACCATACTTAGTTTTTGTTACTTCATTTGTACTTGCTACACCACTGTACTACTACATACCAAACACCTATTTTTCTACCACAAATTGTAAATAAACACCTTGTCAAAATTGAAAGTGCTATATCTATTGAAATTTTTCTTTAACTTTATATTTTCAGGTTTGAATATGAGCGTATTCACTTCGTAAGGTTAGGAGTTGATTGACACGAACAAATCTGTGGCGCCTAGTTTATCAACGTGTTGAATCCAGCCTAATTCTCCACTTTGCTGGCCTGGCCGTGTCAATCTTTTGAAACCCCTCAACCTTTCATAGAGATTAGCCTTTTTGAGTTTTTGTATCGTCACACTCTTATTAGAGGAACGATTGTCAAGAAACTTGCAACTTACTCTTCTTTCGTATAAACATTTATTCCTATTTTCAAGCTTGACCTCACTCCCAGAGAACCAAATCTATCTATCGAAAAAAGTTCCAGGGCTCTAGCTTCATTCCCCGTGGAGGAGCTCACTTCTCTGAAGAACAACAGAAAATATTTGTTTTTTGATAATAATGATGGTAACTATGTATGGATGGGAAAAATAATGTACATTGGCCACCTTTGGGAACATTAGGTATCCATGGAAAAAGTTTCAAGGCTCTAGCTTCATTCCCCGAGGAGGAGTGAGTATATGTTCTTACTTTCTACACGGACAGACGGACGGACAGACAGACAGGCAGACAGACAAACCAGCCATATAAGCGTATTTTGTTTACGAAAATGCGCTAAAAAGTCAGCGCTGACTAACTCGTCCGGTCGAGATACGAAGTCAACCGGTACAGATAACTAACTCGACCGGACGAGATACTAACTCGACCGGTCGAGATAACTAACTCGACCAGTCGAGATAGCTAACTCGACCGGACGAGATACTAACTCGACCGGACGAGATACTAACTCGACCGGACGAGATACTAACTCGACCGGTCGACTTAGCTAACTCGACCGGTCGAGATACTAAGTCGACCGGTCGAGATAACTAACTCGACCGGTCGAAATAGCTAACTCGACCGGACGAGATACTAACTCAACCGGTCGACTTAACTAACTCGACCGGTCGACATAATGTAAACTAAAAAAAAAATTTGCTATCTCGACCGGTCGAGTTAAAAAAAAATCTTGCTCATATTAAGTCGACCGGTCGAGATAATCAGGGTACAATTTTTTTCCTATCTCGACCGGACAAGTTATTATGTCGACCGGTCGAGTTAGAAAAAAACTTTCTACGTGATCCTTCAGCGCTTCCGTAGTTTCCTCTCTCATCTGTACCGAGATAATTCAAATAATTCACTGCATTATTTACCACTATTTGTAGGTTTTATTTGAAAGTTTTCAAACTTTAAATAAATTTTTATATAAAAAAAATTAGGAATTTAAATTGCCACAATATCCGTTTTGACGTCCCCCATGACGGTTAAAACCATTTCCAGAATGACGTTTGTTTGTGTGTATGCGTGAGTCTGTGTGTAATCTCTCACGATAACTGCCGAGCCGTCGATCCGATTGGATTGAAATTTTGCGTGCAGACATAGTTTGATGGCCCAGATGCCATTGTATGGGACCCTTCACTTTTATAAGAAGAAATACAATTTGGCAAACCCGTTGCCAACAGCCTCTTGGAACGATTAGGAGTCAGAATTTCGAGATCAAAATCAAAGTAACTCGAGTTTGTCTGTTCAAGTGACCCAAGTCAAAAATACTTGCCAAGCCATCTGCTAAATTTCCCTGAAAAAAACTCTACACGTATTTTTTTCCGAGTTTGAAGTCGAAATTTCGAGAATAAAATTGCAAGTACTTTGAGTTCAAAAGTCTGAAAATTTTCGTCTTTAAAAGGCTCCGATTTCAATTTCGAGACTTCGGTTTAAATATTGGAAGCTTCCCGTTTCCAAAGTCGAGATTTTCCGAGGTTAAAATGACGAAATTTCGGGATTGGAGTTGAAAATTGAAATACCTATATCGAGACCGATGAATGAAGTTCAAAAATATAAAGTGCACCATTTTCTGTTTGGCCGCTACAAGTTTGCGGAGTTATTTTGTCGATCTGCATTTGGCCAGAAGGGGCTGAAACAGACGTGAATTTTGACGAAAAAATTCAAATGGTCAAAAGGATAGATTTGCGTTTAAATGACATCTCGCACGCAAGTGAGGCTTTCTTTGTAGGATAGAGGGAGGATACAATTCCGCATGTAACAGACCAAGGGATGTTTTGAAGTTGATGTTCCATAGGCTCCCGGATACTAGTTGGGAAAGTATTGTGGTGCCGCAACAGATTTTTTGGGACAAACGGGACAGGCATTAACCGGAAAACCGGAAGAGCACATCGCATCTGCAATGGAGTGGGAACGAAGCGCAGCAGCAGCAGAGAGAAACAAACAAGAAGCAGTAGCGTTCGATACAAGAACATCTTAGCGTAGGCCATAACTTAAGGCGTTCCGAGCACAAACCGCTATATATGTTTCGGTTACCGAACGTCTTGAAAAAACCGACAAGATATATCGTTTCAGTTAGAGAGCAATCGCTTGCGCGCGCTCTCCGTCTTTCTCGCACGTAGCCCTCCGATAGACGCATCGGAGCTTCCAGCAAATTTGTTTATTACTATCGACAAAAGGGTCCCGTTCCGAATAGGCAATTTGAATTGTGCGACGCAGATAAAATCAAAAAACTAGAGCGGCGCAGCGTGTGGCCGCCCTTTGACGACGACGCAAAACAATAACAATATAATCGTTTGGACTGCCGCTCGAACGGACTCGGAAATTTTCGCCTTGGGCCCTTGCAGGACTCAAAGAAATCGCCTAATTGGATTTGGAAATAATTTTTCGAACGCTAGCTGCAAAACGTCATTAGACGCGAACAAAAGGCGAGAGAGGAAGCGCACAAAGGGTTGCGGCAACGGCGGCGGTGATCATAGCGATTTTCAAAGATAAAAAACACAGTACAGCGCGCTGTTCGCAGAGTACGGCTATGTGAATTTTACTTGGTGCGTGTAATCGAGAGTGTGCGGTTTTTAAAAGCTTGATGATTCAACCAATTTTATACGTTACATGCCGTGCATGCGAAGATAATTTGAATATACGGTATTTTAAGCACGGTGGTACAAAAGCTCTTAATTGGAGCTTTTATTGAAGTCGAATCGGGGCTCGGTGCCGCTCGAAAGCTCGAGCTTTCCCAAAACCATTCTTTTCGGTACACCTCTACGCCAATTGTCTCGGCCCCGTTCATTGAAAACTGCATTCGTGTGCATTGAGGGTATGCAACCCAAAATATCCCTGTGTCGTCCAAGTCCTCACCCCTCACCCCCTGTTCGGTGTGCCTGGCACTTGGCTGTCAGGCGCAAGCGTAAACGAGCTCCAGCACTTTCTTCGGCCGTCTTCGGCATTCTTCGGCTTTCTTTCCGCTCGTGCCTTTGCCGCTTCGTTCGAAGCGGCGTTGATCTCCGTACGTCGAGCGGGAAGCCACTCCGTCCTTTTTTTGGTCATCGTTCTCGCGGCCATCTTGTCGTGCCATCGGCGTACATTCGTACTCGACCAGAAGCCCATCCAAGGCCCATCGCGTCCGATAGTGACTCCTGGAGGAGCTCTGCAGCATCTCCAAGTCCAGAAAGCGGCAGTTTTCACCGCTTTCACCGGGGAGCGGCTTGGATCAGCCAGCCGCACACAAAGCTCCAGTTTCGGACGGGATCGAGTCGTTCGTCCGCCATTTTGGTGACGAACACGGGCACTCGTGCATTTCACCAGGAAATCCACCACCAGAACGGCCATCCACCACGACGCCGCCTTCGGACTCCGCCAGGACGACGCCGCCACCGAATAAGATCCCGTAAGTTCCATATTTTCCATTGTTTTTACCATTTACCGTTTATTCCCGTTTGCCGGGGTGTATACCTTCAGTGCAGTTCGTCTCGTTTTCAGGACGCCACTCGGCGCCAGCGAATCTGCCCCCGATCAGAACCACTCGGATTTTTCATTTCATTTAATTCACATTGTTTTTTTTTTATTGTTTTGTAATTCTGTCTGTTTGTGTTTTTTTCTTTGTTTTGCATTAAAGTTTTTGATTGTTGTTGTGAATTTTATTTCTGACTGTCGCTTGCTGCTTTCCTAATCCAAGAGTTATTGTTTTAATGCAGCCTTCATCGGAAGGCTGCCGTCTTTATGTGTACCGCGCTAACATATAAATTGGTCCTTCGTAGCCGGATACAGGCTAAGCATGGTACAGTCAGGAATTTAATTCACCTCACTATTGAAACTTTAAAGTCACGGGTCAAACCCACGTGACACTTGTGCGTTGGTCCAGCGTGTTGATCAATTCGTTTTTCGCCCGTCTCATTCGCACTTTTTCACCTGGGTTGGGTTCGCCATTCAGGTACGCCAACCTAAGGGTCAGTTGCTTTGTTTTCATTTTTCTTTGTGTCGTACACAATGGACGCAACTTTATCGTCCATCGCGATAGCTATTGCGCGCCTTGAGCCCCTTCTGGAACAAGGCGTCACAGCTACCACCGAGCCAAGCCTCCAACCGGCATTTTTAGCCACGTTTGACATTGCGGCGGAAATTTACAACGGTTTCAAGAGCACGGTCAACACTGCCCCTCTCCCCAGTGCCTCCGAGGAGCAGAAGGCTACATTTCTTGAACGTACACTCCGGGCAGACAGCTTGTATGGCAAACTTGCTGCGGTAAAAGCCTCGTTTGCGAATTCAGAGCCGACTTCCTCGCTCTCTCGCCAAGCCTCGCAAACTTGGTTCGAGACAGGCCGGAGCAATGTCCGATTGCCAAAAATCGCGTTGCCGTTGTTCGACGGAAAGTTAAAATCATGGCCACCATACTATGATCTATTCACGGCGTTAATACACAGAAACCAGTCTCTCTCAGATATTGAACGGTTTCAGTATCTGATCTCGTCTTTATCTGGTGAACCTCTCTCAATGGTTAAACACCTGCCATTGACGGGAGATAATTACATAATTGCGTTCGACTCGTTGGTTGAGAGATACCAGAACGACCGCGTGCTAGTCACTTTTTACTGGCAGTCGATGATGAACGCCTCCTCCGTCACATCTGACTCCGCGCAAGCGCTTCGCCATCTTGTGAACACGTTCAACGAAAATTTAGTGGCGCTCGAGCAGTATCCGCATATCGACCTGTGGGATTTCACCCTGTCGAGCATGCTGCTCCAGAAACTCGATGAGTCGACGCGAAAACGTTTCGAGGTGCAGTCAGCTGGCACCCCCTTCCCCAAATACGAAGACGTCAAGTCTTTCGTGCTCGACCAATGCAAGGCTTTCGAGGCAACTGCCTTAAATTCTAAAACGCAATCGAACTCCCGCTCCACACGGGCAAACACCGTTACCGTGAAGCCCGAGGTCAGCCGCAAGTCGTGGGCCTCACATACGTTGGTGTCTCAGACTTCATCTGCCCCAGCGACGTCGCATGAGTCAGCATGTTCTCATTGTGGGGCGAGAAGTCATAGAGTCACCGCGTGCAAGACTTTTCTGTCAATGTCCCCAAATGACAGATATTTGGCGGTCAAACAGAAAAGGCTCTGTCTCAACTGCTTGAGCACCAATCACGGCGCTCCAAAATGTCCATCGTCGTATTCGTGTCGGCAGTGCCACGCAAGGCATCACACCTTGCTGCACTTCCCCAAGCCACATAGAACTGCAGGTCATGAGTCACCCAGTTCTTTATCGAATCCAGTTGAATCACCGCAAATCGTTTCCCCTGGTCTTCCAGAAAATGTCGCGAATTCGGTGACGAATCTCGCCTCAAGCCTCAAGGCAGCTCATGTTTTGTTGGCCACGGCAATCGTTCACGTTCGTGACCGGTGGGGAGGCTACCAAAGCCTCCGTGCGCTCATAGACCCTGCCAGTCAGGCATCGTTTATTTTGGACTCCTGCGTGCGCAAATTGGGTCTATCCCCATCAAATCACAATGTGCCCGTTTTTGGCTTGGGTCTCACCCCCGCCAATTCGACGTGTGGCACAGTCACTTGCCAGGTCAAGGCTGATGATGAGTCTCTCCCAATCCCTGAATTGGAGTTAATTGTCCTGCGCAGGATTTGTGGTAACCTGCCAGACACCGCTTTGAACCCGGATCAATTCCACTTGAACTTATCGAATCTGGCGGATCCCACATGGTTCAAGCCAGGCCCCATTCAAGTGTTGTTGGGCGCCGACGTTTATCCGTCAGTCGTGAAAGAGGGAATCGTCTCGTCAGGTCCGTCACAGCCTGTTGCCATAAACACCATTTTTGGCTGGGCTCTTCTCGGTCCCTTTCAAACCCCGTCAAAACCTCTGCATTCCTTTTTGGTTTGCACTCCAACTGGAATCGACGAGTCTCTGCACAAATTTTGGGAAGTAGAGGAAATCTCGTCACCATCGTCCAAAACACGTTTGTCCCCAGATGATGAACGTGCAGAAATTTGTTTCCGGGACTCTGTCTACCGTTGTCCGTCAGGTCGTTTTGGGGTTTCGCTTCCCTTCAAAAGGGAGTCCCCCACCTTTGAACATTGCAGGTCTATGGCTGACCGCCGTTGGTTAGCTATCGAACGTCGCCTGGTCCGTCAGGACACACTCCGTGATCTGTACATAGCATTCATGCGCGACTACCTCGACCTAGGTCACATGACCTTGCTGGACGCAGAACCTCCAGATTCTGAGGCGTATTACATCCCTCATCATCCGATCGTCAAGATCGAAGACGACAAGCCGAAAATTCGCGTCGTTTTTGATGCTTCGGCGCAAGCGCCGAATCATTTATCTCTCAACGAGACGCTTCTCGTCGGTCCTAAGTTACAACAGGACATAGCAGCTTTGCTACTGCAGTTTCGGTGTGAGCCGATCGTTTTTACTTGTGACATCCGTCAGATGTATCGGCAGATACTTATCTCGCCCGAACATCGCAAGTATCAACTCATTCGCTTTCGTTTCTCCCCTGATCGACCCATTGAAACGTACCAATTGAACACCATTACATATGGTGTTTCTTCGGCACCGTTTCTAGCGGTTCGCACGTTGCTTCACTTGGCAGAACAAAGCGCCTCGAAGTTTCCATTGGCTTCGCAGGCAATTCGCCGTAATTTGTATGTAGACGATCTACTTTGCGGTGCGAACTCCGTGGAATCAGCACGGGAATTACAAACGCAGCTAATCAACCTGCTCCAATCGGGTTGCTTTGAATTGCGCAAGTGGGCAAGCAATCACCCTGATGTGCTGCAAGACATACCACTTGATCACGTTCGAACTCAGCCGTCCACTTTCAGTGACGTTGCTGACAATACTGTAAAAATTCTTGGCCTCCAGTGGCAAGCGGCAACAGACACCTTTTCATTCACGGTTCATCCAAATGAACTACCGTGCACAAAACGGTCCATCTTGTCGGAGGTGGCTCGGATTTACGATCCGCTCGGCTTTCTGTGCCCTGTTGCATTTTTCGCCAAACATTTAATCCAACGGTTATGGAAACTTGGCCTTGATTGGGACGACACCCCTCCAGACATCGTATGTCAGCAGTGGTTGCGTTTTCAATCCGAGCTATCGCAACTTTCGCGGTTGCAAATTCCACGGCATACTTTTCCGTCGCCTGCAGACAGGTGCCAGTTGCACGCCTTTTGCGACGCATCTGAATCTGGGTACGCGAGCGTGTTGTACGTTCGTTACCTTCGAAATGGTGTTCCCACCATTCGTCTCCTAACCGCCAAATCAAAGGTGGCTCCAGTCAAATTGCTGACCGTACCCCGTCTCGAATTGTGTGCAGCGGTCCTACTTTCCAATCTCGTTGCCTTCACCGTTGCAGCGCTCGCAGGAACCGTACAGTTCGATGCCATATTTGCGTGGACCGATTCTACGGTTGTTCTCAGCTGGCTGCGTTCCTCTTCGCACCGCTGGAAAACATTTGTTGCTCACCGTGTTGAGCATATTCAACAGCGTGTCCCGCCTCAGTGTTGGAGACATGTCTCAACATCGGACAATCCCGCCGACCCAGCTTCGCGCGGATTGTTTCCCGAAGACATGCTTTCGTGCTCCCTCTGGTGGTCTGGCCCACCTTTTCTGTCATCAGCGGATGACACATGGCCGGATGACAAATTCTCCGTGTCCTCCCCAGACATTGCGTCTGAAGAGCGAAAGCTCGCTTTGGTCGTGCGTGTGCCGCAGCCGCCGCCGATTGACATCGACGACCTCTTTTTGCGCATATCCTCCTTACGGAAGATTCAGGGCGCTGTCGCCTATTTCTATCGGTTCTGCAAATGCAAGTCCGATGAGAAGTTCACAGGACCTCTCTCGGATACAGAACTCCATTTTGCCTTGTTGTACATTGTCAAACATGTACAGCAGAAGGTATTTGCCGTCGAAATCGCGTCGTTACGCAACGGCAAACCCTGTTCAAGACCCTTTCGAAAACTTTCACCCTTTCTCGATCGTGACGATGTTCTCCGCGTCGGCGGACGTTTGAAGCATTGTCATGAGTTGCCATTTGCAACCAGACACCCTGCTCTTCTTCCATCTCGTCACGTCTTGACAGGACTCGTCATTCGACAAGTTCATTCCCGACATTGCCACCCGGGACTCAACAATACCTGCTATCTCCTGCAGCAAAATTTTTGGATATTGTCCACGCGACGCGCGGTACGGCACTACCTTGCATCGTGTTACCGGTGCTTCCGGACTAAGCCGCAAACTTTTTCTCCCACCATGGGCGACCTCCCCTCGGCGCGAATTTCTCAGCTAAAACCTTTTAGCTGCGTCGGGCTCGACTATGGTGGCCCTTTTCCAATCCTCATGTCACGCGCTCGCGGTGTCAGAACTACGAAGGCGTACATCTGTCTTTTCGTGTGCTTCGCCACCAAGGCATTGCACGTCGAGGTTGCCTCCGATCTCTCAACAGATGCTTTCCTCGCTGCCTTGCGCAGATTCATTGCCCGGCGCGGTCGTTGCTCTACCATCTATAGCGACAATGGCACAAACTTTGTCGGAGCTCATAGGCAATTGACGATGTCAATGCAACTCGCCGCGGAATCCGAAGCCATCACTTGGCGCTTCATTCCTCCCTCCAGTCCCCACTTTGGCGGGCTGTGGGAAAGCGGCATAAAAGCTGTCAAAACTCATCTATCTCGCGTGATAGGTGATCAAATACTCACCTTTGAAGAGCTGACCACGTTGGTCACCCAAGTTGAAGCGTTGCTCAACTCACGGCCACTTTCGGAGCTGGGCTCGGATCCAAATGATCTGTGCCCATTGACGCCTGGTCATTTTTTGACGCTCGAGCCGTTAACGGCCCCACCTGACCCAGATTTGTCCCACCTCAAGATCAGCAGGTTGTCGCGATGGCAGTTGGTCCAATCCATGCAACAGCGTTTCTGGGCGCGTTGGCGCGACGAATATCTACACACGCTGTACCAACGCGGCAAGTGGCACAAATCACGTCACCTTGAATCCGCAGATGTGGGGTCTTTAGTCCTCATCAAGGACGAAAACGCTCCCCCTCTGAAGTGGAGGTTAGGCAGAATTTCAAAACTCTTCCCCGGCAAAGATGGCATTTGTCGTGTCGCAGATGTCCGTACTCAACGCGACGTTCTGCGACGCCCAATGGTCAAACTTTGTCCCCTCCCTTCAGGACAGTGAGCATTCTGTGTTTTCACTTCCGTCATTGTTTTCACTATGCTCTTTCTTTTTGTATCATGTTTGATTTCATTAATTTTTGAACTTTGAAAATACCCCGAGTGGTATTTTGGTGGGGAGTATGTCTCGGCCCCGTTCATTGAAAACTGCATTCGTGTGCATTGAGGGTATGCAACCCAAAATATCCCTGTGTCGTCCAAGTCCTCACCCCTCACCCCCTGTTCGGTGTGCCTGGCACTTGGCTGTCAGGCGCAAGCGTAAACGAGCTCCAGCACTTTCTTCGGCCGTCTTCGGCATTCTTCGGCTTTCTTTCCGCTCGTGCCTTTGCCGCTTCGTTCGAAGCGGCGTTGATCTCCGTACGTCGAGCGGGAAGCCACGCCGTCCTTTTTTTGGTCATCGTTCTCGCGGCCATCTTGTCGTGCCATCGGCGTACATTCGTACTCGACCAGAAGCCCATCCAAGGCCCATCGCGTCCGATAGTGACTCCTGGAGGAGCTCTGCAGCATCTCCAAGTCCAGAAAGCGGCAGTTTTCACCGCTTTCACCGGGGAGCGGCTTGGATCAGCCAGCCGCACACAAAGCTCCAGTTTCGGACGGGATCGAGTCGTTCGTCCGCCATTTTGGTGACGAACACGGGCACTCGTGCATTTCACCAGGAAATCCACCACCAGAACGGCCATCCACCACGACGCCGCCTTCGGACTCCGCCAGGACGACGCCGCCACCGAATAAGATCCCGTAAGTTCCATATTTTCCATTGTTTTTACCATTTACCGTTTATTCCCGTTTGCCGGGGTGTATACCTTCAGTGCAGTTCGTCTCGTTTTCAGGACGCCACTCGGCGCCAGCGAATCTGCCCCCGATCAGAACCACTCGGATTTTTCATTTCATTTAATTCACATTGTTTTTTTTTTTATTGTTTTGTAATTCTGTCTGTTTGTGTTTTTTTCTTTGTTTTGCATTAAAGTTTTTGATTGTTGTTGTGAATTTTATTTCTGACTGTCGCTTGCTGCTTTCCTAATCCAAGAGTTATTGTTTTAATGCAGCCTTCATCGGAAGGCTGCCGTCTTTATGTGTACCGCGCTAACACCAATTTTGAGATATCCGTGGCAGTCCACTCCACTCTGACCTTCCTCCCTGGAATGGAGTGGAAGAGGTCTGCGCTGCGATGCTTCCTACATTCGATCTACACGGTTTCTAGTCTCACCCTGTACATCTTTTGCAGTCTTTCTCGGCTGTTATGAAGTTGTAAGGCTTACCATTTGTAGAAAAAGTCTGTATGTGCCTCCCCGTCCATTCCCACTCCATAAACTGCTAATTTGTCTCAGACCTAGCAACCTTGCTCGGGCGTCAATTTGTTCGTTACGTTTTTTTTCTGGTTAACCAAAGGTCTCACTGCAAGTACGCAACTTATAACGTACGTTTCTGAATAGTACGGGGAAGATAGTAAAAAAATACCTCGAAAAATACCAAAACCTCGGAGAAAATATGTCCAGAAAATTTGATATTCTGTTCAGAATTGAGTGCCCTACAACATATTAGTTGCAGCGGTACGCTTTTTGATTCTGCATTTTGTGATACTGCAATGAAATTTGGCATATGCAAACTACATAAAATTTCAAGTGATTTGACCCGCAGCACTCAAAAATTTGTCCATTGGGGGGCGACTGGGAGCCCCTCAATATTTCAAGATGTCTGAATTTTTCCCATGCGCCATTCAGTACCGCCCTATCTACCGTACAGGACCTAAACAACTTTGTTCTTGACCATCATAACATTTTTCGTCATGTCAATTCCATTCTTCTTATAGAAAAAAAATAATTTCTTTGCCTGGTCAACAAATTGAAAAATATATATTTTTTTTTGACCACCAATAGATTGTTAAGTAGTTTTTGTGCGATCATCCATAAATCCGCATCCCCTTGATTCATTTATGGAAAGAAAACTTTTGCAGTGCTATTTTTCAACAAAGGAGTGACTTCAACTTACCACTATTTTCAACATTACCTTTTTCAATGTTTTACCCCGGTAAGTATGATTATTATTGTTACACTAATATACAGCTTGAAGTTCTCTTTAACGATGTGGATGATGAAACTGCCTCAGATTCCACCTGGAAGCCGTACATGATCATTTTTCTGCAAGGCCGTCAAATTTGGCATTTTTGATTTTCTAGCGGGAGCGGCCAAAATGTCAATACACACCACTCCGCCCAAGAGCACCGGTTTGCTCTAGCGGAAAACGATATTCACGCCTAACAATTTTGCATTTTGTGATACTGAAATGAGAGTTGGTGCGAAAGTACCGCAACCGGTGCTCTTGGGCGGAGTGGTGTGTATTGACATTTTGGCCGTTCCCGGTAGAAAATCAAAAATACCAAATTTGACGGCCTTGCAGAAAAATTAATATGCACGGCTTTCAGGTGGAATCTGAGGCCGTTTCATCATCCAAACCGTTGAAGAAAACTTCAGGCTATATATTAGTACAATAATAATCATATTTTTAGGGATAAAACATTGAAATAGGTAATGTTGAAAATATTGGTAAGTTAAGGTCACCCCTTCGTTAAAGAATAGAACAGCAAAACTTTTGTTTTCATAAATGAATAAAGGGGATGCGGATTTATCGATGATCACACAAAAACGACTCAACAATCTATTTGTGGTCCAAAAAATATATATTTCTCAACTTGTTGACCAGACAAAGGAATAATTTTTTTCTGTAAGAAGAATGGAATTGACATGACGAAAAATGTTATGATGGTCAAGAACAAAGTTGTTTAGGTCCTGTACGGTACATAGGGCGGTACTGAATGGTGCATGGTAAAAACTCTGACATCTTGAAATTTGGAGGGGCCCCCAGTCGCCCCCTAATGGACAAATTTTTGAGTGCTGCGGGTCAAATCACTTGAAATTCTACGTAGTTTGCATATGCCAAATTTCATTGCAGTATCACAAAATGCAGAATCAGGGTCATTTTGCTAGCGTACCGCTGCAACTATATACAAAATCGCCAAAAAACGCACCCGGGGGTTTTGAGTTACTGGAGTGGGGGTGAGAAATTGCAAATTATAATGGAGGGGACACCCGTCAATCCATTGGATACAAATACGTCGTAATTTGACGGTTCAAAACACCTATGATCACAATTTTGACATAGATTGTTCAATCGAACTTTTTTATATATGAATTTCATGCACCAGAAGTTTCTTTCGATGCTACAAAGTCACACGGTAGTTTTGTTACAAAACGTGCATCATGAAGAAATTTAATGTCAAGAGCTCGCAATCTCAGAAGAAAAATGATGTCATAACTGAAATACGGATCCGATTCCAGTTTTTTCTTTTATTGGAAGAAAAGAACTACATCAGCCTCTTGGGCTATCAATAGTATGTGGAACATAATGTTTGGTACTTGAAATTATAATCTATAAGAGGTCTATAAGAGATTGAGGAGGTCTGTTGCGGTTAGGTAGTTGAAAAGCGCCTGTTCTCTTTCCAAAGTGTTCCTCAGAAGTTCAGCGATATCGTTGTTATTGCCGTTGAGGAGTTCTTGCCTGTGATCGTCAAATTTTCTGCAGGTCAGGAGAAGATGTCGGACAATGACTTGTTCATTACATAAGTCGCACATCGGTGGATCACTTTTGGTTAAAATGAACTGGTGCGTAAGGTTGGTATGTCCTATTCGTAAGCGAGTAATGGCAACCTGTGCTCGTCTATTCAGGGCAGGAAACCATGCTTCAGCGTTGGTTTTGATGTCGTTGAGCTTTGTTGATAGTTGCGACCATCGTTGACCCCACTGGGCTGATACTGCAGATTTAAGGTTTTTCTTGAAGTCGTGGTGGACCATGACCTTTTCTTGGGTGGAGTTGGCTGAAGATGTTGCGTGTCGAGCCTCGTAATACGCAATATCATTTCCCAGGATTCCAACATGTGATGGAACCCAGAAGAGTGTAACCTGCCGTCCTCCACTTCTCAGGTTTTCGATCTTCTTCTGGATGGTTTGGACAAGGTAGTTCGCAGGGTATATTTGTACGATGGACTGCACAGCGTTCATTGAATCCGTACATACAATGATGTTTTGGGCGATGGCTGGTGTTTGTGAGACCGGAAGTCCAGAGACGATGGCTGCATTTTTGAGAGCCTGCAGGATGGCATACAGTTCGGCACTATAGACACTAGTCTCTTTCGGATGGTTAAAAGTCTTTGACTTATCCAACACTATCACTGAACTACCGACACCACTCGAGCTTTTAGACGCATAGGAATAGATGATGATGGAATTTTGAAATTCGGCACAGATCGATTTAAATTTGTTTTGGATGGTCGAGGGCGGGTATACGGTTTTTGGGTATTTTGTTAGTTCAAAGATCGATTTGGGGGGTTGGAAATTCCAAGGAGGACTTGTTATTTTTATTTGAATCGAAGGTTTTGAATTTCTCTTCATTCTCTCGTAGGTGGCAGCAAAACGGTTGGAGAAAGTACAGCGGTGTGCATAAGGGTGATAAACTCTTATGATGTTGGTAGATACTCGTACGTAGTTAGCCGCGTACGTTAAGGCTAACTGGCGTCTTCTGTACGATAGAGGGGCTTCTCCTGTGATATTATATATGCTGTTCACTGGACTGGTGCGAAAAGAGCCACAGCATATACGAAGGGCTGTGCTGTGGACGCTGTCTATCATTTTCAGGAGGGTTTTGTTGGCAGATATATACACAAAAGAACCATAGTCCAGTTTTGATCGTATCACACTTTTGTATGTCCTGATGAGCACAGTGCTGTCAGCACCCCAGTTGTGGTTTGCTATGGTTTTGAGTAGGCCTATTCCTTTGTAGCAGCTGCATTTAAGATGTTTCAGGTGTTGATTCCAGTTTAGTTTGCTGTCAAAGTACATGCCTAAAAACTTTATGCAGTCTGTGGCTTCAGTTTGGTTATTGTAGAGCTTTAATATAGGACTTGGCGACGGCTTTTTGGAGAATAAAATGGCTCTTGTTTTACTGGTTGAGAATTTGTAGCCTATGCTGCTAGCCCAATTTTCTAAAGAAATTACCGCTTCCTGAAGCAAGGATTGCATCGTTTGTATATTTTCCCCTTGATGTGAATGACCAAGTCGTCTGCGTACAATAGAGCCTTCGTTGGAGGGGATAATCTGCTGATGGCGTCGTTTATAGCGGCTAAGAAGAGAGTTACGCTGAGTATCGCTCCCTAGTCCGGATGCTAGTTGAAAGTACCTTGCATTTTTTGATGAGAAGATGCCACTCAGTGGAAATGTTCTTTGCATCGTACTCTTCCGATCCAGAAAGGTAGCCATCAGCGCCATCCATGCCGGCGGCGTATACAGGGTGATACAGAAAAAAAAAGTTGAAAAATTATATTCAATTAACCGAAACAAGTGGAGACGTGTAACTCACCACATACATTAACTATTTTATGCTGATGAAGTCACAGCAAACTGTTCTTGATTACCTTGAACCGTCTTTGAAATGTAGGGGAAAACCAGAAAAAAAAACAAGAACACTCTTTTTTCCATAAATAAGTAATTCTTCGAGATATTGACACAATACTTGGTATTTCTACAAAAAGTAATGTTAGAAATGATATGAGCTTGGTAGCCAATTTCTAAGCCAACTATTTCCAGAAATACGATTGTCAACTTTTTTTTCCTCTTGAGCACCATCTTGAATCTGCCCTGTGAGGCATCGTTGAAAAAATGATTGGTTATTATAATATTGGTAACATTAAATCATTGCATCGCGAAAACAACCTACTCATCATAATTTAGTGACCTCTTCAGCGGGAAAGAACTGCCATTCACGTATTTTTTGGCACTTCAAAGATTTAGTGCCCATGATGGCATTTGCAACATCTGGAATGGTGGAATATGTTACGCATTATGAACCTTGATGTACTTTGAGGTAGCCTATCAAGTTTCACCATCATCGATTGAGAGGTTTGTTCTTAAAAGCTGTTTGACCAAAATTTGTGTGGTTTTTTTATGAAAAATTCAAAATATTGGGTCTCTTACCCTTACTTGATCCCTCACTGAGGATAGCCTGAAACCAAAATTCTTCGAATTTTTCATGATAATGGTTTAGTGGGAAGTGCTTTTCAATGTTCAGTTGTCAAAAATGCATAGTTGCGTTCAGATTCCAGACAGAGAGCGACAAAGAAGTTCATGCAGTAAAAAAAGACATGAATTACAATCGAGAGAAAACTAGTCCAAAGCTAGACTGAAAGCTGTCTGGAGACCTTGCTTTTTATAACATAAGTGTGCAATTTGGTACACTGTTAGAGCCATGAGTTAGTAATGTTTCAAGCCTTCCACCCACGCTTGAGAGTCTTACAGAACCTGTGTATTGCGGGAAGCCTATCTAAAAGGGACATTTCCGGGATTTTTTCGTCGCATTGAAAGTTGTGTCTTTTTTCACTGCATGAACTTCTTTGTCGCTCTCTGTCTGGAATCAGAACGCAACTATGCAGATTTTGACAACTACACATTGAAGAGCAGTTCTTAGGGAACCATCAGCATGAAAATTTTGGAGACTTTCGGTTTCATGCTTTCGTCAACGAGGGATCAAATAAGGATGAAAGATCCAATATTTTGCATTTTCCATAAAAAAATTGAACGAATTTAGTTCAAACAGCTTTTAAGAACAAACCTTTCAATTGATGATCGCAAAACTTGGTAGGCTACCTCAAAGTACATCAAGGTTCATAATGCGTAACATATTTTACCATTCCAGATGTTGCAAATGCCATCATGGCCACTAAAGCTTTGAAGAGCCAGAAAATACGTGAATGGCAATTCTTTCTCGCCGAAGAGGTCACTAAATCATGATGAGGAGGTTGTTTTTACGATGCAATGATTACATATTACCATCATTATGATAACCAATAACTTTTTCAACGATGCCTCACAGGGCAGATTCAAGATGGTGCTCAAGAGGAAAAAAAAGTTGACAATCGTATTTCTAGAAATAGTTGGCTTAGGAATTGGCTACCTAGCTCATATCATTTCTAACATTACTTTTTGTAGAAATACCAAGTATTGTGTCAATATCTCTGAGAATCACTTATTTATGGGAAAAAAAGTGTTTTTCTTTTTTTTTCTGTTTTTCCCCTACATTTCAAAGACGGTTCAAGGTAATCAAGAACAGTTTGCTGTGACTTCATGAGCATAAAACAGTTAATGTATGTGGTAAATTACACGTCTCCACATGCTTCGGTTATTCAAATATAATTTTCCAACTTTTTTTTCTGCTTCACCCTGTATACGCTGCCGGCTTGGATGGCGCTGATGGCTACCTTTCTGGATCGGAAGAGTATGATGCAAAGAACATTTCCACCAAGTAGCATCTTCTCATCAGAAAATGCAAGGTTCATTCCATTTTATGCAACTAGCATCCGGACTACCCTGCTGTGTCCCATTCTCTAGCTGTTTTTCCCGAGAGAGGATTCCATTTGCGCTCACCCTGAAAGTTCTATTACTCAGAAAGTTCATGATGAAATGCAGCATGTTTCCATCTATGCCCCAGTGTTTCATTTTCTCAATTATGTTGTATCTCCATGACATGTCATAGGCTTTCTCCAGATCAAAGAATACAGCTAGTACACATTGTTTGCTGGCGAAGGATTCCAGTATCTCCGATTGTAGTACTACAAGGTTGTCTGCTGTAGATCTTTGAGCTCTGAAGCCGGCTTGTTCAGGAACTATGAAGTTATTTTGTTCTAGAAACCAGGTCAGACGTTTGTTCACCATTTTTTCAAGCAGTTTACACAAGGTCGATGTTAACGAGATTGGTCGGTATGAATCCATACTGGAGCTAGACTTGTTGGGCTTACAGATGGGGATTATTATTGCTTGCGACCACAGGGCTGGAGATTGATGAGATACCCAGAGGTTGTTGAAGATATCCAGCAGGTATGACTTTGTTTCAGTTGATATTTTGTTGAGGAAAATATAAGGAATGTCATCTGGCCCTGGCGCTGAGTTTCTTGATTCTATTAGTGCGTATTCCAGTTCGGAAACTTTGAATTAGGAATTGAGGATGTCATGTTTGTTGTTGGGTGAGATTGGAACTTTTTCTCTTTGGAATTTGATATTGTTCAGGAACTCCTTGTCGTAATTTTGGTTGCTGGATTGTTTTTCGAAGTGTACTGCTAGATTCTCTGCAATGTCCTCTGAAGATGTTATCGCTTTTCCGTTAAAGTGCAGCATTGGGATTGAGTAGTGCGTGCTGATGCCTTTGATGTTTTTGATTTTCCTCCACACTTCTGAAGAGAGTGTGTTAGTTTTCATGGTAGACACGTATTCTGCCCAGGATTCTTTTTTGCCACTTCGTAGTGTGAGTCGGACTTTTGCTCTGCATTTCTTGAGCTCCAGGAGGTTCTCTAAGCTGTATTGATGCTTGAGTTTATTGTACGCTCTCTTCTTTGCGTTAGTGGCTTGATCGCAGTCTGAATTCCACCATGGCACTCTTCGTTTCTTCACGTTTGTGGATGTTCTCCCGATTGACCACTCGGCTGCTTCAATAAGAATGTTGGTGAAATTCTTGACTGCTTCTGCTCCGTTTTCAATTGTAGTGGCTTGTGTGCGAAGCTTGTTTTCAACGACTCCAGCGAAAAGCTCCCAGTTTGCATTCTCTAATTTCCATTTTGGGCGTCTTGTTGTCACTAGCTGTTCTCTGTTTGCGTCACTTATATATATTGCGAAGTGATCGCTGCCATGAAGATCATGATCCACTTCCCATGACAGGCCAGCTACCAGTGACGGATCGCAAAGGGTGATATCAAGTGCAGTGAGATTTCCATTGAATGCATTGAATCTTGTTTTGCTCCCAGTATTCAGAACAAGTAGACTTTCCAGGTCAATGAATTTTTCTATTATGCGTCCTTTCCGGTCACTGTCTTCTGATCCCCAGATGAAATTATGCGAGTTTATATCGCCCAGTATTATACGAGGTTTTGGTAGTTGTCTGGCAAGGTCAGTCAGTTCTTGAATGGCAAATTGTCTATTTGGGGGAATATAAATGTTGCAGATAGAGATTCTCCTAGACCGATAGTCGACTGACACCGCTACTTCTTCCAAAATGAAGGTCGAATCACATGGGTCCATTTTGGAAAGAAGAAGAAAGTGGTAGGTCAGTTGTTTCATACAGACTAGAAGGTGCTAGAGAATTGAGAGCAGTCAGATTCAGATTCTGATGGAGCCCGATCTCCATAGAACTGTTTCTTTATACGATTTTTGATTCTTGTACATCTGGCCTTCAATGTTCGGTTTGTTATATTTGAATGGATTATTTTCAACATATCTAGTAGTGCTGGTATGTCTTCCGTATAGTCCTTAGCGATGCTTAGTGGGTCCTGAGACCCCATGGTGTTTTGAAATTAGGATTTCGTCGTGATTTAGTGGTGACGACACGGTGGAGTTTTCGAACAGAGTTTTCACAGGTTCTAGTAGTTTGTCCAAAGGTTGTAGACTTTCGGAAGATTTAGTTTTCTTTAATTCGGTTTTATTTTTTGTGTTGTCTGGGGTTGGGGTTGTTTGTTGTTGATGTTTGAATTTTTTTGGCCTGTTTCCTTTCTTAGGAACAACAAATAATTCCGAATCGCTTTCCAACTCTCTAGATGGTGATGGGGTTTCAGTTATAACTCGTTTCTTAGAGGGTTCTACTTTTTCTCCCTTTTCTTCAACAGCTTCGATGGTCTCATTCACTGTTTCTTCTGTACCCTCCATATCTCCTGAGGATTCAGTCAACTTTGGGCATGAAGCTACTTTATGTCCAGATTCTTTGCAATTGAAACAGGAGAGTTCGTCATAAGTCAAAAAAATACGGAAAGTTTCCTCGTCATGATCTATTAGTACTGAGGCGGGAAGTTCTTTGCTTTCGTCTGGCTGTACAAATATTTGCCTCCTAAAGCTCAACACATGGTTATATTCGTCGCCCGTAATTCCTGCGCGCAAGGTGGATATTGAAGATACAGGTCCAAGTCCTAGCGATTTGATATTATCTACCAATATAGAGTTCGGTATGGAAAAACAAACATTCGAGAAGATTATTCTTTGTGCTGGAGATTTCAGACGCCGTACTGCCACTTGTTTCCCATCAATTGTTATTGGTTTTTTGTTTTCCACTAAGTCATCTACAATCGTGACGCTTGAGAGAAAAATGCAAATTCGGTTTTTGGAGATTCTGGAGGCAGCTGAGACATTTTTGGGGCCGATGACATTTCCAATTGGTACCACGTAATCGCTAATTCTTAATGCTTAATTTTCCAGGAGGTCAATAACAATAGCTTGATCTCGCTTTGGTTGGGATTTAGTTGCGTTGGCGTAGGTAGTAGTATCTCAGCTGTTTTGTGACGGTTGCATTTTTGTAAAAGGTTGGAGATCCCTGTAGTCAGAAATCTTCCTAATGCGGTTTGTTCAATCTACAGATATTGAACGTAAATTTTGCATTTTTATTTTAGGCATGTATTCCTCTTATCGCACAGCAGCGCTGTGGATAGGAGTAAAAAGTGGAGATAACGCGGATTGGATTTGTTTATATGCGGTGTTTGTGTTCAAGAGTAAAAGGAAAATGTTATGTGAATCGCACGTGAATATTGGACTAGGGTGGATTAGGGACTTGGGGGAAGTCAGTAGTCACCTAAATTCACAAAAGATGTCCCGGCAAGTACCACAATTTCACACTTATTTGCCCTTAATGTTTGGAAAACATGCTGCACCTTGGACACCAAAATTGTCACTTCAGTTTTTTCTGTTTTGTTTGATAGATAAAACTATTTTTACGCCTTGAAATGAATGAAGTGTCAAATGAAAGCTACATTCTGGTCGTAGCCTGATTTTTTCTGGGAAGTAGCACGTTTCGTCCAATCAAGCTCTGACACGATACATCTCAAGAGACAAAATCACTCCGTGACTTGATGAAAACGGGAAGAAAAATCTGCAAATGATATTTGTGTGTGAAATGGCCCAAATAAACTGTCAAAGTCGAAATCATGGTCTTTTGATTAAAACTTGAAGCCATCAATACAAACTATGCCGGCGGCATATACAGGGTGAAGTAAAAATAAAAAGTTTAACATTTGTACCTCAAGAACCAAAATAGGTAAGGACATATAAATCGCCAAAAATAATTCTGATTTCATGGTCATGGAGTCGTCGTAAACTTGAATTGAAAAAATCATCAGAAAAAAAGTTGTCTGTGTTTTTTCGGAAAATTAGTTGGCCTAGAGAGTGTTTTCCACTTTTATTTAATTTCAAATGTAATTTATCATCGTTTCGATTCAAAACACCAAGTTTCGATTCAATATCTGAATAATTACTGACATACGGAAAATTTTTTTTTTTCGTAACGACTTCAGTCTTTTGAAGACATTCCAGAAACGACTCAACATATTTGATCCAAGTTTACGACGACTTCATGACCATGAAATTAGAAATATTTTTGCCGATTTCTATGTCTTCACCTATTTTGGTTCTTGAGATACATTTGTTCAACTTTTTATTTTTATTTCACCCTGTATATGCCGCCGGCATAGTTTATGTTGATGCCTCCAAGTTTCAATCAAAAGAGAGTGGATCGAACAACATCTCTACCAAGTGGCACCCCGCCATCATAAAACTCAAGGTCCATACAGTTTTCAGTATTGAGGATCTGGACTATTTTGATTTTCTTGTGTTTTGACGAAGAAGGAGAGGACTGACGATGAAATATGTGAGGACCTTTCTTGTGAACAATAAAAATTTCCAACAATTTCTTTCCGGGAACTTTTTCCCAAGTGCTATTGTTCAGGAGATAAACGCAAAAAACTGATCCTCAAGTTCTTCTCGAGGCCACAACGGCCGGAGCTCACACCGGATTCTTGAGGACTTTTAGTATGCTAGACCACAGGCTTAACTGAGCTTATATGTATACAAAAATCCGGCTGGTTTTCATTTTTGTTCGCTATTTTGTCTATAATTCCTGGACTAAGAGAGGAAAACTAGTAAACCTTGAGACCGATTTCGAAAAATTTACTTAAAAAAATAGATTCAATCTTTTCTCCAACTCTCATTCCCAGCACGTCTGCCCTTAAAATAATTATTTCGTGGAGCCCAACGCATGTCGAATTTTGCACTGCAGTTTTTCCAAATTCCCGGAATGTGCAAATTTCATTTTGAAAAAATTACCGTCGGAAAACCGGAACCGTATCGATTTTGAAAGTGAGTCTACACGATGCCTTATCCAATCCGGAATATGGTATTGCCTCGGGTATTGCTAATTCAACATAATTTGCTCTTGGGTGAAGTTCAAGTTTTAGAAAATTGAAGTCGAAGCCACCTGTCTAGAGTCAGAAAACTCGCGACTCACGATCTTGAAAGCAGATAGGATAGCCTGGAAGATGGAATGATAATTCCACGTGAAGCTGCCGACAAATACGGGCCCATTATTGGCGTTGAGTTCAGTGCGAGTTCAAGTCGCGCTTGTGGATCTGGCTCTTGCGAGCGCAGACAGGAGAACTATGGGATCAATTTCAAAACGCGCTCCGCACAAAGTTAATCAAACTCTTCCCACCACATGTCGCGTCAAGATTCGTTATCCATCAGATAAAAACCAACTCATACAAACAATAATAAAACCCAAGGCGGAACAACTTCCTCCGTCGATTCCTCTTGTGTACAAGACACCGGGAGAGAGAGAGGGGAACGAAAAAATCCACACAGCACAGTCAATTGCGTTTTGCTCTGACATCACACCCATTAAACACGCGGTGCCGTGGCTTGTGGCGCGGGCGAAGAGCAAGGAGAAAGAAAGAGACGCGAATGATGATGATGATGATTTGAAACGTTATAAAATCGTACTTTAAGCTTTTATACAATAAAAGATAGTCCGCGCTGATAATGCTCTCGCTGTGCACGGCCGTGCTTGGGCGATGATCACACGTGAAGAGTTCTCCAGAACCTATGGCGCTGCGCGCTCTCCGGACTGTGGTTCGTAATTCCGTACGGCGTTGTTTTTACGCCTGCATGCCCATGGCGAACTTGAACAATAATAAATATGATTATAATGACATTCGGAGGTGCTCGCCCGTGAAACAATCATCGTAGGTGCCTGGTTATGGAGGAAGCATCGAAAGTTTTTTTCCTCAGGCTTCGTTGCACATTAAACGCCGAAATCTGCGGAAAATCTCGACGCCGGGGGCAACGAGCATAGTTTCCGGAAACGATATAGGTGCACAGAAAAACTCTGGTGCGCCATGCTTGAGTTGCTTTGCCTAACGCCATTATCCTCGAAATTACAACCTAAATACTTCTGTGAGTGGGTGCCTGCTTTTAAATCCTGCTTAACAAACCTTCGAACGTCTCATTTTGTCGTATTTATGGAGATTGTCGGGTTCCTCCTAGTTCCTTCTGGTTCATAGTACAGTATTCTAGTTCCTACACTTTCCTTGTGTTGGTACCGCTCTATTTGCACCCTGCTTTGCAGAGGATGGCAGGGAGAGGGTGGTTCACCGGAAGTGTATAAATACGTGGACACAAATTTAAAACGTCCTATTTATCTCCTATTTTTCTCCTATTTCTCCTATTCTCACTATTCAAGTCTATTACACTCATACGCTTACATGCATTCATACGCATTATACAAATTATACAATTATAAACGACATAAACATTAAGTGCGAAATAAACTATAAAAACAAGCCACCGCCGTCTACGTTTTCTCCAATACACAACTTCAGGATCTTGCTGCGATTATTAGTGCTATCTATACGAATACGTCCGTAATAGTCACGGAACCACACAGAGATTATAATCGAAAAATGATTTTTTGAAAAAATAACGGTTCGGACTGAATGCACCAAGTGCCATTTCCACAGACGGCATAAGGTCGCACAATCATCTACAAAGTTCCAAGCGCTCCCATCTACGATCTTCTGAAATCGGCGTCATCGTATCTAGTCCAGTTCGGGAGATTTTGCGTTGAACCGTAAAAATCAGTGAAAGAAGCAAAATCAGTTTTTTGAAATTTTTTGGTTCTTGAAATCTTCAAAAAATCTTCTTGAAATGTGTTAGTACTACCCCATCGAGTGTCATCTTGTTGAAACGGTCTCGATATGTTATACTGTTCTGTTTTCAAGTTGATTTTTTTGCTAAATTGCGCTCACTGTAGAACAAGAAACAATGTAAAAATTTGTTTTTGATGAAAGTTTCAACAACCAATTACGTTGGATTGGTCAAGCAATAGCAAGTTTGAATTGTACGTTAACGCTTCGTTGCGAGGTGCCACTTCAAATGGTTTGTGAACCAGAAGAAACTCCAACAAACTTCGATTCTTCTTGAACTTCAGAAGCTTCATCGAGCAAGAATTTACTATATGAATCGCTCTAGCAATAGCACATCATTTTAGACTGTACAATGTACAAAAATTAATTGTTTGTCAACAGATCTTATTTGTGTTCAGTGCAGAAAAAATTGATTTCAACCTTGGAGAAAATATGGACGTCATGAAAATTTGATATTTTCATGAATTGAGTGCCCTACAACATTTATACAAAATCGCCAAACATCGCACCTGGGGCGGGGGTTTTGAGTTATTGGAGTGGAGGTAAAAAATTTGCAACCCGTCAGTCCATTGGATGCAAGTACATCGTAATTCGACTCCCTGTATCTCGGTGGTATCTACCATTTTGGCACAAAAAGTGTCGTTCATTATTGAAGGGGTCTCGTGGGGGGAGGGCGAAGCTGGGCCAGATGAATCTTTTTTTCTGTCTATATAGAACCGATAGCGACAAGTTTGGTATCTTTTCCGACTAAACTCAACCTCCTGAATTCGAATCCGGTGTGTTAATTCAGATGAAAACAAGTTCGAACAAGTTAGCTTGAAAAAACTTGTTCTTTCTTTGAAAAATTCCACTATTTTTTTCCACTATTGAAGGACTTTATTTCTGAAAATATTTCAGAGGCCATTAGATTGGAATGTATTTTTCACGAAAATCATCTACCTCGTGTAAAACTTTGTTTTTAGAGATGACCTGACCTGACCAGAATAGCACAAGCATGCATCTTCAAAATGAAAATAGCCGAAGCTGGTGAAAAAACTGTAACTCAACTTCAAAAATTGTTGGCTCTGTGCAGAATTGAATTCTCTTCAACATAAATAAAGTCGCCATAAATCGCACCGCAGGAGTTTGAGTTATTTGGGGACGGGGGTGGTGACAGTTCCCATTCAAAATGTAGGGTGGGGAACATGCCGCTGGGCTAGGCTCGAATAAAATGCTCAACAATAAAAGTGTTACAAAGCAAAAATTCACCCAATTTTGAACCGCTATAACTTTTGATTGGCACATATGATTCTGATTTTGTTCCAAATACTGGATAGCCCAATCTTTTGGCCATATTTCTTGTCAATATGAAATGCATAGAGCTTTTCATAAATTTTCTACAGGGTGATGAACAGAGCAGTGCAAAATTGATGAAAGTTCAACATACCCCCGTTTCCGCAAAAAAAATTTTTTGGGAGTATCTACACCAAATTTATGAAGAATGATGTGTTCCCTCGAAACGGTTTTTGAATTTTCGGGATTCCAGTCGAAACAGCCAAAATGTGATTTTTTATTGTGAATACTGCACCGGGTGATCATTTGAAAACTATCCACCTGCAATTACTCCCGATTTCTAGTGAATATTTCTTCGAGCAAAAACAGGTCGATTTTCATATCAAAGGGTACATCTAAAACATAAATTGGCAAATTTCTATCTTAAGCCCCCTCGCCCCCACTTACCCCAACTTTGAAAATTGGACAACTATGAAATTAGAATTATAAAACATCAATTTTGGGGGTGAAAAAATCATGTTTTTCCTGAAAAAACCGGTTCAAACACGTCTCTATCAAAATTTTATACTCATTTTCGGGATCAGAATGTGCGATTTGGTCGAAAATGATACCAAACATGTCAAAAAAGGTGTAAGTCACGGCTTACCAGAAGACTTTGTTTTGCTCATTTCCTGGGAATTTTCTTGTTGGAAAAGTAAAACCGGCCTGGGTAAGGCCTTAATTGACGATTTTTACAGTAAAATTATTTGGAAAAAGATTTGAGGTTTTTCCGGGAAATTCACATTTTCCAAAAGACAATTTCCAATTTCCTGCAAATCATTTTCAATCTTTCTCTCGAATCCCAACTTCCCACCCGAAGGGACGTTTCGAAAAAATTTTTCCATAGGTTCTTGGATAAGTACTAGTCGGGAAAGTTTTGGGGAGACACAACCGATTTCTTTTGTCATGCAACGACAGGAGCTGATAGCTGCAGGCTGAGACTAGCGAATAATCTAAAAATTAAAGAAATCACTTATAGGAATCCAAAGTTGTCTAGTTTTCAGAATCAGGTCAAATTTTCTCGTTTTGTTGTACCGTTCGGCTTGTCCATTGCATTGCGGATTGTATGGGGCGGAGCGGCTCAAGACGATACCTCGACAGTGTAGAAATGATTTCCAATCCGCGAGCGCGAAAGGCCAGCTCTACAGTCTTCTAAATCGTTCTGTTATACCATTCAGCTTGTCCGATGCATTGCGGATTGTATGGGGGTGAAACGACTTTTAGCGATACCTCGCCATAGTAAGAAGTCTTTTGATTCTTGGAGCTCAGGTCACACGTTCGGATTGATTTACTCGTAGCAAACTGTTTTTCAAAGTTTCTACAGTATAGTTCGCGCATCATCAGTGCTCTTCTGCGTTGCCTTTCGAAGGTGTCCAGAATTCTGTTTACGCGTTTCGTACTGGAACAGTAATGCTCAAGTTACACGTTCCGTTTCTCAAACTCGATTCACTCGTTTCAATGAGATTGCGTTCTGAAGTTTCAAAACTTCTTTAGCACGTCCTTTTTCTTCTTCGACGTTTAGTTCAGTCAAATTAAGCAAAAATCGGGCCAAACCGGAAATGAATTCGGAAATTCACGCAACTTGGTGGTTCGATGCAGAATTTAACGTAGAATAACATACTGGAATTCCCGGGAATTCCAAGGCTTGGATTTTCTTTAGGACCAATAAAAGAGCGCCATCCTATAAAATTTTCGATTTTTTCTGAATAACTTGTAAACTATCACCTTTAGAACACAAAAACCAGCTAAGCAAATGTGGCCCATTAAATGCTCAAGATATCAGTGTTGAATTCATCATTTTGTGGTCAATAGTCTCTGAGATACAGCGTCTGCTAGAACGCAGTGAAAATGACTCCGATTTTGATGACAAAATCTATTTCCGGATTTAACGTAACAATTTACATAGTGTCAGTTCAGGGGCTGTAACGTGAAGAGCAAATATGCGGATTTCAGTGTGTTTTACATTTTTGGAAAGCCAATTCAACATTCGGTATCACAGTTCTATCTAGAAGTCGCCAACTTCAAAATGGTACTTTTCCTCGACCTTTGAAATTGATACTTGATGTCCCGAAGAATCCCCAAAAATCGATTTTTTTCATCCCATGCCATTTGCTTAATGTTTCATGTAGAGCAACACCATTCAGGGAATATATAAAGAATAAGATATCAAAAAAATGACATGTTTTGGAATCTTTTTCCTATTGATGATTCTTGAGATATATGTGTTGGAAGACTAGAACGATCTATTTGGAAAAAACATAGATAGTCCGGACACTAACTGCTAAATACTGTACGGACTTTGCATTTGATGATATAAAATGCCACTTAGCAGACGTATTGAATATACTTATGTACTTTACACGTCTGCCAAGTAGCCTCTCACACCTTAAATGCAAGGTCCGTACAGTATTCAGCAGTAAGTGTTCGGACCACTTATCTTTTTTCTAAATAGGTCGTTTTAGTCTTTCAACCCATATAACTCAGGAACCATCACTGGGAAGCTTAGTTTACACTTTCAGCTATTTGAATCTATCTAAAGCTCGCTTCACTCGTTATAAATTGCTTTGCAGTTTCTAAAGCTTACGTCGTTTGTACATTCAGCGTTGCCATTTGAAAATATCTAAAGCTCTGTTTGCACGTTCACACCGAAAGGTAATTCTCAGTTCGTGCGTTCAGTTTGAAGCCATCTAAGCTGAATTTACTCGTCGCAAATTTTTTCCAGGAATTCTGGAACTTCCTTGTCCGTCTATTTCAGCGGTGTCATTGGGAAGCATCTAAAGCTTAGTTTATACCGTCGAACGTTTTCGTCTATGCTCAATGTAATTTAAAGCTGTCTAAAGCTCGATTTATCCATTGCAAGTTGCTTTTTGGGCAATTTTTCAAATTCCATTAGCACGTCGTTTTTCTCCTTCGGCTATTGCCATTTGACAATATCTAAAGCTCAGTTAGCACGCCGTGATATGACATATCTGCAGTTCAGCTTACGCTATAACATATCCCAAGCTTATTTTACACAGTCAGCGGCTAATTAAAGCTATCATCTAAGGCTCGATTCACTTATTCTAAAACTTCGCTGGGCGATCCTTCTGGCGTTCTTTTTGTCAAGCTCAGTTTATACGTGCAATGGTCGTCAATAAGAAATAAAGGTCGATTCACATTCTCTATAAGGTGCCTTTCACAGTTGCTGAAGCCTAATTCGCACATCTCTATTCTCTTGCAACGTTGCCTTTAGAAAGCGTCGTAAGCTTAATTTACACGTATCGTAGGGGATTCCGAAGCTCAGCTTACATGCTCAGTGCCATAAAGAAGCCATCGAAGCTCGACTTTGAGGCGTATTGCTTTTGATGCGCCAAAAATATTCGGGCGGAAAATAAATCAAAGCCGACGTGGAAGATGTCTTACATTACTGGAAGATGTCGCTACTCATTGGTTCATATGTGAGGAGTGCGCTAATCTCTATAACATGATTCACTTCCAACTCACCTGCACTGATCCCGCATTGCGGTCTCAAGTGCGACGCGACACTCGATCTCACTGTACCAGTTCAAGTTACTTGATGGGAATGTTTTCACGACCATACGCCGTTCACTGTCACTTTGAAAAAATTGACTCAGAATGGCTTGGAACGGAAAAGTATCAATGAAGATTGACCGTTGTGCCTGGACCGATCCGCCTGGACTACCGTTCAATCCCGACTTGTCACCTCCGTTGCCGAGTGCCTCTGCGGGCCTGTCAAAGAGTTTGGACTCACTTCGAAGATGCCGAGTCGTGACCCTTCGATGATGCGTTTCGATCCACCTGGAGGACGTATAGTGCGACTTTTCGACGCTGAGTTTCGCGGAGGATGCCGAGTTGGAACCCTGGTTGATGCGTCGCGATCCACCTGTGAAATGTAGAGTTGGGATTCGTTGATGATCAGTTTCAATTGACTTCCGGGATTCTGGGTTGAGATCCTTCGACAGTTGTTTTGCCATGTAAACTGTGTGTAAATCATATTTCTAGGTACCGGCCGTAGAGGTGTCCACGACAACCGGCGGAGCAGCCGAACTCTTCACTTCCTCGCCGAACTGCCAGACCTGGGGAAGAACTTCGTGAAGATGGCGCCCACACTTTATATCAGTACCCGCCGCATAGAGCAACGCTGCGGCATTGCCCAGGTCAGCATGCAGTGGCCGAGACTCCGTCAGGCTGGGCTTCTTCTGCGGTCGGCCTAGGAATTCACCCACCGCAGTACTCGTAGTCTTCATTGCCGATCCCGGATGAGTAGAACGTTTTGATCCTAGTTTATTATTACGTTTTATTTATTTTCATAACACATTCTTTCAAAATTTAATTGTGTACCTACACTGCTCGCCACGTCATCTAATATTTGTTAAATTGTTTAAATGGCTTTTACCTTCCCTAGCCCAATTACACACCCATCCTTTTCCAAATCACAACCCTCTGCTCTACGCTACTAGCCGGCAACGAGTCCAGGGCTTGTACCTGGTTGGTGGTCATAAGCGGACACCCCCAGCCCTTCTCCCATGGAGAGAGCCACTCCACCACTACCTTCTGGAGTGGAAAGGTTACAGAGTCTACCTTGAAAACCGAAGATTTTTTCGTGTCAAATAAGAGCTCTGGGATGGTGCACGTGAAACCCTAAGAATTTTCGACTGTTATCGGTCTTCTACATTTTTTCCGCTTTCACCTGTTTATATGGAGAATGTGGAATAATTCCTTATCAGAAAAAAATCAGCAGTTTCGATTTGGAAGCCTTCCAAACAAAGCTGCTCTAAGCGTACAGAAGGCTATTAAGCTTTCAAATCTCACGTGTTAATTGAGATATTGTGAGCAATACAAGAATCCTCATCCTTGCCGGCGGAATCGAAGCCCCTTTTTAATTATCGTCAAGATTTCGCCTCTCGTGGCCCTAAAAAATCAATTACCGATCCCCCATTCCCACTGTTTTTACGACAGGCCATAAATGAAAAGAGATCTGTGTGCAGACCCTGCTGCCGGTGGCCCTTGCCATGCCACGCTGCCCTTATATCACGCGCGCGTAAATTCACCAAATAAAAACCGACACTTCGAAAACGAGTGGTGGCATGAATGCTCGGAACAAAAAAAATTAAATATTCATCATCCACTTAACGAACTATAGCCGTTAATTTCTATCCTCATCTGCGTGTATTACTGGTGCTCCAAGTAATCACTAATTAAGCCGAAAAGATGCGGGCATCATTCGTTTCCGATTGTTCCAGAGTGCTTGGGTGAGCGTTCTCGCTCAACTTTGTAAAGCACACCGGCACCGGCAGTGTGTGCAACAAAGAGAGAAGGATGTTCTAATTAACAACGGTTTTAATAATAATAATAATGGTGGTAATGATATCCTAATAAACTTTCGGTGATGTGTGTATGTGTGTAGAGTTTGTTCACACGAAAAGTGACTCAGAATTTGAATTAGTTATACTAGCGCTGTGGCGTATAGCTGGAGCAAAAGAAGTTATTGTCCAAGCAGCAGTAACAGCGGCAAGCGAGCAGGCAGAGCAAGAAAGGAAGAAATTCATTGTCTTTGCAATATACCGAGAAAATTTTTACGGCCGATACGTGATCGTTATTTACGGAGATTTACGGGCGCATTTTTGAGATCGGCCGTGTAATAACAACGTGGGAATTGCTCACAATGCCCAGCAAAACGTGTATCTTAATTAATATTTACAGCTTTCCAGGTTGGAATCGGGCAATTACTCTGAGAAATGAGGAAAAATTGCGTGATGGCTCCTTTTTTACGTCTCTCATTCCGACGTGTTTTCGATGCGATTCGATTTGGCGTCGCGTTTTTACGATTTTCCACTTTCGCGAGTCAAATCTCGAGAGTAATTTTGCCATGCCATACAATCCCTCATTTGGTATTCTAATAGCCTTCTGAAAGGTTACCGGGAAGTACAACGAATCCAGAAGTGATCTAGGGTAAACAGCATATTAGTTGGACAATCTATAGCTACTGGACGGTTGCAGTGTAACTTCATCCCATACACTTTCTATTTTCAGTAGAATGACTTTTTGGAGCAAAAATAAAGTGAGGAGCTGGGGGGCTACGGCTACGGCTGATGGCACCTGCAAAGTTTTTGAAAGAAACTATTAGCGGCCGTCAGCCGACAGCCGTATTCTCATTCTCTCAACGATCTAGCTTGTTACTTTATTTTTGCTCCAAAAAGTCATTCTACAGAAAATAGAAAGTGTATTGGATAAAAATAAATCGCTATATTTAGCCTACTGCGTGAGATTTTGAAGATGCCGGCCAAAACTGAGATTTTCTGAGCTCAAGCATCTGGAACGAGTTTTACCGTGACCGGACAGTTCGTCGCGTGGACAATTCGTCGCGGACAATTTGTCGCGGACAATTCGTCGCGCGGACAATTCGCCGCACGGACAATTCGTCGCACGGACAATTCGTCGCACGGACGATTCGTCGCATGGACAATTCGTCGCGGACAGTTCGTCGCACGGACAATTCGTCGCAAATTTTTTTGCCCTTTGCCTTGGTTTTACGAACCCGTTTTGTATTTTCTCTTCTAGTAGTGCACCGAGCTTCCGGAACTCTAATTCTGAACCTTATCGAGCCCCTTGTGTCCGCAAGTGTTGTTTGGAGACCTAATTAGTCATTCAGATTTTTTCATGACTACCAGAATCCAAGCAAGCCCTCTGTTGCGTTCTTGTGCTATCCAGACCTCCATTGGCCCTCCTTGCGTCTTTAGTGCAGTTTAAAGCCTTTGGCGAGCCCCTTGCATTTTTCCGTGGCTTACGTAGCAGTAAGCACTTTTGTGTTTCCATGTCATATTCGGAGTCCTATCATGGAGTTTCCTTATATTTTTTCTGAGCTCTGCTGAGCCCCCTCACATTTTTCCGTGACTGTCGGAGCAATAGCGAGCTCCTTGTGTCTTCATGTGGAGTTCGGAGCCCTATCGGCTCAATATAATTTGAAGACCTGCAGAGTCCCCTTGTTTTATCCGTTACTTTTGGAGCACTAAGCACCCTTGTGTCGTCATGTCATTCGAAGCCCTATCGGCCGGAGCATTAGTAAGTTTCTTGTGTCTTCATATAATATTCCGACCATTGTTGCCCCCCCCCTGTCTCTGCAAGTGTAGTTTTAATTAACCCCATCATGTTTTTTCATGGCTTTCAGGGTATCAGTAAGCCCAGAGGTAAGCTCCTTTTTGCCTTCTTTTGTTGAACAGAACTCTGTCGGGCTCCATTGTGTCGTCTATATCGTTTGAAATCCTGCCGCGTCCCCTAGCATTTCTTCGTGGGTCATGGAGCTCCATCGAGCCCCCCTTGGGTCCTAATGTATCGTTTGGATAGGAGCCCTAATGAGCCTCCTTATGCTTTTTGTAGCTTCAAGAATTTCGGTGAGCTCCTTTGTTGCCCTCCAAGGGCCCCCTTGTCTCTTCATCGTCTTTTGAAGAACTGCTTAGCCCCATAGCATTTTCCCGTGGCTCACGAAGCTCTATCGGGCCCCCTTGTGTCCTCATGTATCGTTTGGAGTCCTGATGAGACCCCTTATTTTTCGCGTAGCTTTCAGAATTCCAGTGAGCCCCCTTGTGCCTTCTTGCGTTGTTAGAGGCCCTAGTGGTCCTCCAAGAGCCCCATTGTTTGTTTAATGTCTTTTGAAGCCCTGCTGAACCCCATAGCATTTTTCCGTGGTTTACGGAGCTCCATCGAGCCTCCTTGTTTCCTCATGTATCGTTTGGAGCCCTGACGAGCCCCCTTATCCCTTCCGTAGCTTCAGAATTCCAGTGAGCCTCCTTGTGCTTACTTGCGTTGTTGGAGGCCCTAGTGGCCCTCCAGGAGTCTCCTTGTTTCTTCAACGTCCTTTGAACCCCTGCTGAGCCCTATAGAATTTTTCCATGACTTACGGAGCTCAATCCGGCCCCTTGTTTCCTCATGTAACGTTTGGAGCCCTGATGAGCCCCCTTATTTCTTCCGTAGCTTTGAGGATACCAGTGAGCCCCCTTGTTGCTCTAGTTGCCCTCTAAGGTCCTTCCTTCTTGTTTTATCAACGTCTTTTGAAGCCCTGTTGAGCCCCCTAGCATTTTTCCGTGGCTTACGGAGTTCTATCGGGTTCCCTAGTAGTCCTAGTACCCTCATGTATCGTTTGGAACCCTAATGAGCCCCCTTTTTTGTAGCCTTCAGAATTCCAATGAGCCCCCTTGTGCCTTTTTGCGCTGTTAGAGGCCCTAGTGATCCATCGTGGGCCCCCATTGTTTCTTCACCGTCTTTTGAGATCCCGCTGAGCCCCCTCACTTTTTTCTATGTCTTCTGGAACATAAGTGAGTTCCTTGTGCTCCCATGCGATATTCGAAGCCCTATCAGCCCCCTTGTGTCCGAAAGGGTACTTTGGAGCCCCAATCAGCCCTCTTATGTTTTTTTCACAGCCAGCGCAGCGATCTGAATTAAAGCAAACTCCATTAGACCCCCTTGTTTCTTCAACGTGTTTTAAAGCCCTGCTACCTCACATTTCCCTTGACTTTTCGTGCATAAATAGGCACCTTGTGTTTTCATGTGATGTTCGGAGCCCTATCAAGCCCCCTTGTGTCCTCAAGTATGGTTAAGGGTCTTAATTAGCCCACCTATGTTTTTTCTTGACTTTCAGAGTACTACAGTGGGCACTCTCTTGCCTTGTTTTGTTATAGAGAGCTCCATTAGGCTCCCTTATGTCCTCATGTTTAGTTTGAAGCCCTGATGAGCCCCTATGTGTTGATTGTCCGGCATAGAGAAGTGTCGTTCCTTTTGCGACGAATTGTCCGTGCGACGAATTGTCCTTGCGACGAATCGTCCGTGCGACGAATTGTCCTTGCGACGAATCGTCCGTGCGACGAATTGTCCTTGCGACGAATTGTCCGTGCGACGAATTGTCCGCGACGAATTGCCCGCGACAAATTGTCCGTGCGACGACGAATTGTCCTAGAACCGAATTTTACCGTGCATCAGCTGCACTTTTGATGTTGTTTCCTCAAGTACTCAAGTTTGATGAAAATTTGAGGCTTCTGGTCAAGTTTCTATTTCCCTGACCCACCACCTAACGAGAGTATTGTGAACGCGCTGAATTTTTCTTTCGAGATTTCTATGGATATATCTGTTTTGAGGTCCCCAATTCACTAACCGCTGAAAGTTGTTGGAAGTTCACTAACCTGAAAATCTTGAGCACTTCAATTCTGTGTCACTTGAAGTTTCACGTGGACCTCAAAACTCGACTCAGTTATCTTGGTTTTGCGGATAATACAGACATAATTAAAGTATCCAAATTGTAGTGAATCTATTTTGCCAGCTAACAAACCTACCTCAGAAATGACCACCAATCTCATTTCGTTTCTAAATATTGATAGCACGTCCCATTTTTACGATCCATTTTTTGACGTTTTGTAGCCTGGCCAAATGGGTGTTGGTTACTCCACCCCACGCTATTAGTCTGGCATAGAACTTTTCTGGCAACGAAGTCCACGTGGTGGTTCCAACGGAGATGTCTGTCCATTATCAAGCCCAGGTATTTGACTTGGTCACTCGACCTTATCAAAAAGTTCCGTTGACCAATCCGGAAAGAAAGGGAGTCATATCCCGGCAGAGTATCCACGTAACATGCAAACGGCAGAAAAACTGTTTTCTCGAAGTTGATACTCAGTAGTTTACTATTGCACCAGTGTACTACTTTAGGTAAGTCATTACCGAAGACTTTAGGTGAAATGATGTAAAGGCAATTGGCGGAGGTGATCCAGGGTCAAGAAGATTCGGAGACCTCACAAAAACAATCGCTCAAAGTTGCATAATCAGTTACGATCATCATTCAGTCTCGCCCTCTTCGCCCTTACTGCCAGCTGTTGAACGCGAAACTGAAGGTCGGTTGATACAAGCGACATTTTGCTTCGAAAGAATAAACATGAATGTTAAGGAGTCTTCATCTGCGTCAATGAGAAATCGTTTCAGCCTGATAATCGTTTAAGAGTACTCGAGATACCCGTTTGAAGTCCCTTTCCCGACGTCAAGACCATGGCTCGGCAATCATTTTCAAGGAATTGAAGGACTTTCCACATTTTCGAGATACTGCACAAGCTGCTTAATCCCATATAATCCGCAATGCAACGGAGAAGCCGAACGGTACAGGGTAACGATTTCGAAGACTGTAAAGCTGGCCGTTCGCGCTCGTGGAATTAAAATCATTCAGTAGGAATAAAATCAAATCATTTTTACACTGTTGAGGTATTGATACAAACCGCTCCACCCCATACAGTCCGCAATGCAACGGACAAGCCGAACGGTACAGCGGAATGGTTTGGAGGACTGTAGAACTGGCGGTTCGCTCTCGCGAATTAAAACTCATTACTTCACTGTGTAGGTATTGCTACAAGCCGCTCCACTTCATACAATCCGCAATGTAACGGGCAAGGGGGACGGTACAATAGAAAGATTTGAAAGACTGTAGAGCTGGCCGTTCGTGCTCGCGGATTCAGGATCACTTCTACATTGTTCAGGTATCGCTACAATCCACTCCACGCCGTACAGTCCGCAATGCAACGGACAAGCCGAACTGTACAGGGTGATTCAAATTCTACGGTTTTGACATTTTATTCGGAAGTCTTTCATGGTAGATCAACGTCCAACTGACCTATGATTAAAGACTTTTGAATGAAACGTAAGTTTCTGGAGAATGATCCATGGAGAATGGATCAACACGCGAATTCTCGTTTTGTTCAGAGATCTCTCGTCCCAGGTCAGCCAAGTTTTCAGAATTTGCTTCGTTATTCACAATCTTTCAGATAATGAGGGCTCTTCGAATACAGAAGTTTCAAAAGGCGAGAAAAAATATTTGTTTATAATTTACCTGGAATTATTTCTTGTGTTTTCGAATCACCTTGTCGTTGCACCGACCCTATTTTCTAAAAGAACCTGACAATGAGAGCACATCCTGAAAAAAAGGCTTGTCTCTTATGGAAGGCTTCTGAATAAAACACAAAATCGGTGTAAAATAGATCACCCTGTATAGCGGAATGGTTTGGAAGACTGTAGAACTGGCCGTCCGCGCTCGCGGATTAGAGATCATTCCTAAACTGTCAAGGTATCGGCTACAAGCCGCTCCACTCCATACAGTCCGCATAGCAAAGGACAAGCTAAACGGTACAAGGGAACAATTTGGAAGACTGTAAGCTGACCGTTCGCGTTCGCGGAATAAAAATCATTTTCACATGTCGAGGTATCGCTACAACCCGCTCCACCCCATACAATCCGCAGTGCTAGGGAGAATCCAAACGGTACAATGGAATGATTTGGAAGACTGTAGAGCTGGCCGTTCGCGCTCGCCGATTAAAAGTCACTTCACACTGTCGAGGTATCGCTATAAGCTGCTCCACCCCCCATTCAATCCGTAATGCAACGGACAAGCCGAACGGTATAGCAAAATAATTCAAAATACTGTAGAGCTGGCCGTTCGCGCTCGCGGATTGAAAATCATTTCTCCACTGTCGAGGTATCTCTAGAAGCCGCTCCACTCCGTACAATCCGCAATGCAACGGACAAGCCGAACGAAACAGCGGAATGGTTTGGAAGACTGTAGAGCTGGCCATTCGCGCTTGCGGGTTGAAAATAATTCCTGCACTGTCGAGGTATCGCTGGAAGCCGCTTCATTCCATACAATCCGTAATGTAACGGACAAGCCGAACGGTACAATTCAACGATTTGGAAGACTGCAGAGCTGGTCGACCACGCCCGTGGAATTAGAATCAATCAGTAAGAAAAGGTACTAATACATAAGTGAATCAGTGTCCCTCTTACCTGAAAACTAATGTAACCTACGTTACGGACAACAAAACTGGTAATTGAATTTAGAGCATTGTTGGATTTTTCTCGATTCAATGATAATTACCAGCTCTGATATTCGTAACGTATAGGTAACATTAGGTTTCAGCTAAGAGGGACACTGATTCTCTCCTGAAAACATGCAGCCATAATTTAATTCCCTTTCTTCTTCTTTTATACAGGAAGAGGTATATCTTGAAATGATCATTTTGAATGGTTCACTTTAAAGCAAATTGATTTCCGACGAGTTCCATCTCCTGATCTGATTTCGGGGGTTATTCAGATCTGCGTCATTTTTGATGCAAAGTCTTACTTTCAAGTTTTGTTCTGCATCAATTTCGAAGACATATTCTTGTTCCCTGAAGTTGTAGCTTAAACATGAGCTACATGTTGTGAAAACCGGTCAATAAGTAAAAAAGCTATGACCAAAAAAGCAAAAAGTTGTTTTTTTCCAAATCACCCAGCAGTGAGGGAAGATAATCGGAAAACTGAAAAACCGTTTCGTGATATGGCTGTACCAACCTCCCTGGACCAGTTAAAAATATTCAATAACTCGTTTTTTCAGGTTGGGCGTTACTCAAACTTTTTAAATTTTGCAGGGCTTTACGCGATGTCCTGTGTAACCAACACATAAGATTTGAACTTGATTCTGTATCCATCCTCTGATAGACAAAGAGCGCAGGTATGGGAGAAAAGAAAAACTTTTGAACTAGTCCTATTTTTTTGGAGCTAAGGCACTTTGAACTTCATTAAAAATTCTAGGTGGGCCACTTCAATTGTTAAGTAGTTTAGAAGCAGAGCTTCTGCACCCCTCAAAACACCGGTGAGCATTCACGCTCCGTAGCCGAAAATTTTTGCTCCATGGCCGTCAGTGATCGCGGAACGTATCAGATCACTTTCTCCCATTCCAAGTGCTGTTGGGTGAGAGCTTAACCACGACCGTAGACAGAGGCTTCAGCCTGAAAGGTATACGGTGAGGAAAATCAGGACGAGCTCAAATACGAGCTCAAAATAGACCCAGACATTGGGTTGCAAGCCATCTTTTAGCACCTCGTTTATAATGCCAGGGGCATTCGTCAGCCCGAAGGGCATCAGTTCGAACTGGAAGAAACCCCGGCTCACTACTGTGTCAAGGGGCGTGCTTCAGGTGCTAGAAGCACTTGCCAATAAGCGCTTTTGATGTCCAAGGTAGGAAGGTATCTGGTGTTCCGCAGGTTGTCCGGGATATTGTCAATACTGGAACGTGAGAAGGCGTCTTTCACGGTGACAGCATCAAGTCGTCGGAGATCAATGCAAGAAGGCATACCAGCGAACCCCAGGGGCTACCAGGTCACTCCACCATTTCTTGGAGTGAAAAAAAACAAGGTATAAAAACAGATCGTAGTAGCACTATGGGGACAGAATCTTCAGAAGAAATGCTACCAAGCATCAAAAACCTTCGAAGGGCAACCTGTGTGATACTGAGGTTCATGAACCTTGTTAGGGATCACATATAGCTCAGTATCGCTTGGATCTATTCACAAAACAGCGCACCAACTGAATACATGCCTCAGTTTTGTTTCTTCAAGAACTGGATGGGAAATTCAGCGGCAGAAAGCAATTCAACATTGAAAATCCTTCGATGATCCCCCTTTTAACCTAATAAGTCATTGGCGTGTTAATTAGCGTCGTCGTGGCAGCATCGCCGCGCCGTCTATAAATCCAACCCTTTTTTGCGCCGCACCACCACCACCACCACCGCCAACGTCAACGGTGGCGACGCAACGTTTCTCCACAGAGGAGCGTCGCACAGAGAAAAGGGAACCCCTTTACAAATTTTATCTCCGATACCCACCCTTATGCCTCCGCGTTCCTCCCGCACCCCTCATTAATTCCCCAGATCATTGACGCGCGCGATCCCTTTTTCGCACATGTGTCTCCTCAGAAAGCAACCCTTTGGCGTCCCCTCACGTCCCCTTCCTTCTCCCTTCTCCCGGAATACTTTTCGATATTTGTACAGTCGCAGTCAGATGCGGGTCTTTACACCAGATCTCGCGCTCCTGCTCTCCGGCATGCTTCCCTTTCACTCTTCAACCCCTTTCGTTTTGTTTTAACTGCCGTGTTTAAAGAGACACATTAACGACGGAATTACCCTTCGGAGAAACGTAAATTCTAATACTGAAAGGGTGATTTTTTCGGTTCAATTATTGTTATTAAGGAGTATGGTGGAGAGGAGATGAGAGGGTTCGGTTATAAGGGTGGGTTTCCGATGCTGTGCGCGGATGACGCGCTTTTAAAAGTAATAAGAGGAAGTGCATATAAAGGGTTGGTGTGGCGGATACCTCAAGAGAGAGGAAATACGGTTATTATTAATCTCGAATGGATCGTAAAAGTGGATGCGGTGAAAAGTTACCGAAAGGGTTGTGAAAGTTATGATGACAATATGTTTATAGGTTGACCCAATGCACGAACCGGGTTCACTCCAACGTTTGCGTAGCTTGTATGATAGGTTTTCAGTTTTTGGGGAGGCTTACTCACCAGCTAATCTACCTGCTTCTAATAAGTCGATAATAATAACTGGAGCTAACAGCAAGGAACCGCATAATGAAAGTATATAAAAGGTTGATCTAATGGACCCGGGCTTTGCGTTGCATTATCGCGCCTACGCTTTCGCCTCCTCTTCAATATTTCCGTTAGTTGAACACAATCATAAGATAATATCAATGACACGTCACTTTTCCTGAACTCTAACTGAATGATTTATCACTCGCACCAACCAATAACGCCACAAATTGCCCAGATCCGGCTCCAGCCACTTGTACTTTGCGACGCGGTGTCGATATCAACAACACCTCCAGAGTCTTCCAAATTGTCTTCTATTTAAGCTCCCGGCATAGCGCGGTAATGACTCACACACTGCCTGCTACTTGTGAATGTTGAATTATACGTTTCCTGCAAAGAAACAAAAATATCTTCGTATATTCCACGGAGAACATACATGGGAATAATAATGGTTCCCAGTGAATCGGTTCGAACGGAAACTTTTTTGTGCCTAGCTCAAAACTAAAAAGGACGGACGAAGTACTTTTCGTTGTGTGTGTGTGTGAGAAAATCTATAATTGCACACGATCTATTAATAATTTAACATAATAATGGGCGGTCAATCGGATATTGCGGTTTCCTTTTTCGCACACACACATGGGATGTACGAGAGTGTGGAATAATGATGATGAAAAAAAAATTGGTCGGTCCGAGTCTATAAGCCATCCGGAACAATTATGGCCCATTATATTACGAGTTTAATTCTGTGAAACAACATCGCATACATACACAGTAGCGCACTAAATGAGCGAATTTCGCAGCAATTGGTGCAATAATTAGGAAGTGAGTTATTAGGTATTTATGAATTGAGAGCGGTCAATAAAAAACGGTTATAGCGCGACCGGCGGCGATAGAATCAGCACCGGATCCAGCCCAATGATTCAATACACACCATATCACAATGCCTGGTAGGCGATAATTGCACTAAGAAAGAAACGTCAAGTGAGAATTTGATTATAACACTTGCAATCGTTTTCTTTTCGGGTTTATACGGAATCCTGCGCTTGCCTTTTGGGCTGAACAAAGCGCCGCAACGGCAGGCCAAGCCGAAAAAAATTCAACTCACTCTTGCTGCCACTTTTTTCGGAGTTTGTACGAAATCTTGAGGTTGCCCTTCGGATCGACGAAGGCGCCATGATCAAAAACTTGAAAACTTAGTGGAAAGGAGGTCTTTTTCTTGAGAAAGATCAACGAAAGGCGTGAAGTAATTATTATATACGCACGAGATTGTTATCTTTGCGTATCATATGCCGATTCGAGACAAGCTCCAGTGCAGTTCGTGCTGTTTTCAGGTGGAACCATTGTCACGATTTTAGGCGTTTGATGCTCGCTAGCTGTAAAATTTCACGCTTGACAATGACGGCCAAACACATTAATCTGAAGAAAACATAATTTATTCATCTGCCAGCGCGAAACGAATTGCGCATATTTAGTCGAAGCCCGTAAAACTAAGAGTAGGTGCGTGATTTTCCAGCTGTAGGCAACCAATTAGCGTTACCCTAAGCTGAATGGTGACTTTTTTTCAACAGATAACCGAAATGGTGGGAGTCGATTGGATGACTATTGAAAAGGCGGACACCAAAAGCACTTTTTTATATTCAAAGTGTTTCACTGCTAGATGAAGTGAGTATTCCTAGCAACAATATGACTCAAGTTTCCAAAAATATTAATGAGAATTTTTGGGGTTAGCTTCTCGAAATTTCATTTTTGAAAATTGGAATAGGTTTTTTGCTGCTATACTTCCAGAACGTTTGGTTTAGACCAAGATTTGGTAAAATATCTACTAAATAAATCAGTTCGTCATGATCTTGTTTGAGAGCAGTGTAGTATCATAGCTACCGAGAAATTGATCCCATTTTCTATGACAATGGATATGTGACCACTTTGTATAGTACGTTCACCTCAAGTATGATCATGAATAGTTACCAGAAAGGTTTTATTTTCGAGTTTCCAAATGTGAAATGGAGAAAATCCTCAAAATTTTGGTGGTGGTAGTAAGTAAAAAGACGTAGAAATTAGAGGGAGAATTGTATCTTCGAAATTAAACTCCAAGTCCATGTTCAAACCGACATCAGATCCTCTAGCCAGGCGTGGGGTATCTCTTAGAAACAGTGGTCTCAAGGCCATCGGGTAATAGACACGAGTATTGAGGGTTGGCGTCTGCAAGGTCGATCCCTTGAACCATGTCTTCGTATTGTTATTTTCAACATGGCGTTTCATGAGCACTTGATGGCCAAGGGTCAGCCAGCTAGGCGTCGAGGTTCCACTGAACCACCTACGTGAATGAGCGAACTTCGTTTATGCGGTGAGGTTTTGGTGGCTATGAAGAGAAGAGGAGCAGATGGATTGGAGTGCACCAAATAATACCTCTCCCCACTAATTGTTTTTCAATCGACAAGCGCGAGCAGCCAGCTCTACAGTCTTCCAAATCGTTTCGTTGTACCGTTCGGCTTGTCCGTTGCACTTCGGATTGTACGGAGTGGAGCCGGTTGTAGCGATATTTCGACACTGAAAATTATTTTAACTCCAAGAGCGCCAACGGCCAGCTCTACAGTCTTTCAAATCGTTTTGTTGTACCGTTCGGCTTGTCCGTTGCATTGCTGATTGTATGGGGTAGAGCGGCTTATAGCGATACCTAGACAGTGTAGTAATGATCTTCAATCCGCGAGCGCAAAAGGTCATTTCTACAGTCTTCCAAATCGTTTCGTTGCACCGTTCGGCTTGTCCGTTGCACTGCGGATTGTACGGACTGGAGCCGGTTGTAGCGATATTTCGACACTGTGAAAATTATTTTAATTCCAGGAGCGCCAACGGCCAGCTCTACAGTCTTTCAAATCGTTTTGTTGTACTGTTCGGCTTGTCCGTTGCATTGCGGATTGTATGGCGTGGAGCGACTTATAGCGATACCTCGACAGTGTAGAAATGATCTTCAATCCGCGAGCGAGAAAGGCCAGCTCTACAGTCTTTCAAATCGTTTTGTTGTACCGTTCGGCTTGTCCGTTGCATTGCTGATTGTATGGGGTGGAGCGGCTTATAGCGATACCTAGACAGTGTAGAAATGATCTTCAATCCGCGAGCGCAAAAGGCCATTTCTACAGTCTTCCAAATCGTTTCGTTGCACCGTTCGGCTTGTCCGTTGCACTGCGGATTGTACGGACTGGAGCCGGTTGTAGCGATATTTCGACACTGTGGAAATTATTTTAATTCCAAGAGCGCCAACGGCCAGCTCTACAGTCTTTCAAATCGTTTTGTTGTACCGTTCGGCTTGTCCGTTGCATTGCGGATTGTATGGGGTGGAGCGGCTTATAGCGATACCTAGACAGTGTAGAAATGATCTTCAATCCGCGAGCGCAAAAGGCCATTTCTACAGTCTTTCAAATCGTTTCGTTGCACCGTTCGGCTTGTCCGTTGCACTGCGGATTGTACGGACTGGAGCCGGTTGTAGCGATATCCCGACACTGTGAAAATTATTTCAATTCCAAGAGCGCCAACGGCCAGCTCTACAGTCTTTCAAATCGTTTTTTTGTATCGTTCGGCTTGTCCGTTGCATTGCGGATTGTATGGGGTTTAGCGGCTTATAGCGATACCTCAGTGTAGAGATGATCTTCAATCCGCGGGCGCGAAAGGTCGGCTCCACAGTCTTCCAAATCGTTTCGTTGCACCGTTCGGATTGTCCGTTGCACTTCGGATTGTACGGAGTGGAGCCGGTTGTAGCGATATTTCGACAGTGTAAAATTATTATCAATCCAAGAGCATCAGCGGCCAGCTCTACAGGCTTCCATATCGTTTTGTTGTACCGTTGGGCTTGTCCGTTGCATTGCGGATTATATGAGGTTGAGCGGCTTATAGCGATACCTCAGTGTAGAAATGATCTTCAATCCGCGGGCGCGAAAGGCCAGCTCTACAGTCTTCCAAATCGTTTCGTTGCACCGTTTGGCTTGTCCGTTGCACTTCGGATTGTACGGAGTGGAGCCGGTTGTAGCGATATTTCGACAGTGTGAAAATTATTTTCAATCCAAGAGCGCCAGCGGCCAGCTCTACAGTCTTTTATATCGTTTTGTTGTACCGTTCGGCTTGTCCGTTGCATTGCGGATTGTACGGACTGGAGCCGGTTGTAGCGATATTTTGACACTTTGAAAATTATTTCAATTCCAAGAGCGCCAACGGCCAGCTCTACAGTCTTTCGAATCGTTTTGTTGTATTGTTCAGCTTGTCCGTTGAACAACCACTCAAGATCTGTTTGTATTCCGAGCACCTGCCCGAAGGGCACATCACTGGTCACATCCTTTTCGAAATTGAGACCGTGCCAATCAAATACCAAGTAATTCAAAATGTGAAAAAATTTGCCAACCAAACGTTCCATTTTTTGCCGTCGTCAACATCACCCTGTTTTTTGTTAGGTTCTGATTTTCTGAAAGAACGTGATTGATGAAGCATATCCTGAAAATTTGGTTGATTTACCATGAAAGACTTCCGAATAAAATGTGAAATCACCCTGTACAGTTCGGCTTGTCCGTTGCATTGTGGATTGTACGGGGTGGAGTGGCTTGTAGCGATACCTCGACAGGCCGTTGTATTGCGGACTGTATGGGATGAAACGGCTTGTAGCGATATCTCGACACTGCAGACATGATTTTTGATTCGTGGAAGCAACGGCCAGCTCTACAGTCTTTCAAATCGTTTCGTTGTAACGTTCAGCTTGTCCGTTGCATTGCTGATCTTATGGGGTGAAGCAGCTTGTAGCGATATCCCGACAATGCAAAAAAAAATTCGATTTAGCGGAAGCAACGACCAGTTCTACAGTCTTTCGAATCGTTCAGCTTGTCCGTTGCATTGCGCATTGTATGGGATGGAGTGGCTTCTAGCGATACTTTAATAGTGTGAAAATGGGTATTATTCCGCAAGTGCAAACGGCCAGATCTACAGTCTTTCAAATCGTTGTGTTGTACCGTTCGGCTTGTCCGTTGCATTGCGGATTGTATGAAACGGAGCGGCTTGCAGCGATATTTCGACAGTGTAGAAATTATTTCCAATCCGCGAACGCGAACAGCCTCTACAGCCTTCCAAATCATTCCGCTGTACAGGGCGATTTATTCTCCATGGATTTTGTGTTTTATTCAAAAGCCTTTCGTGCGAGACAGGCGCAATTTTCAGGATGTTCCCTCATTATTACGTTCTTTCAGAAAAAAAGGTCGTTGCAACGACAGGGTGATTCAAAAACATATGAAATGATTCCAGATGAATTATAAACAGATATTTTTTCTTGCCTGTTGGAACATTATGTATTCAAAGAGGCCTCAAAATCTGAACGATCGCAAATAACAAAGCAAGTTCCAAAAATGTGGCTGATCTGGGAAGAAAGATTTCTGAACAAAACGAGAATCCGCGTGATGATTCATTCTCCATGGATCATTCTCCAGAAACTTACGTTTTATTCAAAAGTCTTCTATCATAGGTCAGTTAGATTTACAAGATAGGCTTGCTGGTCACATCACATCCTTTTCGAAGCTAAGGGCGTTTCAATCAAATACCGAGTGATTCAAAATGTGGGAAAATGTACCTACGATAAGTTTCATTCATTGTCGTCTTTTCCACCACCCTGTTTTTACCACCCCCACCATAAAAAACGTTCTAATTTTGTGAAAGAACGTGACTGATATCGCCGTGAAATTTCGCTGAACTACCATCAAAGACTTCCGAATTTAACGTGAAATCCGTAGAAAATGAAGGACCCTGTACAGTTCAGCTTGGCCGTTGCATTGCAGATTGTACGGCGTGGAGTAGAATGTAGCGATACCTCGACAGTGTAAAAATGATTTTTCATCCGCGAGCGCGAACGGCCAGCTTCACACCAAATCATTCCGGTATACAATTCAGCTTGCCCGTTGCATTGCGGATTGTATGGGGTGGAGCGGCTTCTAGCGATACCTCAACCGTATAAAAATTACTGGTTTGTTGCATTGCGGATTGTACGGGATAGAGCAGCTTGTAGCGTAACTCGACAGTGTGGGAAGTCTTTCAATTTCTTGAACATAAGTGCCGAACCACGGTTAGAATGGACGTAAGATGTCATTCCAAAAAGCGAAAATAGTCGTAGAACATTCCTTGATGACCGTAGCAGTTCTGCCGTCTGGACAAGAAATTGCCAACGGGCATGAGCCCTTGTCAACGATTGTCGGGATGTAACGATTTCTTGTTGACGCAGGTAGCGGCCCCTTAACATCGATGTTTATCCTCTTCGAAGCAAGATGGTGCTTTAATGAACCGGCCCTCCATTTTGCGAAAACGAGGCTCCACAAGCTGACAGGATTCAGCAAAAGAATCATAACCACGTTTGCTAAAAATTAAGTCAAAATTGGATTAGCATGGCCACTCGATTGCCATCTTTCATGAAGCCGCAACTGTACACCTTGATTGTCGCTTTGTTGAAACAGTTCTTGGATTGACACACCCTGGAGAAGTGGGCTTTGATTCAGCACGGGTTGGAAGTAGAGCTAGAAGCTGAACAATTCGATCAATTGTGAAAATAATATCCACAAAAATAACATTTCGATGACTTTGAGACGCCGGCAGCTAAAAGACCTTGTTTTCCATCAACAGCTGGCAGTGAGGGCGAGAAGAGAAAAACTGAATGATGATCATAACTGATTATGCATCTTTGGGCGATTGCTTTTGTGTGGTTTCCGAATCTTGATGACCCTGGATCACCCCCACCGATTGCTTTCACATCATTTCGATCAGGATCGCTCCAGGCCATTCCCATGGTCAAGAAGTTTTTGAAGATTGCCCTCGTAGGGTTTCTGGAGATCGATGACCCTGTGTCGGCTTCAAGTCTTCCATTTGTTCCTGAAGCTCGGTGATTGTTTTGCAGGGTCTATAGAGATGGATGGGCGTAGTCGCCTTCGGCTATCACTTTTGTATTGTTCCTGAAGCTCGATAGCCCTAGATCGAATTCGGCGGTCATTTTTATAATTATTGTTTTAATGCTTGGTAAGACTTGATGCTTTCATGACGTTGCTAGAGCTTGATATAACCCGGACCGCCTTCGACGATTATCTTTCCTTTGATTCTGAATCTTTGTAGCAGTTGATCGCCTTCAACAACTGCTTTATAGAGCTTTCAGCGCTCAGTAACGCATTGGAAGTTACTTTTTTACGGTTTTTAGAGCTCGACATATCCTGGACTCATCGACTGATCATAGCCTATCACAGCAGATCGCTCAACGATTTAGAGCACAAATACTTGGTAACCAAGAAAGAATACCTCGCAATCGTAGGAAAAATTGAACGATTCCGCCATTAGCTAGAAGGCTACCATATTTTACTATTACCGATCACCAATCTCTTGAATGACTCCGTTCACTGAAAAACCCAAGCGGACACTATCTAGGTGAGCAAGGGAGTCTCAGCAATACGATTCCAAAATTGCATACCGCAAAGGAAAACTGAACGTTGTAGCAGACACCTTATCAAGAAAGACCAGCGGAGAAGCTCCGAAAACGGAGCTGTCATGGCTATGAACGGAGAACCACAATGCAAGGTTAGAAAAAAAAAGAACGTTGCCTTTTTTGCTGACCTAGAAAGCTTTTCACACTACCGCATTATATTTTCGGTGATTGCCACTATGGCGATTTCAAAGCTGTATCAGGGCCGAAAAAGCCAGAGAACCAGTGAATTCCAAAAGGGCTTCGCAAAATTCGAAATCAATTGAAACATTATCCCGACGCATATTACAGTTCATGTGCGCGAGCATTTGAATAACAAAACAACAGGAATAAATGTTTCGAATAACCATCACCATCATCATACTCTTAATTAATGGACGTGCCAGTGTGTGCGTTATAATTACAAACAAGATCAATTAATTCATGCATATTCTGTGAGTGTTAAGTGATGTCTCCATATATTTAATTGGATATATCCGGTATTTAATAACGAGTTGTGTGTGTGTATGTGTGTGGGTATGATATACTCTACTCTACACACTCTTCGTTAATTTGTTTAAAATTATATTCGTTTAGCTTTAGCCACGATGACACTAATACTGCGATATGTGACTCACTTTTGATATGCCCCCGTGTGTGGTGGATTAATTAAATTTGTGCGTCTATGTGTGTGTGTTTGAACGGACAAGGCACGCCGTAATAAAAAAATTAATTAGCATAACTTTGGAAATATCGACGCAACGCCATAGATGATGATGATGATGGAATAGACAGAACTGGCAACTGAAACAACAGGAAGTGGGTCGTTAGATCGCTTCCCATCGATACATAATAACAAACACATAAAAATATGGCATTGAAATTTTCGGCTAATGGCCAATTCAAATCCGACGTTCAAATCGCATCCTTTCCGATTTAATTGATTTTTTTCCATCGGGCAGGATCGCGGGCGTGATTCATCGGAACCAGTCTCATCAGCGCAGTCGAGAGGAACGATAATTAGAATTAGTGCTCGCACGACTTGGGAATATAATCTTTGCAGCTCGCCGTTATGAGTGTGAGTGGTAAACTTGAAAATGTACGGATTCCGACGACGGTCGAGATGCAGGAGGCCGTGACTTACGGAAACGTCAATCTGCCGGGGACTTCACGCGATGAGGTCGTCAACTGTCACAGCGCATCGCTGTCTGCGGACAACCCGGCGCTCGATTCTTAAATTATTGTTATTATTATCGTGCCTAGAATGATAGTGTCTTGTAAACTCTCTCGTCTCCTTTGAACAATTTGAAGTTCCCAGCAAAAATAGTCGAGTCTAGTTAAAAGTCTGGCCGGACAGGGTATCATGTATTTGCTTATTCTGTACAATACTGACTCGAACGCTTTACTCTAGAGAAGACCTCGAATTGATGCAAAAGGATCAAGGGTATATCAAACCTTAGAGACCCAACGACTCTCTTCTTTATCTCCCTATATCCTACGTTCCACCAGTTGTTTCTTCTTCTTCTTATTCTTCTTTCTTCTCTATATTATCGTTGTTTCTTTTTGTGCATTTAGATCTATGTATTTTGTCAGCTCTTCTATGCATTCCTCCACTGTTCAAACTTTACTTCCTTTATCCCTTGCCTATGCTTCCACATCATTTTACTGCACGATATCAATTTGATATTTTGTTTTTAATGAGCGTTGGATTCGACAGGCTTTTCTGCTTTACTACTTGAAATCATGTCACGTGAAACTTTTTCCCGACCCGACACAAACCGTGTCTGTACGAATTACCATTAAAACAAAAATACACCTACATGACGCACACAAACTGATACATTATAGGCTAGGAAACAAAAGTAAAAATGCGGAAATTAACCAACAACTATCCTAACAGTACCTACATAATAACAATTAGCAATTAAATCAAGTTTATACCTTCCCATTTATAATACCCAGAAAATATCAACCACACATGCATAAATTAACAGACACATTCGTACCTACCACGTATATTTACGTAAAACCTTACACAAAAACTGCTTAATTAAAACATTTTCACTATATTCAAAACAAAACCGCGGCCATCAAGTACAAGCCATAAAAAGCCTGAAACTCGTCCGAATTATTGTTTTACTGGTTCCATGCAAGCGCGTACACAATTATTAATAATATAAAAATATAAAAAATGTCGCATAAGAGCGTCGAAAAATGACACAACACGTACAAAATTCCATGAACTCCAAAAAGACCGCATGGGAATTTTTCTTTTAATTATATCCGAACACAAGAAAGTGGTCAACAGATCGTTGAAGTTAACGAACTAATTATTGGAGCAGGCGGTTATAATAAAATTTCGTGGAGAAAAGCATTTTCATAGGAAATTCTAATTACTTTCCTTGGTCCCGCCATCAGGAGAAATGAATAATAACTAGAAATTTCGGGTGTATATTATATTCTCGATGTAATGGTTGTGATTTATTTGAAAGGCGAAGCCTCGACTGGTTCTTTTATCGATATGGACAATCTGGCGGTGTGCAGCGCGGGATTCGAAGAATCGGAATATTTTCAGAGATTCTGATTAAATATTAACGGGCAGGTAGAAGCGCTGTCCATAATTTTTCTACGTTATTACGTTACAGGGCGTTTGGAAAAGATCCGGGCGCGGTGATATATTTTTGAAATCACCTCGTAAATCCAGTAGTCATAAGAGGTCAAGCCGGGAATGACCAGATATTTTACACGGTGGGTACACAAAGCCGTGAGAAACAATTATTTTCTCACACGCGCGCACCACAATATGTGATGCATTTTTTCGTATGGATGTACAATGTGTACGGGTACGTGAAATAATGTTTGTGTGGATATTTTATTGCTTTCGAGATAAGGATCAGGAATGACGGATTGTTGCGAAATTAAAATAAAAATATCATTTTCCGCGGACATCTGAAGGACTCGGCTTGAAATTTATGCACAGATGGGTGATTATGTATGCGGAAAATCGTTAAAGTTCGTCACTTGTACATCGGTACTGCGAGCATCTGTTTCTGGTTCCTACAACCTTCTGAAAACTGGAGTGGTTTGCATAGCTTTGCCGGAACAGTAAAAGTATATGGATTTTGGCGAAGTATTTTGGCAAAAATCTTCACCACGGTCGAGAGCTGGACGCTCGCCTGGATCACCGACTCGGCCTCAAAGATTTCCACGTGGCGCTGGAACCATAGATTCGGTGGCGTTTCTGAGCAAAACACCAACGGCGTTTTTTCAGGCGATACCACAGACCTGCGGCATCTTGGATTTGCTGGGTAAGGCGAAATACCTGTCGTTGATGGATGCAAAAAGTGCCTACTGGCAAATTCCGATGACAGTTCATCACGCTCTGTAACAGCTTCCACGGTGCCTGATAGCGGGCTCTGCCAATTTTTGCGACTGCTCTTCAGGCTCCGTGAAGCTTCTCTGGCACATGGCATCGACTGAATGACCGCGTCCTCGGCGCTGAGCTAGAACCTTTCGTCTTTGTATACTTTGATGACGTTATAATGGTCACGGAAGTCCGACAAACACACAGGGATCCAATCCGACAATAACGGTAAAAACGTCATCGGTTACATCTCCCGATTCCCTAATAAAAACGAACGCAACTACAGTGCGACGGAGAAGGAATGTTTGGAGGTGGTCTGGACGATAGAGAAGCTAAAACCGTAGCTGGAAGGAGCTCTATATGGTTTAGTGACGGACCATTTTGCCTTGAAGTGGCTCAACTAACTCAGAAATCCGAACAACGGTCGGTTGGAGTGTCCGCCTTCATCAATTTAAGCTCAGCATCGCCCACCGGAAGGATAGAGACCATGTCGTTCCAGACGCACTGAGCCGAGCAGTTCCAAAACTTATCAGTTCCCTTTCGAAGTCCACCCCTGGTAACCTCCACATCATTTCTGTTCAAGATTACTCTAGTCTATACACCTTGTTCATTCGATTCGAGCGGCAAACAGCCAGACTATAAATCACTGGCAATGAACAAACGTGAGTGACCAATAATTCACTGCACTCTTAAAGGAATACGGCGTGGATCCTGTCCGAACGGCAAGGTATCACCCCCAAGCCAACGCAGTCGAACGAACTTATCGGACCTTGAAGTCCACTTCTGGCTACTTCTTCACCATCTCTGTTAACAATTTCGTCGCTTCACCTTGTTCCTTCCGATTCAAGCGACGAACAGCAAAACTATATGCCGGATCCTGGAAACGCAAGTTTTCCTGGTCTTCGGAGTTTCATGCACGGTTCATCACTGGTAATGGAAAATTGTGTATAACCGATTTACTGCACTCTTGTAGGGACACGGCGGGGATCCTGTCCGAACAGCAAGGTATCACCCTCAAGCCAACGCAGTCGAACGAACTTATCGGACCTTGAAGTTCACTTCTGGCAACTTCTTCACCATCTTTGTTTACAATTTAGTCGCTTCACCTTGTTCTTTCCGATTCAAGCGACGAACAGCCAAACCAAATGCCGAATCCTGAAAACGGAAATTTTTCTGGTCTTCGGAGTTTCGTGCAGGATCATCAACTCATGAAACCGCTGACGGCAACCGAACGACCTGCCGTCAGAATTTGTGAAAACCAAACGTCGGATTTTGGCGGAGTATTTTTTAAAAAACGAACCGCATTCCAAGTTGAGGGTGAGAATTCTTCAAAATTTTTGCTGAATTTGTCAAGATTATTTGAAATTTCATAATTCGTTCAAAATTTTACAAGAGAACCGATGTTCGAATAATCTGTTCCAAATACCTTGTTACCTTTTCGCGGCGAAAACTCAGCTTTTCGGGGAGAAGTTCGAGAAATTAGTGTGAAATGCCGACCGGGGAGTTTCGGGGGCCGCGTGTCGTCCGATGCGGGCCATGCGGTGGCTTTTTTCTTGCAATTTCGCCGTATAATTGATCAAATTCGACCACGGCTGGCAGGGCCAAAGTGACAGGAACGTCAATTGACGCTCTGGGTTTTGGGAAAATCAACACTTCGGGGCATTTGAACAGTGTTTTTGGAGAGAATGTACCGTGTCAGCGTGCGAAATTTGAATGTGGTCTCGAAGAGACATTTGAGCGTCCACCAGACACCACAAACCCAACATCTCCTCCAAATTCGACGGCATTTCGGTTAAAAATTCCCAGGCCGGGCCAGACGTTGACGGCGTATTTCACAAAAACAGAAAAGTTGAGGGAGCAAAACACGTCTGGGGGATACTCACAATTTATTTGCAATTTCCAGCGGCTTCACATTTCGAGAAGGGGGCCATTTCGGTCCTCCAGAGCACATTTCATGTCGGTTACAAAGGTTCCTTGTTGCGACTTGTTTTAATACGGATTCCATAATAATTCCATGGGACCTTATGGCCAGACCTCCAGGAAGGGTCCGTGTTTTGATTTGCGTCCTTGTTTCGGAATTTTTCTTGTCAAATTTTCCAAAATTTCACCACAAAGATCGGCAACATTATTGAGCGTCGCAGTTGTCTTATGCCATTTGCAAATGTCAATTGATGTCAATGTAATGCCACAGCACTTCTTTGAGGCAATTCTTCGCGGACTCTTTGTGCCATTTTTCGCGAGTGCTCTAAAATACGTTGGAATGATGCTGACAGTTATGGACGTTTTCGCGAGTAAATGTAATGTTGCAAGCGGAAACCGTTACAAGACATTTTTCTATCATCATTACTACAAGATCCGATTGGGATTTTGAACCTATGCCAACTAGAAATTAACAGTCTAAATGCATCTGTCAAATTTCGATTTGTGACGTTTCGAGAGGCCGCCATATTGAACTCTTGCATTTTTCAACCTATCCGATTCGCGATTTCAACTACCGATGGAGGCGCTGTGAATAAGATGGAAGATTGTAAGTTTTTCTGTCACCTGTCATCGTGCGTTGTATAACAGTTGTATTTATGGTATTTGGTTTAACAAATTATTGATCGCTATTGAACAATAGTCCATTTTCTTGAATAACTCGATCACCTATACGAGTATTTTGGCGATTCGCGCGATTGTCAATGGCTATCTGACAGAAGTGACAGAGCAGAAATGACGTAAAAACTTTCAAACTAGGTTCGCCATTTCAGCCGCCAGAGGGCGTCTAGATTTTTGAAATCGCGAATTGGGATCTAGAACCTATACCCACTTGGGGTGGACAACCGAGATGCATCTGTCAAATGTGATATTTTGACAGTTCTAGGGCCGCCATATTGAACTTTCGCAATTTTCAACCGATCCGATTGGAATTTTGAACCTCTATAACAACTTGAAATGGGCAATCTGAATATATCTGTCAAATTTGTCATTTTGACAGTTCTAGACCGCCGCCATATTGAACTTTTGCATTTTCAACCGATCCGATTGGGATTTTTAACATAACAGGTACCCCCCACTTAAGGTGGACAATCGAGGTGTATCTATCAAATTTGACGTTTTGACAGTTCCAAAAGGCTGTCATATCGAACTTTTGCATTCTTCAACCGATTCGTTTGGGATTTAAAACCTATAACCACTAAAGACGAACAACCAAAATGCATCTGTGAAATTCTGATTATTGACGTTTCAAGAGGCCGCCATATTGAACTTTCGCATTTTTTGACCTATCCGATTGGGATTGAGGACCTATACTTGCTTTGGTTAGGCAGTCGAAATGCATCTGTCAAATGTCGATTTTTGACGTTTCTAGAGGTCGCTATATTGAACTTTTGCATCTTTCAACCGATCTGATTGGTATTTTAAACCCATAGCCACTCGAGATTGGCGATCAAAACGCATCGGTCACATTTTGATGTTTGACGTTTCAAGAGGCCGCCATATTGAATTTTTGCATTGTTCAACCGATCTGATTGAGATTCTAAACCTACACCCACTTGAGGTTGGCAATCAAAATGCATCTGCCAAATTTTGATTTTTGACGTTTTAAGAGGACGCCATTTCAAACTTTTGCATTTTTCAACCGATCTTATTGGGACTTCGAGCCAATACCCACTTGGAGGTTGGCGATCGCAATGCAGCTGTCAAATTTTGATGAATTTTGACGTTTCAAGAGGCCGCCATATTGAAGTTTTACATTTTTCAACTGATCTGATTGAGATTTTGAACCCATAGCCACTTGAGATTGGCGATCAAAACGCATCTGTCACATTTTGATTTTTGACGTTTCAAGAGGCTGCCATATTGAATTTTTGCATTGTTCAACCGATCTGATTGATATTTTAAGCCTTTACCTACTTGAAGTAGACAATTGAGATGCATCTGTCAAATTTGCCATTTTGACATTTCCAAGGCTGCCATATTAAACTATGGTATTTTCCAACAGATTATATTGAGATTTCAACAAATACTTTGTCAAGATGGCCAATCGAAATGCATTCGTCAAATTCGACATTTTGGCAGTTTGAAGTCGCAGTATTGAACTCTGGCTTTTTTCAACCGAATCCGTTTAGTTTTCAAACCTAGACTTGGTTCAGATGAACAATTGAAACGTGACTGTCAAATTTTGAATTTTGCACATTATTTTCATTTCATCTCAATTTTTCCTACTAATATTTAGAAAGGCTCCTGAATAATACAAATACACGGCTCTGCTTTTTCTTCCACTACACGGTGTCTTCCACGACAGTACCTTCTTCACGGTTTAGATTTACACATAATAACACATATCGTCGCTTTCATTTTCAAAGCTTCATCATGTTTCCAGTATTTCCAGTAGTTACCTCGAACAAAAGTAGAAATACATATATTTATGAACAAAGTAATGGTGTCTAAATTTTCTCCAACAACTTTTCACTGACCAGACACTACTCTCAGTGACATGCGTATCGTTCGCAATAGAACCCTACGAGTCCAGGCAGAAATTTCAAAACACGCAAAAAACAAACATTTTCTCGAATTCTTTTTACTCGTACACAATCAATCACTCACGCCTCTTGGAAAACTTCATCTGACCAAGACACTATCAACGGACATGCATAAAATTACTAAACTCGCCAAGGAAGAACCTGACATTTGCCTAAAACAACGGAATCATATAAACAATTCCCTTTACACTTGTCCGGTGTCAGTGGAACAAATTCCCTGTCTACTTTTCAACCAATGCTGTCACCCAGGCGACGGCTTGCCGGCGCCGGTGACAGCTAGTCACTGGTGATAGAAAACCGTGAGTACCAGATTCACTGCACTCTTGAAAGAATACGGCAAGGATATCGTCCGAATGGCGAAGTATCACCCCCAAGCCAACGCAGTCGAACGAACTTATCGGGCCTTGAAGTCCACCTCCGGCAACCTCTCCACCATCTCCGTTGATAGTTACTTTAGTCGCTTCACCTTGTTCTTTCGGATTCAAGCGACGAACAGCCAAACCAAATGCCGGATCCTGGAAACGCAAGTGTCCCTGGTCTTCGGAGTTCTTCGCAGGATTGTCACTGATAATGGGGAACCGTTCGTGAGAAACCGATTCACTGCGCTTTCGGAGGAATACGGCGTGAGCCCCGTCCGAACCGCTAAGTACCACCCCCAAGCCAACGCAGTCGAACGAGTTCATCGGGCTTCGAAATATAAGACGCAGCTCGAGTCGCAGAAATCCACACTTGGCGACTGAGCTTTGGGAACTTTTCCAATGCAGCCAGCGAGGATGACATAGAAAAAGCTAACTTCAAGTACCTAACTAATGAAGGCAACTGATACAGTCTGAAGGCAACTTCAGGTCGCCAAACTGTGTCAAAAGAACAAGAAAATTAAGTATCGACTCGATACGCTCCTGCAATTCGCAAATTTCGTGCTCAAAGCTTGAATTTCATGCCCTGCCCAGCGCTCAGCGCCAGAAGCTGAAAACCGCCAGCGCAAATTAATTGCGTTTTACCATTCGGAATTATTCCGCGTCCGTGCCTGCACGGCGGATATGCATAAAGAATTCCCTCTCCCATCAGGGCAGTGCGGGCGGCCCTCCCAGCCCGGTCCACCCCGTCCTGACACCGTCCCTGTTCTTCGTTGTTTCGCACTAGCACACCCTTGTACTTCTCTGTTTTTCATCCGAGCGTAATGCTCGATCTTGCGTTTCCATACCGCACACCGCCCGAATTCATTTCCAAACTGTTACTGTTCTCGGTGTATTAGTATGTGTGTGTATGTGCACAATTCGTTTCTGCTGCTCCGGAGTTCCATCCACTGGCAGCGCCAGCAGCAGCAGCAGCGGAATATATGCAAACCCCTTTCTTGTAATTTAGCGAAATAAACATTAACGCTACTAAAAGCAATAAAATAAATCAACCCGCCGAACGTCGCACACTGTTAATGGGAAAATCGAGGGTGGCTGGGTGGCGGGGGGGGCGAGAGGCGGCTGGCGGGTTAGGAGGCGAAAACAACTGCGGTTGGCGGCGGCGGCAAGACGGCCCAGAGATGTCCCCGATAATTCGACCCTTCTGTCTTTTTTATATGCGTGTTACGCGATCTCCGAGGAAGAAAGCATCTGTGCCGGTTTTTCTCGCTTTTCGGCCACCCACGTCTCCGTATTTAACCTCAAGCGCTTCGATTCGAGGGAAAAGCGCGCGCGAGAACCACACTTGGCATTTTTAAGAGAGTGTAGCGAAGCACGGCGCAAATGGGGCGTATGGCTCCGTCTCTCTCGCTCTCGCACCATCAGCACTCCCTCGTATCTGCGGGTCTATAAGTCTTGATGCAGTGTTCAAATGTTTTTGTCTCTAAGAGATCTATGACTCTGTTAATTTCTCAGGCAAGAAATATAACTTCGGCGGGTGCGCGGGAGCTGCCCTGCTCTACTCCTTTCGCATAGCTTCTTCGTTGCAGGAAGAGGCATAGCAAAAACCATTACTCCACTCAGCCCCTACTTATCGAAGAACGAATTTATTGCCGGGGCCATCGGTTCGAACGTCGAGATTTAGAGAGGACTTTGGGCGGGTGGCGGCGGCGGCGACGGCGGCAGAGGGTTATGGAGAACAGAAAGGAACAGTCTTTGGAGGATTATTATTCAATGATTCTCTGCGCCATCAGGCGCGGTGGAAGCGGGGAACGATTTATGCGGAAACGGCTGGAATTCATTTGGAAGCGCGCACTCCGGCGCTCCAAGGGATTTGTCAATATTCTATAAATCACCGGCAAAAACTCAGCGTCATATTGCTACGTCTTTGACGCTCACGTATTCGGGAACTGATTAACATCCAGCCACCCATCGGAAGAGAGGTGAATCGTAGGGAGAGATCACACCCACCCATCAAGTTCTATAGCTTTCATACAGGAGGACTAGCTCTCACTTAGCTTCTAGGAGCGAGAGCACCGCTTCGCCCCTTGAAGCGTTACAATTCAAAATGTGTCAGATGCACAAGTGACATAGCGCAGATAGTTCCCCAGTCACGGCGATTCCCCCGAAGATAGGACGAGAGCATGACCTTCAAGGTCCGATAAATTCGTTCGACTGCGTTGGCTTGGGGGTGATACTTTGCCGATCGAACGAAGTCCGCACGCCGTATTCCGCCAAGAGCGCAGTAAATCGGTTGCTCACGAACGGTTCCCCATTATCAGTGACGATCCCGCGAGGAACTCCAAAGCACAGGAAAACTTGCGTTTCCAGGATCCGGCAGAAGAAGGTGAAGTGACTGGAGTGATTGTCAACAGAGATGGTGGAGCGGTTGCCAGAGGTGGTATTATGGGTTGAAATCTTGATTGAAAGTGATTGATTCCAAAGTGGAGATAGTTGGGATTGGGAGAAATAACAATACGGAATAAACTACAAAAATCAGGTTAATGATCGGGAAGAAAAGGTTCAAGAATATTTACAGCTCAACTTGACATGGCGTGTTGACAAAAATAAAGAGGCGTTGCGCAGAGGACGCCAATAGAAAGGGTGAGCAATACCGCGAGAGTTGGCTTACAAACTATTACGTAGGTACCTACCTTTTCGATGACGCTGCGAGAACTCGAAGGGCCCAACGAAGCTTCAGCGACGACACTAAAACAGAGTACCTACACGAAAAACAACATACTGCCGTCTTACCCCAAGGGGAATTGGTGTAGTAAACCGGTATAGCTACCCCCTTATAACGTCTCTTACTTCACGCAGAGACAATAATAATACATATATACAACAACACGCTAAATGTCAAATAGGTAACTTACTCTAAAACAGTCAAATAAAAGATGAGAGGCAACACTTGGTTTGCCCATCAACGAGTCTTGAACGCATAAGCTACGGGACAACCGCAACGATTAGCAGGATCTTTATAATCTGGACCAACTGACAACTTTGGTGAAGACGCCGATTAGACGGTAAGGTAGTGAACTGATTTGATATCTTTGAACATTCCAGAAGCTCACCATACGCTCTGGCATCTGGACAGACGAGACAAATAGGACCAAGATGGTCATTTCAACAAAGTTGGCGATTAGGTACTGACAGTTGCTGGCAACCAAAGGCTTCGCGGCGTTCTAGGAGTGGCGTTCAGCGCCGCTTTCCTTAATTTTGGTTTTCGAGACGCATCACACGACTGGTGGTACTCCTTGCCATCAACAGGAACCGCAGAGGAACGCTGAATCGCTACTCGGCCGATGGTTATTGAATCTTTCTTTGCAGAATCAGCCGGAGCCTCCGAAAATAACAACCAGTTATCTTTTTAGCGCATTTTCCATCTTGATGAAAATCGCTATTGCAACCGCTTTGTCCGTCCGTCCGTCCGTCCGTCCGTCCGTCCGTCCGTCCGTCCGTCCGTTCGTCCGTCCGTCCGTCCGTCCGTCCGTTCATCGAACTCCTCCCAAACTAGACGACCTAGCTTTCTAATTTTTTCGCTGTTACATAGCTGCCACTCCCAAAGGAGGGCTAGGCTATATTGGATGTCCATATTGTGCCGCCAACATAGAGAAAACCGCCCCCGATAAACTTGAAATAACATAATATTGCACTTTCTACCAGACCTGATGCTCTAGTGTTCTCATTTTTTGAATAATACATAGTTGCCACTTATAAACGTAAGCCAACAAACATTCCGTCTTCAATATGCGCCGCCAACATAAAAAAACTGCTAAAAACCGCCCCCAAGCACTTTAAAATGAAAAACATGAACCCGAAGACATAGCGATCTGATTCTCTCGGTATATAAATAGCTGACTAAAAATGGAAAAAGGATAGGCTACTTTTGGTTAGTCGCCGCCCCCAGATTCCGCCCCCAAACGATAAAAAGTGCAACTTTCACAAATGTTACTGATTGAGATGTTCCCTTCAACATTTAGGAACTGCCAACTCAAATTGTGCAACATTTGCTCAGCCGAACGCTGCCGCTCCCACACGCCGCCCCCAAAGTAAAAGATAAATGAAAAACATGAACCTGAAGACATAACGATCTAATTCTTTCACTATATCAATAGCTGACTGAAATTGGAAAAAGATAGGCCACTTTTAATTAGCCGCCGCCTCCAGCTGCCGCCTCCAGCTGCCGCCTCCAGCTGCCGCCTCCAGCTGCCGCCTCCAAGTAAAAAAATGCAACTTTCACAATTTTCACTGATTGTCATATTTCCCTTACATTTAGTAACTTCCAACTCAAACTGTGCAACAGTTACTTTGCCGAATGCTGCCGCCCCCATACGCTGCCATCAAAGTGAGAGATGGATGAAAAACATAAACCCGAAGACATAGCGATCTGATTCTATCGGTATATAAATAGCTGACTAAAAATGGGAAAGGATAGGCTACTTTTGGTTAGTCGCCGCCCCCAGATTCCGCCCCCAAACGATAAAAAGTGCAACTTTCACAAATGTTACTGATTAAGATGTTCCCTTTAACATTTAGGAACTGCCAACTCAAATTGTGCAACATTTGCTCAGCCGAACGCTACCGCTCCCACACGCCGCCCCCAAAGTAAGAGATAAATGAAAAACATGAACCTGAAGACATAGCGATCTAATTTTTTCACTATATTGATAGCTGACTGAAATTGGAAAAAGATAGGCCACTTTAATTAGCCGCCGCCTTCAGCTGCCGCCTCCAAGCAAAAAATGCAACTTTCACAATTTTCACCAATTGTCATATTTCCCTCACATTTAGTAACTTTCAACTCAAACTGTGCAACAGTTACTTTGCCGAATGCTGCCGCCCCCATACGCTGCCATCAAAGTGAGAGATGAATGAAAAACATAAACCCGAAGACATAACGATCTAATTCTTTCGCTATATAGATAGCTTACTAAAAATGGGAAAGAATAGGCTACTTTTGATATGACGCCGCCTCCAACTTCCACCCCCAAAAGAAAAAAGTGCAACTTCCAATAATTTCCACTGATTTACATTTTAATGTTACCTCAAACATTCAGAAACTCCCAACTCAAACTGTGGAAAAATTTCTTTGCCAAACTCTGCCGCTCCCACACGCCGCCCCCAAAGTAAGAGATAAATGTAAAACATAACCTTGAAGACATGGCGATCTAATTGTTCCGCTATATAGATAGCTGACTAAAAATGGGAAGAGATAGGCCACTTTTGATTAGTCGCCGCTCCCAGCTCCCGCCCTCAAACAAAAAAATATTGATGAGTGAAAGAATTTTCATTCAAATCTATTTAGTTGGCAAGTACCCCATTCTGATAACAAAATATCACAATGAGTTTCAAATGAAGAAAGTGGGCAAGGAATGGTGTTTCTCCTTCAACCAAATTTCTTTACGTTCACAATATGCCTCTTTGAGAAAATGCGCTACTGAGACTCACGCACGTGAAGGCATACTCACTTGTTTTTTGTTCCCCTGGTTTCATTATTCTGTATCGCCAAGTCGGTTTTTGAAACCGTAATCCCTCGTTTTCTTCGAAAGAAAGAAAACCGGCAGGCTTCTCGATCATAGCCAAACCAAACAAACAGGGAACAAAATAGATAGAGAAGATCAATTTACAAAAAAAAGTTGATGTTTACCACATTAGTCACAATACTAAACACGTTACTACTTGAAGGCATGAGTCAGTCTTAATCGCAATCAAGTCCTCAAGTGGAGAGCCTGTAGAAACCAAGGTAAGAGATGAAATTCGATACGATAGTGGTTCTACAAGAACAGACGACAATGGTCAATAATCGCTTCACGGAAACCATAAAATTATCTGTATTTGACCATGCGTCAGCGATATCCAACCTACTCTGCATTGTAGCAACCAGGAAAGAATATTTCAACTATTTCATGATAGATATTGCCTAGCGCCCATTGGCAATATGATTTATTCCAAGGTGGAGACAGTTGTGATTGGGAGAATTGGAAATACAGAATAAACTTAAAAAATTAGGTTTATGATCGGGGAGAAAAGGTTCAAGAATATTCACATTTCAACTTGACATGACGTGTTAACAAAAATAATGGGGCGTTGCGCAGAGGACGCCAATATAAAGGGTGAGCAATACCGCGAGAGTTGGCTTACAAACTATAGCGTAGGTACCTACCTTTTCGATGACGCTGCGAGAACTCGAAGGGCCCAACGAAACTCCAGCGACGACACTGAAACAGAGTACCTACACGAAAAACAACATACTGCCGTCCTACCCCAAGGGGAATTGGTGTAGTAAACCGGTATAGCTACCGCCCTAATAACGTATCTTACTTCACGCAGAGACAATAATAATACATATATACAACAACACGCTAAATGTCAAATAGATAACATATTCTAAAACAATAAAATAAAAGATAAGAGGCAACACTTGGTTTGCCCATCAACGAGTCTTGAACGCATGGGCTTCGGGACAACCGCAACGATTAGCAGGATCTTGATAATCTGGACCAACTGACAACGTTGGTGAAAACGCCGATTGGTCGGTAAGGTAGTGAACTGATTTGGTACCTTTGAACATTCCAGAAGCTCACCATACGCTCTGGCATCTGAACAGACGAGAGAAATAGGACCGAGATGGCGATCACTTCAACGAAGTTGGCGATTAGGTACTGTTAGTTGCTGTCAACCAAAGGCGGCGCAGCGTTCTAGGAGTGGCGTTCAGCGCCGCTTTCCTGATTTTGGTTCTCGAGGCACATCACATGACTGGTGGTACTGCTTGCCATCAACAGGAACAGCAGAGGAACATTGAATCGCTACTCGGCCGATGGTTATTGGATCTTTCTTTGCAGAATCAGTCGGAGCCTCCGAAAATAACAACCAACTCTCTTTTTTTTTGGTTCCCCTGGTTTCATTATTCTGTATCGCCAAGTCGATTTTTGAAACCGTAACAGTGGACTTCAAGGTCCGATGAGTTCGTTCGACTGCGTTAGCTTGGGGGTGACACTTCGCCGTTCGGACGGGATCCACGCCGTATTCCTCCAAGAGCGCAGTAAATCGGTTACTCACGGTTTTTCATTACTGGTGACGATCGTGCACGAGTTTTCGAGGATCAGGAAAACTTGCGTAGACGTCGGAACAAAACCTGGAATCTGGACTAGATGGTGGTGCTATCAATGCAAAAGTTCCATCGTCCGAGAGACTGGAGCGAGTTAATTGAACATTGTCTTCAATCAAGACCCCCACCTCGAGAGCCAGTCGAAGAAGTCGAGAGGAGTCCAGAGGAGGCCAAGAAGGTGTTACAGAGCTCCAGCGGGAGTATATACGTTTTAGTAGCGTCATAACTTTTCAAATAAAATGTAGAGAACTATTCTTAGTGCAAAGCCAGGAACCCCAGGAACTAACTGGAAGCCGTTGTCTTAGGCATCAAAAGATGAAAAAAAGATAGATAAATAGAAAGAAGTTCGTCGACGAAAACAAATCAAACGTTTCCGCAAACCGAACCGTTTATAGATGGGAATACCGGTGCGAAAAGCGGACGTGAAACGGGGAACGAGGCGATGACGGGCGGGCGGGCGCGCGCCAGGATCCGGGGTGCGAAAAAAACGGGCGTCATCGGGAATCGGGTCGTAAAAAAGTCGGAAGCCCGCACGCCGTGAAATACCCCTCACTTTCCAATAAACTGATATCAATAGCTACCTGTTGAACGTTGTTCGAGAGAGGGATCACATCGGAGCCGCGGCTGCTCTCTACCACCACCACCACCATCATCATCGGGCCTCTCTGTGTATAGGCATCAAAACAGGGGGAGATGAAAAAATCCACTTTGGCTCGTTTCAATGGAAATCCCCCTAAATGTCGATGTTGTGTTTTGTGGGTCGTAGTTGGCGGTTTCGCTCGTTCGCAACACCACCCCGGCGCCACCAGCCGCACACCGCCGACCTGATGACACACAACACGCGTTCCGGTGATTTTACACGTGTTTCCGTCAGGTATACTGCGTGGAGGTGCCGCTTTAAAAATTTCGTGTCGATTTGATGGGCTTTCAATTGGCGTTTTTGCGTCTTGTTGCGATTTACGATCACAGATCTCCATGCTGTTGTAAATAGGTATTCATTCCTATTCTGTATCTCGTAACGATCTCGTCATGTGCATGATATCTTTGTCTGTATCTATGAATCTTCTATACCTCCCTCTCTGTCTCCCTTGCATTAACGAGTCGTTATGAGATACAGTATAACTCGGATCCCTGATTATCTAACAGAACTGTTAGCTGTAATACAGTGAGATCAACAGTTCATCAAAGATCAAAGAGAGGAAGTCCATTCCGAGTCTCGTTTTCTGCCTGTAGAATCTGTCACCAAAAACAAAAAAAATTGTCTCAGGGCCACCTTCAAAAAACTAAGGAAACTGTTAACAGAAGAGTCAGGTAAACACGATTTAAGCAGAGTACTTCTCATGAGCTGAAGGCATTCCGTGATAGATAAGAATGGAAACAAATTGGTAATGTCAAATGAAACCAGGGAAATGCTATCAGACATCGAAGAAATTTCCAACAATTTTGTACAGAGAGTAGAGGCGTGGAACCTGAAGATTTGACAAGATCGAAGCAGATGGAGTAGTAGATATTGGAAGATTTCAGAAACAATGAGTGATCCTTCAAGGAACATTTGATGAGGGAGGAATAACTATTGATGAGATCCTTAGGCAAAACCTCCTGTAATCTTACGTTTCAGCAAGGTCATCTGAGAACTAGTAAAAGACCTGGATGATAGATACAAAGCTCTCTCGTTGAATCCAAAGGTTGAAAAATTATTGTAGAAAGTTAAAAAATTAAAAATTAGTCGTACGAACACGGCTTGTTTCATGTTTGGGTCTTGATCGGGCAACGATGGCAGTAAGCTTCTCTTTCAGTTTGGAGAACAACGATAGTCCCAAGACGCTTACAGACTCCCTAGTCCATTCATGTAGGCTGTCTCAACATGTAGGTTGTCTCAAATGGCCGGGTGGGAGGTTGAGGTTGAAGAGATTTCCTTATGTAAAAAAGACAAACTTGGTCATGGCCTGGTCTCGACGGAAATACCAGTGATGCATTTCGCCCTTCAACCAGTTTGTTTCAGCATCTCGTTCAGCCTTGAGTGCAGTTCAGAAGCAAAACCAAAAGAATTTTTCAGTGCAGCTAAAGGAATACAACATCTCTAGAGATGTCTACACATAAAAAAATAATTTGTCAATGTAATATTAGAGGTAGTTTTAATCGAATAGTCTTCTAAGAAATGCACCAATTCTTCATTCAATGTTGAAAAGTATGTAGATCCCGTCAAAATATGACGAAAACCTATATACCACTTTGCAAAGTTCGGCCTAATGACGAAGATACAGTTGAAAGTTAGCTTTTTTGGATTTCAAAAATTTGTAACTCAGGAACGTTCAGACAAATTCAGCTTTGATTTAACATAAGCTGGTTTGTCATAGTTACCTATCTACCTGCCAAATTTTGAAAGAATCCAATCAGTTGCGTAGAAGTTATGAGGGGTCACCTCAAGACAACTTTTCTTCGGATGCTTCTGAATTATTGACCCCCATAACTCCTACACCACTGGGGGAATACTTTCAAAATTTGGTAGGTCGGTAGATAGTTTCGACAAATCAGTGATATCAGACAATTCATTTCGATAGAACACGATCTCTAATATGATTACGACATGTAAACAGCTTCAGTCCAAAAGCATGGTTAAAGACCTCAGTGTACTGGCCGACATCGTGTCATGTCAAGAAGTATTCTGTTCTTCCTTTCAGCAACACCATTTTGCTCAGGATAATATGGAACCGTAAGTAATTAGTTTACGGGTGACGGAAATAAGATAGAAATACAAAAGGCCGAAAACAAAACATCGAACGCGTAAAGTCGAAAAACAAAATATAATTCAAACAATTTATTGGCCATCATAAAGTTGCTTCACAACAAACACGGCAAGTCTTGACGAAACCACAAAACATCGAAAGCACTATTGTCGAAAGTACAAAAGGTCGAAAATCAAAATGTCGAAATAAGGCAGGATCGAAATGCAATTCAGCGACCAACTTAACATAGAAAAGCCAAAAGGTCGAGAACCAGAGGATCGAAAAGTGAAATATCGAAAAGCAAAAGGTCGAAAACCAAAAGGACGAGAAACAAAATATGGAAAAACAGAACATCGAATAATGAAATGTCGAATAACACAATGTCGAACTTTGACTAGCTTTCTTAAATAACGAAAAATGAACTTCCGGTCTTCCTCGAATCCTTAAACAACGGGTCTTGTCTTTCTAAGCTCTGAATTCCCTTCTGCATCATACTTGTTTTTCGGTATTATCCGACTTCTGATGATTTAACGATTGCACGACCTTTTGACAGGCTCCCATGTGTCATTCTTGAGAATTGACCAGCAGCCATAGAGTTGTACCAATCCCCCGATTCTGATGTGATGACTCGATCGTTTGCTTTATTGGTATTTTCACCAAAAAGGTACCTTTTTACAATTTACATTTCTCGCTACTTTTCGCCCAGCATTTCCAGTCAATTTACAAGGATTTCTTATAGCTCAAGTTCCTACAATTTGTGGTCTTCCGCGTCCTCTTCTTGTTTCAGTTGGAATTCCAACCAGTTTCTGTTCAATCAATCCTTGTCGCTGTTTTTCGTCTTCAATGAAAACCTCGTCTGTTTCCAACTCGGCGATTCTCAACTTTCTGGCACCTCGACACAGTAGTTCTTCAGCAGCAAAATCAGAAATTACAGCGTAGCTTTTTATTTTTCAAGAATTTTACATCCCTGAAGATTTGTATCCTTTTTTCAACAGCCAACCAAATCCGAGACCCTTAGCATTCTCTAGAATATCCCAAAAATATTATTCTTTTGCTGCTTCTTTCAAATGTTCCTTTTTCTGGCTGTCTATTCAGAGAAAAAGCTTTGCAACCGAGTTCTCCAAAGCAACACACGTCAGCTTCACCTCCGTTGCATTTTTCATATGTTGCTCTTCCGTTGAACCTTTTGGTAAGATAACGATCTCTTATATGATAAGACATGTGAACAGCTTTAGTCCAAAAGCATGAATCAAGACCTGACTGTATTGGTAGACATCGTGCCATGTCAAGAAGTGTTCTGTTCTTCCTTCCAGTTACACCATTTTGCTCAGGATTATATGGAACCGTAAGGCGTCGGTTTATAACTTTATTTGATCACTTCTCAGTCTTTTATGCCGGGCTCTGTATAACGCATCGATCAGATAGATATTGTTCACTTCGCCAAAAACTCCAGCAGTCAATACAGCTGTTCCATTAACAGTGATTTCAGTCGTCACGTCATTCTCCAGGTTCAACTTTCCAGGAGCTGAATTCATTTCTTTACATGACATGTGATGTAACACCGCTATCCAAACACCTTTTTTTCTCAGAATGACTCGATACAAATGCTTCTGGCGTTGTGAGACATGTATCTTCGACCAATTTTGCTGAAGAAGAGAATCGGCCGTTCTTGGAATGACAATCCACCGATCTGTGCCTTTTACCATTTTACACCTGTAGCAAGAAAATTTGAGATACCTCGGATTCTTGCAGCTCGAGCTTGAACTTGATCCCCCGCCGTTTCTCCAATTCCCCCCGTTGTTCTTCTTGTCACGCCACCGGGCAACCTTCAAACCAGGCTACAGTACCTACTCAGGATATTTCAAATTTGCTTGAATCTTCAAGGAAAAGCGTCCAGCGAGCTCTCTGTCGCTTATAAAATGACAACATTCACTATCTTTCAAGAGGAGAATTGCGGCAGAAATAAGGAACTCTCCGGCCAGACGATCAGGAGGAGGTTGCACAAAACCGCAGGAGGTTCTTGCGGGCAAGAAGACGGGCTGCTTGTCTATTACTAAAAGCAAATCACAGGGCTACTGGACAATTTTGGGGGAACCGACATCAACACTGGGGAATGGCAGAATGGGATAGGTGCTTGCCCAATAATAGATGTAGGTTCAATTTTTACCACGAAACTGAGATCACGATATTGAGAAAATGGATTGGCCAACTTTGCACCCAGACATGAGCCTCATAGAGCATGTATGGAGAAGGATAAAACTGAGATTGGAAGGGAGAAAGCAACACATCAAAGATTCGTATGGATGAATGAATGCGGTCCAGGAAGAATGGGAAGACATTATTTACTTATCCACTCCCTGTTGTTCACTTTGCTATTGTTATTTACTACTGTTATTCATTATTAGAAGAAAAAAATCCTGTATCTTTCTCAGAAAATTACTGAATATTTCGTCAATATTACACACTTAATTCAATATTAGCCGCCATCAGCCAACCGACGATCTCTCTGATTGCTTTTTACGATGCCCATGCACACTCTGCGAGCGAATAAACGCCAATTTATTATCGTGTGCTATGCGCAAAAATTAAGAGAGCAAAAGGAACAGAAGAAAAACGGAGCCGTTGTACTGCTATACGACCAGGAAATATGATTATGGGGGGATGAGAACGGGAGCCCCCGGATTCATCCCGAACACGCAATACTTTTCCTAATTGAAACGTCCATTCCGACATATTTATAATTGAAACCGCATACTGGAAATACTGCAAATACATCCCAAATAAATAACCTTTTCCCCATAATTTCTTTTCTGACAAAAACGTTACGTGTATACATCATGCAATACCGCGCTGAATTGCTGAATTGCCTCGAGTGAGCTTTCATAAAGGAATCGCGTATACAAAAATCGGCGGTGATGGAGAAATAACAAATAATCGAGACGTTTCCAAAAAAATACCAACAAGAAGCAGGAGTGAAACCATCCGCGAGCGACTTCCGGTCCAATTGTTCGACATGTCAGTGCCGCCAACCGTCATATTAATTATGGTCATTACAGGTCAACAAGTCACCTGTACTACACGTCGTCGTCTTCCTAAGCGCATGGGAAACGAAACGATTGAGCAATTTTTTTTTATTATTCAACTCTTGAGTGGTATTCAAGTTTATTTGTGCATGGAGAGCTATGGGAGACACGTCAATTTCCGGTTCATTAAAATCATATAGGTATACGTATACTGTGCGAGCGCACAATAGGAACACGATTTTAATGACAATAATCAAAATCTCTTGTCTGTGTATGGTATCGTTTTGTTCAAGATTTGCGTGTAAACAGAGGAAGTAGGCGAAGGGAATTGTGACAAAATCGAAAACAAAACACAAATGAATTATAGGAAATTCCCAAAGTGGTTATGGTGGCTATATTTTTCATCCCGCAATGTTACGAAATTAAACGTTTTGAAATGCGTGGATGGCGGGCGGAAGCACAATAGTATGGAAACGAAAGGAACATAAATTTCAAATGTTGATTCAATAAATTACGAATGGCTTTTTCGCATTTATATAAAGTTATTCCCTGAGATTTCACCCTACGTAAAACGCTAGGATAGGAGCCGTCCCCGAAAATAATTCTTCTCATTAATGCCTCGGATGGCAATAAATAATCAGTGGCATCGCACGAGGTTTCGGGGCAAGTTTTCGGCATGGCACGGGTCAATAATATCACAAAGTATTTAGATCATCGCCTATAGTACGTTACCGAGTTTCATAAGACGCAGTTCTCCTTTATCAAGCCTCCACTTATTGGTGGTACTTTGGATGCCTCGGCGCAATACTCAAGTCCTACAATATGAAACAATCGAAGGGGAATGAATGGTCAAGTGGTGCCGTGACCAAGATGAGAAGTTTAAAAAGCGAAGGAGATAAAGAACGAGCGAAAACATGAACAAAAAAAAAGGTTAAATCTTCTTCTTCATGACGTCCAAACCGTGAGAGTTTGAAGACTCAATGGAGGATAGTTCCACTCAAGAGAATATGGCCAACCAGGAGGAGTTGGTTGCCGTTCGTGACTGATGACTTGATCACAAGATACAACGTAGGGTCTACAGTATGAATTTGAATCAGGACAAGGGTGGACGGCAAACGGTCACAGTGGTGCCGTGACCAGGATGAAAGTTTTGAAAAGTGAAGGTGACACTTACAAGTGAAGTGTAGTTGACCTGAACTAAGCTGTCCTGTTTTAAAAATTCAATGTTGCTTCAGCTCAACTCATGCTCAACCAAGCACTCAACTACGGTCAACCAGACTGATTACTTAGCTGAACTCCTCAGCTGCAAATCGACCTAAAAAATCTTCGAGCATTCATTAACAATCACACACCATAGTAACTAAAGTTGTTGATTTAAACTGAAACTCAGACTACATCGTTTAAGTCACGTAGCTCAAATAAGTGAAACGTCTAGTAACTGAGCCAAAACCCGTAATTCCTGCTTAGTTACCAGCTATCACAGGTCACTTGACGTCGAAAGTACTCGAACACCAGATAAAGAGCGCTCAGGTTCGGATTCAATCCAGAAGTCGGAACGGACATCGATTCTCGATTGCAGCAGCTTTGTTTTACACGGCCGTCACTTGTCATTCATTCATTCATCCATCCATTTATTCGGAGATTAATCGCGTATGCCATTGTTTCACGGCTATATTGATGGGGGGCCCCCATCGCTACCACTACACCACCTACAAACCGCCGTCAATTGTTTTTCATCATCATCAGTGTTTTGTTATTATGCTCTCTCTCTATCCCCGGTGATGTGGCAACGTCAATAATAACAAAACACTGCTCGCACCATTGAATATGGCCAGCGGCCGACTTGATCAGCGTATGAATGAATGGGATTGATGATGAATGGCTTTCGCGTTTGATTTGTTTGTTCCACTCTGTATTCTGTGCGGCACAGGCCGACTCTGATTGAAACATTCTGATGATGGTTTTTCAGTGTGTATACTGTATAGCCGGTGTAGGGTAGGTATTGTTTTTGTGAAATGTTTTGATTGATGTTAATAAAAAACTTTGTTGTGGCACCATGATATTTTCCGGACGAGTAGCCGATGTAACCTACCCTACACCTTAAGAAAGGTTTCGAATAAGGATTAAGGATAATCAAGGAGTGATAAGGAATGAGGAAGTGGAAAAGGTAGAAAAGAGCTCAATGTGTTTTTAGAGGGAATAAACGTATATCCGGGGTAAAGTGAATCGTCATCATGGAAATGTTCTTATAGGCAAGGGAATGTCCTTTAATTTATGGGTATTTGTATTCAGTACGCGCGTCCTGTCATATCGTGACATCCGAGCAGCAACATCGGTTCAGTGGTCGGCGGATTGGGGGTAAATGGGTGGGAGGGGTGCGCGCACATAGGAAGAGTGGATGATGTCCCTGGAACAGAGCAGAGGGGAAAGAGCGAGAGAGAAAGCTACCGGAAGGGTTGAAAGGGATAGATTTGTCACTGACTGCTGCTGTCTTAACTTGACCATATCCAAATCGCAAATCCACCCCCTCTATTCCCCCGCCGTCCCTCGCCTCACGGCCTGCTTCCTCATCGCAATCCCCAGAGCCTCGCTTTATTTAGCTCGATACTTTCAATCCTCCAGTCATATGTTTCTATGTAGAACAAAAGCTCGTCCTATCAAAGCCGGAAAAAGCCTCAAATCTAGTTTTTACACAAATACTTCGAAGGTGCTTGACCGCACCAAATCGAATTGAATAAATCCCTATATCCCTATCGAAAGGGTCGTCTGTATTGCCCGTCTCTTTCTGTGCCGCATCCCGGCGCAAGCTGTCCTTTTCGCTCCCGTTTTCTACCCGTTCCCCACACCCGGGGCCACGGTCTTCGGGGTCGTCGTCGAAGCTGAAATGTGGACAAATTTGCTCTTTTTACACCGTTTAACCTTTTATCGGATGATTTTTATGTATGCTGCGGGGAGCCCGGCCGCAACAACGCGGCAAGGGGGTCGTTTTTACTGTCCGGAGGGTAGTTTGGGGCTTGCTGCGGATATATTGTTGCTTTATCCTTTTCTCGGTGCTTTTTGCTGCGGGATCGGGGATGTTCAATGACCAATAACAAGGGCAGTTTTATCGTGATTTTATTCCGCTTTTGTGTGTGTATACACCGCCGGGGAAAGAGAAGGGCTAAAGGGATCAATTGCCGATACACGAGAGAGAGTATAAAAGGGGCGATTTTTTTCCGTGTTTTGGTGGCATGTAATGGTGGTGACTGCTGAATTTTTATTCCCCGAACGGAGTTTATACGGGGGTTTTATTTCGTTGACGGCAATTGATTCCGGAATCTACTTGTCTGATGGCGCTAGCCGTCGGGGTATTTATGCCGTCGTAAATTTCAAATGATCTGGTGCACCTTGAATTGAACGACTTCATTTGTTCTTCTCCAATTTCGCAGCATATTCGAAAAATTTCGTGTACTTCACCAGCTTCTTTATTGTTTCGATTTTTAATTGAGGGAATATTCTCATATTATACAGGGTGTCCAGTAAATGGCGGGAAAGCTCTGTAGCACGTTGTCGAGGACCCTTCAAGAAATTCCGAAAAAAATGATTGAAAAATCTTTCGCCTCAATTTTTAAAGCCCTTCAGAGTCAAAAAGTGGTTCTTCGAACAATAATTTTCTCATTTTATGACTACCCTGTAAATAAAAGAAAACATAATACACATCTGCGGGGTCCCTTACAACGTACTGGAGAGCTTTCCCGCCATTCTATGGACATCCTGTATATTGAAATCGGTGACCGGTGTCATAACGGGAGCCTGAAGCCGCACATTTTTCAACAGTAACGATTCTACCCCCATTCTCTTCCTTGTGCAGTTTTGAGTCGATTTGGGTACGGAAGAATGCGATTCACTTACGTTAACAATTCCATATTTGCACTTGAACATCGCCCATTTTCCGTGTCTGTCGCTATGGTAACCACTCTATCCTCGCTGTTCTTTTTTTGAAAATTGACGTATGACGTTCCATTCACAGCTGGCAACGTCTAACAGCTAGCCGACAGCGCTGTCGAACGACATTGCTCCTATGAGGTTATTGTATTTCCCAAAGTGTATGCTGCAATGAAGGAAACAGAATACTTACCAGATATTGTTTCAGTTCTTGTGTCATGCACGGCCAATACGAAGCTCTCGATGGGCTTCCACAGGCTCGACGTAGGCAACAGTGGAAAAAGATGTATTGTTAGTTGCCTATATCACTTGAGCGGAGAATAAAAATACACTACGAAAATCGTACAGTTGTTTGTTACTTGCCTATACGAGTAGGAGCTATGTAAAAAATGTGGAAAAAATGCATGTGCTCCACAAAGCGCAGTACGTTACTGCCATTCAAAAAAAAAAAACACCAATATGAATTGAAAAGCAAATAGAGGAATTACACGCGTCGACTATCCCTACTCGTATTTGTCGCGAAATTCTTTCCGTCTTCTGTATTTTGTTCCCTCTTTTTAAACCTACTGTAGTTCCTTTTTATGCTTTTACCTCGGCTTTTACACGGTACTTTCCATGCATTGTTATCCTTTTTTGCGCTTTTGGGCTATTACTTCTTATCGAATTCTTCGAAAAATGAGGTGATTCGGAAAAAAATTTGATTCGTTTTTTGGACTCCCCGTATGCTAAAACGTCGAGATCTGTCGAAAAAGAAAAAAAAATCCATTTCGGTCGGTCTCTATGTCGGTTAGTATGTCGGCTCATCATGTTAACATCAAATTTAAGTGATTATTGATAAATTCACGACATACGTTCTTAATTCCCTAGCCTGCCGTAATTCATGATTTTAACGAGCTACGGTAGAAATTAATTTGTGTCCTTTGTGCTTCCTGTGCAGCTATGATTTCCATCCGTCTCGGCATAATATCAGCTCGTTTTCACTACTATTGCGCCTTTCGGGTCTCTTTCGGAAGTATTCGCTGCAGTACCGTGATAAATATCAAAATTCTTAACCTCAAAACTTATGTGTATGTAACTGCGATAACTGACGAGAATGGACGTATCCAACTTCGACGACTTATTACGGATGATACGATGATTTGTACGAGCTTATGGTAAATGCTATAGACCTTCTCACATAGGCGGTTCCCTTTGCTCGCAGCTCGTGCGCAGGTCTTCAAGTATACAAACTCACTGGTTCAATTGGCTGTTCAACCTGAAGCGCTTTATCGATCGGGCTGGTTGAATGAACTCGACCAATGACGGCGCCAATTAGGTGAACCTGCGCCCTGAAGACTCCAGGTAAATGAGAATGGCTATAATTTTTTCCACGCTGAGACGTCACTGCGGTGATCAGATTTTAATAACGCTGCGGATACGCACTTTTTCCTTATATTTCTTTCCCGTGCCTATGTATTCTATGTAATTGTACATGTGTTTTGCTAACATACATATATTTTTCTCTTGTTCATTTACTTTCCTGGGGTCTTCTACAATGTCTGTTCCATTTTTGCTCCCTTACCCTGGTTGCTTTTCTCCTCAATTGCTCCCTTCCCTTCCCTACTCCTTTCCCCTAGTTGCTCCGTTTCCCTGGTTGCTCCCTTCCCCTACTTGCTCACTTCCCATAGCTTACTAATACTTCTCGTGTTTCCTTTTCGTTTCTTACCCGCCCAGCACCCCAATTTGCTCCGTTGTCCCGTATTTTCATATATTTTCTAGTATTTTTTATACACTTTTGCAGCTTTTGCTGTCCCCCGTGCATTTTCAGTTCACGTTCCATTTCTTGTCCTACTGTGTTTTCAGCTCTTTTTGTTTTTTTCTTCCGATTTCTTACCCGCCCAGCACCCCAATTCGCTCCTTGGCCCCGTATTTGTGTTATCCCCTCAGTTTTCTTCTCTCTTTTTATTCTTACCCACCCAGCACCCCAATTCGCTCCGTGGTCCCGTTAGTGATATGGAGGAAAACTAAAAAGTTAGTGAACCGTCCGCATTTTTTATTCCAGATCTTTCTTCTAGACACTGTTCTGAGTGGTTTGTGATTCTGATCGACCAAATTTGAGACATGGAGTTTTCGTAACGGGACCTCAGCTCTTTTTGCTCAGAAGCTCAGAAGCTTTTCAAAAACTCTACCCAAAACATGCAGAAATTATGATGTTTCTGTGAGCTGTCAAAAGCTATATATTGTCAAAGCCGAGACCTTGTACTGAACGGATTTTGATCTTTGGGATACTAACAGAAAAATTAAGATTTTCAACGTGATCTATTAGCGGGAAATGTCACTTTCAAAGAGTGACAGGAAATTTTGACCAAATGATTTTGATTTTCGATAGCTCATTTTGAAGCCCTTGGAAAACTATTCAAAAGATGTAAAAGATATGACATATCTGTCACCTGTCAAGAGCTATAAGCTGTCAAGCCAAAACTTTGACGTTCAATAACTTGAGAAAACCCAGTCGGTAGCACGGTGAGCTCGGCCTCGCTTTCAAAGGCGAAGGTCCCGGGTTCAAATCCGCACTGGGCCAGATGGACTTTTTGACGCGTCTCTTAGTACTGGGGCATCTACTATCGTGCGGTGATGCCCCGGGAAGAGGGATGAAACGAGAAAGCCATCGAAACTAAACCCCACTGATCCAAAAATGCAAATCTTACAGTACTTCGTTGTTATCGTCCTCATTGTTATCGTTGAAGAAAAACCCCGACGGCAAAAACCTGCTAATAACCTAGCTGTTAATGCAGGCCAAAAAAAAACAAAACAAAAAAAAAAAGCTTGAGAAGTACCTACTTCTCGACCCACTTACTAACCAGATTCCATCCAGTCAGTTATGTCTTATTAGCCCAGGTATTTTAGGTGCTACACATACAGGGTGGTCCGACTTTTATGTCATTAAATTCAAGGATCGATAGAGAAGAAGAAATGGAGGGGACTTTCTTCAAAAAATATATTTGAGAAATGCCTAATAACAGAGATACAGCCCTTCAAAGTTGAAAATAAATAATCGTTTTTTCCGCATAACTTTTGAACCGTTCAGCCGATTTGATTTGAAATAGAACTAAAGGTTTACCGAAATTATCCCCTGTCGAACAATCATAACATGTTCCATGAAATTGTTTCAGGGACGTAGACATTAGGGGGTGTCCCTGCTTTCCCCCCATATTCTTCACCCCTCTAGTTTTTTTTGGAAACTGTTCATATTTTTGAATTCTACGTTCAATTTTGAAGAAAAAATCACATCTGCAAAATTTTGATCAGAGGCTTTGTTTGGGCGACATTTGGGATTGAAGGTTTGGAAAACATCTCAAAAGCACAACTTTCAAGAACTAAAAATTAAAATCCAAAAAACCTCATTATTTCTCAGCTGAAATAGGTTTTCTAGAATTTCTAAGTGGATAAACCACCATTTTTTCCAGAACACGAGAAATTTTCGGAAAACAAACAATTTGGCCTCTGGAAAGTAGCGACTTCAGGATGTTTTCCAAAGTTTCAAACCCAAATATCTCCTAAATGAAGCCTCTAATTAAAATTTTGCGAGAATGACTTTTTTCTAAATTGAACTTAGAATTCAAAATTATTAACAGTTTCCAAAAATATCCAGGAAAGTGGAAAATAGGGGTGTTTGGTACTCATATTAGAATTTAATTCCTTTCTTTTTACCTTGGCTCCCTGAGCCATAAGAAATTATCGTCCGATAAGAAGAATATCTCGGCCCGTAGCAACAAGACGCGAGTCAAAAGTGCTCTTCTTCGTTTTCCTCTTTTTCGCCGCGTTGTGTGTGCAATTTCGCTTATATCCTGAACAATTAGTTACTGTCCCCATTTTTCAACCCTCCAACTACCTCATCGTGACGATCGGACCACAGCCATCACCATCAGGGAGCGCTCTCTCCACATCTCGCCGGACGTCACAAGGTAGGTCCTTTTTCATTTTTCCCTCAATACCCAACAAGGGGAGAAAAAGTGGGGACACCCCCTAATCTCTACGTCCCTGAAACTTCTTTATGGAACATGTTATGATTGTTTGACAGGAGATAATTTCAGTAAACCTTTGGTTTAATTTTGAATCAAATCGGTTGAACGGTTCAAAAGTTATGCGGAAAAAACGATTATTCATTTCCAACTTTGAAGGGCTGTATCTCTGTTAATAGGCATTTTTCAAATATGTTTTCTGGAGAAAGTCCCCTTCATTTTTCATTCTCTATCGATCCTTGGATACATTGTACGTTGTATAATGACATAAAAGTCGGACCACCTTATACAGAGTGTTCCGAACTTGATGCAACAAAATTTACAAGGAGGTAGAAAATTGAAAAATAAGGGTACTTCCTCAATAAAAATACCCTCGCAAACGTTATAGCGGAGATACGGGCCTTCAAGTTGTTTTTTTTTATATCAGTTTTTTGCATCACTTTTGAACCGTTGAACCGATTTCATTCAAATTTGAACCAACGGTTACTAAAATATATCTCTATTGAAGGATAATAACGCATTCTATCAAACATTTTCAGGGGCGAAGATAATAGGGGGTACCTTCTCCCTTTTTCCCCTATTTTTCACCTCCCTGAATAATTTTGAAAATGGTTCAAGGTTTTGGGTTCTACGTTCAATTTAGAGAAAAAAGTTACTCTCGCAAAATTTTGATTAGACGCTTCATTTTCGAGATATTTGTGGTTGAAACTTTGGAAAACATCTCAAAATCGCCACTTTTCAGGGCCCAAATTTTTTTTCAGAAAAGCTTAATGTTCATGCTTTAAGCTTTAGCAAAAAAGGTAGTTTATCAACTTGAAACACCTAGAAAACTTATTTCAGTTGAGAAATCTTGAGTTTTCTTGAATTTTAATTTTTAAGGCCTTGAAAGTGGTGTTTTCGAGATGTTCTTCGAAGTTTCAAACCCATATATCTCAAAAATGAAGCCTTTAATCAAAATTTCGCGAAATCAACTTTTTTCTCTAAATTGAACGTAGAATTCAAAAGTTGCAACCATTTTCAAAAATATTCAGAGCGGTGGGAAAAAGGGGGAAGGGGGGGAAGGTAACCCCCTATTATCTTCGCCCCTGAAAATGTTTGATGAAATGCGTTACCATTGTTCGATAGAGACCTATTTTAGTAAACGTTGGATCAAATTTAAATAAAATCGGCTCAACGGTTCAAAAGTTATGCAAATAAAAACCAACTTTGAAGGCCTGTATCTCCGTTATTACATTTGCGAGAGTAATTTTAACGAGGAAGTCTCCTTATTTTCAATTGTCTACCCCCCTGTAAATTTTGTTGCATTAATTTCGGGACACCCTGTATAAGTCGAAGCGTGAACTAATAATTTATGGTCGGCCAAATATTTCATAAAACGAACGAATTCGTCCCGATTCAAAGGTAATAATTTTATTGCGGCGCACTATTCCTAAGAACGATTACAAGCAGAGGACGGTTGAATCGCTCGAGAATCACTAATATGGCAAAAATGACAATAGTGCCAACAACATCAAAACGCAGTACATAGTAAAAGATCCCCAATATCAGATAATTATCTATGCCGAACCCACATGCCGAACCCCAACCAAACTGACGTTTCCTGCAGAGCTCTTTTTTACCGGCTGAGGAAGTATGTGGTTTAGCCGGTTTGTGGTTCACAGAAACAGACTAAGGGCCTCGATACCAAGTTGGGGCTCAAACTGCCTCTGACTGCCGGAAGTGAGGTTACCATAGCAACGAGCAAGAATAACCAATCAGACCACCTGTATATGCCGAGTCTGAGTTACGCCGTCCTAACTATGCACCTGTAACTTCGTATCGGGCTGTGAGGCCCAACCGCCTCGCCAGTTTGCTCAATTCGAGTTTAGCTTAAAACCCGGTTTGCCGAGTGAGAAAATGTTTTGTTGTATGAATAATTGAATCTACCACAACTAAACCAAATTCAAACTTGAACTCGAAGCGGACAAAAGTGGGCCAAAGGAAAGCAAATCGACTTACCCTGAAACCGTCTGGAAGATCTAGGTGGCTTGGCAGCCCCCACAAACTGGAGGTACTCGCATCCAGCAGGCCGGGGACAGAAAGAAAGATGGCTTTGGAACGTCCAGTTTTCACTGGAATCCCGTCGGCGCGTCATTGTTTCGCTGATTTTATCCCGAAAAAGCCCGAAAAACTGGCAGCAGGTGCCCAAAAACAATCGCAAACGCAAAACCGTTGAAAAACCAACAGCAATCGCGACAGCGACAGCTTTTGTTGAGTTTGACATGTCAAACGCTGACGTTTTGACGCAACTGTCATCGCGAGCTCCGTCGTGTTACCAACAAAATGACGAAAAAGTTCTATGGATCTTCCTATATTTTATCGATAAACGTTCTAATCACGTTTTGATTGACTTGATTCTAATTCATTATTGATCGTTATTATCTAGAACGACAGCGATTCGAAATTGGTGTTGAAATGTATTAAGATGCAATCGCCCGTTCGGCAGGCAACTAGTTATACAGGTGCACAGCTTTTCGCAGCAGTTTCTTAGGAAACCAGGTAAAGTAGGTACACTACACAGGTAGGTCCAGCTGAACTGTAGTTCGACTGACTCGAAATATTTGATAGAAGAGGCCCACCTGGTTATGACTTTACAATTGCCTACAGCAGTAGGTACAGCGTGAACTACTGTTGGGTACATAGGTAGGTACTTACCCACCTCCACCTGACGGGCAAAATTATTTTTTGTGAAAATCTGAAAATGGACTTATGACATAGATTGCTTTAGGTATGCTTTATGTGATAAAGCAGCAGTTTCGGTAAGGAAATTGGTATTTTTGCAAAAAAAAAAATGGCGGTGAGCCGTTTTACCAGAGAGCATTCTGCCTCGATTCTGCTGTGTATGTTCACTGGTAAGAGTGGTAAGAAGACACTAATACCACACCATCCTGGATTCTGGATTTCCTTTTTTTTAAGGGGGAGGGTAGTTGATCGGAACGAGAACATAGTTCCATCTGGCACGTAGGCCTCACCATTGGGGGCATTGTATCCCTTCCCTGATCAGCCAGACTCACCGAGCCACAATGTGGTACCGGATGTACGGATGTAGGTACCCACCTACCTAGTGTTTCCGAGCTTTTAGTAAAGAGCTTTATTTGCTTGCCGAGAAACTTACAACAATGTAACGTAAACAATGTAATGTAACAAATAATTTTTAATATCGTATATTAAACGATATTGTACTTGGCTTGGTAGCGACCTCACACTGACTGCTGCTCAGCTGGAATCGAGGCTGGAATGTTCTCCAGTGATGCAATCACTCCAGGGCCGGGCTGGCCTCAAATTGGCTGGTGGGCCAGGACACCACAGGATGTTTGATGGTCGGTCCTTCTGAGCACTGGGGCCGACATGCGCACGGTTGACCTAGACTTCGTCCTTGATCACCGGACCGCAGGCGCAGGTGCTAATGTCTGACAAATCCACGCCCTGCGCCGGCGCCGGTATACGTTCCTGATTTCATCAGCCTCTCTGACCACGCTGCCGGTTTCCATCTACACATTGCCGTACTGCCGGCTGCAGGCATGTTATAGTCGGGAAGTTTGCCTAAGACCACCCGAGGAGTGGTTCAGTTGGCCTAGAACAAGATGAGACCCGCCAGCGGCCCTCCCACAGGCACTACCCACCGCCCACCGGCGGCGGCGGTCTTCCTCACCTTTTGGCAACGGGAGCGTTGCTGCAGTCGAGCTGCTATTGTCTGTAATGGTGACAATGAAACTGATAATAGATTATTGTGAACTACCAAATTTCGGCGTTATTTTTCCACACAATTGCAGGTCTGTACTGCTGCAACAAAAGATTGTGTGAGACTTCAGCAAAATAAAGTACGCAACAGAAATCGTGTCACCCCCTAAATTTTTATCGAATTTCAAAACTGAATATCTTCAAATTCTCTCGTGCGATTTTGGATTTCTTGGAACTGGTAGATAGCACAATTCTTCGGCTATCAGATCTTGTCTTTGCGAAATGCAAAATATGTCAAATAAGGTCTGTACAGGGTGACAAATCAAACAGTGCCAAATTGATGGAAGTTTTGTGATCCCCCATTTTCTCAAAAAAAAAAAAAATTCCCAATTCAGAAACGAAATTCATGGAGAGTGATGTCTTACCTCGGGATGGTTTTTGATTTTCAGCCCTATTTTTATTTTTTGAAAAATATTTGTGTCTGTTTGTAATCTTCCACGAAAACAGCCGAACTGTTGATCTGATCGATTTGAAATACGGTCTGCAGACATGGGGTAGTATTGATAAAAAATTAGCATAAGCATTTGCTTAGATTTTTGAAGAGTTGCTAAGCAGAAGCAGACTTTCCCCAGCAACGCCTATGAAATCCAAGGAAATGCTTGTGCTTATTTTTTATTGATACTGCCCATGGTTTTGCTGTCGAATGAGCCCATCAGTTTTTGGCTGTCATCTGTCAAACAGAAGTGTCACTACCAGAAAATGACAGAAGCATATTCTCACAGAACTTGACTTGCAATATGTCATTTGAAAGCCCTTGAAAAGGTGTTTTCAAAACTGTTAAAATTTTATGACTGTCATCTGCCAAATATTGAAAAAATGTCAAAAATTCCAAAATTTTCGATCTAATTATTCAAAATCTATCCGATGGATTGGAACCAAGTTGGGCAGGAAGCATCACAACAGAAGAGTCAAATTAAGTCTGCAGTTGCAGTTTTCCACCATTTTTTAGTCGAGGCGTTATGAATTTTCAAAATTTCTCCTAGCCGTTGCCACCCGAGACAACCTCTAATCCGGGTTTTGACCAGAACGACTCGCTTTTGATGCAGGCCTTCACTCAAAAATTAATTTCTACTTGGGGATCGACTTTCTTCAAATAATTCCAACTTATATCGAAAATAGGTTGGATTGGGCGTCGTGTAGACCCATTTTCAAAATTGATACGGCTTCGATTTTCCGACGGTGATTTTTTCAAAATGAGTTTTGCACATTCCGTGAAATTGAAAGAAACCGTAGTGTAAACTTCAACATTCGGTGAGCCCCACGAAATATTCATTTTAGGTGCAGACATGCTTGGAATGAACGTTGGAAAAAAGATTGATTTAATTTTTGGAGGAGAAATGTTCGAAATCAGACTCACGGTTTTTGAGTTTTCCTGTATGAAAAAACTTCATATTTTCCAAATTTTTATCCCGTGAACAGACTTTCACAATTTTTTTTTTAAACAAACGGTCTCTTAGCTTCATCATTCAAGTCCGGTCTCGATAACTCAGGCTGGTTTACATTTTCAACAGGGAAATTCCCGGGAAATTGGAAAAAAACTTGTTGGAAAATGTTCAAGAACCAGTTACCTTTTGTTTGAAAAAAATGGTGGAAATCTGCTGACGGGATGAAAAGTCGGAAAATATGCTGGTTATCCATAGAGGATTACTCGAAAACCGTAGGTCCGATTTCGAAAATTTTTCCTCTGAAAATTATTTCAATCTATTCTCATTCCCAGCATGTCTGCACCTAAAATGGATAATTCGTGGGACTCACCGCATGTTGAAGTTTGCACTACAATTTTTGCAAACTCACGGAATGAGCAGAATTCATTTTGAAAAAATCACCGTCGGAGAACCGGAGCTGTCAATTTAAAAAATGAGTCCACACGACGCCTAATCCAATCTCCTTTTGATATCAGTTAGAATTATTCGGAAAAAGTCGAACCCCGAGAAGAAATGAATTTTTGAGTGGAGTCCTGCATCAAAAGCGAGTCGTTCTGGTCAAAACTTGGGTTGAAGGCTCTCTCGGGTGGCAACGGCTAAGAGAAATTGTGAAAACTCATAACGGCAGACTAGAGAATGAACGAAAACTGCAACTGCAGACTTGATTTGACTCTTTTGTTGTCTTGCTTTCTGCCAAATTTTGTTCCAATACATCGGATAGATTTTGAATAATTAAGTAGTGAAATTGTAAAATTTGACATTTTTTAATATTTGACAGATGATGAATAGACACAAAATTTTCACAGTTTTTAATACAGTTTTTTACGGGCTTTCAAATGACATATTGCAAGTCAAGTTCGGTGGAAATGGGCTTCTGTCATTTTCTGATGGTGACACTTCTGTTTGACAAATGACAGCAAAAAACTGATCCGCTCATTCGACAACAAAACCATGTCTGCATACCGAGTTTCAAATCGATCGGATCAACAGTTCGGAATTTATCGTGACAGATTACAAACTGTCACGAATATTTTTCGAAAAAATCTAAATTTGGCTGAAAATCAAAAACCCTCCCGGGGTAGGTTATCGTTCTTCGTGAATTTCGTTTTTGAATTAAGAATTTTTTTTGAGAGAGAATGGGGGATCACGGAACTTCTATCAATTTGGCACTGTCTGATGTGTCACCCTGTACAAACCTTATTTCACATATTTTATATTTCTCAAAAACCAGATCTGATAGCCGAAGAGCTGTGCTGTGTATCATTAGAAAGAAATCCAAAATCGCCCAAGAGAATTCGAAGATAATCAGTTTTGAAAACCGATGAAAATTCAGGGGGTGACACGACTTTTGTTGCGCACTTTATTTTCAGTGAATTTTCAGGATTCCCCAAGATTTCTCATGATTTCCCTTTTTCGACCGCATCTGTTACTAACTTGCTGATTACTTGATTTTCACAGGAATTCTCATGATATCACATGATTTCCCGTGAGTAAAATTCCACACGTTAATAATCATTGACTGATTGATTGACTGAACCATTGATTGATTGATTGGTAATTTATTTGCCTGATTTTTCATAATTTTCAGCGGTTTTCACTGATTTAAACTAATTTCTCTTAATTTATGATTTCTGATGATTTTCCACAAAATAAACAATGAATCCTTGGAAAATCAGCCCCAAAATCAGCGCCATCGCCCATCGCACATCGCTCATCGTTAATAATCATTGACTGATTGATTGACTGAACCATTGATTAATTGATTGGTAATTTATTTGCCTGATTTTTTATAATTTTCAGCGGTTTTCACTGATTTCAACTAATTTCTCTTAATTTATGATTTCTGATGATTTTCCACAAAATAAACAATGAATCCTTGGAAAATCAGCCCCAAAATCAGCGCCATCGCCCATCGCACATCGCCCATCGTCCACCGCTCATCGCCCATCGCCCATCGCACATCGCACATCGCCCCTCGGCCCTCGCACATCGCCCATCGCCCATCGCCCATCGCACATCGCTAATCGCACATCGCACATCGCACATCGCCCATCGCCCATCGCCCATCGCCCATCGCCCATCGCCCATCGCCCATCGCCATCGCCCATCGCCTTCGCCCATCGCACATCGGCCTCCCTGTAAGGTGTTTTCATAACTAAAAGGGCCTCCGAGGGTTAATGCTGGTTTAAAACATTTTACATTTTGTTTGACAGCTGCAGGTGGGTGTCACCAGGTGGTGGGTGTAAGAAGTGGTAAGAAGGGGTAGAGGAGGGGAATCAGGATACACAGTGAGTGCTGCCAACCTAGCAGAGGTTGTTTTCATACAAAACCCTGACCTAGAATAACTCAATGACGTCATCTCACTAATCGAGCCCACTGCGTCACCCTGCCCTGCCGCGCTGCAAATTCGGATTTGGGAGGGCTGGATCGGAAAGTTTCGTGACCTTGAGGTATGACTCGGTCGAGCCGAGAAAGATCACCACCAATCAGGGGCGGGAACAGGAATAGTGACGCTGGCGCCACCTGGGAACAAGGAGTCGCGGCTCAACCCCAGACGCCAACTTCTTGAAAACCTGTGTTGAAAACGTTGCCGCGGCAGTTTTACGGGGAGTGCGTGTAGACCCTGGTTCCGAGTATTCTGACTTTGACGTGTGTAACTGTGTAAAGTAGGTACTGTAAAGTCACATTTTGCCTCGTATTTTGCTATTATATTGTTTGGTTTTTATAGTATTCGGGATCCAGGATCCAGTGATCTACGCTAACGCGATTCGGTAAATTCAGCGACAGATTTTCGGGAACCAAGCCGTGCCGTTGTGATTTTGGTGAAAAGTCAACGTTCCAGACATCCAAAGCCACCTTTGTTTCATTGTTTCTTGTTTCTGTCGGATGCCAGACAGTGGTGGACTAAGGGAATGGGGGCCCTGGCCGGTCCCATCGTGTTGAAGTTGACACCTGAAAGGTATGTACCTGTGCATCATACCATGCGATCAACAAAATTCGGAATTGGGGTAGGCTGTGACCCGGTCAAATTTCACGATGTCAAGCTTCTTTCGGCCAGGGCACAGCCTACCCCAATTACGAATTTTGTTGATCGCATGGTACATACAAATTGGACGGAAACAAATGTTGAGTGGGGGCGCGATTTTCTTCTAATTGAAGAGGGGGAGGTTCTAAACAGCCCTCCTGTGGTGAAGAATAAAGAAAAACTATTCATTGACCCAAGAAGTACAAAAATGTAAATGTTGCTGAATTGATAGGTACCTATCTTGAATCGTAAAGATGTAGATGACTAAGTGAAACGTGAATTCAGCCAAATAAAAGCTCGAGTAAAAGCTCTAGTTCCTCGGCTCAAATGATGACGATTGAAGCTATAATTATTCCCTACCGAATTCGTACCGTTGAGGTAGCCCTTCAAAGATGACTTGCCTAGGAAAGTTTTCAATTTACATCATTATACCGGGTGATCATTTGAAAACTATCCACCTGCAATAACTCCCGATTCCTAGTGAATATTTCTTCCAGCAAAAACAGGACGATTTTTATATCGAGGAGGACATCTAAAACATAATAATACAGGGTGTCCACGGTTTGAGTGCTCTAACTGTAGGGTTGTATTCTTTGGCCGAATGGAAGAAAATTTTTCCCACAAATTTTTTCGTTTCGGGCTTCAGTTTCCAAGTTACAGGGTGTCAAAAAATTAGAAAATAAAGTTTTTTTTTGCTATAACTTAGTAACTACTATTTTAACGAAAACCAAACTTGGTACGATTGATAGACTATTAATCAGCTTTCATTCAGGGTTTACCATTACTTTGTTGATAAACCAGTGGCGTGGATATTAGGGTTACCCACCAATTAACCCCGGTTATTTGCACGCCACTGAGATAAGATCAATCTTTGATAACATTTTCTGATTCCCCGGACAATTCTTAGCAAAAAAGGTACTCCTGGTCCGAAGCTCTTAAGTCAACCATTTTCGAGAAAAACGGCATTTTATGCTGGAAAACATGCAAATCGATCATAACAATAAATTGACTGATGAGACTTTTGTAAGCTGCAGTATTATTGAGAGTATCAAAATAACTGAAAAGAAGACTTATTAGAAATCATTGCTCTTGTTCAGTATTACTCACACTAATTACAAGATAATTTATTGAAAAATAAGTTAACAATTATTTTTTCTAGTTTTTTGACATCCTGTAACTTGGAAACTGAAGCCCGAGAAAAACAAATTCAAGGGAAAAATTTTCTTGCATTTGGCCAAAGAATACAACCCTACAGTTAGAGCACTTAAACCGTGGACACCTGTATATTGGCAAATTTCTATTTTCAGCCCCCTCGCTCCCACTTACCCAAACTTTGAAATCTCAAATGACATTACCAGCGTCATTCTAGGAAGCATCGAAAAAGAGAATTTTTGATACTCAAATTCACACCTTTGCTCTCCCCCCACCTCAACCCCAAAATTTATCAAAACATCACCCACTTTGTGATACTTCAAATTGAAGAAGATAAAATTCTCTTTCTAAAAACAATTTTTTGAAATTTTCAACCCCTCCCCTATTAAATTGGACATTATAAGTGTTTTGAGAAGGGAAGGGGGGTTTTGAAAATTTTGGAATTTGGATGACACTTTTTTTCACAGATTTTCTTCTTTCGATGCTGTACAGGATGACATTGGCTGCATTGAAGAGAATTGAGAGGTCAAGAATATCATATTAGACACTCTGAGAATTTTAGGAAGAAGTTGGGTGGGGTTGAGGATTTTACCTCTTCTTGTTCACAAGAGATCTTCACTAGGAATCGGGAGCTATTGCAGGTGGATAGTTTTCAAATGATCACCCGGTATATCTCAAGAAGAACCATTTGATGTAGCTTCTTCAAACTTGAGCTGCCACTTACACAGCATACGTACCCACCTAACTTGTAGTGGCGGAATTTCGGGTTTCAAAGGAAATTTGACCATTGACGTAGAATTAAAACGGGTTTATACAGGCTGGCCCATTGAAAACGAAACAGACGGGATTGTGGCCAGCAGAATTTTTTTTTCAAAAAATGCAAAAACAGGTCAATTTTATCATTGAGGGGGACATCTTTTATGACCAATCTCACTTCCGTATTGTTTAATCCCTTCGCGCTGTGATGACAACCCCTGAAATGTTAATAGGGATGATAGGGCAAGTGGCATCTCATTTGAAAAGTCTTGCTTTCCTGAATCCAGTGCAAGAAATTTTTTGAAGTTTAATTAATTATTCAACAAAAAAAATGAAAGCTTCAGTCATGCGAAATAAATCCGATATTTCAAGATATTTAGGAATGAAAAATTGAAAAACGCTCGGAAAGGGTAATTTCAATTTCAAGGGGGCTACTTTTATTGCCATTTGTTGATATTGTCACTTCAACCCTTGAGGTAAAGGGCGAACCACCCTTGGAATTTTGGAATGAAAAGATGGGTCTGATGAAAAGATCAGTTTCATCAAATTAGATGTTCAAATTGTTCACCACCAGCAGAATTGTTTCAATTCCTTATTGCATTAATTCAAGACTGTAAGGGTGGTTCACCCTCCACTTGAAGGGTTGAACTGTGAATGTTTATAGATAGCAATAAAAGTAGCCCCCTTGAAATTGAAATTAACCTGTCCTAGCGTTTTTCAATTTTCCATTCCTGAATGTCTTCAAATATCGGATTTATTTCGCATGTTTGAAGCTATGATTTTATTGTTGATTAATTGATAAAACTTCAAAAAAATTATTGCACTGGGTTCAGGGAAGCAAGACCTTTCAAATGGGGTGTCACTTGCCCTATCATCCCTTTAACATTTCAGGGCTTGTCATCACAGCGCCAAGGGATGAAACAATACGGGAGTGAGATTGGTCATAAAAGATGTCCCCCTCAATGATGAAATTGGCCTGTTTTTGCATTTTTTGAAGAAAAAAAAAATTCTACTAGCCACAATCCCGTCTGTTTCGTTTTCAATGGGCCACCCTGTATGAATGTTATGATGTTATCAAGATATTACGGCGAGTTACGGACTATATGATCTGTGACAGGGGCGGCGGGTTTTGTAATTTTGCATGGGTGCAAAAAATGAAACATACAGAAAAAGCATTGAGGGTAGCGAGCGAAGCGAGCAACAGCGCCGCAGGCGAAAATTTTCCGAGAAAAGTGGGTGTGGTCAACAATTCTTCGGATATAAAACCATTAGAAATTGAACAATGACAAGGTAATGACTCAATGCTAATGACTTACTATAGGTCTCATTAATAAAACAGAATAAAATAAAATACTAAATCAAATAATGAAACCAAGTACCTAGACGCTCATGCAGTAGGTAACGACCTAGCATAATTATGTGATTTTCAAAGTGATTGGAAATTTAGGCTTGAAGAACGTATATTTCAATTTCTTAAGCTTGCATGGATGGGTGCAATGCACCCGTATAATCACTTTACATGGGTGCATGTGCCCCGATGCACCCTATAAGTCGCCGCCCCTGATCTGTGAGACATCGTTCACAAACCAGTGGCCTGGCCAAATTGAGAACGTATCGAATAGTTTAGTTACCGAGACCGACACCTGTGTCACTCTAATTCCGGCAAACGCGACCCGCCCTTTTGGAATCACCCTCTCTGTTCGAGTCTCTTGTAATTTTGATATGGGCTTTCTATATTTTCCCAATAACAATTTCTACGATATAAACACTGCATCCTCATTCTCATCCATTATACGAGAGAAATCAATGCTTATCGGCTACTACGTGTCTTTGTGTGTGTAGGATTTTGATGGAACGTCTCATAAGGGTTCTCGCTTTCGTGCCCCCCTGCGGGGCAACCCGGTGATATTTCTATAACATAAAATATCGGATGGATGTGTTCTAAGCCATTGTTCTTTGACGTTTCACGTCGTTTTGATTGTGATTGAGCCCCGTTCGGAATTGATAATTGCCTATAAAGTATTCCAACGGCTTTTCTGTCGTAGTTTTTTCCACGTGGTGTATAGATACCTACCCAAAAACCAAACAAGCTTCTATCAGGTATATAAAATTAAACACTATCCTTGCATAATATCACTCTGTTTTTTAAACGCGCATGTTATCTGGTGCATTATTCAAATTTTTCTGGTGTTTTTTCTCCTTTCCGACATATTAGTGATATTGCGTGCTAATTTAAAAATTGCAGCGTATGAAAAATTCAAATTTAAAAATATAAAAATCACCGGTGTGATTCCGGAATAATTAGTCGAGATTGAAATCCGTCCGTGTTACAAGTCTATTATACTGATTGCGCGCTCTAAAATCATTAGGCTCATTCGGAATTCATGTTTTCTAGTTCGCAGAGTGGCTGGAAGCGTACCTCTGCCTGTCCTGAGCTGACCCACAGTAGGGCTTTGATTGGTTCTGAAACAAAGTATGTGACGTAAAAATAAAAATTAAAGTGGCCGTTTGAATAACATAATCTGAGCCCTACGTTTCCATTGGCACCGCTTACAAAGACATCTACTTCTTGTAGACGTTTGTTACAAGAACTCTGACGCTATCTTCCTAACTGGTCACTCAACACGTTTTTGTTATGTCCTGTTTCTTGCAGATATTTTTGTTTTTTTATCTAATTTGGAATTAGAAGAAAATGCTGCCTTTCAATTTGAGAATGTGAGAACCGTAAATTCTATGAAAACCTCGATAAAAGAAAATGATTCGGTTGATGAAAAAATGGTTTTGAAATATTTTCGGAATATGGATAGAATTATTTGAGAGCAAAGTCATTTTTTGAAAAGTGCTCGCCCAGAGCTTCTCTAAGAGTTGCCAGATGGCATCCTGCGAACTTTCATTCGAACTAAATATTTTTCGAATACCTTTCCTGGTTCATTTATTAGAGTTGCTGCTGTACTTGGCTGTGATATTGTCAATAAATACCTCTGCACTGGTGAACCGATAAGACGAAACAGTTGTCTCTGAGGATTCAGCTCGGTTCTATGACCCTGCAAGGTGTGATCACCTTTTCTGAACCAGTCAGAAAAAAAAGATTACTGAAAATACCAATATAGTTCTTGATGTGACAGTTAATACCAGTGCAGTGATGAGAGTGATGAGTCGCCAGCAAAAGGCGAAACACGTATGTGAAGGTTCGGGTCCAGTTGCCTGATTCAAAATAAAAATTAATAACATTTTGCTGGTCAATATACTGAAGCATCTCCCTTGAGAATACGAGGTTCGTTTTGAGGTTTATGACAGATTCTATTGAGGCTAGTTTTGAGCCTCTCAGATTTCAGGCAGTTCAGTAGAAAGCTCGAGAGAAAACTTCCCAAAGTCTTGAAATAAAAAATAATTGGATGGACAGTATGTAAGTTCCTTCACTTGATAAGGTAGATTTCAAGTTTTGTGATTCCAGTGAGGCTGATTTTGAGTTCCACAGACTCAAGACAACTCAGAGAAGACTCTAGACTACTGAAGTATCTCTCTAATAATTTGAGGTTTATTTTGAGGACTATTACCGATTCTAGTGAAGCCAGTTTAAATGTCCGCAGACTCCAGGGCATGTGGTAGAGAACTGTTACCATATTCAAAGTATGAAGATTTTGCTGTAAAAAATTGAGGTCTGATTCATGTTTTATTTTGAGGTTTATGACCAAGGGGTTGATTTCCCCGGAATTCAGAGACATTTCATTCGGGAATGCTTTCGGAAATCACCGGAAATCCTGGAAGTCTTTCGAAAATCACCGGAAATCCCGGAACTCTTTCGGAAATCATCGGAGTTCCCGGAAGCGCTCGGAAATCACCAGAACTCAACGAAATTCTCGGAATTCTTTCGGAAATCACAGCACCGGGATTCCCGGAAGTCTTTTGGAAATCACTGGAATTCCCGGAAGTCTTTCGAAAATCACCGGAATTCCCTGAAATCTCTCGGAAATCACCGGAATTCCCAGAATTTTTCGAGAAATCACATCACCGAAATTCTCAAAAAAAATTCTGAAACCACCGTAATTCCCGGAATTCTTTCGGAAATCACCGGGATTCCCGGAAGTCGCCAGAAATCCTTGGAATCCCGGAAGTCAGAATTCTTGTGTACACTTTTTTCTCTGAATTTTTTTTGGAATTTAGTGTATATTTCATTCCGGAACTCCCGGAATTCTTCTGGAAATCACCGGAAATCCCGGAACTCTCGTGAATTACCGAAATTTCTTCAGAAATCACCGAAGTTCCCGGAATTCTTCCAGAAATCACAGCACCGGAATTCCCGGAAGTCTTTAGGAAATCACTGAAATTCCCGGAAATTTTTCGGAAATCATCGGAATTCCCGGAATTCTTTCGGAAATCACCGGAATTCCCGGAAATCTTTCGGAAATCACCGGGATTTCTGGAAGTCTTTCGGAAATCATCGGAATGCTCAGAAGTCTTTCGGAAATCACCGGAATTCCCGGAAATTTGTCGGAAATCACCGTAATTCCCAGAATTATTTCGGAAATCACATCACCGGAATTCTCCTAAAATAAACAGAAATCACCGGAATTCCCGGAAGTCTTTCGGAAATCACCGTAATTCCCAGAATTATTTCGGAAATCACCGGAATTCTCGGGAGTCACCGGAGTGCTTTTGGAAATCACCGAAATTCCCGGAACTCTTCCGGAAATCACCGGAATTCCCAGAAGTCTCCAGAAATCCTCGGAATCCCGGGAGTCAGAATTCTTGTGTGCACTTTTTTCTCGGGAAATCAACCCGTCGGGGTTGATTTCCCCGGAATTCAGTGTATATTTCATTCCGGAATTCCCGGAATTCTTCTGGAAATCACCGGAAATCCTGAAACTCTCGAAAATCACCGCAATTCACTCAGAAATCAGAAATTCCCGGAATTCTTCCAGAAATCGCAGCACCGGAATTCCCGGTAGTCTCTCGGAAATCACTGGAATTCCCGGAAATTCTTCGAAAGTCGTCGGAATTCCCGGAAGTCTTTCGGAAATCACTGAAATTTCCGGAAATCTTCCTGAAGTCATTGAAATTCCCGGAATACTTTCGGAAATTGCCGGAATTCCCGGAAATCCTTCGCAAATCACCGTGATTTCCGGAAGTCTTTCGGAAATCACCGAAATTCTCAGAAGTCTTTCGAAAGTCACCGGAATTCCCGGAAATCTGTCGAAAGTCACCGGAATTCCCAGAATTTTTTCGGAAATCACATCACCGGAACTTCCCAAAAAAATTCAGAAATCACCAAAATTCACGGATTTCTTCCAGAAATCACAGCAGCGGAATTCCCGGAGGTCTCTCGGAAATCACTGGAATTCTCGGAAATCTTTCGAAAGTCGTCGGAATTCCTGGAAGTCTTTCGGAAATCACTGAAATTCCCGGAAATTTTCCGGAAGTCATTGGAATTCCCGGAGTTCTTTCGGAAATCACCGGAATTCCCAGAAATCCTTCGGAAATCACCGTAATCCCCGTAAGTCTTTCGGAAATCACCGGAATCTCCAGAAGTCTTTTGAAAATCACCGGAATTCCCGGAAATCTGTCTTCCGGAAGTCTTTCGAAAATCACTGGAATTCCCGGAATTCTTTCGGAAATCACCGGAATTCCGGGAGTCAGAATTCTTCTGTACACTTTTTTCTCGGGAAATCAAGCCCTCGTTTATGACAGATTCTAGTGAACTATCAAGGGCTGTCAGCCCTTTCCTACAAGCCTCCAGCTTGTTGTCCCTTAATTCTTGCTTCAAAAAGGTCATTCTACTGAAAATCAAGAGTGAATATAAATTAATATAGTCAATCTCGCGGCTTTCTGCATTAGAGCAAGCCATGGAAAAATTGTGTTGTGTTGATACGAATGATACGATGACAAAGGGATGCCAGTCAGTTGTCTACACATGCAATTTTTGATGTGACACCTTGTCACCGTGTCGAGGTATCATGTACTTTGAGCATAGGCCAGGAATCGTGAGTTTTTTTGGAGTGCTTTGCGGTGTGGACGATAAGGGACGTTGTCTTGACTGGTTGGTGGGTCTCCGTCAAGGTTGTTAGGTTTTTGGCGGCTACTAATGAATGATATCGAAGATTGACAGGATACTATTTGGACGAGAAGGTCCACCGCCCAAAAGGCTACATCTTCTGATGCACATCACTGGAGCAGTGAGTACTAGGTACCTACTCTAGCTCTAGCTTCACTTATTATACCTACTGCAACAGCAAGCAAGGTATGAAGACACATGCTGGCAGACAACACAGTGTACCTACCTACTCACGCCCAAATTGTCTCGTCTTCGTACAGTTCAACTCCATAAATTAGTGTCCTACTATCCATACTGTCCATCTAAAGAATAAAAGTTTCCTCTTGGTTTTACTTTTCACATTCAATTTCTTCACGGCATCACGGGTTTTCGGTATAATTTTCTCAGTGGTCGGCAAAAACCTAATAGCCTTGGCGAAGACCCTCCAACTAGTGAAGATAATGTCCCTTATCGTCTACACTGCAAATTACTGGAAGGAAACTAACAATTACTCGCAATTCCTGCTCAAGTCTTATTCTCAAGGTTTCAGAAGTATGGCTTGTGGCACCTCTGGAATCAGCTTTTTGCAAACGCAATTCAAATCTTCTATCAAGTTTTTAAAATTATTCAATTTGAGCCTATTCCAATTCCTCACAATCTTGTTCTTTTGTTTGAAGATGATAATGTCCATGTCTATTTATACAGACCGGCTATTACCGTCACTACGCTGGCTACTACTACTACCATGTTTTTGTACCTGCTGCGAAAACCGGCTAATTATCGCCAATTTACTATATTAAAGCTCGCGTTCTCGCGCTGCCGTTCCTGAAATGATGCCGAGAACGGCTCACTGTCACAATATTGTAGCTATGGTCCACACCGGCTGTAAGTACAAGCGCGAGAAGAGATTTAGCGCAAGAGAGTTAAACGTCGATATAATGCCAATCATACGGGGATTCGCCAAATATCTCCCGTAAAAACCCCTCTGATCTTTCGCCGTCTCGAATGCTTTCAGAAATATGCAGTCGAGTTGCATAGCTTCGAAAAATTTCCCACCCTTGAAATATCCATCGGTAGTCTCGCATGTGTGCGTGCGTGGATACACCGCGGCGCTCTTCGATATAAATTGGTTCGACTGGTTTTGTCCTGGACCCGCGAGAGAACCGGAGAAAAGAACTGAAGAATTCTAATTATACTCGAGATTTGTTCCCTAGAGAGAGCGGTGAGTCAGTTCGAAAAATTGGGTCAGAAGCCCGAACGTTCTTGGCGGCTAACGAGATTGATTCCATAATATTGAGTAAACATTCCGTATTGCACTGACAATTTGTATCTTCTAGCAGGCTCAGGTATAGGGGCTAGATACACGGTGGCCCAACCAAAACAGAACAGAGGGGTTTTTGGGCATTTCACCTCATTTGTTTCAAAATAGCTCGGACAGGTCCATTTTTTATATCGAGGGGGACATTTGAAACATAGATTGGCAAATTTCTATCTCTAGCCCCCTCACCCTCATCCACACCAATTTCAAAATTTCAAATGACTCTACCCACCTTGCTATACTGATACTGACCTTGCTATACTTGCTATACCACCTCTAACTTACTACAGCCTCACTGGCTACTGTCATCAACCTCTAAACCGTCAGTGGCTTCGAATCTCGAGAGAGAAACCTCAATATATATCGTAAGTAGGTATGCCATCTTAATATTTTCGGTTTTTTTAGTTAGTTTTCCTTGTCATATCTTCAGTAAAGCTGCAAACTAATCCCAATAACGCAATTCTACGTAGGTAAAGGGTGTTTTTTAGAGGTATAGAACTCGTCATTAGGTCAATCAGCGATAGCGTTGGTGCTTGGGAAGATTTTTCCGTCATTTTTTCATCTAAGTACTCATTAAGACTTGCCATTTGATCATGCACATGCACAATCGCACAACTCCAGACAGTTTTTCAAAAATGATAATAAAACTTGGCTTTTTATACGAAATTTTCGTGTTTTTTGTGATTTTTTTTCCAATTTCAAATTACCGGCCGATAAGATTTTGTATTTCAACTTCCTCAGACTTCTTTCATTTGGGGCTTGTGAAGTCTCTGTCTTTCCTGAATGAGTCCCGAACTGTCCAACGTCTTGGGGACAATATCGTTGGCCGTATTAGTTAGATATAGCCTGATCCTTGCCAATAAATCTACAATCTACCTGAAATTGAACCTATCCAAATTGGAATTTAAAACAATAATTTCGAGCTGCCGTGCGATTGTGCGTGAGTATGAGCAAATGGCAAGCCTTCATGAGTATTTAAATATACCGGGTGATCATTTGAAAACTATCCACCTGCAATAACTCCCGATTCCTAGTGAATATTTTTTCGAGCAAAAACAGGTCGATTTTTATATCGAGGGGGACATCCAAAACATACATTGGCAAATTTCTATATTCACCCCCCCTCGCCCCCACTCACCACAACTTTGAAATTTCAAATGACACTACCTACCTTGCGATACATCAAATTGAAGGAAATTAAATTTTCTTTCTGAAAAAAATATTTTCAAAATTTTCAGCCCCACCCCTTTTTCTCTAAAAATTCTCTGACTGTCCCATTTTATATTCTGGAGTTCTGGACCCCTCATTTTTTTCTTAATTTAGTTGGCGTCATCCTGGATAGCATCGAAGCAGAAAATTTTTGGTGGAAAAAGTGCTACCTAAATTCACCACTTCGCTCTTTCCCACCTCAACTCCCAAATTTAATAAAACACCACCTACTTTGTGATACATCAAATTGAAGGGAATTGAATTCTCTTTCCAAAAAGAAGTTTTTTGAAATTTTCTACCCCTCCCCCAATAAATTGGCCAATTGGAGTATTCTAGGGGGGCAATGGGGAGCTTTAAAAATTGTGAAAAAATCTTTTTCAGGGAGAGAATTCAATTTCCTTCAATTTGATGTATTACAAAGTGGGTATTGACATTTTAAATTTTTCAGGTCAGGTGGGGGGAGCGAAGGGGTAAATTTGGGTGGCACTTTTTTTATAGAAAATTTACTCTTTCGATGCTGTGCAGGATGACGTTAACTGTATTGAAGGGAAATGAAGGTCAAGAATATTAACTTGGACACTCAGAGAATTTTAGGAAGAACAGGGGGTGGGGTTGAAAAATTTCAAAATATTTTTTTTAGAAAGAGACTTTAATTCTCTTCAATTTGATGTATCGCAAGGTAGGTGGTGTCATTTGAAATTTCAAAGTGGGGGTGAGTGGGGGCGAGGGGGCTTACGATATAAATTCTCCAATGTATGTTTTAGATGTCCCCCTCGATATAAAAATCGACCTGTTTTTGCTCAAAGACATTTGCACTAGGAATCGGGAGATATTGCAGGTGGATAGTTTTCAAATGATCACCCGGTATGAAAAAAATACGGCAAAATCTTTCCAAGCATCAACGCTATCGCTGATTGAAGTTCTATACCTCTAAAAAAAAACACCCTTTATAAGCGCCGCAAAAGTAAGTAGTAACCTCCTTGACCTCAAATTCTGAGGCAAGCAGTCTAGTTATTGCCAGTCTAGCCAGATAGTTATTTGATGGTCTAATTTCCCAAATGTTTTCTGCATCTGTATATCTTAAGAGTCCTGTTCTATCGTCAAATATCTTTCCTAACCTCAAATTAAATGTTTTTTCTCCTTATCGGCTTTTTCTTGCCATAGGAGTTTGCCCGTTTATTAATCAACTATACAGACTCAGAAAAGTGCAAATTTCGGACAACACAACACCCAGACTTTTCACCGGGAATCGAACCCGGGACTTCCGCGTCGCAGGCAGCCACTCGACCGCCTGCGCCACGGGGCCGTCTCTTAACCCCAAATTAGCGACCAAGAGGTGATGTAGAAAGACGTCTACAATGTTTTGTTTATTAGTTTTATTTGTTTCCACACTTCCAGATCTCCAAAACCCCAACCTTGAAATTTTGATCCTGGGAAACACCTTAACAAAATACCTATTAATTTTTTTGCACACCTTCTCTTGCCTTTGTTATCCAAAGATTTTCTTAGAGCCTGAACTTGACCTCAATGACCTCAAATTTTCAAGCCAGCTCACCAACTCTCACATCAGTTAAGCTTTTAATAACTTGAGGTATTTGTACCCTATAAATTTTAACTAAGCGTTTTTACGGGCCTCAACAGTGACTTGACAAAACTCAAATTCCAGAGCAATCCTCAACACAACAATGGGATTCAGATCTGGAGAACAAGGTGGCCATATCTGTTGAGTAATTTCTTTTCTGCAATATGACTGGATTAGAAACGGAGACCAGGTTCAGACAGCTGAACCCGACTCTTCACACGCACGTGTTTCGTCATACGACCGGGCTGAATCCCCACAGACAGCTGTTTCGTCTTGACGGCTCATCAGTGCAGAAGTATTCACGGTAACCACATCCTCAAACCGCTTGTAATCAACATGTGTATCAACAGAGTATCACATAAAGCTGACTCCGAATTTTGCACACACGTGTTCCACCTGCTTTCATAGGCTCATCAGTGCAGAGGTATTCACAATTACATCCTCGTACCACTCCAAAATATAACGTATCAAGGAAGTGCCAAATTGACGGGCTCAAAACTTCACTCCAGTACCTACACTCATTTCACCTTTTGTTAAGGGCTCATCAGTGCAGAGATACTCAGGTAAACCGAATAAAGCTACACCTATAGTAGGAACTGAAACTTTCGGAGTCACACTGTATACCGAATACATTATACGCGAATGGATCGAATGCATCCAATAAATCTCTTGTGTGTTGGAACAGAACGCGCCAAGTGGAGAGGAAGGTGAATATTTTATCTCTCGCGGTAAACACATACTAAATCAAACCGGGATGGGCTATTGATCAGTTCCCGTGTGGGCCGTTCGAGTGCACATAAAGGAGGATTTTTGCCTTCTGCCCGTGTGCCATCTCCCGATGCCATTAATACGGGTTTTGCATAAAGACTTCGTCCTTATTGGGACAGGTACTAATGATCTTGCATTTCTTGAAGCCGCGCACATTATGCGGTATAGATATCCCACACCAGCAAAACAACCCGAAGGTGTATCACAATGCAACAATGTTTGGCCAAGATCAATTTCGCTGTGTTACAGCTTGATAATTTTCCGCCCTTCCGGCGCTGGCTGCAGGAATTCATCTTGGAGGTAACCCTTTTTAATTTAAAGAGACCCCTTATCTCGCGCCCAGGCCATGGAAAAAAACCACTTCATTTGTGATTTATACTTTTTCCCCTAGATGAACTTTTCGCACACCGCGTATCAAAGGGTCGACCCTTTTGTTTAACTTTGAAATTACAGCAATAACTCAATTTGTATTCGATCTTATATTTTTTAATTACTCGAGGTTCAACACTTTCGGAAGCAAGGGGTTGAATGAGAAAAATGAGGGTGATGACCGGGGAAAGAAAAAGGGAACCGCACACCCGCGCGCTCCTGTTGATAATAATAATTTGATTTGTTGCCTTGCACTTCTCGTTTAATTGGATGGAAAGAAGTTTTTCATTGGGTTTGAGTCATCGTCATTAAGTCGTCCGGGTTACAAACTGCGAGGCTTCGGGTGCGTATACTTTCGGCCTTAATGAGGAATAAATGGGGACTGTGGCGGTTATCAAGAAGCTTCTTATCTGGAACTTGACGTTATCAATAAAAAATCATATCTGGATTTGATCGGAATGCGGAAAACTGAAGACCAAATAAGATCTGTAGTTTCTTTGGCGTTTTCTTTTCCACCACTTCAGGATGTACAGATTCTGGTCCACGAATCGACTATAATAAAGTTTTTTATAAATGCTTCCTTTTTATGACTTATTCCAAATTGAAATTTCAAAACAATCTCTCTGTACCTGTAGTAGTTTTCACTCTCCTTCATTCTGAGGTACCAAACTTTCCATCAAGCTGGACTGAACTGGAACTCAGCTAAACAGTATTATTTTTCGCCTTTGACCTCAAGGAATTGAAACTGCTGTAACGTGACTGACCCGAAAAAAAATCTTTCAGAATAACTGTATTCGAATCGATTAGTTAGCCCAGCCTGAATGTAGCCGTAGCCACAATAGAGTAACCGAAAAAGAAAACATTTCAAACAGATTTGATTTCTCGGTCCATTAGTCGCAGGAGACGTCCTCATTCTTGTACCCATCGCACACGCCTAATGGAGGCGACGTCATTAGTCCGCTAGAACGCCTTTCGATTTGTATCGATGATAAATTGGACATTGCCAGTGATTTCAGACCAACATGATGGACTTTTTTCTCTCGAGCGACTGACTACACACACCACAAGCATATAGCAATTGTGTCTCTCCAGCGGCGACAACAATAATTCTTATACCATCAAGCCCAGAGACACAAAAGCTCGTTCGATGGAGCGTGGAGTGGCAAAAACTGAATGATTTCTTACTTGTCCGCGAGAGCAGAGTCCTTCGTCCTGTGCATGGCCGGAAACCGGAAGTGTTTCCCATATAGCTTCCTCCGTCTTGATGGGATCGGAGACGCCTCTGCTACTCACACACACACACACGATTAAAAGGATATAGTTTTTATCATTATGTACCATCACGGCATCAGCCGAAGATATGGTGAAATCTATATTTAGCACGTATCCCTCAAATCCTGGCGCTTTGTGTGTGTGCCAGCGAGCTCTCTGTATCTCTTGGGAACACGCGCCTTCCCATATACCCATCATCAAGTAATTGCTTTCGCTGCCTCATATGTCAACAATCGAATCTCGCATACAGGAATCCACAATTAATATTGTCTCGAAATGTACAGTGTGTGCGGTTTAAATCTGAGCGTGAGCGACGACGTATATCGCTCTTGAGAATTCGCCATCATCGATTCGGGTGGTAATTGTCGGCTCCGGTTATCAGCCTTCTAGTTTCTGAATTGCGAGTGGGTAACCCCTGGAATTTAGATTCTTGAATCAAAATAGTCTATGACTATTAAATCTCAGTTTGAAGTCAGCTCAATAAATTGTATTTACATAGCTCAGCTCAGTAAGGTCCAGCCATACCAATCACCAATTGTATACTGGTTCTGGAGCTTAGTTCCACCGAGCTCCAGCTCAATTCGGTTTATTAGTTCAATGGCTTAGTTCCTTTATTGCGGGCAGTTGAAGTCAACACGGGGTATAGATTAGTTCAGACAAACTGCATTTTAGATCAAATAAGCTCACTTCGATGTTCTCATCAAGAATAGCTTGGTTCAGCTAAATTTTAGCTTATTTCCAGCACTTACAGTAGTTTTAACTTGGACTTGATAGCAAGCTAGCAAGCTCAAGGAGAAAAATCAGAACCAGAGTATAGAGAACAAGAAAAAGGAGAAACAAGCAAGTACATGGAGGGAAAAAGATCAGAACCAGAGTACAGAGAACAAGAAAACAAAAAAAAACAGCCGAGTACATAAAGGGACATTAGTTGCAACTCGATTCAGCTCAGTTTAGTACTCAGCTTCAGCTAGGGTAAAACCGAGTTTAAGAATTAAAATTTTTTGTTCAGTTCAGTTCACTTATTTGAAGTTCAAGCTGGCATTGAACTGATCAGTTAATTCAAGCCATAGCTCGAATAAGTTTGACTTAGTTGACATTTTAGCTTTAAAACGGCCAGGCCAGTTCGACCGAATGTTCTGTTCGGTTGGTAAGTGAGGTTCTGTTAGTTCTGTTCTGCCTGCCTCAAGATTCGGGCTGTCTCGTAATAGTCCGGGTACTAAGGAAAAAAACTTTGCACTTGGTGATGAAGTTTTGAAACTTGACACACATGTTCTTTGAATTATTCTCAACAAACCTGGGTGTGAGGCAAGCTTGACAGGTAGCGTATACAGGGTGAAATATAAAGTTAAAAAACTAAAAAATTCTATCTGAAGGACCAAAAGTGCTGGAGTCTTGTAAATCTCCATATACAGGGTGATTCACCACCAATAAGACATAGCTCAAGGGCAGGTCCAGTTTTTCCAGGCGAACCTGGATCTGGCTTTGAAATTTTTCTAACGCTGTTCGTTTCGAAGCTACAGGGTGATTCATGTATTTCGTAGAATTTTTTGACAGGCCATAACTTTGTAACAACCCAACAGATTGGTTTGAAATTTTGTGGATTTATTCTTCTATTGATATCTGACACATGGCTCTATCAAAGAGTTAAAAATTTTCAGGGCCGGCCTTGAAAAAAAAATTAAAAGCTTTTTTCGAAAAAGACACTCTCTGTATGCATATTATTCAAAATTCATTTTCATATTCAGAAACAACATGAAACATGCTATCAATATCGCGAAAAAAATTGCTTGGCACCATGAAGCTGTCAAAAGAAAATTGATAATCCTGATGATTTTTGAGGTTAGGATTTTTTGTAAATTAATATTTCAAAATATTTTCAAATGATTCATTATGGCCCCAAATGTCAGCCATTTCGTCATAAAAATAAAAATGACATTTTTCTCGTTTTCTTGGTAGTAACAAAAAGTTTCAGCCGAATTTAAAAAAATTATTGTAACGTCCCTCAGCTTCACTTCTATCCCAAATCGAGCTAAAATTGAGGAACATATCAAAAAAAATTTGAAAATTTTGATGAAATTTCTTGTTACTTCTGAGAAAACGAGAAAAATGTCATTTTCATGTGTCTGACAAAACGGCTGAAATTCAGGGCCATAATAGATCATTTGCAAGTACTTGAAAATATTAATTTAAAAAAAATCCCAACCTCAAAAATCTTGCAATTGTCAAAATTTTCTTGACAGCTCAATGGTGCCAAGCAATTTTTTTTGCGATATTATTAGCATGTTTGATGTAGTTTCCGATTTTGAAAATGAAATTCGAAAAATATGCATGCATAATGTCTTTTTTAGAAAAAAGCTTTGGAGTTTTTTTTACAAGGCCGGCCCTGGAAACTTCAAACTGTTTGATAGGGCGATGTATCAGATATCAATGGAAGAATCAATCCACAAAATTTCAATCCAATCCATTCGGTCGTTCAGAAGATACGGCTTGTCAAAAAATTCGACAACATACATGAATCACCCTGTAACTTCGAAACAAACAGTGTTAGAAAAATTTCAAAGCCAGATCCTTTTTTGCCTGGTAAAACTGGACCTACCCTTAGGCTATGTCCATTTGGTGGTGAATCACCCTGTATGTATATGTGTAATTCAATGTTTATGAAACTGCCCAGAACAGTTTTGGAATATCTTGTTTCTTCCCTGAGATATTTTTAAAAACGTGAAAATTATCGGAAAAACGACTTTTTGCCCATAAATTAGCAAATTTTAAGGAAAGGTGCAACTCGGTATTTCTACAATGTGTGACGTTATAAATGAAATAAGACCAGGAGCCAATTTCTAGGCCTCCTATCTTCAGCAAATACGGTAGTCAACTTTTTGTTGTCTTCACGGCGCCCATTTTGAATTTTCTTGTAATTGAATATTCCAAAACGTGGTCGGCAATTGTGGAGGAGACTACATTGGACCATTACATACAGAAAAAGACATTCGGCAAGAGAAAGTAGTGATTTTTACGTGAACTAAAATCAGTGTTAAAATCTGTAAATCTATAGTTTTCCTTGGTTTCACACATTTTCAGTGTGGATGACGGGTGACGTGGTACTTGCAGAAGTGAAATTCAACCAGAAATTCAAACCTTTATCTTTTCCGAGATCTTGTGCCAAAATTCACCATCATCAGTTCAAAAATTTCTTGTGAGCGACGTCTAAATAAAATATTACACTTTTTTAACAAAAATGAAAATCTCATAGTCCTCTCCACTCCATTAAGAAAGGTCTTGTTTCAGAATGTCTTATTCTGTATATAATGGTCCAATGAAGTCTCCTTCACAATTGCCGACCACGTTTTGAAATATTCAGTCACATGAAAATTCAAAATGGCCGCCGTGAAGACAACAAAAAATTGACTATCGTATTTCTGAAAATAGGAGGCGTAGAAAGTGGCTCCTGATCTTATTCTGTTTCTAACGCCACACATTGTAGAAATACCAAGTTCCGCCTCAAAATCTTCAAAATTTGCTGATTTATAGGCAAAAAGCCGTTTTTTTGAGCATTTTTACGTTTTTCGAAATATCTCAGAGAAAAAACCAAATTTTTCAAAACTGTTTGGGGGAGTTTCATGAACATCAAATTACACCTAAATATGGTGCTTTGGAAGACTTCAGCACTTTTGGTTCTTCCAGATACAATTTTTGTAATTTTTCAACTTTATTTTCCACCCTGTATACGCCACCTGTCAAGTCTGCCCTACATCCAGATTTGTTGAAAATCATTCAAAAAACATGTGTGCCAAGTTTTAAAACTTTATCACCAAGTGCAGAGTTCCACTTGAATTTGTCCCTTAGTACCCGGACTATAACTTATTATTCACATTCTATGTCGTTTGGCCTTAGTTGAGCCAGGCTCAAACTACTTTGACCTAGCTCAGTTTATTCGCTGAGAGCTATTAGCAGTTTAGCTACTGGAAACTAGATTAAAATAGCTCACTCAAATTCTAGCTTGGATCAGCTTAGTTCACTCCGACTTTGAGTTGAAAAGATAACTTGATCTGACGAATTTTCAGCTGACTCAAGTGAAGCTCTCCCGTGAAAAGGTAAAACCTAGTGACCCACATTTTTTGGTAAAATGAGCTTTTTACATATTCGGAATCTTTTGAGTATTTCCTTCACTCAGATATTGGTTTTGGATCAATATTCAAAAAAATGAATAAATTAGAACGTATGGAATTTCCTAGTAAGTGCATTTCTAGTCTACTTTACAGTGGGAAACATAGCACGTATCCCTTCCAAAGGTAAAACCTAGCATCTTTGCGGCATTGTAGATATTTTACAATGGATAAACATAGCAGGGTGGCCTCGAATGTGGCTTACTAGGTTTTCCCGGTGTTTTATTCAGGATATTATGATCTAGATGAGCCCAGCATGGCTCTTACTGGATTTCTCAAATTTTTTGTGCAAATTTTTCAGTCGAGCTGATAGTTCATTGATGAATGCTATAGATCCATACTTCCGTTCATACTTTGTAGTACGTTGCTTAAATAGGTACCCTAAATTCACCTACTAGTCACACTTCAAGAAGCCATTGAAGGTCAAGTAAATCAACTGCGCTTTCACGCGTTATACAAAAAAAAAACACAACACAAAAAGATTTACACACCCCCAGTATAAACACTCTTGGCACCATGTGCCTCATTGTTGCCGTTTGGACCGTTATACGATACGTGCTCTTGCCCGATTCTCCCGCTAAAACATCAAAGAGAGGGGTCGTATGATGAACTAGTTAATAATTATTATTGATAGCAATTGTGTTTTGCTGGCATAAAAATGTCTTCGAGGGAAAAGCTTCCCGGAGCTTTGACTACTAATGAACGTGAGTTTAGTTAATTTCATTGTTCCAGGAGCACTCAACTTCTAATCGTCGTGATATTTCCAAAATTATAATTTAGTATTATACTCTTTCATTATTTTGGGTTCACAAAAATACAACAACCAAGAATGCCGATTGATTAAAGTGTAATTAACTAGGGGGTAGGTAGGTCCGACGCGCCGACATCACAAAAATTTCGACTTTTTCGTCCTTACTATCAGAGAAGACAATTGAGGCATAAATTCCTTGGAAAAAGACAAAATTTTTGAGAGAATTGTGCCCTAAATGCCACCTGTGAAGAGACTTTCCTGGAAAAATATTGTTTCGTCTGATGCATCATATTCTGGTTTGACATCAAATGTTGTCTATTTTTTTGTTTTGAATAATGTTGGGAAAGTGTAATTTTTGAGCTATAATTTTTGTCGCCCGCTTTTGGGTCTTATCACGGTGGCTCTTGTAATTGAAACAATATTGTAATTTTGTTGATTTTGCTATTATTGTTACGATTAATTAATACAACGATGGTTTATTGTAAAAATTACAATATTGTTCCAATTACAAGAGCCACCGTGATTAGACCCATCAGAAAAAAATGCCATTGATGGAGATAAGTATACTTTGATTTGGTTCATGAGTAGGTACCCGAAAGTAAATTTTGAAGGCATTGTTGTTTTTCATTTGTTTTTTGGAAACGCTATTTTGTTTGTTTGTTGGTTCTATTTTTGAAAGTTACATCAAATATGATTTTTAACATAACAGGGATGATGATAATTGTACTTACTATGTTTTTCCATTTGAGATTCGATATCTTTCAGAAGTTCCTCAATAGCAAGTCATTGTGCTAGGTTTTTCCAAAGTGATATGCTGGTATTTCTGATGGAAAAACATAGTAAGTGCATTATTTTCCAAATTACTACCCAAATCATGAAGATATTATGAAATATGAAAAATTCAACCTTGAAAACCCCCATTACCGCTAAAATCTGTTCTATTTTGCTATAGCAATCCTTATGGCAAGACTGGGAACTTCTTTTCGCTCTCCTGCACAATTTGCCCAAAGGCAGTTACTAGGTTTTACCTTTTCACGGGAGAGCTTCATAGTCGTAGCGGTACAGAAAAAAATTGGGCATATTTGAGTAGAATTGTGCAACTTGGCACAGTTGTTTCTTAGAGTATTTAGAACGATTTGACCCGCAGGAACAACTGCCCAGCCCGCTGGGTTCCAAAATGGCGGCCATTTCGTCAAAAAAAATGAAAAATACGGATTTTCGAATTTTTGTAGTGTACTGTCGTGTTTGGTGTCGATTTTGACTAATTCCAGGATGAGAAATGCAATGGTGACTACTATTTTTCTCTTTGATGCGCCGTTTACAACCTAGAGCCGCCATTTTGAATTTTGGGTCTAAATGCTACGTTGATGTAAAACCTCACCAGTATGCACGTATGGGGTGTCATTTTACTAATATGAGGTCTCTATAGACGTACGTACCTTTTGAAATGCATAAAACATACCTGCAGTAATTTTCAAATATGTTAGCATTGTAAGCTGATTCAAGAGGTGAAAAGTCACCAATTTCATAAAACGCTCGTGTTAGGTGTCGTTGATATTTGAGATATCTTGTGTTCCTGCAGAGAAAAGTATGTCATGGAGATCCCGGCCCTCCAGAAGCAGTGTACGTCTAAATTCGCGATATAAAGGGCACTCAAAAAGTACGTGAGACGGTGTTTTCTCACCACGCAGGTTGCAGATCTGGCAAATTCCATTTGTGCTGATCTTGTATGAAATACCATTTGCGTATAGTCGGATTTCTGTGTGATGGTATGTGAATCGGAGTTGCGCAAAAAATCTCTTCAGGTACATGGGCACTCCTGATTTGCAGAGTTCGTACCTAGTTGTCGGTCGTTTTGTCCAAGAATTTATATTGAGAGTTATTTGTTGACAGTATAATGCAGTTCCAGTCCAGTTCGCTAAGCCTTTTTTCCACGACTTGTACTATAATTTCAACGTCTTCATCACTCAAGTACCTGCTGCAGTCCAAATTGACATTGAGAGAGGATAATAAATTCGAGAATTCAGTCACAAATCAGTCGCCTCAAAGCTCTGCGAGGGAGATGATCCAACGACATGCTACTGATATTCTGCATATAAGCCAATACCTCGGATCAGTGAAAGTGTAATTGCCTGAATGCCTAGTTCCACTCGTATCATAGGTATAGCCTGCGGTGTTTTGCTTCAGATGGAATACTTTTAAAGAAACTGAGTTGAATTCTTTCGAGTTCTTCTATATGCGAAACTCCCCATGTCACGGCGCAGTGTGTAAAAGAAGGAGCAACAACGCTCTGATAGAGCTTCATTATGCACTCCCAGTTTGTAATTTTGCCCTGGTTGAACCGCGTGGGCCGAGGAACGTCTTGTTCTTGATGCCAACCCCATGTAGTTGGTTCCGGAAGACTCATCTTTGAACGTTATCGTTATTAGCGCGACCCCAAACCTGTCCAGCTTGATAGGCTGCGAGAATGTGCTGCCCCAGCGCTGAAAATGTTGGTGGGATCAACGCCAATGGCCGACTTTGAGTAGCAAACAGATGCCTCCGTGCATTTGTGACATCAACGCAGGCCGCATCCTTCACCCCGTACAATTGTTTTGGAGCCCTTTATAGAAAACCCACATCAGAAATCTTGAGAATGTGCAGCGTACGTTTTTCAAGTTTCTGTCTTTCAGGCTCGACGGTGTTTACCCTGCAACAGGTTTTCCAAATGAAGAGCTGCTTAGCAGGTTTCAGCAGCAGAGCCTCAACAACCGTAGAGCTTTTCACTCTGTAGTCTTCCTCCTTAAGATCCTGTGTAGAGAGGTTGACTGCCCTGAAATCCTGGGCATGATCGATTTCCGTGTAGGTACCTACCCGGTGTGCATATCAGATCAAAAAGTTTATTTTCACCACCTTTTACCAGAACAAATCTTCTGCAAGCTTTTCCTCCTGCCGGAAATAAACCAATGCTGCACCGTCATAGATGATGGCATCAACTTTTGTGAGCACAACAATAGGTTTCTGGAGCATAAAATCTTCGAGAATTGAACTCAATTGTGCCTTGTCACCTAGACTTCATATTAGTGAGAAACGACTTATCACACTCGCATAGAAGTGGGATTTTATCAAAGGTTTATTCACATCAAAATCAGCTTTTCAGAACTCAAAAATTTAAAATAGTGGCTCTGAGGCTGGACTCACTTACTAAAGACGTTTTTCATGGTCAGCAATGTATTTCTTAACCTCTATTTATGAGGAAACGACACCCAACACGGGCGTTTCATGATGTCGACATTTTTTGACCCCTTAAGTCAGCCGCCATAATTGAAAATCACGTCCTAGACTTAAACAGGTTTTTTTTTTGTATTTTGAATAGCACAGAAGCTATAAGATGCTTTATGTTAGTAAGAAACGACACCTCACACGGGCATATCGGTGGTGGCATAAGATTTTTTCATCAACACAGCATTTAGACCCAAAAATTCAAAATGGCGGCTCTGGAGCCTGAACGGCACATCAGCGAGAGAAGTCATGGTAATCATTGCATTTCTCATCCTTGAATTAGTTGAAAACGTCACCAAACACGATACTAAGCACCATAAATTTTAGAATTCCGATTTTTCAACATTTTTGGACAAAATGGCCGCCATTTTGAAAACCAACAGGCCGGGCAGTTGTTCCTGCGGATGAAATCGTTTGAAATATTGTTAGGAACAATTGTGCCAAGTTGCATGATTCTACTCAAATATGCCCAATTCTTCCAAATAATTGCTTGTACCGCTCCGACTATCAGTTGAAATTAGCTGTAAGGAATGGTAGGTGCCTGTTTCGTTCGAATTTTCGTCATGAGTCAGCTAGTTCAAGTGATTCTAGTTCAAGTTGGCTCAGAATAATTGACGTCAACTGAGTCCTAGTTCAGTTTAGCTTCGGTCACATACGATTCTTCCAGATCAAATAAGCTGAAAATAGCTAGAACAATAGCTTATCAGCTTTATGAAATTCAGTTCAGAACAATAGCTTATCAGCTTTATGAAATTCAGTTCAGAACAGCTTACTTACTCGCGTCGAATGTTTACTCAATTCAGCTCAGCTCAATTCAGCTCAAGCAGTTCAGCTTAGTAGAAAATTGCCTACTTCAAATTCTTCTTCACTTCAAATGAACCAAATAGCTTGGCTTGAAATAGTAATTTGGGAGTTTGGGGCTTGGCTTAGTTTGGTTGAACTCTGATATGATTTGGTTGGAAACAATTCAGCTCAGCAAAATTCATTCTCAGGTTAGCTTCGAGGTGTTGTACGGTGAATCTCAAAAGCTCATGTAAGCCAAATCGTAGCGTGAAGCTCGCTTCAAATTTATTGAATAAGACTAAGTTCAGCTGAACTCCAGCTTAGTTAACCTTCTTAAAGCTGTACTCTATGTCAAAAACAGTTCAAATTGGCCAAATATTTGCGCAAATTAGCTCAGTATAATATTTAGGCGACTCGAGTCTGTTCAAAATAGCTCAGATTAGCAAAATTCTATAGCTCAAAGTAGTTCAATCTACGTTCAAGCTAGCTGAGAATAGTCAAATTGACCCAGAAAAACTGCAAGTAAATCAATGCGAACACACTTTTCGATTGCAGTTTTTACGGAACATCCTGTACATGCAACCTATGCAGAAACCCGAGATTACCTGAGACGCTAATCCCTCTCTCGCCTAGATATTGTTTAATGTCCTTCCGATGTCCTCCGGTATGTGCTCTCGCCTCCCACCTCTCCTCCTCCCACCCTCACTTGTCCATTTATTAGCCGGCCTTCCATTTATCCCAAGTCCGATAGACGTAAATCATCCGGTCAAAAGCAAAACATGATATACACTTTCGAATTTTTTTGTTCGACGTTGTGGTGTGTGCTTTTGCTTCGCTTTTTTCCGTTGTTTTTCCTATATTTGTTTCTTCAAGCTTGAAAGCTCATATGCTGCATACTGTAGCCGACTCGTATCGTATATAGTAGTGATTTTTGCTGTTTCCATTGCGAAATTCCACGCGACATAATTTACCGGAGTCATCTGTTATTCAAAGTGCGAATCAATAATGGTTGTTTGTCGCGCGATGCCGTATCCTACACATTTATACACACGAGAGATAAAGACGTGGTGGGTTCGGTTGTTGTTGTTGTTGTTCAACATTCACGATATTGTCTTTCGCATTATTTATTGCCTATGGTCTCGCGAGCTCTCGACGTGAACGCCTTAAAAGCCTGCGACCTGATTCTTCAATTAAATACACCCACCACAAAATCTGTATCTTTGTATTTCTAATATCTTCCCTCACTCCTCTTCCACCTCAAACCTCTCTTAGTAATCGGTTATATTTATGAATGATACTTATTATTGTGAGGAGATCTAAAAAGTCAACCCTTTTTCGTAATAACTGGTCCGAAATTGGCGCCTAGTGACCCAGTCTTCGCGGAGTGTCTTTCAAGCTCTTGTAGCCACAACAGGCTGTAGTGATCCGTCAGCATCCGCCTCTACAAGAAAAAAAGGCCAGAAACATGAAGCTCAGAAAGTCAGAACCAGAGTATAGAGAACAAGAACAGAAAAAGCAGCCGAGTACATGAAGGGGAAAATGTCACAACCAGAGAACAGAGAACAAGAAAAAGAAAAACAGCCGAATAATGAGGGGAAAAAGCTCAGAACCAGAGTATAGAGAAACAAAAGGAAGAAAAAACAGCCGAGTACATGAAGGGCGGATGATCAGAACTAGAGTACAGAGAACAAGAAAAAGAAGAACAGTCGAGTACGTGAAGGAAATGAAATCAGAACTCAGAGCATTGAGAAATGAAGCGAAGAAAAAAATGATGCAACTTCATAGCTGCAAGTTTATAGAGATCAGATTTTATCTGGCCGTATCAGACTTCACTGTCTTGTTCTTTTTATTCTTCGCTCGCAGGTAATACGCAAGCAGTCACGACAAATCTCTAAACGACTGGTATAGGAACTTTGTCAGTGACTGTAGCTGTGCCGATCTGTCGTTTGGAAACGCAGTTTTTGCCTCTACGCCTCTGGCTTTCACATTTCATTTCGATACAACAAGAGGACTAATTTAATAAATTATCCTTGCTCATGTGCTCGGGGATAACGCGTCCAGCGGCGGAGTACATAAGACAAAAACCGAAAATCCATCACCGGTCGAATGTATTGTCGCAACGCGTCCACCCACACCTCCCCCTTCCAGCCGCCCCTTTCTGCTGCCGCCGCAAAACACATCAAATCCTTTATGCTACATGCCCACCACCAGAAACAAACGACAAACTGTCCGGGACTTGGAGACTGCTGGAATTTATCCATCCATCCATCCCGGAGCGCGCGCTCTTTGAGAAACAGTATAGCCCAGTACATGTACAATATATATACACACACAGTCGAATATAATTTGTATATTTCGGTTTTGGCGCGCACACGGGGTTTCGATGATATATGATATTCGATTCATGCATCATTCGGGACGGACAGACACCGGGACCAGAAAGGATCACACACAATAGGTCCCCGCTTCTACTGACTAATCACCAAAAAGGGACCGGGATGATATGATGACGATGTCCACCCGAAGACATGTACACATCTACCGAATTCAAGAGTATATACGTACACACAGGCAGAGAGAGAGCGAGACAGAGGAAACGGCTAATAAGTTATGGATATTGAACGTGCAGGAAGGGGGAGTTGTGCGGAGGCCGGGGCATCAGCTTCGTCAGAGAGGACGACTCTGCGCGTCGAGAGAAAGAGAAAGGGTTGTGATTGATAACTCTGAAATGAAAGGATTCAGAGGACAGGAGAATTGCCAATATCCTAAAGCTCCGGGAGTAGTAGTTAGCGTCAAAGATTTTCCTTTGCCAGTGATTATTCTGCATGCTGAATAAGCTATGCCTTGCTTTTGCTCTAGAAAAAGGCTGGAAGCCGCGAAAAATACAGCCTTATGTATGCCTTGTAATCACTGAAAGGAAGTTTATAAACTAACTTGTGATTGTCCATGCAATCAATAGTAGACGTTCCAATTTACAGCAAGTTGTATTATTGTTTGCAGCAAGAGTCTTGGACATGGCGCAAAAGTTTGCTGACGCGGGTTTTAAGCGTCATTATTTTCTAGCAAATAGAAAACTGAAGCTGGGTTCATGTAACAAAAAGATGCTTTGTATCTATCCTTCAAGCTACAGAACTGAAATTCGATCAAGAGGAAGCTAGCCCCAAGTGCAGGGGATAACAGCACCAATATAAAAAAATTGTTCTGTGGCTTTAACCGAATGAAATTCAAAGAGTAACCTGCTCGATATGGTTGAAGAAATCGGCGCTTACTTTGAACAGAAAAGTCATGAGAATTTCTTGTTTCCTCCATGACAATTTTTTATTTTTTTTTCCTTGGGGTTTATTTTGCTGCATCAACCGTAATAGGTTATTAGCAGCTCATATTGTTGGTTTTTTTATTTGGGGCTTATATGGAGTCGTATATATGTCTTTCAAAAAGTTTGGTACAGAGTTGTATTTGTCTGGGTTTATCAAGTTGATTTCACTTTCGGTTATGTTGTGCATGGTTCTTTGTATGCTGTATTTTGGGCAGACATAGAGGATATGCTCGATGGTTAGTATGACGTTGCAGATTTTGCACTGCACACGGTCTTGTCTGGACAATAGGAAGGAGTGTGTCAGTCTGGTGTGTCCGAGCCTGAGCCTAGAAAGTTTTATTTGGTCTTTTCTTTTTTCTGGGTATTTGAGAGTAGTAGAGATGGATGGTTTAATCTCTTTGAGGTGGGTATCTTTTAGGTTCCAAGTTTGTTGCCAAAGTGTAACTATTTTGTTTTTTATGTAGGTCTTGATATCATCTGGAGGATTAACTTGGCAAGATGGGAAAATGATGGAGGTCGTCGCTCTTTTTGCCAGATCGTCCACTTCTTCGTTTCCCTCAATTCCGACGTGCGCTGGAGTGTACAGAAATTTTACCCTATCTGCTACGTCAAAGAGCTGATCTTTGATATTTTGTATAAGGGGGTTGCGGGGATATAATTGCTTTAAGGCGTGTAGGGAGCTCAATGAATCTGAGCAAATTATATATCTTTGCTCCGGGATGGTTTTTATATAGACAAGTGCCTGCGAGATAGCGTAAAGTTCTGCTGTGAAGATGGAATTGTGGTTTTGGAGGTGGTAAGCTTCTTTGGAGAATGGAGTAATTATGGCTGATGCCACCTGATTGTCAATTCTGGATCCATCTGTGTAGATTAACTTGTGGTTTGGAAAAAAGGAGATGATTTCCAGAAAGTTTGCCCTGATCAGAGTGTGGTTCATTTCCGACTTTTTGTTTTTTGCGAGGTCAAGAATTGTTTGTACTACAGGTAGTTTCCAAGGTGGATTCGAGGAGTTTTGCCAAGGCGAGGTTTCAGGGATTTTGAAGTCAATTTTTAGTTGGATGCGATTGAGTCTTTCGTGCAGGGGTGGAATTATGTTCCTGTTAGAGTTGTAAAGATCTTTGTGCCTGCCTGAAAATACCAAGTCATAGTTCGGGCTTTTTGGGTTGGCTGAAAGGTTTATTGCGTAGTTCAGGGTCATACGCTTAGCGCGTAGTTCAAGAGAAGGCTCATTGACTAGTGCGAGTGGACTTTCCACCGGTGTTGTGCAGAAGGCCCCAGTCGCAATTTTTATAGCCATTGATTGTATAGTTTTGATGGATTTAAGATATGATTTTCTGGTGATCATATATGCAATGGCACCATAGTCCAGCTTGGACCTTATCAGACTTTGATATATCATCAATAGGGTCCTAGAGTCTGCTCCCCAGGAATGGTTGGATAAGACCTTTATGAGGTTCAAACCTTGGATGCAAGATTTTTTTACTTGATTTATGTGGTTTTTCCAGGACAATTTATCATCGAATATGACACCCAAGAACTTTGCTGAGTTAGAGAATTTCAGGCTTTTGCCGTGGAGGCGAAGAAGTGGTGATCTTAACTGCTTGGACTTGCTAATGTTGATGCAGTGTGTTTTTTGAACAGAGAATTTGAAGCCTGATGTTTTGCTCCAATTTTCGATGGTATGTAAGGTGGACTGTAAGATTCTTTGCGTGGATTCAGGATCCTTTCCCCGAAGATATATGATTAAGTAATCTGCAAACAGGCCGCAGCGGACGGGAGATTTGATCTTTCGAAGTATCTCGTTGACCGCTATCAAAAAGAGAGTCACACTTATTACAGATCCTTGGGGAACACCGTTTTCTAGACTTTTTGTTTGTGAGAATGTACTATTAACTTTCACCTTAAATGTCCTGTTTTTCATAAAGTTTTGGATAAAAGCAAGAATGTTCCCCTTAATTCCCCACTCAATCAATTTGTCTATGATTGGTCGAGTCCAAGTCATATCGTAAGCCTTCTCTACGTCGAAAAAGATTGCCAGCAGACTTTGTTTCACAGCGAAGGCTTCACGTATTTCCGACTCAAGTTGCACAATGTTGTCAATAGTTGAACGATGCTTTCTAAAACCATTTTGCCCAGGATGGAGTAAATTGGATTTTTCCAGGTGCCAGATCAGGCGATTGTTGATGATTCTCTCTGAAACTTTGCACATTGTGCAAGTTAGCGATATTGGACGGTATGAATTTTTTTCATCGGTTGGTTTATTAGGTTTTAGGATGGGCAGGACTGTAGAGTGAGACCAAGAGTTTGGAAATTTTTGGGTTTGCCAGATTTCGTTGTAAATGTCCAGTAGTTTCAGCTTAGCACTACATGACAAGTTCTTGAGAAAGGCGTAAGGGATGTCGTCAGGGCCGGGGCAAGTGTCTTTGGATGATTGTAATGCTTCTTCGAGATCTGCCGAAGTAAGTGACAAATTTGAGGGATGTAAGTTGCTTGTAAGGTGTTCATCTACCCCTTGAGATTCCCTGTTTCTTTTGTACTGCAGGAAGTCTTGGTCGAAGTTTGAATCACTGGAATTTGCACAAAAGTGTTCGGCCATGATTTCAGCTATGTCATTGTCGGTGTCGTATATTTGGTTGTTATTTTTAATGGTTGCAATTTTGGGGCGAGTTATAGACTTGAGTTGTTTTACTTTATTCCACACCTCTGACGCTGGAGTCGAGGGATTGATAGTCGAAACATAGTTTTCCCAAGATTCTTTCCTGCTTTTTTCAACTACATACCTTGCTCGTGCTCTAAGTTTTTCGAAGATCAATAGATTTTCTGAAGAATTAGTTCTTTTAAATCTGTTAAATGCATTTTTGCTGTTTTTAATTGCTTCTGCAACTTATTTGTTCCACCACGGTACTGGTTTACGATTCTTTGGAATAGAAGATTTACCTATATGGTTGTGAGCAGCAGACAGCATGAGGTTAGTAAATTCTTGGACGGACTTATTGATGTCTTTTCCGCTGAAGGACTTGGACTCAAGTTTACTATCAATTTTGTCAGAATATTGGAGCCAGTTGGCGCTTTTAAGATTCCATTTAGGAGAGTTGTTCGAGGTATTTCCAACATTGATCAGATGATTCTTTATTTTGATAGGGTAGTGATCACTACCATACAGATAAGAATAAGTTTCCCATGTTAAGTAGGGAGTGAGTGTGGGGCTGCATGCTGTCAAGTCAAGAGCGCTGTGGTTTCCAGTGAAGGTATTCAGTCTGGTTGGAGATCCGGTGTTCAAGAGTGTTAGGTTAGAGGAGTCGAGCAATTGTTCAATTTTTTGACCTCTTTGATTTGTGTATTTTGAGCCAAATATTATGTTATGGGAATTGAAATCACCTAGTATTATGCGTGGAGTCGGTATTTGGTCAAGGAGGTTTGATAGCTCTTGTTGGATGATTTCTCTGTTGGGAGGAATATAAATGTTGCAGATGAAGATTTCAATTTTGAGTTGGATGGAGAAAGCGACAGCTTCTAAGTTGGTGTTTAGATTGAGTTCATGCGTGGTGTAATTCGAACTTACAAAAGAGGAGACTCCACCACTTGATCTTTCTCTGTCAAGACGATGTTTAGAGAAACATTTATAACCCTTGAGGCTGGGATCACTTTTTAAGTGAGTTTCCTGTAGGCAAATTATGGGGGGGCTATCCTCAGCGATTAGTAGTTTTAGTTTCGGTAGATGGGTATAATACCCATTCAGATTCCACTGTAGAATAAACATGTTGAATAAATATTAGAATAAATCGAGATCAGATTGGGATAGATTTTCTTCTCATGAGTCAAGAGAAGTACTACTTTGTGTTCGTGGATGATTCATTGTGTTTTCCTCGCCTTTCATAAGATTTTTGATTTTTTTCTGGATGCGGGTGAACTTTCCTTTCATAGATCTGTTTTCTAGATTGGGGTATATTTCAAACATCATATTTATCAGCGAATCAACATCATTTGTGCACCGTTTAGCTTCGAGTAGTGGGTTATTGTTTCCTTTACAATTCTCAAGGAAACCCTTGAAAACGTCAAAGGTCAGGGGAAATGCTTTGGGGTTTTTATCAATAAGAGTTTGGATGATTTCGAAATCTGCGTCCATGCTGAGAGATTCCGAGGAGCTAGAAATTTTGTTTTTCGTAAGCTCGGTGTCAGGTTTCGAGATTTTCTGTTTTTTTGGGAAGATTTCTAGGCTTAACAAAGGGGGCAGATAGAGATTCTTGAGATGCTTCAATTTCATCGAAAGGGTCTTGTGATTTATCCATTTGTTCGTCTATTGCCGGTGAGTCTAAACTCTCTGATGGAGGGGGGCGTTTTCCTGAACCTTTTTGTAAGTCAACTTCAAGTTTTTCCAAGGTCTGCGATACTGAGGGTTGTTGCTGTTGTTGTTGGGTCCGACAAGAACTGGAGCTATGCCTTTGTTGACCGCAGATAAAACATGTGAGATCGTCATATGTTAGGAAGATGCGATAATTAGTATTTTCATAGTTAATGACTAAAGATGGAGTTAATTCAATAGTCTCATCGGGGGAGGCATAAACGTGCCTTCTAAAGCTCAAGACGTGAGTATACTCTTCATCCTCATAACCATAACCTGCTCTGAGAAAAGATATTGGTGAAACCAGTTTCAGTCCAGTATTCTTAATCTCTTGTTCGATGATTTCATTCGGAATTGATGGGCAAACGTTTGATATTATTATTCTTTTGGAGGGAGTAATCAGTTTTCGGATTCCTATGTCGACACCTTTTATAGTAATAGACTTGTACTTACTTGTTAGGTCATTAACCATCTGTGGGGATGACAAATAAATGCACATGCGATCGTTTGAAATCCGAGAGGCAAACATGATGTTTTTAGGACCCACAATATTACCAACAGATTTCACATAATCGATTCTTGTTAATTCTTCGTTGATGTTCATAATAATTGCTTGTTCTTTTTTTGGGTAGACTATTGAAGGGCGAGTCTTGGCAGCGTTAACATAAGAAGGGGTGTTGTTTTGTGTACTGTTTGTGTGTGTGGATGAGCTTCTGTAGTCAGAAGCCATCTTATTCAGTTTCAAAGCGTAGTGGATTCAATTGTAAACAATTGGTACGCCACTGCCGGGCGCACCTGGCATCCAGCAAAAAGTGATGTTTTTGCCGAGATATAACTTTGGATGGATACCACTGACCTGTTTCTGTTGAGAATAAACCTGCATTAGAAGGATATTTCCATCGATGGTTAGGTCCAAGACGAGTCCTGGGTGCGAAAAATTGCAGGTTGGTCGAAAAAACAGGATGAAAACACTACTGTAAACACGTGGTTTTCGCGTATTCTAAGGAGAGCACTCAAATGCGTGTTCACTGCGATAACACTCTTATCGGGATTCCATGACAATTTTATTGAGACTGAAACTACACTTCAAGTTCTGGTCTGTTAGTCCGATGTGGTGATGGAGATGGTAAACTCACAATTTGTAACTTCCATAAACTACTGTGAAACTACCGTTATTTTACATGCGGTGAGCGCTGCAACCAGACTCAACAAAATGTCTTTGCACTCTACCAATTCATATTTGCATCTTTTTTGGCGATAAAGACGGCTTTTCCGCCAAACAACAACAATACAAGCCAAAATTAGCACGGATCGTGAAAAAAGTGCCTCATCAAACAGAACACTTCAGGCCATACCTGCCCGGAATACAACGCGATGAATTCAACAGAGCGAAGCTTTGGAATTATTTGCGGTTCGAGCGGCTCTCAAAATAAATAAGTATTTGTACGTGGCATCAGCGCGAGAGGGTGCATGGACGCGAAGAACATCGCAAAATTATCATTTTGCGCCGCACGGTTTAAAAGTTAAACACAAAACCTGGAAGGCAACAACACGGGCATCAGCATCCGAACCCAGAAGCAACCATGGCCCGGGAGAGCCGAGAGAGCAGGGAGCAGACTAGGGCCGACGAGCCGGCAGGAATTCATCAACTATTCCCGATACCTGAGGGTGGTTCCCGTATGAATCCCGTGTATAGGTGCAGGGATCAAAGGACCTCAAAGGAGCTGCGGAGCGGGCCGAACTATGTGAAAAATTAATAATTTTAACCCGCCGCGCTCGCGCGCGATTATTGTTATCAACTGCCGAAATTACGGATTAAGCACTTCTCGGGTATGCTTTTGATCCGATCCCGGGGCCCTTTTGATGTGTAAGTACGAAGCCCGGGTCGCAGCCCTCCGCCCTCGCCCGCTCGGGGGGACGAAAACTGCACAATAATACAGATCGCCAAGAAGCGGGATGATGCCAGGTTCCTTTGGGCTAGAAAACATGGACGAGAAATAGCAGAAAATTAGCGAAATGTTTGTGAGTATATCTTTCTTGTGAAGAAACCTAATCAAAGCACTCAAGTATGGGTACAGATACCACCCCTTGATCTGGAAGAATATTTGGTGATTTAGACAGTTGAACGTGGAAAAACTCATAGATAGAAAGGTAGAACTCAAAACTTGGAAATATCTGAACGATGTTTCCACCAGAGAGGTCAGCTATATAAGACAGAGCTACCAAAAAGGAGTGTCTTGAGGTAGTGTAGGCCGTGAAGAAATCCCGTGGCTACGTGGAAGGCGTTCACTTCACCGTGGTCACAGACCATTTTTTTCCCAAATGGCTCCATGCCTACGAGGCAAGGACCTCAATCATCCATCGTGCTGGGAAGAACAACATTATCCCGGACCTACTTACTCGCTCTGTCCCGAAGGCGGTTACGGCTGAGGTTGATGTTATCGAGGATCTCACAGGGGTTGAGAATGCCTGGTACATCCACATCCCAGGAAGTCCTGGAAAATCCACAGTGGATGCTCTACACAACCTAGTGTTAGAGATAGAGAAAACACTGGAAGCAAAAGAAATTGCGATCGGCATATTCGTGGATGTGGAGGGTGCTTTCGACAACACCACTTACTCGTCCATTGAAAGAGCCGCCAAGAGGAAGGGGATTGATACTCCTACCTAAAATGGATCCAATCCATGCTTGTGAACCGGAAAGTAACCGCAGACCTTGGAGGAGAGTCCGTGACAGTCACCACTGGAAAAGAGTGTCCACAAGGTGGAGTCTTATCGCCCCTCCTGTGATGTCTTGTCGTGGATGAACTGCTCAGGAGGCTGACGGAACAGGGCTACAGCAGCTACGGATACGTCGACGATGTAGCAGTCGTTGTCAAAGGAAAGTTTGAAGGTACGACTTCGACCCTTACACAAAATGTCATAAACACTATCAATCAATGGTGCTTGGAAGAGGGCTTCAGCATCAACCCAGCCAAAACTGTGATAGTTCCGTTCACACGTCGCAGAAAAGTCGAACTGACTGCTCAGGTACTGAGGGGAACTAAAATTGGGTTTTCCGAGAGGCTCAAATATCTGGGAATCATCCTGAATAGAAAACTCACCTGGAACTCTCACCTGAACAAGACAATTTCGATGTCCACAGCGGCGTTCTGGATATGCTGCAAACTCTCCGGGAGGACTTGAGGTCTGAAACCAGGTATGATCTATTGGTTGTACATGACGGTTGTTAGACCGATCACCACGTACGCCTCACTCGTTTTGTGGGATAAAACTAGACAAAGGACAAGCCAACAGAAGCTACAGAAGCTTCAGAGACTTGCCTGTCTAGGTTTCATGGGAGCTATGTTCACCACTCCTACAGCAGCGATGGAGTTTTGCTGGATCTACTTCCACTGCACAAACAAGTGGAAACAGAAGGACTCTCACAGAGACTGAGAGGTACATCCTCAGATGCCAGTTTACTCTGAGAGGGTGAACCAGTCTTGCCGCGAGACGTACTTCCCTGGCAGGTTTTTGCCACGGTCAGGAAGAAAATGGGAGAATCCTTCATGAGAGGAAAAAAGCAGTATGTATTCGAAAAAAGTTCTCAATTCGATTCCACTTTCTATGAATGGACGCAAATAGGAGAAACATTGTATCCACACGCAAGGAAGACGGGTGGTTATTCCACAAATGTGATTCCAACACTCGCTTTGTTCGTGTTGCAAACTTTCTCATTAGTGGAATAATCTACTCCCTTTCCCTATACTTACTGTATAAATAGCTATCACTGACGTGAAGTTGGCGGACTGGTGAAAATGTCTCGGACACAGTTACGAACATGTCAGTCGGCACAGTCTTCCAGAAAACGATTTCACCGAAAGCAAAAAACAAAAAGGGAATCATCACTCCTAAGCTTGACGATATATGAATGCAGAAGAAGAATTCCCATGTCTGGTCCGGGCCTTCTCAAAACCCGAACGAAATAATAACGCGATGATAATAGTTAAAAACGAAAGATATCGAACTGTTGAATGCCCCAAGTGGGTATCGGAATTCAGCGTTCGGCTGTAAATTGTCATAAACGTCGGATTCCCTCCGCCGCCTTGGTAATAACGCCCCATCACCTCCCCGCCCCTCTCCCGCGCCCCATTCCCATAACAATAAGAAATCCTCATCCACGAACCGAACGAACGCACATATTATATATTTATGATTTCTTTTTCCATTTCGAAAAATTTACTGTTTACCTCATCTACCTGCTTACACACACACGGGCTCCTCTTTTGTTTATGTCATATTGCATTTCCGTACGCTGTTGGAACGCAACGTCGCCGTTTTGGTCGCATCGGAAACAGGGAATCGTGGCTGAAGCATCGCCCGGACTTTGCAGTGTACCCGATAATGATATGATAATGAACACTGCGATGGATATTAATTCAAGAATGATGGTATTTTATGGATATAACGTCCGTTTTTATGATTGTTTATGTGATACAGATGATTGGTTAGTATTGCCATGTCTCTCGCATATGGGTTCGGAAGAGACGGTCGGAATTTAATCCCTATAATCAGCTTTATAAGGTGCACCCGTCTAGAGAACGTGTATGCACACAGATCAGGTAATTAAATGCGATATTTGTGTGTCTTCGGCTAATTTGCATTTCCACAGGTAAGAACCGAACAAATGGATTTTTTGGTTTTGTTCGTTCGGTATAAGGTATTAGGTGGATACGGCGAGAGAACGAGAGGCCTTATTATCCGAGCTGGGAATTTACGATTTGGATATGCATGCATATATGGCTATATTTACGCCACAGTTTCTATAACTTTAGTTTTCAAAAGTATTGGTATACCAACTTCTCAAGTGGTTTAATACGGCCACTTTTCTCCAGCGCTCTTGTGCCACAATAATAAGATTTTGCATGCATACCATTACTTCCATTCGCGGTAAGTAATTGGTTCTTCGAGCCGGATTCAATTGAGCTTTATACGTTTTTGATGCTCTCAAGCAGATTGAAGTTGGTAATAACTAATAAGAACGTTCAATATTGAATTCGTTATTAGTCATTAATACAGCCAAGGTAAATCAAGATTTTTTTGGTTGAAACAGGACATTCTAAAATCAGTCCATAATATCTAAACTGTATTCTTTATACAGAGTGTTTCAAAGATGAAAGCAAAAAAATTAACTGTGGGTAGATCTTGTCAAAATATAACGAAGACCTATATACCATTTTGCAAAGTTCGGCCAATTGACGAAGATACAGCCCTCCAAAGTTCACTTTTTTCGGATTTCAAAAATTTGTAACTCAGGAACGTTCCGACAAATTCAGCTTCAATTTAGTATAAGCTGGTTTGTCATGATTATCTATCACCCTGCCAAATTTGGAAAGAATCCAATCAGTGGCGTAGAAGTTATGAGGGGTCACTTTAACTCAACTTTTCTTTGGATGCTTCTAAATTATTGACCCTCATAACTCCTACACCACTGGTTGGATTCTTTTCAAATTTGGCAGGTTGATTGATAATCATGACAAACCAGCTTTTGCTGAAATAAAGCTGAATTTGTTAAAACGTTCCCGAGTTACAAATTTTTGAGATCCGAAAAAAGTGAACTTTAGAGGGCTGTATCATCGTCATTAGGCTGAACTTTACAAAATGGTATATAGGTTTTCCTCATATTTTGACGAGATCTACCCACAGTCGAGTTTTTTGCTATCATCTCTGAAACACCCTGTATATATATTTTTTAATTTGTTGGGGATTTCCTATTCACTTGCTCTGTTAATTGTTTTCTTCTATATTTGAATCAATTGAGTCAATTGTTATCATCAAACGATGGCTTATATTAGTGGGTGGTAAAAATCCGATATACTCGGTGTCAGCTATGATAATCTTCGCCAATAGACAGACGCCTGTTAGCCCAGAACAAAAGTGTCAGTTGGCCTTTACGCGACGACGTGAATTTACAAGGAGGGCGCCCTTTGATTGATCCTTGAAAATGCTGAAATTGCCAAGCCTTGGAATTTTGGGGTGGGCATGTTATTCTACGTCGGGTTCTGCACCCATCCATCAAATTTCCTCAACTCCTGAACTTATTTTGGGTTGAAAGTCATTTCCACTGCACTGTACCGTTCCTTCATCGTTTCAGGAGAAAAACCAAGTTTTTCCATCTTTTTTATTCCCACCATGGCTCCGTAGGTCACAAATTAGGTCCTCCATAAAGACCTCCAAATGTACTTGATCAGAAAAAACCGTGGAACCTGCAGCCTTCTGCAGCTTCAAACCTGCAGGCCCATAAAGGTTGTTTTTCATTCCATTTTCTTTTATTTTTGTGACCGGGGATTCCCACGTCTCATTTGGCCTGACAGGGTAATTTCTCATACATTAAGTGACTCCAAATGCGTCTTGCGCCGCTTTATTCTCGCGAGACATTTGAGCTTTTCCTCAAGGTACAATCAGTGCCATATTGGACGCCGTTATCCTGCCCCGTGGCATCCGGTACTAGCTTATTTAGCTACTGAATTACATGATAAAATCGAAGCATAGAAAACGTTGAGACATGGGCATTTGGAAAGTCAAGTATCATTTCAACTCCCTGCCATTTGGGCTGCATAACGTGCTCGTTGAAGTTTTTGCTCACTTTCGATTTGATCTTAAGTGCTTGTTCCTTGGATGCCTTCATCGCTGTTCCCCACTTTTTTCAAAATAATACAAAATGATAGGGTACAAGGTAACCAGAAACTAACGAGCGAATCAATAATGGCTGTGTCAATTCAGCAGGATGCCGTTTAGCTTGCGCAGCGCACCAACAATGTAGCAGAGGTGAGGCGTTACAGTTTACTAGATGGAGCTACGACAGATCATGAAAGAATGAACGAGGCGACGGCGGCTGTTAATTCATGAGAATACCTTTCGGACTGCGTATTGCACCGGTAATATGGCAGAAGCGGGACGCATATTCATAAACAGCAGACGGATTAGCCGTTCGGCCCATTTCGTGCTGGAAAGCTCGTATTTTGCCATGGTTACGACCATGGAGGCTACTTCTAACCTCCATGGATACGACAACGACCAGGTAACCAACGAACGTCAAGAAAAATAATGATTTTGACATGATTTTGACATAGGGTTAGGGCCGTTCCAAAATTCTTCAATAGAATCCCTTCTATCGTAATTCGTGTAAATTTTTTACCCCCATTTTGTATTTCCAAGTAGGTATCTATCACAATAATAGAAAGTGGGTAGTGTGAGAGCTCTCGACACATTTGGAGTTCCCAATAATGATTTTTTGTAATGAAACAATGAATTGAATAGACAATTATGCTTATTGTAAAATACCGGAGAATGCTGGTGAGGTGAGAAAATGTGAGTGCTCTCAATAGGTATTGGTGTTATGAAAACACAGGAGGTGAGGTCCTGAGGCATGGGGGCTGTTTGAGTCAAGCAAAATGGGATCGGGGATGAGAAGGCAACAAGTGAGATCCCCAGTATGTGGGGGTTGCCTAAGGCGAACAAAACTGGGGCCTAAGCTTGGGGGGTAAAACCAGGGAGCGGAATGTACAAAGCAAATAGTGAAACATGGCAAGACTTCTAACAACATAATTAGGCACAATGGGGGCGAAGGGGCTCTAGATATAACAAGAAGGCAAAATGGGGTCCACTGGAGCACTGAAAATCATAAAAAAGCATAGGGAAGCTTATCATAGCTCCAAACGACAGATGAAGACGATGGGGCTCCAAATATCACACAAAGTCACAAGGTTGCTCATTAAATTGCCCACCGCGGTTGCTTACTAGAGATTTGGAAGCGTCAAAAAAATGCAAGAGGGTTCAACCGGACTTCAAAAGCCATTTGCGAGATAATGCGGCTCAGCAATTCAGCATAGCTTGTATAACTAACAACGGAATCAGGCGTGGGGGGCAATGGGGTTCTAGATAACAGAAGAAGACAAAATAGTGCCTACTAAAAATCTGCAAGCCATCAGAAAGCATAGAAAAGCTCATCAGAGTTCCAAACGCCAGGGGAGGACACAAGGGTCCCAATAGTGCTCCGAATGAATAAGGCACAAGGTTAAGGTTGCTTATTAAATCGCCCAACGTGGTTGGTTACAAGAGATTTGGAAGCTCCGGGAAAAATGCAAGGGGGCTCAACAGAGCTTCAATAGACATAAACAAGATAAAAGGGCTCAGTAGGGCTTTTAACAACCGAATAAGGCACAAGGGGGCCAATGGGGCCAATGGCAAAATGGGGCTTACTGGAATTATGAAAGCCACAACAGAGCATGGGAGCTCATCAAAGCTCTGATAATAAACGACAGATGAGGACACAAGGAAGCCCGAAAGGGCTCGAAATACCACAGAAAGGCACTAGGATGGCCAAAAAATTACCCACAGCGTTGCTTACTAAACCTCTGGAAGTCACAGAAAAATTATTAGGGCTCGATCAGTATTGCTTCAAAAAACATTTACGAAACGAGGGGGCCCAGCTAGACTTTGACAATGCAGTAAGGCACAAGGGAGCACATTGGGGCTCTGGATAACACAAAAAGGTGAAACGGGGCCTATTCAGCGTTTAAAACCTCAAGGGAGCTTATCAGAGCTCCAATCGACAGATGAAGACAGAAAGGGGGCCCTATGGGGCTTGGGCTAAGACGTGAAGGCAAATGACTGCTTACTTAAGATTTGAAAGTTCCGGAAACAATGGAAAGGAGTTCAGCAGGGCTCCAAAAGACATTTACGAAGCAATGGGGCCATTAGGGCTTCCTTTTTACAACGCAATAAGGCACAAGGGGGGCACTCAGGCTCTGGATAACACAAGATACGGCAAGATGAGGCCTACTTCAATCCTAAAAGTCATAAAAACCATTAGGGAGCTCATTAGAGTTCCAAACGACAGATTAGAACATGAGGGAGCCTGCTAGCGCTCCGAATAACTGATGAAGGCACCACAAGGTTGCTACTACAGTTCTCGAAGCCACGAAAAAATGGAAGAGGGCTTTAAAGGGCTTCAAAAAACAATAACAAAACAAAAAGGCCCAGTATGGCTTCTAACAACGCAATAAGGCGTTGGGAAGGGGGCCAATGGGGCTCCTGATAACATAAGAGGGCAAAATGAGGGAAGAGGGCAAAATGGGGGCTAATGAAAGTCTGAAGGCCATTGAACATAGGAGAGCTTGATGGATCTCCAAACAACGGATGAGGTCACAAGGGGGCCGACAGAGCTTCGAATAGCATATGAAGGCACAGGGTTGCTTATTAAATCGCCGAAAACCACAGAAAAATGCAAGGCGACTCAATAGAGCTCTCAACAACATTGGAGGAGTAAGGAAATTCAATAGGGCTACTAGCAACCCAATAAGATACAAGGGTGTCCAATGGGCGCTGAATACCATAAGAAGGCTAGATGGGGCTTACTGAATTCTGAAAGCCTTAAAACAGTCTTTTGAAAGCTCCAAACGACAAATTTAGACAAAAGAGGACCTAAGGGGGGGTTGGCAGGGTGACAGATGACAGTGAAGAAAGAAAATGATCCAATAGGGCTTCGAACGCCACGAAAACGCAAAATGGGAATCAGTGGGATTCGGCAAAGGGGGTCAGCAGGGTTTCAAACGACATTTACTGAACAAAAGGGTCTATTAGAGCTCCCACCAGCACAATAAAATTCAAATGAGGCTCACTGAAGTTCTGAAAGCGAGGAAAAATGTAACAGGGCACCTTACAGCTCCAAACAAAAACTGGAAGGGGGCTTACTAGATCTCCGAAATTCACAAAACGATACATAAAATGGTGCCCATGAGGGCTCTAAATTATACAAGGAAGCATAAGAAGACTAACTGGAGCTCTAAAAGCAACAAGAAAGCACAATAGGGGCTATTAAATTTGAGGCAAAAGGCAAAAATGATTTTGTCCGCGCGACGAATTGTCCGTGTGACCAAATTTCTGGGTCCTATGTGGGTCACGCTCCTATGTGGGCTGGTTTATGCAGATGACGTAATAAGACACTGTCGAAGATGGTCACCATGCATGGAACAGAGTCTATCACTACACTGCACGGTGATAACAGGTGAGTAGGTAATAATTGATGTCTCAGCCATGCAGAGCCTATAACCAAAGAGACGAATGAGTACGATTGAAATAGGATTGAGTCGAGGTACCTACCTTCAGCAAGTTTGAAAGAGTAGAACAGTAGAGTGGCCTCAGATTGACTGACTCATCAAAGATTGGATTCGCCAAAAATTGGTTCTCGCCTAAAGAATCTACAACAAAGAACTCATGGCTACGTAAATCTCATCAATCCTACAAGAAGTGATTGTAAGGACCTCTTCAAATGATCGGAGGGTAGCTAGTAGTTGACGATGAATTGTATGCTTGTATTTTTGACTGGAAGAGGCGAAAGGGTTGATGATTGCATGAGGCCCCTTTTTTGGACGAAGGGCATTGTATACTCTTTGATTTGAAGCGTCTAAAGTTGAACCGGCTTCAAGAGGTTAGAAATATTTTTAACAACTGTCAAATGTCAAGGCTCTTTTGATTTATTTGTTCATTGGCGAAAATTGAAAACAGGTCGAAAAATTGCTTTATTTTTCAATAAAATGGAAAAAAGCGTCAGACCTCACGTCCCGCAAAAATGTTCCGGCTATCTGCAAAGGAAATACGCAAAAAATGTGTTTCAAAACTGGTCCGGCAAGAGCTGCCAACTGCAAAGTTTTGGGGATTTTCTATATTTCACCTTTGGAAACAAAATCTCACAGTTGACTAGAATCACGGTACAAGTGAACCTAGTATATCACTTCACACTCGTGCCATTTCGGCTATCAACTGCGCTCATAGAAACGCTTGCTGGGTGTCGATCTAGGAGGACGTTGGGCTTTCTTCGATATGACGGCGCAATATCTTGTAATTGAAGTGGCTATTCTACAAGTATTCGTGCTCTTCTCGAGCAATTGAAGTTTTATTGAACAGAGATAATGCCGTTTTGATAGATTGTGACACAGTATACCATTCCGTGGCATAGAAAAAATCCCAAGACGTTGACGTTTGGGAATTCAAGTATGAGTTTACCTCCATGCCATTCGGGCTGCACAACGCGTCCGTTTAAACGTCTGCTGGATGTCGATTCGATTTGTGAGAGCATGATACCTATCTCTGTATGTTTTCATTGTTCTTTTCTGCAACTCTGGATACAGTATAAAAATTCTGTGCTGTCTTCTGAGTTGCCTCAATAAAATGTCACAGGTTGCGACGGATTTTTGTAGGGATATTTTGAGTGTACGTGCACGAACGAATTGAATAGGGGTTCCGGGACCGCGGACTAATAACGAAATAAACAAAGTAGGCAGCCCGGAAAGCACACACGCGCGCAAGAATGAAACATTCACACCGGAAATAATGCACACAAAATAATTAAAAGCGGAAGACCCCGGCCATGATGTAAATACTCATACCTATACCTCTCTCTGCACCGTTATTTTACTAGGCACCTCTACCTACCCGCACCACCATTCTGCACCTATACACACAACATACCGTTCCGGCACAAAACCCTCAGCCTCAGCTTTTCGTCCAAATCAAGTTAGTAGGTAAATTCGCAAATCTAATATAAATTTTACAGAGAGAGAGCAGAGCGGTACAACAGCAGCAGCAGCAGGAGCTCACAGAAGGGGTTCGTACTCCTCCTCGCCGCATGGCCTTCTCCTCCTCGGCACCGGCGGAGCGCCGAGAGCGCCCTCCAGTAATAATTCATAAATTGAATGTTTCACAATTGCTAATTCAACATCATTCGCACAGTAGGCTTGTTCTTAACTGGCAAACGTATGTAATTAAGTTTGTTTTCTATTATGTTCCGTATAGGTACCGGTTGACCAAAAGCATAAATAATTTAATTGTTCGCACAGCGGACCGCCACGAATCGAGCAGGCCGGGGCGGGAGCGTCGCGACGTCCAGAATCCACGCGGCCGACGCCAGGGGTTAGTTAAATTAAGTTTTGCTTTAGAGAGTGGCGTATTGCGGCTACGCTTTGGCTACTACAATGTAGTATAATTCCTCTAGGGCAACTAAAAGTCACTCAAAACGTGTGTTTGACGGTGGGTACACATAAGGGGTGCGGCACCGGTGCTGTATGAGAGCGCGGAAGGAGAAGGAAGCGATGAAGACATTGGCGTGCAAAACGATCAACTTTTTACACTTTGAATTGTGACTTTTTATCAGCCCAGATTTGCTCAATACAACGTAGCTGAAACAGATCATCAGCGACAACGGTAGACAATTGGCCTAGCAAAACATTTTTTTACTCGAGTATCATTGAAATGTTACAGATCAATTGACGTCGCTGGGCATGCCATACTTATGTCAGCATTTGATAAAGAACGATATGTCAACAGCTTGCTGTTACGACAATGGCGAACAATTCGTCGGTTCAACAGTGAGGCTCAAAACTGCTCTCCGGGATAACTCAGTTTGATTTCTGTTATTTGAACATGATAAAATACACCTGCCGCTGAACCTGCTTCCAACATACCCCTGATATGAAGCGACAATGGTTCCAAATTCGCCGGTATCAAAACGCACGCCAATGGACGTTTACGGTTTCTTTGATGTCGTGGAGCGGCAGCACGTGGAACAATTGAAAATCACGCGTGTTAAACATCGCTGGCTTTGGCATCGCGCCCCCAGCCCCCCGCGGCCCTCTCCACGGCCGTTTTCTTCGGGCGGCAATGGGGTTGGGTTGGCGTAGGACGAGGCGGAGGGCACGCGGAAAAGACCATCAAACCAAGATTTCGCCCGTAATTATGCACTAATTCCGCAAACCCGCTTTTCAATTTACCTTAATGACTCCGCCACTAACAAGGAATAAACGACTATAAGGCGGAAGTGAAGAGGGAGGGTGGAAACGTGCGGCGGGAGGGGGTGTCAATTGAAACCTGGGTGCGAGCACTTTTTCCGAGATTGAGCTTGTTCTTCTGGAATCTCGCTCAGGGCGGATCGGTAAGGCTCCCTTCGTATGAGCTAGGTAGACGATTACTCTTATTCAAAATACGCCAGAAGTGTGATAAAGTCCGGTTTTGATAATTATTGGCATAATATTTAGATGGCAGTGCCCACCTCAGGCTTAAGAATTTTTTGCACAATATAATGCATTTTTTCTTGTTGTCTAATAATAACCTGTGTAAGTATAAAAATTGTCAATAGAAAAGTGTTGTTCAATATCGTCAGAATAAGAATGACCCCCCCCCCCCCCAACAACACAATTCAAAACAAGTAAAGCTGACCGTCAGTTCCACAAAAAAGATGATCAGCGATCAAGGCTGATTGCAGATTAACTGAATTTGTTTCGGTTGAATGCTAGGTGATTAACCACAAAAAATGCCTGAAATCTGTACTAGACCCATCATCTTTTCATTATTGAGGGATAAACCAGGATTTCCATTGATCAGTCAGCTACAAATTGACAAACAAAATCACGAATCAACTAACCTCCTATTATCTTTTTTGTGGAACCCACGGTGAGTGTGTCAGCGGCGAGGTCAGCGGGGAAAGGAGCTTGATGAGTTGACTTGAATACTCGAAACTGGTCAGTCGAGAGGGTAACGAAGTCTGATGGGACTCACTCGTCGGATACCTGAGTACGAATTGGCATGTGTGAATAATAGAGCAAGTACCGTAGACTCAACAACATTGTAGTTGAATAAAATAAAAGTATTCTGTGCCTGTGCCTTTTACCACCTGAGCCACCATTTTCTTCTATCTAGAAGGACAGCCTAGCCACGACATGGTCTCTTTTTTATAGGCAAAGGAAGAGCCTTAAATACCCGCAGGCTCCGACAACTACAATGTTTCCAAGTCTGCGACACTTACAGTATTATCCACACACGCTAGTTCGTATAGGATCTCGCTCAAGACAAATCAGTAATGTCATCTTCTATCTCGCATGTATACTAGATTTTTTTGTTCAGAAACGATTGCCGTTACTGGAAACTCGCCGGAAGTGTAATGATTGTGTTCTAATAATAGGTGTCGCTAAAAGGGTGCTAGTTTATTGACGCAAGCGTCGAGGTTATTCAAATTGACTGAGATCAGGTCAGTTGTTTTTGATACTCGTAACGTGAAGAATGCTCCAGCCACATTTCGTCCTGTTCCTTTTCCTTTTCCTGCCGCTCCCGCATCCTCCTATATTTCTTGATAATATCGAAATAATACCCATTGTGTGGGCTCTCTTCCCGTCTCCTTCCACTTTTCGTTAATGGCATTTGATACCATTTTTTCCACTTTAATGGTGATAAAAACTTACGGTGTTGCTTTGCTCCTTTCCAATTCCGAATCATTGCCGTTATAGTGCTTGGAGGATGCCGCACCGGAGTCGGGGGGGGAGGTTTTTATTGTTATTATATCGTATAAATATCGCAGAGATGAAAATATGAGGAAGGGGAAAACCGGGTGTGTATACGACAACACCGAAAATAACAACACGCGGTCATATTTTTATTATTTTCTCTTTTGCTCGCGGCTTCTCGAAATCTTTTGATCCGTTTATTTGAAAATATAGTTCCAGCGGTTATACCAATAGCGATTTATCAGGATATGGACGAGACTGGCATTTTCAAGGCGAAATTCCCATACGAAATTGATAAATACGTCTGAGTCGTTTGCGGAACCGAAAACAAATTAGTTGTATTATGGCCATTATAAGGAATTAAAAACAACAACGCACATAACCAAATATGTCGTTCGAAAAACCGCGCAGCGGCCGACGTTTAACATTTACAAACGCGATGCGCTACGATGATGCTGGGAAGAAGAATACGAGACGGAGCGAGAAAAATGAACGGAAAAACGAGCAATGCACTAAGTGGAAATGAGAGGAGGCGAAGAGAGCCGAGGCGATAGATTGATTGGTCCCATATAGCCGACAAAAAGCCGGCCGGTTTGATTGCCAAAATGACCCTTTGTCGGCACCGTCTAATGAGCCAGCGAACATATGTCTTCGATGCCTACATTTCAAGAATCCACAACACAGAGCGACGACGACTTGCTCTCCAGGTAGAGAGCGACCGCGAGCGGGTGCGGAGGAGAGATGCCTAATTGCCCCGGCGATAGATATTTATATCGAAACCGGGGTAATTAATGGCGTATTTCGGTATTTCCATAATTAGAACAAGTTGGCTTTTAATCTGTAAACGACACGGCGACAGGGACGGACTTGAAATCTTCTCGTCATGGCTTTATACATGACATACACACTTTGTTAAGCTCTAACTCTGAAGCGTTGAAACAAAATTGCAAAATATGATCATTATTGTAAAGTGAACCAATATAAAACAGCCCGGGAAAGGGGGTTGTATACGTGATGTTGTTTTTCCGTTGTTCTAGGCTGGTTCCATTTTTTTTTGTGAGTTGGGTTATCGGTATGCATATTTGTGGACAGGGTCTGGTCAGGTCAGGTCAGGTCAGTTTCGCAGAAGATGCTTGGGGTCATCCACGCTTCTCACGCAAGACACTAGCTCCAGAAGTCGAAAAACCCCCCTCTGGTCATCACATATTGATATTGGGGACATGGACGTGTGAAACCTCCTGTCAACAAGAGTCAAACGAAATTGGCCGCAGGTTCGTCACGAGGGTACTTCCATCTATCTGGTGCCAGAGGGCCCCACCAGGGGCGAACTGGGGCTATGAAAGTTAGGCCGCTGGTGTGATTTGGGGCCCCTCTGTGACGTGGGAGGGGGTCACAGGCTTACATTTTTTTTCCTAATTCCAAATTGAAATTATCATTATTGGAAAAAGTATTTGTTACTACCTGGTAAAACCTACCTACCTGGTGGCCTAATAAAAAAAAATGCAAACATCTTCTAGGAACTTAGCAGCTTAAAAGCGCAACTATCCACTGTAACTATATTCATTGTCACAAAATTACACTGTAATTCTGTGACACTGTGTTCACTGTAAATTCTCACTGCTGAACTACATCTATTACGCTATAATATCACTGCCCTTTTTTAAAGAAAAAATAACAGGAGGGGGGCCTCGGGGCCTATTTGGTTTTCGTGTAATTTTTTTTTGTATGTTTTTAACCCGATGATTTTTGGTTAGCGGGGGCCCTTGATCGACCGAAGTTTTGGGGTCCTTCGCCAAAAATCTAGGCCGGAATTGCGGCCTAGCGGCCTTGGCCAGTCCGCCCCTGGGCCCCACGTTGGGAGCGCCACTTTTTTTTTTGCTGCGTATTTTCTAAGTTTTTCGAATTTCGCACACTGAAAGCGGTTTTCAGTTCATTTTGGAAAAGCAGGGCGTAAGCTCCCGGTGCACTTGGTTTGTTGTAGCGAAATTGATTTTTGGCGCCAATCGGGCGTACAGTTTGGACGTGGATAGTCGATCATTGCCTGTATGTTTTTCTCGCAGGAGGAATGGTTTGCGTACCGGCTATGGTTGTTCCAGATGCAAAACCTTGTCAGACTGTCACAGTTTCATATGACGCTGGGGTATCGCAAAGGAGAGTTGAACATCGTCCCTGACGCTCTGTCCAGGTGTTTTCCTACCGCTGAAAAGTTCCCGTTTTGGATGTGAGCTTTAAAGACACCGTCGATCCTTCTTATCTTGAGCTCCCAGATAAAAAGTTCAAATCTTCTACAGAATATTCGCAGCGGATGGTCAGAGATGGTCGAGTGTACAAATTCATCCTTTCCAAACTTCCATTATTCAGTAATGTCGCTGATTGGGAGTTTTTAATTCCGGCAGAATAACGCGAAAATATCCCTGAGTCTGTTCACGATGAACCCTCCGGAGCACATTTTGGTTTCCTAAAAACCTTGGCCAGAGTCCTCATTTCATATTATTGACCGCGAATGCGCGATTTTGGGCTATGAATGAACGTGCCGCTGGACTCATGGGAGACGGTGGAGAAAAGCAATTTGCATGACAGGTCATATCTATCGATGTCGTGGATAATCTACCAAAAAGTTCGCCGGGTTTTTGTAGTCCAGTAGCAGGTAGTCACCTATCTTCTCACAAAATATGTAGTGGTCACGTAGAGTGCTATCTTCTTCCGTTGTCGATTTCTTTGAAGGCAAAATTATGTGGTCTGTGAAGTCCCTCGGTTCATCATGAGTGATAATGGCTCCCAGTTTATTATTGAGAATTCCGTGAACTATGTAGTGAGTACAGGGTGCAGAAGATCTGGTATACCGCCAAATATCATCCACAGGCGAGCCCTGTTGAGAGATACAACCGAACAATCGGAACTGCTGTCAGATCCTGTATCGAAGGCAATCACCGGAAGTGGAATGCGTTCCTTTCCCGTTTTCGCAAAAATCACCGCACCCAAAAGCCCCGCTTTGTCTGTTGATTCACTGTGAGTACCTTTTATTCCAATTCTTCCCCTTCAATTTCCTTGTGTTGGTGAAATTCGTCAGGCACTTCCGAGCTGGTCTCTCAGATTTGATCGTAATGCTGTTATTTTTGAAGAGATTTCTGTCCTTGTGGCCACGATCAGACGATACAATGTCCCTTGCACCGTTTCGCTCAAATTTTGCAGCTTGCCGCGGTCATTTGTCCCCAAAAACACTGCCCAAATGACAAGGTATTTTTTTCAAAATCGACAGCTGTCATGCAAAATTACACTTTTTGTTCAAGACCTAAGCACGGTTCTTTTTTTGGAAATTTTACACACACACCACGCATCCAGTAAGGGAAACGTCCCCTGGAAATCAGGTCCCCAGAAAATTATGTCTCCTGGACATTGTGTTCCTTGGCAACTACACACATCAAAAGAATCTAGGGGACAAGCAAATTCAGACGATTTCTAAAATCATCATAACTTTTGATTGCCGTCAGCGATCTCATGTCTGTTTTCAGTGTTCGATAGCCCAATCCTTCGTTTTTATGTCTTGATCACGTCAAATACGAAAAATGTTTTATAAGGTTGCTACAGGGTGATCAATGGAACAGTGTAAAATAGCCAAAAGTTCAGTACGAGCGCGATTTCCCAAAAAAAAATATTCTATGCATTTCAATAGCACAGTTATGAAGACTGGTATTTCAGCTTCAGTAACGTTTTTGAATTTTGAAAATCGAAGGTGAATTGCCAAAGATATTGATCAATTTGTGCCGCCATGTTGAATTCCCAAGAAGTGATCCGATTTCATTGAGACTTGGATCACATTCATGTCTGGTTTCAGTAATTGGAATTTCAAGGTCAAATGTCTTTCTCGGTCACTTCCAAGCCGCCATATCAAACTTTTATGTAAATGATTCGATTTTAGTGTGTTTCAAGTTTCATTCAAATTGAATCATTTATGTAAAACGTTCAATATAGCGGCTCGAAAGTGATCGAAAGTGACATTCAACCTTGAAATTCCAATTACTTGAGCCAGACATGAGCGTGTTCCGAGTTTCAATGAAATCGGACCACTTTCTTTTTTCTTGGAAATTCAACACGGCGGCACAAAATGATCAATATCTTTGGCAATTCACCTTCGATTTCCAAAATTCAAAAACGTCACTGAAGCTGAAACACCGATCTTCATAACTGTGCTATTGGAATGCATGAAATATTTTTTTGGGGAAATCGCGCTCGTACTGAACTTTCGGCTATTTTATACTGTTCCATTGATCACCCTGTAGCAACCTCATGAAACACTGTACGTATTTGACGTGATCGAGGCGTGAGAACGAAAGATTGGGCAATCGAACACTGGAGACCGATATGAAATCGCTTACGGAAATCAAAAGTTATGATGATTTTAGAAATCGTCTGAATTTGCTTGTCCCCTAGATTCTTTTGATGTGTGTACGTCCGTTGTTTCTTCAGTGTTGTTTGGAGTCTGGCTATAAGCTCTCTGCACTTTTCCGTGACTTTTGCGAGTTGACCAGGCACCGTTATGCCTTCATGTGATATCTGGAGCCCTTGCCTCAAGTTTCATTTGAGGTTTTGCGGAGCACTCTCGTGTTTTTTCGTAATCCAATGTGCCTCCTTCAACCTTCTTGTGTTGTTGTTACCGCGACATTTGAAAACACACATTCAATAAGCGCGAAAGGTAGTCAATAGTGGCCTTTCACGTCACTCCGAGGTGTCAGAGTCTGTCAAGTGGAGTTGTGTGTGTCTCTTTTCCTCAAAAATTCTTCCATCTTTCCTTTAGAAGCAGCGATAGGCCACTGTTGTGGGTCACACGACCTGAAGAAGACGCCGATTTCCCTAGGCTAATCATTGACTGACCAGCGGCGATGACATTGTCCAGGGCTCAATCGGGTCCTTATGTGGCTTCAGTGTTGTTTGAAACCTTGCTAGGCCCTCTTGCATTTTTCCATGGCTCAGAGCTCTGAAGATAACAATTGTTTCCCTATCTGTTCTTTGAAGCTCTATAGTGGGCCCTCTTGCGTCTTTTCGTGGGATGTCTATACTTTGGTTGTGATCTACTTAGCTTTTTGTGTTCAGCGTCTCTTTTTCTTGTTCACTATACTCTGGTTCTGATCTTTATCTTTTCATATACTTGACTGATTGCTGTGATTGTGACCTTCTTAGTTATTTGTTTTTGACGTCTTTTGCTTTTTCTAGTTCTCTATACTCTGGCTCTGATCTTTTTCCTTTATGTACTCGGCTGTTTCTTCTTTTTCTTGCTCTTCATACTCTGGTAGTGACCTTAGCTTCTTGTGTTCGGCGTTTTTTTCTTTTCCTTGTTCTCTATTCTCTGGTTTCAATCTTTCTCCCTTCATGTACTCGACTGATTTTTCTTTTTCTTGCTCTCTATACTCTGGCTCTGATCTTTCCTGCTTCATGCTTTTGACACCTTTTTCTTCTCATTCACACCTCCTCTGTTTCACTTTGATCGTTTACTACTTTCATCTACTCCCGTATCGTACTAGGCACTAAGCTGGCTAGTGGTACTGGCGCTTGACCGTTATGACACTGAACAACTTCGCTACCTCTAGAATTTCTCACTTTCTTCAAAATATTTAGGGCAAAATAGATTAAATAGTATATTACACTAGTTTAATAAGACGTTTCGTTACACTCCTCCCTTAAGGACCCAAACAGTCAAACAGTCATATGACTCATATGACAAACTTCGTCTTATTAAACTCGTATAATAATGTACTATTCAGCTTCTGTATGATTTCTTCATTCCCTCGCTTTTCTGCTTGGCTGATTGGCAAACAAGGTGCATCTTGAAAATATATTGAATCATTCATTTGAAAGCAAATTGTATGTTGGCCTTTCACGTCACTCCGAGGTGTCGGAGGCTGTCAAGTAAAGTGTATCCTTTGGAGCCCGAATGGGCTCTTTTTGTCCTTTCGTAAGATGTCTTTCCTGTAGGCGTTTCTTCCGGAGACGTTTTTTCCCAGGAACATTTTTCTCAGCAGACGTTTTTCTCACGCAGGACATATTTTCTGGGGGACGTATTGTGGAGAATGTTTTTTTCTGGTACGTTTTGCAGGGGACATTTTTACCTAAATCTTTCCTTCCACGTCCATGGGAGTAGACTTACCCGCTACTAAGTGGCGCAACGGATGCCGGATTGTAGCCATCCAGAGCTTCATGGATTCACTAGCTTCTGCTGAAGTCTAGAAAAAGGTAGGACTCGAAAGTATATAAAATTTCAGCTCTGGCTCGCTTCAAGGTGTACCAGCGGGGGTCAAAAAAGGCCTTGAGCTCTCCCAGATGCAGCGCTCGCTCCAACGAGCGCGTTTTGCACCCCGAACGGCATGCGGGTAAACTGATAGTTCCCTTGCAGTAATTTCATAAATTTGATTACACGTTGTGACACCCTAAGTTATCTTGTTCTTCGTCTTACTGTTAATTTAACTTACTTGAACTCGAAACTTTTGTAGATGTAGTGATCGAATCAGCCAAATTGTTTAGGATAAGAAAGGCTCTCGTTGGTTTACAAACGCTCTTTCGGAATGATAGCTCATGCATGTTGAGAAATGTGAGTTTATCAATCGATAGAATGAAGACACGTAACACAGGAAGTAAGAGTGAGAACATTTTGTTTAAACGATTGAGCGGTTCTTCATTTGATTTGGAATTTGATCTAGTTAATGATGATACCAGAGCTCGTCCAATTGATCAGGTAGAGGGTCTCCGTGAAAAAACCTACAACTGGAAGATCTGGCGCGAAGCTTTTTTTAGAAACTCCAGCACTGATTAATGGATTTTTCGTTTAATTACAATCATCGCAGGTACCTGTACAGGTCGTAAAAAAGTGCGTATAGCGTGGATAAAATGGGCTGGCAACGAGCCGACAGGGTTGAATGGGATAGGAAGAGGAGTCCGTTGGGTAATGACATACCACTGGGCGCTTATATTGTGCATCCGCCGGAAGCAGATCATTGTGATACATACCTCCACTACTGCTACTACCACAACATTTTATATATTCTTATATTATTGCCTCTGATACAGTACAAACGCGTCGCAATAAATAAGTCTGAGAAATCTCCGAGAATCGCATGTCGAGCCGACTAATGCACATATAAGTACCTACGTGCACACACACACATACATCAGGCAATAATTCGTTTTGTTCATTCTTCTCAATCCAGAGACGTTAATTTGCAAACTGTCTTTGGATGGGTTCTCTTGTACGTTTAATGCCCGTTCCATTGCATTATTCAAAGTGTTAGTTTTCGAGAGATGGAGGAGAGCAGCGCCACTGGAAACCTCTCGTATAACATACAAGGCAGGTATATGCGGCATATCAGAGGATGATGTGAGGAAATGCGGCTATTTAGAACAAGAACGTGTCATCTGCTCCATTTGACACATCAGACACATCTCGCGTTAAATAACAGATTCACGCGCTCGCGGGATGTTGTATAACATTCCAACTATTAGCTATAACATGATCTCACACTTACTTACCAATTTACCCGGGCCGTTTTGATATCCTCTGACGGTTAACATTAGTTTACGTCATAAATATTATTTCGGGTCATAATTCCGCAATAAATCGAGGAGTGAGAGAGGAGTTCGGGTGTGTGCTTTCGCAGGCTGAGTGTGCTGGCTGCTGCTCTGAAATGAGGGAGAAGAGGATGCGAGGGAGGGCCCGGCGAAGGGTTTATGTGTTGGACCTTTCAGGAAAGTCCGAACATGATAATTGTTCCTGGGGTGGTTGATGACGATATGGTGTTAACGTACCTGTTCAGCTTCAAGTTTGAGTAATCCGATAATGATGCGATTATGCGTCTGTAACGTTCCAAGGAGTTTGATGATGGTGATTTTTTCGACACGTTTTAAGCGCCAAAACTAACGTTCGGGCTCCAAATATCACTTGCAGTGTTCACTAGAGCTTTCAAAGCCACTTAAAAAATCGAGGGAGCTCAGTGAAGCTTTAAACAACATCAAAGAAACCAGGGAGCCGGTGGGGTTATCAACAACCAAAGAAGACACAAGGAGGGCTGCTGGAATTCTGAAAGCCATGAAGAAACATGATGAATTCATCAGGGCTTCGAACAATAGTAAAGATGCAAGGGGGGCCAATGGAGCTCCGAATGATACAAGAAACCAAAAGAGAGTTCACTGAAAGTCTGGAGGCTACAAAAAAACATAAGAAGTTCAGCAGGGCTTCAAACGACGCATCAAGGAAGCCAGAGGGCCGGTATCGGTATAGTGCTTCAGCAGAACTGCATCAGCATCAGAGTTTCAACGGTTATTGAAAAAACAAGGAGCTCCAATGCTAACGGTTTGTTTTCGGGGACGTTTTGCGAGAGACGTCCTGTCCTCTAATTGGGGCTCCAAATATAAATCACACATGAAGATCCAAGAGGGCGCACAAGTTCTCTAGAAGAGACAGAAAACACATAAGGGGGCCCGCCAGGGAACGAAGCGATACAGCAAGAAGTAAGGAAGCTCATAATGATTTCGAAAAAGAAAAACACAACAACGGAGGCCCAATAGAGCTCCGAACTACATTAGACTGCACAAATGAGTCCACCACAGTTTCAAAAGTTCAAGGAATACACAAGAGAGCTCAGGGTATCAAAAAATGACACATGAAGGTGCAAGGGGGCGCACTAGGATTGCAAAGCAGGGGACAGGCATAAAGGGTCCCAGTCGCGCTCTGAATAACACAAGGATGTAGGATGCAGTTCCGAAAGCCACGGAAAAGTGCAAGACGGCTTAGAGCTGGACTTCAAACAACATTTAAGAAACAAGAGGGTCGTAGAGCTTCTAACAACACGAGACGGCACAAGCTGGCCTGATGGGGCTCCGGCTGCCACATAAAGGATAAGGGTGTTTTTGAAAGCCACGGAATGCAAAAAGACTTGACAGAGCTTCAAGCAACACTGAAGACACACAAGGGCCCGATGGAGCCCTCGATAACACAAAAAGGCAAAAGAGGGCCTACTGGAATTCTGGGAAGCCGTAAAACAAACATAATGAGGCTTATCAGGGTTCCAACGACAGGTGAGAAGGCAAAGGGCCAGATAGGGCCACGAATGTCACATGTTGACACAAGGGTCCTCCAAAGCTGCGTAAGCCACGGAAAAATGCAAGAAGCCCAGCAGAGCTCTAAACAACATTGATGAAACAGAGGGTCCGTAGGGCTTCTAACAACACAAAAAGCCACAAGGGGGCATATTTAAGCTGAAATGACTAGGAGAAGGAACAAGGCAGGTCACTAGGGCTCCAAGCGATACATAGAGACACAGGAGGGGCAAGATAGAGCTCCGACTGCCAAAGAGGAACAAGGGTGCTTGCTTAAGTTCCGAAAGCCACGGAATAATGCAGAACGGCTTATCATCCAGGCCTAATAAAGCCCTGGATACCTAACACAATTGGAAAATAGGAGCCTACTGGAATTCTAAATTGATTGAAAAACATAAGAAGGCATATCAGGGTTCCAAACGACACTTAAGTCGGCAAGTGGATCCGTTCGGGCGCCGAATATCACTTGAAGTGCTTGCTAAAGCTGTCAAAGACACAAAAAATGAAAGAAAGCTCAGTAGGGCTTCAAAAAACATAAAAAAAAAACCGGGAGCCGGTAGGGTTATCAACAACCTAGGAAGACACAAGGAGGGCTACTGGAATTCTGGAAGTCATGAAGGAACATGAGGAATTCATTAGGGCTGCAGACGATAGTAAAGATACAAGGGAGCCAATGGGTCTCCCAATAATACAGGAAGCCACTGGAAGTTCATTGGAATTCTGGAGGCTACGAAAAAACGTGAGGGGGTTCAGCATGGCCTCAAACGACATCAAATAAACTAAAGGACCACTATAGGGCTAAGCAAGGGTTTCAAAAACATTACATATGTGAGTACAAGGGGGCCCACTAGGATTGCAGAGCACGGAACAGGCGTAAGAGGACCCGCTAGGGAAATAGGGGCTCAAAAGGGCTCTGAATAATACAAGGATGTACATGGAGGCTCAATCCAGTTAAGGAAGCCCTAGGATACACATGAGGGCTAGAAAAGGCTGCGAAAAATACAAATGAGAACTCACTGGGGCGCATTAGACCTGCAGATGACAGACCAAGGCATAGGGAGCTGCTCTTTTCCATGGACGTTCGCCTCTCGAAAAATCATCTCTTGGGCGAATAGAAGGTTCTCCATACTGTCTCCACATATCGTTTAGAGGGGTAGGATGAATTACCATATGTCTCATGGCTTCCGGAACTCTAGTGCACTTTCTTGAGTTTTCTCATGCCATTTGAGACCGCAGCTTGATGCTTATGCTTCGTTTCGAGTCCTGATAACCCTCACCGTGTCTTTCAATATGCTTGGTATGCCTGTATCTTTATTATATTGTTTGGAGCCCTGATGAGCCCTAATAACAGTGATAACTTTTCTGATAATCACAGTTTTTTTTTTGGGGACGTAATTTCCAAAGAACTATGATTTACAGGGGGCGTAGGTTCCAAAGAACGCAATTTGCAGGAGACGTTTTGTGGGGACGGCTTTACAGGACGTTATTTCCGGGAACGTTATCACCGGAAACGGTTCTTTCCGAAATCAGTTTACCCTCATTCACGTGGAAGGACAGAACCACACAGCTACTGAATCGTCGACCACCACGCTCTTGCGTCATCTTTCATAGCTATAAAATACTTGAGAAGCTCCTAGCATCATGCAGGACGGATTTTTGAAGAATAGAATAGAATAGAATGGAATTTATTTTTTGTGCAAGAGGCAGTAATGCCCATTATACACGTCAAGGAATTAATACTATGTGAACAGCATTATAAAAAACTATATACAGAATCCTGTCTTGAAGTACATATGAACAATCACATTACATGTTAAAAAAAAAACAACACAACAAGTGACACACTTGAAACAAGGTTCAACAAGAGGTCATGAACTCCTCCTCCGTGTAGAACGCCCGACCGACCAGGTAATTGAAAACCCTTCTCCTGAAAACATTGGTGTTGGGGTGATAATCAACAACAGTTTTTATTTTATTGGAAAATATAGCTCCTTTGTGGCTCGGGGAGTTCTGGGCGACGGAAAGTCTCAAAAAGGGATGGTGTAAATTGCCCTTTGTTCTAGTTGAGTGTTCGTGAATGTTTGCATTTATTTTATATTTAGCTTCATTCTCTTTGATGAAGAGTATCAACAGGTGAATACAGAGGGATGGTAAAGTGAGAAGTCGCAACTCTATGAAAAGGGGTCTACAGTGCTGCCCGGCGTTTGCACCCTTCATCGTTCTCACAATCTTCTTCTGTGCCTTGAGCACTCTTTGATTATAGCGGGCATTTCCCCAGAAAATCAAGCCATAAGAAAGAACTGACTGAACCAGGCCAAAGTAAACCATTCTGAGGACGTCGTCGGACACAGAGTGCTTGAGAGTTTTTATCAAAAATGTAGTGGAGCTGAGCTTACTCAGCACAACTCCAATATACGACTCCCAGGTCAGCTTAGTGTCCAGGTGAAGTCCAAGGAGCCTCACGTCATCCATCTCTCTGACAGACTGACCCTTGGTTTTAATTAAGGTGCTAGTGTCTTTGATTGCCTTTTTAGGACACCTGTGCATCGGGCTTATTTGTGCTGAAAGGACTTGGAGAAGGAACAAGGCAGGTCACTAGGGCTCCAAGCGATACATAGAGACACAAGAGGGGCACGATAGAGCTCAAACTGTCAAAGAGGAACAAGACTGCTTGCTAAAGTTCCGAAAGCCACGGAACAATGCAGAAGGGCTTAGCCAAATTTCAAACGACGTCAAAGACATGAGAGGCCCAATGAAGCCCTGGATAACACAATTGGGAAATAGGAGCCTACTGGAATTCTAAATTGCAAGGAAAACATAAGCGGGCACATCAGGGCTTTAAACGACACTTGAGTCGACAAGTGGATCCGTTAGGGCTCCGAATATCACTTGAAGTGCTTACCAAAGCTGTCAAAGCCACACAAAAAAATGCAAGGGAGCTCAGTAGGGCCTTGAACAACATTAAAGAAACCAGGGAGCCACGATAGAGCTCCGACTGCCAGGGAGGAACAAGGGTGCTTGCTCAAGTTCCGGAAGCTACGGAATAATGCAGAAGGGCTTAGCAAAATTTCAAACGACATCAAAGACACAAGAGGCCCAATGAAGCGCTGGATAACACCTTTGGGAAATAGGAGCCTACTGGAATTCTAAATTGAATGAAAAACATGAGAGTTCATCATATCAAGTGGACAAGTGACGGACAAGTGGATCCGTCAGGGCTTTGAATATCACTTGAAGTGCTTACTAAAGCTCCCAAAGCCACCAAGAAAATGCAAGGGAGTTCAGTAGGGCTCCCAAGGTTTTTGGAGTCGGCTTTCAATACAGATTTTACCGGAACCGGTATTTGACGGAACCGGTGTACCGGTTTTAATTTTTTCCGGTTTTTGCCAGCACTAAGATAAAGGAACGAAATCTACTGGGAAGAAAAAAGAACAAGAAGTGATGAAGAGGTTGCAAAAAAAAACATGAGCCCTAACCAATTCATTGTTGTCAAGCTCAAGATTATCAATCAATTCAAGAGCCGATCACTCACAGAACCGCGCATATTAAAAATTGGCATGCCAATTTACGGTTAGGGGGTAACGAGAGGTGTTAGCTATTATCTTACAGTTACAGTTAATTAGTATGCTCGCATATAACGCGATTTTATTGCCATTGTTTGGTCACTTAACGCCCGGGGTCCAGGGCCGGCTCCATTAAAAACAACACACTTTCCAACCCGTACAAGCACTTTTGAGCGTCCGAAACGCCGGATACCACCGCATGCAAACACTATATCGTGGAATATTATTTACTTCTAGACCTAGAGCGAAAATAGTTTCGGGCCGTGGCTGCCCCCCCGGGGGGATTCCGGGCCTTGCAATTTCGACTTCATCGTCGCGAGATTCCAATTAACAATATTAATTAAAATTTCCGGCAAACCTAGACAAACACAGACATGTTATTTCGGAATACAAGCGTACGCGGTCGGTCCGCGACAAACTATTTTCACTTCATAATAAATTATTAAATAAATATTTGCCCGGTTATACCTAGTGCCACTACGTGCGGTGGCCACGGCGAAGAGAGCCAGAAACGAAATTTATATATGGACGTGTGCGTTTTTCCAGTCTGTGACTTCGGGACGTCTCTTTCTAGTTCCCTGGTGTGCACGAGAAGGCACTGGAGCTGTCTCTCTTTCTGTCTGCATCGATGTGTCTGAGGTATATGCATCTGCAATTCTGCACAACACACGGATTCAATTAATTTAGAAGAGTTAATTAGCGAACTACGGTTTTCAATGTATGTATCATTGAACGGTATATAAAGTGTAGTTCGGCTGGGTCGGTCGTTCCTGATGTCTGACACGTGCAAACAGATGCAACAGCGATTCTTGTACACGGGGCACGTTTTGCGCCATACAGCCGGGCTATGTGGAGGTGGAGTAGCTAATTTTAACTAAGTGAAACTCGACGGTGATTGTACAATTAGCTGTTTCCTCCGTTTCTTGAAATTAGGAATCACGGATGCCGCTATACGTTCCGTCAGGACTGAGCGCGCAAGATCGTTCCTGTCGCATGCTCCTGAAAGCTTCTCCTCTTTATATTACAATCATGTACAATATGGTAGTTCCGAATTTGATTTGGGTGGGTACGAGTTGAGAATCGTATGACACGAAAAATCAAGCTGTTTTCACAAAGCCTTGCTGAGTGTCACCTCAGCGTATCCGTAATCTCAGACAGTTGTTTGTGTCGTTTTTGATAACCCCAACACTGTTAACAGCTGGTTCAAATTCGGAGTGCTCCTTGTAGTCCCTTTGCTTGTGTCTGTGTAGTTTGGAGCCCTCGTGAGCCGCTTGTGACTTCTTGTGCTTTCAAATCTCCTGTGAGTCTTCTCGTAGATAATACCGAAAGAAAAAAGACCAGGTCATCAGATATATCGACCATTGAGAAGGTCGGCTGCTAACCGCGATAAGGTTGTGGAAAATAGTCGACTATAAGACAAGAAAATTGGTTATTAGCAGAATAGCCGTGAGGAAGAAGCTGTTACGGTTTCAAAAATCGACTCGGCGATACAGAATAATGAAACCAAGAGAACCAAAAAAAAAGAGAGTTGGTTGTTATTTTCGGAGGCTCCGGCGGATTCTAAAGAGAAAGATCCAATAACCATCGGCCGAGTAGCGATTCAATGTTCCTCTGCTGTTCCTGTTAATGGCAACCAGTACCACCATTCATGTGATGTGCCTCGAGAACCAAAATTAAGGAAAGCGGCGCTGACCGTCACTCCTAGAACGCCGCGCCGCCTTTGGTTGACAGCAACTGTCAGTAATCGCCAACTTCGTTGAAGTCACCATCTTGGTCCTATTTCTCTCGTCTGTCCAGATGCCAGAGCGTATGGTGAGCTTCTGGAATGTTCAAAGGTACCAAATAAGTTCACTACCTTACCGTCCAATCGGCGTCTTCACTAACGTTGTCAGTTGGTCCAGATTATCAAGATCCTGCTAATCGTTGCGGTTGTCTCGAAGCTCATTCAAGACTCGTTGATGGGCAAACCATGTGATGCCTCTTATCTTTCATTTAACTGTTTTAGAATAAGTTACCTATTTGACATTTAGCGTGTTGTTGTATATATGTATTATTATTGTCTCTGCGTGAAGTAAGAGACGTTATTAGGGGGTAGCTATACCGGTTCACTACACCAATTTCCCTTGGGGTAGGACGGCAGTATGTTGTTTTTCGTGTAGGTACTCTGTTTCAGTGACGTCGCTGGAGCTTCGTTGGGCCCTTCGAGTTCTCGCAGCGTCATCGAAAAGGTAGGTACCTACGTTATAGTTTGTAAGCCAACTCCCGCGGTATTGCTCACCCTTTCTATTGGCGTCCTCTGCGCAACGCCACTTTATTTTTGTTAACTCGCCATGTCAAGTTGAACTGTAAATATTCTTGAACTTTCTCTTACCGATCATGAACCTGATTTTTAGCGCACTTCTCCAAACGGGAAGGCGGTTTTGTCCTCGCTTTGTCCGTCCGTCCGTCCGTCCGTCCGTCCGTCACAGCATCTAGTCCTAGACGAAAAGGTTTTTGCGAAAAATTTTCACTCCAATGGGTAGCTCATGACCTTGTATCCCGAACCAAGAAAAATCTCGACGAAATAATGATAAACAATTACAATAATTACAAATTAGTGTAACGCGGCATCGCCGTTGAATGCTGCATTTCAGAAGCCGGCCTGATCTCGAAAGTTATCACATGCGATCAAGTACCCGTTCCTATCATTTTCCGATAATACATATGCGGAGCTATATTTTGAGGAGAATTTGAACTTAATTTTAATGAAAATTCCACGTGGAAATATCAGTGCGAGGAACCAGTCAATAGTTATGAATTTTTGAAAATGACTCCGAAGCTACGGCTCGGCCGCAAAAGATTATTCGTTGCTTGCTGGTGCTTGATATCCTTTTCTCCGAACAAAACGGAATCCAATACAGAAAATATTTCAACTTGAATGGGTAGCTCATGGCCTTGGTACGCGAACCAAGAAAATTCTTTCCGAAATAATCATAAACAATTACAATAATAACATTTTGGTGTAAGGCGGCTTCGCCGATTAAGTGCTGGAATTCGCATTTAGATGTTGAAAGTTACGATATGCGGGTAGCTACATGTTTTTATGAAAATACATCCCTACATGTGCGAGAATATATTTAGAGAACAATTCGAACTTTCTTTTCACGAAAACTCCACCTCGATACGACCTTCGGGTCAATTGTTATGAATTTTTGAAAACGACCGCAAAACTACGGCTTGGCGCATATACGCGTCCCTGCAAATTTAAAATCAGACGTGCCATTAATACTATTTAACATTTTGAAATAGGCATTACTAGGTACCTGAAGGATAATGGCACTCAAACTATGAAACATGTTTGCTCAATAACAAAAAAAAAGTAGGTAGGTATGACTAAAAATCATGTGACGGACTACCATTTTCTCGGTTTTTGTAGTTTGTTCTGTATTTTTAATTCTCTCAATCCCAACCATCTCCACCTTGGAATCAATCACTTTCAATTACGATTCCAACCCGTAATAAAGCCGTCAGAAGATGAAGGTTGAGCGGATTTTCTGGTTTTCATCAGAAACAAGTTGATCCCAGTTGATCAATGGGAAACAGTCTTCAATTGGCTGAAATGTCTGAGAACTGGGTGGTCGTAAGAAAAGTTGACGGTAAGCTAACTTATCTCACGCACAAAAAATCTTATGGGTCGGAGTGCAGGAAGGATCCTCCAAGATCAAACGACCACCTCTGAGCTGAGCTGCTGCTGGAGGAACCATCGGTTGTAAGACGAACAAAAATTGGGTTGAAACATCAAGAACGGCTTGTTAGCAAAGATTCAGGCATAAGAAACACTGGAATAGTTGTTGATTAATTGAAAAATGTCGCCTGTTGAACTGCGGTGGAAAAAAACTCACTTTCGGTTGTGACAGTCGTCAAAAAATGTTCACTCCTAGTGGAGATGGTATCGAAAAAAAGTCTGCTATTTGACGAAGAAAATTCGAAAGAAATGTCCTGTCGCTAACAGACATGAGCTCGTGAGAAAGTGTCAGCTACTAGGCTCAGAGAAAACGACTGTCAGCCAAAATCGTGAGAAAAAGTCGTGAGGTAATGTCAGGGGAGAAGAGAGTCAGCTTCTAGAGGAGAAAATCGTCCGTTGGCAGAGAGGAAGTTGTAAAAATAGTCGGCTATTGGACAAGGATGATTCCGTAGATTAGGTCGGTTTCTAGCAGGAAGAGAGTTGCTAGAAAAAGCAGTACATTGATAAGGAAGGAGCAGCTTGATGAGGAAAAGGCAGCTGATTAGAAGGAATACCCTCGAGTAGGTCGAGATAGTCGTGCGACATTTCTCTTAGACGCTGAGGCCGAACAGTCAGTTGTTGAACAAGGAAATTTTGGAAGAAAATGGCAGTTTTTAGCGGATTTTGAATCATGTGAAATTTTGAAAAGAGTCATTAATCATTGATTTGTTGAAAAAGGCCAGCTTGTTCGCTTTAGTAGTTGGCGATTGAACGAGGATGTCTAGAAAAAAAGGTGGGCTGTTGGCTAGAAGGTCGTGAGAAATAATCAACTGTCAGTTCAGCAAAAAGCCATTTTAGTCAAGATGATAGTGAGGAAAGTCGACTCGAGCTGATGCGATGTGAGGAGAAAGAAACAGAGTCAAGTCGAAAAAAGCCGGCCGTCAGACTCGATAAAATCGGCTGCTGGTTGTGACCATCTGAAAAAAGGTTGACTCTTGACGAAAATGACCTAAAAGGAAAAGTCGACTATTTGGACAAAGATGCTTCGGAAGAAAAAGTTGGTTTTTGGTAAAGAGCTTGTGAGAAATAACCAGCTATTAGGTGAGAAAAAAGCTATTTTGGCCAAGATGAAAATGAAATAAAGATAGTGATGAAAAGTTCACTGTATCTAGCTGATGCGATGTGAGAAGAAGGAGAGAAAGAGAATAGAAGGAAAGCTGTTGGACTGGAAACTTGACAGTAGTAGTAAGCAGGGATGAAGTTGGGAGGAAAAGTCTAATCTCAGCGGGGAAGATGTCTACATGAAATGTCGTCTATCAGACTTCGAAAAAATTGGTGGAAAAAATTGGTTGTTAGCAGAGATGAGTGGAGGAACAGTCAGCTGTTGGACAACTGTCACAACAGCTGTTGGACAAGATAGTGTACTGTTGGATAAAAAAAAGACATCTGTTGCATAGGGAAAGTCAACTGTTCGTCAAATTAGTCGTGAGGAAGGGTCGACTGTTAGCCAGAATGCAGTCTTAGGGAAAATCTGTTATTAGACAAGAAAAACTCAGCAGGAAAGTTGTCTTATCAGAAATTTAATCACCAGAAATAAAGTGCTCAACAATGAAAGTGTTACAAAGCAAAAATTTACCTTAATTCGAACCGCTGTAACTTTTGATTGCCACAAACGATTTTGATTCGGTTTTAAGTGCTGGATTGCCCAATCTATTGGCTATATTTCCTGTTGATATGAAATTCATAGAGCCTTTCGTGAAATTTCTACAGGGTGGTGAACAGACTAGTGCAAAATGGATGAAAGTTCAACATACCCCCGTTTTCGTAAAAAATTTTTTTTTGCGTGTCAATACTAGACATATGAAGAATGATGTGTTTTCTCGAAACGGTTTTTGAATTATCGGAATTCCGGTCGAAATAGCCAAAATGTGATTTTTTTATTCTGAATGCTGTATTTCATTTTGTAGCAACGCAAAAACATAAGAACTTTCCACATCAAGATGACGTCACTTGATGGGCTTGTTCACTGAACAATTCTGAGCAATTTGACCTGCAACACGTTACTATTGTCCATTGTGGGGACACAGCAAAGCCCAATTGGCAGCGTACTTTCGGGTACTGCTGTAATTCGTGTTTTCAGCATTGGAAAAAAGTCAATTTTTTCTTCCCTCAGTTAACATGCGATTACGTCCATAGAATTAGATTGACTACATACCGCCATTTTGGATTTTTTTTCGGATTGCCCTTGAATTCAGAACATAGGCATGTTTGGTATCGTTTCTTTAAATGTTGGTCTGCTAAATGCGATTTCGTCGATAAGAACGGTCTGCCTGTCTCTCTGCCTGTTTGTCTGTAATCTTCAATGATAACTTTTGAATGGTGCATTCTCGGGTGCATCCAATTGAACCGAAATTTGGTATGTAAGTATGCAATATGTGTGAAACTTTTAGATATGTTACTAGCTTTTCGAACCAAGTCGATTCATCAGTAAAAGCCGTTCCCGTATCGATTTTCAGAATATTGAAGATATGACCTTAAATTCGCCACATTCATTGTATATCTGAATTCTGGAGGTACCCATACATCGAGTTAAAAATGGTTTGCTGAAACTGCAAAAAAAGGCCGAGATAAAGGTGTAAAAATTTCAATTCCACTCATGTGAAGAACTGAGACAAAAAAAAACATTTATTGGTAGCTGTGCCTTATCTTCCCATTGTTCCATTGTTGTCTTCCACAATGCCGGCGTTGAATGAAGACGAATTGAGAATAGTAGCAAGAATGGTAGACCAAGGCTACGGGGTTCGCCAAATCGCCGATGTCCTGCAGACCACACGCATGACCATATATCGAGCCCTTCGTCGACACCAGGCCGGCAATATCAATTATGGACGAAGGGGAGGAAGTGAGCGCAGGACCACGGCAGCTCAAGATCGTATTTTAAACAGAGCAATTCGACGAAACCGCACGTCCACCGCCAGCCAGGTGAATGATGTTCTGCGGAATTTGACCGGAGTTCAAATTTCCAGTCAGACTGTAAGAAGACGGCTCCATGAATCTGGACTTCGAGCAAGAAGAAGAGCTGCATGCCCTCTTCTGAAGCCCCACCATCGAGCTACTCGACTGCGATGGGCTCAAAACCACCAAAACTGGGGAATAGCAGAGTGGAATAGGTGCTTGTTCTCGGACGAAAGTAAATTCAATCTGTTTAGATCGGATGGACGTGTTCTTGTATGGCGAGGGAGAAATGAAAGGTTTCTGGAAGAGCACATGGAGGCAAGGGTGGCTTTTGGAGGAGGAGGTGTGACTGTTTGGGGTGGAATAAGCATGACTGGAAGGACTGAATTGGTGAGACTGAGAGGAGAGAGCATGAATGGTGAACGATACAGGGATTTGTGTATTAGAGATATTGTGGTGCCTCATGCTCAGAATGTCGGTGATGATTCCATCTTTGTTGACGACAATGCTCGCCCCCATCGCGCTCGAATCGTCACCGATCTATTGAGGCACCACAATATCGAGATAATGGATTGGCCACCCTTGTCTCCAGATATGAATCCAATTGAGCATGTCTGGAGTAGAATGGAAATGAAATTGAAGGAAAGGGAAGGGCGACTGGAGAATTTGAACGATTTGATGAATGCTGTTCAGGAAGAGTGGGAAGCTATTCCCCAGGAGTTCATTCGCAATTTGGTGGAGAGCATGCCTAGGAGGGTCTTGGCTGTAGTACGAGCAAGAGGAGGACCGACAAAATATTAAGCCTGATTTTGTCTCCCTTTTTTGTGATGATTTATTTTTTGAAGCGACAGAATTCTTCTTTATAACAATAAATTTATTTCTTTTGGATTTACATATTGGTTTTTTGCAAAGCTATTAAAATAACATCCGTGACTCCTCTAAAATGTTATGTATATGTTATTAGTCTAGCTTCATGGTAGACTTATGGTTGATCACATGCTGTGGAGGTAGAAATCGCAGTTGAATGACTGTTGTTTCCCGTTTATTTCTCCCTGAGGATTGGAATAAGATGTTCGAGAGTTAATTTCGAACAGACCAGGACTTAATTTTAGTAAATTCTAGCTCATATCAGAATTGTTCGGAAATCCATACATGATCGCGCGCCTACTGGTTCATAAATTAATAATATTAATTAATAATTGATGATATTAAAAAGATACATATAAGGCTAAAATGCAACTGACACTTCCGGTGATCGAAAAGATTTATACATATAACAAATTTCAGTTCAATTGGATGCATCATTCAAAAGTTATCATTGAAGATTACAGACAAACAGACAGAGAGACAGGCAGACCGTTGTTATCGACAAAATCGCATTTAGCGGACCAACATTTCAAGAAATGATACCAAACATGCCTATGTTCTGAATTTAAGGGCAATTCGAAAAAAAGTCCAAAATGGCGGTATGCAGTCAATCCAATTCCATGGACGTAATCGCATGTTAACTGAGGGAAGAAAAAAATTGACTTTTTTTCAATGCTGAAAACACGAATTAGAGCAGTACCCAAAAGTACGCTGCCAATTGGGCTTTGCTTTGTCCCCACAATGGACAATAGTAACGTGTTGCGTGTCAAATTGCTCAGAATTGTTCAGTGAACAAGCCCATCAAGTGACGTCATCATGATGTGAAAAGTTCTTATGTTTTTGCGTTGCTACAGAAGTGAAATGCAGCATTCAGAATAAAAAAAAATCATATTTTGGCTATTTCGATCGGAATTCCGATAATTCAAAAACCGTTTCGAGAAAACACATCATTCTTCATAGGTCTAGTATTGACACCCCAAAAAAATTTTTTTTACGAAAACGGAGGTATGTTGAACTTTTGTCCATTTTGCACTAGTCTGTTCACTACCCTGTAGAAATTTCACGAAAGGCTCTATGAATTTTATATCAACAGGAAATATAGCCGATAGATTGGGCAATCCAGCACTTGAAACTGAATCAAAATCGTTTGTGGCAATCAAAAGTTACAGCGGTTCGAATTTAGGTAAATTTTTGCTTTGTAACACTTTCATTGTTGAGCACTTTATACTGAAATGGTCAATGGTTATCGGTTGGTCAAGAAAAGTCGGCTGTTAGAATCGAGAAAATAGACTGCTGGTTTTGATGATCGCGAGTAAAAGTTTACTCTCAGCGGAGATGATGTAGAAGGGGAATGTTGGCCACTAGGTGAAGATCTTTGGACAGAAAAGGTTGCTTGGTGGTTGAAAGGTCGTGAGAAATAATAATGTATCAGGTCAGAAAAAAGCTATTCCAGCCGAGATGATAGCGAGAAAAAGTCGACTCCACCTGATGCGATGCGACGAGAAAGAGAAAAAGAGTAGTAGAAAAGCTAATAGACTGGAAAGTCAACTGTCGGATAAGAAAAGTAAACTATTGGTTGAATTGATCGCATGATTAACTGTTGGCTAGGACGAAGTCAAGAAAAAAAAATAGTTACTTATAGACGAGAAAAATTTGGTAGGAAAGCTCTCTCATCGGGGCGATAAAGTCACGAGAAATATACTTAAACACTCAATGGTGGTCGATAAGTCGGTTGTTGGACTGGAGAAAATCGATTGCTGGTTGTGATCTTCGCGAGAAAAGATTGACTCTTGGCGGAGATGATTAGGAAAGAAGAAGTCGGCTATTAGACGTAGAGGTCGGTTGTTAGCGAAGAGGTCATGAGAAATAGTCAGCTATTAGGTAAGAAAAAGGCTGTTTCAGCCAAGATAATCGTGAAAAAAAGTCGACTCTATCGCTGATGCGATGTGAGGAGATGTCTGGGGACCGCCAATTTTCATACCAGCCGCTACTGGAATACGAACCATGCAATTTTCACTTGCCTAAAAAATGTGTTTAAATTCATAGACGACTTCCCAGTCAGAAAATTCGGGATGCTCGTTGCGCAACGACTTGGTCCAAGCTTAGATTACAGTAGTGGCGGGGTTAACGACCAAAAATATAATGATCTGTGCATTTTGTGATCAAAGCATGAAATTTGGCATACGTGTTCAGAAGACCCACCTTTGCAATTCCAGATGTGGCGCCACGCAATATTTCGCACCAGAGGCACTGTATTGCGGTTAATATACCTGCTAGGGGTAAATTCTGCAAAAATGGTTCCTGGCCGGTCTCTGGTACCGCAGTCGGTATTTTTTAGTTCTGTTTAGCTAAAACTACATGTAGAAATGAGTGAGGAGTGCATTCTCACAAGCAAAGTTCCAAATACTGCCTTTATACGTTGTTTCAATACATTTTAAGGCCAACTTTGTTTCAGTACAGGAAACTTGGTAAAAAAATTGCCAAAACCTCGGCAAAGATATGAACGTCCTGAAAATTTGATATTCTGTTCAAAATTAAGTGCCCTACTACATATCTGAAATTGCCAAAAATCACACCCCGAGGCTTCGAGTTATTGGAGGGGGGGTAAAAAATTGCAACTCAAAATTGAAGGTATAGAATCCGATGGAACCCGTCAATCCAATGGATGCAAATACGTCGTAGTTCGACGCATCACAACCAGTTGATACAATTTTGGCACAAAAAGTGTCGATCATTGTTGTAGGGGGGTCGCGAGGGAGGGCAAAACTAGGCTGGGTGCCTCTTTTTCTACCTGGGCCATGAAGAATCGATCACGACAAGGTTGGTATCTTTTTCGACTAAATTCAATGTCCTGAACTTAAATCCGATGAATAAATTTGGACAAAAACAAGTTCAAACAAGTTAACTTGAGAAAACCTGTTTTTTCTTTGACAATTTCCACAAAACTTTTTTTTACTGTTAGAGGCATTTATCTTTGAAAATATTTTAGAGGCCATTAGATTGAACTGTATTCTTCACGAAAATCATCCATTCGATTTGTAACTTTGTCTTTCGAGATAGAAAAAATCGATTTGAACTTTAGTCGGCACAGCCCGTCGTCTACTACTGACCAGAACAATACACCATGCATCTTTAAATGAAAATAGCCCAAACTATCTGAAAAATTATAACTCATCTTTGAAAGTTCGAGGATCTGTGCCGAACTGAATTCCCTATAACATAAACAAAATCGTCATAAATCGCAATGCAGGGTATTGAGTTATTACTTGAAGGTGCATGATGTAGTGTTCTGGTCATTAGTAGACGCCGGTCAGTGCCGACTAAAGTTCAAATCGGTTTTTTCTATGTCGGAAAACAAAATTACAGATCAAATGGATGATTTTCGTTAAGAATACAGTTCAATCTAATGGCCTCTGAAATATTTTCATAAATGAATACCTCTAACAGTAAAAAAAAGTTTCGTGAAAATTGTCAAAGAAAAAACAGGTTTTCTCAAGTTAACTTGTTCGAACTTATTTTTATCCAAATTTACACATCGGATTCAAGTTCAGGACATTGAATTTAGTCGGAAAAGATACCAATCTCGTCGGGACCAATTCTTCATGACCCAGGAAGAAAAAGAGCCACCCAGCCGAGTTTCGCCCTTCCCCACGACCCCCCTTCAACAATGATCGACACTTTTTGTGCCAAAATTGTATCAACTGGTTGTGATGCGTCAAACTACGACGTATTTGCATCCATTGGATTGACGGGTTCCATCGGGTTCTTACCTTTCATTTTGAGTTGCAATTTTTTACCCCCCCTCCAATAACTCGAAGCCTAGGGGTGCGATTTTTGGCAATTTTAGATAGGTAGTAGGGCACATAATTCTGGACAGAATATCAAATTTTAAGGACGTTCATATTTTTGCTGAGGTATAGGCAATTTTTTTACCAAGTTTCCTGTACTGAAACAAAGTTGGCCTTAAAATGTATTGAAACAACGTATAAAGGCAGCATTTGGAACTTTGCTTGTGAAAATGTACTCCTCACTCATTTCTACATGTGATTTTAACTAAACAGAATTAAAAAATACCGACTGCGGTACCAGAGACCGGCCAGGAACCATTTTTGCAGAATTTACCCCTAGCAGGTATATTAACCGCAATACAGTGTCTCTGGCGCAAAATCTCGCGTGGCGCCACATCTGGAATTGCGAAGGAGGGTCTTCTGAACAAGTATTCCAAATTTCATGCTTTGATCACAAAATGCACAGACCATTCCGCTAACCCCCCCACTACAGATAACTTTGCTTTAGTTGATTTGAATAAATCTTGCACAGTCTTGAATATCAGTTTCAAGTCTTAATATTAAATCTTAATCTCAACCGTAGTGACTGAGCCTCATTTTTGTTTCTCGTAGTCGAGTCTCAAGCTGAAAAGTTGATTCCGAGTCTTGAGGTGAACGTTTAACCCAAACCACACTGTCGAATCCCGTTCTCGAGCTCCGCCTTGAGTCTCAATGTAGAATCTCGATCTATAACGTCGTGCTTGAGCCTCACTCGCGTGATCCGATATCAAATCTGGAAGTTCGGAGTTGATTATATTCTTGTAGGCAATCAGGTTTGTCAGTCAGGCCCGTCGGTCAATTGAGTCAGTCAGTTTGATCAGTCAGTCTTGTCAGTCACTCTCGTCAGTGAGTCTAGTCAGTCTAGGGCTACCAACGCTGTCAAAGTTGAATACCTAATTCAATTCACGATTCCTTGTCTCCGAAGCTGGTGCAGGCGGCCCTTAAAAACGCCAAAAATCGAAGTCAATCTGCATTGTGGGAGACGGAGCCCTGCAGATGATACCGAACTCACTTTATTGCAAGAACAACGAAGAATGCATGAAAGGCGGTTTGTGCAAGGAATGCAAAACAACGATGACGATAATCGAATTAACGTCCCCCAAGCCCGAAGGCAATTATTTACCCATTATCGGGTATTAATGATTTTAGTCAGGAAGCAGGTGGGAAAATGACTTTATCTCTGTCGATTATGCCGACGACGACGTTTACAATTTCTCCTTGTAATAAAACGCCGCGCGCTAGCAAGAGGCTTAGAGAGCCTCACCTATACCTTGCACAAGGAAGCATCGGCGCTTAACACCTGCTTTTATTCAATAACCAACGTGTAGCCATAACTCAACAGTGGTATAGCAGTCGTAATGCGATACCCATAAATACATATTTCGCCATCAGCAAAATATTGCTTGGAAGAGCCGGTATTTTTGGAATAATACAACTTTCATTGTTAATTTCCAGCGACCTCTCTCTCCCCTTTTTCTCTTCCGATGCAGAGAAACCCCTTTCTGCCCCCATCCTTCCCGGTCCTTCGCTTCCCGATCCGACGTCCAATAATTAAATATCTTGATTAATGGCGCTTGGGCGGCCGTGTAACCGTTTTTATTATTGAATCGTCGACGGCGGCGTTGGCGCGGATTTTTCCGTCTTCCTTCCTGAAAAATTAATTAAATCTCGAATTGGAGTTTTGTTTTATAATTTGTCCGTGGGAGCACCGGCGAAAATCGGGTTGCGTGCTGCTGGAAAATACATCGGGAAAAAGGTGGGCAGCCACCACCTCTCCTCCTCTCTTCCAGCCGTATACCCCGTGTACACGGCGGTGCGGCGGTGGTGGTGGTGGTATGGAGGAATTGAAAAGCGCCGCTTATTGTGATTCAATGAATTTGATTAAAATTTTAATATTGTTGATTTGTTTTCGCTTATGGATGGCGCGCGCGCCACGGCATAACGGCGGTGAGTGCGGCTCCTTTGATAAATTAATGAATTTTTTATTGTTTCGGAAGGGGGACGGTATGGAAATGGGCGATGCTTCGGATTCCGGTTTGATTTCACCCCGGATCATTGCATTCCATGAACGATGTCGCATCGCGTCAACACAGCTAAAGCTAAGTATGAATCACATTCTTTCTCTCTAATTTCATCATATTTCTTTGACGCATCCCAGTTTCTCCTGGTTCTAACTCCGGTCCAAAGTTGAAAAACAGATTCGTTGAACACAGCTACCGTTATTTCTTGTACGGAACGCTACTTGAATGAAGATCATGCACTTTTTAGTGGTCTGAAAAAATCAGTCCAAGCTTAAAAGAGCAAGAGAGATTGATAGATGGTTTGTTCTGAATCCGATTTTTCGATAAAAGCCTTTTTCAAAACATTTTTCAAAATCTTTACCGCATCTTCGGCGGCGCCGTTACTTTTAGGGTGGTATGGCGGCGAAAAAACTTAATTCCGAATACCATTAATTCTCAAGTAATGTTTATACTGGGCTGACGTGGAAGGTGGACCATTGTCGGTTATGACTGAATCAAGAAGACCAAATTGCGTAAAAAGACACCTTAACTTTGAAATAACATGATCAGCGTTAATTGAAGATATCGGAAAAATTTCGAGCCATTTGCTGTATGAATCAGTGATGACCAATTACATCTTACCTTTGAATGGACCTCAAAAGTCCATGTGCAAACGTCCCCAAGGTCTACGACTAAGAGGCCGAGGAGTCGAAACAGTTTTATCTGATTCTCCACCAATTGCATTACATGTGAAACACCCTCTACATAATTCTTCAATTTCCGCATCGATTCTAGGCCACCAAAAATAGGATCTCGCGAGCGATCAACATTCATTCATCTCCATGTGACTAAGATGCGATTCTTTCAGAACGGCATATTGCAACGTGTGTGGAATAATTATTCGGTAGCCTCAAAATAGGCACCCCCGATCGATATGCAATTCATTTCTTTTATTGAAGAATTTCAACTTTTCCTCATCTAATTTTCGCTGATCTGGCCAACCGTGTAGAACGTGACTGTTAATTTTATTTAGTACGGTATTCTTTCTCGTTTCATATGCAATTTGTTTGTGATCTACCGGCATGTTTCCTCCACGTACAGTAAATGTGAAAAATCTGCGTCAATATCTTTTTTACCACATTGCGTTTGTGGAAGTCCCGATAGCCCGTCCGCTGAACAGTTTTCTTTGAAATTTGTATACAGGGTGGCCCAACGAAAACAGAACAGAGGGGTTTTCGGACATTTCACCTCATTTTTTTGGAAACATCTCAGACAGGTCGATTTTTATATCGAGGGGGACATCTGAAACATACATTGGCAAATTTCTATCTTCAGCTCCCTCACCCCTACCCACCTCAACTTCAGAATTTCGAATAACACTATCTACTTTGCGATACATCAAATCAAAGAGAATCAAATTACCTTTCTGAAAAAAATATTTTCAAAATTTTCAACCCCACCCCCCATCTTCCCAAATTTATCTGACTGTCCCATTTTCTATTCTCGATCCTTCACTTCTCTTCGATTTAATCAGCGTCATCCTAAATAGCATTTAAGGAGATAATTTTCGGTGGAGAAAAGTGCTACCCAAATTCACCCCTTTCCTTTCCCTCACCCCAACTTCAAAATTTAACAGACACCACCTACTTTGTGATACATCGAATTAAAGGGATTTGATTTCTCTTTCTGAAAACAATGTTTTCCAAATTTTCAATCCCTCCCCTACTAAATTGAACATTTTGAGTATTCCAGGGGGAAACTGGCTTTTTGAAAATTCTGAAAATATCTTATTCAGAAAGAGAATTCAATTCCCTTCAATTTGATGTATCACAAAGTAGAAAGTGTCATTTTAGATTTTGAAGTTGGGGTGAGGGAGTGAAGGGGTGAATTTGAGTGGCACTTTTTACACAGAAAATTTTCTCCCTCGATGCTGTGCAGGATGACGTTGACTGTACTGAAGAGAATTGAGAGATCAAGAATATTACATTGGAAACTCTGACAATTTTAGGAAGAAGGGAGGTGGGGTTGGAAGTTAAAGAAATATTTTATTCAGAAAGAGAATTTGATTCTCTTCAATTTGATGTATCGCAAGGTGGGTGGTGTCATTTGAAACTTCAAAGTTGGGGTGGGTGGGGGTGAAGGGGCTGAAGATAAGAGTTCGCCAATGTATGTTTCAGATGTCCCCCTTGGTATAAAAATCGACCTGTCCGAGTTTTTTTCAAAAAAAATGGGTAAAATGCCCGAAAACCCCTCTGTTCTGTTTTCGTTGGGCCACCCTGTATTTAATTTTGTAATGATATGCCGCTAAAATCACACTCCAACGTTGCAATCGATTTGCAGCGAATATTGGTATTCCTTTTTTGTCTCCGAATATTGTAACCAAGGGTGAATGATCAGTCAACAGGGTGAAAAATCTGCCATACAAATACGAGTGAAATTTAAATAGTTACTCCAAAAATAATAGCTAACGCTTCTTCATGAATTTGTGAGTATTTTCTTTTCTGCGGGTGACAAAGTCCGGGAAATGGATGCAATAGGCCGTGTGCTTCCGTTTTTTTATCAAAAACTTTTTGATGTTTCTCCGACCATTCAACCATTGTCGGCCCCGTGGCGCAAGCGGTCGAGTGGTTGCCTGCGACGCGGAAGTCCCGGGTTCGATTCCCGGTGGAAAGTCTGGGTGTTGTGTTGTCCGAAATTTGCACTTTTCTGAGTTTATAAACCTGATAAATAAATGGGCAAACTCCTATGGCGAGAAAAAGCCGATAAGGAGAAAAAACTTTTTTTTTTTTAAATTTAACGTCTTTTTTCAATGGGTCGTACAAAGCTTTGAGCCTTGTAGCCAGATCCGGAACGAATTTAGCATAATGATTGACCAAACTCAAGAATGCCCTGAGCTCAGTTATGTTTTCTGGAATATTTCAATTTAAAATCGCTTAAACTCTGTCTGGTGCCGTAGGTATACCCTCCTCATCAATTACAAACCCGAGATATTCAATTTCTTTCTGCAAAGAAGAACATTTCGGTAGTTGTATTTTCAGACCGTATTCATTTAATTTTTCAAAAACTTCAAGTCACAACTCGATGTGTTTTTCTTTTGATTCAAAGGCCAACAGAATGGCATCTAAAAATATCGAAACCTCATTCATACCACCCAAAAAGCCCTCCATCAATCGTCGATAAATACCTGGACTCGCGGCTACCCGCATACGGAAGTCTATTGTATTTGAATAGTCCTCTATGTGTATTTATAGTCGCCAGAGTCTCTGATTCATCGTCCAGTTCAATCTGGGCATATGCCTGAGATAAGTCTATTTTTGAAAAATATTTATGATTTTGTAATTCACTGAGTTAATGTTCAATTTTAGGAATAGGATATTTGTTCACATGAATTTGCGGATTAAGCGTTACCTTAAAGTCACCGATGCGGACTTGGCCATTTTTTTTTTAGAACCGGTACTATCGGTGTAGCCCATTCGCTGAACTCTATGGGTGTAAGAATGTTTTGTTCCACCAATCTGTCCAATTCTTCTTCAACTTTTTGTTTAAGAGCAAAGAGAAGTGGTCTTGCTTTGCAAAATTTGGGGACCGTCTTTCAAGTATAACTTCACTTGACCCGCCTTGAATAAAGCCCAATTCATCCTTATTACAAACCTCCGGGAATTTATCTGTCAAAAAATTGTTTATGTTGCTTTCCTCAACTTTTGTTTGATCACTTTGGTAAAAGTTGAACTGGAAGCATTCATCAATCGAAATTCTTAATGATTTAACCCAGTCTCTACCTAGAATAGGTGGACCGCCATTCTTCATCACAAACAATTGAAGATTGTCATATTTATTGTACCCGAAACTTGCTCTTATATAAGTGTCAGCTGAAATCGCGGAAATCGCTGAACCCGTGTCGACTTCCATCTTTAGTCTCTTATTTTCAATCAAAACTTTTATACAAAAAGGTTTTTCATTTACTGAAACAATGTTGGAAAGAGATTCGAGATTTAGATCTACCTCATCATCGCTATCATTTTCCATACCCACAAACTTATTTGAAAACTGCCTACTGCCAATTCTTCAATTGATCTTCACAAATGGAACTGATATGATCATTTTTTTTGCAAACTCTACAACGAGCGGATTTAAAAAAGCATTGTTAACTTGAATGATCATTTTTACTGCAATGAACACAGTTGTTTTTGTCTCTATCTTCATTTTCCACATTAGTGAAATTTTTCGGTTGTCGAACTGCCGACGAACTTGATGCTTGTGGAGACTTCTTTATCTTGATTTTGTTCACTGCAGGTACTTCCATTAACCCTGCATTGATTTCGGCCGCTTCCATATTTACTGCTAACTCGTACGCTTTCTTCTATGTGAGATTTTCTTCAATGAAGAGTCGTTGACGAATCGCCTCATTTCGTAGCCCATATACTAACTGATCGAGCAAGTTTTCCTCGAGCTCATCTCCGAAACTGCAGGTTTTTGCCAATTTCACCAAACTAGCCCGGTACTCGCCGATTGTTTCTTGTTCTTGTTTCTTTCTTCGAAATTTAACTCGCTCTGCACTTTCCGACGGCTTGGGCTGCAGGTGATTTCCAATAAGCTGAACTAGGGCCGCAAACGTCTGGTCTTCTGGTTTTCCTGGACAGTTGAGATCACACATCAGCTTGTACGTTTGGTTCCCTACAAGTGTAATTAGCGTGGCTGTTTTCACCTCTTCTGTTATGCCGTTGGCTATAAAGAATTGTTGTACACGGGACGTGTACGTTCTCCAGTTTCCTTCTAAATAGTCAAATTCTTTAATTCTTCCTATTGTAGCCATTTTGATTCTGGTTGCTTCTATTATGCTCGGTACTTCCGAGACTTTTTTTCTTTTTTCTTCGTCGCCAGTATTAAGTCTCCACGATATTGCGTCCAGACTTATGGTATTTAATTTATGCAGGCCGACTGGGTCTGACATGGGAATCGGAAGATGACAGTTTTCTTAGTGGTTTTATTGTCGAACTTATGTACATACAAAAAGAATAATTGATTAGATATCACACTATACAAAATAAAATAATAATACTTATAGGTACTTACAGAGTGTATGACAATATGTGAATAATATTAAATACCTAACATTTTCCAGTGTCTTCTTGATTCCAACTCCGGTTGAAAACTTATGAATGTTTTTTTCAAGCCCATGCACGATGTTACCTAGCTGTTACCAAATGCTAGGTAAATAATGTTTGATTAGTAGTGTATTATGTTCAATTTTTGGTTTTGGGAAAAATAAAAAATAATTAAAAATCGAAGAAGAAGCGGAGCTCGTATTCGTTGAGCTCGTCAACAAATGAAGACCACGTAGTTTGTACTGGTCTGAATAACTAGCTTTAGTCTAACTGAGGTTCCAAAAGTTATAATATTCTCAATCCTTAGACAAGATGAAAGTCCACGTTGGCCGAGATAAAGCCGAAAAAAAGTAGGTTGTTAGTCGAGATAAAGTTAGAAGAAAAGTCGGGTGTTAGATGAGAAAGATTTGGTTGGTAACACTGACAGATGTGAGAAACATTCAGCTAACAGGCGATAGGAAAAGTCGATTGTCAGCAGAGCTGATAAAGTCGATGAAGAAAGTAGGTCGTTAGTCGAAATGAATCAGGAAAGAAATTCGGTTCTAACACTAGACTCTAGAAACAGAAGACATCAGTTGGAATAATCGTGAGAAGTCAAGTGGATAAATTGGGCTAAAGTAGGATAGACTAGAAATCGACTATTACCCGAAATGAAGTCTGGACCAAATCTCCGCAGATGAAGAAGGGTAGCAGTCGCGTTTCTGTCGATCAATATATTACTTGTCTCGTCTAGCAGACAACAACAAAAAATCCCGTTGCTTTTTGCACAATATTCGAGCAAAGCGATTCGCGATTCGACATGTAACTTCCACCGAAATGAACACATTTGCCAAATGTTTACGCATCTAGAAACAACACTATTATGCATATACCTGCCGGTATCGCACCACTGAGTAAATATACAAGTTCATGAAAGATTAAAAACAACACATTTCAAAATGAAAATCGTCTTGTTCATCGCTCGCTCGGTTAATATTCCGAGAGTTCCGAGGCAACGACACCGCGACCATCATTATCTCAGTTAATATCTAAATAACGACACATCACATATCCTCCTTGTCCTACCGAAGCAAGAGACGAAGAAATGCATGCAAGTGAGTGAAAGAAAGGAAAGAACTACAACAACAACAACAACAACAACGACAACGGAGCTGCATGGCACATCACACACACACAGCAGGTTGAATTGTTCGCATCCTATAACCACCACAAGAATAAGCGTAATTTGTTTCGGTCGGGCGACGTTTCGCGATACGTAAAGATAGCGCGACTTTTTAATATACAATAATAACGACCGCATGCTCTCTTCCAGGAGTCGCTGCTGAAGCAATCAACGGCCAAAGTGTTGAGCCTGGCTATAGGAGGAGGTGGTGGTGTGCCTCTTCCGCTACACATACGTGATTTTCAGCACACGTAATACACGGTGGCATCAACGTTCACCGGGAGAGGGGTAATTAGAAAAAAAGTCGTGGGTTCATAGCTCCGTGACGTCACATAATAATTGAGCAGTGGTAAGGTTAATACACACACACACACACACACACACACACACACCAGCTCAAAGATGTCGCATCGTAAATTACGAGGAACGGAATTTAAAATCTCACCCATTCGGAAAGATACGGATTTGTGATAAGTGCGTGTACACGAAACGCGAACAGGAAGAACGGCGGAAGAATATTTTATCAAAGGAAATTGTAATTATTTTCGTCGTCAACTTCGGCGGCTATTCAGTTCCAAGAAATATAGTTTCTGAAAAAAATCCTTTTGGATTTGATCAGAGCTTGGAACACGATTTCGAAAAAGTAAGCAGAGATTTGTGACGAGCGTTATTACGGGTTGAAATCGTAATGAAAGTGATTGATTCCGAGGTGGAGATAGTTGGGATTGAGAGAATTAAAAATACAGAATAAACTACAAAAATCAGGTTTATGATCGGAAAGAAAAGGTTCAAGAATATTTACAGTTCAACTTGACGTGTTAGCGTGTTAACAAAAATAAAGGGCGTTGCGCAGAGGACGTCAATAGAAAGGGTGAGCAATACCGCGAGAGTTGGCTTACAAACTGTAACGTAGGTACCGGCCTTTTCGATGACGCTGCGAGAACTGGAAGGGTCCAACGAAACTCCAGCGACGACACTGAAACAGAGTACCCACACGAAAAACAACATACTGCCGTCCTACCCCAAGGGAAATTGGTGTAGTAAACCAGTATAGTTACCCCCTAATAACGTCTCTTACTTCACGCAGAGACAATAATAATACATATAACAACAACACGCTAAATGTCAAATAGGTAACTTATTCCAAAACAGTAAAATAAAAGAAGGCATCACTTGGTTCGCCCATCAGCGAGTCTTGAACGCATGAGCTTCGGGACAATCGCAACGATTAACAGGATCTTGATGATCTGGACCAACTGACAATGGTGGCGAAGACGCCAATTGGACGGTAAGGTAGTGAACTGATTTGGTACCTTTAAACATTCCAGAAGCTCACCATACGCTCTGGCATCTAGAGAGACGAGAGAAATAGGACCGAGATGGTCACTTCAACGAAGTTGGCGATTACTGACAGTTGCCGTCAACCAAAGGCGACGTGACGCTCTAGGAGTGGCGTTCAGCGCCGCTTTCCTCAATTTTGGTTCTTGAGGCACATCACATGACTGGTGGTACTGCTTGCCATCAACAGGAACAGTAGAGGAACACTGAGTCGCCGCTCGGCCGATGGTTATTGGATCTTTCTTTGCAGAATCAGCCGGAGCCTTCGAAAATAACAACCAACTCTCTTTTTTTTTTGGTTCCCCTGGTTCCATTATTCTGTATCGCCAAGTCGATTTTTGAAACCGTAACATCGTTCGAAAATCTCTGCTGAGAGGTGTCACATGACATACTTCACTTAAGAAAATTCGCGGGCCCTTTTGGGCCTGTAGCGCCTTTTTTTGGTTGTAGTCTTCCCTCAAGACTCTCTAGAGAAGGCATTTGGAAAGTACTTTGCCAAAAGTAGCCTTTTACAAAAAATTCCATCGTCAAGCTTATCCAATTTCATATAAGCTTTTGTTTCAGAATTCAATTTTCGAACAATCTCAAAAATTGTGTTCCAAACATAACTGGAACTTTGATCACAATTTCGGAAAAGCAACCGGAAATTCGTGAAGAATGCGCAAAACGCTTCATTTCTAGCTCATACAAACATACAAACATACTCAACAACTTTGTGTAACCTACCTCTTACAGATGACGTTTGTTAGCTGGCTAGTTCTCACGACTTTTATTCCACTTACAGCCGACCTTTTCTCCCGCATTTTCTTCATCTCATAGCTACTTTTTCACCGGCATTATCTTGCTTTCTCTATTATCTCTAACACATGTGATTCTTGATTCTCTGTCGTTTTACGGTCTTCTTTATTCTGTCCAAGAACCGATTATTTCTCACAAATTACCTTTGGTGACAACTGTTTTTTTTTCTGAAATTGTCATCGTCTGTAGCTGACGACCCTTTCTTGCGACACTTCAGTTGGAGGCAGCTACTTTTTTGTCACAAGAGATTGTTTTTTTCTCATGACCTGATTCCTGCTAAGCGACTTTTCTCGCTGAAATCTTCTTGATGTGGAATAACTGGCTTTTCTCACGATTGCGCCTCGGAAACTTTATCTCGTCCAACAGCTGATTAGTTCTCACGACCTCATCTCTAGTGACTCCAAAACGCATTTTCTCTCGGATGTTCTTTGTTTAATAGCCAACTTTGGTCACCTTTTCCTAAGACATCTTTCCCGCTTAGATTTGACTTCTCACGGCTTCCTCAGCCAGCAGTCGATTTCTCGGATGTAACAACCGAATTTTCGACGCCTATTGACTTATTCAGTGTATTTCTCATGACTTTACTCTTGATAACAAGAAAACTTCTGAAAAAAAATGTCTCTTCTGATAGCAAGTTTTTCTTACGACTGCGTCCTGGCTAACAATAGATCTCTTACACGACTTATCCGACCAACAGTTGACTTCTCTTGTTCAACGGCCGACTTAATCTCATCTCACAGCTGTCTATTCCTCATCTCATTTCTGCTAGGAACGGATTTTTTTGCCGATTCCCTCCAAAGTTTGATAACCGACTTCTTCTCTACACCACATCTTCTCTGGCTGAGATATGACATTTTCTCTCAACTTCACACCTGATGCCCACTACTGTTGACTTTTCAGCCCAATAGCTTTTTATACTGCTCTCTTTTTCTCTTTCTCCCAACATCGCTTCACCTAGAGTCGACTTCTTTCCACGACTTTATCTTTGCTGGCAAGAAGGGAACTTTTCGTCCAAATTCTCCTTGTCTAATTGCTGACTCTCCCTCTCCTGCAGCACTTGTTCAGCTGTGGTCTTATACGATCACGATCTTATATCTACTAAAGCTACTAGCAACCTGCATTTTCTCTCGGATTTTCTTTGTTAATTGATTAGGCCACTTTTTTTAGACATCTTTCCCCAATGGCTTGACTTCTCACGACTTGTTCAACTAGCAGTCGATTTTCTCAGTATATTTCTGATGATCTTATATTTGATAAGAGAACTTTCCCCTCTAATTTTTTTTAAATCCAAAAACCGGTTTCTCTCTCAGCTCCGTCCTAGCTAACAGTCGACTTTTTCTCAAGACTCATTTGACCGACAGTTGACTTTACTAATCAACAGTTGACTTTTCTTATCAATAGTTAACTTTCTTATCCAACAGTTGACTTTCTTGTTCAACAGTTGACTTTTCTTGTCCAGCAGACGACTTTATCCCGTCTAACAGCTGGCTATTTCTCACCCCAGCTCTACTAGCAACTGATCCTCGTAACAGGAACAGATTTCCCCTGAAAGAATTTCGCCGGAACCAATTTCCCGGGAAGAATTTCCCCTGGAAGGAATTTCCCTGGAATGAAGTCCACCGGAATGAGCTTCCCTCGGAAATAATTTCCCCTGGAAGGAATTTCGCCAGCAGGAATTCCACCGGAATGGAACTCCCTCGGAAATAATTTCCCCTAGAAGGAATTTCTCCGGAGTTAGTTCCACCGGAATGAACTGTCCTCGAAAATAATTTCCTCTGGAAGGAATTTCCCCAGAATCGATTCCACCGCAATGAACTTTCATCGGAAATGATTTCGCTTGGACGCAACAGTATCTCAAAACACGATATCCAATTGCCTCCTCCTTCTAGGACGTGACCGGACAATTCATTGCCAAATAATATTTTGCCCTTTGCCTCAGCTTCAAATATGTCCCTTGTGTTTTCTCGTTGCTTTTCGAACGTAAGGCCCCTTTTGCAGTCTTCTGTTGTCAAGAGCTTCATTCGGCCCGCGCTATTCTGTCTTCAATGTAATTTGAAGCCCTGCTGAGCCCCCTTACATTTCCCATTACTTCTGGAGCAGCAAGCAACGTTATGCCGTCATATCATGTTTGGAGCCCTATCGGGCCCCATTGTGTCTTCAAGTGTAGCTGGAGTCCTGTTGAGCCTCCACATGTTTTTTCATGGCTTTCAAAGCATGTACCTACCAGTATTCCTCATTCTCCGTTATTCTGTTCTACAGAAGTCCATTAGGCCCCTTTGTGTCTTCAATACCGTTTCAAGTTCTATTGAGCTCACTTGCACTTTTTTTATGCTTTCGAAGCACTAGTATGCCCCTTGTGCCTGTACGTGGTATTCGGCCTGGAATCGGGCCCCCTTGTGTCTTCAAGGATAATTTCGAGCCCTAAAGGACCCATGTGCTTCATGGCTTACGAAATTCCAGACGATCCTCTTTTGCCATCTTGTGTTATCCAGGCTCCAGTGGCACCCTTAGTGGGTCTTCAATTTGATTTGAAGCCCTGCTGAGCCCCCTTGCATTCTTATTTACTCTCAGAGGCTGGTAATCACTCTTCTGCCATCATATTATTCGGAGTCCTTTGGGCCCCCTTGGGTCCTCAAATGTAGTTGGAGCCCTGATATGAGTCCCCGTATGGGTTCTGGATTCTGGATTCCATTTTGGGGAGTCGGTGGAACACAGTTTCACCTGGCACGTGGGCCTCCTTATTGGGCCCATTGTACCCCTCTCCCAGACCAGCCGGACTCACTGAACCGCAATGTGGTGCCTGGATGTTTGATGTTCGGTTCATCCAAGCACTGGGGCCGTATGTGTTTTTGTGGCATTCAGAAGTCCAGTGAGCCCTTTCTTGCCTGCTTTTATTTTACAGAGCTTCATTGGGCCCCTTTGTCGTTTTTTCATGACTTTCGGAGCTCTATCGGACCCCTTGTGCCTTCTTCAAACTAAATGTGTAGTTTTGAGCCCTAATCAGCTCACTTATGATTTCTTTATCTTTCAGAGTACCAGTGAACCCCGTTTCGCCTTTTTTTTGTTATATAGAGCCCCTTGGGTCCCCTTGTATAACCAATATCGTCTGAAGCCCTACTGAACCCCCTTGCATTTTCCCGTGGCGTTCGGATTTCTCTTGGGACCCCTTTTGCCGTAATGTGTCATCGTTTGGAGACCTAATGAGCCCCCTAATGGCTTTTTGTAGCTTCCAGGATTCCAGTAAGCCCCCTTTTGTCCCCTTTTGTTGTATCAAGCCCCCGCCACCTTGTGTCACCAATATCGTTTGAAGCCTTACTGAGCCACCTTGCATTTTTTCGTGGCTTTCGAATCTCTATTGTGGACCCCCTTGTGCCCTCATGTGTCATTTGGAGCCCTGATGAGCTTACGTTTTTCCGTAACTTCCAGAGCTCCTCCAGTAAGCCCCCTTTTGCCTTCTTTCATTCAGGGCTTCATTGGTCCCCCACGTGGTTTTTTCATGGTTTTCGGAGCTCAATGGGGCTCGGTGAATTCATTTTGAGGGAAATTCAATTAGACGGAATTTATTTCACGGAAATTCTTTCCGAAGAAATTTTATTCCGGTGGAAATCATTCTGGGGAAATTCCTTCCAGGGGAAATTATTTCTGAGGTGTGTTCATTCCGGTGGAATTACTCCTGGGGAAATTCCTTCCAGGGGAAATTACTTCTGGGAAATTGATTACGGGGAAATTCGTTTCGGAGAAATTCGTTCCTGGATTCACTGATCCTACCTCCCAAATCTCTTGAGAGTCTTGTGGTCGACTTCTTCTCTGGACATCTTTCCCGCTGAAATTCGACTTTTCTCACAACTTTATCACTGCTAACTACTGTAGACTTTCCAGTCTATGACCTTTCCTCTGCTACTCTTTTCCTCTCACATTTTTGAACAAATTTTTTAGGCAAGTGAGAATTGCATGGTCCTTATTCCAGTAGCGCCTGGTACAAAAATTGGCGGTTCTCAGACTTGACTGCTCTTTCCCAATTTTCGGCTGGATTCAGAACGATAATTATGGTAAAACTGGAAAATCTGAAGAAAACAGAACAAAATTTCCACGCATAATTCAAGATGATAAGCTGAGCATAACTGGCTCGGTACGATTGTTTCTTGAATTTTAAAATTTTGTCCAGCTGCGAATCTTCCGATTCATACAAAGTTGCAAAAGAATTTTGATTCAGGCCATAAATCCATAATTTGACGCGCCATTCGCTGCGACGACAAAATTTCCAGCAATTCCCATCCAAGTTCATTTGCAACGCCGCGAGCCACAAATCACCCGGATGGAATTCGCTGAAGCACATTCTTCTTTTCTTCGATTAATATTTAATACATTTTTTGTTTGTTTATTATTATGCCTTTTCGTATACCTACCCGGTTATGAATCGCGCAAAAAATGAAGGACGGTCCGTGTCCGTTGTCGCGCCGGAAATTTGTACCGACTTTCAAAATTGAATTTTATTACATGCGATCGAACAAGCCAGACAAGGATAAAACCGTCAAAAAATAAAATACAATGTATTAAACATCCACAAATCTTCCACGGCCTGCTCTCCGTGTGCTGCGATGCTCTCCCAGGTCCAAAGCCCGCACATATGTACATTCAACAACCAATAAAATATGTCGGCCGTCATTCGATAATATACCGCCGTTTTATAGTACATTAATTATTAATTTTGTGCTGCTATATGATGTGCCCCATGGTTTGGTCCTTTTGTTGCCTTTTTCTGGTGAGGTGAGGTGTGTGCCTTATTGGTGGTCACCACCACAAGAGAGCTCGTTATTCTTTTTTTGTCAACTCCGTGTGGAAGATATCTTTGATTTATGCCGTAACAAGTGAGAGTGTGTAGTATTTTTAAATTCCTCGTGAGATCGTAAATCTTGCCGCGGTAGCTATATGGGAATCTTTTTGTGTGTGCAAGAGTGTTCGCGTTACCTATGGGAAATACGCAAATATGTCACTAAGTTCAATTTCCGCAAGGTCCTACCGGCTAAATTACTCCCGTTTCCCGAGTTCGGACGTTTAACAAAGCACTCGAGTGTTGACGTAAGGAACAAAGGACGTTACCTGAATGATTGGTGCATGAAAATGCGAGTGAATCTCCTCGCCGATGGGAATAAATCGGTTGTGGCATCACAATACTTCCCCGATGAGTATCCAAGGACGAAAAAAGGCTTTTGATCAAAGCGACTTCTCGAGAGGGATGGTGGGATTTGATCGAAATTAGCAAAAGGCCTATCATGATGAATTGAGAAGCAAATTTGAGTCCACGGTCCTCAAGAGATACTGTTTCCCCTTGGCCGCCACACCAATGCACGTAGTGACTTTGCTCCGCTATACACTGAAGGTTCTTCCAGAATTTCTCGTAGAAATTCCATAGATTCATCAAGTGTCCTTAAACTTGCACAAAAAAGTAGCTCTCGTGATTGATTTCGCTCTATTTTACCGTAATTATTCTGCAAGATTCCTCGGAGCTCCTCAAAGTTCCCTCAGAATCGAGTCGAGAATTTTAATTCACCTCTAGGTTGTTCAGCTTCTATAAAATAGAACACGTTTCCGACTGAATTTCCCGAATTCCACATTTTGAGCTTCCTAGAGTTCTTTTAGGGTTTTCCGTTTTTTTTTTGGAGTTCCTCAGAGTTTTTATAGATTATCCAATTTCACTTGATACTCTTTAAATTGAACAGAAGAGGTTACTTCTACCTTTTTCTGCTGAGCTCCTCTAGAGCTTCTCTATGTTTGACCTGAATTTCTAGATGTTCCCTAGAGTTCCCCCAGATTAATTATTGTCCCTCACCCGGTTACATTCCTCTCTTATCTTATTATTCACAAGAAAGTTGCTTATGCTTTCGAGCTTCTTTGACTTGCTGATATAATAAAAGACTCTTGCGACTGAATTCCCTGGAGTTTGCTGAGTTCTTCTAGAGTTTCTTTGATTTTCTTGGGAATTCTTTGAAGTTCCTCGAAGTTTCTTATTCAACTTGTGAGAAGCCACTTTTGAATAATTCATCTCCGCGACTGAATTTCCCGAGGTTCTCCGGTGAGCTCTTCCAGGATTCCTCTGGGTTTATCAAGAATGTCTAGGCGTACCTACGCCAGAAGTTCCTCAGATTATTCAGTTTTATTCCACGTCTTTCAATTTTCACACAAAAATAGCTTTAGCTGCTGAATTTCACGTATTTTCACTGGTGAGCTCCCCAAAGTTCTTCTGATTTTTTTTCTTAAATCCTTCAGAGTTTCTCAGAGCTTCCTTGGAATATTTGATTACTTTTGAGGCTTTTCACCTTGTACAAAAAACTTTTTCGATTGAATTCCCTGTCTAGTTCTTCAATGGCCCACTTCAATTTCACTGGATTTTTCCAGACTTCGATGGAGCTCTTTAAAGCTCCCGTAGAATATCAAGTTCCCCATAAGTACTGAAATAAAAATCCATGCTCCCTATTTTTCACAAGTTTTTTTTTTCAGTGAACTTTTCGCATTCCGAAAATATCATTCTTGCAACTGAATTCCCCGCAATTTTCCTGCTGAGTTTTTGCAGAATCCCTCTGGGTTTTCCCGGAGTTTGTTGGGGCTCCCCAAAGGCTGTTTAGAGTGTCTAATCAGTTCCTTGAAAGTCAACTTGCACAAAAGAATTTTTTCAGTGACTTAATTCCTGGGAGTTTCACGGCCGAGTTCTCTCCGAATTCGAAATATTCTGTAGTTCTCAAGAGCTTCTGAAAAAACAATTATAAGTAACGAAAAATACAATATCATTTTTATCTCGAGTAGATATGAATATTTCCACTCGACATAAAAACTCGACTGATTCTACTTATCGGTCAAATATTTCATGCTCTTCCTCTCTTGTTTTCTCTCGTTGTCAATATCTGCTTTCAGTTGGACTCATTGGGTGAGCCTTCAACTACTCTACTGTTAGCAGTCATTAGCTGGGGTGTGGACAGCTGGAGACCTCCTTTGTAAAATGTGAAAGACCTCAAGGGGAATTAAATTCTCCAAGGATCCCCAAGGAATTTTGAAGATATCCGGAGAAACTCACAAGATGATGGGATGGGATGATGATGGGAGGTACGAAGTTTCCAGGGAAAAAAACAAGCTAAGGCACCTGATAACGGTAAATCAATGATGATAATGTGTAAGCCACGAGCTATAAAGTGAATGATGATGATGAGTTGAAGATGAGAAACTTTAGAGCTCAGAAGGGGTATTCACCCACAAAAGCCGTTTTTGATATCAGGGAAACTCTAGGGAACTCCGAAGAACCGCAGAAAAACTCAGTAGAAAAGCGTCATCAAATTCAGTCGCGAAAGGTTTTTTTTATACAAGTCAGGAAACCTCAAGGACAATTGAATATTCTGAGCAACTCTTGAGGAACCACGAAGAACTCTGGAACACCCTAGAGAATCTCTAGAGGAGCTTAGCAGTGATAATGCGGGAAGTAAAATTCGGAAGTTGACACTTTTGTACGAGTTGAAGAAACTCTGTGGTATTCTAAGAAATTTTGGGAAGTTCCAAAGTATCGCTGAAGGACAAGGAATTCAGCAGAGGAAGTGAGACGTATCTATTCGCAAAAAAGGCCTGTATTGTGCAAGTGAGGAAATCTTCATTTTTATTCCAAGAAGCGGGATCTAGCATTCCAGGCTATTTCTGCATGAGGAATTGCGAAGAATTCTGGAAAGACACAAAGTAACCCTGAAGATGCTCAGCGAGAGAATGGAGGGAATTCAGTCGCAAAATACACCTTTTATTGTATAAATTTGAAGACATTCACGCTAGGTTGCTCACGTTGAGTTCAACTTTAAACCCAGTTTGGTTACTATGGAAATAATTGTTGCAACAATTGAATGTATGGCAACCAAACCAAGTTTAAAGTTAAAGTCGAAGTGGGTAACCCGGCGCCAGGGGAACACAATTGTCTAGGGGAGCTCAAAGAAATTCTGGTCGGTAGTTGGAGTAATATCTTTATTGCAAGTTGAAAAACTTCAAGATGAACGGAATATCTGAAGAAAAGTCTAAGAGAACTCCAGAGAATTCTGAAAAATTTGAAGGGACTCTGGAGGTAGAGGAGCTGAGTGAGGAGAGCTACGGGGTGTTCAGTTGCAGAAAAGACCTTTTTGTGCCAGTTAGAGGACCTCATAAGTAATGAAATTCTGGTGGAATTCTGAGGAACTCTTGGGGGAGACATGAAAAACTCTGGACGAGCTCAGCAAGGGACACCTCGAGGAATTTCGGAAAAATCGAGAGGAACTCTGCAGAACCTCAGCAGGAAAACTGCGGGAATCCAGTCAGAAAAATGATTATCGTATTTTCGGCCTCGTAGTAGATTCTAGTGGGGCTGTTAGTGAAACCAACCTTGCATTTTTTCCTGACGGTTTGAGCTCTTGCACACTAATAGTACATGACCTAAGGTAACTTTTGAGAAGTGTTGCCACGGTGGCAACACTGTCAAAAAGCTAGGGAGGGGCGGTTGCCTACCTTCCAGGGGAAAACCCTGTAATGCTACTTACATCAGCCTGTAGAACGGGAACTAAGAGTCGGACGAAGACGCGGGGGCTTTCGTTGGATTCAGCACACTTGAAAACATAGGAATATATAATTTGTTAAACCCCCCTCTTCCATTCATGTGCGCTAGGGGGCCAGAAACGATCATGCGGAGTGGGACATTAGTGCGTTTCAGCAATTTTTCCGGGTCGGCGTATACCTGACCATCGATTGGGGTATTGATCTATGGTATTGATGAGTCGATCTCTGCTTCGGTAGCACGTAGGGTACCTCGTACGTACGAGGACGAGAAGAAAGGGAAGTAAGCGGGGGGGGCTGTGCTAACAGAAGATGGCGACTGGCGGAAGCCACTGGCTGCCGGTAACCCAACTTATTCACATGTTTCTTACTTGTGAAATGTTAATTCCGGGTTTATATAGTCCAGGTTTTTGCACACGAACCACTGGTGCACCATTGTTTCTTGGGATAGCTGCCCTTTGCGCGTCATGAGGTATGACATCAACCGCCATCTTCTGTCTGCAGTCCTTAGAATGTTTCTAGTTGTTGGATCGTGGAAATATGTAAACAAATGTGTCTATAGTATATTTTAGTAGTCGAAGGTCCAGGTCTACTCTGTTGGGAACCACGGTGGTCCATATTTGCACCCAATCATCTCCCTGAGATGCCAGTTTGTGAGCATTACTGACAGTGTGACGAATCCATAGCTCCTTGAGAGCTCCTTCCAGCAGCACGAGGGCAGATACCGCAAGGATGAAAACATCTGTGTCACATGAGTAGACCATCACCTTTGCACGGCCCTCCCGCGTGGGGTCCGCTACGTGCACGTAGACTCGGGTATCGGTTTCCTCATGATTACAATACGCTAAACCAGTCAGGTTGTCCCGGGTAGAGTTTGCTCGACGCTCGTTCCTCTTGTAGAGTACTAGACCACCTCCCCGGTCGTTGGAATACCGTTAGCCAAAAGCTTGAAAAGTTCTTTCTTGTTTTCTGGCTCTTCCAGAAAGTCTTGCCACTTCGTGGGAAGTTTATAGTTGTGAGCTACACGCATTCTAATGTCCGGACCCCTTCTATCTCTTGCCATCTTTTTAAGACTGTTCTTCGAGTATCTGAAAATAACCAGAAAATTGGCGATACACATCGGCAACTTTACCCGTAGGCCGTGGTTGATTCGATACTCACGAGTCCCACACGATATCCATCCGGGATACACACTGAGACTCTATTTTGAGGCAGGAATGAAAGACGAATGTCTCAAAAATTAGAAAATTAGACATTTCTTGTGCAGCTTGGTCGGGAGAACATTGACTGTCCATTTTTGCTCGGCCGGCTCAGGTTTTTGATACCAAGAGCATCATCAAAGCTCCAACGTTTATTTTACTGTTACTGTACCAGAACTAACCTTATGTACAGGTCACCTGTGTTTTTTATTGTACTTGTATGGTGTGATGCCTGTTGGAAAATGAATGCTTATTATTGAAATAATGCACAGGTTGGCACGTGGTTTCAACTTTTAACAGATACATGAGTACCCCACTGCCAAAAATCTTGTCGTCTACGCTTGCGGGGCTTTGTCTGGCCCAGTTTTCAAAAGAGGTGCAAGACACTAATTTAGGAGGTCTGCCTTGATTGTGACCCTCATGTCATTATTGCTGAGAGCCAAGGCTGGTGGGAACCCATATACGAAAAGGAGAACTGTCCTCCTTAAATGAGGACTGGCACGCCGCCTTCATATGACAGACACACACACAAACACAGGGACGCGCCGGATGCTAAAAACGCACAAACCCCCCATTCCGCAGGACCGTTTCCCGCCCCCTAGCGCGCATAAGTGGGAAAGGGAGGGGGGGAACAATATTATATTCCTATGTTTTCAAGTGTGCTGAATCCAACGAGACCCTTACCGTCATCGTCCGATGCCTAGTTCTCGTTCTACAGGCTGATAAAGGTAGCATTGCAGAGTTTTTCCCTGGGAAGGTAAGCAACCGCCCCTCCCCAGCCCTCTGACAGTGTTGCAACCGTGGCAACACTTCTTAAATGTTACCTTAGGTCATGTACCATCACTATGCAAGAGCTCAACCCGTCAGGAAAAAATGCAAGGTTTGTCCTGATATCGTGCACTAACGTCCTCACTATTCTTATCGTGACCGGACAATTCGTCGCGTGGACAATTCGCTGCAGAAAACTGTCGCGGACAGTTCGTCGCACGGACAAGTCGTCGCAAATTTTTTTTTTGCCCTTTGCCTTGGTTTTATCAACCCGTTTTGTGTTTTTTCTTGCTTTCAGAGTTATAATGAGCCCGTCGGGCTCCTCACGTCCTCAAGTGTAATTTTGAGCCCTTATGACCCTTCTTGTATTTTTCATAGCTTTCAGAATTCCAGAAACCCCTTATTTTGCAAACTTGTGTTATCAAGAGCCCCACTGGACCCCAGTGTGATTTGGAGCCCTGCTATGCCCCCTTGTATTTTCTGTGACTTCCGGAGCAGCAAGCAGCGTTGTGCCGTTATGTCATATTCGGAGCCCTATCGGGCTCCTTTGTTTGTTGAAATGTAATCAAAGCTCTGATAAGCCCCAGAGCTGATAGGCTTCCAGAGAAAATACGTACCAATGAAGCTATCTTATTATACAGATCTTCAGTAGGCCCCCTTGTGTCTTTCACATTGATTGAAGTTTTGTTGGGCCCCATTCTATTTTTCCAAGGATTCCGGAGCATTAGTGAACTTCTTGTGCCTTCATGTTATATTCAGCCTCCTATAGGACCCCCTTGCGTCCTCAAGTGCCGTTATGTGTTTCATAGCTTTCAGAACTCCATCAAGCCCTCTTTCATCATCTTCTGTTATCCAGTGTGTTCAATGTAATTTGAAGACCTGATGCTGAGTCCCCTTGTATTTTTTGTCACTTTCGGAGCACTAAGCACCCTTGTGCCGTCATGTCATTCGGAGCATTAGTAGGTCTCTTGTGTCTTCATATAATATTCCGACCCTGGTTGCCTTCGCCCCTTGTGCCTTCAAGTGTAGTTTTAATTGGCCCAGTCATGTTTTTTCATGGCTTTCAGGGTATCAGTAAGCAGGTAACCCTTTTGCCTTCTTTTGTTATACAGAACTCCCGCGGACTCCATTCTGTTGTCTATATCATTTGAAGTCATGCTGAGTCTTCTAGCATTTCTTCGTGGGTCATGGAGCTCCATCAGGCCCCCCTTGTGTCCTCATGTATCGTTTGGAGCCCTGATGAGACCCCTCATTCTTTGCGTAGCTTTCAGAAATCTAGTGAGCCCCCTTGTGTCTTCTTGCGTTGTTAGAGGCCCCAGTGGCCCCCCAAGAGCCCCCTTGCTTCCTGATTATCTTCTGAAGCCCTGCTGAGCCCCATAGCATTTTTCGTGGCTTACGGGGCTCCATCGAGCCCCCTTCTTTCCTCATGTATAGTTTGGAGCCCCGATTAGCCCCTCTATTCCTTCCGTTGCTCCAGAGTCCAGTGAGCCCCCTTGTGCCTTCTTGCCTTGTTGGAGGCCCCAGTGGCCCTCCAGGAGCCCCTTTGTTTCTTCAACGTCTTTTGAAGCCCTACTGAGCCCCATTGAATGTTTCCATGACTTACGGAGCTCCATCCGGCCCCTAGTACTAACGAAGCTCCATCCGGCCCCTAGTTTCCTCATGTATCGTTTGGAGCCCTGATGAGCCCCCTTATTCCTTCCGTAGATTTGAGAATATCAGTGAGCCCGCTTGTTGCCCTAGTTGCCCTCTAAGGTCCTTCTTGTTTCATCAACGTCTTTGAAGCCCTGCTGAGCCCCCTAGCATTTTTCCGTGGCTTACGGATTTTTCTCGGATTCCCTAGTGCCCTCGTGTATCGTTTGGAACCCTGATGAGTCCCCTTTTTTGTAGCCTTCACAATTCCAGTGAGCCTCCTTGTTCCTTTTTGCGCTGTTAGAGGTCCTAGTGATCCTTCGACCTCCGTGGGCCTCCATTCTTTCTTTAACGTCTTTTGAGACTCCGCTGAGCCCCTTACTTTTTTTTGTGTCTTTTGGAGCATTAGTGAGTTCCTTGTGCTTCCATGTGATATTCGAAGACTTATCGGCCTCCTTGTGTCCGAAAGAGTAGTTTGGAGCCCCAATTAGCCCCCTTATGTTTTTTCACAGTCAGCGATCTGAATTCAAGCAAACTTCACTGGTCCCTCTTGTTCCTTCAACGTGTTTTGAAGCCCTTTCGAGCCCCCTTACATTTCCTTTGACTTTCGGTGCATGAATAGGCACCTTGTGTTTTCATGTGACGTTCGGAGCTCTATCAAGTCCTCTTGTATCCTCAAGTGTGGTTAAGGGCCTTAATTAGCTCACTTATGTTTTGCCCTAACTCTCAGAGTACTACAATGAGCCCCTTCTTGGCTTGTTTTGTTATAGAGAGCTCCATTAGGCCCTCTTATGTCCTCGATATAGTTTGAAGCCCTGCTGAGCCCTTTTGCTTTTTTCCGTGTCTTCGGAGCTCTATCTTTTGTTCTCATGTGTAGTTTGGAGCCCTGATGAGCCCCTACGTGTTGATTGTCCGGCCACGCATCGAAAAGTGTCGTTCCTTTTGCGACGAATTGTCCGTGCGACAAATTGTCCGTGCGACGAATTGTCCTAGAACTATTGAACATAATATGGAAATTCCGAAGAACTGCAAAAAATTCCTGAGAACTTGGAGAAACTCCGAAACAGCTTGAGCAAACGAACTTGAGGTGATCCAGTCGCGAAAGTCTTTTTTTATACAAGTTAAAGAAGCTCATTTGGAAAATCTACTTTTTTCTGAAAATTGAAAGAAAAAGAAATGCGACGGGTCCAGGAACATTGGATAATCTGAAGGAATTCCGGGGAATTTCCAGAAACGCTTGCCAAACATAGGGGAGCTCTGGAGTAGCCCAGCAGAGGAACGGAGGAACGCAAAAAGGACTTCATTTCATTTATTTCATAGCGCCATCGAGAAACCATCGTCAGAGGAGCTTCAAGTTGAATGCAATATTTTATGGAAACTCCGGAGAACTCTAAAGAATCCCGAATTAAAAATACTCTGGAGAAGGTCAGAAATTGAAAGATTCATTCAGAAAAATTATTTTTTTTTGTACAAGTTGAAGAGCCTGAAGGTAAATTGGAATTTGAATTCTAGGCTTGACTCTAGGGAAACTTTGAGGAACTTCCACGATGAGCTCTGGCCAATTCAGTCATGAAAGCTATCTTTTTTTGTGAAAGTTCAAGGACACTAAATAATTCAGGAAATTTCAGTTTAGAATTCAAATTCAGACATAATACCCTGGACACACTAGAAAGCTTAATGATCATCAACGGATCGTCATTTACGAAACGTAATGACGTTTCCCTTGCTGTCACCAAGACAGCAAGGGAAGTTAAATGACGATCCATCGTTACTGATCATTAGGCTTTCTAGTGTGTCCAGGGCATAAGGCTTGGAATAATGGCTTTAAACAGTCATTAGCCCAGGCTTTTTAGTCGAAAAAACGGCAAAACATGAAACTAATTAAAACACGGTTAATCTCTTCAGTTTTGGGTTCACTAGACTTTGCTGTATAACATACAAAAAGTCCCCAACTTTCCCCCGTGTGCGTCATTGTTTTTTTGACAGGCAAAGATGAAGACACCTCATAATGCACTTTCCGCTTAAAAATGCTCCTAGTTCTCAACCACCCAATCGATTTCTTTTATCTTGGTCTTGAATGGAAGATAATGAATCAAAGTGAATGGTATGGGATGAATTTTGTCCAAAATTTGACACTAACAGACTTAATTTCTTGATAATGACACTTTTTTCGTGTTTTTTTTTCTTATGCTTCAGTTAACATCTTACTTTTGCATCGACCACTGAATATCACTTGGTATTATTATATGCAGTAGATTCCCTACAGTTTTAGCTTCAAAATGACGTATCTTTTAGCTCCATTGTGAATTGTCCAGCAATTCCAATAAGGATTCTATGAAGTTACGTCAAACGCATTATATGGGGAAAATCACTTCAACATTATTAACCTAGACTTTGATCTGTAATAATTGATCCTACGTTCAATATGCACAGCATCGTACTGACTAAATCTGGTCTGATAGTACTCGTATGAGTAGGTACTAGGTACAGTTGTACATTGTACAAACAACAAAGAAATTTTATTTCAATATTCGTCCGTCCGTTCGTCTGTGTGTCTGTCATTCCATGCAATATCGCGGCTCCTGAACCTCGGATTGACCTCGGGTTTTCGCTAGATAATAATAGCTAAGGTACTCTAGGTGTAAACAAACAACACGGTGGGCTACGCGGGAGCACCCACGTGTAGTTGGTCCCCGTCAAGACGCATCTTCCTCCAGCTCCGGAGACTATTTTGAAGATAGTGTCTTGCAACTGCAAGAAGAACTGCGTTTTTTTTATTCGTTTATTCAACGTCGGCCTATTTCCGCAACGAGGCCTAACACCGACGCCGGTGAATGCTTTCCTCCACTATACCGGAAATTTTGCCGAACCCCTGTGTGTTCCAACACAGGGTAGGGATTTTTAACGACCACCAACATCGCATGGGGTCGGCACCATCGTTCGTATTTTACGTGCTATGCGACACACGGCGCGTCTTGCATTTAGCAAGCATTCCAACTAAACCAAGGAGCTTGTTTTCGAGGCCGAAAATCCGTCCCCGGCGGAGATCGAACCCGCGACCTCTGGAGTGGTAGTCGAACGCGCTAACTAACCACACCACAAGCTCCTCAAAGAACTGCGGTCTAAAATGTAGATGCAGGCGATCTTCCTTGTCTTGTTCGCAGATGTGTAAGTTCTGTAGGGGCACAACATGTGAGAATCTACCCCACCTTGTTGAGTATGACCCTAAGGACGATCTGTTATTTTTATAAACTTATGTATTTAGTCCCTTTAGGTGCTTGATAACTTTGCTATTATTTTAGATGGGTATAGATACTATCGGTTGGTATTCGAGGTAACTATCGATTTATTGTTTGGAAATCAATAGACGAGTTTTTTTACGAAACTAATATTGGACAAAATGAGCTTAGAGTACGGATGGTGAGCTAGATGCGATTTTTTTTTTGACTACTAGTGAACTTGAAATTATAATAATAATAATTTGATATTTTTTGCAGAGAATGGCTATAAAAGTCTTCCTGTGCTGTGCTAGACTTCCAATACATTATTAATATGTAAATACAATGTTGAAGCTCTGATTTGAGAAGATTGTGAGCATTTTTGATTGAAAATAAATGATAATTTGCTCTTGAAAGTTGTGGATTTTTAATTTACGATACTTTCACGTTGAATACATCAATGTTCGCAATTTCAAATAGAATCGATAACTGCAACTATTTCACGCATTTACATCAGGCATTCGACATAATTATCATTTCTTGAATACTATAAAATCGAGTTGGTTTGATGTTCGGTGTAAGCCAGCTTGAAACTGAAAAATGTGGCTATACCCGCGAGAAAGTTGCTGTTGTTATATTATTACTATTTTAATGTAGAGTGTTCTTTTTTCGGAAGCTAGAGAATTGTTTTGGCTACAAGAAGAAACCTTGAAAAATAAAATCAAAGCCATATTACAGCTACAATACATTTTTTCTCAACTGCGCCGAGATATTTTTGAGTGACATTTAGGACTTCGACATTTTTTTCAATAAATTATTTTTCTTACCTTGTAACCACTTACGTCGCGTTTATGATGATAGTCTTACGCAGAAAAGTCCATATAATTCATCCAATCTTAAATCCAAATGATTAATGCATCAAACGCAAATATAACCTAAACTGAAAAACCGGCTTTATTTTAGTCCCAAAATCACGTTTTTCTGCCGAAAATTGCTCAAAAGATTTTTTAAACAGAATTTAATTGTCAAAATCGGATTTGCAAGGTCAGATTTAGTGGGAAACGATATCCAACATGCCAGTATTGTCTCAATAATAATGAAAACCAAATTTCTTGCATAGGTCACCAATTGCCCCCCTTCCGAGCTCCCCTCACGGGGACCCTAGACATCTAGTTTGTCAATAAGTTCCACTTATAACCCAATGTATTCAAATATAATAAATTTGAAGCCACTGGCTAGATTACTTTTGTCCTAGATTTTTTTTAATGAAAATTTTGACCCCCTCCTCCCTCAAAAATTATGACGCACACGGAGGAAAATTGGGGACTTCTAATATGTTGTTAAGTAAGGTTAAGTGGGTACGATACCGTGAAGATTGCACGTGGATTAATTTGTTTCATGTTAAATGCTAAAAAGCCTGAGCTACATACTTTTGACTGTGAGATTGGTAATTGCAATTCTCTATTTTGAAAAATCGAATTCAAAGCTCAGAATGTCGACTTTCGAATTCGAAGTTTTCACTATTTAGGGGCAAAGTTTCGACTTTTGAACTGAGAATCCTGACCTCGAACTCAGGAGGTTGACCTTGGAGTCAGAATTTTCACTTTCAGTCTCAGAATTTTGAACTCACCTCGGAAAATCGAACATTTAGATCAAAGTTTCCATTTCAAACTTGAAATTCCGTTATTAGACTAGACACGAGGTCTTGAGTTTCATGTTCAGATGATCAAGTGGAAACTCGAAAGTATGTACCTTGAAACATGGTATTTCGTTCAAACATCCGTAATAAATGAGCTGAGAATCTCGACTTTCAAACTTTAATCCAAGAATTTTCTGTCGAAAGTCAGAATCAATCGAGATTCTGACTTTGAACTCTGAATTCTAACAACTTTCAAACTAGACTTTACAATTTTAAGCCTAGAATTTGGAATCAAGAGTTTCAGAATTTCACCTGATCCCAAAATTTTGTTTTTTTTGCAAAAAAAAAAATTAAAAAATCCTCAAAATTGTATTGTTTTCCGTAGATCCTGGTAAGTTAACCGCGGAAATCTGTAAAAATTCTTTGTCGATGTTGATTCAATACTCGTCAATTAGATTGATTGAACTGATTACTTCAGTCAAACACGAAAAAATTGTTCAACTCTCTTTTTTACTGGATCATAATACTTTTCCTTCCATGGTGGCCGAGATCGGAAAACTGAAAGGAAAAAGTGAACAAATAAAAAGCCCGAAGCGTGTACACATATGGACGTGCCCTTGTGCCTCAATTAATTATGCGAGTTTATGCCCGGCCAGACGACTACCGTGCCTCTTTCTTCTCTCCTTTTACACTCCACAACCGTGAGACGCGCTCACGCTGATAGTATTTCTAATAAAACACGTCGTGAGAGTCGTAAAACTGACCGCTTCCAGCTTTTTCCACTCTCCTTCGCATATGAAGCATGTGTATTATCTGCCGCGAGTCGTTTTTCCAATCCTTTCCGCATCAATCAGAGATGCTCGCTTGACGTTTGCGTATTTTACGGAAATTATTGATCTTTAGCCTTGACCTGCTAATCGATTCGAAACACAATATGAGTAGGAGGATAAAATTGGATGGTTTCAGCGCATCTTGGTGGACAATAACCAGCGCCTAAACTAACCATTCCACCGATTCACCTAGCTCAGAAGAATTAGGCATTCCCAGCTTCCCTGAGATCTTCCTCTGCCCCTTCTGTTCTGTGTTTTGGCTTCCCATACCCATACTCTTCTCACTAGTCTCTCTGCTTTCATTCTCTGCATATGTTCTCACCATCCAAGCTGTCTCTCTTCTATATATTCTGCCACCGGTTCAATATTCAACTCGTTTCTTATATCCACATTTCTTAGTCTGTCTAGTCTTGTCGTTCCTTCCACTGCCCTCAGATAATTCATCTCTACTGCCTGTACTTTGCTTTTCATTGCTGCACTCGACGTCCATGTTTCGCTTCCGTAGATCAGTACTGGTCTGTGAATGGTCTTGTGAACTGTCATTTTTGTTTTGTTGAAGATTTCTTTTTTCCGTATAAAGTTTCGGTCTATTGCGTGGTATACTTTTACGGTTTTCTCTATTCTCTCATTTATGTCCTCATCTTGCTTCCCATCACTCTGTACAATTACGCTCAAATACTTGAACTCCGTCACCTGCTCAATCACTTTTTCATTAACCTTGACGTTCAATCCCATCACTTCAGTTTTTTTCGTGTTCATTCTCATTCCGTACTGTCCTAGCGTTTCATTCCATACATTCAAAATATGTATGGACTGCAGGCTCATCTTGTTACCCGCTAGAATGACTATATCGTCTGCGAAGGCACATTCTGCAATTTTCACCTTCTGTAGGTTTTTATATTCTACGTTCAGCTTCCTAATTTTTTGGCTGGCACTCTTCCATAATTTCGTCAATAAGGACTGTAAATAGTACTGGGCTCAGTACGCCTCCCTGTCTTGAACCTTCTTCAGTTTTAAACGTCTTCGATTTCATGTTTCTGGTAGCTACATAGTTCAGATTTTCTTGGCACAAGCTCTGTAGTGAGTGAAACAATTTTCTGTCTACACCTCTTCTCCCTGGTATACTCCATATATCCTTTCTGCGTACACGATCGAACGCCTTCTCCAAGTCAATGAAAGCAAAGTAGGCTTCGGTTTCACTCAAGCATGATCTTCACAGCCGTACTTAACAGTGTTATTCCTCGATAGTTCTTGCAATTTCTTGCGTCTCCTTTTCCATGGATTGGTGTGATAACTCCCATCAGCCAATCTTCTGGTACTTTTCCTGTTTTCCAAGCTTTGTTGCAGATCTCCCAGAACAATTTTGTTCCTTCAGGTCCCATGTATCGGTTCATTTCAGTTGTCAGTCGATCGTGAACTGGAGCTTCCCCGTTCGTTGCTTGTTTGATCGCGTCCATCACTTCCTCTACAGTTATATCTTGGTCTTCATTCTCTCTTCCTTCCAAATCTCTGTCTGGCATATTTACTTCTACTTGCTTATTGGTCTCGTGGATTGTTTGTTCTCCAATAAGATTCAATAATTCCTGGGAATATTCCTTCTATCGCTCCATGCTTGTCCGTTCTTCTGTGAGTCTTTTGTTGTCTTTATTCTTGATTGTCATACTTCGTGTTTTTCTTCCGTTTCTGATGTTTCTCAATGTTTTATAGAAAAGTTTCTGGTTAGCCTTACTGTTTGTCTTCATTTTTCTTTTTCCATTATTATCATCTGTTTCACTTTCTTTCTTTGTTCATTATACAAGTTGTACTTGTTCTCTGTTTTGACTTGTAGGTACGCCTTCCACTTTTCTTTCTTCGTTCTTATCTGACCTTTGATTTCTTCGTTCCACTATGCAGTTTGCTTTTTTCCTTTCTAGATCTTTAAAACACCACACGTTCCTTTTGCCGCTCTTGTAATGATGTCTTTAAAGGTGTTCCACATTTGCTCCACGTTCATTTCGTCTGTTTCGAATCTTCTGTTTTGAATCTTCTTTCTCGGACTCTTTTCTCAATGGTTTCTGCATATTTTTCGGCTGTTTCTTCTTCTCTTAGTTTGTAGGACTTGATGGTTTCATACTCTTTTGTGGTTTCTTCATTCTGTGTTTGTTTCAGTCTGCTCTTGCCTCTCAATTCTGCAACCAGCATGTAATGATCGCTTCCGATATGTATTGGATTAGATGACACAGGTACTTCCTGAAACTAGATAGGCTTAGCAACAAATAATTTTGTGCAAACATCATAACTGTATTACAGCAATTTAGTTACCCATCCTAATTGTTATCGGTACAACCTCCGTATATTTTTTCAAGTGTATTCCTTTCTTCCTCCTCTCAATTTCTTGGCGCTTTGGGATACATTCTGTGATGCCTGGTACTTCCACGAGCCCCAGCGTTTCGAGAAAACCATGAATTTCTCATTTTTTCCCCAAAAAAAAAGATTCAACCACTCCAAACTCTAACCCAACGTTCACGTTCATTGAGCCCTCTACATCTCTAGCCATGCTTTCTCCATTGCTTTTGACAAGCCTAGATGTTTGAATTGACAATAGTTTTCATTTTCTACTTCACTGTAGTTGTAATATTTGCTGTGATATAAGCACATGTGAACCAGATGGGATCGGCTCCGATAGTATCTTCATCTTCTGTTGACCAAATCGTACACCTGACTTGACAATCTTGAATTTTCAGTTGATGGCTTCATCGCGGCAAGACACGTTGCTTAAAAAATCCTGGAATTTCTTCTTGTAAGCAGGATTTGAGGTAACATTGTGGTCAATTTAGAAATTCCTTGGTCGCTGGATTTTCCCATTCCATGATCGCCACAGGTCACAGTTTTTGCCACAGCCATACTTTCTGAAATCAGAAGGGCGCTAAGTAATGGATAATTTGTAAAATCATCTCACATTTATTCTGTATTCTAACAATTCAGTCAGCTTTTTACCTTATCGGCAGGATAATAAACTGGCATATTTTCTCCTTCCCAGATGTCTTTGAGTCGCATTTCTTGGTACTTTGAGATACTTCCTGAGATGCTCTTCTCTTCCAGGAATCTAGTTTTCCGAAAAAGCCAGGGATTTCTTTTTTTTTTTCGACGAAAATGATTCAAGCACTCCACCAAACTTTCTTGTTTATTGAGCTATTTGGGGCAGCACATCTCCAACTATCAGTATTGATCGAAGCGCCAGAGTTTCGTGAACAATTATCACGCACAAACTTGCTTCCTCCTGTATCCAAAATCTCAAAAAAGTACTTTTTTTCCAATCATAACAACGCGGGTTGTTCCCGAACACTTTTTTGAGGTTATAAATTCAACCAGGTTGGCAACACTGACGAGCTCGTGACGTCATGTGGAAATGCCTTATTTCAAATGGAGACGTAAAAATATCGCGGTTTCGATTCAAAAAGCACTTGGTGCAAGGACTGAGGTTACCAAGCATGAAGAAACTGTATTTCAATTTTCAATCGGAGTTAGAACCAAGGAAACTGGGAATGACAGTATTTTTGCCAGTAGAAATTTGCACTTCACTCGCTAGTTTGCACCTAGACTTGCTTCATGATGAATCGAAAGACGGCCACACTGTTTATAAACGAAAGCTATGCCTACCTGACCTGACCTACCTCATAAAGTACGCGTATCCGCTATACTCAGAAGTCCAAAGGACAAATAAGTTCTCACAACTTCATTATCGCAGGGATGGCGGTAGCTCGGCGTGGCATGGCCGTATAATATATAAAATTTATATAATAAACATAAAGCGCGCAAGTATAACGTAACACCGTCAACAGGCGATAAACTAAATCAAATCGTGCCACTCCATCTCCGCACGGTCGGTCGGGCCCGGTCGGCTCTTGCTTGACTTGTCATAGTTGCACGTAAAGATCTAAAGTCACCAGCAACGGCGGGCAAAGAGTCGCCTCTTTCTCTTATATGGTATATTCTACGTAGTGGTATATTTATTTTACAAATTTATGGGGGGAGATTTCGATCTCGGGTTCTGCAATTATACCCGGTGATGTATAGGCCGGTCCGTGACGCGGCCAGAAATGCTACCTGAATATGTTATTATTATCATCGTCATCATTACTATTATTATTATTATTGCTGGTGCTGCTGCTGCTGCTGGTCGCTTGGAAATAATATATCTTTTACCTCTTATTCTTGTAAAAACTCACGATCATGAGAAAAGACAAAAGATGATGATGCGTGATCAAGACATCTGGGATGGTGGGATATGCTGGCTGCGCGCGGGACCGTGCTCTCTCTGCGAAGCAATTGAGATGTCAACAGCACGATTCTCGAAATCTTGATAGCGAAGAATTTTGATGTTTTGAATTTACGAGCTTTGGCCTATAGCAGGGCTTTTGGCCTCTGGCTTTTTTTTGTGAACAAAGTTGCTATCGTATTTATTTTGTTTTATGTGAAGTTTACTTAGAATAGGTGATTTAACTCAAATACAATTCCTATTTCAAATTCTTTTGACATATCTGGTCATCGGGCCTGCACTTCTGCTTCGCCATCAACCCTTGCCATTCGTTCCAGCTCTTTTACGTTCTCTCTCAACAATTCTGTCATACCCAATTCTGTCCTCCTTCAGCGATTCCTGACATGATCTACTTAAACTTAAGTGCTTCATCTTCTTTTCCTCCCTTCCTCACACCCTGAATACTCTGCCCTTGGCGCTCTTCCAGTAGCTGCTGATCAACTAGTTCTCTGGCATTCTTCGTTCGTTTCTGAGATCTTGTTCGCTTATTCCATTACTATATGCTGGGTTTTCGGTTCAATTTATTGTCCGTTTCGTTCAGCTTCTCTTAGCAAATTCATAACCTATCTTTCCCACTCCAATTTGATAATTAAGCTCATGCTCCCATGTGATCATCGATCATTTTCAACTGTCCCTATACTTTTTTCTTGCTCCTCATTTTTTTGCCTTTAGAAAACGGTCAATCCAATCGCAATTGAAATTTCAATAAGTATGGCAAAGATAATTATTCTCTACCAGCAAGGATTTATGAAATCATAACGCCTTCGAGCACAAAAATTATGAATTAAAACTACTGACAACCAACTTCAAGTTCAGTTCAGCTTAATTATCAAAAAAGTTAAGAAGTTGACTGCTCGAATAAGCTCAGTTAAGGTCAACTTTCTAGTTCAGGTCAGCTTAGTTTAGCTAAACCTGGTTCATCTGAGCTAAGTCGAAAGATTTCCAACTTGTCAGGTCAACTACTCAGCTCTACTACTACTACTACTTAGCTCAAGTTCTTCAGTTCAGGTCAGCTCAATACAGCTGATTTCTTATCTCACTTATTTCACGAAAACGAAAAAACAGATGCAAAGGATAAGTTTTGGGGGGAACTGAACTTGGCCACCGAAAGGAGTGAGGGAAGAACATATGTAAGCGAATACTTCAATGGAAGAGTAGGAAAGAGCAGAACTAACACAGAAGTGATGGGAAAATATGGAGAAGACAGAAGAACCGGCAATGGAAATAAATTGATAGAACACTGTACACTGAACAACCTTATTGTGACTAACACCTTCTACAAACATAAAGACATACATAAATTGACGAGACAAGGAAAAGAACCAAATGACTGATCAGTAATTGATTATATTTTGGTCGAGAGAACAAACAGAAGAGAAATCAGAGACGTAAGAGTGAAACGACTACCAAATATAGGAAGCGATCATTACAATCATGTTGGTTGCAGAATTGAGAGGCAAGAGCAGACTGAAACAAACACAGAATGAAGAAACCACAAAAGAGTATGAAACCATCAAGTCCTACAAGCTAAGGGAAAAAGAAACAGCCGAAAAATATGCAGAAACCATTGAGAAAAGAGTCCGAGAAAGAAGATTCAAAACAGAAGATTCGAAACAGACGAAATGAACGTGGAGCAAATGTGGAACACCTTTGAAGACATCATTACAAGAGCGGCAAAAGGAACGTGTGGTGTTTTAAAGATCTAGAAAGGAAAAAAGCAAACTGCATAGTGGAACGAAGAAATCAAAGGTCAGATAAGAACGAAGAAAGAAAAGTGGAAGGCGTACCTACAAGTCAAAACAGAGAACAAGTACAACTTGTATAATGAACAAAGAAAGAAAGTGAAACAGATGATAACAATGGAAAAAGAAAAATGAAGACAGACAGTAAGGCTAACCAGAAACTTTTCTATGAAACATTGAGAAACATCAGAAACGGAAGAAAAACACGAAGTATGACAATCAAGAATAAAGACAACAAAAGACTCACAGAAGAACGGACAAGCATGGAGCGATAGAAGGAATATTTCCAGGAATTATTGAATCTTATTGAAGAACAAACAATCCACGAGACCAATAAGCAAGTAGAAGTAAATATGCCAGACAGAGATTTGGAAGGAAGAGAGAATGAAGACCAAGATATAACTGTAGAGGAAGTGATGGACGCGATCAAACAAGCAACGAACGGGGAAGCTCCAGGTCACGATCGACTGACAACTGAAATGAACCGATACATGGGACCTGAAGGAACAAAATTGTTCTGGGAGATCTGCAACAAAGCTTGGAAAACAGGAAGAGTACCAGAAGATTGGCTGATGGGAGTCATCACACCAATCCATGGAAAAGGAGACGCAAGAAATTGCAAGAACTATCGAGGAATAACACTGTTAAGTACGGCTGTGAAGATCATGCTTGAGTGAAACCGAAGCCTACTTTGCTTTCATTGACTTGGAGAAGGCGTTCGATCGTGTACGCAGAAAGGATATATGGAGTATACTAGGGAGAAGAGGTGTAGACAGAAAATTGTTTCACTCACTACAGAGTTTGTGCCAAGAAAATCTGAACTATGTAGCTACCAGAAACATGAAATCGAAGACGTTTAAAACTGAAGAAGGTTCAAGACAGGGAGGCGTACTGAGCCCAGTACTATTTACAGTCCTTATTGACGAAATTATGGAAGAGTGCCAGCCAAAAAATAAGGAAGCTGAACGTAGAATATAAAAACCTACAGAAGGTGAAAATTGCAGAATGTGCCTTCGCAGACGATATAGTCATTCTAGCGGGTAACAAGATGAGCCTGCAGTCCATACATATTTTGAATGTATGGAATGAAACGCTAGGACAGTACGGAATGAGAATGAACACGAAAAAAACTAAAGTGATGGGATTGAACGTCAAGGTTAATGAAAAAGTGATTGAGCAGGTGACGGAGTTCAAGTATTTGAGCGTAATTATACAGAGTGATGGGAAGCAAGATAAGGACGTAAATGAGAGAATAGAGAAAACCGTAAAAGTATACCACGCAATAGACCGAAACTTCATACGGAAAAAAGAAATCTTCAACAAAACAAAAATGACAGTTCACAAGACCATTCACAGACCAGTACTGATCTACGGAAGCGAAACATGGACGTTGAGTGCAGCATTGAAAAGCAAAGTACAGGCAGTAGAGATGAATTATCTGAGGGCAGTGGAAGGAACGACAAGACTAGACAGACTAAGAAATGTGAATATGAGAAACGAGTTAAATATTGAACCGGTGGCAGAATATATAGAAGAGAGACAGCTTGGATGGTGAGAACATATGCAGAGAATGAAAGCAGAGAGACCAGTGAGAAGAGTATGGGACTATGGGAAGCCAAAACACAGAACAGAGGGGGCAGAGGAAGATCTCAGGGAAGCTGGGATAGTGTGGTAAAGAAGGCAGTAACAAGAAGAGACAGTACAATGCAAGAAGCAAAAAAAAGCGACAAATAGAGAAGAGTGGGAGAATTTGTTAAGTTTAATAAGTTAGAAGAATAGTTAGAGTTAGTTAGAATAGAATAGAGTAGACTTTGATTTTGTAAATATGAATTATCCAAAATGTAATTATTACCCCTACACCGCAAGCCGCAAGGTAAGAGAGAAGCCGATTATATATAAATATATATACTTATTTCACCTTCACTCTTTCACTGTTGTAAGACTTCTACGGAGAGCCCGGAAAACAGTTCGAAATTTAGTCCATAAGAAAAAAGCAGAGAGTTGGTGTAAGCTTTGTGAAGAGCTCGAAGCTAACCCTTGAGGGGTTGCATATCGTCGGATCACGGTTGAGACAATGAATGCGAATCCGCCGGTGCAATTGACCAGATTTGAAATGAAAAACATGCTAGCCGAGCTCTTTCCAGGACATCAAACGAAGGAAAACTTCATAGAAGAAAATTGAGACGAGATTATCCTGGTCTCAATTTCGTCTGGAGAAGCTCAAGATTAAAATCATGTACCTTATGACGTAAGTTTTGAGGCATCAGCTCCCTGTCCAAGAGCCAAGAGCTCCAAGACAACCTGACATTATCAGCTAGTGCAGATAGCGCAAGACAAGTGATCTGGAAAACATAGTTGATGACTCCCTTAACATAACTGATGAATGGATGAAACCCAGGGGCCTGCTCCTCGTTCTCGACAGAATCGAGGCAATTGTCGTGGCTGGCTATATAAAATCGGCAACATAATCTTCAAGCTCGTCGGCACAGACCTGGTGCCTGAGGACGAGATCGGGTAGGTACCTTGAGATCACAATTGATGCACACTTGACCTCCACGAGTCATGTCACAGCACATCTGCAAGTAACAAAGTTCAGAAAACGTTGAGAACCCTGCAGGTGGTTATGTCGAATGTTGGAGGCCCAGGTTCATTTAAGAAAAGGATATTTGCTGGAGTGGCGTCTTCAACGATCCTCTACGGGGCGGAGGTTTGGGTGGGCGCCCTGGACATCAAGAGGAATTTGCGGAGGCTCCTTCAGATACAGCGTAGACTGGCACTACAGGTTACATGCGCCTGTGTCACGGTATGTTTGGATGCAGAACTGGTGCTGGCAGGCATAATTCTGGTAGACGTCACAGCAGAGGAAGAATATCTCACGGAAAACAATTACTAGAATGGAGGCGAGAAGCAGCTCAATATAGCGAGATGACAAGAAAAATGGCGAGATGGTATCAGTGAAAAATGGACCAAAAGGCTGTTGAGGGACCTCAACGTATGGATGTTGGGAAAATTCGCAAATTTGAATCATTGGGTAACGCGAATGATGACCGATCACGGAGCATTTAACAAATATAGATTGTAGATTAGAGGTGGTCGTTTGGTCTAGGAGGATCCTTTCTGCACTGCGACCTATAAGATCTTTTGTGCGTGACCATGCTTCTATTCAATGTCCCAGGAAATCCACCTCCTCACCGAATCGGATGATTTCCTTGGGAGACTTACCTTTGATGTCTGCGGGTGTCAGTTTCACACCTCCCAGCAGCGTAAGTCTTTTCTGTGCCAGTGCTTCGCACTCGCAGAGTGAGTGCACGGTGGTTTCATCTACCGATGCACAAAGCCTGCAATAGGTGAGTTTTCCTTACCCATTTTTTGCGGGTGGTATCTCACTTCGCAATGTCCAGTGAGTAGACCCGTGAGTAGTCTCATTTCGTTCTTAGAGAGCGACGGGATGAGCTGCGTCTTTGTTTTGGAGAACGCGATAAGCTGTTTGGCTTGTCGTTGGCCTGGAATGCTCTTCCAGTAGGGCTCTATCTGCCTATTCTCCCATTTATCGACTTCTTCCCTTATTAGGGATGACGACATCCCACATGTGGGCTCCGGTCCAATAAATGTTGTTTGAGCTCCTTTTTTCGCGAGAGCATCCGCGTCTTCATTTCCCTCGATACCTTGATGGGCAGGTACCCACATTAAAGTAAGTTTGTTGCTCTCAGCCAGCTGTATGAGTGATTTGTTGCAGTTCCAGGTGGTTTCTGACTCACAGTCATAGGCCTCCAAGTGCCTCAAAGCTGCCTGGCTGTCTGTGGCAATGCAAATTCTTGCTCCTTTGTACTGTCTGGATGTCGAGAAATTGGAGCCGCGTAAAGTCTGCCAACACGTCGAAAAAGCCACATACGACGGCCTCCCATCAATACCACTGGAATCGAAACGAATGCACCGCACGACGACGACTTGTAGGTACCGTAATTTTATTGCTCCCCGCTAATAATCGTAAGATTGGCTCTCTGGGATTTTTAAGACTTTGGACATGCACACGGAACGACATGTTTAAGCCAAACATTAAACATTGCACTTTGTGGCATCAACAACAGGTATATATCGGTCGAAGAACTTGTTTATGCTTATTTACAGTATCTTTCCGAACAGGTATAGGTAAGGTATTATACACCATCGGGCGACTCTGCAACAACGGCAAGCGATGGGAATTAGCGATCGGAATTTATCGCGAACGTTAAACTGCCCGCCTGAATAAAACAGCGATTGCAATATTAATTTTCAACGGCGGCAGCGCGACATTGCCGTGCGTTTGTGCCAATAAAATCGAAGAAGAGCAAATAAGCGTCCGAGGTGTCGGGCGTCGTAAAGCTGTTGCGAACAATCGCATCACACGGAAATGCTCGCATTCTCTGTGCTTTTCTCAAGAATGTCTTTTCAAGAATGCCTACAATCTACATGCCCATTACCCACATTATTATAATTTCGAAGTATGGTTCAAGGTGCGGCGACAAAATATCCCAGCCAAAAATATTCCCGCCACATAATATCCCATCAGGCCAAAAATATCCTCGCGAATAATGGGGGTGAGGGGGCTGAAGATAGAAATCCGCCAATGTATGTTTCAGATGTCCCTCTCAATTTGAAAATCGACCTGTTCGAGCTTTTTAAAAAAAAAAATGAGGTGAAATGCCCGAAAACCCTTCTGTTCTGTTTTCGTTGGTGGGCCACCCTGTACACCATCTTGCAAAGTTCGGCCTAATGACGAAGATACAGCCCTCCAAAGTTCACTTTTTTCGGATATCAAAAATTTGTAACTCGGGAACGTTCCGACAAATTTAGCTTCAATTCTGCAAAAGCTGGTTTGTCATAATTATCCATCAGCCTGCTAAATTTGGAAAGAATCCAACCAGTGGTGTAGGAGTTATGAGAGTCAATAATTTAGAAGCATCCGAAGAAAAGTTTACTTAAGATAACCCCTCATAACTTCTACGCCACTGATAAGATTCTTCCCAAAGGACCCCGCACGATTCTTATGGAAAATGAGTCTTGGTCAAATTCTCTAATTTTTTTATATGTTGTAGCCCAATCCGACACGAGTCAAAAACCATCGTCCGTTACCCAAAAAAATTGACAGTTTTTTGTCTATAAGGGGTTGAAGATGGGTTATTTCAAGGTAAAAAAAAATGTTCCCACGTAAGTGAGAACATTTCAACCTCCTTTCTAACACATATGGCTCATGACAATTACCTTCTTCTTTTGTGCAAAAATCAACCCCATCCCTCACCCCCAACCCCTACTTGTGAGTATCAAATTCGAAATTACGTTTGAAAATCATGCAGATGGTTCTATTTTGTCGAATTATGGATTTTGTCACAAATTATTTTTCCAACCCCCAAATAGGGGGTGGGGTTGGAAAAAAAATCATCGGTCAATTGGGCTGAATTTCTGATATTGTGCTTTACCAGTTACGCTAAACGAGATTACCAAGGGAAAACTCATTCGTATGACCAGTTTCCACCCCACAGAGGGTTGAAGTTGACTATAATGAAGCATAAAACATTCTTCCATGTCATAAACCAAATGAATGGAAATTGTGGACTTTCATATTATCTTGTTTCGTAAAAATGTATATTCTTCAGAAATACTCTCAACCCCGTCCTTCATCCCCTATCCCTGTTTCTGAACATCATATTCGAAATGCCTGAATCTTGAAAATGAAAATAATTTTTATTTCATTCTTCACATGGTCGCGGTAGCTGGAATAAGAGTGTGACATTATTTTGCCTTGATTGAGCAGCTTTTGCTTCAAATGACATTAAATTCTTCAATCTAAACTATAAATTGAGGTATATCCGTACAAAAGAAAAAAGTTAGAAATTATGTAATTACATGTGAACATAATTAACCTGCTGTGAAGTTGAAACTAGATAGGAACACCAATATTTTAAATAATAATCCAGTCAAAAATTAAAAAAAATAAAATATCCCACCCTGCTTATGTTAACACTCTAACGTAAGCATAGTGAAAGTGAATTTTGAGAGGGGATTCACAATCAGATGCAGAGAATCCGACCATAGACCTTCTCCTACATTTACAAGATTTATTTCGAATATGATGTTCAAAAACAAGGATAGGGGATGAGAGACGGGGTTGAAATTATTTTTGAAGAATAGACCTTTTCACAAAACAAGACGATATGGAAGTCCACTATTTTCATTCATTTGGTTTATGACATGGAAGAATGTTTTATGCTTTATTATGGTCAACTTCAACCCTCTATGGGGTGGAAACTGGTCATACGAATGAGTTTTCCTTTGGTCATCTTGTTCAGCGTAACTGATAAAGCACAATATCAGAAATTCAGCCGAATTGACCGATGGTTTTTTTTCAATCCCATTCCCTATTTGGGGGTTGGAAAAACAATTTGTGCCAAAATTCATAATTCGACAAAATAGAACCATCTGCATGACTTTCAAACGTAATTTCGAATTTGATACTCACAAGTAGGGGTTGGGGGTGAGGGAGGGGGTTGATTTTTTCACATCAGAAAAAGGGAATTGTCATGAGCCATATATGTTATAAAGGACGTTGAAATGTTCTCACTTACGTTGGAACATATTTCTTTACCTTGAAATAACCCATCTTCAACCCCTTATAGAAAAAAAACTGTCAATTTTTTTAGGTAACGGACGATGGATTTTGGCTTGTGTCAAATTGGGCTACAAAATAGTAAAAAATTAGGGAATTTGACCGAGACCCATTTTCCATAGGAATCGTGCGGGGTCCTTCAGCAGGTTGATAGAGAATTATGACAAACCAGCTTACGCTAAATTAAAGCTAAATTTGTCGAAACGTTCTTGAGTTACAAATTTTTTGAATTCGAAGAAAGCGAATTTTGGAGGGCTGTATATTCGTCATTAGGCCGAACTTTGCAAAATGGTATATAGGTTTTCGTCATATTTTGACGAGATCTACACACAGTTGAATTTTTTGCTATCATCCCTAAAACACCAAGTAGAATATTGTCGGAAATGACAATTTGAACTTGGGATTCACCCGGTATGTCTCGGTGTGACCGACTTACGGCGCACCCGATACAGTAAATATAAGTACGTTGTACCTCTCGCATCGCAATGATCCGGGAACGCAAAGTTGCAATTTTTGCGAAGATTAGCAGATTCACCACATCCGGCACAATCTACACCGTCCACCGACCTCCATGGAAAAATCCAAAGGAGGGGTGAAGAATGAACCGAGGTGATAAAACCTTTGGAGACAAAGAGGAAGGCTCTTTTTTGGTCGGGGCTGATCGCGTGGTGGTTGTGCGAAAACTGCGGTTCGTTGCGATGTACGGGGTCGACGTGATGTTATTTACTGTATCGGGTGCGCCGTAAGTCGGTTACACCGAGACATACCGGGTGAATCCCAAGTTCAAATTGTTATTTCCGACAATATATATTTAGATATAAATATATCTAAAGTTTCAGACCCACTTTGATGTATCGTCCTCGTTCTGTCTTCAATATAATTTAAAGTCCTGCTGACTCCCCTTGCATTTCTCATGATTTTCGAAGCAGCAAGCAGCGGTGTGCCATCATGTCATGTTGGGAGCCCTATCGGGTAAGCGCTTTTTCTCTTTCTTTCACTCAGGTTGAATGAGTGAGTTTTGTTGTGAAAGGAAAAATTCCTATGAGAATCACTCTTATTTCAATGGAAAAAATTCAAAGCAAAGTTTGTCAGCACAAACTTCCATTTTCAACCGGATATAATCTAGTCACTATTCGACTGAATCTATTCAAATTCATTTTTCGGTTGTCACTGTAGGGCAGGGCAAGAGTTCGACGGGAAGATTTAGTTGAAGAAAAATTGATACGTCGAAATCTTGACATTCAAATTGTCTAAAGTGATCTACCTATAATTGAAAATATCGCTTTTTATAAATTTCACTCATATTTATTTTCAAAATCGTCTTACCAAGGACATTTTAATCGATATTCTGTTTCAACTAACTGACACCTGCTTCATTGTTCCATTCCAATTCACAAATATCAACATAATAAAATTTCTTGCTACTACTTTGATCATTCCAACACATTTTTCGATCAAAAACGGCTCGCCAAGACTTAGGACTTAGATATCAACGGTATCATCAAAAATATAATACAAGTTGATTCTAATCGATGCCACCTGTCGATCAACTGCCTGGGTATGGAAAGTATACAATTTATCTCACTAAATGTTGATTGGAAGTTTTTCTTTCTTCAATTTTACTTTCCCGACCCGTCCCCCCACTCGGAAGGGAAAGTTATGTGATGATGCGGAAAACCGTTCTGACACGATAGCTGCCAAACCGTTAACCCGGCAGACTTGACATTTGGTATGGGTATACAGACAAGGTCTTGCTGTCAAATAGGTGCGGCGACAAAATATCCCAACCACAAATATCCTGGCAATAATATCCCAGCCAAAAATATCCCTGCGATATGATATCCCAGCCCAAAAATATCCCAGCCAAAAATATTCCCGCGACAAAATATCCCAGGTCAACAATATCCTAGCCAAAAATATCACCGTCAATAATATCCCCTCCAATAATGTCCCAAGCAAAAAAATAGAGAATTTCAGACTCACCCGATAACGAGTCTATTGTCCTCCAAAGTATCGTCTTCATTCTGTCTTCAATATAATTCAAAGTCCTGCTGAGTCCCCTTGCATTTTTCATGATCTTTGATGATTTTTCACAGCAGAAAGCAGTGGTGTGCCATTATGTAATGTTGAGAGCCCTGTTGGGCCCCCATTGTGTCTTCAAGTGTGGTTGGAACCCTGTTGTGTCCCATTATGTTTTTTCATGGCTTTCGGAATAGATACCGGTGAGTCCAATTTTGATTTGTTTTGTTACACAGAGCTTCATTTGCCCCTTTCGTGTTTTCAATACCGTTCGAAGCTCTGTTGAGCCCCTTTGCACTTTTCCGAGGCTTTCCGAGCACTAGTAAGCCCTTTGTGCCTTTATGTGATATTCGTGCCCAAATTGGGTTCTCTTTGTATTTTCAAGTATAATTTGGAGCCCCGATGAGCCCCATCATGTTTTTTGATGACTATAAAATTCCAGTAACCCCCCTTTGCCTTCTTCTATTATATAGCTTCATTCGGCCTCTTCGAGGGCCTCCTTTATAGTTCTGTTTTTCTATGGCTTTCGGAGCTACATCGGGCCCCTTGTGTCTGAAGTGTAGTTCGGAACCCTAGTCAGCCCCCTTATGTTTTTTCATGGCTATCAGAATTCCAGTAAGCCCCCAGACTTGGAAACCTTAGTGTGATTCCCTTGTGCCTTCATGAGACATACAGAGCCCTATTGGGCCCCCATGTGTACGCAAGTGTAGTTTGGAGCTCTTATTAGCCCCCTTGTGCTTTTTAAAGACTCTCAGATTTCCAGTATGCTCCTTTTTGATTCCTTCTTGTGTTACACATGGTTTCATTTGGCCCCCTTGTTTCTTCAACGTTTTTTGAAGCCTGCTGAGCCCCCTTGCATCTTTCTGAGATTTCCGGAGCATGAGTAAGCACCGATGTAAGCACCGATGTAAGCACCTTGTCTCCTCGCTTGTCCCTTGATATGATACTCGGAGCCCTATCAGGCCCCCTTGTATCCTCAAGTATAGTATGGAGTTCTAATTAGCTCACTTAGCCTTCTATTGGCTCTCAGAGTACCAGCAAGCCCCCTTTTTGCCTTCATGTTATGTCAAGCTATGAAAGATCACTGGGCCCTCTTGTGTCTTCGATATTGTTTGAAGCCCTGCTGAGCACACGCATAAAGGACACAAGAGACAGTCTCCACTGAAGTTTCGGAAGTAATATGATGACACAAAGAAGCTCATCAGAGTGAATTGAATATCCAGAGTAATCCAGAAGGGAGACGTATTTTTCCAGGGACGTTTCTTCCGGGGGAATTTTTTTCCCAAGGACGTCTTTTCCTTGGGGCGTTTTTTTCCCGGGGACGGAATTTCCACGCCGTTTTTTCCTAGAGCCGGTGTCTAAAAGCTGTTATCTCTCTTTACGATATTTTCGGATTGGGAAATTTTGTCACGGGGATATTTTTGGGTGGGGTCTTTTTGGCATGAGATATTTTGTCGCGGGGATATTTTTGGTTGGGATATTGATATTATTGCCGGGATATTTTTGGCTGAAATATTTTTGGCTGAGATATTCTGTTACTCGACCTGGTTCGAGCATTTGATGAAGATTTTGCAGATTTCATAGCAATCTTGCCGATGGTTGGGGGTTGGAAGCTTTTCCAGCTCGACCGTAACTTTTCGCGGACGCAAGAATTTCGCGGTCTTGATTCGAACAGCACTTGGTGTAACAAGTGGTGGTACCCGGGTCTGAAGCAACTACTTTCAAATTTTTGACTGGAGCTGGAACAAAACGAAAAACACTATAAAATAACAAAACAAGGGAGCAAAAGAAGATTTCTATGAATGGCTCAGGACGACCATGTTAAGCATCACGTGGGTCATTTCGTAGCGCTTTAATTATTTCGAAATTTTGGACTTCCGGAGCTTTCTTCAGCTCCAAAATTGAATTTTAGCTCCAGCTCCAGTTGGTTGGAGCTTGATTTTATAATTGAAGCCAACATCGAGGGGGTAATTTTGGACAAGTATACAGTCGCGATCGGGCCATAATTGCCACAAATTGATGGTTATAGGTTGAAGCACTTAGGTCGTGATGTCGTGAAGTTGGAAGCATGTTTTGGACAGTCGGAACAAGTCAAGCTCAAATTCAAAATTGTCAACCGAAGACTGCAGAAGAGTTGAAGAAGACGGAATGCTATAAACGTCAGTCCGAAGTTTATACTATAGGGTAAGTTCAGAACTGGAGAATGATTTTCGGGTCGTCGACTCAATTTTGGTTTGTCAAAACTGGAGTCAGAACCAGAACTAATATAAAGGGTTAGAGTTCAGACTTGTTATTGATGGGTTTTAGACGGACAAAGTTTGGGATATATTATTATTTTTGACAATAAAGTGTTCAAATACGTTCCGGTGAAGGGTCAACAGTTGAAATTCAGCATGCGTGTAGATTTTTTCACATCAGAGAAGAGTTGAAAGAAATTATACGAGGAATCTTACAAGCGTTGGGGCAAACGCATCAGACAACTGGAGGGTTTTCCAATTCGAGAGAATCAACGTAGGGGAAGCTGGGGCGATTCCGTCCGGTGCTGCGGCTCACTAACAAACCGGTGTGCAATCTACGATTAATTTTAGTTCTGTGTGAGCGTCGTTGGTGAATTATCTGTCTGGAAAGCGTACACCGAGCACTTATTGCACACATTGCTGGCTGATGATACCTAGTCGGAGCCCGCGGGCGCGATGGATTTATTATATTCTTATTAGATCGGAAATTCTGAATTATCGCCCGACGGTTTCTAAATTAAATCCAAATTGCACAGCACACACGGGGATAATTCACGCGCCTAATGACTTCGTCCTCGCGGCACTCCCGCACCTCTCTGCGAGCAATAAGCAGTATATTTCGCGTTTATTTGCGAAATCGCTAGCCAGAAATACATCGCGCACCGGCCAATTATCGAAATCCGGTACTGATATCGCTGATGTAGCTGGCCCGTGTTTCCTTGTTTACTAGAAGCCAGAGTCGCCAGAAAAACTGGCTATAATCATTCCCGGTGGGCACGCTTGCTTGAATGACCGTGAAATCAACGTCTTTTGGTTGAATCACCGTTACACGTTGAACTTGACAACGTAGCCTCAATGTGGAAGCTACTACGGCGTTTTTTTACGTTACACTAACGTCGAATTGAAACTGAATATAAGTATTACAATTTGAGTTTAACGAGCGTTATATCTGGTACGTTTTCTTCACGTTATATTTGTAACGTTGGAATATAATTGAAACAGATACGTATGAATGTGGAATTTTTCTTTCCGACTATATTTGTGAATCGAAAAAGCGTTTGCTCCCAATGTTTTTTTTTTGCACTCTAAACGTCAATAAAACGTTGTTAAAATCTACTTTTAGAAGAATGTCTTTTTATTGTCAAACATACAAGGCTTGAGAATCGTGAAAGAACCATGTTGGTATATTTGGAATTTTTAACGTTACTGAAAAGTTTTTTGATACCTAACCAATTTTCTGTTGGTGTTTTGATTAGGTCAATTTACGTTATGAAAGCGTTTACAAACTAATTGTCCTAATTATAATTTCTGGTGTTGAAAAAACGTTGAAATATAACCCCAAATTTGTGTTGCATTTTCAACATCAAAAATATGTGAGGGAATACTTGAATCGAAAAAAAAACCGGTTTTTACACGTTGCCGAAGCGTTATTAAATAACTATTTTATTATTGCTGATTATGTTACGTGATATTTGAACATTGCATGAACGTTTGTAGAATAACATATTTTTGCACATTCCTACACAGGAAAAACAGTGAAATTCACTGTTTTTCAATATTATATTTTTGTTGCCATTTCGACATCGAGAAAACGTAAAAAAGGTAGCTTTTTCCTGAAAGATCATTTTGTTGTCAAATTCACAACGTTAGAAAACGTTAAATAGCTGTGTTGAAATATTTAAATTTTGAAACCTCATTGAAATGTTTTTCTCAATCACAGATCACTTGCTTTTGGTCTGTTCACTTAGATATAATAATAATCACGGTATAGAAACGTTTATGTATTACGTTTACAATATAACATTACTTTTTGGTGTTTTTTCAAACTGGAATCAACGTTGAGCTGATGTTGGTAGAATAAAAAATGTACAAAGGTGATGTTTCATCACCTGCATAAATGTTTCATTACCTACTTGTTATTATAACTTAGTTGACGCAACGTTATAATAACATCTCCATTGAATTAACCTTGAAATGTCACTGAAAATAACGTCGCTTTCAACGTAGAAAGTGATGTTGATTAGATGGTTGAGAGAGCCATTATTTTCTTACAAGTTTTCAAACTGATATCTAGTTTAAGTTGACGTTTCGAGAACAACGAAAAGGTTACGTTGATGCAACGTTATTATAGCATCAATTGTTGAATTGAAGTTGAAATGTCCCCGAAAATGACGTTGTTTTCCACTTCATATTGGGCTCTTTTTTCCGTCCTTTATGAAATTGTATAATTAGTTGTTTTGTGTGTAGGACAATAATGAAGGTATAAAAATTCCACAAATATTTGACTTTAAATTTTCACAATAATATCAAGAAACTTTTATAACTTTTAACTCTTCATAATGATTTTGAAAAAAGATTATATCAATCCGAAATGTCGGTCAGCAAGTGAATTTTTGTCAATACCGTAACATTATCAAAACAAAATAGTCAACGTCGATTCAACATTACTGTAACATTATTGCGATGAATCAACGTCATAATATCGCTGAAAAAAATTGTTTTTTCAACGTAGAAATCTACGTTAGTCTAACTTTACATAGCAACATGGATTCTCATTAGCTCTTCACGTTGATCTTGTCAAACTTGACGTTATAAAACATCATAATTTAACGTCAATTAAGCATCAAGTCACGTCAAATAACCGTTCAAAAACCGTTCTTATTGTTATACTGGGTGGCTCACAGCTCTTGATTTTCCTTCTTGTGGATTCCTTGACCTTTTATATAACAAATGCTCTGAACGAACTTGTCATACTTAAATGGCTCAGTTTTCAAGATACAGGGTGTCAAATTTTGGGGTAAAAATCAGTTTTTTCTCAATAAAAAGAAAATAAATTGCACTCTGTATGAACGTTTGATATTTATTTTCCAACGTTTTTTCCAGGTTGAACTGGCGACTTATAATTGAAAACTGTGCTTGGAAACGTTATTTTTGAGGAAACGTTCCTAAAACGTTTGGAGTAAAACGTTGAGTTATTGTCAAAAAATCATCATTGAGTAAACGGAACTCGAGCAAATTCAATTAGTATGACGATGATGATTGGAAAAATGCCTCTGGTTAGGAAATAAACGTTTCATTCCAATTTTTCTGACAATGTTTTCGAGCTTCAAAAACGTTTAATTGGCGCAAGTGATATTGAAAATGAACGTTTTGTTTTTTTCAAATGTTACAAATGTTCCATTCTAACTTTTATAAAAACATTCTCAAGACGTAGGTACAGGGTGTTCACAATAAAATTCACCCCCCTCCAGTAAATTCTCCTACAAGATATTGCGAAAAACTTGAAACTTTTTTTCACGATTTTTCCCAGGGACCTTAAATCGATCCTCTAAAAGTTTCTACTTGGTACCGTATACAGGGTGTGATATGTAACTTTTTTATTTTGAATGCAACACACTATTTTTCATTCCGTTATTGGGTGGAGCCTTTTTTCTGATTACAAATATATATGACACTTATGATTTATTTTGACAAGTAAGTTGTTGGAAAAATTATAAAATAGGCAGTCAAATAATTTTGTTCCGCGGTAAGATGGCTTTATTGGTTTCTACAGTTCACTTGAAAAAAAGTTATTCTCGCAGCATTTTATCTGCAGAATTCAACCCTGTATGGATAAATATGTCTAATACGTTCTTAATATAGGGTGTCGCGTAATTTTTAATTTTAATTCATTTGATTACCCAATTTATTATTTTTTTGATAGCTTCCTTTTAAAAATAAGTCATTAATGTCATATATCTTTGTGATCAGAAAGAGAGGCACCATCAAATGACGTGATAAAATATAGGGGTGTTGCATTTGAAATAAAAAAAAGTCCATGTCACACCCTGTATACGGTACCAATTGAAAACTTTCAGACGATCGATTCAAGATCCCTGTGAAAAATCGTTGAGGAAAAGTTTTTAGTTCTTTGAAATATCTCAAAAAGGAATCTCCTAGAGGAAGGGTGAATTTTATCGTGAAGACCCTGTTTAACGTTTAGCATTAAATTATTGTCAATAAATTATTGTTGAATAAATGGAAGTTGAGAAGCTTTTACTCAGCGTAAAAAATGATGATTAAACAAAGATTCTGGTTGAAAAATCAACGTTTCATTTCTAATTGTGATTGAAACACTTTCAAAACTCGCATAGAAAGGAGCTGATTATATTGTTGAGAAAAAATTACCGTTGAATTAACCAAAATTGAAAAACGTTTATTTTGCGTTTGTCATGATTCAAAAATTAAGTCTCCATTTTAGTTTCGATGGAAACGTTCTTAAGACGTAAAAAATGGAGCGTTATGTTACTGTGAACGAATGAGTGTTGAATTAACGAGTACGTGTCTCCAAAAATGTGCCAGCCTAGCCCAGTAGGTCAGGGCTCCACCGAGGGAGGGCGCCCTGACTTCCAACTCACCGGTTCGACTAAGACCAGTCCAAGTAAGTGAAAAAGTACAACCCGGTATCACTAAACTCAAAGCTGACAAAGCCGGATACCTGCTAGTGGTTCTTTCCTAGGAAACATTATCAATTCGCCTGTCAAGAATGTAACAGGTTCGATCCTCCTTGGAATTTTTTTCCAAATTTTCAGCTTTCGATTATGTCATATCATGCTCTATCGTTTCTCACCAAATCAAACGCTGCCAATTCGATTTTGAACTCAGTTTCTTCATCCTCATCACTCGTGAGTTACACTGTCAAAAATCGGTAATGCAGCTGAGGACAAATGAAAGAATCTAAATTCACTTTCATTTCTCATTTTTCTTAATTTTTAGAATTTTTACCAGTTTTCTAAATTTTCCATCATGTCATTTGCCGTGTCGTTTCTTGTCATATCGGAGGCTGCCGATTCGATTTTTGTACTCCGTTTTCTGATTATTCTTGAGTTACGCTGTAGAAAATCGGCGAAGAAGCTAAGAGCAGAAGAAGCAGTTTCAAAATTGTACTTCGTTTCTCATGGTCAAATTCAAATTTGGCTCTGTTACCATGTTCATTATCTTTTCATACACAGTCATTGTTCAATTTTTTTCCCCTAGTCATGAACTATAGGACAATTGGATGGATTGTCTGATTTTGGCGAATTTTGAAAGTTGATTTCTCGAGCCGAAAGTTAAATTATGCTTCGGTTGATTGCCCGACGTGAAAATAGATGCTAGAGCCGTAATGCTCCCGTTTGCTTTAGTTGGAAACGATTACCCATTTGCATTTTCTGAAAAAATCCTTTTTTTCACGTTTGAATATTGTGAAATTGGCATGTGCCGTATATCGTTTCTCACAATATCGGACGCTGGAAATTCGATTTTGTACTCAGTTTTCGATTACTCTTGAATTACGCTGTGAAAATCGGCGAAGAAGCTAGGAATACAAACTAGGCGACACCGGGAGGGGGCGCCCTAGATCCAAGTTACCGCTTCGGCCAAGACCAGTCTAATTAAAGTACAAATATATAACTCAGTACAAAAAAACACTTCTTGAACATCTTGAAAGACAAGATCAAGGAAAACTCGAGTCGCGATACGACCTTCAACTGCAGAGGTTTGAATTCTGAATGCGTTGTAGTGAAACTACGGAATTAATAGATCAAGATGGATTGAGTGCAGGAAGTCTTTGGCGATGACGCGTAAAAATGCCCTTAATTGCAGAGAATAATAGAGACACGCCGCGGCAAACCCCGGCTCAGAAAGCTTTAATATTCACGTGTCGACTTTCAAAAAAAAAAAAAACACAAGAAATGGCGCGACTAAAGACTCAATCGATCCGTAATATCGGGAATCGAGGGCCGATCATTACACGTCCGACCGAAAATAATCGGTAATTTACGGTTGGGCACATCAGTCACGATCGATAATCCACGCGCGCCTCGCGCCAAAGTGACCTCTATGGGATTGCCGTGGTAAGAGCTATTTCGGCCTGCGGTGGCGAGGTGGCGCGATGTAGGTGGCGTAATTATTGGTATAGGAAATTGATTTCACCATGTAAATGGCTGTTTGCTGATGGTACCTATCGATACCTGAATGTGTGTGATGTGATGGCCAATAATTGCAGCTCGCTGCATAAGTATAGGAAGAGAAGAAGGGACGAGTTGAAAGGATAGTCGAGCGGAACGGACGACTTATTCACGTTCGAGCACAACGTCCTGCGTTTTGCTACGACGGCTGATCTTGGGGCCGATGGTTCTTTCGGGTTCGTCGTTTGATCCGGCGCTGAAGTCTCCATGAAGTCTTTTCCGTTTTTAACCATAATTTGCGGCAATTTGACTTGGAAAAAACTGCTCACCGTTCTAGCTCACCACCTTTGGTATAAAATCTAGCTCAGATTCGCTAAGTTTCACTCCACAAATAGCTTGGAACTAACTTGGTTTAGTTGAGGTCTCATAAGCTAAATTCTAACTCACTTTAGGTGAACTCTAGCTAAAGTCAGCTGAGTTCTAATTAACGTTAGCCAAGTTCTAAATGATACCTACCATGAACACATTCTTACAGAAATTAAACAAATTTCAATGGAAAAAGACTCAGGGTAATGCCTACCAAAAAATGTTAGAAGTGAAAATTTACAATTTTTTCAAGCCGGCAAGTTGGATATCGTTTCCTACTAAATCGAACGCGATCATTATGATTCTGGCACTAATTTTCTTTCAAGTGATCAGTTAACGCTCGATCAGCTTTTTTCTGTTCAAATTTTGCTTTAAAAATCTCTAAAACTGAATGTTTTTCATCAACCTTGTTCAACTCTTGCACATACATAAAAAATTACCTGATGTATTGCGGCTGAAATAAACTTGATGCTCAAGGCAAAGCCTCTCAGTTTTTCTCTAGGTATTTATTTCACGCTAAGCTCTTCTTGTTTTGCTTGGGTTCCCGAATTACTACAGCAAGCTCGAAGAAAGCGCCTCGTATGCGAGGAGCTTCGGGCCATTAGTTGTCGATACAATTCGAGATACACCGTTTTATCGGATGCGAAAGGTAATAACCATTAGCTGGGAGAGCTGAGAGCGGACCCAAAGCTCTGTGGTGGCATCTGGTGTTGTTTGCTTTTCGTCGTGGGTATATCAACCGAGACAGCAAGATTTATCGATTTGGTAATTTTACTTCGTTTCTTGTTTCTCTCGTCCCAGTGTTAATCTCCAAATAAATAATCGAATGAATTCCGATAAGCTGGACCTTGTGACTGTCTATAGCTTTTATACTTGTATGGTGAATCATTAATTTTCAATCATCGGTCGAGAACTGTAGTGAAAAGCTGATACAGTTTCAAGTTTTGTCGGTTTTTTATTGAAAATCTCTAAGGAGGAAGTGAACAGTGCTTGGATTGATTGACTGGCATGGAATAGATGCTGAAATCGTGATGCTTGCGTTGGATTGAATTGAATTGAAAGATATTTGACAAGTTCTTGAAAGTTTTTGAATTTTTTTAATTTTTCGCAAGTCGAAATTTTTGGATATGTCATGTACCATGTACGGTATTAGGCCAGTCAAATAAGGAAAGCTGGAGCGAAAAAACTGTTGGAGTTTTGGAAATTCGACAGTAATGTCCGGTAAGGTGTACTGCTGAACATACTAAAAGTCCCCAACTCTACCTATTGAGCTCGAGCCGCCATCTTGGAAAAATGGTCCTTCGATCCAGTTGTCTGCTTATATTCCGCTAATCATCAGAGATATTCAATTAAGTTGAATGAAAAATCAAGGCTATTAAATTGTCTGCAAAAATTGATTCATACCGATTTTTTTTCTCGTATCTGTTTATATTAATGAAATTAAATTGACAAAAAAAAAACAAAAAATAAGCGATTTTTCGCCTATGGCTAGAGATATTGTCTTCAGAATCTGTGAAGATGTTGGCAGTCTACATCAAAGCTGAACGTGACGGTTGAGATAGGAGAAAAAAATTGCGAAAATATTTTTTATTTTTTTCTAATAAAGCAAAAATTTGGTTTTCGAGTTTGACATTTCCAACAGGGCGGAGTAAAGGTTTCAATCGAACATCAACCAGTTTTGATATTTACATATTGTAAGACAAGATTTCATCAGCATTGTGCCTTCACGAGCCTCTGAAATGCTCGATATGGATTAAACTAAAAGAATAATAGCTAAGTCCAAAAAGTGTTGTCAATTGGTTCTAAAGGAGACATTTCGGAACAAAAGACATCAGCAAAAGATATACAGGAGGTCCAAAGGTTATTCAATTGTATATGAGCCCCATATTGGTGTGCTTTATCCAAAATAGTAAAAAAGAATCAATCAAAATGTTAAAATCCACCCTGTATAACAAAAAGTAACAATACAAAATGAAAGTAGTAAAGCATACCTGGTGCCAAAAATACTGTCTCTACATTGCTGAAAAAAAGAACAACATTAATTGATTAATTTGAAAGTTATTAGTCCTCAAACTTGACTTTGCAAATTTCAGCCAGTCAAATAGGGAAAAGTAGAGAGAAGTAACTGTCGGAGTTTCAGAAATTTGACAGGGATGTTCGCTAAGGTATACTTACTGTAATAAACATACTGAAAGTCCCCGCCTCTACCCGTTGCGCTTGAGCCGCCATCTTGGAAAAATGGTCCTTCGATTAAGTTTATTACCATTTTTCCATGGTAATATGAAAAACCATGGAACTTTACTTCCCATGGAACTCATGGGACTTCACTCTACTTTTCCCCATTTGACTGGATAAAATTTGTAAAGTCAAGTTTGAGGACTGATAACTTTCAAATAAATCAATTAATCTTGTTTTTTTTTCAGAAATGTGGAGGCCGTCTTTTTGACATCAGGTATGCTTCACTACTTCCATTTTGTATCGTTACTTTTTGTTATACAGGGTATATATTAACATTTTGATTGATTCTTTTGTACTATTTTGCTATTCATATACAGTTGAATAACCTTTAGACCTCCTGTATATCCTTCGCTAATGTCTTTTATTTCGAAATGTTTCCTTCAGAACTAATCGACAACACTTTTTGGACTTAGCTATTATTCTTTTAGTTTAATTCATATCGAGCATTCCAGAAGCTCGTGAAGGCACACTACTGATGAAATCTTGTCTTACAATATGTAAATATCAAAACTGATTGAGGTTCGATTGAAACCTCCACTCCGTCCTGTTGAAAATGTCAAACTCGAAAACCAAATTTTTGCTTAAATTAAAAAAAAAAATATTTTCGCAATTTTCGCTTCCTATCTCAACTGTCACGTTTAGCTTTGATGTAGACTGCCAACATCTTCACAAATTTTGAAGACAATATCTCTAACCATAGGCAAAAAATCGCTAATTTTCTGATTTTTTTTTGTTAATTTAATTTTATTAATATCGACAGATACGAGAAAAAAATCGGTATAGAGCAATTTTTGTAGACAATTTTATAGTCTTTATTTTTTCAAAACTCAATTGAATATCTCGGTGATTAGCGAAATATAAGTGAAAAACTGGATCGAAGGACCATTTTTCCAAGATGGAGATGGCGGCTCGAGCTCAATAGGTAGAGTTGGGGACTTTTAGTATGTTCAACAGTACACCTTACCGGACATTATTATCGAATTTCCAAAACTCCAACAGTTTTTTCCCTCAAACGGAAACATTTGTTCTAATTTGACTGGCCTATATCGTTTTTTACTATTTATATCGAACGCTGGCAATTCGATTTTGAACATAGTTTCCTGATCAGTCATGCAATACACTGGAAAAAATCGGTAAAAACTAGGAATCTGGGAGAAGAATTGGTTCGGAATCGAACTTCGTTTTCTTTGTGCCATAAAGTTCCAACAAGCTGGGCTTTGGACTCTGTAGAACATTATTCTTTGTTGATGAGTCATAAACCGTGAGAAAATCAAAAACATGTTTCCGATTTTAGCGAATTTCAAGACATGATTGTTCAAATGTTAAAGCAAAAACTAAACAGTGCTCGAGTTGATCACCTGACGTGAGAATGAATGCTAAAATCGTGATGTTGACGTTGGATTTAGTGGAGAACGATACTCCATTTGCATTTTTGCGTGTCATCCTTTATCCTCTTCATCATTTTTATTTATTCGCATTTTTGGACAATTTCAATTTTTCAATTTTTTGAATATTTGGCAAATTTTTCAAAAGCATTGAAATTTTTGCTGCTTCTACAAATTTCAACACGTACCGTTTTCTACCATACCGAACGCTTGCGATTGTATTTCAAGTTTTTTATTCACTTGTGAGTTGGTATGTCGCCAACTACCACCCTCAGGCGAATCCCATTGAAAGATATAATCGTACCATTGGCACCGCTATCTGGGCATACGTCAATGAAAACTACCGTAAATGTGATGTTTTCTTATCACATGTTATGGACGCTATTCGCACTTCAGTCAACGAAGTTACTGGCCTTTCTCCGACTTTTTTGAGTTTTAAACGGATCGTGCTGTGTCGTGGCCATCACTACCCCCATTGGAGACCAAACTTTGAGGTTGGAAATCGCAAAGGATGGGCTGAAAACTTGAACAAGCTCTCACAGATCTTTGAGAGAGTTCGTGCGAAACTCCAAATCTTTTTATCAACGCTATGTTCACTAACATAACCTCTGAAGACGCAGCGTTGAATACAATTATACAGGTTGTCCCAGCCTAAACAATCAAGATTTTCTCACAAAATATCGAAGCAACCAAAAAAATGCCTCAATTGGGGGGAAGCCTGACCCTTTATCTTTCTTTTAAGGAGGCGCCGATGCTGTAAGTGCTCTATTTTCCAAGAAAATGCAGTTTTAATCGGGCGAGTCACGATTTCATTAACGACAAAACAAAAATGCTTTAGAGGAAGAAAAATCCTCTTTCTCTGGGCTTTCCATTAATGTGTCGCCGATGTCTGTACCTGGCACAGTAAGCCAGATATTCTGCCTTACAGCCCAGCAAACACAATAATCGGAATCCATAACATCAGCCGGTATTCATTGCTATGGTGCTATGGTGACTTTAACGACTAGTGTTACAGTCAACAAGTGTGTGATCGGTGACGTCATGAATTCGGATTATTAGTGCTTGCCAGACTGGAGGCAGAATATCTGGCTCACTGGGCCAGGTACAGACATCGGCGACACATCAATGGAAAGCCCAGAGAAAGAGGATTTTTTTTCATCTGAAGTGAATATTTCGTTTAGTCGATCATGAATTTTGGAAATCTTGTGACTCGCCCAATTGAAATTGCATTTTCCTGGGAACCAGAGCACCTACAAGCATCGGCGCCCCCTCAAAAGAAAGCTCCGAGGTCAAACTCCCCCCCAATTGAATATTTTTTTGTTGCCTTGATATTTCTTGAGAAAATCGCGCTGGATTGTTTGATCTGGGACCCCCTGTAGAAACTATAGGGTCTGGAGAGGAAAGGTTGTCGTGTCTGACGCCAAAAAGTGTTTTTCGAAACAACTTGCCTCACAAGACGTTCATGGAGAAACGATTCCATCTCGCTGTGTTTATATTTCAGTTGATTCAGAAGAAAATGCTGAACAGCAAAACCTGTAACTTCTACTGTCTTTTTTTCAGTGACTCAGCGTATTACACCGAGGGACATTTACCTCCGTCAAGCAATAATTGCTACATCATTGAGCTTACGTACCAAGTGTACTTCAGGGTTACTACCTAGGGTAGGTTGGGTACCTAGGGTTAGGTTCAGTTCAGCTTTGGGGAGTGGCTGAGAGAGTGAACCAAGAATATACAGGGTGTTTCGCAATTACGGTTACAAACTTCTAGGGGAGATTCTCCATCAAAAATGGACCAGGAAAAAATATAACTTCGATGTCCTAAAATGCTCCGTTACAAAGATACAGGGTGTTCGAGTTGACTTTTTAAAATAGATTTTTTGACATAACTCTTGAACTGTTCAACTGATGTTGTTCAAATTTGGATCAAAAATAACCAGAATAGGTTTTCTATCAAATAATAGGACGCGTTCAAAAAAAAAAGTCCAAGGGCGTAGATAAGGGGGGGTTTTTTCATATTTCCTCCCCTATTTTTTACCCCCTAGCTATTTTCCCAAATTGTTCTAGTTTTGGAATTCTACGTCCAATTTAGAGAAAAAAGTTACTCTTGCAAAATTTTGATTAGAGGCTTCGTTTTCGAGATATCTGGGTTTGAAACTTCGGAAAACATCTCGAAATTGCCACTTTCAAAGGCCTTTAAGTCAGAATCCAAAAAAACTCATGATTTCTCAGCAGAAATAGGTTCTCTAGAATTTCGAAGTTGATAAACCACCATTTTTTTTGAGAAACGGAAAGTTTTCAGGGAAAAAAAAAAATTGGGCTCATTGAAAGTGGCGATTTCGAGATGTTTTCCAAAGTTTCAAACCCAAATATCTCAAAAAGGAAGCCTCCAATCAAAATTTTGCAAGGGTAACTTTTTTCTAAATTGGACGTAGAATCCAAAAATTGAAACAATTTGGAAAAAAAGCTGAGGGGGTAAAAATAGGGGAGGAAATATGAAGATACCACCTATTATCTACGCCCTTGAATTTTGTTTTTTTTAAACACGTTTCTATCATTCAATAGAGACTTATTCTGGTTAACTCTGTTCCAAATTTGAACAAATACAGTTGAACGGTTCAAGAGTAATGTCAAAAAATTGATTTAAAAAAGTCAACTTGAACACCCTGTATCTTTTTAACGGAGCATTTTAGGACATCGAAGTTATATTTTTTCCTGGTCCATTTTTGATGGAGAATCTCCCCTAGAAGTTTGTAACCGTAATTGCGAAACACCCTGTATAATAAAACGGCTAATCGTCCTATTTTTCTGGCAGGAGAAGGGTGGTGTAGCAATTTCATTTCTACAGCCAAGTTAGAAAATCCCAGAAAACATCAATCCCGGAAAGCTGGCCGTTATGACGGGTCTTAAATTTATTAAGTATCATCCAAATAATCTATAATTTTCCGTCAAACTATAACGGTAGAACATTTTGATATTCATACTCTGATTTGATTCTTCAATTTGGGCAAATGTTGAGTAATAATTTTTCAAAGTGGCCGCAGGCACAGTATTGATCAAATAACACGTTTTTCTGATTAGTTAGGTACCATAGGTTCAAAAAACTGATCCCGTGGGCTTCTTCGTGGAGGGGGCAAGAGACCTTTCATTTCTTATAGTCCTATATGTAGAGATGCCAAAATGTTTTGGTGCCACTTTCAAAATGGCGTCATTTCAAAATGGCGGCCATTTGTTTCCGGTGACATTTATCCGGATGTAACTTGCTTCATTCTCACCCGATTTGAAAAACTTTTCTTTAGAAATACGTGAATTCATATTCTCTATCCGCTGCTGTCCTCGGTTGTCATTTATATCAATCTGTTTGACCGGAATTAGAAAAAAACTGAAAACTATTATGACTTTCAGTCCTATAGGTTTCCCGACTGTTTCTCAACCTAATTCACGTTGTATTGATCCTTACAGAATGTAAAATAAATGAAGTTCACTGAAAACTCAGCTTGCTCAGCAACTCAGCGACTGACCACTAATATCAAAATTTTTCACGAACGGCTCAAGATATGGAGATGCAATTTATTTCATCTTAACAAGCATGGACTTGTAAATCCACCTTGTGACTTTCATCACCATAACTCTTTTGGTTACCGTGTTGGAATTTTTGCATTATTGAACACCTTACCAAAGTCCAGGTGGCCGCCAAACCGGTACGCTGCCATTTTGAAAGTGGCACCAAAGCCTTCCGGTAACTCCATACATATGAAAATAATACAAAAATATTTGCCAGGCATGCCTCTCGCGGGGAAGCACACAGCACCTGAGGCAATAGGAACCGTAAAAATCACTGATTTTCTAGTCTTTTTTCTTTTTTTGGGAAAACTATATGGCACAAATGCAAATTTCGGACGATGTCATATAGAGAACATCAATCTATACCTGATCAAAAGAAAAAATCGATTAAATCGGCTTGAGTCGAGCGAAAATGTGCGTAAGTTGAGTGTGAATCCATGTTACCAAAATCAAATGGTCGCCATTTTGGAACGACGCCATTTTGAAATTGGTTCCAGAGCATTTCAGTCTCTTCAGAGGCCAGAGAAGTAGTAACTAAAAAATAACACATATACCTACTTCTTGAAAAAACACACGGCACTTTCCTTCTTAATTTCACCATTTTTCGTGAATATCGCTCTTTTTTTACCTACTGTATCACTTGCGGCCATTATTGTTCCAGCAAGCTGAGTTTTTAGTGAACTTCATTTATTGTAGATGCTGTTAAGATCAATACAACTTGAATTAGGTTGAGAAACAGTCGAGAAAACTATAGGACTAAAAGTCATCATAATTTCAAGTTTTTTTTTAATTGCGGCCAAACAGGATGTAAATGATAACCAATAATAGCAGCGGACAGAAAATATGGATTCACGTATTTCTAGAGATTTTTTTTCCAAATCGGGTGAGAATAAAGCAAGTTAGGTCCGAATAAATGTCACCGGAAACAAACGGACGCCATTTTGAAAGTGGCACCAAAACATTTCGGTATCTCCACATATAGGACTATAAGAAATTAAAGGTCTCTTGCCCCCTTTACGAAGGAGCCCACGGAATACCGGATGACCCCTGACTAGATAGTCATAGTTTGAAAATCACTCAAGCGGTCACTTTGGGATCAACATCTCTATATTTTGAATAAAAAAAATCCAAAATTATTACAAAGAACTAATAATTGCAGAAGTTGTGACTATTCCTGGAACGACTGAAGACCCATGAAAACCAATTCAAGAACCTTCTTGCTCGTATTCAGTTTAGTAGAAAATTACGACCAATACCAACACGGTTTTTTAAAAAGATCAAGAATCTGTCAAAACTTGAGTAGTTCTGACAGGTTTCTGATTTTTTCTCAAGTCACGGCTTGAATTTTCAAAAGAAGTGTCACAAAAAAGAAAAGTGACAAATTCTTACATTTTGAACAAATCAAATGGGGTATCGTTTCCTACTAAAACGGAGGCTGACAGTCCAATTGTGGCGTTCATTTTCACGGCACATAGACGCATTTGGATTTTGTACCGTATCCCAGAGATTCGCATTATACAGCCTGAGTCGAAATTTCTGAAAAATAGATTAATTAACTGAACTAAAACAGCTTGCCTATGTTACAATCTTGAAGTTTAGATTTATTCTCACATAGTCCTTGACTTGACACGAAACTCTGGTAAAATCCGCTCTGTATAATAATAATAATAACGCAGAAAACCCATCGATTTGGCGGTAACCATTCGCATTTCGCACTGAATAATAATAATTATCAAGTGTGCACCTGGCGATTAATTTTTCCCCGGCGACTCCTAAACGCGTCGCCGGCCGAGATAAATTGCAATTTCTGGTTCGGGAAACCTAAACATACGTCGAAAGATTCATTAAAGTCCCATATTTACGACACCCACGCTATTTTGTGCATCCCAGCCCCAGCTCTGCAGTGGCTCTCTATCGCTCCTGTGCTCTTAGATTTGCACTTATAGCTTCGAAAGTTATATGATCTACGCCAAAGAAACAAAAACGAATTTCACGTAGACAAACACATCATCATCCTGGATTTGGCATCATTTTGAGGCTATAAATTGATACGGTTTTAACTCCCAACGACTAATGGCTTCGACTCGGGACGTTTATTTACGGTGATTTACCGATCACGTGCTGGATCGCATCGAGAATTTCCATAGACTTAGCGAAAACAAGAGCCAGAACGAGATGCGTTGACACATAACTGCAATAAATATGAGAAACAGTTTGCTGATTGATTGTGATTTATCAATTGAATTCGACAAGGAAATTGTCGTGAAATCTGTTTTTGTGGTATAAGTTTGAAAATGTTTATGATTCATCAATTATTTGAACTGTTACCTCACCCATGAGTTGTAAAATGACGTTTTTAGTTTTGATTAAGCCAGATGGCCGGTGTTCCCAGCCTCAAACCTCACTGCAGCAAGCACAGTAATAAATAAATTGCGTGTAATTATCACTTCCAAGTTCGAATGGAATCGACGGGTCGTCGTCTCTGCCGCCTCTGGATTATTTGTATCGACAAATAGTTTCGTTATTTTTTTTTTATTCCTTCATGTCGATGCAAAAATGCAAAAGGCCCCCCTCAAGTTCTCGGGAATGGTATCGCAATTGAACGTTCACAACAATGCCGGCAAAAGTCAATCGCGGGCAATAATTATTTTTTCCGTTTTGTCCAATTTAATTCGAACGATTACGATTTATCACGGCTGAAAATTGACTAATATACCCGGCTGCTGCGACCGGCAGCCAGCAGCAGCAGTCCAATCCTTTTAATGTCGTTTGTGCGAGGCCGCTTCGAAAGGAAGTGGCCCGCTGTGGTTTTATACCCGTACCTATAATGCCAGCCTGATGGATATTCAAAAATTAAAAATACAGCAGTTTCAATAAATTCAATAGATTCGATTTGTAGTAGCAGAGTTCGTTGTGATTGCAAATTAGTGTATCTTCAGCTGGATTATGTTGCTGTAGTTTATTGTAGCTATATTTGGCCACTTAAGCAAATTTGTCAGCCACAAATTGGCTGGAGAAATGATCTTGTAACCAAATTATCGGAAGTTTTTGTAAAAATCTGCGCAAGTACTTCTCGTGATTGAAAAATTAATGCAAAATTCGTAAAGCTGAGGCTCGATTTAGTGAGAATCGATACCCCTCACTTGATATGTGAAAATTTTGAAAAAATCGACAAATCAACAAATTTTTACATTTTTGAATTTTTTCAGAAATTTTTAAAATTTTGAACCAGTCAAGCGGGGTACCATTTTCCACTAAATCAAGCACGAGCTACACGATTCTCGCATTTGTTTCTGCGTCACTTGATCCATTACCGAGAAAGGTACAGTATTTGCTATACAATCCCATTTCGCTACAATTTGACACGCATCATGGTTAAATGATCATCAGATTCGTAATGTCCGTCGTCGACTTGATATGGAACGATACCCCACACGCTGTTTTCAAAATGTCAAAAGTTGACATTTTGATAAATGTCATTGTCACAAATTGAAATGTGTGACAGTTTTGACATTTTGAAAAAGTCGAGTGGGGTATGATTTTCTACTAAATCGGACACGAACAACACGATTATGGTATTGGTTTTTCCGTCAGGCAAAGCGTTTCCAAATTAATAACATTTTCTGCAATAAAACTCGAATCTGGCTCTATCCGACGTACTTGACGTGAGAATGATGATCAAAACAGTCACTATCCACCGACAATTCAGCCGGAACCGATACCTTGCTGATATTCAAAAAATAAAAGAATATTTGACTGATTTGGCTAATTAGTCCAGGAATTATAGAAAAAATAGCAAACAAAAATGAAAACTAGTCGGATTTTTGTATATAAGCTCAGTTAAGCGTGTAGTTCAACATAATAAAAGTCCTCAAGAATCCGATGTGAGCTTGAGAACTTGAGGATCAGTTTTTGGTGTTTATCTCGTAAACGATTGCACTTGGAGGAAAAGCATTCGGAGCAAAACTGTTGGAAATTGTCTTGTCTACAAGAAAGGTCCTCACATATTCCATCATCAGTTCACTCCTTCTCCGCCAAAACACAAAAAAAGTGAAATAGTCCAGATGCTTGATGCTCAAGACTTGGACCTTGAGTTTTATGATGGCAGAGTGCCACTTGGTAGAGGTGTTGTTCGATCCATTCCCTTTTGATTGAAACTTAATGCCATCAATACCAACAATGCCGGCGGCATATACAGGGTGACATAAAAATAAAAAGTTGAACAAATGGACCTCAAGAACCAAAATAAGTGAAGACATGTAAATCGCCAAAAATATTTCTTATTTCATGACCATGAAGTCGTCGTAAACTTGAATCAAATATGTTGAGCCGTTTCTTAAATATCTTCAGAAGACTGAAGTCGTTACGAAAAAAAAAAATAGTTTTCCGTATATCAGTAATTCTCCAGATATTGAATCGAAACTTGGTGTTTTGAATCGAAACAATGATAAATTACATTCAAAATGAAATTACAGTTAACAGCTCTCTCTAGGCCAACTAATGTAAGAAAAAACACAGTCAACTTTTTTTCTGATGAGTAGACGGAAATTTTTTTTTTTTTGGTAACAACTTCAGTCTTTTGAAGATATTTCAAGAACGGCTTAAGATATTCAATTCAAGTTTAAGACGACTTTATGACCATGAAATAAGAATTATTCATGGCGATTTACATGTCTTCACCTATTTTGGTTCTCGAGGTACAAAAGTTTAACTTTTTATTTTTATTTCACCCTGTATATGCCGCCGGCATAGTTCATCTTGATGGCTTCAAGTTTCAACCAAAAGAAAGTAGATCAAACAACACCTCTACAAAATGGCACTCCGCCATCATAAAACTCAAGGTCCATACCAGTCTTCAGCATCGAGCATCTGGACTATTTTTATTTTCTTGTGTTTTGACAAAGAAGGACATGACTGACGATGAAATGTGTAAGGACCTTTCTTGTAGACAATGAAATTTCCAACAATTTCTTTCCGGGAACTGTTTCCCCAAGTGCTAGAGTTCACCAGATATATGCGAAAAACCGACCCTCAAGTTCTTCTCGAGGCCACAACGGCCGAAGCTCACACCGGATTCTTGAGGACTTTTAGTATGTTGAACTACATGCTTAACTGAACTTAAATACAAAAATCCAGCTAGTTTTCATCTTTGTTCGCTATTTGCGATTTAAACAGCTAAAATTCCTGGACTAAATCTTGATATTTTGATCACTTTTTTGAAGTTTTCTCAAAATTTTGTAGGAGTCGAGAGGGGTGGCCCTTTTAACTAAGTCAAGCCCGAGTTTTTCTACCAACTCAAATATGAGCAGAAAGGTTCTCCTATTGATTTTTGCGGCTCTTCAGTCGTTTCCAAAATAATTGAAAGTTTTGCAATTCATCAGTTCTTGCAACTAAAATATCCAGTTAGTTGTATATATTTTAATTTTGAAAACTACGACGCTTATATGGCCGGTTTATCTGTCTGTCTGTCCGTCTGTCTGTCCGTCGTTCTGTCTGTCCGTGTAGAAATTAAGAAGTTGTACCTCTCCTCGCGGAATGATGTTAGAGCCTTGGAACATTTTTTGATGGATAGCTGATGTCCTCAAGGGTAGCCAATGGGCATTATTTTTTTTATCCATACATAGCTACCATTATTATTATCATCAAAAAACAAAGATATACTGTGCACTTCTAAGAACTTGAACTCCTCCTCGGGAAATGAAGCTAGAGCTTTGTAACTTTTTCCGATGGATAGCTTAGGTCCTCAAGGATGGCCAGTGGTCATATTGAAATTTTTCATCAGTGGAACGATTTTCATGAGACTTGGAACTCGGGTTTTATGAGAGAATATAGCGTTGATTGCAAGATTTGAGTTTCGCACGAACTTTCTTGAAAATCTGGGAAAATTTGTCCGAGTCTTCTCATCCTTTGCGATCTTCAACTTCAAAGATTTTTGTCCTGAACAGGAATTATCGCCATAGTAATCGCTATGACACGGCACGATCTGGCCGAAATTGAATGAAAATGGCGGAAAAAAGTCACTCAGCTGACTAAAGTGCAAATAGCAAAGACTGTGGAATAGGAAAATGCATCTAATTAACGGTCGTGCTCCTTGACGTGAGTTTGGGGTGCCAATGGTACGATTACGTTTTTCGACGGGATTCGCCTGAGGGTGGTAGTTGGCGGCGTACCATATGCTTTGTACCTTGTACTCTCTACACTGTTTCCAGAATTCTTGGGTGATAAACGGCGAGCCATCATCCGCTATCATGAACGGAGGGACATCGTACACTGGAAAAAAAATCGACGCAAGCTGAAGACAACGGTCTACGTCGACGGAGAATGTGACATGTCAGTGACTTCGCTGGAAAAAAGTGGCAATAGATGGTGACCAGAGGGGCTCCCGAAGCTACGTTGTAGCGTGAGAAACGTGGTTAACCCCTGGCACATTTGGAAAACGCTAGTGTGAACCTTCAAGGACAACAGAACGGACCCCGTCCTGACGAGATTTGAAGTAACAGTTGAGTGAGTTCTTGATTTCCGAGGCTTTCACCGTTTCTTGACGACAATTTTTCGCGAAGAACTGTCTCGAGTTCTTATTGCTAATCTTTTTTTTGTTGACTCCTGAGGAAGGTCGCTTCTTTCTGCTATGCGCCCGCGGATTTTGAAATTCCTAACTTGAACATTACTTTGATGAATGTTGAGAGATTTTTCAACTTGGCTGAAAAAATGGAATTCCTGCACCACCCCTCTCCTACAAGAAAAAATAAGGCCGTGGGCCGTACATTTTTTTCTTGCCCATAACGCCTCTGTGACCTGTGAAAACTTGCTCAAGTCTTCAGCCTATCTTTCGTGATCCTAAACCTTGAAGTTTGGTTCAAAATAAATTCATCGCCGTAGTGATCGCCACGACATGGCCAGAATCCGGTCAAAATTAAGAAAAAGTCTGAGAAAACCAGTCACTTTGCTGACTGAAGTGCAAATAGCGTAGGTGACGTGGAGTAGAAAAACAGCAAATTCATGGTGGTTTTCCTTGACGTTAGCTCGGAAAGCGGTGCCAATGCTGGTAATGCTGGTATAATTATATCTCTCGACGGGATCAGCCTGGGGGTGGTATTTGGCAGTGTACCATATAATGATTTTTAATGTTTTTCAATGTTTTTGTACCTTGTACTTCCTGAACAATATCCGGAATTTCTGGCTAATAAACTGCGAACCATTATCCGCTACTATAGACTGAGCGACACCATGCACTAAAAATAACTCGCGTTCCAGAAATTCTACGATAGCCAAAGACAATGCTTCACGTTGATAGAGAAAGTCACACACTTCGCCGGTAAAAAAAAAACTGCAATGCATGGTGAGGGGCTTCCGGAGGTACTCTCTAGCGTGAGGAACGTGGATGACCGCTGGCACAGTTGGAAAATGCCAGTATGATCCTTCCAGGATAACAGAAAGAACCCTGTCCTGATGAAAAATTGTGAGTAAATGTTGAGTGAGTCCTCGATTTCCGGGCCTTTTCCGAAAAAATTTCCATGAGAAACTGCTACTTCCTCGAGGCCTTATTTCTAATACCTCTTCTTCTCGTTCTCTCTGGAGGAAAGTCGTTGTTTTCCTGCTATACACGCCCGCGGATTTTAAAATGCCTAACACTTGATTTGTGATAAATTTCGTAGGATGAAATCGTTTATTGGTTTAATTATTTTATTCAATTTTGATGGAACAGTACTGAGGATAAGGATTTTTCAACTTGGCTACAAAAACAAATTTGCTACCCCACCTCTTTCCTGGCCAAGGCCAAGGGGAGCACAAGGCACGAAAATGTAACTATACACACAATCACTAGAAGGCTCGCTATGGCTCAAACGTCCCTTTAAGACACAAGGGGGCACACCAGAGTTCCGAAAGGCACCAGAAACCATGAGGTGGCTCACCAGGGCTCTAAATGTTAGAATGTGGTATTTTCAACCACATAAAGGTGGTCCAACGGATCCTTGATAACTCAAGAGGAAAAAAAGAGGCTAGAGTTAAGGAAGCCACAAAAATACGCGAGGGGGCTCATTGTAGGGCTTGAATAGGAGACAAATGGATATTGCTTGGGCTTTGAAGGTTACAAAAAAAAAAAGAAAAGAAACACAAGCATTCCGAGAGCCACACAAAGCTCTGAGGGAGTCATCATGGCCCCAAACGGCACGTGAAGACACGATGAGCCCCTCCTGAGCTAAGGACGTCTCAAGAAAACCCAAGGATATATAGGTACTTGCACAAAAGTTTCGAAAGCCACAAGCATAGAACAAGAGTCTGATTAGAGCCCAAGATCCTATTCTTGTCTGGCTGAGAATTGTCCTAGAACCCCTCAAATCATATCCAAAGACAAACAAGCTCGTCGTCAAGACTCGAAAGCTGGACCCAAAAAAACACAAAGGGGTTCATCGGGGACCAAATGACATGATGAACACACAAGGAGGGTCCGCTTTATCTCTAATTTCCCTTATTTTTGTTCTTTCTAGGAGAAAGTCGGTTTTTCATGCTACGCGCTCGCGGATTTCCAAATCCATATCGTTCAAATTGGGATAAATTTCATTGAATGAAATCGTTCATTTAGTTTATTCTTCTATTCAATTTTAATAGAACGGTACTTTTAGTATTTCGGCATCCTCCAACTTGGCTGTAAAAATGAAATCGCTACTCTACCTCTTTCCTGCAAGAAAAAATAGTACGGTGAGCTGTACAATTTTTGTTTGTTGTTCAGCACCTCTGTAAACCAACTTTTAAACAAACAAGGGAGGTAAGAGATAGGAAAACCAGAAAAATGCGGAAGAAAAGTGATCGTAGGGCTTTAATAGGAGATGGATAGATATACGAAGGGCCCCGCTTGGGTTTCAAACTATACAAGAAGACGTGGGAGAAAACGTAGAGCCACACAAAGCTCCAAAGGACTCATCATGGCTCCAAAAGACACGTGAAGACACAACAAGCCCCCCTGGGCTAAGGGCATCTCCAAAAAAACACAACGTTACACACCAATCGAAAGCCTTCAAGCATACACACATGGGTCTGCTTAGGGCTTCAAAAACGACACATTAAAACCAGAAAAGGACCTCTAGCATTTAGAATGATTCGGGAAAACAACACTCAGGAGTTTCTGGTGACACAATGGATTGATTAAGACACTTGTGCCATGTGCGTATCATAAGCCAGAAACGGCATGTATTGCCAGGAACGTTTTTTTCCAAAAGACATAATTCCCAGTCGAGCGGGACATTTTTACTGGACCCCCCCCTATACAGGGTGAGTCATTGATATGGGCGAGCTCAATTACACCTACGCCATTAATGATATCGAAGTGAACCAAACGGCACTGTAACGAGAGGTCAAAGTGCAGTTTGTAAAATTGTTTCGCTCTATACAGGGTGTCCCATTTTTGCAAAGCAGTTTTTGAACGAGCTTTTTTAAATGGCACCCCCTGTATATTTTTGCATATTTGGATTTGCCCTTTCTCAGGCATTATAAATTCGTCTAGTTTTTGCAATTCGCTTCAATTGTTCAGAAGTTATTGATTTTTTTCTAAAAATTATGCGTCTGTAGGCACTTACTAAATGAATCGCGAGGCACTTGGTTTTGAGGTTATCAAGTTGGGACTTAGCTAATGGTTGAGCAATAACGTAGGGTATCTTCTGGCGGTAATATCGTCTATTTCCGTTTTGGTATCACCTTTCGCTGACACATTGATTTTGGTAAACTTTGAAGGGCCATAACTTCATTTTTTTTTCAAATAGTATTCCCTGTTGTTTAATTTTTTATTCGTATCAAGCGTCTCATTTCACATATTTTTCACTCCTTATGTTTTTTCTCAAAAGTTGATAGTTTGGGAAATAATTAGGTTTTTCTGAAAACTGGACACAAATTTCATCTATTAAACTCAGGGTGCAATGAAAATCAACTAATTCTGACAACCAATGTCAAAGTAACTTCTGTTGTACGTCACTTTTAAATTTTGACAGGAAATTTTGTCATTTTAAACCGTTTTTACGATTGCAAATGTAGTAGTGAATGTTATTACTATTGATTTGTTGCACTACCTCAATTTATAATATTGTTTAGTTCCTTGCTCCGACATTTTGAGTTTTTTTAATTTTTACATAATAATTTCTTGTCAAAATTTGAAAGTGACGTACAATTGAAGTCATATTCACTGAACCAAAAGTGTACATAAATACAATAAAAAGCTACATTGAGACTATGAATTCGGTTATCGTTTTTCAGCCGATGAACAAGTTCATTACACGAATGAAGCGTACTTCATTGAATGAATGAAATCGATCTTTTCACATCAACAATCATAGTTCTTCAAATTGAAGAATGTATTCATCAACTCAACGAAGCTTTTCTTTTGTTGAATGAAAAGGAGTCCTTGTCCTCATGATCACCAATATTTCGATCAAACCATGCCTTCATTGACTCAAAGAAGAAATTCATTACACGAAAGAAGCGTACCTCATCAAATAAATGATTTTTATCCTCATATCAATGAACATAATTCTTCAAATTGAAGAATAAATTCATGAACTCAATGAAGATTTTTTTATTTCTTGAATGAACATGAATTTTTGTCCTCATGATCACAAATCTTCCACTCAAGGCATGTCTTCATTGACTCAAAGAAACCATTTATTGTTGATTGATAAGGGTGCTTTACTGTCCCAATAAAGTGCATTTATCAATACAATGTACAGGATGATCACGCAAGAATTCCCCCTCCTCTCTTGGAAGCTCCCCATTTGCAATAATTTGAACGGGAAAAACCTCCCTTGAACGATTTTTTCCGTAGATTTCATAATTGAAAAGTACAACTCTCTATCAAACACCCTGTATTTTTCATAACAACTGATATAGTTTTCCATTCTGCACACAAATATCTGATAAGTGGAATTTTTTTCAATGCTTTTTTTTTCGAAAAATAACCGAAAAATTGTCAAGTTTGCATTTGATCTAATCTGAACTCAAAAATTGAATAAAAGTTATATCTGCATGTTTGTCAAGTTTTGATTAAAAAGTGTTTCTTTTGAATTTTCCCTCGATTTTTCCTATTCAATTAAAAAATATGTCCAACACATCGACGTACAATTAAATGAGTAAAATTAAAACTTTTTTTCCTTAGAAAAAAGCCTGCTATGTCATAGGTAATATATTTGTGTTTAGGATAAAAACCACAACAGATTAAATGAAAGATACAGAGTGTTGCTCGGATAATTTTTTTTGTCCCACCCTGTACGTATATGACCAGTGGTAGAAAAATTGTGCTTTTCAATTTTGAAATTCACGGAAAAAATCGGTTTTTCCTCTTCAAAGTATTGCAAAGGGACAGCTTCCAAGTTTTGGAGGGTTCTCCTCATTTCTTATCCAAGCCATTAGACGAAACTCGCATCTTGCTTGATATCTGATTCTGATACCATGCTCCATGCAGGTCGAGATCCAGGTGCTGATTTTGACATTTTTCGCCGATATGACTAGCTCACGTCGGTAGTCAGAATTGCATTTTGAGAATATCAGTTGACAGGAGATAGGTGAAATCTTCAAAACCATAACAAAATGAAACACTATGTAAACTGTGACTGGGTTTCATTCATGGTGCGATTCTCTAAAAGATAACATGCCATAAACGCTCTGTTACGACGCTGTTATTACGTAGGCAACCAGCCAATGGCCGACAGGATATTTTTTACAAAACAGAGCGTTTATAGGATGTTATTTTTTACAGAATGGGATTATTAGACCTAAGTGCCAACTGTTTGTGACTTCTAGTACGTTTACCTCAAGCTCCAAAACTTTTCTATACTTACCTTTTATAGTAATCTTACATTATACTTACTTAAATATCAAAAATGCCAAATGCCAAAAGTTTTTGAAACTTATTTTTTTCTTGTGGCGGTGGTGGAGGTGATCAAAATATAATTCAAAGCCAGATCCTACAATTTCTAGTGCCAAAAAGTGCAAATATTTAATTATGATGTAACTTCTTTTAATACATATAATGGGGAACTATAGGCAAAACGGATTGTAGAGGGCGACGTGTTCCATGCACCCATATTGACAGTTATCGTACATAACCTCAAAAAAATTCAAACAAATGTACAGTAAGTGGAAAGTGCTCAAATAAGAGTTGAGGAGGAGAGGAGCCCCACTGAGAGGAAATAAAAAAGAGCTGGTGCAAACTGCAAAAGGTATGGTCCTTTGGAACTGTTGCAGCCTGATACACAACACGTCACTACCATTTTTTTACTGCGATTTTTGGCTTGTCGGCGTTTCTACTTTTCAACTCACGAAGTGACGCAAACCTCCGGTTATATGCTGAGGGCTGACAAATGAAAATGAACTAACAATTACAAAGTTGAGGTTATGTACGCTTAAAATGACACTGATGATAGCTGGGGTGCATGAAACACGGGCGCCATTACTTCAGGCGTTTGCCACTATAGTTCCCCATTGAAGAAAAGAATGCACAATAAAAATCAGTTTTAGTCTGCATCATTTATTTCAAAGAAATCGTTCAGAAATTGTACCTTTGGGTACTCACATGTGGTTTTGAATTTATAGAAATAAGTTTCCAGGAAACAAAAAAACATCTCACTTTCGTCCTCAATCCATACTCACGCGTTAAAATGGCCGATAGCGATAGCTTGGGCACGCCAGCTACGTCGCTCTCTTGATGACTCGATGACGCTAACCGAGGTGCTCAGGTGTTCAGGGCAGGTACCTTGCTAGCGATGAATAGGGAAGTGGAAGGTAGATTTCCTGCTTACTGCTCAGGTAGGCAGGTCTCGCTGGTCTTGGCTTCTCCTGTCTTGCTCAAGTTCACTTGCTTCAGGTAGCGTCTTTCGCTCGTAAAAACTGAGAATTTGTCGAATGTTATGGAAGGGCCTAGTTGAAAATTGCATCTTTAGCGGATGATTTAGATAAAGTTAATTGTTTAAACTCACTTGATCTACTGGTAACACGTCCTAACAAACACAAAACAATTCAAGAGCGTTTCTCTGGACCTCTGTATAGCACGGACATATAGACACCAAAAAGAAACCGCGTGCCCTTTTTCATGTCGCTCCTAGAGAAAGCTCCGGTCCGTCTTGCGCCCAGGTCAAAATACCCTTTAGGGCGTAGGCCCATCTATGAGTAGCTGTGTTAAATGAAAATCTTTAAAACTTTCATCACCGTGAAACATTCAGTCAATAAATGATAATCATTAATACCATGTAAAGTTAATGTTTACGTGAATGATCAACTTTTCATTGCAGTGAATCACAACTTCTTCAAAAAGAAGAAAAATGTTCATTGATTTGATGAACAAACTTCATCAAATAAATGAATATGAGTTCATAATATTGATGAAGAAGGTCTTTATTCTATGAACAAAGATTCATCGAGTCAATGGAAAACTTCATTTAGTCAATGGAAAAAAGTCAATAACAACCGTTCATCAATATTATGAACAACATTTTTTTCTGTGTTGACGTTGGTTTTCAGAATTATTTGATGCAGTTCGGATTTAGAATTAGTTTGATTGAGTTGATTACTTGATCCGGTGCCATGGCCTGCGAGGTCACCTGACTTGACTCACCCGATTTTTTCTTCAGGACTTTGTTTACGATCGGGTGTATGAAGCTTAAGTCAATACCAGGGAAAATATGAAAGAAATAATTTGAGAAGCTTTCCGTAGCATTTTGTATTTTCAATTGATAATTTTTTGTCAAAATTCAAAAGTGACGTACAATAGAAGTCACTTTGACATTGGTTGTCAGAATAAGTTGATTTTCATTGCACGCTAAGTTTGATCGATGAAATTTGGGTTCAGTTTTCAGAAAAACCGAAATATTTTTCAAACTATGAACTTTTGAGAAGAAACATAGGAGGTAAGAAAGATGTAAAATGAGACGCTTGATATGAATAAGAAATAAAAAACAGGGAGTGCTATTGAAAAAAATTGAGTTATGGCCCTTCAAAGTTTACCAGAATCAATGTGTCACAGCAAGGTAATACCGGAACGGAAATAGGCGATATTACCGCCAAAAGATACCCTATATTATTGCTTGAACATAAGCAAAGTCCCAACTTGATAACCTAAAAACCAAGTGCCTTGCGATTTATTTAGTAAGTGCCTACAAACGCATTAATTTAAAAAAAAAAACTAGTAACTTCTGAACAGTTGAAGCGAATTGCAAAAACTCAACGAATTTGTAATGCCTGAGAAAGGGCAAATCCAAATATGCAAAAATATACAGGAAGTGCCATTTAAAAAAGCTCGTTCAAAAACTGCTCTGCAAAAATGGGGCACCCTGTATAGAGCATAATAATTTCACAAACTGCACTTTGACCTCCCGTTTGCAGTGCCGTTTGGTTCATTCCGATATCAATAATGACGTAGGTGTAATTGAGCTCGCCCATATCAATGACTCACCCTGTATAATGGACAGGGAGCTGGTGCCTCAAAATTCACGTCATAAGGTACATGATTCCAACCCTGTAGGTCTAATGTGCGTCGATGAGGTTGTTAAAAATTGCTTTGTCTTACATGTCAGAACGGGGGCTTTAGGCTGGTATGAGCCTGTCAATTTTCGAAAAAAATGACATGAAACCAACTGGATTTTGTGTGGGAACATCCTCTTGATCGAAAATCTGGTCGTGAGACAAAATTTTTGGGGACTTTCGGTCCATAAGACAAGTTCGAAACTTTCAAAAAAGGATCAAAATGTATCAATTTTTTCACAGGCGTTTTGCTGACCGACCCACCAAGTGTGATATATATATATATATATATATATATATATATTGTAATCAGGATGAAAAACGGAATCGATTTCCATGTTAAAATACAGGGTGTACGATTTGAGATCAATTTTCCGATGTTGCACCCTGTAAGCGATGTACCATTGAAAATTTTTGGTGGGCAGATTCAAAACCTGCGTAAAAAATCATGTGAGGATCTTTTTTCATTCAAAAAAATATATGCCAAAGGAGAAGTCTCCAGAAGGAGGTGAATTTTGGCATTTTTTGAAAATTTCAAACTTGTCTTATCGACCGAGAGGCACCAAAAATGTTGTCTTATGACCCGATTTTTAATTAAGGGGATGTTCTTACACAAAAGCCCGTTGGTTTCATCCATTTACCTTATGACATAAATTTTTGACATTTTTCGAAAATTGACAAGCCTATACCAGCTTGAAGCCCCCGGTCTGACATGTAAGACAAAGAAATTTTCAACAACCTTATCAACGCACATTAGACCTACAGGGTTGAAATCATTTACATTATGACTTAAATTTTGAGGCACCAGCTCCCTGTCCATAAGTACTCACAGTAGCTCGTTTCTGTGAATTTTCCAAAGCCTCAATGATAAAAATGGTTCCTCATAATCGTGAAATTCAACTTCGAGGACAAAAATGTTTCCTGTGGAGTGGAGTAAGTCAACTTGCAAGACATAATCGAGGACAAAATGTACGTTATTGCGTTCCCATATAATGCGGTATCAGCCGGATATAGGTTATGAATACTGGTGCACGTAGAAAATTCCCACATAAGCGTCCGAGGCATGCAATAAATAATAATAAAATAAACAAACACTCGACAATATCACCTGTTCTGGTATTCCCTCCGAACGGAAATAAATGCGATAGCGACTTCCCTTTTACCAAACTCATCGCTCTGTGAGCTTATATAGTCTGCCTGTATAAACTACTTATCACGTATCATCGAAGGGCCCCAGACTTTACTTTTTTTTTCGTCCTCTCCCTTTATGGCATATTGTATACTTACAGGTGTAAAATCTCGGCCTCCCAGAAACCTGCTGCAGCGCATTATTGTGTAGATCTGGTGTGGGACTTTGTCGGTGGAATCAAATGCCAATATTGGTAGATTTGGGTTTGTGTGTTTGCGTCTCGTATGTCGGCTTCCACATCAAAGGAAACGGCTCGGGCTCCTCCACCATGCATGCCCGGCTTCGGATGCGCATTCTTCGGCGCGATCAGTTATCGAATCGATGTGATAAACAAAACGTCAAATAAACCGCAGGTTTGTACAGGGCGTCGCAAAATTAGCTCGGTTCTTTGTCTCGCATTTTGTTACCATCATTTTCGTTGTAGTCAAATTCTTAAGCGTGATATTTAGACACTGCTCAAGCTCAAGACTTTAACGGAGTCAGTAACAATACAACTTGAAGCACTTTTGAAGGGCTTGCTGGACTTGGTACAGTGCCAATTTCACCCTGTATATTATACAAACTCGTCCGGAAATACCGAGGGAAATACTTTTTAATATCGAAGAATCAATTAGTACCTGCCTACTGCGAGGGCTTCTTCTTGGCGTGTGCATGTTTCGAAACAATAAATAATCTTAATAACAACTGAATCTCACGCTATGTGGAATTAAAAACAATTTAGATGAAGAACACATAGGCATTATTATACGCATACATTATTCCTCTAAAGTGTACGGGTTACAGTTATAATTATCAAAGAAATTTTCGGATGAATATCTCTCGTAGCGATCTGTAATGGGCTTTGAGAAGAGACGACACATCCACTGAAAATGCTCGTGTGTGTGTGTGTGTGCTTTTGTAATTCGAAATTAATTATGAGCTTGGTGGGATAGTTTGATCGTAATTTGGTGTATAATGATCCCTCTTTCGGAATTAAATGGATGTATTATACGACGCAGTGGCATCGAATCAAAACAATCTTTATTATGTTTCATTTGATGAGAAGCAGGTTCGTCACTTGATTCTCGAGTACCTAAGTTGTTTTCGAAATAATCACGAGTTTTGCAATAAAAATCCAGCTATGTCGTACACAACTGCAGTTTTATGGAAATTAATTTCGGAATCGTAACGCCAGCATTATATTTAGTAAGAAACCATACCACTTGATGGGTTAAAAATTTCAAAAATCCAAGATTTTGACGTGTTTTTGACATTTTTTAAGATGGAGGGCGAGTCATTTTTATAGGAAAACTGGATTGCATGAAGTCCAGAACTGATATTAGCCCAGGCATATTGGGTTTTAACCCGGAACAAATTCCCACAAAGCTGAAATTTGGTATACGGGCCTTGTAAGACCTAAGGAATAACATACCAAAATACTCGGTGGCACACCCTTGTGCGTCATTGATTGTGGGGGAGGGGGCTGAATATTGCCATTTCAAATGCGTAAATGACACCCTGTAGCATATATAGATGAAAAAAATTATATTTGAATGCCTCAAGGCTTCAAAATATTTGCTTGGCGTTTGAATTGTTGATAAGTAGTTTGGGTTGCCCGGAGAAAAAAAGAAGATCGGCAAAATTTATTTTGTTTTTCTCTCAAAAACCTCGAATTGATATCGGCAAGTGTGGTATCGTTTCCAACTAAATCTTGGCCTCTGATATCGAATATGGTGTTTGAAATTGAATTGAAACACGATAAACAAGTTTCACTGAAAAAACGACGATCTTTGCCATCTGAAATTGTCGTTTTGTAATTTCGGTTTCCGTGTGGTCAAAAACATCTCAAATGAATATCTCCAACAGAATGCATTGTTCTTGATCATTTTATACCTGAAAACAATCAAAAAAATGTGCCTGTATTCATTAAAAGATCAGAAAATTGGTCTGTTGTGAAAGTGATTATATGCCCAATTTTCTCCCGAAAATGCATACAATTTTTGCATTTTTTTTTTTACTGATGAATGATGGAGCAGTTCTACTGTTTTTGTGTGTAATACTGAGTGGAGTTCTTTCTCTATCAGAAAATACTGTTACGAAGCTCACGACCATCCCGGCTCTTTCTAGAGAAATCTAGAATTACGCTTTGCATTCGGGAAGCATCGAGAGACTTCAGCGGTAGGTCACGACACGTCGAGACTTCTGGCGGAGGTGCCGTAGAAAGTACGCTGTAGTTGGTATGAAGAAGCTTTTCTTGGGTAGTAGCGGGTATCGTCTTATCGCTAGTACTAGAATGCCCGTATCTTGAGCATACCGATGCAGCTCTGATGCTCCTCTCACTGCTGCGTCCAGGCTATGTAGGATAATTTTCGTATCCGCTTCTTCGTGAGTACTCCGCAGGTGTTGTAAATCACAGTGTAGATTCAACTTCTGCGCGCCAAGCCACAACGATGCACTCCTCGGTGTCTTTCGCGCTTTCGAGCAGTTTTTTTTGAAAAGATAGGCCTTTAGTTCGTCTTTTTGGTGGGACGAGACCCCACTTGACAGTTTTAAAAAACTTATACTTTTCAAAAAATTGACACATTAAAAAAAAAAGACTTTGGAAAGTGTGAAAATATGGAGTGGGGCATCGTTCTTACTAAATCGGACACGGACATTGCGATTCTGATGTCAATTTCCATATCACGTGAGTACGAGGGGTAAACGGCAAGGAAAATTTTGTACGCTAGACTTCCACTATCCACTGACTTCCACTGATTTCCATCTGACTTCCATTGACTCCCACTAATTTCCATAACTTCCACGGACTACCATGACTTCCACCTGATTTCCATGACTTCCACGTGACTTCCATGACTTCCACGTGATTTCCATGACTTCCACGTGACTTCCACTGATTTCCATGACTTCCACGTAAATTTCATTGATTGTAGGAAATATTCCCTCGGGAACCTACTAGACAAACTGACCATCGAGGAAAACATTGTTGATGAAATTGCGCCCAGGAATGAAGAATCCAGTCGCGAAATGCATAACGAGAGTCACCTTTTCCAGGCAAGGTGAAAAAAATGCAAAAAAAATGAATGGGATATAAACGAGACAGTGCAGCTTAATGAGCTTATAGTCTGGGGGCATAGAGTCAAAAAAGGCTAGGCCGTGTGCTACTTCGTGAAGATATATAGAGATATGTCCTAATTGATTCCTGGGAGATCAAGGACCATGAAAAATTATTGTGGAATATTGACATCTGCTGCAGGCAAATATGGTGGAGGCGCCAAAATGGGCTTCATCTGGTAATAAGAAACTGGCTGTAGCTCGTTTGTTTTTCAACGGATTTCAACATCTGGAACGTCATTTTGTAGACAAAAAAATTCTCTTCTCATTTCATACCTAAATTTACAAACGTCATTTAGGGAAACTGTCGAAATTGTCTTTATAAGATTTGCTAAACTCCGGCCTTTTTTGAATGTTATATATTTTTGAAACTTGGCATTATTATAGATCTTGAGGTGCCTTTTCCGAATTTCCACATTTTCATTTCGTATATTTGCCGGTTTGGCCGCCATATTGGAGAGATGGCGCCCAAAGAACAGTTTTTTGTCAATATCTTCTATTCAGTCAATGTGAAGGTGGAAGCATTTGTATGCGAATGGAAGCTTATTCAATTCTCTACAATTTGACACCCTTACTCGTGTACGTGCTACTTCCGGTTCTTGGGTTATTGCTTCTAGAACTCCCTGAAGCATCAACTTTTGTCATCCAATCAGCATGGCAAGTTGACCTTAGCTCCACGTGGCAGTCAAATTAACCATGAATAATGATAAGTTGTCAACCAGCGACCAATTATATCCAGAAAATCATTCATGGTAACGGTTGTTATGCAACTACAGGGTGAACTCTAAGGGAAAATCGACTTCGAAAAGGTATAGCTTGAGAACCGTAAGTCGCACATGAGTGATTCAGATGTCAAATTTTAGAGAATTTATTAGACCTCCACTTTTGATATGAATCCTGGAATTTCATAACAATTTCCCGAAAATTTTCCAAAAATGTTTTTTTGGGCACAATCTTTTCAAAATTATGGCCAGAACAGCAGAGATACGAAGTGGAAAGTGCATATTCTAAATGATGACCCCAAATTTCATCATAATAATGAGTTTCGAATGTACCTGATATCCTGCAAATGCTATATTACCTTTATTTCTTTCTAAAGTAAGTTTGCTTTCACAGTTCACCCTGTAATTTACACAATTAACATCACCATGATCGATTTTCTGAATTTTTATAATCTTTAGTTAATGGCCAAGAGCTGTTTATGGTGATTCGCTTACTACATGACGGTGGTATCAATTTAACATGCTGATTGAATGCCGACAGTTGATGCTTCCGGAAGTTCTGAAAGCTCCAACTCAAGAACCGTAAATCGCACATAAATGACTGATATTTCAAATTGTAGAAATTCGAATGGGCTTACCGCCGCATATACACGTTCCAATCTTGAGTCAGTTGAATTCAAGATAAGACGGCCCCGTGGCGCAGACGGTCGAGTGGCTGCCTGCGACGCGGAAGTCCCGGGTTCGATTCCCGGTGAAAAGTCTGGGTGTTGTGTTGTCCGAAATTTGCACTTCTCTGAGTTTATAGACCTAATAAATAAACGGTCAAACTCCTATGGCGAGAAAAAGCCGATGAGAAGAAAATCATTTATTTTATTTATTTTTATATTGACAAAAAACTGTTTTTTGGGCGCCATCTTTCCAATATTGCGGTCAAAACGGAAATGACACGAGGTGGAAAAGTAGAAATTCGGGAAGGGCACCTCAAGATCTATGATACTGCCAGGTTTCAAAAATATCGGATAACCTTCAAAAACCGGTGGAATTTAGCATATCTTATGAAGACAATTATTATGACAGTTCCACGAAATGACGTTTGTGAATTCAAGTATAAAATAAGAAGAGAATTTTTTTGTCTACCAAATGACGTTCCAGATGTCGAAATCCGTTGGAAAACAAACGAGCTACAGCCATTTTCTTTTTACCAGATGAAGCTCATTTTGGCGCTTCCACCATATTTGCCTGCAGTAGATGCCAATATTCCACCATAATTTTTCATGGCTTTTGATCTCCCAGGAGTCGATTAGGACATCACTTTATATATCTTCACGAAGCTGCACACGGCACGACCTATGCCCCCATACTATTAATTTCTTTGGCTCTGAGTCAACATCAGACGCAGACTCTGACAAAAGTGAGGAAAAAGATAAACAAAAGGTACGTTTCCAAAGCAAGATGAAGAAAGTTGCGAAAACGGCTAAACGGGACGTAAACAAAACGGTGTATCTTGATGACGATCAAGCAAGAGATTTCTTCAGCTCTGAGTCAAAATCAGACGCAGACCCTAGCGAAAGTAGGAGAAAAGATGAACGAAATTCATGTTTCCCAGGCAAGGTGAAGAAAGTTGCGAGAAAGGATAAACGGAATCTGAACAAAATGGTGCATCTTGATGAGGACCAATTAAGAAATAAAGTTTTTGACTCTAGCTCATCATTAGACACAAGCTGTGATGCCAAAAAAAAAGGAATCGGGAAGTGAAAAAAAAAGATGCAAAATTATAGCCAATCGGAAAGTGAACAGTCGAAGTCCAAAGAAGATAGCATTAACTCAGAAGATGATGACAAAAAAGTTTACATTAGGGCAGCTAAGAAGAGAAACGGAAAAAGGATCAGCGACAAAGGACATGTCTCTTGTTTCAAGGCGGAGAAAGTTGCGAAAAAGAATAAACGGAATCTAAACGAAATGGCGCATCTTGATGAGGACCAATCAAGTGATGATGTTTTTGACTCTAGCTCAATATCAGACACAAGCTGTGCTGACAAAGAAAGAAACCGGGAAGTGAAAGGAACGATGCAGAATGACAGCCGATCGGAAAGTGAACAGTCGGAGTCCAAAGAAGATATCATGGACAGAGAAGTTTACATTGAGGCAGCTAAGCAAGAAGAAGGGAAAAGAATCAGAGATAAAGGGCATTTCTGTTATTTTTGCAACAAAGTTCTAGGAAACCTGTCTTGGCGTTATGAGCTTTGGCATTCAAATGAGTTAGAAGTTGCAAAAATTCTAGCTCTCCCCAAAAAGTCGAAAAAGCATCGCGATGCATTCGGAAAACTGGTGAAAATCGGAGACTTTTACCATAATTGCAATGTGTTGGCAACTGGAGCAGGTGAGCTTATTTTGGTAAGGAGACCTTCACCTTCTCTCTCTCTTTGAAGGTCCTTCAAAGAGAGAGAGAGAAAAAAAAAACAGTGAGCCATTCGGATCATGGACCATATCCGAATTGCTTGGGATTTTTATTGAAAAGAAGGCTATGGTTTCACCTGAAATTCAGTTGTAAAGCAAAGAAAAAGGACATTTTGGAAGAGAAAAAGTGAAAAAATTACATCGGCCACAGCAGTGCACCGCTAACAGGAATCAAAGGAAGAACGTTTTCGACTGAATTTCATGTTAATATCGTTTTGAGGTTAAGGTTAAGAGAAGATGAAATTGGCTTAATATGTCAAAACGATTGAATGATACTGAAATATGGGTTGTTCCAGTTGAAAAAATCTGGAAGGACGCAGAATGAACTGATCAGACAGTCCATGAGGCAGTTGGGTAGACTGTTGGTTGTTTTGAGACGAATCGACAGTTAAATTAAAGAATTCGGTGATTGCCTTAGAATACCAAAAAAGTTTGATAGCATTGATGCTGCGACCAAATCTCTCTGTGTGTCTGAAACGACGCCGACAGACAGACCCCAGTTCAAAACACCGTCGTTGGCGCTAACAATAGGACACAGCGTTAAAAAATGTATCTATTGCCATCAAGCGTGGAGATGCGCTGCGCAAGGGCGACATGAAAGTGAACAGAATATGCGAATAATGCCTAAGGGATCTAATGGAAATGGAGTGGTCCACAAAAGTATCCTCGGCAGCATTATCTACTTTGAATAAGCGGAAATTCAACACAACGCAACTTTTGCCCCTAACAGAAGATTTGATGAAGCTTACCAAACATCTCGACAAAGAAATTCGAATTTCCAGAGAACAAGTTAAAACAAAAGTTATCGCCCGAAAACTGGAGAAAACTGGCTATCCTCATTTTGGCTAGATTAATCTTGTTGAACAAACGCCGTTCAGGCAAAGCTGTCAAATTGAGGAGTTGACATTCATATATGCGTTTTGTCTAAATTACGAATTTTCTATAAAACGCGAAAAACTACTCTCGAATACCAATTCAACTTATAGTAAACTTCAATATATCATTAAATATGGAAAAATACACATTTGATCCTATCCTCTCCTCAGAAATCATTTCTTTCAAATAATTCCCAAAAACCAAAAAATGCAAGAGGTTAAATGCTCTTTGATTGTCCAACGTGGACAAAACTCACTTTGTTTGTAAAAATGATGGATCAATGCTGTTTTGTTAGGGAACGCAAACAACTTTCACAAGATATGAAGTTAATTTCCACATATCCATTGTAAAACTGAACATATTATTTTCAAAAATACATAACCGAACAAGAATATTATGGAAAATTGAATCATCAAATATACAAAATTTGAGGGAATCCAACAAAGGGAAAAAATAAAACTGAGGCATGTCGGCAGAACAGCGAATGACAGTGAAGAACAACATAACGAACATTTAAAATGTGACAAGTTCGCAGTGCGAGGAGGCATGGTTTTTTACTGGAAAGAGCTCTTCAGTTTTTGGCTGTCATCTGACTAACGAAAGTGTCACTGTCAACAAAATGTCAGAAGCTATATCCCACGGAACTTGACTTGCAATATGTAATTTGAAAGCCCTTGAAAAACTGTATTCAGAACAGCTAGAAGGATTGCTTTATCTGGCATCTATCAAATAATAGAAAATGTCAATGTTCAAAAAATCCACCATTTAATTATTCAAAATCTATCCGATTCATCGAAACCCAATTTGGCAGGAAGCAACACAACAAAAGAGTCAAATTGAGGTTTCAGTTGCAGTTTTACACCATTGTCCAGTCGGGCGTTATGACTTTTCAAATTTCTTCTGGCCGTTGCCATCCGAGAGAGCCTCTCGCCCGTGTTTTGACCAGAACGACTCGCTTTTGTGCTACCTTTCTGAAGGACGGTAAAAGTTTTTTGCACAATAATCAACTGCTATTACTAGTATAAACAGATAAAGTCACTACATACCAAACTTCAAGTATTGAGAGCCAATTCATATCACTAGTTCGTTATAATTACTGAATTTGCTTGTATGGTGCCCTTTTGTTTGTTAGTGGCTTTCACAATGAATAACCACAGGTAGGTATATTTTGTTGTTAATAGCAGTTTATGATTGTTTTTTTCAATATTTGGGTACTTTAAAGATCAAGTAACTTGCCTGCTACCAAAACTTTGATTTTTTTTCAAACCGTCCCGTGCAAAAAAACGGTGTCCTTTATAAAGGACGGTAGGTCTATCCACTACTATCAACTACAATGATGTCGTTTTTATTTCACTTATGGAAAAGACCCCTTACCATAGCACAGTTACTGGAAGAAATCGAGAAGGATGTATTGAAGATATTCCAGGAGAAATAGCAGTTCTTTTCCCAAAAATACAAACGATGAATGCGATACGGATGAAGATTCAGCGGAAGAAAATTTTATTGAACCAAACAATTTGCCAGAAGCGCTACTCAGAGCCGAATTTGGGCTACAAGTTTTGGATTGGGGCGTTGCGGCTAGGCATTATTGTCTATTTTGAGAAAGGACGAGGTTCTCGTGATCAGAAGAAAAAGCACATCGTAGCACGTAGATCAACCGCTACTGATATCATACTACGAGAATATGGGCGGTGTAGATCGTGATGATCAAAATCAAGGCTAATACAGAGTTTTAGTCAGAGGGAAAAATGGTATTCTCCACCATTTGCTCACTGCTTAGATATGACTATACAAAAATCTTGGCGACTAAATAAAAATAATGGCCACGGAGCTTTCACGACAATGACTCTCGCTTCCAGAAGCTCTATCTCAAAGCCCATAGGTCGCAGAAAATTGATTGAAGAACCAAACTGTAGGGAATTTCATTGGCTTCAAAATGACTCTCCAAATCTTTTGCTGTCAGATGACCCAAAAGTAAGATAATCGGCAAAAACCCCGCTGGTGCACTTCTTGTTGATGATGGCGACATGACGCCGACATTTCCGAAAAGGGGGAAACTAGTATGTCAGAACCTAAGCTACACAGATCGTCTTAAGCTAGTTTCCAGCCAGGAAACAATTATTTCCTTATTGTTTTCAGTGGCGCCTGCGCCTGAGCTATCAGCACAAATTCAAATTTTGTAAATTTTACAGTTTTCGACACTCGTGTCAGTTTCATTGAAAGTCATGGAAGTTTCGAAACGGCCGAGTGAGATATCGTTTCTTACTAAACTGAATAGCCGCTACGCGATTCCGTGATCAGTTTGCTCGTCACTTGTACCCTGTCCACGAAGCACAAATTTTCGATTGTAAAGATGTATAGATTGTACTCTATTCATTGTTGTTGAATCAATGAGTAGAAATCAAGATTCGAGATCGAGACCAGAACAATAATTGATGGAACCGTATACCGGCGAGTGTATTAAAGGAGAGTACGATGAGGGGGCGCAAAAACCGTATATATACGCGGTCCCCCCGCGTGCAATAAATCAGTCCCGTTCCTATAAGGCCATGTGTCTCTATCAAAAACTCGCGCTCTATCGGGAGGTTGTCAGATAACAGATCTTCGATTAGAGCTGGCTCCGCATGGGCCCGCCGCGGGGAACAGCTGACGATCGGTCATGGCCCACTCGAACATCGCCGCCTTATTGACTCATACGTCATTGTCGGACGCGGCCTCCTCCGATTTATTAGGTGTTTTTACGTGGGCCGACGGCCCGGGCCCCTGTACATTACGGGCTGCTGCTGCGCGCACTGCGTACACGAAAACGAATCGATGTTTATCGCGATAATTCACAATTCGATGAATAAAAACAGGTTTTTGTGGTTTTTTCAATTTTTAAAAAAATTCGCTGGAATTCTTCTGCATTCTTCTCAATAGGGCAATGCATCATTGTTACCAGTGCTTTTTTATTAAACATTTGAAGTTGATCATACTTATTTTGAGTGACATGTAAATGGTTCGTTGGAGCCTTTGGTAACCATCAGCGAGCAACACGGTTGCCATTTAGGTTCTGAGAGCACTCGAACCGTTTTGAACCCAGCAATCACTCTTTGAAGTAAAATTGAAATTTCGCTTTACTGACTCACGTGACACGGTAACCAGTACCAGAATCGTAATGCGAAGGTTTGGTTTAGTGAAAAACGATGCCCCACTTGCTGTTATGGGAAATGACACGATTTTCAAACAGCAGGGAAAAAATCATGTCAAAAATGACAGATTTTGAAATTTGTCATAACATCAAGTGAAGCATCATTTATTACTAAATAGAACACGTACGTTTCGATTCTTATATTAATTGTCATGCCACATAAGCCGTTTTTAAAATAATCACAATCCCATCAACAAAACTACAGTTAGGCATTTCCATCGACGTCACAGCAGTGTTGCCAATCGTTCAAAATTGCCCGCCAAATTTGAACCAAATAATGTTAGGGGGACAACCCAACTACAGGGCGCTTATGGAGTTCCAGTTTCTGCATTTTTTTCCTCGGCTACCTTCTTGAGTTTGAGTTTGAAACTTTTGTATCAGTTCAAAGCAATGTCTTTAATGCGCCTGCAAAATAAGTTCTTGTGGAAAAGTGTTTTTTTGTGAAAAAGCAAGCCAAATATGTTAGGTTACCTGCAAAGGGTATTGGTAAAAATTTATATTTTCCGACGAAATTGGGCATGAACTTCGCCACCAAACTTCATCTGAATGTTGAAGGTTTACATTCCCGGCATTGCTGGAGTGATATGCCTTGTGTGGGGCTAGGTATGTACCTCTTCGGTTTGTGCTTTCCAATCACCCAAATACTTGAGGCCCAGCTTTTACTGCTGGATTAAGGAAACAAACAATAGTTTTTGTTTATATTTTATATTTTAAAAGTGCAAGAATGTCTTCACTTCGCTTGTAGAATATGGACAGAGGCAAAACATGGAAGTTTAACTCGAACAGCTGTTCGGCCACCGAAGATGTATTCGGTCACCGGAGCCCCACTTGACAGAAATTTTACACCTGATTAACTGATATTGAATTTTCAACTACAACTTGATTGTGTCAAGATACATTTCTTAAAAATACAAATATTTTTTGTTCTATTGAGGGTCGACGTAGCAATTCCTCAGTCCGTAGATTTTCCCATTTTTAGATTGCCGAAGGCCACAATTTTTGACACAGGTACTTCCTGAAACTAGATTGGTGTAGCCACAGATAATTTTGTGCAAACATCACAACTGTATTACAGCAATATAGTTACCCATCCTAATCGTTATCGGAACAACCTCCGTATATTTTTTCAAGTGTATTCCTTCCTTCCTCCTTTCCATTTCTTGGCGCTTTGGGATGCATTCTGTGATGCCTCGTACTTCCACGAGCCCAGCGTTTCGAGAAAACCATGAATGTCTCATTTTTTCCTCAAAAAAAAAAATTCAACCACTCCAAACTCCAACCCAATTTTCAAGTTCATTGAGCCCTCTACATCTCTAGCCATGCTTTCTCCATTGCTTCCACAAGCCTAGATGTTTGAATTGACAATAGTTTCCATTTTCTACTTCACTGTAGTTGTAATATTCGCTGTGATATAAGCACATGTGAACCAGAGTGATCGGCTCCGAGTATCTTCATCTTCTGAAGACCAAATCGTACACCTGACTTGACAATCTTGAATTTTCACTTGATGGCTTCATCGCGTCAAGACACGTTGCTTAATAAATTGTGAAATTCCTTCTTATAAGCATGATTTGAGGTAAAATTGTGGTCAGCTTAGAAATGCCTCGGTCGCTGGATTTTCCCATTTCGAGATCGCCACAGGTCACAGTTTTTGCCACAGCCATACTTTCTGAAATCAGAAGGGCGCTTAGTGATGGATAATTTGTAAAATCATCTCACATTTATTCTGTATTCCAACAATTTAGTCAGCTTTTTACCTTATCGGCAGGATAAGAAACTGACATATTTTCTCCTTCCCAGATGTCTTTGAGTCGCATTTCTTGGCACTTTGAGATACCTTCTGAGATGCTCTTTTCTTCCAGGAATCTAGTTTTCCGAAAAAACCACGGATTTCTTTTTTACCAAACTTTCTTGTTTATTGAGCTATTTGGGGCATCACATCTCCAACTATCAGTATTGATCGAAGCGCCAGAATTTTGTGAACAATTATCACGCACAAACTTGCTTCCTACTGTATCCAAAATCTCAAAAAAGTCCTTTTTTTCCAATCATAACAACGCTGGTTGTTCCCGAACACTTTTTTTGAGGTTATAAATCCAACTAGGTTGGCAACACTGACGAGCTCGTGACGTCATGTTGAAATGCCTAGTTTCGGCTTGTTTGATTCACGTGACGTGAAAATCAATACCAAAATCGTAATCTCCATGCTCGATTTGGTTGAAAACGATATATCACTTGACACTGCTGAATAACAATTGATCTCGTCGATTTTAAAAAATTGAGATTTTGACAGGGGTGTTGACAGCTTCCTAAATTTTGAAAAAGCCAAGTGGGGTATCGATTTCTACTAAATCAAGCACGAGCATCACGATTATTGTGTTAGTTTTTCTGTTACGCGAAGCGTTTTCAGGATAACCACAATTTTTTTGATAGAAAAAAATTATGCCTTGTGTAACATTGACATATAAATAAATTGCTGACGAACATTCCTCTGCAAGAAATTAAACGTATATCGACGTGGTTATCACGTCGATATACGTGATATATTTTAATTGTATTTCTGAAAGCCGTATCGTTCCCAGATCTGATGGCTGTACGGCCGAAAACACCTGTAAGGTAGCCGCGTTATGGCTCTCGAGTATGTGAACAGCGCAGTGCCACCGCCCGTGATTTACACTGGCCACGGAAAAATGTGTCACCTTTCCGAGAAGGCATCCACTTTACATTTTACGGGAATCCATGGAGAATATTGATGGGTACGCCCGCGGGCTCGAGAAAGGTCTTGATCGCCCATGTTAACCGTGCAGCAGCTACGGACACCCAAATTTTTTTTATAGATCAATCAAAATTTCTGACATTGTCTAACGATAATTACCCGGAGAATTTACATTCTAATCGCGGTAGCCGTGGTTTTGCTCGGCTTTTTTTGAAATTAATATAACATGGGATAGAATGATAAGCTTCGATGCCCGACGCCGCCTTGGTTTTGTGTCGAAAAAGCGTACAAAAAAAAAAATGGGAATGACAGAATAAGAATAATAACAGATTAAAAAGGATGAAAAGAAAAGAAATCGAAAATTCCGCACGTCATATGCGATGCCCGCGATCGGTATACGATTTGTGAGGACCGGGTGGGGTGCCCAATTTCCGGATCACGCGGGGGGTCCGCGAGACCCCGATCGGGATTAATGGGCCGGAATAATGGGGGATATGGAAAAATCACCGCAGTTGGTCTCGATGGAGTTTCAGTACATGGACCCAATAATAATTCCCCTTTTTGTACAATTTTCGATTGTTATTTGTATATTATGTAATGGCATTATTATTAGCCACTTAACCGCAGGGGTCACAGGTGATCCGTCTTCGTTTTGATACACCGTTGACCCACAGCAATACCATTTCATGTTCATAGCGTTGTAGGGGGAAAAATGCTGGAAAAAATCAAGCACGAAAATAAGTGGAGAACTGGCAAAATTAGTGAAAAGTACCAAGCATGCGTCACTGGGACTGACGAAGTAACAAAAAAACAAGCGAATACGCCTCATGGGCATGAGGCTCAGTAGCGCACTTCCTTTTTGGAGGATTAGTGAACGCAAGATGTTAAGTGATTAGGGTTCTACCGTCTTGGGCAAAAAATTCCAATATAGCGGCCAAAATATCGACAGAATCATTAAATTCGGCTTGAAAATCAAAGTGATCGTACTAGACAAGAGTAAGTTCCAAGTTTCATGAAAATCGTTCCACTAACAAGAGATTTCAATATGGCGGCCAAGATGGCGGCAGAATTATGAAACTCAGCTTGAAAATAGGAATGATTGTACGAGACAAGCGTAACTCTTAAGTTTCATGAAAATCCTTCCACTTATAAGCGATTTCAATATGGTGGCCAAGATGGTGGGGCAATCATGAAATTTGGCTTGAAAATAAGAATGATCGTACTAGACAAGGGTAAGTTTCAAGTTTCATGACAATCGTTCCACTAATAAGAAATTTCAATATGGCAGCCAAGATGGCGGCCGAATTATGAAAGTCAACCTGCCTATTTGGTCCTTGAGGACCTAAGCTATCTACCGGATAAAGTTCAATCTTCAAGGGCTGTAGCTTTATTTCCCGAGGAGAAGTTCAACTTCATCGAAGTGCACAGGAGATCTCTGTTTTTTGAGAATAATGATAACGATGTATGGATAACAAAAATAGTGCCCATTGGCCACCCTTGGGGACATCAGCTATTAATCGGAAAAAAGTTCCAAGACTCTTGTTTCAATTCTCGAGAAGGAGTACAGCGTCTTAATTTCTGCACGGACTCGGACAGACAGACAGACAGACAGACAGACAAACCGGCCACATAAGCGTCATTCTGTTACTTATATAAAAAAATGTTTTTCAACTGATTTCGACCTCCTGAACACGAATATCGGGTTCACTTTTGAATTGGAACATTTCTTTTTTATCGAAAAACCGAAAAAATGGTAGCCTGTCACATGATTTTTAGTGATACCTACATACTTTTTTTTTTTTGTTATTGAGCGAACATGTTTCGTAATTTGAGTGCCATTATCCTTCAGGTACCTAGTATTGGCTATTTCAAAATGTTCAGTTACTATTTCGGCACGTCTGATTTTAAAGTAGGTTCGTGTAATATGCGCCGAGCCGTGGCTTTGCGGTCGTTTTCAAAAATGGATAACAATTGACCCGACGGTCGGATCGAAGTGGGGTTTTTGTCAAAAGAAAGTTCAAATTGTTCTCTAAATATAATGCCGTACATGCAGTGATGTATTTCATTAAGAAATTGTAGTTGCCTGCATATCGCAACTTTCTACATCTTACCGCGAATGCCAGCACTTGATCGGCGAAGCCGCCCTACACCAAAATGTTATTTTTGTAATTGTTCATGATTATTTCGGCAAAATTTTTCTTGATTCGCGTACCAAGGCCATGAGCTACTCATTCGAGTTGAAATAGTTTCCGTATTGAATTTCGTTTTGTTCGGAGGAAAGTATATCAAGAACCAGCAAGCAACGAATAAATCATTTGCGGCCGAGCCGTAGTTTCGGAGTCATTTTCAAAAATTAATAACTATTGGCCTGCACCTCGCACCGATGTGAAATTTTCATTAAAATGAAGTTCAAATCATCCTCTAAATATAACTCCGCAAATTTATTATGGTAAAATGATAAGATCGGGTACTTCCTCGCATGTGATAACTTTCGAGATCAGGCCGGCTTCTGAAATGCAGCATTCAACGGCGATGCCGCGTCACACTAAATTGTTATTATTGTCATTGTTTATTATTATTTCGTCGAGATTTTTCTTGGTTCGGGATACAAGGTCATGAGCTACCCAATGAAGTAAAAATTTTTCGCAAAAACCTTTTTGTCGAGGACTAGATGCTGTGACGGACGGAGGGACGGACGGACGGACAAAGCGAGGACAAAATCGCCTTCCCGTTTGGAGAAGTGCGCTAAAAAAACCATTCCGTACAATACATTCAAATAAATCTAGACAATAATTCCACTGCCGCGTCCATCATTCGCATGTACGGCAAAAATTTCATAAACTCGCATACATTACACGTCTATATGCAATATTTTTATTGTTATTGTCCCCTCGTTATCCTTGAAAGTTTTTCGAATCGCACCTGTTTCTCTCTCTCGAGTTTTAGTTAGGCGTTATGTGGAAGATACGAAACCAGAGATAACATAAATTTCACGAATGGGTTCCTTTTAACACCTCGCGATAATTCTTCCGAGTATGACGGTTTTTCGGTTCGGTACTATTTCACTCACTTTATCTTGAATCTATCATATTTCTCTAGACTAGAGCTGCAGAGGTAGGTGGATGTAGGCATGGCACATTATGGTATGGGACATGCATGTGGCAGATGGAGAAAAAAATCTTATGGTGGGCAATAAATAAATAAATCCGATACCTACGCGACTCTGGGAGATACATAATAAGGAAAAGTTCGGTCCATAACTCACGCGGATTGAAAGGGGCGATTCGAGTTCACTGTGGTGCGGCTTTGCGTATAGGTAGAATCTTGGGACAAAAAAAAAGGTTAAATAAAAGGAAAATTGTTGAATTTAGGTAAATTGTATTGTTTTGTCAAAAATATATTGTTTTATTTGAAGAGACTTTCGAGTTTCGTCAATGATATTGATAATACTAATTGTAATTTATTCAATGTCGAGTTTTTCGCGAATTAAAAAAACAAAAACCTACAAAAACAAGGAAACAGTTTGGACATGAACCAGATCTCGGTTTATTATTTTCAGAATGGGTTACCAAACCGCAGCCGACATACAAAAATCTTTGAAGTCCGATCCTGCATCATTAATTACCGGCGGCATACCTTCCAGCACAGACAAAAAATCAGCCGAAACGCTTTATTAATTATCGGCAATATTTCAGGGCCGGCTGCTATCTCTCTCTTTCTCTCCGTTTTGGTTCCATTGCAACACAATTAACTAATTAGATTTTAAGCCGAAGCACAGATAGTTTATAATTAGAAAATGAGCATCACACAAAGCCTTTAAGCCGAGCCAGATCGTCTGCCAAAGTCGATTTATCACAAATCTAGCGAAAAATTTCAATTTGAATTGGACAAGTAAGTGGTGTGTGCTCGTACAAAGCGAAAAAATGCAAGCACAATTTAAGTGCTTGTCTTTCAACAATAATATATGTATATTTTGTCAACATTTCACATTTTTCATATGTTTAAAACTATAAATCTTTTTTTTGTATAGGTAAGTATATAAAATATGTTATAAAAGGTAAAAAATTTCATGTAAGGGTAGGGAAGGTAGAATGGTACAATTCAACTAAGAGTTACTATTTTCTAGTCGAACGACAATTTTCGCTGCCCCAATGAGAGCTCCTTGACAGTAAATTGGAGGCGGTTCGGTGGGCTGCCTGATTGAATAGGTATAGATTATTGTTTTGGTTCTGAAAAGGTATGTTTTCCACCCTCTCTTCTTTTTAATTTTTTTTCGCCCAATCAACGTATGGTCCGGAAGTTTTGGGAATTTTTTTAAAAACTAATCACTTTTTTTGGATAGTTTTAATTTTCTAACTTGATATTGCAAAAACTAGCATCATCTTTAACAATACCAAATTCATATTTGACACATTGAAGATGGGCCATTATTTTTTATGGCTCTCAGTTTTCTTCTGCCATGTTCGGTCATTCTCTGGACAACAGCAGGATTAATTTCTCTGCGCTCCTGCATCCCAATGTACCGCAAGCTCGACGAATATAAGATTTTTGGTAGGTATTGAGCAGGATTGTATACGACAAGGAATAGGAAGCTGCAAATGAAGACCAATTACGGCGTCGCATTTTTCAATAACATAAGAGAATTTCGCATTGGAGAAATTGATACAAAAAATTATGGAACATGGCAGAAGGAAATTGAGATCCATCGAAGATAATGGTCCATTATCAATATGTTGAATATGAATTTGTTATTGTTATATATGATGTGATTTTCGCAATATCAAGTTGAAAAAAGTAAAGACTATATTCAGAAAAAGTTATGAGCTTTGAACAATTTCCCAAAACTTTCGGACCATACGTTATTCATTAGCTTCAAAAATAGAATCGTTTATCTATAACTACCAAGATTATTAGAGCTTTTATAACAAATATCTATAGCTCTTTGTGTGACGCGGGGCTAAGTGCGAAATTCATAAAGCCCGGCTTGGATTGTCAGAAACGTTAGTTCCAAACCAATAGTTTGAAATTTTGAGTCGGTTCTATACTCAACAGTGAAATCACCGACGCGACGTGGCCAACGAGCAAGTACTTTAGGCAAAAAAAAGTCCCCAAATCATCTTCTCCTCTAAGTTTAGCTCTAAGCCATAGATTGAGGACTTCTGTCTGGATTTTGGTTATTTTGTTGGTTAGTAGGGAAGTTGACCTATAGGCAAGATGGCGCGCAAAAAGAAAACGGAGACACTGAAAATATTTTGAGATCTTAGTTTCCGGACTTCTAGTTGTGTTGGATGATGCATTTAACCGTCAAATAAAAGTGTTAGGGGAACCCCGGGCTAAACGGTGTATCGGGGCACAACAGGGTACCCCCCACAATCCCTTATGGAGCCCTCTGTCGGGGAAATTTTTGATGAAGTGATATTGTGCCATCCAGATGTCTCGTCAGTTAGCAAATTGGCGCCCCCCCTACACCCAGCTGGTACCAACCATCATTTATGGCCGATTTTCGAGTGGCGTTGCAATTTTTTGAATTTTTGAGGCAAGATGAATTTTCTTTTTTAACTAAGATCAATTAGGAAATTTCACCATGAAATAATCATAGTTTTTGCTAGTACCTAATTGACTTTATTGTAGTGTTGGAATAATAAACACAATCAACCCGACCCCTGACCTAAAATACATGTCCTGGGGCAGAACGGGGCGGGGCAAGATAGGGTACCTCGTTTTGCCCCGGTCGAGAGAATTCACACATGTCTGTGATGTATTGATTTTGTGTAGTCTTCTGTGGTTTGTCTTCTTTGTTGTTTGGCGAAATTTGATGTTATACAAATATATATTCTCACCTAATTCTTATTATGGCCTCATTCCTAGGTTTTTATGTGATACCCCATTCTGCCCCAGGTATGGGGAAAAACAGGGCAAAACGCACCAAGTAACAAAGAATCATGTAGACCTTATTCAGAAGGACTACAGGAACGGTAGAGCCGGTAAAGTAATAATTAGACCTATTGGAGCGTGCATGATTCAACTTCCCTTGGTCATATAGGAAATTCTCATAAATTCGATTCGAGAATCTTGCGCGATTGCTTTCAATTCTGCGGTTAACCAGCCAGCAACGTTTAAGTTTTCAAGAATACGTCTGCTGCTTTCCTCATGTAAAATTAAAAAAGATCTGTCGACTGGTTAAGTTGGTGAAAAAATTCCAAAATCATGTTCCGGTTATTTTGCTCTTTGGGATATTACGGTCAAAATATTGTTACGAGCGGCGATTCTGGATAACACGCGATCTTTCTAGACTCTTCCCATTAGCTCTGATGCATTCCAGAACAGGCGTGTTGGCTCTTGCCCGTGTTACTGAATGGAGACTTAAACGGTGGGTCAAAACACGTCTGTCCATTTTGGCGGAGGAGCCGACATTCCAGAACACACGGGAAACACGCGAATGGTGTGTTATTATTCGGCAGTCGTCTAGAAACCGTATGCCGGGCCACTGTGGAATTCGCTGGAGGACGATGGAAAGTTCAAGAACGCTAGTCAAAAGGATATATAAAGCACCGTTCTCGGCCTACACACTAGTATTGAATTAGAAGCAATCGAGTGCGATATGGGCGAAGTAGTACCTGCCATATTCCCAAGCGTGAATAATTGTTGGCGTGTATTTATTTCAGTACGCATTAATAAACAGTGTGTGTTTTAAAACGATCGTCTCACTTATAAACGAACCCGTACGCGAAATACGTAACAATATTTCTCATATATTATTTGATGAGTCTTGACCTCCAATATCAAATCAGAGTCTCAGAGTGTATACTCTCGAATATTTCTAGAGCTTCGCACCCGTAACACTGATGCGAACAGTATAGAAAGACCGTGTGTCCTCCAGAATGCACGCGAGAATCGCCGATCGTAATGATATTATCTTTCTAAATACGGAAGCGATCAGAGAGTGATATTTTAGCGAAAACCTTTCAAAAATATGTTGTATCACCACAATACTTCCTGGCGGATTTCCAGGGATAAAGGAAGACATTTCACCATAGAGCTTCTTAGAACTCCGAAAGCAAAATACACAATAAGTCCGCAAGCAAAGGTGGGCACCGTTAACAAAAAAGTCAACTTCGTTTAACGTTGAATCGTTAACAAAAAAGTTGACCTCGTTATTCATTTATCAGTTAATTGATTTGAAATGGAACAGAAGTTGATGTTGAACCGTTAACGTCAACTTTTCATTTTGTAAATCAAACAATCATCTTCAAAACCACCCAAATACACCAGCATCATATACCTTACTGAACTGGGCCAAAATTGAAGTAGACCCCGACCACCCCAAAATTTTGTCTCGGTTAAATGACGACATCTTGAGAAAAAATTGCCATATTTTGAAAGTGTTTGTAGTGCTCGATAGAGTAATCTTCAAAGGTTTTACTGTTAAAGTTGAAAACTTCACTTGATTCTTTCAGACTTTTTCTGTTTCGGGTTTCAAAGACAAATATGGCCATACAAGTTAACGTTAACGGACTTGAGCTAACGGAAGTTGAATGTAACGGAAGTTACTTAGTCCGTTGATGATTGTTCAAGTTATAGCTCAAAAGCTCAGTTGTTGACAAAAAAATTAACTCCGTTAATTAACGATTAAGGGATTACTGATTTGGTGCCCAGCTTTGTCCCTAATGAGTATCCTGGTCACGGCACCACTTGAACTAATCCCCCCTTTTGACCCTTAGCTGTGATTGTCATGACCCCTCCCCCTTCTCCCGTGGACCTCTTACCTACGTTTTGCTTACGTTGTCGTTTCACTCAGGCTCTACTCCAGACGAGAACGGAGCTTTGGGGATGGGGATTGTATTGAAAGTTGAACAGAAACAGGAATTGACAGCAAACAAAATTAACTTTCAATAAAATCATCAGCAAAAGGACCCCGCACGATTCTTATGGAAAATGGCTCCCGGTTAAATTCTCTGAATTTTTGATATGTTGTAGCTCATGAGATACTAATCAAATACCGTAAGCCCCAAACTCAAATAATGGACAGTTTTTTACCCACAGGGGGTTGAAGTTGGAGGTTTTGACGGCTTCAAAATGATATTATGACGTTAATAAAAGCTTTCTGTTTGGTTTCTCTTCAAGCTGTGTCTCATGTCAAATGTATTCATTTGACAGAAAAATATCAACCCCCTCCTTCACCCCCACCCCCTATCTACCATCACAAAATTCGAGATTACTCTCAAAATCCATGCAGATGGCTTCTGTGATTTAAATTGTGAATTTTGACATACAAATTATTTTCCACCCCTAATGTTGGGGTGCCAATTTTCCAATTTTCCTCGGTTAATTTGGCTGAATTTTTGGTATTGTCTACTTCTAATTCTGCTGAACAAGAAGTTTCCATGCCAAAACTTATTCCTATGGACAGTTTTTGTTCTACAGGGGACTGAAGTTGAAGATTTGAGAGCATAAATATTGGACTTCAGTCCCCTGCAGAACCAAAACTGTCCATAGGAATAAGTTTTGGCATTGGAACTTTTTGTTCAGCAGAATTAGAAGTACACAATACCAAAAATTCAGCCAAATTAACCAAGGAAAATTGGAAAATCGGCACCCCAACATTAGGGGTGGAAAATAATTTTTATGTCAAAATTCATAATTTAAATCACAGAAGCCATCCGCATGGCTTTTTGGAGTAATCTCGAATTTTATGATGGTAGATAGGGGTTGGGGATGGAAGAGGGGGTTGATATTTTTCTGTCAAATAAATACATTTAACATGAAACACAACTTGAAGATAAACCAAACAGAAAGCTTTTAATAACGTCATAATATCATTTTGAAGCCGTCAAAACCTCCAACTTCAACCCCATGTGGGTAAAAAACTGTCCATTATTTGAGTTTGGGGCTCACGGTATTTGATTAGTATCTCATGAGCTACAACATATCAAAAATTCAGAGAATTTAACCGGGAGCCATTCTCCATAAGAATCGTGCGGGGTCCTTTAAATGATCCAGATTCTTTTCATAAAACACCTAACACAGGACTGACAGACTAGCAAAATGACATACAATAGACAAAATGAACAAAAACAATTGAAAACACAACAACAAAATATGTCATACTGTCAGTCAAAGAAAAAGGAGAATGACGGATTCGGAAACGGACACTCAGTGGTGGACAGTCAAAGAAACTCCTGAGCTAAGCCCAGAGAAAAAGCTCTCAAATATGTGACAAATGAATAACAAAAACTCACTGATAAATTCCGGTATTCAGTGAAAGTGAAATTAGTAAGAACAAAATCGCAGAAACATCAGTAAACAAATGTAAACACATCAGTAAACAATTTACAATAAATCAGCAATTCAACAATGCAGATAAAATCATCAGCGAGGCATAAAAACCCAAAACCAGACAAAATAGGTGTGGTTAGTAGAATCCTGTAAAATACCTACATTGAATATCTGACAAACGTAGCAGCGAGCATAAAAACATGACATAAAAATATGAGAGTCAGAAAAAACGGCGGACACTAACATTTATAAAAATCAAAAAACATGACACAGACAAAAATAGTGAGTACATGACAAGTGATTACATGACAAGCAAATCACACACAAAATTAATGAAGTGGCCACAAAAATATTGACATGAAAATCAGTGAGTTAACAAAATTCGTGAGACAACAAAAAGGACATCAAAAATTAGAATGTGAAGTCAATGATGAAATTTAAATAAATACGCACTAGATTTACGGTGCTGCCGATATAAAGTTGGTGAAAATAGAGAATAAATTCAAGCAATCGCCTGCAACAAAAAAAAAAACATTTCCATGCCCGCGATATTATTTCACGATGCCTCTCGGTTTCCTCGAGCTCGAACTCCAATTTGCGTTCCTTCATCCATGTGACATCATCCAGAGGAATAACGCGTAGGTACCTAGTACCTAACACACGTCCAGGGCCAATAGGCCCGTTGAGCATCCCAGAAAATCTATGAAATACATGAGATAAGTAGAGTGCCTCCAGCCTTGCTTCAAACTGGCCTGTAAAAACCGCGAAACCCCCTTTTCGGTCCTCTTCTTTGTTCTGAATTCCCGGAAACAAAGAAAAATTGACGCCCGAAACAAGAAGATGCGATTTTACATTCATAATTTCCCAGGACGACGTCGCGGGACACATCCAGCTTCGTCAAAGCACGGCACAAAAATCTCATTTGACCCGCGAGAACCCGAATTTCTGCCGCGTTACATTCAGTCAGTTCCTAATATAGAAATGTTTTCTCGCGTGGAAGTATTAGAAAAAGCTTTCAGATTCAGCTGAAAAATGCATTTTATCACACAAGACCGCTTATTATGGCTCTGAAAACCACAAAAAGAAGATATAAATATTGGTGCTCAAAAGAGTTCCAAAAGTAAGAGTTCCAAGAGGCCGAGTAAGGCACCGTCAAGGTCATTAAGGGGTCAAGGTGGGCTCAAGGTGAGAAGGCTGTTAAGCCCTAAAAGACGTCATGGTAATGAAGCTTCAAGCTGACAAGATCATGTTGATAGGGTAATCAGAGAGGCTGCTGATGCTGCAAAGAGGCTGATGGGGTTCAAGGTGAACAAATCAAATAAACGCTGGAATACTCCGCGGGAGAGGAGCAACTAGGCTTTAAGTTAACACTGGGGGCTCTTAACAGGCTGCTTGTTCTATAGGGGCGCTACTGTTGCCTGATACAAATCGAATTTGTGCCATAAAGCTTCACGAGGGAGGGCCGCTGTTCATTTGTAGAAAACAAGCCGGAAAATGTTCAGAATTTCATTGGAAAGTGCGATTATCCGTTTCAAATTGAGGCTAAGTGGCCAGCTCAACCAATTTCCAAATAATAAATTTTGGTTTGACAATTTCAGTGATCAATCATTTCAAGGTTTACGATGGAAGTAGATCGTCAGTTTTGTGCGAATTCCCTGCAAAAATTGATTCAAGGATATCCAGGATAGATACTTATGATTTTTCTTATCAAAATTTGAGCTCCATCATGAAGTCCATCAATTCTGAGAAGAGATTTCATGTAGAGAATCCAATTTTTGATAATTTGGCGGAAAAATTCATATCTGCAAGTAAGTAGAGATCAGTTAAAATACAACTTTGTATTTTCTATAGGTTTAGGAACTCAACACGAGCGGCTTAATCGGCCAACTCATTACTTTTGATACACATGTGAGCAGGGGAGAAGAGTTGTAGGATACCTCATAATCAGTTCATAGGATAACAACTCATTTGTTCAATTTTTTGCAATATAGTTATTCACAGAAGAACTAATCACTGAAGTTTGAGCTGCAAAAAAAACACGTTACCACTTTTTCTCTGCTCAAAACCAAAATCTTGTCTACCTGTGGATATAATAATTATCACGTATGTACAATTAAGACGTGAGTTTGAGTCTAAAAACTCCTCATGTTGCTTTGTACTCTGTCTACGAAGTTTTCGATGATACTGCCGTAGGGTAAACTGCCCGACGATTGCGAGCCAGAGCATCAGAACACTCTGTTCATCTCCAAACGGATTTGTATGTTCTCCAGGCTAATTATCAGTAATTACTAATTTTATATTCATGAGGAAATCCAATGGAAGATTCTAAAATCAGTACGAGTCATCAGTAGAGAACTGATGAAATCGATCTCATACCAGTTTCCGATCCCATTGTGCAATTAAAGAGCCCGAAAAAAATGCGGGAATTCCAAATCCAATCCATCATTGCTCTGATACATCTCCTCTTCATCACACTCCGTACCCACACAACGAAAAAAAAAACCAAAACCAGTTTCCTCCTCATCGATACAAATTGGGTTATACTTTATAAAGCAATTAACTACCCCCAGAGGCCTGATGGAGTAATCAACGCCTATACGTGCCAATACACCGACACATACGCACACCATACGGGCCCAGAGCCGTTAATAAAATATCAATTAGCGTTTATCGGGTAATCTGTAATTACCGTAATTGGTATTGATGAGAGTTCAATTAGTGGCGGATTATTTCTGTGTATGCGAGCGAGGCGCGCGGGTGCGAGCGAGAAAGGCGCCTTTCGCGCACGCCGTGCGACGGAGACGGGGCGAATCGGGTCGGAAACGTGTGCCGCCTGCGGGCCTTCGATTCCAGTTCTTGATAATTTGTATCAACAATTGGTCATACTTGAATTAATTTCGTTCGTTTTTTTTTTGGCGCGTTCGTGTTCAGAAACATCACCAAAAGCAACAGTAATGGTAATGAACCGATGGCAGAGAGCCACGAGAAGAGGATTCTACGAAACTGGCTGATGGGTGATCGTAAAAGATGCGGCGTCAAAAATTTTTATTGATCAATCATCAGAGCCCGGTGATGGTCAGGTAACGTTTGTTCGAGTGGAAATGACGGTGCAAGGTCGTAATTTTTTCGATAAAATGATTCGAGTACATTGAACTGGAGGCGTAATTTTGATGTTGCCAAAAATAACCATTCGTTTCAAGCTCTCCGTCGAAGCGGTAGCTGCCAATCATCACAAGTGTTTTTGTTCAAAAAAAACAAAAAACATTGTCTCTGTTACTCATTTATCGTTATTGTTTTTTGCTAGATATTAAGAAATAACACAGTTTTACGCAAGAGAACGAAGAAATTTTCAGTTCATTACAGCTTGTATGCATTTCATAAAGTTCCTGAAGTTTTTGAGTTTTCGTGATGATGGTGTGTATCCTGAACGAGGTATTGAATACTCCCTATTACTGACTCGATTTGAGTTCCTCTCAATAAAATCTCGTCGCGCTACTCTAGCTATCAAATGTTTATATCGCCTTTTACATGGCGACATCGACTGTCCCTATTTGTTATCAAAAATAAACTTTTTTGTTCCGCGATGCAGTTCGAGGCAACGTATAACATTTTGTTCTCAGTGCTCCAGAACCAACATCCTATTCAGTTCCCCCATTTCCATTATGTGCTACGAATTTAATAAAGTTTCGAAAGTCTGTGACATCAATTTTGATTCGATGAACGCTGTGATCTTTTGTTATCTTGAGTTAAATCTTTAACTTTGTGAGGTTCCGGCCGGTTGATTCACAAAAATGCGTTCGATTGTCTGCCAAAATGATAGTTCCAAACGATAAACTCCAAGTGAACAAGACAATTCAAGACACAGCAAACGAAACCTCTTTTCAGCAGGACGTCGAAAATTATATTGAATCGCAAAATTGTTCTCTGCACCTTTTTTTACTGATTTCAAAGAAGACGCTTATCTTTTCAGAAGAAACGAAATAAATAACAAAGTTTTTGATGGGAGACCGCAATACACTGCAGAATATAAATTGAAATGGAAATCTCGTACACACGTGCCGATAATTTTGGAAAATAAATGAAAGAAACAAACAATAAAAAAAAAGAACGAATGGAAAAGAGAGGATGGAAAATTAAACGTTACAAACTCCCCTCTTCCTTCGATGGAGAGCAACTTCAGCAGAAGTGACTCGACAATAGAAGGTTGTAGGAGATAAATAACAGAAAGAAACCAAGCGAAACATGATCATGGAGACAACAAATGAGGAATGCAAAAAAAAAGAACGCCACCAAATATACAATGACGAAATCAACTTAGACTCCGAATTGGACCAATCAAATCAAACTTCAGACTTCCAGAACACGACAAACAACTACACAAGACATGACTATATACTGTCCAACGGGCTTCTTCAGATCTTTTGCATGCCATGTCCCTTGCTGTCTCTTCCCGTGTTCGTCTTCCAATCCGTATGTCCAAGGACTCAGTTTTTTCCTCACACTCGGTACGGTCCTACGAGCTTCGGAGCGAGCTTATACGTAAAATAGTTGGCGGCATTGGACAATGCAACATGTCTTCTCCAAACCATTTGATTCACATGGAACTCTTCAGATCGGTGACGTAAGTCATATTACGTCTTGCTGCGCCGATTCGCATTTGACATCCTGTTACGAACTTCCGTGTAAATTTCAGACAATTTTCGATTCTTCACCACAGGATCAACAACCTTTGGAGTACTTGCCTCGAGATCTTCTCGCTTATCCGGAGTACCAGACAGACAAATTTCTCTTCCGAAATTAAGAAAATATGGCGTATAGCTTGTCACTTCAAGTTTGGATGTCCGAATTGCATATGTGATGGCTTGCAAATTATCCTCCCACTTTCGCTGATCATCCTTAAGGTAGCAAGAAAGCATGGTCTTCGAGACTCGATTGACTCTCTTTACGTGGTTTGATTTAGAGTGATAGTTCAGGGTAGATTTTATCATAATGTCGTACTTCTGCGCCAAAGAAGCAAATTCGCGACTACGTAATTGTACGCCATTATCGCAGAGAATTATACGGGGTGCTCCGAAAAGTAGTATGACTTGTTCTTCCACAAACTTAAGGCCGCTATCGCTTTTCGAAGGGGACAGGTGACGACAAACTTAGAGAGAAGATCAAAGACTACCAGAGTATAGCTTAAACCTTTTCTTGAACAAGGCAAAGGTCCTACGAGATCTAGACTTATTGTTTTCCATGGTCCATTGGGTGGTGTATGTGACAACATGGGTCCGGCTGGTTTGCGTTGTTCTGGTTCGTATGACTGGCAGATTCGGCATCTAGAAATGTATCGAGAGATATCTTGTCGCATTTTTGGCCAAGTATACTTTTCAGAGACTCTAGCTACCGTCTTTGCTACGCCCGCGTGACCGGCAGTAGAATCATCATGGTACTTCTCGATAAGTTTCGATCTTTGGTCCTTTGGTAGAATCTCCTTCCAGTTTTCGAATTCTTTCCTAAGCTCAGGGTGTCGTTGACATTTGTATTTGTACAGGACTCCATCCTTTAATCGAAACTGCGAATACTTCTTCGGCCTACTTTGGACTTTCTGGCACAAACTTCGATACCAGATCCGTAGATTTTGTCTCCTCCACACTGTCAACTTTTGAAACCGAGTGAGATAGCAAGTCGGGAACGACGTGATCTTTTCCCTTCCTATGTGTGATGGTGAAATTGTAGGGTTGAAGACGCAGTGCCCATCTGGCAAGTCGACCTTGTGGGTCTTTCAACTTCTGAAGCCAGAAAAGTCTGTGATGATCGGTGATTGTTCCAAACTGGGCTCCTTCAAGATAGTGTCTCAGTTTCTCAACCGCCCAGATCAAAGCGAGGCATTCACGCTCTGTGGTTGAGTAGTTACGCTCTTGTCTTGAGAGCGATCTCGACAAAAAAAAATCGTGTGCTCAACTTCGTCATACTTCTGAGACAGAACGGCGCCAATGCCAAATTTGGAGGCATCTGTCTGCAAAATAAATGGCTTTCCAAAATCGGCTCAGAAAAGGTGCGGATACAAGGCGTTCCTTGATTTGTCTGAACGAATGGTCACATTCTGATGTCCAGTTGAATGTCACACCTTCTTTTGTCAAAGTCGTGAGCGGGGCAACAATATTAGAAAATTCAGGGACGAAGCATCTGTACCTCGGTCTGTACCAAGGACGCGGTGCCAAGAAAACTTCTAACGTCCTTCACATTGGTGGGAATGGGGATGTCCAACATTGCCTTAACCTTGTCTGGATCGGTTCTCAGCCCTCGACGGTCAACCACGTACCCGAGAAATTTCAACTGACGCCTGCAAAACTGACATTTCTCCAAATTGACACTTAATCCAGAAGAACGGAGACGATCCATAACAATTTCCAGAATTTCCAGGTGATGCTCAAAAGTAGGTGAAACGACGATAAAATCGTCCAGGTAAACCATGACGGATGGCTGGAGATCTGGGCTCAAAACTGTGTCCACTATTCGCTGCCACGTAGCTGGAGCGTTTGTTAATCGAAACGGCATTTTGGTGAATTGATACAGGCCACGTCCGGCTACAGTAAAACTGGTCAACTCCTTCGATGCGGCTGACAGGGGCACCTGCCAGTAGGCGCTTTTAATATCTAGCGTGCTCAAGTGGATACTCCTTCTAAGATTTTGAGGTGTTCCTCAAAGCTCTCTGAAACTACGATAATATCGTCGAAGTAGACAAATGATATGCTGGGGTCCAGCTCAGGCTCAGGACGCTGTGGTTGAGCCGTCAGATGAGTAGCGCATTATGAAGCTCAAAAGACATCCGCCTGAACTATAGGAGGAAGTGGATACTCCTTCTAAGATTTTGAGGTGTTCCTCGAAGCTCTCTGAAATAACGATAATATCGTCGAAGTAGACAAATGATATGCTGGGTTCCAGCTCAGGCTCAGGACGCTGTGGTCGAGCCGTCAGATGAGTGGCGCATTATGAAGTCCGGAAGACATGAGCCCGAGCTGAAAGACTAATTTGAGACGAAGCAGCCACTTCTTCACCAGTGAGTGCTGGTGGGTTGTTCTGTAGTGTATCGGGTATATTTCAGTGTAGGATGTGTTCTAAGGTACTCATTGGCAAAAATGGAAATCAATATAGATTTTCAAGAAACTCAGTTGCTTTCTTTGATACACCCTGTCCATTTACGACTTCCCAGCTGAAAATCACACAATTAGAGCTCTTTAATCGGTGACTAAGTACTAAGAGTTGCGAACTTATACAATGACAATCAAAAGCGGCTTCCGATTGAAATGCTAACGCTGATCGTACGTATATTACTTCATTTCTGACCTAACCTGAGCTCACCCACGCATTTCCATGAAATTGAAATGTAGATTGTTCATTATTATTTTCAGCAAAATAAAAGAAAATTGTAATTTTAGCTTGATAAGTGCATTTCCTCTCTCCGCGGCAGCTAACAGCGGTAGTAGCTACTGGCGCTAAGAAAGACGTTGCGAGCAGGAAGAGGCACCGAGTAGCGGAGGGACGGGTCGGGGCGGAGGGTTCGGTTTTAGATCACAAGCAATAATTACGTAGTACGTACACACACACAATCAGAAGGCGCTAATCTGCCGTCGGGGGTACGAAGTGAATTGGACTACAAAGGAAACAACACACTGGTCCAGCAAAGGCCAGGAAATTTGACAGGAGGGTCAAAGGTTGGCCCGGGGCGTGTTCATTTACTGGTCCGCTTCATCTCTCCTCTCTCTGTGCTCTCTCCCAGTTCTGGTGTGTGTGTGTGTGTGTGTGCTTGCTTGCCTAGCATACGGAGGCGGCGATGGTGGTGGCGTCGAAATTCGGGAGAATAAGAGGCATCCAGGCTTGGCACAACAGTTAGTTAACAGAAACACTAGATTCCTTTGATTATAGCGGCTCTGCAGAACTTGCCGGAGAGGGGCTCAACTTTGCAAGAAAATTGTGTATAGGTAGATATACCCTTCCTATCAAGTGGTATATCCAAACTTTCCATTTCTCTTCAATTCCTTGTCTTGATTTCTGCCCTTCTGGAATTTAGTGAGGCCCTGATGTCTTGCTGTACTTTTCGTAGTCCAAGTGGACCCCTTCGCATCTTCATGTCTCCTTTGAGGCCCTACAGTCTTCTTGTATTGTCCAAAGCACAAGTGAGGTCACTTTCAATAAACATAATTGCTTTCAAATGCCTTTATAAAATAATCTTGTCGTGTCTGAATAATACTCTTTATTGACAACGACTGCTTACACTATTGGTTTTGAAATACTCGTACAAATTTGATACTTTATTTTTGACTATGTGAGTTAAGTGTAAATTATTCAAGTCGTTTTTTATTTCATTCCCAATCGGTGGCTCTCTATAATTTATGCGACAGGTAGCAGCCAAATACTTGCGCCAGGTATCCGTACGGCTCTTAATCATCACCGTCAGACTGAACAACCTTCACAGACTCTCCGTGTAATTACACGTATCAGAGAGAAATAAAAGGCATTCAAAAACAGTTTTTCCAATAAGCACAGGGTACTAATTATGGCTGTAAACATACTACCAGGATATACACCCTAAATATAAAAGGGCGTCGTGGACCTTGATGGACAGTCGTAAAAATCCCAAGGTGAGGCATCGGGAACCTCTGTGTGAGGTTCTTGCCGGGGCAGCGGGACATACTAAACGCTTGATGATGATTTCAAAGACAAAGGCCAATAAAAGGTGGTCGTCTGCGTCCTATAATAATCTGATTTTATTGATCAATAATTGGCCGATAATGATCTTTACGATCGTGTCCCCCCGTCTCTCTCTCGCTCCATCTCTTCGCAGGTATGCCTCGAAATTTTACAGCTTTACAAATTCAGCAATAAAAATCAAAAACGTTATGCCGCCGTTGGATTTTTTGCCGGCGCTGATGAGTTAGTTAGGATCGATCGGGTACTAATTATTATTGGTAAAAACTCCAGCATGATGACGGGTTCGGCTCGAGTTGGCCGATAATTACTATCGAGAAAGAATGAAAAGAAGCGATGACCTTCCGAAGCGAGCATTTCGGCTTCGCAGCTCACAAAGAATCGAAAAAGAGAGACGGATTCTTCGGGGTGTCCCAGAAGTAAGTGAAATATAAACAACCCTAGAATCCCATTTGATGTAAAGGCGGAGCTGTTTTTCAGGATAATTTTGAGGAGTTTTTGGATTTGAGTTTATGTAATTGATTTGAGGCCTCGAAATTCTTCCAAGCTCCACAATTGAGTGAATCGAGCACCTACTTCAATCAAGCCTTGTGTTAGTGCCTTATTGCCTTGAACCACTTGAACCTATACAAGTCAAAAAATATAATTTTGGGGGGAAAACTTAGAAGTGGCCGCCCTAATGGAATAATGAAGCGATGCTTCACATAACCCAAGATCATGAGATTATAATGATGAGAAGTGGCAAAAGCAAGCCTGTTTGAGTACCTATATACAAGGCAGAGGTACAAAGTACAACACCTGTCGATTTGTTGTACGAGTATGATTAATTAATTAATTAGACACACGAGCGATGCATAAATTGCTTAATAGCAACAACACGACTACGTTGGGCACATTCAGGTGGCCTTTTAGAGGCAGTTCGGCAGCTCATTTTTATGGCATTCCGATAACGAGTTCTGCAGGTGATGAGGTGAAAAATTCCCTCCCGCCTCGCCCCTCCCCGCGACCCCCTCCGGAGAAGACCCGTACCGTCTTTTTGGGAGCTCCTTCGGAATGTCGATACCAAAATGTATACTGTTATTATCGCCAATAAAATCTCTCCGGCCCCGAAACAACCGAAGCTCACTGGATATCAAATTTCACCTGTTCCTTCAAGGTCATCGCGGGACATAAATTTTAAACGCTTTTTTTTTTTAATCGTTTGCTCTTCCAAACTCGGCGTATAATTTATACAGACGGAGAAAAATCGAACGTTGCCATCCAGCAATAATGTCATGATACAGGGGGTATGTGAAACGGGGATCTAGATATAATTCTAATGTTCTAGGCCATCACATCCAGCGAGAGAGTCCCAAAGCCCTATGCATACAGTTTACAGCCGGCGTATATGCGTATTATATCCTTTAACCAACCTATACGTGATGCATTATTGTGGATGATTAATTAATAATATCAACGTTGGCAGAGGGTTTTCGTTAAGGGGGGTTGGGCGGGTCGGTGATGGTGAAGGAAAATGAAGAGAAAGGGGACAGTGGACTCTCTCCTCCTAAAGGATAACTAATGATTTGTAAAGACGCGGTGTCTAAAGCTTCGGTCCCTCATCCCTTGGAAATGTTCTTTATTATTATTATATTATGTTTATTAATAATCCTGCGGCATCAAGGCAGACGTGGTATATTTACCCATCATGCATGTGTTTTGCGCAAATATAATTAATCGACGGAAATTTTCGTGTATAAATTTTATTAAAATGTTGTAACACATTAAGTTGTAAGATGTGTACAAAATATAGACACCGTATGCGAATAAGGCTATAAAAGCTTCTTACGCTTCCAATTTTAAGCTCAACCCTATTTTATAGCAATCACAACCCGTCTTTTTTGAACAAGAAGTCTTCAGATAATCCTGGGAAAATTCTGCTGATGCTTTTCCGATACGTAAACGTGAGGTTATGTGAACCAACCCTGGGACATTCCGCTGTCACCGTTCTCCGTCGCACGGCCCACTACTAATTTGTATCGGCGCGACATAAGGCATAGCCACCCGGAGTAGCAGCCTTTGATCGATCCACAGCCACCCGTTATTTCCATAAATAATCGAAACAAGACAATCCGACAAAAACAAAACCACCACCGCCACCTCACGTCCATATTTCAGAAATTTGAAACTTTATTCCGCCGCGCCGCCCATTATTCCTCCTTGTCTTGCCCTCTCCGGCGGCTAATTTATTAGGCGCGCCATCTCACGGCGTACTGCTCTGACGAAGCAGATGTTGGTATGGGATTTTTATAGACGCACAGGCACGAGGGGTGATTGATAAATCCATAGTGTCACTCCCGATAGACAAACGGGCGTCTTAAGCCCACTATAGCTCTGCGGCCTAGATCCCGGCGCTTGCGGACGTCATACTCACAGTGACAGCTTGAGCAGAGTGCCACTAGATTATTATATCAACATTATTCCATCAGCTTGATTTGGTGGGGTATCAGAAAAAATCGTCAACAAATTTACCCTTCGCACCCGGCTCCAGGGGAAATTGTACTTTCGACGAATTTTCTCGTGAATGATATTTTTCATGCTTGACTCGATAAGAAGCGATACATAGTGATAATAATACACACTAACCTTAACGTTTTCAAAATTTTCAATTTTTGACAGCTGGGTGGAACCGGGGATATACTTATTGGATATTTTTGGTTCGGGAATTTTTCGTAGATTGGGCGAGTGAGTTAATACCATGAGCTAGGCCCTATGCGGCAGCTCAGAGTTTACACTATTCATTTCTGACCAAAAAATGTGACTCTCATAACGAGTATCAGTTTGAGAAAGGACAAGTTCAGAGATGCACCTTGTCCAAACTATCCCACTGTCAATCACAGACTATCGTACAGTCACACGCTATTGTGATGCAATTATTTCAACCTTTGCTCATTGGGTGATGACAGAACTCGTGTATTATGGAGTGAAAAGAGATACCTGTTCGCTGATGATCGAAATTGATTTTCAGCTTTTCGATCGCACGTTACAGGAATGCTGTAACGGAGGTGCGATTGGTAGCACGGCACACTCGATTGTTCGGCGTTGCTCTGTAATCTGCCCGCTTCTAATGGCATCATTACCAGTACCTGACCGACGTTGGTGGCCCATCCATTGACCCTCCCCCCCCCGTCCCCCTGTCCCTCTCGCATGTTCGATTCGATCCTCCATCGATCGTGTATTGTTTCTAATGTATCCCTGATGATGCGATTAATGAATGACAGGTCTGGAACTGATAAACGACGACTATTAATATCGCTCGCCGCCCACTAGACCGAATGTTTTCTATACTGTACATATTCGTTTTTTATCGAAGTTCAATTTTGCCCAAGCCTGATTTCTTCATTTTTTATCACTCAAGTTTCTTTTAGCGTTTGTGCACAAAAGATTCTGAATTTTTTTAAATTGCTATAAAATTATTTCTGGAATGTCTGGAATTCCACAGATGAATGTTCTTCTACTCACTAGAAATTACACTCGTCTCATTGGATGGTTGGGTTTCACTTATACAGGGTGTCCGCCGCGCCGTTAAATCGCGGGAACTTTGGCAGTCTATAGATTATTGAAAAATGTGGACTTGCCTCCAAACACTCCCTTCAAAAAACATACAATGACGGAGATGAAGCCCTTGAAAATTATACCTCAAAAATCTTTTTTTGCATAAGTTTTGAACCCGTTTGACCGATTTTATTCAAGTTCAAACCAAGGTTCACTAAAATGACTCTCCATTCAACAATAATAATGCTTTTTTCGAACATTTTCAGGGGCGATGATAATAGAGGGACCTCCCCTACCACCCTGATAATTTTCCAGAAATGTTTTTTTACCTTAAATTCGATGTTCAATTCACAGAAAAAAAAAACTTATTCAAAATTTTGATTAGAGGCTTTACTTTTGAAATATTTGAGTTTGAAACTTTGGAAAACATCACGAAATTCTCACCTTCAAAAACCCTATTTTTTCTCCTGAAAACTTTTTGTTTTTCAACAAAAATGGTGGCTTAACAACTTACAACACTGACCCTGGATTCCACAAAAAAGATAATTCGAGATCAGTTGATTCGCGATTTTTGTTTGTCAATTTGTAGCTTACTGATGAATGGAAATGCTGGTTCATCAGTCAATAATGAAAAGATGATGGGTCTAGTACAGATTTCAGGCATTTTTTGTGGTTAATCGCCTAGCATTTAGGAGAAAAAAGTTCAGTTGATCTGCAATCAGCCTTGATCGCTGATCATATGTTTTCTGGAACTGACGGCTAGGCCCAGTTGCTCACTTCGAGTTTAACTTTAAACTGGTTTGGTTGCCATAGACATCACTACAAGTCATTGGTATACACAAAGAAGTCTACAGGGTGCGACGATTCATGTTTGGGGTAAAAGCAGCTCCAAATATCTGGCAGAGGTTTATGGACCAGAAAGTGATGGACTGGAAGAGGTTCTTTCCATGATGAAATGTGAGGCGCTGGATGAGAATAGCTTCTTCTTTCTCCCTTGAATTTTAAAATGGCTTCTTCAATTTTTTTTAGCGGACTATATAATTGCCTTTCCATGGTTGGCAAACAATATTTGATATAAAACAATATCGACTTTGTGATCTCCCAACCCACCCCTCTTATAAAAATAAATATTCCCCAAAGAAGAAGAAGAAGAATCCCCTTAAAGTTGAAGACTTAGGTTGGCCAATCGTGTTTGTCCAGTAGTGTTTGTTAGGACTTTCGTTGTGTTGTAGTTACCCAAGGTAGTACAGGTAAGTGAAGGCTTGGAAATGAAACACAGAGACTTCAAATCAACAAAGAACAATTTTATTCCAAAAACAAATATATCGATTCATGTGCAAACATGCAATATCAATTCAATTACCCCAATTTCCTACTATTTGAAATGCAGTGTGTAAGCCACTGATGCAGAGAGAACAAGAGAAAGACGAGAGAGAGTATCGCTCGTCGCTGTCGCTGGAACAGATCATATTAGTTCCAGTAACCTAGATTGTTGAGGGACCTGTATAGCGGAAACAGAACGGCAGAACCAAAGTGTGAGTATCGTCTGTACATCACTTGGCGCAAAGGGAAAGAAGAGGGAGACAAAAGTTTATTAATAATTTCTGCGGTGACCTAAATTGACGAGGGATCTGTAGAGGAAATAGATAATAGGGTCACATCTCTGGATGTCTTTTATTAGTACCATCATAATAATGGCAATGAAAGATCAAGAATAAACATGGTCAATAAAATCATCATCAATTATTTATCACAATAAATACCACAACACGACTCAACGTAAATCAACAATATCAACAACCAGGTCTTAACAGTTGAGGACGTATATTATTTCATCAGATAACAAAATAAGAAAAGATATCTTCTCTCACGAGATACCCGTCTCTTACAAGACACGACAGTTAAGAAAAACATCTGTTGTGGGCGGATCCCTTTCTCTCACAAGATCCAGGCATGGATACAGAAGATTGTCGATCAGTGTAATATGTATCATAGTAAACAAAAGTATGAAGTAATCATTGAAACTATTCAACTCAAGACTGAGAAGAATAGCACATGTCCATCAAGTATGACAGTATACCTTGTAGCTCTCAAAACCACGTCACCTGTGCTACAGGTTAAAGCTTTGTTGTCTCGCCAGACCCTGGCTTACGGGGTAGCTCGGCCGCAGGTCATCGGGATATCTTGTGGCGACATCGTTTTACTCTTTTGTCTCTCTCAAGCTCCCAATAACAGTGACCCAGACGCTACGTGTACACCCTTCACTCCCCTTATGAATCTCCCGTTAATTGTTACAATTATTGACTTTTACGTGACAGAAAACAAGGCAGCTAAATAAACTTATCTTTGAGCGTTCTGAAGGCACGGCAGCGATACTCTGGAGACTTTCCAACATCGAAAGAGACTTGAGTCTTCTCTTTACTAAGCTCTGGAGCAGGAAATACCAAATATCTCTTGTGTTCTGCTACCAGACATCTGCCGACTTTTTCTCTACCTTTCAACCTCCCGTTACTTGACGACGGCCTCTCCCTTTTCAGGTGTATTACCAAAGCTCACGATGTTTCACGTTTACTCTTTATAGGCTGAAGAGCCGGTCGATTTCAACTTCTCCACAGCTATCGTGGATGCTCTACTTTGGGAATGTTTTGATTCTAAAATAGTCCTGCCTTTGGCAAAGCTTGTAAAGTTGATGTTGGCCGAGCTGACATCAAGTCGAGCGGATGATCTGTCGAAACACGCCGCCGGCTGTTCAATAAAGTGCCAGACTCAATGAAAAATATTAAAAATCATAAGCGAAAGTGTACAGAACTGAAAGAGTGGATTTGATTGAGTGACATCAAAGAAATGCTGCCCACACTGCTCTGATGCGTTTCACCTCTATCGATTTTGACCCAATTTTTGATTTTTGACTTTTTTCACCTCGTTTTCAACTTTTCTGCTTGAATTTTGATTTTTCTCCATTTTCTTACGTTTCTATTTTGAGTATCTGTTTTTTGAATTTTCAATAGTTGCCTATTCAATCGCACTCACACACAAAATTCCCTTGAGGAACTTTAAGTGAGGCTTACTCTTCTCCCAGTACAGCTTGTGCATTGTTGATATTATGTGATTGTGTTATTTTGTAAAGTCTAATTTTTTTTGCTGTTGCTGAAATGGGAAATGAATATTATATCATTATATTATAATATATATGAAATCGTTTCGGATTAACTTGTTTACGCCGAATGCAATCCTGTAGTCGAATTGTGACTGAGCTGTCGCTATTTTGTCATAATTGCACGAAAAAGAAAAGGTCAGGCTCTTTCCCTACGCGTGGACTGGGGTTTGCTCTTTATCGTTGTTCAGGCACAGATGAAACCGGGATGGTGGTAAATGGGAACGCATACATTGTACTACACTACGTTTATTGAATTATTAATAAATGTTGCACACATCACACCCGACACCTCACTCGCATGGCAGATATAATAGTATAATATTATTAAACAAGCGGGTGATGATTGCTTCTTACTCATGAGGATGCAGTTTGCCGACACGAGCCTTGGCGAGTGTCGTAATCGTAAAGCATCCGAATGAGTGATAGCCATTACCCGCGAGTAGAATACTATGCTTTATCCAGTCTCTATGAAAAATGCAGGCATGTATGCTATGCTGATCCTGCAGAACCTTTGTCTTCATTCTGTGTCAATGCGTAAGTGACCTAGCGTCTGCTGATTTAGACGATTCAACGATACTTTGGCTACACGTGCCTTTCAAAGGATGAACTTTTACCTAGGGCCCTTATGTCACTGGCACGACAATATAAAAAGTTATGTTTGATGATGCGTTTTCTTTGAAGTTTGTGCTCTATAGCTGGATCTATGACTGTATGAGAGAGGAGAAAAGGCACTAGTGAATTGTTCATGCGAATGGAATGTTCGACAGACATAGCATTTCATCGAAAAACCATCCGCGATCCTTAATTAAACCGAAAGACGCTCGCGCGCGTGCTTTTCTAATAATGTAAGTACGTATCTCAGGCGTTCGTTTTGTTTTCCTGTTTGTGGGGGGGGGGGTTACCCTTTAACACACCCCTCCCCCCCCCCTGCTTCTTCGCTCGACTCCACTTATCGCAGCTCCAGAACCGAACACGTTCGTTCATACGAGCGGAAAGTCTAATAACTAATTAACGCCTCCCACCCACCCTTATCGCCTCCCCCCCTCCCCCACGAACCCCTTTCTCGAACCCGAAAACGACGAGACCGAGCTATGTAAGAAAATATATTTTCCATAATCGCAAATTTGTTATTCACTGCATGACTAAACTTGAGGAAGTATTAAGGCAAAACAAAACTTGCGAGCCCGGACGGGTTTTCGCTAGACGGAGGCTCGTTCGGTCCTCGTCGCTCCGCCGGCAGGCGGGAAAACGGCAAAGAGAGACGCGCGGAGGAAAATGCGGAAAAGCGAGCTGCCGCTGCGGTGCCAGGATATGGCCGCAAAACATGTAGATTTTGAGACGTGAATCAGAAACAAACTTCCTATAACTAATTACAATCAATCAAAATAAACCAATCTTGGGAGATCAGCAGTTGCCCAAAGGCGGCGGCGGAGGAGGAGGAGGGAGGGGAGGGGAAACGTTGCAAGATTGACGGATTCGTATTCATCATCGAGGCGGCTGTGTGCAGCACCCCGCGCGCGCTCAGCCTCCCCCCGCGCACTTTGAATTTTGCTGCCGTGATTAATAACTTCTCTTGTAGTTGGCTCCGGCAATTTCCAAGTTTGCTTCGATCTTTTTCGGCGTGCCTGTCTTTGAATCCGTATACCTGTTCAAACAAAGTTCACTTTTTTTCACAAAACCGACAAATAATAAATCCATCCTGCTTCATAATCGTACCATAGTTCCATTTCCTTGCGTTGTTGGTGTAATTCTTCGCCTGTATGCAGCAAAGAAAAGCTCTTTTCCCTGGCTTGAACGTGTGAATGGTCAGCTTTAGTTGTGAAAAATTAGTCTGCCTACCAAGGTGAACGTTAGTGGATCGAGCCCAAAAAAAATACTCATGTGGTCCGAGAAAAAAAAATTTATGCGACAAGAGGGGGTGTGTAACGGACTACTTTTGTCCAGAAAAATTAAACCAAATTCAAGGAACCTTGGCATGGTCGTGGTTGTTTAGACTCAAATCAAGCACAAAATTGGTCACGTGGATAAGAGTGTTGGCAGTTGCGCGTTGGCTCGGGGTTTTTTGTTTTTTGATCTGATTGAACCACAAGAAGAACTTTGAACCACAAAAACCAGTCAATAGTAAACGTTGATCAAGGTGTAGAATCAGGTGTTCGTCGGAGAGTTGGGGTGTTGGAACGTCTGAAATAATTGGGGGAAACTTATATCTTCGGGAATAGCTTAGATCTTTCAGATATTTCAGCCTGCGATGTGAAGGTAGGACTAGGTATAAGAGCGAGCCATTACTAAAACTATTTCGACTTGTACATAGAGGTCAATAGATTGATAGTATGTCAAAAAGGACACTATCTGGTTTGGGCGAATTTTGGACCCGGCGCAATAGGTTTTTCTTAAATTGTGGTCGGTTAGCTGCCGTATTTGCTAATATCAAATCGAAATGTTCCTAAGGTAGTGATTTTGAACATTTGTGCACAATTTTTTATTCCCTGGCTGTTCTTGGAGTGATTAATTTCAAGAAGAGAAAAAGCTCATAACTGGGCCAAGACTCACATCGGGTAGGTAGTAGGTAGGTTTTGAAATGTCGATAATTTTTTGGTTTTTCAAAATATTTAAATAATTCTTTTTTAATATTAAAGGAGAAACATAGGAAATTTGTTACGAAACGTGTGGGAAATCATATTCATTTGATGTTGCCCGCATGCCTCTACACAAAAATGCCTTTTTCCTGGTCGTTACTACCCGAGACGGACGCTCATCCTGGCTTTGACTAGGAATACCCGCGTTTGGTGCAGGACTCTAATCAATTTGTTCTTTCCTGCATTTACATCAACTTTTTTCGAGAAATTCCAACTGATATCGAAAGTATATTGCATTGGGCGTCCAGTAGGCCTGTTTTCAAACTCGACACGGTTTCAGCTTTCCGACGGTGATTTGTTCAAAATGAAACTTGCACATTTCGTGAATTGAAGAAAAATGCAGTGCTGGACACTCTCTAGTCCAGTAAAACTACGGTTCAACCTCAAACTAATTGCAGCAGAAATAATTTTTCGGCCATCATGTTTCGTTCAGCTGTCTAAACAACATATTAAAAATTAAGAAAAATTTGAGTAGGGGAAAACATCCAAAATGGTATATCCAATCTGGCCGAAGGACGTTAACCATACTCCTTGATGAAGAATCGATAATAAATTTAATTTTTGTTGTTTATCAGTTCAATACACCTATACGAACAACACATAAAAAATATAGAACAATATAGGTAGGGGAACAAGTCCAAAATGTCAAAACCAATCTGGAAGTAGGCGCTACGTGGACGATTTTCGGTTCTGGCAATATCGGATCAATTTTGGCAAGTTTGACATCGTTTCCTACTAAATTTGACGTTGTGAATTCAATAAAAGTGATTAATTTGTGATTGAAGCATGTTCAAGCAAGTTTTACTAAAAAAAACACGTTTTTTTGGATTTTTTTTCTTTTTTTTCAATTTCATTTGTGTCGTTGTTGGAATAATTTATAATCACAATTCTTGCATACTTCATCTACTTCAAGTATCTTGCACAGAAAAATCATGCACTGAATGTATTCTTTGTTTGAACAAGGTGATATAATCGATTTGTTGCAAAAGCTGCCTAACGACCATTTTTGCTAAAAAAATGTACGCACTCTTGCGGTAAAAAAAATGCTGTAAGTGTAAAATACATTTGTTTTGAAGTTTTTGAACTCTGGATTATAGAGAAAGCATTTTTTTTTTGTTTAGTAGAGGCAGTCGTATGAAAGTTGTATTTTGATAGACGGAGCATGATTTTTGCGTAAACCTGCGTGAATTTTCGAGTGAAAATTAGCGTTGAACAGTTTTCGCAAAAAATCGATTTTATCAATCTGTGAGAACAAGAAGCACATCCAATGCATAGTTTTCATGTGTAAAACGCTTGAAATTAGTAAACTATGTAGCAATTCTCACAAAAATATTCTTTGACAATGAGCAAATCGAAATTAAAAACCAGCAAAAAAATAAACCTCACAAAAAGTGTTTTTTCAAGTTTAACTGGTTTTAACGTGATTTATTAACAATTTTACGTCTTGTTGTTTGTTTTGATGAATAATAAAGGAGAAACATCCAGTTTTGCCCTCGGTTTTGCCTGATTTTTTTTATTCCCTTGAGCTAGTCAATATTTCGATTTTTTATTTTTCCAGCTGGTGACACTACAATACAATAAACTGAAAAACAGCCAATATCTTGGTATAGAGCTTAAATAACTTGATAGAGGAAAAGTTTAGGGTATCTTGTCGAAAAAAATGGGCTCTGCGAAAATACGGAAAAAAAATTACAAATTGCACTCCGGCCATACCGGTATTTGGCATTTGGTTAATTTCGATATCTCTATGGGCTCATCCTGTATGTGGGGATGAGAGAAGTGCTTTTGTTGGGGTAAATGAGTTCTTGCAAAGCTTCATATCTGTAAATTTTTCACAACTTGATCAAGGTGCCTATTGTCATCATGTTGACAGTTTATGTCGTTGTTATTATGTTAGTGCTCTAGAGTAAAAACCATAATTGGAACGATTAACCGCCAGTAAACATTCATCAGAAACGTCTGAAAAACGAGTTGACTATTATTGACAGTCACGATCAAAGAGGAATGTATACAGACTGGTAAGCCACACCTAACTATTGCAACATTTTGATAGTGACAAAAATTTAAAACATGATATAGGAAGAAAAACTCAAAAGTCGTCAGAAAATTGAAGAAGATGGCAGACTGTATTATTTGCAAAAAACTTTGTGATGACGCAGAATCTTCGAACGTGCTAGCAGCGAAAGGAGTGGTCAAAATCAACAGCGTAAGCCAGAAACGTGGTGATGGTATTGCTGCATTTGCTAGAGATACTGTTCATGTTGATTGTCGCCTGAACTACTGCTATGTGGATGTAACTTCAATTTACCGTGACAAAACGCCAAATTTACCGAAAACACTACGATCTTCTTGTCAATATTTTGAGTTTAAAGAATGTTGCCTGTTTTGTGGGAAGCGAGCAAAAATGTCTTTTCAAGGAAAGAAAAGAGGCTGTAACGTATATCCAGTTCGAATGTCAGGATTGAAATCGTCACTAATAAACATCTGTGAACAGGGCCGTTCCTAGGGGTTTGAGTGCCCGTGTGCAAAGCTTCTAGTCTGCGCCCCCCCCCCTCCCCTTATTCTATTCTATACTCGACCAAAAAGATGAAGGAATTCAGAATCCATGTCACTGTTTTAGTTTTTATTTTTTCACAAAAGTAATGTAATACCCAGCTGTATCACACTACACAATTGAACAAACTGCTGAAATACTGTCAAAAAATAATGAACCTGATTGTTTAACTGACAGATTGTACAAGAAATTGTGTAGTGTAATACAGCTTCAACAGACATAAATCTTACAAAAAATAACAATTCATTGAATGAATTAAAGAAAAACATCAATATCCAGGATATCAATGAATCTTGGGTTTTCAAATACCTATATTTCTGCATTTTTGCTGGGAACTTTTCATTAACTTTCAGGGATCATAAGTAAATATCTAACTTTTATACTTGTTAGGTAGAAGCATTCGCTTCTATCGAGTTAGAAGGATTCGCATTCGTCAGCGAAGAACGTTCGCGAAACGTTCGGTGACTTAGCCATTCGACACGGAAGGTTCAATTCGAACCAAAAACCAAATGAACGTTTACGTGCTGCTAGGGATTGGACCATTCCTTGCATTCTGTTTATTTTCCTCATCTGGGGCGGAGCTGGCTGCCATAGTTACCGTGGTCCGTGATTGTCTTTGTCTTGTGATTATGGTTTTCTACGACTAAAGCTTAGTTTATAGTCGACGCAAGCGGATACGGAACCGCATACGGTCACGCAAACGGTAGCGTAAGCAAAATCGATAGTTTATAGTGAACGCTTCCATAGACGCACGCCTGCGTAGTAGGAGAAGGAATCATAGGGGATTTGTTTGCCTGAGTGTGCCACTTCACTCCACATTGACATTGTCGTTAACTTAGCCATCCAAACTCAAATTCTGATTGGTGGAAACCACGGAGGTGGAAAATAAGGTCATTTACGTATCCGCAACGCAAGAGTTGGATGTTGACCAACTCCTTGCGTATATACGGGATACGCATACGGTTGCGAGTATTGCGTTCACTATGTATAAACGATTGCGGCGTTTTCAGTTTGTCGAAGTATAGCCTTGCGTAACCGTATGCGGCTTGGTTTCCATACCAATCAGAAGAAGTTGAGTTTGGATGGCTAGTGAACAACAATGTTAATGTGGAGTGGAATAGCACTCTCAGGCAAACAAATCACCTATGATTATGATTCCTTCTCATCCTACGACTCAGGCGAGCGTCTATGGGAACGTTCACTAAAATCTAGTGGTTTTGCTTACGCTACCGTTTGCGTAACCGTAACCGTATGCGGTTCCGTATCCGCTTGCGTCGACTATAAACGGAAAATTGCTTCGTATTGGTATAATTGGTTTTCTTATCGGGCGCAAAGCGCCGCCCGGCTATAACGCGGAGGGCGCCCTTTTTGAATTATTTTCAGTCGGTCGAATTTTTGCGCCCCTGGCAAAGTGCGCCCGCGTGCGTCGCACGCTTTGAACGCCCCGTTAGGAACGGCCCTGTCTGTGAAAGTAGGAAGGATGCATGGAGCAGTGAGATTTTGGCACGTATTTCAACAGTCAGTGATCTTCACGCCGCTGGTGCCTTGTACCACCAGACATGTAGTACAAATTTTAGAACAATGAAGGGCGTTCCATTTCAATATGGGGGTGTTAGAGCTCCAAAGGGTAGACCTCAGAATATTGACGTAAATGAACTATTTTCTAATATACTTTCCGACTTTGAAAATAGTGATGATGAGCAGATAACAGTCAACGAGCTAGTTGAAAAAATGAAAGAAGAATGTGGGGAACGTGGATTCAGTGTTACATACATGAAAAAGAAAATATTGAGTCACTATGGTGAAGATATAATAATTACAGAAATAAATGGGAAATCAAATGTTATCACGTTCAAGAAGACTGCACAAGCGATACTCAGTGAATACAATGGTTGCCTGAAAGAATCCAACAACGAAGATGAGAAAAGAAAGCTCATTGAAGCAGCTGCGAAAATAATCAGGACTGAAATCAAGAGCATGGCATCTAAACTGCTCAACAATGAAAGTGTTACAAAGCAAAAATTCACCCAATTTTGAACCGCTATAACTTTTGATTGACACATATGATTCTGATTTTGTTAAAAGTACTGAATAGCCAAATCTTTTGGCCATCTTTCTTGTCAATATGAAATGCATAGAGCTTTTCATAAATTTTCTACAGGGTGATGAACAGAGCAGTGCAAAATTGATGAAAGTTCAACATACCCCCGTTTTCGCAAAAAAATTTTTTTGGGAGTATTAACACCAAATTTATGAAGAATGATGTGTTTCCTCGAAACGGTTTTTGAATTTTCGGGATTCCAGTTGAAACAGCCAAAATGTGATTTTTTACTGTGAATACTGCACCGGGTGACCATTTGAAAACTATCTACCTGCAATAACTCCCGATTCCTAGTGAATATTTCTTCGAACAAAAACAGGTCGATTTTCATATCAAAGGAGACATCTAAACATAAATTGACAAATTTTTATCTTGAGCCCCCTCGCCCCCATTCACCCCAACTTTGAAATTTCAAATAACATACCCACCTTGCGATACATCAAATTGAAGAGATTTGAAATTTCTTTCTGAAAAAAATATTTACAAAAATATTAACTCCTTTTTTTTTCGCCCTTAAAATTCTCTGACTGTCTTATTTTTAATTCTGGACCTCTCAATTGTTTTTAATTCAGTCAGTGTCATCATAGAAAACATCGAAGAAAAAAATTTTCGGTGGAAAAAGTGCTACCCAAATTGACCCTTTTGCTCTCCCCCCACCTCAGCTCCAAAATTTTACGAAACACTACCTACTTTGTGATACATCAAATTGACGGGAATTGAATTCTCCTTCCGAAAACAATTTTTTTGAAATTTTCAACCCTTCTCCAAATAAATTAGACATTTGGGGTGTTTTGTGAGGAAAATGGGGGTTTTGGAAAATTTGAAAAATTTTTGTTTTTCAAGGAATTTAATTTCCTTCAATTTGATGTATCACAAAGTGGATACTGCCATTTTGGATTTTTGAGATGAGGTGGGGGGAGCGAAAGGGTGAAATTTGGGTGGCATTTTTTCCACAGAAAATTATCTCTTCCAATGCTATACAGGATGACGTTGACTGCATTGAAAAGAATTGAGAGGTCAAGAATATCAAATTGAACACTCAGAGAATTTCAGGAAGAAGGAGGGGGTGACGCTAAAAATTCTATAAATATTTTTTCGGAAAGAGATAGAGAGATAAACCAACAGATAGACAGATCTTATTGACAGAATCCCATTTAGGGGACCAACATTTCAAGAAATGATGCCAAACATGCCTATGTTTTGGAATTTGAGGTAAAGGCAAAAAATTCCAAAATGGCGGAAATGTTGTTGATCCAATTCTAATGACGTAGTCCCATGTTGACTAAAGAGAGTGAAGATTAACCCTTTTTTGATGCTAAAACTCGAATTTTAGGAGTAGTACCAAAAAGTACACTGCCAATTGGGCTTTTCTTCACCCCTGCACTAGACAATAGGAACGTTTTGCAAGTCAAATTGCTCAGAATCGTTCAGTGAACAAGCCTACCCAGTGGCGTCATCTTGATATGAAAAGTTCAAATGTTTTTGCGTTGCTACAGAAATAATATACAGTATTCACAATAAAAAAATCACATTTTGGCTGTTTCGACTGGAATCCCGAAAAGTCAAAAACCGTTTCGAGGGAACACATCATTCTTAATAAATTTGGTGCTGATACTCCCGAAAAAAATTTTTAACGAAAACGGGGGTATGTTGAACTTTAATCAATTTTGCACTGCTCTGTTCATCACCCTGTAGAAATTTTATGAGGAACTTTATGGATTCCATATTGACAAGAAAGATGGCCAAAAGATTGTGCTCTTCAGTACTCGGAACAGAATCAGAATCGTTTGTGCCAATCAAAAGTTACAGCGGTTCAAAATTGGGTGAATTTTTGATTTGTAACACTTTCATTGTTGAGCACTTTATTAGGGATAATTACCCATGTCCAAATGACGTTTCCTCTTTAGAGTACAACAAGTCCATTCTGCCAGACACATTGAAGTTGTTTCTTCAGACAGTTTTCTCCAGTAAAGAAAATGATTTGATAGTAGCATCTATTGGACAGAGTATTATCCAAGCGACTTGCCCTAGAGTTACGATAATGCCTCTTCAGCTCAGCTTGGGTGTGCAGCTGCATCATCACTTTGGATCAAGGTTTCTAATTGATACACTCCATAGACTTGGCTATTGTGTTTCATACAGTGAAGTAAAAAAGTTTGAAATGTGTGCTGCTGTTGCCACTGGGAATGAAAGCAATACATCAAAGTTAGATCAGTCTATCATGTATGCAGCGGACAATGTTGATCACGACATACGGACTCTGGATGGAAAAAATACATTTCATGGCATGGGAATTATTGAAACAGTCACTCCAGGTCTTCGGTATCAAAACAAAGCTGTACCTAGAGTAAACGTTACACTCAAAGATGTGAAAGAAGTAAAGAACATAGCAATACATTATTATCGCAAGGGGTCAGTTGCCATGGGAGGTGTTGAATATGAAACTTTGCCTGAAAATCCTATATATGATCCCATGTGAGTTCTTGACCAGTTATGGAAAATTTCCTGGCCACTTCGTTCTCCAAGGCCCGGCTGGTCGGGATTCATGCAAGCCGCCCAAGAAGGCTCACATCCTGGAAAATCTGCCTTTGTGTTTTCACCGATGATCGATATGGATCCAACCAACCTTTCTTGTGTTTACTCCACACTGAAGTTTTTGTGTGATGAAGCCCATCGACAAAATGTGAAGCCAGTTGTAACATTTGATCAAGCTCTCAGGTGGAAAGCGCAACTGATTATAAGTCACGAATCACAAAACAGTGAATTGAAAGCTATGGTGGTAGTTTTGGGAGCTTTTCATGCACTGATGAGTTTTCTTGGGTGTATTGGACACTTGATGACTGAGTCTGGACTACGTGAAACTCTTGAATTAGTGTACGCCCCAAATAGTGTTACCCACATGCTAACAGGAAAAGCTGTTTCTAGAGCAGTGAGAGGACATTTGCTTGTTGACACTGTACTGAATGTTCTTCTGTCACATCGTACATTTCAAAATGAAACTAATTCCGAGGCAAGCACCTCTGACATCCAAGAACTAGTCCAGTTATATGATGAGGTTTTATCAAAGCAAGTATCGGCAAATGATCTTCTGATCAACAAAAAACTTTATGAGGTGAAGACAAAGCTTGACGGAAAGAAGAATGAACTTCGTTCAAAAAATCGTACGTCTGGTCTTTTTATTCAGTACATGAACATGATTGACATAATGAGGATTTTCTTAAGAGCTGAGCGAACTGGCCAGTGGCATCTTTATTTACAGGCCTGTCAAAGCATGCTTCCATTTTTTGCCGCTTCTGGTCACAACAACTACACGAAGTCCATGTACATACGCCTCCAGCAAATGCTGAACCTCGAAAAAACACACCCGGAAGTGCACAGGCTTTTTGTTGCTGGCCATTTTGTGGTTCGGAGGACAGAACGTTTTTGGGGTGAAATAGCCAGAGATCTGGCCATTGAGCAAGTTCTTTTGAGATGTGTGAAATCTGCTGTAGGCCTGACACGTGGGAGAGGATTTGAAGAAGGGCAACGTCAGGTGTGGCTTTTAGCTATGCCTTCTTGTTCAAAGCTCAACAGTGCAATGCAGGAGTTAACATCACTGGAATACTGCACAAGTGACCAGCATAAGGACTGCTCAAAATCTCGAATGGAAAGAGACAACAAAGACCTACACACCATATTTTCATTTTTTCAAGATCGAAACCCATTTACTGGTGATGAAGACGGAGTGTTGAGAAACATTGCGAATGGAAGAGTTGCAGACCAATTAGTCAACGTCGATAAAGCAAAAGAATGTTGAGAAGCAATTTTAAAAACCATGGTTGGTAAAAATGTGTCGGAATATTCTTTCAAAAAATCGAAGCAGGCTGTCACACTGAAGCCAAGAAAAGAGTTATTATTAGATGGCGAAAAGATACATGTTGATCCACAGACAAGTTTCCAGCGTTTCCTTCTGGCAGCGAAAGTAAGGGATGAAGATCTAGAAGAAATGTTGAAGTATGAGCTTTGTGACAGTCCACCATCTATGTTCGACGCGGCAGGTTTCATGAGGGTTCCAAATAAATCTGATTTAGCTGACGCACTCTGGACTTTGACAAAAAATGAGATGCCAAGGAATGAAACTGGCCAATTACTAAAAGGAACTAAAGATATCCTCGATGGTGGTTCACTACTTTATCGCCTCCGATGGACCAGTGGAGAATCATATAAACAAATTTGTGACAAATACGTTCGATACGTTAAAATGAACTTCAGTAACCCTGTAGTTGTATTCGATGGCTACGACGACAACCCATCAATAAAAGACGAGACACACTTCAAGCGATCGAGAGGAAGAGAAGACGTTACAATAGTGATCTCAGAAGAAATGCCATTTCTTTCTAAGCAAGAGAACTTTTTAAGAAACAAAGCAAACAAGCAGCGTTTTATTGGCATGCTTAGTGCAGATTTGATAAATTCTGGTTGCGAAGTGGAACATGCGAATGGAGATGCCGACCTGTTGATTGTTGAAACAGCCGTTTACTATTCAATGATGAGAAATACTGTAGTGATAGGGGAAGACACCGACCTTTCAGTGTTATTGTGTTTCCATTCAGTCATGGAGAACAAAACATTGTATTTTACATCTGGTGACAAAACCAGCACCACAAACAAAATCTGGGACATACAAAAAATGAAAAAGCGACTAGGAGAAGAGATTTCCTCGCATCTTCTTTTTGTTCATGCGATTGGTGGATGTGATAGCACGTCTCGTCTCTTCGGTATTGGGAAAGGGAAAGTTTTGACAAAAATACAAAAGGATGGGTTCTTTTTGAACCAGGCAAAAGTTTTCATGGAGGCATCAGCTGACAAAGAAAGGATCATCGAAGCCGGAGAAAATGCACTTGTCTGCCTTTATAAAGGAAAACAAGGTGACCAACTTGACTCTCTCCGATTCAATCGTTTCAGTGCAAAAGCAACCGTAGGGACCAGCACAGTTGCTGTACAAACCTTACCGCCAACTTCTTCAGCAGCACAATATCACTTATTAGAGTCTACTATCAAGTGCAAACTTGGATGGGAGACTCCAACTACCTCAAGCCAGAAGACTTCGGCTGGATTTGCAAAGACAATCGTCTGGAACCCCGCCTGATGAATTCACCGCCTGCACCAGATCACTTCGTCGCTATCATAAGATGCAAATGCAAAGGGATGTGCGACAGCAAAAAGTGCTCGTGCAGGAAGCACAACTTGAACTGTACTGCTGCTTGCTCAGATTGCTGTGGTTTAAGCTGTTCCAATTCACCCACCCTTGATGAAGAAGATCAGGCAGATTTGGACTCCGCTTGAACAGTTTTTCTTTATAATTTTGTGAACTAAAAATAAAGAACGGTTTTTCAAGCTAACTTGTTCAAACTTGTTTTTATTCAAATTTTTGGGTTACCATTGGATTTAGAATGTGGAAATTAGTCGAAAATGATACCTAACTTGACGGTATAGCACCAATATGGAAAAAAAGGAAATTTCACAAACCTCTAGTTAAAACGCCCCGCGCCGTACCCCCCACGTTATGCAATAATACATTTTTTGTAGAAAATGGCACCTCCAGGCTCCGACAAAGAGAAAAAATTTGGAAAAATTGTTTATTTGAGTCAGTATAAGTAACAGGTGCTAGGTTCTAACCCAGATGCATTTTGAATAGCAATTTTAGCTCCCCCTCTCCTAAATAACACAAAACCCCCCGGTACGATTTTTGTCGATTTTGGATAAGTTATAAGGCAGACAATTCTGGACACATCTTGAAATTTTCAGACTTCCAGGATTTATTTTCAAGTAGAAACTGATCTTTGATGTACTATAAGCAAGAACTATGCAAAGTGACACCGCCATTTTTGATTCGCCATTTTGAGGACTTTCCGCCATTTTAATTTTTCTTAATTTTTGATATGTTGCTTGTTGGACTCCGAGGTATTCCATAGTGGAAGAATTATTTCTGTTGCAATTAGTTTGAGGTTCACCCCTTTTTTTTCGTAGGTTTACTGGACTACTCTGGTTTGGGCGAATTTTGAGCCCGGCGCAATAAGTTTTCCTCAAATGGGGCCTTGCACTGCCACTTTTACACACCGAGGGCGCCACGACCGTTGGGGGCAAATTCGACGATTTTGACGGCGTTGACGCTTCAGCGACCGACGTCCGTCATTTTATGTCTTGATTTGAAATTTGGATAACCTCTGTTTCTTGCTTGACGTCTCCAGTCACTGTCAGTTACTGGTCAAACTACTTATATGCCGATCAGCTTTTAAATTCAGCACTAGAACGGTATCTAATTTTTGCACGCCAAGTTGGCAATTTTGCGATATTTGAGGATGCTCAAATTTGTAATGTTGGATCAATATTTCCCCAGATGACCTTGAATTCGTATTGTCAATCGAGTACACCGCTGTTGCAAGATTGTATATGAACGCTCAAGACGTCTTGATTTTGGTAGACTTTCTCCAGTTTAAATGGGCGACTGGTGAACAGTTTTTTTTGAATAAAATAGTGAATCATAATATACCATCATATTATATACTAGGTTGAGAAAACTGTTCAAATGTATGGTCAGAAATGAAGGCCTAGTGTCTAAAACCTAGAACGGCTCGGCACTCTGTCACTTACCTGCCATTCTGACAAGATAACAGTCATAACAGCCAAGGCAACACTGTAGCGGAATATGATGCGAGACGCCAGAATTGGCATTTCATGTCAAAATTTCCTAACCTCACTGGACTTCGCCACAAAAAGCCCGTTTTCACGAAACTTGGTCTGTCAGCGTCCGTTACACCCTAGGGAACATGGCCAACCGCGTTTTAATTTCTGCTGAATTTAAAACGTGATCGGCATATAAACTCCCCTGTTTTTCGCGTCGTTACGGCCGCTTTATCGAAGTAGGCGCCCCCTACAGTAGTGGCGACCTCACGTTGAGTTTTTCAATTGCAAGGCCCCATTGTGGTCGATTAGCTGCCGTATTTGCTTATATCGAATTGAAATGTTCCTAAGGTAGTGATTTTGAGCATTCATGCATTATTTTACTCCTCGGTTGTGTGCTTTTGCTTTCAAAGTGATTGATCTCAAGAAGAGAAATAGCTCAGTTTTAGCTCAGGCCGCCAGTTTCATGAAATATTTAGCCCCCTTGTGCCTACAATACTGTTTCAACTTCTGTTGAGCCCTCTTGCTGTTTCTCGAGGTTTTCGGAGTACTACAGTAAACCCTTTGTGCCTTTCTGTGACGTTCAGCCTCAAATCGGGGGCCCCCTTGTGTTTTCAAGTATAAATTAGAGCCCTAATGAGCCCCTTTATGTGCTTCATGGCTTCCAGAAGTCCAATAAGCCCTCATTTGCCATCTTGTGCTATCTTCTAGACTCAATTGGACCCCCCCTTATTGCTTTTTCAATGTGATTTGACGCCCTGTTGAGCCCTCTTGCATTTACCGTTACTTTCAGAGCATAATTATTACCTTTGTGCCGTCATGTCATTCGGAGATCTTTTGGGTCCCCTTGTGCCCTCATGTATAGTTGGGAGGCCTATAATCAACCCACTTGTGTTTTCATCTTGGTTTTTATTGATTTTCAGAATACCAGTAAGCCCCTCTTTTGTCTTCTTTTGTTATATGAAGCCCCTTGGACCCCCTTGTATCATCAGGATTGTTTTAGGCCCTTTCGTTTGGAGCCCTAATGAGCCCTCTTGTGTTTTCTCGTGGCTTTCAGAATTCCAGTAAACTATCTTGTGCCTTATTTCATTGCTGGAAGCACCTCATGACTTCATAGGATATTCGGAGACATATCGGGCCCCCTTGTGTCCTCAAGTGTGCGCCCCACTTAGCCCACTTAGTTTTTATTGACTTCAAGAATAAGTACAATAAGCCCCGTTTTACCTCATTTGTATAATAAAGCTCGATTCATTAAGCCCCCTTGTATTTTTCTGTGTCATTCGGATCTTTATCGAGCCCTCTTCTGCGTCCATGTGTCGTTTGGAGCCTAATTGAGTCCCCTTACGTTTTTTCGTGACTTTCAGAGTTCCAGTGAGCCTCCTTGTGCCTTCTTGCGTTGTTGGAAGCCCTAATGTAAATCCCTTGTGCCTTAGTGCGATATAGGGAGCCCTATTGGGCTCCCTTCATATTTGCAAGTGTAGTTTAGAGCCCTTCATCAATCCCCTTATGTTTTTCAATCTTTTCGTGGCTTTCGGAGCATTTGTAAAGCCTCAAGCCTTCATGTGATATTCGAAGCTCTATCGGGCCCCTTGTGTCCTCCAAAGAATATGCAGCCCTAATTAGCTCCCTTCTGTTTTTTTTCTGACTCTCAGGCAAGCTACCTTTTGCCTTCTTGTATTATCCACAGCCTATTTGTTTCCTTGTTTCTTCCCCGTCTTTTGAAGCCCTGCTTCACTATGGTACTCCATATTACACTTGAGGACAAAAGGAGGCGGTGTCCAAAGTCCAAATTATTCCAACTTTTATAAATATGAAGCATCCAGAAACTGAGAATGAGTTCGACTTTTGTTGAGTGATGAAAGGATGTGACCAGATATACTCGAACCAACAGTGTCGTCTGATTCCAGCAACTGGTTGTTGCATGACAGATTGATGACACTCACAAGGACAGTTACGCCATCTATGAAATCAAAGTATCGCGATAGAACAAGAGATACTTGAAGGCAATGGTGCCAACCTGAAATTCATGACGTTTCTAGTGCATCCCTGCCGACTCAGCAGCTCGCGATTCCGGTTTTTTCTCAACGCGATTCGAAATTAAAACCTACAACACGCACGGAGAACAAATACACACCCGCAAAGCTCGCCGGCATCCCTGCATTATCTTCGAGCAAAAGATAACAAACCCAAAGAATTATTTTCTCATTTTCCGCGGCAACATGTCCTCGAGCACTCGATGTTGCAGCAGCAAACCGAGAGCAGATCTTCAAAAGCAGATCCTATATTATTCGTATTTTGCATATATTAATATTTCTCTTCTGTTCATTACTTCGGCTCTTCTCCGCCTCCGCGCACCGGGCAACCTCCGTCTCTGTCTTTCGCACCCCGAATACCCCAACAGTTTGAACAGAGACGTCATCATTTCGGTGTAGCTTGTAAGCATGGGTATATTAAGTTGCAATCTGCGTTGGCGGGAAAATAGTTCGGAAGACAGCAGCCATAGTAGCACTATGATAGGAACGAGGCAAGAAGCAGGGAATAATCCATACGGTAGACTAACTAAAGTTAAAGATAATATAAGTTTGATAAACATGTTATGAATATGCAAGACGGAGCCGAGCAGGCCCGAGGCGCGTCTCCGATTAATTATTTTCCTCTCTGCACTATAGTTACGTAATACGGTTGGCAGCAGTGGGGTATGTATACCTGCTGCTGAAAATTGCCGGTAGATGGCGCTTTTCTTGCAACTTGTTTGTTGCACAGCGAAAAGCGAACAAAAAGTCAATCCGGCTATCCTTATATTCAGTGCACAGCACAAAGCATCTTTGTGTGGGAAAACCAGAGATTGGATTTGTTTGTTGTTTAAAGGCTTGGAATAATCACGGATAAAAAACGAAGAGACGCCGGTATACTATATATATGTACGGAATTATTAATAAGCTTTTCCAGGATTTCCTTCGGGGGTGAAACTTCAGGCTCAGTGTATTGTGTTTCGATATCATAAACAATACGCGGAATTGAGGAGCTTTCCAGAGTTTTGTCGTGGGAGTTTATTGGGTGCGTGCGGGAAAAAATATTTCGTTGGTAAATTCACGCTGAGATTACAAAAAAGATCTTTGAACAAAACAAATAAAATGACAATTTGAAATGAGAAAAAATTGAAAAAATTGAAACCTGTTCAAAATTAGAAGCCTTGAAGGAACTAGATCCTATGATTGAGCTTGGTGTCGTGGAATCTAGTCGTGGTGCTTGGACTTTGCCTGTTTTCGAAGCCAAAAAGAAACAAGGTGGGTTCAGCTTCTGCTTTGCTAATAATAAGTTTGGACTCGGTCACTACAAGTACTCAATCCACTCAATTCAGGTAACATAAATAAATAAACAAATGATTGACATCAAGCAAACAACAGAATAAAAAAGAAACATTGAAATAACAAACTATGGGTATAAAATAGCTGCTAAGCATAGAACATTATGTTCACAAACACAGTGCTCCCGTGAAAAAGTAAAACCTAGTAACTGCCTTTGGACAAATTGTGCAGGAGAGCAAAAAGAAGTTCCCAGTCTTGCCATAAGGATTGCTGTGGCAAAATAGAACAGATATTAGCGGTAATGGGGGTTTTCAAGGTTGAATTTTTCATATTTCATAATATCTTCATGATTTGGGTAGTATTTTGGAAAATAATGCACTTACTATGTTTTTCCATTAGGAATACCAGCATATTACTTTGGAAAAACCTAGCACAATGGCTTGCTATTGAGAAACTTCTGAAAGCTATCGAATCTCAAATGGAAAAACATAGTAAGTACAATTATCATCATCCCTGTTATGTTAAAAATCATATTTGATGTAACTTTTAAAAATAGAACCAACAAACAAACAAAATAGCGTTTCCAAAATAATATTCCTATCGATATAAATTGATATATTTGGCAGGAATTTACATTCAAAATTGCACGCAAGAAAAGTTACGATTCGAGTTGCGATTAAACTAATCAAGAAACAAAATAATCAATTACATAGGTAACTAACCGAGTAACTAACTGACATTACAAAAAAATGAAGAACAACAATGCCTTCAAAATTTACTTTCAGGTACCTACTCATTAACCAAATCAAAGTATACTTATCTCCATCAATGGCACTTTTTTCTGATGGGTCTAATCACGGTGGCTCTTGTAATTGGAACAATATTGTAATTTTTATAATGAACGAAATTACAATATTGTTTCAATTACAAGAGCCACCGTGATGAGACCCAAAAGCAGGCAACAAAAATTATAGCTCAAAAATTACACTTTCCCAACTTTATTCAAAACAAAAAAATAAACAACATTTGATGTCAAACCAGATGATGCATCAGACGAAGCAATATTTTTCCAGAAAAGTCTCTTCACAGGTGGAATTTTTGGCGCAATTCTCTCAAAAATTTTGTCTTCTTTCAAATAATTTATTCCTTAATTGTCTTCTCTAATAGTTAGGATAGAAAAGTCGAAATTTTTGTGATGTCGGCGCGTCGGACCTACCTACCCCCTAATTAATTACACTCAATTCAATTGGCGTTCTTGGTTGTTGTATTTTTGTGAACCTGAAATAATGAGAGAGTATAATACTAAATTATAATTTTGGAAATATCACGACGCCGACGATTAGAACTTGAGTGCTCCTGAAACAATGAAATAAACTAAGCTCACGTTCATTAGTAGCCAAAAATCCGAGAAGCTTTTCCCTCCAAGACATTTTTATGCCAGCAAAACACAATTTCTATCAATAATAATTATCAACTAGTTCATCATACGACCTCTCTCTTTGATGTTTCAGCGGGAGAATCGAGTAAGAGCACGTATCGTATAACGGTCCAAACGGCAACAATGGGGCACATGGTGCTAAGAGTGTTTATACTGGGGGTGTGTAAATCTTTTTGTGTTGTGTTTTTTTTGGGTATAACGCGTGAAAGCTCAGTTGATTTACTTGACCTTCAATGGCCTCTTGAAGTGTGACTAGTAGGTAAATTTAGGGTACCTATTCAAGCAACGTACTACAAAGTATGAACGGAAGTATGGATTCATAGCATCCATCAATGAACTATCAGCTCGACTGAAAAACACGCACAAAAAATTGGAGAAATCCAGTAAGAGCCATGCTGGGTTCATCTAGATCATAATATCCTGAATAAAACACCGGGAAAACCTAGTAAGCCACCCTCGAGGCCACCCTGCTATGTTTATCCATTGTAAAATTTCTACAATGCCGCGAAGATGCTAGGTTTTACCTTTGGAAGGGATACGTGCTATGTTTTTCCACTGTAAAGTAGACTAGAAATGCACTTACTAGGAAATTCCATACGTTCTAATTTATTCATTTTTTTGAATATTGATCCAAAACCAATATCTGAGTGAAGGAAATACTCAGAAGATTCCGAATATGTGAAAAACTCATTTTACCAAAAAATGTGGGTTACTAGGTTTTACCTTCTCACGGGAGAGTGTACAAATAACATGGCCACCAAATACAGAGCACGACGCTATAATACTTGGGCTTCGTCAACAAGAAACTCATCAACAGAATAGTAGTTTCTACTTCGGAGAAAAGTCTACGAATGGATTTTAAAAATTGTCTTTTTTTCAATCGTACCGAACTGAGGACTTATGCGAATAAGATGATTAAAGACACAGAAGATGATTGAGAAGATGATGATGATTGAAGGTGATTGAAGACAACACAGACACCAAGCGCCACAGTTATCCTCCACTAAGAGTTGACCGCATACTCAATACGCGACGTAACGCGAAGTTCTTGTCGTCTCTCGATCTTTGAAGTGCCTTCTGGCAAATTCGCTTCGACCCGGACTCCAAAGGAAAACAGCTTTTGTACCACCGGGTCGCGGTTTGTTTCTTCCGAGTACTTGCGTTCGGATTGGTCAACGCCGCGCAGACGCAGCAGCGGTTAATATTGTTCGGCCCCTAGATCTAGTCGAAAAATATTTGTGTACCTCGACGATATAATCGTTACGTCGGTTCGTTTTCGGATGCGAAATTCTTCTGGAAGATTTGCGCGGTGAAGCGTTCATCTGTCCCAATTTTGTATCGTTCCGGAGCACCGGAAGGGGAAACTTCAAGTTGTCCCCGACGCTCTGTCGCGTTGTATTCCTGAAGTCACAGAGATCGAAAAAGGAACATGACGGACGTCAGTGACTCTTTCTATTTTAGAATGCGCCGTGATATCCAAGAAAGACCAGATGATTACTCAAACTGGATAGTCCGCGATGGTACCGTCTATAAGGTCGTTCCTACAAGACTCCCTTCTGGAGGTAACGTTCCCGAATGGAAAATGTCGGTACCAAGAGGAAAAAGTGGGTCCGCTCTCGCTTCAGCTCGCGATGAGCCGACCAACGTCCACTTTGGCTTCCCAAAAACTCACGCGCGAACATTGTTGATTTTTTGGAAAAAAAAGTCTTCCGAGTGTTTGGCGTGCCTCAATCCGTAGTCGGAGACAACGGAAGCCAATTTGGCGGCGGAGAGTCTGGCAGCCTGTGCAAGAAGTGCCATGTTCGTAAGAGCTGGTATGCGGCTCGGTAGCATCCCCAGGCAAACGCCGCTGAGCGGTACAATCGCACCTTGGGAACCGCCACTCGGGCCTGCATCGAGGAAAATCATCAAAATGGAACGTGTTGAATGGATCGTCTTGTGAGATGACTCTTATTCTTGCGAGTTATAGGGGAAATATCATATAAATCCTGAGAATGTGAAGTCGTAATTGATTGCGGTTGTTTGATTCGTAATGGATTAGGTGAGGCTAGGTCAGGACAGATCAGATTAAAGGGGGACTGTGGGTAAAATTTTGTGTCAATTTTAAAATTTATATAGCTGCGGGATGGCTTTAGTTGATTTTTAGTCAAAATCGCATCGAAAAATTCCAAGCCGTTACGAAGTTATCGTAAATTTTGTGGGCTTATTATGACGTCATACTGCGCACCGGAAAGGACAGGTCGGCAGGGCAAGGCACCACGCCAACAATTACTAGACCTTTATAAAATGAAACAAGTTTACCAAACGGTAGACGCAGGTCATTTGACTTCAACTTCAAAGTACGGTGAACCAAATTTCAGTAGATATTTTTAAAAACATAAATAAAGTGCGACTCTATCTGTCAATGAAAGAAAGCGGCAACATGGCGAAATCGCGAAATGAAATTTGGCAGCTTGACAGAAGCTTGACTGTATAGGGAAGTCACAGTCTATCGTATAACCCTAAAAACTTCCGTCCGTGAAATCTGTTGGTGAATGAAAATAAGAGATCAGGTATACCAGGCCAAAATGATAATGCTATAGGGTCAGAAACATGATGTCAGGAACGACCAGGACCATTTTCAATAAAAACAATAAAATAAATAAAAATGGTCCAATAAAAGAGCACCATCCTTGAAAGTTTTCGATTTTTTCTGAATAACTTGTGAACTATTACCTTCAGAACACCAATACTCGCAAAGCAAATGTAGCCAGTTGAATTCCCAAGAGATCAGTACTAAACTCACTACTTTCTGATCAATAGCCTTTGAGATACAGCGTCTGCCGGAACGCAGTGAAAATTGCTCAAAAATTATTTCCGGATTTTACGTAACAATTGCCATAGTGTCAGTTCACGGGTTGTAACGTGGACAGCAAATGTGCGGATTTCAATCTGTTTTACGTGTTTGGAAAGCCAATTCAACATCCGGTGTCACACTTTTGTCTAGAAGTCGCCAACTTCAAAATGGTACTTTTCCTCGACCTTTGAAATCGATACTTGATGTCCCGAAAAATCCCCAAAAATCGATTTTTTTCATACCATGCCATTTGTCTAATTTATAAGTAGGGCAAAACCATCCAGAGAATATATGAAGAATTGAATACCAAGAAAACAACATGTAACGGGATCTTTTTCCCAGTGATGGTTCCTGAGTTATATGGATTGAAAGACTACAACGATCTATTTGGAAGAAAGATTGGTAGTTTGGACACTAACTGCTAAATACTGTACGGACCTTGCATTTGATGATGCAAAATGCCACTTAGCAGACGTATTGAATAAACTTATGTACTTTCCACGTCTGCCAAGTGACATCTTACACCTCAAATGCAAGGTCCGTACTGTATTCAGCAGTTAATGTCGGACCACCCAGTTTTTTGTCCAAATAGGTCGTTTTAGTCTTTCAACTCATGAAACTCTGGAACCATCACTGGGAAAAAGATTCCGGAACATGTTGTTTTTTAGGTATTTAATTCTTTATATATTCCCTGGATGATTTTGCTCTACTTGAAAAATTGGGCAAATGGCATGCTATGAAAAAAAATCGATTTTTGGGGATTCTTCGGGTAATCAAGTATCAATTTCAGAGGTCGAGGAAAAGTACCATTTTGGAGTTGGCGACTTCTAGACAAAAATGTGATACCAAAGGTTGAATTGGCTTTCCAAAAATTCAAAACACAATAAAATCCGCACATCTGCTGTCCACGTTACAGCCCCTGAACTGACATTATGCAAATTGTTACGTAAAATCCGGAAATGAATTTTGAGTAATTTTCACTGCGTCTTAGCGGACGCTGTATCTCAAAGGTTATTGACCATAGAGTAATGAATTTAGTACTGATTTCTTGAGAATTTAACGGGCTACATTTGCTTCGCTGATCTTTGAGTTCTAAAGGTGATAGTTTACAAGTTATTCAGAAAAAACTGAAAATTTCCAAGGATGGCGCTCTTTTATTGGCCCTAGAAAAAAAGCCAAGCCTTGGAATTTTCGGGAATTTCAGTATGTTATTCCACGTTGAATTCCGCATCGATCCACCAAATTTTGTCAACTTCCAAATTTATTTCCGGTTAAAATCTATTTTGACTGGACTAAAAACCCCGATAACTATTATAGGAGCATAGCTTTGATAAATCAGATAACAAAAATATTTACCTGTTTAATTTCTCAGAGATTGTCGGATTTCGTGGGAAACTCTAACATATTGCCAGAAAGCCAGGCGGGATTTCGATCCCAGAGAAACTGTTTAGATATAACATTTTCACTTTGAACGTCGTGATCAACAACAACTTACGCCTTAGTGGAAGAAAAATATATATATATATATATATATATACGGTCTTTGTAGATTTCAAGAAGGCGTTCGACTCAATTTGTCATGAAACACTGTTGAAGCGCCTTTTACAATGTGGAATAAGCGAGAAAATGGTGAGAATAGTTGAAAGAATATCACTCAGCGAACTTGAAAATAGAGTCAAAGGGCACAACTTCATCAAAAGTAAATATAACCAAGGGGGTTTTACAGGGCGACACCCTCAGTCCGCTGCTATTCTCGCTGTTTGTTTACGATATAGATGACTTCTTCAGAAAAAACGGGGCTCACGGAGTTCCTTTGGATGGTTCCACAAATATAGTCACACTCCTCTACGCAGATGATCTTATTCTCTTGTAAACTTCTGAAACTGCAGGTGAACATAGACAAAACCAAGGTTCTCCCTTTCTCGAGGGGCGCTTGCAGACTGGAGTTTTTTTTTTACGGAGACGTTAGGGTCGAAGTTGTGAAAACTTATGAGTATTTGAGCACTATTTTCCAAGGAAGTGGTTTATCACAAGAGGCGTATGAACACCAAATTCAAAAAGCCAAAATAAACTCAGCCGCAACGAGACTTCATCGTGTGACAGGAGACCCTCGCTGCAAGAAATTCTTGACGCAAAGAATAGGCATCGAGATTCAACGAGCCAATGCAGCGAGTGTGATGGGGACCTTCGTTCGTTCGGATGATCCCCTTTTGTAGTTTTTTACCAATTTATTATTATACACATATTTATATCCTAATAAAAAATAACTCTCAAGTCCGCAACAATTAATCTGATAAACTCAGCCAAAATAGATAGCCGAGACTCAATACTAAAACTGAAACTCTGTAATACTTCCTTCCTTCAGTTAGGTACGGCATCAGCATCTGGGGTCTAAAGAGTATAGAGAAGCTTTATTTCATTCAAAACCACTTCATGAAAAATCTATTTTACCCTCACCAAAGCACACCGGGTTACATATTGATATGTGAAACATCAATAAATAGTGTTGTGAGAACATTCATTTATCAAACCCTCCACTTAATTAGAAGAATCCTGTCAATGACTAGTTGCCGATACCCACGGATTGCTCTCGAAAGACTTATCTACTTAGATCTGTCATCAAATAACAAAGCAAAATACAACTGGTTCACACAATTCCGGGATCTGTTGGATAACCGTTTTGAAGTTGAGCTTTCAATTCAATCCTTGTCCAGACAAGAAAGCTGTGGTATCATTGAGAAGTGTGAAAGAGTAATGAGGAGAGATGATTGGGATAGAATTCTTCTTAGCCAATATTGTACTGAATATAAATTCTTGCTAGCACAAGGCCATCCTGATCAAATGAAAGACCAACTAATCACCATGAAGACACCATTGTACAGAAAGAGATGCATTGCACAATTAAGAACAGCCAACACCTTGGGTTTTACCCTTTTCATTAACGCGGCAAGTCATAAAATAAGACACGAGCCATGTTCAGTTTGCAATTTGCACAGTTACGAAACTATCTTCCGTATTTTTTTCCGATGTCCCCTGTATAGTGCGATCAGGGAGGATATTTCGAGGCTTGCTGAAGATGTTCACCTCGTCCTGCAGAACCAATCAGTTACGAGAATCACAACGATTTATCAATTTCTAAGCACGGCGATGAAACCGAGATCGTTTGCGAGAAATGAATAAGAAGGCTGAGCCTCTAAAGCTCTTGAGAATTGTAAAAAAAGGAGGGTATTCCTGTTCACATGTTTTTTGGGGCTTTGAACAGTTCAACTATCTATCTGATTGAGAATTTTCTTTTTGGTGCGTATTCAATCCTCTAGTTTCAGTTTCAAGTTGTAAATAATAATTTTTACTCACCCTTGTTTATAATACCTGTAGGTATTGATGAAACAATAAACACTTATTTATTTATTATTTATTCATTTGGAAGAACGGGCATCCTCTCAAGAGAAAGATCAGGCACAAACCATTTCGTTGAAAGGCAGTCTAATAGCTTTGGAAAAGGAAAAAACAGAGAAACAGAATCAATTCAATTCAGAGGAAAAAAAATATTGACAAAAATCATATTTTATTATGTAAAACTTGTTCAAACTTGCTTCTGTTGCAATTTGAACACCATAGTTAAATAGGGAATATGGAATTTAGTCGAACACGATACCAAACATGTTTATATTTACTCAAAATCGAGAGAAAAGAAGAATCATCTACACAGTCAACATTCCCCCCCACCAGTCTTCCCCCTCTAGAAATTTTGACAGTAATTATGTCAATATGGTAGTATAAGACCTCAGTGAATCAAGATATGATGTAATTCACTTCACGTTAATGACAGGTCGCAGTCCCGACATCAAAAATGGTGAAAAATAGTGATTTTTGGCCTTCCCTTCCCTTTATCCCCCCATTGCGGGCTTCCGGTGCAAAATTCGGCTTGGCAACAATGGTTTTCGTATTCAGCGGGGTCCAAATACTCTTAAAACGTATGTTGCCAAACTTTAACATGACTTGCCTCTAGCATTGCTTTTTATCCGAAAAGATCCTAGACTAACTAGTTATACAGGAGGTCCTAAAATACAATTAAAAAAGATTGCCTGTTCACGAACAGATACGTGATGCTCAAAAATATATTTGTACCAGCCGACCTTTTCTTTCATTTACCTACTTACCGTGGGTTCTTGCACAGTGAATAATTTATCATAAACGAATAGTGTTTCATCAAGACAAGAAATCTTGTCTCGATGGTCACTTCTTGTCTTGTCTTGAAATTCAAGACAAGAATAGATCGTACTCTTGACTTGACGATTTCTTGATGGCTGCCTTCTTGTCTTGATGTCAAGAAATCTTGATATTTCTTGATCTTGATGGGCTTCGGATCAAACCGGTTAATTTAGTTTTATATTAGTTCACTGACTGCAGTGACCTAATGTTGACGGAACATGTGGAGCGCTGATTAAAATCAGGCATGTAAATTAAAAAAAAAATACATTTCCAGCAAAAAACGGGTAAAAACCCTTCTTTTTTTTTCGTGGTTCTGGATCAATTGCAATATAACTTTGTGGACATGCGTCCAATAGTAGCCAAACGTAAAAATAAGCTTTTGATACTTGAATATCAGTCAGGTGTACCACAACATAATTGAATGAAAACATGAGTTTTTTATATCTTTGGAGAAGTTTCAGTATTGAGGTGGGAGTTAGGCCCAAAATTAGTTGATGCCAGTTGATCACAGCCGCCACAAATGGAAAAAATAAAAATCAGTGTCAAAGATAAATAATCTAATCAAGTGATTTCATAGAAATAAAATAATTATCTTCAAAGATGTAAGTATAAGACTCTCGCTATAACTGTATTCTCAATAACAGACTGCTTCATGTTTGAAACTTCTGCGATTTGTTTTCATCAAGAAATATCAAGAACTCTTGACACATTTTCAAGAAGTCTTGATTCTTGACACAACAACTCTTGTCTTGTCTTGATTTTCGGACCTCCTTTCTTGTCTCGATTTTTTCTTGATTTCAAGACAAGATCAAGACAAGATCTTGAAACAGTCTTGATTTGGTGAAACACTATAAACGAATACTTCTCATCCGCCTTTATTTATTATTTATTAAATGGTATAATAACAACACAATTTCCGCTTGTGCCTCACCTGAAGGCCAATAATTATGTCTTTCAACGCTTTATTGCTTATATACAGAAAAAGAAAATCAACAAAAGCCTCAATTTCTCGGAAAACCGTAAAACTGAAAAAATTAATGCCAAATAAAAATCAAATCTTTACCTCTATACCTCGCATTACTGGAACCCATAAATCGCAGCGTTCACCTTTATATACCGTGCTCTGGGTACAGGTACCTATACATATACACACCGTGCACACATTATTTATTAATAAAACCTTATTTTAACGACGCTTATTCGGTATTTACAGCCCACATAGTGATAAGAATGTTTTACGAGTTCTCTTTCAAGGCTCGACTTCAGCTCGAGTTTTACTTACTTATCAGAATTTACTTCTTGCGGTGTGCACCACCAGCAAGAAAATTTATTAATAGTTTATTTATGAAATTTTCACTGTTGAGTGTTGTCCCTCAAGCGCTCTTTCGCTAAGGTTTTTAACCTGATGTTTATACTTCGAATTATATACTCAAGAAAAAAAATGTCAAGCTCAAATAGATAAAAGTCACGAACACCAGGCCGCGAGCTTGGCGTAAAAGTTGCTTTGGCTGTTATTATATCGAAATTTACAATGTGCAATGATAAACAAGAAAGAGCTGGGCGGGGGGTGAGAGGTGTGAAGCAAATGAAAAATTCAAAGTTGGTGCGGCATGCAACGTCGTTTTTTATACCGAGGTATAGCCAAAGAGATTCGACAAAGAGGTCGTTTCTTTAATCCTTCGATTATTTAATCCGAATGGTCGACGAGTTATGGCTGTTGGTCCCTTTTCTTTGCACCGGACATAAATCATTTCCATTCATCGCGGCGCGTATATGGTTCGGCCATTGGATCATACAGGGTCGGACGAAAGGTTTGTCTACCTACTCATTGGATGCCGGATGTTTCACTACTCTATTATATTTATAGTGCAATCTTTACTGTTCATAGAACCCTGCGAAAATGGACATAGGTACCTAGATATTATAAAATATATAAATAATATGAATAGATGATAGATAACAAAACAATTTCATTATTATTTCAGCTTATTTTCAGCTACCCACCCTAAACTTGAAGATAAAATACAGATATTACCCTTTCCAAAAAGACAAAAAAAATATGTACCTATATGTATAAACAGTAATAAGAATAAGTGGAATCTGTCAAAAAATTACTAGAAGTCGCTAAAACAACTTGAAATATCACTTCAAGTCGCTAAAATTCTTGAGGAAATATCTCGAGAGCACCTTAAATCTGTCGGTTACCATTGGAAGTCACTGAGTTCTTCTGAAGATTTATGTCGTGGTGTAGGTTATTGTTGAATATTGGAATATTTTTAGTGGTATTATTTTGTTTAAGAGCATTGAGTTTCTTTTCAAGCTTCTCGGTCTTCTTCCTTCTTTCTTCTTCAACTTGATTGAAGAGAGTTTCTTGCAGACTATCGAATTTTAACGGATGTAGAATAACAGAAATTTTACTGTATAGAAGTTTGAGCTTGAGATCAAGAGAGTGTAGTTTTCCGTAGAATTTCTTCACTTCCGCTTTGATCCATATCCTCTTGGCTGCGTTGATTGCTTCCACCGATGAGGGTGAGTTACACCTTGTTTGAATCTGGACGTAGTTTGGTGTTAGGTTGTGTCGGAGGCATTGTTGGTTGAAAAATATGTCGCATTTTGTAGTTTCTCGTTTTATCAGGAGTTTTCGGTAATGGAAGACCAAATAGGCTTGACCAGCACTTTGTATATTAATGTAGAATTGGTCCATCTGTGGCTTTGTCAGTATAAATTTAAAGTTGTTCCAGTCACACCACGTATTTGTTGTTTTTTAAAAAAGGTTCAATTCAAATCAACCTTCATGATGAACTTTCAAAATTTAAAATCAAAACAACATCCAAGGAATACAAAACCTTGAAAAGTTTGCAATCAAAAATAAAAACTGATAATCTTACAATATCAAAAGCAGATAAAGGTAACTGCATTGTCATTTTGAAGAAAAATGACTATATCGATAAAGTTGAAAATTTTCTAACATCTGGTGATTTCAAAGTTCTCAACAAGAACCCTCATGATAAATTTATAAAACATTTTAAATCAGTTACCAAAGCATGTGAAAGCACGTTACATGATTTCAATTTTAAACAAATCAGAACTTCACTACCACAAAACCAGTTTATTCCAAAACTATATGGCCTTCCCAAAATACACAGGCTGGATATTCCAATAAGACCTGTTCTGTCATACATCAACACCCCATGTTCAAAACTGTCATCTTGGTTGAATCGCACACTAAGAGACAACACTTACTTTTCTGGCAAATTCACCATTAAGAACTCAGTAGATCTAGTTAAAAAACTTAATCACATAGTAATCCCTGAAAATGCATTCTTAATGCCGATAGATGTAACAAACTTATTCCCATCCATTCCATCTGAAGAATGCATTGAAATTATAAGATCTCTGTTATTCGATTCCGGAATCCCAACACATCATGTATTGGATCTATGCACTTTATTAGGACTTACATTAGACCAAAACTACTTCCAGTTTGATAATATATTTTATCAACAGAACACCGGTCTCTCTATGGGTTCAAATCTGAGTCCACTCTTAGCTGATATCTTTATGGATAACCTTGAGAATAATTTCATAATGAACAATACTAATCCATGGAGAGATAAAATCGTTTTTTGGTCTAGATATGTTGATGACATATTAGCAATTGTTGAATTTTCAAATGATGAATTAAATGAATTCATCAATTTCATAAACAACCTTCATAATAACATCAAATTCACTTTCGAAATTGAAAATAATAGAAAACTAGCTTTTCTTGACCTCTTATTACATAGGAACAAAAATTCAATAGACTTTGAGATTTATAGGAAACCAACATCAACTGATACAGTAATTCCATTTTCATCTAATCATGCTCCATCTGCAAAAATTGCATCTCTCAATTGCTACTTTACTAGGTTATTCAAAATACCTCCTTCTGAACCTAATTTCAAAAAAAAAGAATATAACATCATTTGTCAAATAGCCAAAAGTAATGGATACAAGAAGAGTTTTATCAATAAACTGTTCAACAGATTTATTTACAAATTTTCTTTCAATCAATGTTCAATCCAACAAAATAGAATTTTCAAAAGTCTACCATATATTGGACATACATCAATCAAAATTTCTCGTATTTTCAAACAAAATAATCCTGACATCACTATTTCTTTTTACTCAACACAAAAACTGAGTAAACTCATTAATACAAAAGATAGACTACCAGATCTTTTCAAATCTGGTGTCTATGAATTGAACTGCCAAAACTGTGAAAGTGTTTATATTGGCCAATCAGGTAGAAAGTTTGAGACAAGAATTAAGGAGCATGTTAGTGAAATTAATAAAGCAAATAGAATTGGTTTCTTTGACGCAAAATCACATTTCAGTTCACATATAATCATATCACACCATAACTTCAATTTAGACAGAAATTTCAAAATTTTACAAACAGAATATAAATACAGAAGAAGACTTCTTTTAGAATCACTAGAAATAACTAAATCTTTATATAACACTAGAAGAAACAGTTTGAATAAACAAACAGAATGTCTTTTAGGTAAAGATACATTCTCAATTTTAGTAAAAGCAATTCAAAAATACACATCAAAATAGTTGTTCCTGTTCTTTCAAAGTGCTTCTTCTAGTACCCACAAAAACAAGTATTGTTATCTAATATTGTTTATACCTATTTACCTTTATAATCACTCACCTTTATAGTCAACAATAGTACAGGTTCTCATGCCATCTTTTTATTTACTGTCAATTTACTGCCAATTTTTATCAAAAATCTTCTACAAACAATTTATACACTTTTTTAAATAGGTAAGCCTGTACCATTGTTCTTTCTTATTTCTGTATCTGATATTTTCTTTATTCTACAGTTTCTGATGATGAGGGTCTTCCTCGAAACAATTGTCAATTAAACCTTTTTTAAAAAACAACAAATACGTGGTGTGACTGGAACAACTTTAAATTTATACTGACAAAGCCACAGATGGACCAATTCTACATTATCTAAAGTATAACTAGAAAATGATAATATCAGTCAACATATCGCTGGAAGTGATTAAAATAACCCAAATTTTCATTAGAAGTCATTGAATAAAACAAAAGATCACCAGAAGTTGGTGAAATTTTGATCAAAATACTTATAATCGAGCTCATAATAAATGTTAATGATAAAAATCTGTCGAAGAATCACAAGAAGTCGCTGAAACCTGTCAAAGTATCACTAGAAGTCGCTAAACCCTCATCCAAATATGTTTCGAGACCCATAAGATTTGTCAGATGTCAGAAGTCACAAAGCTCTTTTGGGAAGATCTCTATGGATCACTGAATTCTGTCAACATCACTTGTAGTCGCTAGATGCCAGAACATCATTGGAGGTCTCTAAATTCGTTTTTGGTAAGTTTCAATCACTAAATCTTGTCAAAATATCTAAATATAATAGTTTTTTAAAGTGTTATCAGTAGTCACTACAGTTTTGTCAAAATATATCTAGGAATCACTCAAATCTATCAAAGTATTTCAACAAGTCACTTCAATTTGACAAAATGTTATTGAACATCACTGAAATCTGTCAAACTGTCAAAAATAAAATTGACGGAATATCTCCAAAAATCACAAAGATCCGTGAAAATATCACCAGAATCCACTAAAATTCCACAGAATATCTTTAGATATCACTATAATTCCTTTAAGAATCATTAGAGCTGAAATTTCGTCAAAATTTTCTTCAAAGAAAACTAAAATCTGTCGAAATGTCACTGGAAGTCCAAGAAATCTGGCAAAATGTCTCCAGTGAATTATTACCAAAATCTGTTCAAAAATGTTGCAGAGTGCCACTGAATACGAATCAATTATTTTCAAAATAATTAAGTATCACTAGGAAAAACTGAAATCAGTCTAGGTATCACTAGAAGTCATCAAAATAACTTGAAGTATCACTAGAATAGCTGATTATGGAAAGAAATCACTAGAGGATTTGATCAAAATCGAGATCAAAATACCTTATAATAATCTCTATAAATCACTCAAATTTGTCAAGATATCACTTTTGATGACTGGAGTGTTGCCAAATATTTTTATAGGGACTTGGAATCTGTCAAAGTAACACCAGATGGCACCTTAATTTTGTCAAGATATCTCAGAAATCACTGGAAGCTGTCAAACTCCAGCCAGAGCAAATCACTGAAATTTTCTTTATAAATGACTCAAACTGGTGAAGTATCGCTGAATGTCACTGAAATGTGCAATGTTTCGACTACAATGCAGACGTTGCTAAAGTGTTACCGAAATATCACTAGAATTATTAGAATCTATCAAGGTCTACTGGAACTCGCTGAAATTAGTTGAATTGCCATAGAAATCATCTGAGACCTAATCAATCATCACTAGAGGGCGCTGAACTCGGTCAGAGTGTCACTAGTAGTCACTAAAATCTCTCCAAATATCTCTAGAAATCACAATACCTAATCTGTTTAGGAGCCACTAGAAATTGCTGAAATGTGTTGGAGTGTCATCACTAGAGGTAGCTGAGATCTGTCTGAAGCATCACTAGAAAAACTGCAATTAGTTTTAGTATCACTAGTGGTCATTGAAATACCTTGTCAAAATACCACTACAGATCAAGATTTGTCCGATAAGAAGTCACGAAACTATTGTGAAAAACTCTATGAATTACTGGTCGATATGTCACTAGTTATCACTGATGTCTCCACAAAATATCAATAGAAAGTAGTAAAATTTGTCAGAGCAGAAGTAAGTTTTTCCTAAAGAAAGTGTCTCTAGGAATCACTAAAATCTGTCAGTGTATCATATAAAGTCATTTTGTTTGGTCGAAATATTTCTAGAAGTCACTGAAATCTGTCAATCTGTCACCCAAAGTTACTGAAATGTTATCAGAATATCTTCAAATGCCCCGAATCAGTCAAAATATCACCAGAAGTCACTGAGATTTGTGTGAATCTATCTAGAAATCACTAGAATTGGTTGAAGTAATATCAAACTTCCTAAAATGTCGTCAGAATGCCTCAGGAACACACAGGAACAGGATTACATTTTGGCCAATGTATTACTGGAAGTGGAAGTTATACATCATTTTGTGAAAATATCTTCTAAAGTCATTGAAACCTGTCAAAATATCTTTAGAAATCACTAGAATCCTGATCAACTCTGAATAGTGACACAATAATAGACCTAGTGATTTCTAGAGATATGTTGACAGATCTCAGTGATTTCTCGAGATGTTATTCTGAATCGTCTGAGTGACTCTTATGTCGATATTTTGTCTCATTCTAGTATTTTTTCAAGATATTCTGTCGAACTAGGTCTAGTGACACTCTGATTAATCCTGGTGAATTATAGGAATATTTTGACATGTTTTAGCACGTTAGTGGTGTTGCAAGCGATTCAAGTGATTCCTTAGATATTCAGGAAAGTTAGAGTTGCTTCTAGTGATATCTATACGGTTTCTGGTGATCTTAAGAGATGTTTAGTCAAGATTTCACTGAGTTCTGGTGATGGTTGGACAGATTTCAGTGATTTCCAAAGATACTCCAACAACAAAAGAAGTGATTCAGTGAATCGTAAAGTCGTGAAGATATCCTTATGAGCTGTGGATGTTCACACTTCGATAGATCCTTGTGATTCTTTGAATCACCATGACAGATTCAAGCGATGTTAACTGATCCTTCAATCGAATGCTACAGATATTTTGACAAGTGTTAGTAACTTCTATAGCGATATTTTGTCAAATAATGGTAATTCGTAGATGACTTCCAGTGATGATTTGACAGATTGTGACGATTTTGATAACTTTTTCAAAAGTAACCAAGTTCTAGTAATTTTTAGAGATTTTGACGAGAACTTAGTGACTTCCGGTCGTTGGTGATCCACTTGACAGATTCTATTTTCTCTGGAAATATTTTAACGGGAATTTAGCGACGTCTGGTATTTTTTTGACAGGTTTTAATTGATTCTAGTCACCACTTATAGTTATTATTTATTGAGTTGTTTTATCATCATAAATGTTATAATAAAGAGGTTTGTTGAAATTCCGCGGTTTGGACGCGTTTCCCTGCTCACGTCCCAAAACCTTTCTTCATTCTGAATAAATCTCTTATAGTCTGTCCAGTCAATTTTTCAATTGTCTTCTTTCTTCTCATCTCAACCTTAAGGTGCAGTTTGTTTCCACCCACCAAAATCTCCCTCAAAACAGACAAACTAACCCTGTTGACGGACCAAGTCCTATCGATGGCATCCAGTTCCTCCGTTTTAAACCGTTTTGTAAAATCTTCAGTAGTGTCACAGAAATGTCTCACGGCCACATCGTGAGCAGTTCCGTTTCCAACTCCAAATGCATTGTATGAAATATGATCGGATTCAGCCTCGCGCCGTACAACTACGAAAACCTTGACCATTCCCTGCGTCACCAGTTTAACGTTCACGAAAGACTTCAGACCAATGTCTAAATCGAACGTTGTCCCATCGTTTATCACATCCGATCGATGCGTTACTTCAAAATGTTTGACGAGGTCGTCTTGCTTGCCTCGCCAACGGCATCCCGGAGATATGCAGCCGATAGGTCGGTGTTTGCAGTTTTCCAAGTGCACGTCGAGGTCTTCCGGTAAAACCTGGAGCCGGCAACCTGCAAAGGCATTGGTGCAAGGAAGAACCGGCAGGTCGGCCAGGGCAACGTCGAAGAACTGGAGGCGTTCACCTTGCCAACGGTTGGTGTTGAGGCAAGTTTCGCAAACGGTTCCTCTGCTGACGACGCAGAAAACGGCCGTTTTGAAGAACAAACCGCAAGACTGGCAGTTGAAGGCGCCGCTTTCGATGAGTTTTCTCAAAGTTTGCCAGCTGAGCGCAGCTGGTGGACGGTCGATATTGTCACCGGGGTGATCTGCACATATAAGCTCAACATGAGACAAAATTGCTCAAAAATGGTTGTAATAACGTATGGTCCGAAAGTTTTGGGAAATTGTTCAAAACTAATAACTTTTTCTAAATAGTCTTCACTTTTGAACTTGATATTGCAACAACTAACATTATATATAACAATAACAAATTTATATTGAACATATTGATAATGGACCATTATCTTCGATGGATCTCAATCTACTTCTGCCATGTTCCATAATTCTCTGTATCAATTTCTCAAATGCGAAATTCTCTAATATTATTGAAAAATGTGACGCCGTAATTGGTCTTCATTCGCAGCTTCCCATCCCTTGTCGTATACTATCCTGCTCAATACTTACCAAAAATCTTATATTGGTCGAGCTTGCGGTACATTGGGAGGTAGGAGCTCAGAAAAATTAATCTTGCTGTTGTCCAGAGAATGATCGAACATGGCAGAAGAGAGCCATCAAAGATAATGGCCCATCTTCAATATGTTGAATATGAATTTGGTATTGTTATAGATGATGGTAGTTTTTGCAATATTAAGTTACAAAATTGAAACTATCCAAAAAAAGTAGTTAGCTTTTGAAAAATTTTTCAAAACTTTCGGACCATACGTTAGTTACTGCTTACCATAAGTAGAATCAGCTGCAGCGTTTGCCATCGTTACTGAAGCATAAGAGAATGTTATTTGCTCACAAACTGCGGTATTGTTGAATAGGCGAATGAGTTATCTCTGATAAACTTTGAAACTTTTCCTCATTGCATTCCGAATTTTCGATAACGCTATAGCTTTTTATTTGGATAAATGGATCAGATAAGATTATATCATACTCGATATCATACTACACATTTTATTTTTAAATCGCAGACAGCACACCTCAAGGTTTGTACCAGTTGTGAAGAACAGAAAGTATACGGGGTGATTTCTTGCCGTTTAATCCTTCTAGACCATTTTAAGATCTTAAATGGGGTTGTATTTGCGTAACAGAACGTTTGCAACAAGTACAAAGCCAAATGTCGGAAACATTCAGAAATAACGCTTGATAAGCGGCCGAATGTCGCGCGTTCAAACGTTTTTGTCAACCAAGTAATAAACTATCATACCGTTTCCGGAATACCCTTGAAACTGCGAATCAGTCGTTCTCAAAATCTTCAATGAACGTTCATTAGACGTCACCTTCAACGTTTCTGAGACTTCAAATCAACGTCTTCAAAACGTGGACTTGAACGTTTTGGAAACGCCGGAACTGAATATTTTTCAAACCATGACAAGCCTTATGTGGCTCGTTTAAACGTACCTGTTAACAAACGTGTCTTGAACGTCATCGTTAGTGATTTCGGAGCGTTGAACGAATAGGAATCAAGTCATTATGAAAACAAAGTCAAGTCAAGAACGACTAGCGGGTATCTAGTTTCGACTGCTTTAAGTTCGTCGAGATCGGGGTACACTTTTGTATTAACTCAGCCTGGCCTTGACCATAGCGGTGAGTTAGATATCAGGGCGCCCTCTCTTGGTGTGGCTGATTCAGGGCGCGCGCATGCGTTCATTCACCTGTCATTTTTTCACACTTATGTAACGCTTCACTTTGTACGTCCTTTGAACGTTGCCGTCAAACTCTGGATGCCCTTCATCTCCTGAACAGGTACATTTTTTAATCATGACTAAAGCTTGTTAAACCTTCCCGGATTTCCTTTCGTTTGACGTGGTTTTCTATGATTTTGGGAACGTTTGCATCCAAATTGAAAATGTAACTTCATTTTCTAACCAGGGACTCTTTTGAATCATTACTAACGCCAATTTAACGTTTTTGAGTTTCTATTTGTTCAACGATCATTTTCAACACTGATTTAATACCCTACGATGGACCGTCATACTTTTCCTTATTTTCTTGGTGACACAAGTCAATTAAAATGACGGCCTAATCTCGCTAGTGTGCCTAGGATATAACGCTTCATTATATAACGTCTTGGGAACGTTTTGATCAACATTTGAATGAAACGCTTATTTTCAAGCCAGAAACGTCATCGACATCATCACTTACGCCAATTGAACGTTCTTGAAATCCAAAGATCTTTTTTCATAATAACATAACGTTTTATTTTGTACGTATTGGAAACGTCGTTATAAAAATTTCAATAAAACGTACATTTTCTAGCCAGAGGCGTCTTTTAAATCATCACCAACGGTGAATCAACGCACTCGAGTTTTTTCACTCAAGATAATTTTTTGACAACAATATTACTCCTCACATTTCACGTCTTGACAACGTTGCCGTGAAAATCACAATGAAATCTTCAATTTTCCAGCAAAAACATTTCTAGCTATGACCAAACGTTAATTCAACGTTTTCCTAGAAGCCCAAGTAACACATTCTTATATACGTCAATGAATGGACTGTACAAGTAGGATACAATACGCTTGAAACCGTTTTTAATGTTGCTTACTACGTCCAATGAACATAGAGACAAGCGTTTATTCGTATGGTATTCATCACGACTTACATCGAAGACGTCTAGAATACGTCTTTGGTAAGCGAAAATAACTACGTTGTTCAAACGTACATCGACTTCCGTCTATTGCATGCAAAAATGTCCGCAACGTCGCCGTCTTGTTCAAGTCAATAATGATCAATGAACGGTTATCGTCCGGTTATTTCCACCACTGGACAGGACTATATACGTATAATTGATATGTTTATACGTCTATTATCATGCCACAATTCTAATTTTCTCAGAACATCTGATCAAAAATTCGTCGGGTCTGACCAGGGTTTTGCCTTGAGTCGGCTTTGCATCGGTGTGGTGCTGTATACCAACTTCTGCCCTTGCCATCAACGGTAGACTGCTTGACGATGTACTGTTACCGGATAGTCACGTTGACTGTGGTGTCCGGAGATGCGGTGGGTTGGAAATTGAGCGCCGTCTCTCGGTGTAAAGGATAAACAGCAATATCTCATCGTACACTTACTTCACGTTAATGCGCGTTTTTGTTGTTGTTTTTCTCATAATGAACATATTTAGCACGTTGAGAATAGGTTGAGGCTATAATTTTCTTCTAGTTTTCCAATCATATGAACTACGCCCATTACAGACTCTGAACATAGGTTTTTTCTATGTCAAAGTAAATTGAGGGTATTATTTTATCCTACATTTGAACGTAATGCGAGACGCCTATGATACGTTCCAGTCAGACATATTTCAGAAGCTAGTTTAAGCTTCAAGTTTATTTTTATTTCTCTTCTATACGCATATACAGGGTGGCCCAACGGAAACAGACAGATTTTTGGGAACTTCACCTTATTTATTTGTATACTGTTATATGTTCACTAGAGGGACGCAAGCCCCGTCATGGATTCGACAACTTCGAGTCAGTCTTCTGGTAGGGGCTGTAACCCGTCAAAAATACTGAAATTGGCATTATCTTGAAGAATTCAATCGAATTGAAAAAAATAATAACACCGCTGTGAAGTCAATTGAACCAGCTTTGAAATGATGTATCACTCAACCCAATTTTCAAATTTTTGAAGGGGCTGCCACCCCGACTACAGGGGTGAAACTTCACGGTTTAATGATTAACGGTTGAACCTCCCCCTTGAAAACAAAGTTGACCTGGCCGGGCTTGTTTCGCAAAAATGAGGGCGAATGCCTGAAAATCCGTCTGTTTCGTTTTCGTTGGGCCTTACTACGCCTATAATATGCTTTGAGAACACGTGATTAGCTCGCAAATGTATAAGTAGATTGATCATTTCATCTTCTTTCAACATAATTAGTCTTTTTCGATATTTCTATACGTACAGACAAGCATAAAACGTATTTTACACGTTTAGAGGAGCCCTTCAAGTATAATCTCATCACACTTTCATACTCCCATTGACCCCCTATACAGGGTGGTTCATGAATGACCTTACATAGGCTAATGGGAGATAGAGTACTTCGAGGCGAGTCAGGATCCACTGAAGAAATTTTGTTTTCTTCATCGGTTACGAAGATGCAGGGTGTTTTGGGTGTTTCGTATGAAACTTTGACAAGCGATATTTCTGAAACGGCTAAAGATTTTTTCTTGAAATTAACCAGTAATATTTCTCTATTGGAACTTATCCTAAAGCCATAGTGGGTGAGTCAAAATCTAGGGCCGGGATTGAAAAAATATGACCTTTTCTTATTTGATCAAAAAGTATATTTTCTGACCGCTTTTCTGAAAAACTGCTATCGGATTCGAAAAGCTAGGGAAAAATGCTTCAAGAATCACTCTCAAATTTAGATGGCACACCTAAACCGCTTCGACATAAAAATTGAAAGTGAAATTTATGGGTAAGTTTCCATTTTTGACCGGACATAATCGACTCATTGTTTGTATGAATTCATTCAGATTCAATTTTTAGCTCCACAAAGGAGTAGAAGAGCTTGGTAGGAAGAGAAATTCCATAGCCGAAGGACCTTTTTTTACGACCAAATCGTGTCTAATTTTGGTTTCACTCTCGATTTTGTCATAAAAAAAAGGTCGGCTCTGGAATTTTTCCTTCAACCAAGGTCTTCTATTCGACAGAGACAAGCCAAAGAATGAATTTTGATGGATTCAATCAAACAATGATTCGATTATGTCCGGTCAAAAATGGGATCTCACCCACAAATTTTACTTTTAATATAATTGTTGGAACGGTTTAGGTGTGCCATCTAAATTTAAGATTGATTCTTGAAGCATTTTTCCTTAGCTTTTTGAATCAGATAGCAATTTTTAGATAAGCGGTCAGAAAATGTACTTTTTGATGAAACAAAAAAGGGGCACCTTTTTTCTAGCCCGGCCCTGGATTTTGACTTATCCGGTATGGCTTCGGGATGAGTTCGAACAGAGAAATATTACTGGGAAATTTCAACAAAATACCTCTGGCCGTTTTAGAAATATCGCTTATCAAACAAAGTTTCATACGAAACACACGAAACACCCTGTATATTCGTAACCACTAGAGAAAATAAAATTTCTTCAGTGGATCCTGAATCGTCCCGAAGTCCTCTATCTCCCAATAGCCTATGTAAGGTCACTCATGAATCACCCTGTACAGCAATTTTAAATAGACTTGTTATAGACATTTGAAATTGATCGTTGGTATTTCTTCTTGATGTCAGTTCCATACGTTTATGAGCTACGTATTCTATGACTTGTTTGAAGTAGACTCATTTTACGCGTATGTATAATGGATTTTTGAGGTGTAATAATAGCTCACTTTGTGACGTAGCTAAGCCGAGAGCTGAACCAAGTATGTCTAATTGTCTATAAGATAAATACTAGTTATATAGATAAGATAAGATAAGATAATATTTATTGTTCATTAACACAGAATGTGTTACAACAATTGTTGTAATACTAGTTATATGCGTTTAATTCTAACCAAATGTAACAAAATGACCTATGACATTTTTTTGTTACGAATAGGTCATACCGAGGGTCATACGCACAATATTTGCCTCATATGAACGTTTTATGTTCACAAATCATCATTCCACGATTATTCTTAAAATTGAATTGAAATAAATTTGATGCTTTTCCAAAAAACTGGTCATCGGTTAATCGGTATTTCGGATTATTGACATTCTCAAAATTGCCTCTTTGGATAATTTGTCTTTTTTGTGACCATTGTTTTCGGATAATTGCATCCGAATAATTAATTGATTTCGAAAAATGGCTTCTCGAATCATTCACCGCATATTATTATATCGACTGATGAGGGTTACACTCGAGGTTACATCAGCGCCTCTATTCCCCTATGGTTGCTCCTCGGTTCTGAAAACGAAGCTCTGAAAAACCTCAAAATCAGCGATCAGAATAAATGAAAACTGTAATTCCACTTTCTGTTTTGTTCTCCTCTGTAGGCCATCAGGTATTCAGTAATAATCTAATCTAAGCTAATATGTTTCTCAAAAACTCACGTTATCGCAGATATCGAAAGCAATAGTGGAAAGAGATCAGAGGCTCGTCAGAAATGATGTTACTAGCCAGTGACTACTTAACCGATACGCAGTCCACAAGTTTAAATAAATAGTTTTCTATTATGTTAGGAAATTCTGAACCCTCCAATAGGGCGGGTGCAGCTACAGGCACTGCAGCTACGGCTGCAGAAACTGCAGCGACTGTTGCAGTACCTAAAACCAACTCTTCTTCTGGTAAGCCATAAACCAATGTTCAATCAACTTCCACTAAGTGCTACGTTTAAAGGTGCAGGTAACACTCACGGTGAAGACATCGTCTCTTCGGCAGCTACACACAACTGTGAAACTTTAACAAAACTCATCAAAATCGGCGCCTTCAACTGCAAGTCCTGCGGTTTGTTCTTTAAAACGGCAGTTTTCTGTGTTTTGGACGTAGGAACCGTTTGCGAAACATGCCAGAACACCAACCAGAGGAAAGGTGAACGCCTCCAGTTTTTCGACGTTGCCCTGGCAGATCTGCCAACTCTTCTTCCTTGCACCAACGCTTTTGCAGGTTGTCAGCTCCAGGTTTCACCGGAAAACTTCAACGGGCACTTGAAAAATTGCAGATACAGACTTTTCAACTGCATAATATCCCCTGGATGCCATTGGCGTGGCAAGCGAAACGACATCGCAAAACATTATGCAGTACATCATAAATCGGAGATCAACAGTAAAACAGCGTTCGTTTTGGACATTTCTCGGAAGCATTTTGCAGAATTTAAACTGGTGACGAATAGAAATGACAAGATTCTCGCAGTTATACGGCGCGAGGCTGATTCCGAACATATTTTGTACAATGCATTTGGATTTGGAAAAAATTTCAATGTGACTGTTAAACATTTTCGTCACGCTACTGATGATGAGTATTATAAAAAATGTTTTGAAACTGGAGAACTGGATGGGACCGATGGAACTTGGTCCTTGAACAAGGTTCGTTTGTCTGTTTTAAAGGAGATTTCGGCAGGTCAAAATCAACTACGTGTAATGGTTTCGATGAAAGTGAAGAAGGAAAATGGAGAATCGACTGAACCAATGCCAGTCGGTGAGAATTCGACAGTATTCTCAGTGGAGGCCAGTCATTACATGGAGTTTTAATGAAAAATCAATGCTTATATTATATTCATTAGATTTATGGTCCCTCTTAGCTTCGTATGACTAACATTGAGGTTTGACGCAGAACGTAACACTTGAACACGTTATTATGATGGAATCATGCTTGTGCCTTTTATTTTTTGAGAGTGAATTTCCAATTACCTCAATTTTGCCTCCGAAAATCAGTGCTCAAGTGAGTATATATATTTTTACTGTGTAGCTTTTTTTATTCAATCACCAGAATCATGCTATATTGACATTGAAAGAACTTCCGTTTATTAAAATTTAATTAATAATATAAATATGAACAACACTAAATAGAATATCAAATGAACGAATTAGGTAGTATAATAAGTATGTATGTATAAATGAATATGATGATAAATTTAGCAACAAAAAGGCACACCAGCACCATCAAAAATAACGTCTTGGTCTCCCATCTCTTTTTGCCACAACTGTTTTTCTCTAGAAGTCGCAAAGATTTTCTTAAATCATCTCCAGAGAAACTTAAAGTCTGGTGATTGATCAGCAAAAGTCACGAACCTCTTGTTGAAATCCTTCGAAACCTTGTCACCTGCGGAAACATTCGTCACAATCACTGTGACGTCGAAATATCACTGAAAGTCAGTGATATTTTGTGGGAGGTACGAGTGAGAGGTACGAAGTTTCCGGGAAAATAACCAAGCCAAACCAAACCAAGCCTAGACACCAATAAAATGTGCCACAATTTTCATGGGAATCCCTAGAATTTGTTAAAGTCCTTCAATTATTCAATAAGTGTTGAGAATATTTTTAATATAAAATTTACTTGGACATGCGCAAACGGCAGGCCTTTTTTATTTTAGCCGTTGCATACCACAAAGATTGATAACTTTCAATGGCAGCTTGTTCAGAATCGCGGAAAAATCAATTTTTCAAATGCAAATCCACCTGGCTGCCAACCTGTTGGACTCACGCAAACGATATGCCTATCATTTTACAGGTAGCTTTTTCGTTGAATTCCATTTTAGTACGCATGGCAGCTTGAGTAAAATCACATCAAAATGCTCATTTTGCGAAAAAATGTTAACCAATTTCAATACATGAAGGACCCGGGATGACTCTTTGATTTATCCTTCAATATCATTGGAATACGCATTTTATGATCCCCTCCAAAAAGCATACTGCCTAAAATCACATCCGAAAATCTGTCGCCATCTCTCGGTCTATTATGAAGAGATATCGGACCTATAGAACACGAGAATATTCATATTTGCGAAAGCCCTTATAGTCCGGATGCTAGTTGCATAAAATGGAATGAGCCTTGCATTTTTTGATGAGGAGATGACTTGGTGGAAATGTTCTTTGCATCATACTCTTCCGATCCAGAAAGGTAGCCATCAGCGCCATCCATGCCGGCAGGGTATACCTACTGGGTGAAACAGGAAAAAAAAGTTGGAAAATTATATTTAAATAACCGAAGCATGTGAACACGTGTAAATTACCACATACATTAACTGTTTTATGCTCATGAAGTCACAGCAAACCGTTCTTGATTACCTTGAACCGTCTTTGAAATGTAGGGGAAAAACAGAAAAAAAAACCAAAACACTCTGTTTCCCATAAATAAGTGATTCTTCGAGATATTGACAGAGTCCTTGGTATTTTGACAAAAAGTAATGTTAGAAATTATATGAGCTGGGTAGCCAGTTTCTAAGCCAACTATTTCAAGAAAGACGATGCCCTGTATATTATATTCACTTTTTAATCTTGCCAATAATAAAACATACTCGTATTTCACAACATTATCTATTTTGCTTTCCACTGCAAACCGTCAGGTACTCAGTATCTAATCTATTATTTTTATCAAAAACTAACGCTATCGGAGGATTGGAATGTAATAAGGAAAAGTTCGAAGGTTTGTCAAAATATTGCTACTAGCCAGTTACTGCTTCACCGATACGCAGTTAACAAGGTCAAATAACTTCTCAAATAATAATGACTAGAGACCGTTTTGGTAGACAAATTCACCCGGTAAAGACAGCTACGCCTGCAAGCACTGCATCAGCCACGGCTGCGGCAACTGCAGAAGCTGCATCTACGGTTGCATCACCTTCACCTAACCCTACTTCTGGTGAGCTGGTGAGCAATGTTTAATCAACTTCCACTGATTGCTTCGCTAATTTATTCAGGTAACACTCACGCCGACGACATCGACCCTCCAGCCGCACAGCCGGCAAACTTTGAGAAAACTCATCGAAACCGGCGCCTTCAACTGCCAGTATTGCGGTTTGTTCTTCAAAACGGCGGTTTTCTGCGTCTTGCACAAAGGAACCGTTTGCGAAACTTGCCTGAACACCAACCGTTGGCAAGGTGAACGTCTCCAGTTTTTCGACGTCGCCCTGGCCGACCTGCCGGTTCTTCCTTGCACCAATGCCTTTGCAGGTTGCCAGCTTCAGGTTTTACCGGAAGACCTCGACGTGCACTTGGAAAATTGCTATTACCGACCTGTCAACTGCATTTCCCCCGGATGCCGTTGGCTGGGCAAGCAATACGACCTCGTCGAACACTTTGGAAAAATGCATCAAAAGGATATGATCGACGAAAGGACAACCTTCGATTTGGACGTTGGTCTGGAGTCTTTTATGAACGTTAAACTGGTGACGCAGGGAATATTCGATATTTTCACAGTTATAAGGCGCGACGCCAATTCCGGTCGTATTTTGTACAATGCATTTGAAGTTTATGAGGGAATTTCTCATGACTTGGCTGTGAAACATTCCTGTGACGCTAATGAGTATTATACAAAATGTTTGAGAACGGAACAATTGAATGCGATTGATAAGACTTGGGCCGAGAACAGCGTTAGTCTGACTGTTTTGAGAGAGATTTCAGGAAATGCAAATAAATTGCACCTTACAGTTGATATGGGAAACATGTTAAGTGGAGTCCAGTAGTTTGATATTTTTTCCAAGTACCTGACTCGATTTTTGAAAAGCTTGAGTCTTCAGCTACTTGGCTTGACTTGATGATATCAAGCTACTTGAAATGATTTGATTACATGATTATACACTGCTAGACAACGGAGCTGTCGGTATCGGAAAAATGGTTTGATTTTGAAGGCAATTGTCAAATGCGATCTCCATTCCATTTATAGCCCAAGCATTTTAGGTTTTGACCTGAAAAAAAATTACGTGAAACTGAAAATTGGTGGAACGCTTCCATTTTAACCCCTCAACCACATACTGAAAGTCCTAAAAAATCCTATGTCCGTTTCATCGGTTTTTGGCGGCAAAAAGGTGTAAGCGACATTATTTTAGAAACTTTTTATTAAAATACGCGTTGAAGTTTCAATACAGCTGAAAACTTCCGAAAATGATCTTCTTGGTCAGGTCAGGTCATCATTTGACAAATGGGGGTACGATAAAGTCGTTGCAATTTTGCACCATTCTACGTATCACCCTGCAGAAGTTTTGCATGAGGTTTCTCAACATTCACTGTTGGGCTACGAAAGGACTAAGGACTAAGCTAATCAACGTATTAAGCCTAATGGAAATCGCATCCGGCGATCGGAAGTTAGTGACCTTCAGAGTTGAACCAATTTTCCGATACCGACAACTCCGTTGCGCATGCAGCAGCCGGTGGCGTAGCAACCGCAATATCAGGGGTATCAATGACATAGGACCTTCCCGATCAAGGGGGCCCCAAAAGAGCCCATTCTGCACTTTCCAGATTTCATTTCTTATTCTTTTATTATTGCCATTCGAAAATTTCAAATTCACTTGAATGTCGCTTGGATTAGTTGGATTTCAAAACAGCAACTAATATTTCTGAACAAACGTCGGCAAGCGGCGTCAATTATTGCTTTTTGAACCAGAACTCAACTAGCCAGATTGAAAACCTATAATTTCGTTTAGTTTAGGTTTTCGGGACGTCCTATTTGTTATCGCCACGCGTGTGGATGTCTCAGAAGTGCTGAATGCCGCATGCAAGAACAAATAAATATTTCTATAACACATGCAGATGTAAAATGGAACCAAAAGTTTTAATTACATCCACACTGACACTTCATTGAACCATCTCACCCGTATCCTCATAATTATCATAAATAAAACTTGATTTTCTTCGATTGAAACAAAACTCAAAATAAATGAATGAAAAAAATTAGTGAGAGGGGGGCCCAAGCAACAGGTTGATATAGGGCCTCATCATGCAAGAGTTGCTACGCCACTGCCAGCAGTTTAGTTACCTGATCAAATTTCTGTTCACTTATACGTGGTATATTCTTGTCAGTCACTCTTGTTTGCAGTCGTTGGTCAAATAGACGCTATTATCGTGCCAAATCTTAAGGGCTCAAGAAATCAATTTTTCATTTGACTTTTTTATTTTCTTGTGATTGTGATCTATTTCAAAATAATAATTTGAAACACTAAAGTTTTTTTTCCAAAAATCTATTTGTTATGGTGTTATTGTAGATATCTAATTGTTTCTTTACATATAGTATATTATTACTAAATTGTTGTTTCTTTTTCTTAATGAATAAGCTTGACCCAACAATTTCCTGCTCGAATAAAAAAAAAAAATCAATTTGTGCTGAAATTAGGTGAACAATTTGTGTATATGGACGATGACGCAAAATCACATCGAGCCAACGCAGTGAATGAATTTTTCCAACATGAAAATATCACCAGAATGGAATGGCCGGCGCTTTCACCGGACCTCCATCCAATAGAAAACGTGTGGGATGCGCTTCAAAGAAGGATATTAGACCGCAAAATTGTACTTTATGGAATTGAAGAGCTGGAAAATGTCCTCCAACAAGAGTGGCCGTTTCAGATGACCTTATCAATAATGTTATTAGAAATATGTCACGAAGATGTCAGGGGGTGATAAGGACTAGAGGTAGCCTCACCCGTTATTGATTATTTTTCACTCACAATTATTAGTTATTCATACATGAAAAATTGAAATGGAACTTTTTAACGTGTTCGTTTTTTTCTGTACTTGTTATGATCTTAAAAAATCATATCTTTTGACACAAATGACGTAAGACCAAATTCAAGAAAGTATGCAGTGCTAAGACATGAGGCTCTATGATGACTTCAAAATGAAAGATACAAGATGACCCATTTACCTCATGCACATCGGAAAATTTGATATAAAAATCATAGTTTTACAAATCAGCCTGTAAAATCACTGTCAATGATAACAAATAATTGCAATCATGCACACTTGCTGCCAAGGAAACGCCATTTCTGACAATAAAAACTCAACAAGATACATTCATCCATTCAAATGTTACAACCTATCGAATTGGGACAATTTTTTTGGGCTAACCACTTCAAAAAACGATCAGTGTATTTCCTGAGATTTTTCTCTGAGATTATTTTTTCCGGCGTTTCCTCGTTCCCTCAGCTTCACCAGCCCTTACTATTGCTCCAATTTTTTTTTTGCTCATGCTCGAGCTGTTTATTACGGCGGAGCAGTTCCAAATATATGCAAAACAATGACATATTATTCCTATTTCAATAGTTTTTCGAGACGTTTCTGTTGACGTCGTTCAAACGCCATCTTCAGCGTTACAACGACTAGCATAAGGATGAGACTAGTAAGGAAGAACGGACTGGGTGATACTACTTTTGTATCCACTTAGACTGGCTTTGTCGAAATGGTAAGTTGGATGCCAAGACGCCCTGCCCTCTCTCGGTATAGCCCTGACTTACTGGGGTAACTTGCACATTTTAGGCCACGTGTTGATTCATCGATCATTTTTTTGACGATGATATATTCCTTTAATTTGTACGTCTTGGGGCCGTTCTCATCAAAAGCGGAGTAAAACGTTTATTCTCTAACCAAAGCCTTGTTTGATTGTTCAGATCATTAGCATCATCACTAACGCTTATCAGGCACTTTTCCACCAGAGGTAATAAAACGTAGTTATTTTTCAACAGAAACGTTTTTGGGATCATCACTGACTCTAATCAGACGATTCTGAAGCTACGTTTATTCATCGGCCATTTTTCGACATATACTAAATATAATGTTCAACTTGGGACGTCTTGGGAACGTTTCCATCAAAGTGAAACTGAACGTTCATTTTTCAACCAAAAGCTCTTTCTAGTTATCAGTGTTACCGCTAATGTTGGTGAAACGTTTCTCAGCATCATTCAATGATTAGTTGCCAGTTCAACCAGAAAAAAACATTAGAATACAGACCTCAAACGTTTCACCAGCGATAAGCACTTTTGTAAACGGCAATTTGACGTACCCGTCACCCGTGCTTCCTGGGATATTTTTTTAACAACTGAACACATCAGTGGTCATTCGATCATGATTTGCACAGTTTTCATGCTTATACTTTTTTTTTGGCAATGGGAGTAATTTTGACGGTAAGCATGACAGAACGTTTCCTTGCACTTTTTTTTGTGTTTAAGGACGCATCAACTGCTTAGATTTATTAGCGTCCTCACTGTGTTAGTATCGACTGACTTCAATGTTTGTTACTTTGCATATTTCTCTGAGCAGAGTTGGACAGTCATATTGTGATGGTGATTTGTATTTTGGTTTGGTAACAAATTTTGTCGAGGAAGTCAGCTTTCCGAATAAAATCCAGGGATCCTCAATGTGGATTATTAGCAGCTGGGACATTTGGGAAGCTTGGATTAGATTTTGTCAAATAATTGGATATCTCTGAGGAAAGAGAGGACATTTGGAAATACTGTAGGGTCGATAAGGGTCCTTGTTGAGTCTGCAATTTGATGTGACATTCTGGCAAGGTGAAAATGTGGGCAGATGTTCAAGATGTGGTGTAGGGTGTAGATTCAGTCTGCTAGGATTGTTGCATGTAGGACAGTTTGGGGGACCTTGACGAGAAAGGAGGTGGGAGTGGGTAAGTCTTGTGTATCCCAATCTGATACGATTCAATTTCACTTGTTCACTTCTTCGGTCAGGATTGGGAAGAGTGTCACATACTGAAGGTTTGGTGAGTTTGAGGTGGAAGCCATTCAGATTCCAGTTTTTCTGCCAGAGATGGACAATTTTCGACTTTATGTGGGCTTTTATGTCGCTTGGAAGATGAAGTTCAATTTGTTAAGAATTAGAACGAGCTACTTTCTTGGCCTTTTGGTCTGCTTCCTCATTCCCTGTAATTCTAACATGAGACGGAGCGAGAGAAGGAGTGAAGAGGAAGACGATTTTGTTGGATTCATTAGAAAGTTTGTCGTTAATTATTTGTATCAGCGGATTTCTTGGATATGGTGGTGTCAAAGATTGGAGGGAGCTGAGGGAGTCTGAACAGATGATGAATTTGTCATTTGGGAAGCGTTCTGTGTATGAGATGGCTTGAAAAATGGCGTATAGCTCAGCTGAGAAGGAGAGTTTTTCAGATGACGCAATCAGAGCAGAGGCCACGCTTTCATCAGTCTTTGATTCATCAGTGTATATGATTTTATGGGTTGGGAGTTGGGAGACTGTTTTTTGAAATTCCAGTCTGATTTCATGGTGATTGTAGTCTGTTTTGTTATATTGAGCCAATTTGTAGCTTATTTCCACAGTCTGTAGTTTCCAAGGAGGTATTTGGGACTGAAACCATGATAAGGTTTTTGGGATTTCAAAATTGATTTCAGTTTGAATACGATGCAATCTTTCGTGTATAATAGGAGGAATGATGTGGACATTCGCGTATTGAGTAGGTGTTTTGTTCACATTTGGTTGTTGAGAAAGTTGGTTGTTCATTTTGGGATAAATTGAAAGTAGCCCCTGTAGTCAGAAGCTAGGTTCTTGGTTGAGAGACTTATGGGAAAATTAGAAGCCCGGAGTCTTTCGTGAACGTTAAATTGGTGACGCAGGGAATGGTCAAGGTTTTCGTAGTTGTACGGCACGAGGCTGATTCCGATCATATTTCATACAATGCTTTTGGAGTTGGAAAAGGAGCTGTTTACGATGGTGGCTGTGAGACATTTCTGTGACACTACTGAGGATTTTACCAAACGTTTTGAAACGGAAGAACTGAACGCGATCGATAAGATTTGGTCTGTGAACAACAGGGTTAGTTTGTCTGTTTTGAAGGAGATTTCGGGAGGTGAAAATAAACTGCACCTCACGGTTGAGGTGAAAACGAAGAAAAGCTATGGAAGATTGACATTAGCAAATCTTAGGGAGCTTGCGTATGCACACGTGCGTATGACGTAACGTTGCTTTAAACGTTCAAATTGACGAGTTTGTTATTTGCAATGCCTTAGTTACAGGGGAAAATTTCCACGTTCTACGTTACGTTACATCGTACGTTCTGTGAAGTCGCAAACTTCCTGTTGTTGAGTTTCTGAAGCACAACAATTTGGGCCTCTAATTATCTCTTCAATAGTTTTTCGAATGAAACAAATCAATGAAATAGAATAGGATAAATAAATTAGAGAATATAACTCATTGTTTTCAATGCTGTACAATTCGAACAAAAATATTCACTCAAAAATAACGAACAGTAAAATAAAATGGTATGGAATAGTAGATTGATGAACTGTAACAAATCCCATCAAACATAATAATTCCATGAATCACTAATCTTCGATGAGCAGTGACCAGCCACCCGTTTCCATTATCCAACAAATAAATTCCAGTTTGCCGTTCCAACCAAGACCGAGAGACGCAAGAAAGTTTATTGGAATTTTAGAAGTTACGAAGAAAAATAAGAGGACTCATCAGAGTTCTGGATCAAAGATTTTTGAATAGCAAGAAGAGAACTCAAAGGAGCTCATCATCACTTGATTCATTACAAATAAGAAGTCCTAGCAGAAAGACACAATAGAACCTACTAGAGTTCTTATTAGTCAAGATAAGGCACAAGGGCATCTCAATATAAGTGGATACCGAAGGAACTCACGCACAAGAGTTCAACTATCGTTCGCAAAGACACGATAAAGTTGGTGAAAATTTCAAGAAGAAGCAAGGAATTGGGAACGACACAACGATACAAGGAACCCTATAGGGCTTCGACCAATACAATAATACACAAACAGAGTCTGTTTTGGCTCTGATTGCAGTCACGTGGAGACACGGGAGGACAAAGTTGCGATCAACACAGAAATACTGGAGGAAAAAACCAATACAATTTGAAAATACATTAAGAACAATAGAATCATCTTGAAATAAAACATCCGTTTTGCTGAAACTGTTCAAAAAGAAGCTCAACTTGTGTTCTTTAACAAGTTTAATCGAAAAGAAGCTCAAGATCGTAAGTGGACTCCATTTATTCCTCCATTTAAAATTCGTTTGATAGTTTCTATCAGAATCTATCAAACGTTCCTTTCTCAATGAGAGACGTTTTTTAAATCATCACTAATGCTGATTAGACATTAATTTCCGAAGTTCTGTTTATTCAACGGCCGTTTTTCTGCAATAACTGTTATACTTCTCGTGAGACCTCTTGAGCAGGTTTCCATCAAAATTGAATGAAACGTTAATTTTTCAAGCAAAAACGATCTTTAGTTCATCACCAAAGCTGATCAAACGTTTCTCAAGCATCATTCAATCATCACTTGCCAGTTCAACCTGGAGAAAACGTTATAATACAAACGTCGAACGACTCAAACGTTTCAACAACATTAAGTACGTTTGTGAACGTCAAGGTAAACGTTAATTTGACGTAGGTACTCGTGGTCTCAAGATGTGCACATTTTTCATGTATACCTACATAAGGTGACCAACTCCAAATGAATGAAAGTCAGGACACTGAAAAAAAAGACAGGAAACAAAACACGCGAAATAGTCCAGTCAAATTAAGCAAAAATCTGGCCAAACCGGAAATAAATTCGGAAATTAACGAAATTTGGTGGATTGATGCAGAATTTAACGTGGAATAACATACTGAAATTCCCGAAAATTCGAAGGCTTGGCTTTTTTCCTAGGACCAATAAAAGAGCGCCATCCTTGTAAATTTTCGATTTTTTCTGAATAACTTGTAAACTATCACATTGAGAACACAAAAACCAGCGAAGCAAATGTAGCCCGTTAAATTCTCAAGAGATCAGTATCAAAATCATCACTTTGTGGTTAATAGTCTCTGAGATACAGCGTCTGCTAGAACGCAGTGAAAATGACTCAAAATTTATTTCCGGATCTTACGTAACAATTTGCATAGTGTCAGTTCAGGGGCTGTAACGTGAACAGAAAATGTGCGGATTTCAACGTGTTTCACATTTTTGGAAAGCCAATTCAACATTCGGTATCACACTTTTGTCTAGAAGTCGCCAACATCAAAATGGTACTTTTCCTTGACCTTTGAAATCGATACTTGGAGTCCCGAAGAATCCCCAAAGTTCGAATATTTTGATACCATGCCCTTTGCCTACTTTTTCAAGTAGAGCAAAACCATCCAGGAAACATGTGAAGAATTGAATAACAAAAACATAGGATGTTTCAGAATGTTTTTCCCAGTGATGGTTCCTGAGTTATATGGGTTGAAAGACTAAAACGACCTATTTGGAGCAAAAGATAGGTAGTCCGGACACTAACTGCTGAATACTGTACGGACCTTGCATTTGATGATACAAAATGCCACTTAGCAGACGTAGTGGATATATTTATGTTCTTTCCACGTCTGCCAAGTGGCATCTTACACCTAAAATGCAAGGTGCGTACAGTATTCAGCAGTTAGTGTCCGAACTACCAATCTTTTTTCCAAGTAGGTCGTTTTAGTCTTTCAACCCAAATACCTCAGGAACCATCACTAGGAAAAAGATTCTGAAACATGTTATTTTTTTGGTATTCAATCCTTCACATAATCTCTAGATGGTTTTTCCATACTTGGAAAATGAAGCAAATTGTATGGTATGAAAATAATCGATTTTTGGGGATTCTTCGGGACTTCAAGTATAGATTTCAAAGGTCGAGGAAAAGTACCATTTTGAAGTTGGCGACTTCTAGACAAAAGTGTGAAACCGAATGTTGAATTGGCTTTCCAAAACTGTAAAACACACTGAAATCCGCACATCTGTTGTCCACGTTACAGCCCTTGAACTGACACTATGCAAATTGTTATGTAAAATCCGGAAATAAATTTTGAGTAATTTTCACTGCGTTCTAGCAGACGCTGTATCTCAGAGACTATTAACCACAAAGTCATGAATTTGATACTGATCTCTTGAGAATTTAACGGGCTACGTTTGCTTCGCTGGTTTTTGTGTTCTCAATGTGATAGTTTACAAGTTATTCAGAAAAATCGAAAATTTACAAGGATGGCGCTCTTTTATTGGTCCTAGAAAAAAAGCCAAGCCTTGGAATTTTCGGGAATTTCAGTATGTTCTTCCACGTTAAATTCTGCATCGATCCACAAAATTTCGTCAACTTCCGAATTTCTTTCCGGTTTAAACCTATTTTAACTGGACTAAAAGGGGAAAGGGGATCTAGGGGGGCGGAGCAAAATGCCCCATTTTCCAAAAACTTCACCAATATGAAAAATACAACTATTGCTGAGAAGTGAAAAAAAAACCTGGGCTGTGTCTGGGAAAGAGAAGAGTGAAAAAAATCGCCGTCTAAAAAGAGAACAAATGTTATCTTTTTAAAATAGACCTTCTGGCAATTTTATTGATAACACAAGAAATTCAAGCGTGATCATTGAATCGCAATGAGCAAAAACATCATGGACCTGCGCAAGATTCCGCTGGAAGGAGAAGACCCCAAGGCTGTTTCAGACAGGATGAATACACACCTAGTACAGGCCAACATCGAAGACAATAAACCTAACAACGACGTCCCCAGTGGTGTACCGAACCAAGAGAAGAGCAACACTAACACCATCTTTCTACACCCTGTAACCGAAGCAGAAGTTTTCAACGCGATCAATAAACTGAAGAATACCACAGCAACCGGACCGGACGGATTACCAGTGAAACTCCTTTAATTTTGTTCTTCGGCATTGGCACAGCCGCTTGCACTTATATGTAATCAAGTATTCTCAACCGGCATATTTCCACAAGAACTGAGGCACTGTGATGTTTTAAAGATCCATAAAAAAGGAAATGAAAAAGAGATTAAAAACTACAGGCCAATAGCTCTCATTAACAATTTTGCGAAGGTAATGGAAAAGCTTATCGAAGTGAGAATAATAGATTTCATACTTGAAAATAATATTCTCAACAACACCCAAAATGGATTTATAGAAGGCAAATCTACTTCCAGAGCGATTTATCAGTACCTCTGTGAAATCTACGATTCATTGAACAATGGAGAGAGGGTCGCTGGTTTGTTCCTCGATCTAACAAAGGCATTCGATCGGGTTGACCATCGGATTCTCATCAACAAACTTTATGGTTACGGAATCAGAGGAAACGCTTTCAATCTGATCAAAAACTACCTAGCAGATCGGCAGCAGCGTGTAAGGTACACAGACCCTTAGAGCGCCGAAACTATCAAAGTCCAACAAGAAGATTGTCACACGAGGTGTTCCACAGGGCTCCATTTTGGGCCCCTTGCTGTTTCTCCTGTACATCAACGACTTGCCGAATTGCATACAAGAGGAAATTGTGCAGTTTGCTGATGATACTTCAGTTGTTATCAGAGCCCCAACTTTGCCACAATTACAGTTGAAAATGCGTAACTCCCTGAGAGCTCTCCAACACTGGTTTGAAGAAAATCGAATGGAACTGAACAGGAACAAAACACAAGGAATGCTATTCAGCTTTGGAAGAAGAGAGGAACTGGAAGACGATAATCAGAGCAGCGCGAGATTCCTGGGGGTCGTGGTTGATGACAGGCTGACGTGGAAGGAACACACTCGCTATGTTTACAAGAAGACGGCACCACTGAAGTACGCTCTAAAAATTCTCGCAAAGACAACGACTCAGGAAGGAATATTACACGTTTACCATGCTTACGTCCAGTCCAGGCTGTCGTATGGCATACTGTTCTGAGTGTTCTGGTATGGACGAAACTCTGCAGAGACATTACGAATATTTAGGCTCCAGAAGGCTTGCATACGTACGATGTTCAACCTGAAAAAAGACGACTCTTGCAGACAGACTTTCCGACATGAACGAGTACTGACCTTGATTTCGATATAAACTGCGCACAAAATGAAGTGACAATTTTATTTTGGGAGGTTTTTTCAAATGTCGATAACTTTTTGAAAAATGATCGGAATCCGAAACAGCTTGCACTATTATGAAGATACATCGTTCTACTTTCGTGAACCATACATATCCAAGTCATTTAAAGCAGAGAAATGCCTCATATAGGGTGATACAAAAGAGCGTGCAAAGTACTGTTCTTTTTATCCTAGCACAGGGAGTTTTCACGTCATCCTGTACATACGAATGTGACCGCATCTTGTAGCCTGTAGTATCTGTAACTCAGACCCGTTTAGTTTTCCACTCTACGTTGTGTATTGACGGAAATATGATTTTTCTTGTGAAAAATGCCAATTTGCGATCTGTTCAACGGCAACAGTTCCGTCACATGAAACTGTCACCAACAGAGAGCTAACAATAAAGAGTCCTATCTCTGTATCTAGGCAATGGATTTTTGGCAATTGTTGGCAATCGGATCAAGGCTCAAGAAGATTGGGACACACAAAAGGAACTTAGATTTCGGCCTGTATCTTGAAAAAATCACCGCACGAAAGTTGACTGCGGACCCGAAGACGTTTCAAGTGCCCTGGAATTGCTGTGACCGCAGAGGTTCATCGGGTTGACAGGTGAACATGGTCATGGACATGCAGCATGTGACTCGGACGGATCACCAATGGAGGTACTTACGTTATGCAGAGTAAGAAGAGAGCCTGTTGGAGTTACAGATACTACAAGCTACAAGATACAGTCAATCCAAGTACCTGTACCAAGTTATAGAACCATTCCTGCCTGCCTGCGCCAAAAAAAAACGCTGTCTTTTCCCATCACCCTGTATGTATAATTTCTTTGCTATTATTGGCAAATTAATTATTGGTTCCTGAAGAGAAAACAAATCATCCCATCTTAAGATGATTATCGTTTAATTAACAAACTGTTTCGTACAATTAATACTCTTCTATGAAATATTGGTACTTTTATGCAAGAAAAATCATATCTCCTCAAGTACACAACGTAGAGTAAAAAACTAAACAGTTATGAGTTACAGATACTACAGGCTACAAGACGCAGTGACATTCGTATATACAGGATGCCGTAAAAATTTCCGGTGGCAAGATGAAAAGAGCAGAAAGTTGCACGCCTTTTTGTATCACCCTGTATGAGATATACCTCCACTTTGAATGGCTTGAATATGAATAGTTCACACAATAGAGGAATGTATCCTCACAACAGTACAAGCTGCTTCAGATTCCCATCATTTTTTAAAAAGTTATGGACATTTGAAAAAACCTCCCAAAATAAAATTGTCACTTCATTTTGTGCGCAGTTTATATACTGGAGATGGCTGTATTTGCTAAAATCCACTACGCGGAATTTTTTGCTCACCAAGAGCAATACCACTGCCACAGCACGCGAAGTAAAGGACTGTTGGAAGCTCCCCAAACAAAAAAAAACTGCTGTCCAGAAGAGCGTCTGCCAGCAGTCACTCGGGATTTTTAACCCACTCCCAGCAAAATTCAAGCAAATGCCGCCCACAGCACTCAGAAAAGCCTTAAAAGTCCATCTCATTGAAAAGGGACTCTATACCATGGCTGAATTCTTGGAGGATTCAGGTTAACCGATATAATGTGATACAATGTGATGCAATACTTGCTTATAATTTGGTTGTTATCTTGTTATGTTTGTTATATGTTGTTAGTTTCCATACGTCTCGTTGTTCTTTTTATCTTTATTAATTTTTTCATCAACATGTTGACTTGCTCAATGTACAAATTGTACCGACTAATAGCAGAAAATATCTATCTATCTATCTATCTATCATTAGAAATAAAATTCCATACCTTATAGAAAGAACACAAAATTAAACCTTCTACACTGAGAGAAAAGATTTCGAATATTTATCATGGAAAACACAGACTCGTTTATTGTTAACAAATGCCTTATTTAAATACGGCTTAATAAATATTTATTTGCATCCACCAAGCGGATTGTTTTGATAGCGTTGAAATACCTTGTTTCCTGTTATTTAATAATTAGTTATAATTACAAAACATCAGTTTGATAATGTTTTATCAATAAGAAACGTGAATGATAATAAGCAATTCGATTATTGAGTGGTAACGATAGAATATTAGCTATGAATAATATGATCTAAATTAGTTTTTATATGTAATTTTATGCATTATTGCTGGCTATAGATGATTCTGCTAAATCATCATAAAACATATTAAATCCATTATCAATAGCTAAGAATTCGTTTAATAAATACAGGGTGATTCAGAGTGTCGGACCACCTTGGAGGTGCATGATATGCAGGTAGAGTACAGTACTGGGAAGTTGTTTTAGGTAAAGATTCTAGGCTTTTTAATTTTGAAGTTATGGAGGTACAAAATTTGATTTTTCGATTTCTTCTATTTTCGTTGTTTCAAAAGATTTTAACAAAGACTCCGTTACATTATAGTGAAATAATGGATTCGAAAAATCAACCTCTGAATCTGTATTGAGTTTCTGTTTTCTATACAGGTTGAGTCATGAACTACAAAAATTCAGTTTTCCTAAGAAACCAGAAGCAAAGAATTTTATAAAATTGAATTGTGTTTTATTGTGCTCTACATAGGATATGGGACTGTTTGCAGGCACTTTTGGAAAAGAATAATTTTCAAGATTCATGACTCACACTTTATACAAAAGAGAAATTCATCACAGATTTATAGGTTGATTTCTGGCACTCATTGTTTTTCCATGAACAGTTTACCAAAATCTTTTGAAACAACGAAAATAGAAGCGATCGAAGAACCGACTTTTGTTCCTCCGCAACTTCAAAACTGGAAGACATTAGAATCTTTTCAACAACTTTTCAGCACTCTACTACACCTCTACATTACGCACTTTCAAGATGGTCCGACATTTTTGAGTCACCCTGTATGGATAAATTTGCTTTTCTTCAACGAGATACTGGACAATGAATGACATGGGATGATACGACACAAATGACACCATGCACGAATAATGGCGCCGGGTGGAAATCTCTCACCCCACCAACGCATTACATTGGCAATAATAAATAATAATATCCGAAGATACTCTAGTGATTAAATTCATTGAGGGTGACTTAGCCATTGTTTGTGAATAATGCACAGTTATTATTGGGGAATGAATGGTGCCAAAGTGAAGTGATCACAGGTATATTGTTGGTTAAGAACAGGTGATTGTCCGCCAATATGTATTTGTTTATAGTGATTGAACCGGCTCAATCACAAACAAAATGTGCAATTTGGATGTAATAAATCATTTTGTGGGAAAGTTCGACTAATATTTAATACAGAATAATATATTCATTGAATCTTATGAACTCTTATGAACAACTGGCATAATAAGCCCCTTGGTTATAATGAATGAGTGATTTTAAAATAATTATTTGATGTAAACGACATATGGTGACATATACTTTGTTATAGTCTTTGTTATTAAATTGGTACGAAACAAATATTTATTACCTATAAATGAAACTTTTCTCTCAGTGTACTGTCCTTTTCAGCTGATCAGTTTCAAGTTTGAGCTCCTCCCTTGAAATCAGGGCAAAGTTAGGTCCATCCCTAACTTTCGACGAGCAGCTTACTTAAATACTCCATGTCCTAATTTGCAAATAGTGCACAACACTTACTTCTCACAAGCCAGTTGCATCTTGTACGATACTCCGCTCCCGAGACACGGTGTGCAGAATCTATAACGAATTGCATACTTATTACAATTTAAAATGCGAGCTATTTGCATTAGAATGCTGCGAGGTTGTTGGTGCGAAATCACAATCTCATGATACAAATTTGAGCGAGAAGTGAAAAGAAGCATTTGAAAAAAAAAGTATATTAATAACAAAATATTGGTCCGCGCGAGCGATGGGACGGTGATGGGACATGGTGGAGGAGGAGGAGGATGAGGAAGACGCGAAGGTCCCTTGTGTGTGGTCCGTGGCATGCAGCTAATCGATTAATGACAGGCCGATGATTTCAATGCCACCGCAAGATGTCACGTCGTTTCTTGGTGTCGGAATTGGTATGCCGTTCAATTATTGCTATTTGCACAAAGCCATCTGCAATAATGACACGACTGGTGGATGTGCACTTCTTGTGCAGGGATCGCGGAATGGAATTGTAGCGTTGGATGATTGCGAGGCCGATTGCTGAGGAAAAAGAAAAACCCACAAGTTCGCCTGCAAGAGAACGATGATTGTTTTATTGATCGGGGCATTAGATTTCCTGTCTCTGTCAACATGGAATGAAAAGTATTGTGATCTTGTGACTTCCAACTCACCGCTGTGGCCAAAGCCAGTCTGATACAAAAGTAGTATATGTATGCCCACTCCCATTAAAGATGAAGCAGACTAAGTTAGCCATCTGCATGCTCTCCCGTGAAAAGGTAAAACCTTGTAACTGCCTTTGGGCAAATTGTGCAGGAGACCGAAAAGAAGTTCCCAGTCTTGCCATAAGGATTGCTATAGCAAAATAGAACAGATATTAGCGGTAATGGGGGTTTTCAAGGTTGAATTTTTCATATTTCATAATATCTTCATGATTTGGGTAGTCTTTTGGAAAATAATGCACTTACTATGTTTTTCCATTAGGAATACCAGCATATTACTGTGGAAAAACCTAGCACAATGGCTTGCTATTGAGGAACTTCTGAAAGCTATTGAATCTCAAATGGAAAAACATAGTAAGTACAATTATCATCATCCCTGTTATGTTAAAAATCATGTTTGATGTAACTTTTAAAAATAGAACCAACAAACAAACAAAATAGCGTTTCCAAAATAATATTCCTATCCATATAAATTGATACATTTGGCAGGGATTTACATTCGAAATTGCACGCAAGAAAAGTTACGATTCGAGTTGCGATTGAACTAATCAGGAAACAAAATAATCAATTACATAGGTAACTAACCGAGTAACTAACTGACATTACAAACAAATGAAAAACAACAATGCCATCGAAATTTACTTTCAGGTACCTACTCATGAACCAAATCAAAGTATACTTATCTCCATCAATGGCACTTTTTTCTGATGGGTCTAATCACGGCGGCTCTGGTAATTGGAACAATATTGTAATTTTTACAATAAACCATCGTTGTATCAATTAATCGTAACAATAATAGCAAAATCAACAAAATTACGATACTGTTTCAATTACAAGAGCCACCGTGATAAGACCCAAAAACAGGCAGCAAAAATTTTAGCTCAAAAATCACACTTTCCCAACTTTATTCAAAACAAAAAAAAAACATTTGATGTCAAACCAGATGATGCATCAGACGAAGCAAAATTTTTCCAGAAAAGTCTCTTCACAGGTGGCATTTTGGGCACAATTCTCTCAACAATTTTGTCTTTTTTCAAAGAATTAATACCTCAATTGTCTTTTCTAATAGTTAGGCTAGAAAAGTCGAAATTTTTGTGATGTCGGCGCGTCGGACCTACCTACCCCCTAATTAATTACACTTTAATCAATCGGCGTTCTTGGTTGTTGTATTTTTGTGAACCTAAGATAATGAGAGAGTATAATACTAAATTATAATTTTGGAAATACCACGACGATTAGAACTTGAGTGCTCCTGGAACAATGAAATTAACTAGGCTCACGTTTATTAGTAGCCAAAGCTCCGGGAAGCTTTTCCCTCGAAGACATTCTTTTGCCAGCAGAACACAATTGCTATCAATAATAATTATTAACTAGTTCATCATACGACCTCTCTCCTTGATGTTTTAGCGGGAGAATCGAGTAAGAGCACGTATCGTATAACGGTCCAAACGGCAACAATGGGGCACATGATGCTAAGAGTGTTTATACTGGGGGTGTGTAAATCTTTTTGTGCTGTGTTTTTTTTAAGTATAACGCGTGAAAGCGCAGTTGATTTACTTGACCTTCAATGGCCTCTTGAAGTGTGACTAGTAGGTAAATTTAGGGTACCTATTCAAGCAACGTGCTACAAAGTACGAACGGAAGTGAGGATTCATAGCATCCATCAATGAACTATCAGCTCGACTGAAAAACACACACGAAAAATTGGAGAAATCCAGTAAGAGCCATATATGCAGGGTTCATCTAGATCATAATATCCCGAATAAAACACCGGGAAAACCTAGTAAGCCACCCTCGATGCCACCCTGCTATGTTTATCCATTGTAAAATATCTACAATGCCGCAAAGATGCTAGGTTTTACCTCTGGAAGGGATACGTGCTATGTTTTTCCACTGTAAAGTAGACTAGAAATGCACTTACTAGGAAATTCTATACGTTCTAATTTATTCATTTTTTTGAATATTGATCCAAAACCAGTATCCGAGTGAAGGAAATACTTAGAATATTCCGAATATGTGAAAAACTCATTTTACCAAAAAATGTGGGTTACTAGGTTTCACTTTTTCACGGGAGTGCTGTTCTGAGCCGGATGTGTTCCAACAATCATAGCAATCACTTGATTCACCTTGGTGTTAGAAATGTTGCACGTTTGGAGGTTAACCCATTCAACGCTTCGAAAACCCTCAAGATGGCGTTCGAAAGGCCTTGACAGAAACGTTAAATCGAGCGACATTAGTTCAATTAACGTTACGGTTTGAGCGTTAGTAGATATACTATGACAGTTTGGCAAAAAATCGCATGTATTTAATCGTGGAGGCTCATTTTGCAAGTGTTTGACCAATGCCTTAATGTGCGCATACCCGGGCTGAGATGTATATCTGGCTGCATAACTTTCTTGTGATTCCTGGTAACCAGATGTACCAACCTAATTAGTACCAACGTTCAACGCCATATTGGATCAACAGTCATCTGTCACCACTTGTCACATACGTCACCTATCAACCCAGCTTGTCGGGTGCACGAAATGTCGTTGCGTTTATCTCATATTTTTTGTCACGGCATACGCCCTCACAATAAAAGTCACACGCGGCGACATTTGCTGCACACGGCAGGCCGAGTTGACAGGTGACGTGTGTGAGAGGTGACAGGTGACAAGTATGTGATAAGTAGTGACAGCTGACCTATGTGGCAGGTGGTGACAGATAACAGTTTACCCAATGTGGCGTTGACCGCCGTTGGTACTAGTCACGTTCGTACACCTGATTACCAGAAATAACACAAGAAAGTCGTGCAAACAGGTTTACATCTCAGCCCGCGCATGCGCACCGCTCGGACTTTGGTCAAAAATGAATCTCTATAAGTAAGCACATTGGGTTTCGGTCCGGAACTGTCAAAATATATCTACTAACGTCATATTCCGTATTTATTCTGGCGTTTCGAAGACGTTTCATTTGATGCGTTAGAAATGCGGAAGTTAACGTCTCATAAACGTTTGATTAACCCTTTAAGCACAATTGATTGGGCGTTTTAAAGATGTTTTGAAAAAACCTTGAAGCTAACGTGTTTCAAATGATCGAGTTGTTTTTGAATGGTTCTGGATCAACCGTTTCAGAAACGTTCAATACTTGGTCGACCAAAACGTTTGAACGCGCGACTGCCTGCCGTTTATTCAAAGTTATTTCTCAAACGTTCCCATTTTCTGTTTTCTACCTGTTTCTAACGGTTTCCTTCTGATCTAGGAGATATTACTTTCGAAAGTTCCCGGTGAATTAGGCAATAACAAAATCATCAATGAAGAAACTAATTGGTGACCATTGGAATCTTGATGCAACGTTACTAGCCTTAGATGTTCGACCACTTCCAGCTCAATAATGGAATTCTCGTTGACACAATTATTGGGCAACTATCGTTGATTTTCAGTTGTCTCAGAGGCAACCTGCCTCGAAAATTGATATAATATTACGTTGAATTATTACGTCGAGATAACGTTACCGTCAGCTGTAGAAACGTCGCAATGGCAATACTCAGCAGTATAGAAAGCTTGAGAATTGTTCACTGTAACTTTCTTGTTTTCATCAACGTTCATCAATTGTTGAACAACTCATAAGCCGTTCGCCCAACGTAATAGACATACTGATATTCAGGCAGTTCGAAACTGAATAAAATTCGTGAAGTTTGTAGTAGTACAGGCAAGTTCATGTGAACGTTCTAGACTTTTCTCCATCTCACTTGCTTTGTACTTATTTTGACGTCAGTCGCCGGCCAGGATGAATAATGGTTATATCTGTAACGTGCTATCAACGTGATTATCAGAGGGATAGATCACCTTGAAAGATCGACGTTACTTTCTTGTAACAATCACGTCTTATCAACGGGATTGTCAAGGTGATGAAATCAACACCCAGTGAGCACACACGCGTTGAAATAACGTTAGAAAAAAAACTTAATACAAAAGTGGTTTCGACTTTGGAATATCATCGTGAATGACGTTATTTTCAAGTCATAGATCGATGTAACGTTCAGTTGTAATAAATAATTACGTCAGCTTCAGATGTTTTTATAACGTTACATTCGAATTCTATATCAACGTAAATTAGCTGATAATAATTCATGTTATTAGGCTACGTTAGACCAACGTTGATTTCTACGTTGGAACTAACAGTTTTTTTAGCGACATGTTTCGAAATCGATTCAACAATATGATGTTACGATAACGTTAAATTGACGTTAACTATTTTGTTTTGATTACGTTACGTCTCAGCAATGGACCAACGGTATTTTCAGAGCTGAACACAACATTCCAACGTTAACTCAACAGTAGATGTTTTAATAACGTTGCGTCAACATAACGGTTTTTTTTATAGCGTAAACTAAGCCTAAGCGTTGATTACAATTTGAAAAAATCACCGAAAATAATGTTACTGTCAACGTTCAATCAACGTCTCTTTCTACGTTTGAAATAAAGGCTTTTGGCGACATTTAAGCATTTTTCGAGAAATGTCATGGCAACGTTGCCCCAACGTTACCTTTCTTGTTTTCTGATAACGTCAGCTCAACGTTGATATCAGTTTAAAAAACGACCAAAAAGTAATGTTACTGTGAATGTTTCACTTTCAATGTTTTAAACAACGGTATTTTCAGCATTGATAAAACGTCAATTAGGCAACCAGTTTTGTTTTAATAACGTTGCGCTAACGTCATTCTCTTGTTCTTATGGTAATTTTTTGAAATTGATATCAGCTTGCACCAGCCTCAGCAACATTTTCATACCCAACCAATAATTTTACAGTAGCGGCGACAGTAATGTAATTCCTCTGTTATATAACGTTAAATTCAACTTTGTAATTATTTAATAACTTGTAGTAACAATAAGAACTATAAATAATAATTTGTGAAATGGAACCGTTTTTTCATAGGACAAGTGAACGTTTCCCACGTTTTACTGATATTGAAAATGCAACACAAATATAAGATTGGGTTCTTCACTCTCTTTTCAACCTTGTAAATAATCAGGAAAACATACTTATCAGCAAACGTTTTTTCAACGTTATCATACCACCTAATCAGACCAGCAACAGGAAATTTGTATTCGAGCAACGTTCCAAGAAGGTTTCGAAATTCAAATGTATTATCATGGATAGCTCTTCAACGTTTCTTCAATGTTGCATACTCGATAGTGATATGATCTTCAAAAAAAAGTACTCTTCACGTTTTTTCAACGTCGAAAATATGAACCAAAAACATAACGGTGGAACTCATTGAGTTTTTGTTACGTCGTTATATAAAATAATATGAATGTTGATGAAATAACAAAAAGGTTACTAAGCAACATTTCGGTAACGTGTGGGAATTTTTTTATATCAACACGTTCATTATCATCACGTTTTTATTATCTTACGTCAGTTTGACGTTGCAAATACCAACCATGAAAACCAAAGTTTTTCAAATATAAGATATTCTTCCACGTTTTCTTGATGTGAACATGCAGCACAAATGTAAGGTAATTTTTCAACGCTTTTCTCAACATCAAAAAACCATGAGAAGAGCACGTTGATTTGCAAACGCTTTCGCAACGTCAATAATTTACCCAATTCAACTCATTACAGGAAATTTTGTAACAAACTTTTTTTTTAACAAAAAAGTTTAATTAAGTTCACATTCTAAACACGTCAACATTGCTCTTTTACTTTCCTTGAATGTTGTAAACTGGACAGTGGCAAAAACTAGTTTCTTCAAACGTTTTATTGACGTTAATTGAAAGTGCCAGAAAATTGTTGGAAGCAAACTGACAAGTATATGGTAGAGCAATAAGATCCACCTTCAAAGTATCTGTTCCAACGTTTCAAATGAGACGTCAAGAAGACATATCAATATAACGTTTCTTCAGCTCAAATTGTTATGTATCCAACCTCAATTCTACGTTGGTGTAACACATACAGCAAAGCCGTAGTGCAGTTTCCACCTTGATGCTACGTTATCAAGTTCATTGTATTTAACGTTAGTTTTATCAGTCGACGTTTATTTTACGTTAATTTGTCAAACGTGTGCTCACTGGGCATAAGAAAATGATGTTACTCTCTTGTAACCATCCTTACTCCAAGCAACGTAGTTCCTGAAGGTTTTCATGCCACTTGTTTCGTTCTTATTTTCAACGTCATTTACCGACCAGACTGAATAGTGGTTATATTTGTCACGTGTTATTAACGTGATAATAAAGGTGATGAAATTACCATGAGAAAATGACTTACTTTGTTGCAACAATCTCCACACAAATTCACGTCAACTTTAAATATTTCACTTGTTCTGCACTTTTTTCAAACTCCACTTTTCGACCAGATTTTTTTGTATTTGATTGATTATTTGGTTCACTTGTTACGTGTTTTTTGACGTCATTTTCTTGTAGTGCAAGATGTGAAAGATGACTTCACTTCCTTGTGATAATTCCCAGGTAACTTCATGTGAACTTTCAAAATTTGTATTTTTATTGAATGAGCTACTTTGAAACGTCACATGTTAAAAAAAATATGCACGTTATCACGTTTGAACGTGTTTCATACGTTAAATAAATGTGATGTTGCCAGTCTATTTTTCAACCATGTACATACTTTTGAATTCACCTCTTGATTCAACCAGCAATACACGTAACTTTGACAGAATTCCAAAAAGTCCCAATTTTCTAGAAAATATTTTCGAAAAATTGATCATTTCTTTATGAAAGCAGAATACGATCCAAAGTCAAAAATCATTTTTTGAAATATTGGCTCAACTTCCCAAAACTGAAAAGAGAGGAGAAAATCTGTTTGGTTTACCAAAAAATGCCCGTTTCCGGAGAAACTTTTTTTTTTTTTTTTTTTTTTTTTTTTTTTTTTTTTTTTTTGGGCATTCTTCCCTTTGACATTCTGCATTTTTATGCACAAAGTTGATAATCGCATCAAGTTGAAATAGAATCATTCTGTCAAAGAAAAGCTACTCCCAAATGCACGAGCTATTTTCAAATTTAATTTTTTTCCCCAGAGATATCCTCGCTTGAAATTGGAACTAATTTTAGTCCATCCCTAACTTTTGTCGAGCAGTTTATAATACATCCACCTAAACTATACCCTGGTACCTAGTTTTTAATATTAAATTCCCTCACTTCTTTTCATCGCATTCGCAATAATTGCATTCCATTCGCTTCCTTCGCTCACATACACACGTACACCAAACGGGCAATTTTCAATTTAAATACATAGTGTTAATTACTTTTTCCGAGTATCGAGTCGTGTATAAAGTGCGTTTTTTCATTTTTGTTGCAGCGCCCTGGCAGTGATGGCGCTTGACGCGGCACAATAGGGCTAATTTAGCTTCATTTGCGATAGCTGAATAGTTGCATGCGGACTTTGCAGTGTAAGCGAAGAAAATTCTCGCTCTGGAAAGAAAAACAGCAGTTAAGGCAAACACGGAGCAGTTTTTCTATTTTTTTTTGCTGTGTCCCGACAAATCAAGGAACAATTTGTCGCCTGGACCAGGCAGGACGAGGTCTGGAAATTATTTGTTCCAACTTTAATTTATTCATAATCTGTTGGATAATGACATCAAATGAACGGTTCAACAGTTCCGCGGTTACTTTCAAAACGAAATAGCAATTAATCGAGAACCCACATCCAGTTTCTTGACATTGATAATTAAAAATGATATGCAACAAAGAGATTAGTCGGGTGTCGTGTGGTTTAACGTTCTCTGAACGTTGTATTGAACGTTTATAAAACGCTTTTCAACGTTTTTAAGACGTCTTCGAAATACTGAATCAGCTATGTTTGGAACGTTTGTTAATCGTTCATAAGACGTTACCTTCAGCATTTTTGAGACATAAAATCAGTGTCTTCAAAACATAAAATCAAACGTTCAGGGGTCGGCGGGCTGAATATGGAATTTAACGATCAAACCATGACGCTTATCAAACATCCGAAGAGACTTAACGCTAATTGAACTTTTTTTCATTGAAAAAGTCCTTCTCTTATGCTCTGACTCCCTCTAAAATATTGACCAAAAAAATGTGGAACGGCCTGTGTAGCGCTTTCTTTTGTAGGTACGTAATGAAAACTTTATCAACGAAATTGAAACTGCAACGTCCTCTTTCTAGCCAGAGAGTTTTGCCAAGTCATCATTGATGCCAATTGAACGTTTTTGGAGTTTCGTCTATTCAAAGATCATTGTTTGACAAAAATACTACGCTTTATTTGGTACTTATTGGGAAAACCAGAATCTTCTAGGAATCTCAAAAGTAATCTCGTAGATAGAGACCTTGAGAGATTCCTCGAATTTCCGTAGAAATCTTGAGAAATCCCTGGAATTCCCGTGGAATCTAAGAATCCCCAGATCTCGAGTGTTCCAAAATCTTGTAGAAATATTTAGAAATTCCTAGAAATCCCGTACAGATGTTTGAAATTTCTTCTCTGTGAAATTCCATTGATCCTTGGAAAATCTTGTCAAAATCTTCAAAGATCTTTGGACATTCCTCGAATTTTTGTGGAAATCGAATCTCCAGGAATTTTTAAAAATCAATACAAATTTCTTGGAATTCCCTAGAAACCCCATGAAAATCTTCTCAAAACCTTGAGAATCTTGTAGCAATTTAGAAACTTACACAGGAACCTCTCAAAAATTTTGACAATACCTTTGGGAATTACGTAGAAATGCTTAGAAAGTCTTCAGGAATCCATAGAAATCTCACACAAATATTTATAAATTCCTGGAAATCCCGTAGGAATCTTGAGAAATCCATAGACACTTTTAGGATTCCCAAAAAAATCTCAAGAAATCTCTTCAAAATCTTCCAGCAATATTTTTGAAATCCCTTTACATTCCGTGGAAATCTTCAAAAATCGATAGAGATTCCCGAGAATACTGAGCAACTCTCAAGATTTCCATACTAATCAACAGGAATCCGTAGAAATCTCACACAAATATTTAAAAATCCCTGGAAATCCCGTAGAAATCTTGGGAAATCCATAGACATTTTTGGGATTCTCAAAAAAATCGCAAGAAATCTCTCCAAAATCTTCCAGCAATATTTTTGAAATCCCTTTACATTACGTAGAAGTCTTGAACATCAATAGAGATTTCCGAAAATACTGAGCAACTCTCAGGATTCCCATACTAATCAACAGGAATCCGTAGAAATCTTACACAAATATTTATAAATTCCTGGAAATCCCGTAGGAATCTTGAGAAATCCATAGACATTTTTGAGATTCCCAAAAAATCTCAAGAAATCTCCTCAAAATCTTCCAGCAATATTTTTGAAATCTCTTTACATCCCGTAGAAGTCTTCAAAAATCGATAGAGATTTCCGAAAATACCGAGCAACTCTCAGGATTCCCATACTAATCAACAGGAATCCGTAGAAATCTTACACAAATATTTATAAATTCCTGGAAATCCCGTAGGAATCTTGAGAAATCCATAGACATTTTTGAGATTCCCAAAGAATCTCAAGAAATCTCCTCAAAATCTTCCAGCAATATTTTTGAAATCTCTTTACATCCCGTAGAAGTCTCCAAAAATCGATAGAGATTTCCGAAAATACTGAGCAACTCTCAGGATTCTCATACTTATCAACAGGAATCCGTAGAAATCTCACACAAATATTTATAAATTCCTGGAAATCCCGTAGAAATTTTGAGAAATTCATAGACGTTTTTGGGATTCTCGAAAAAATCTCAAGAAATCTCTTCAAAATCCCCCAGAAATATTTTTGAAATCTCTTTGCATGCCGTAAAAATCAATAGAGATTTCCAAAAATACTGAGCAACTCTCAGGATTCCCATACTAATCAACAGGAATCCGTAGAAATCTCGCACAAATATTTATAAATTCCTGGAAATCCCGTAGGAATCTTGAGAAATCCATAGACACTTTTAGGATTCCCAAAAAAATCTCAAGAAATCTCTTCAAAATCTTCCAGCAATATTTTTGAAATCCCTTTACATTCCGTGGAAATCTTCAAAAATCGATAGAGATTCCCGAGAATACTGAGCAACTCTCAAGATTTCCATACTAATCAACAGGAATCCGTAGAAATCTCACACAAATATTCAAAAATCCCTGGAAATCCCGTAGAAATCTTGGGAAATCCATAGACATTTTTGGGATTCTCAAAAAAATCGCAGGAAATCTCTTCAAAATCTTCCAGCAATATTTTTGAAATCCCTTTACATTACGTAGAAGTCTTGAACATCAATAGAGATTTCCGAAAATACTGAGCAACTCTCAGGATTCCCATACTAATCAACAGGAATCCGTAGAAATCTTACACAAATATTTATAAATTCCTGGAAATCCCGTAGGAATCTTGAGAAATCCATAGACATTTTTGAGATTCCCAAAAAATCTCAAGAAATCTCCTCAAAATCTTCCAGCAATATTTTTGAAATCTCTTTACATCCCGTAGAAGTCTTCAAAAATCGATAGAGATTTCCGAAAATACTGAGCAACTCTCAGGATTCCCATACTAATCAACAGGAATCCGTAGAAATCTCACACAAATATTTATAAATTCCTGGAAATCCCGTAGAAGTTTTGAGAAATTCATAGACGTTTTTGGGATTCTCGAAAAAATCTCAAGAAATCTCTTCAAAATCCCCCAGAAATATTTTTGAAATCTCTTCGCATGCCGTAAAAATCAATAGAGATTTCCAAAAATACTGAGCAACTCTCAGGATTCCCATACTAATCAACAGGAATCCGTAGAAATCTTACACACATATTTATAAATTCCTGGAAATCCCGTAGGAATCTTGAGAAATCCATAGACATTTTTGAGATTCCCAAAAAATCTCAAGAAATCTCCTCAAAATCTTCCAGCAATATTTTTGAAATCTCTTTACATCCCGTAGAAGTCTTCAAAAATCGATAGAGATTTCCGAAAATACTGAGCAACTCTCAGGATTCCCATACTAATCAACAGGAATCCGTAGAAATCTCACACAAATATTTATAAATTCCTGGAAATCCCGTAGAAGTTTTGAGAAATTCATAGACGTTTTTGGGATTCTCGAAAAAATCTCAAGAAATCTCTTCAAAATCCCCCAGAAATATTTTTGAAATCTCTTTGCATGCCGTAAAAATCAATAGAGATTTCCAAAAATACTGAGCAACTCTCAGGATTCCCATACTAATCAACAGGAATCCGTAGAAATCTTACACAAATATTTATAAATTCCTGGAAATCCCGTAGGAATCTTGAGAAATCCATAGACATTTTTGAGATTCCCAAAAAATCTCAAGAAATCTCCTCAAAATCTTCCAGCAATATTTTTGAAATCCCTTTACATTACGTAGAAGTCTTGAACATCAATAGAGATTTCCGAAAATACTGAGCAACTCTCAGGATTCCCATACTAATCAACAGGAATCCGTAGAAATCTCACACAAATATTTATAAATTCCTGGAAATCCCGTAGGAATCTTGAGAAATCCATAGACATTTTTGAGATTCCCAAAAAATCTCAAGAAATCTCCTCAAAATCTTCCAGCAATATTTTTGAAATCTCTTTACATCCCGTAGAAGTCTTCAAAAATCGATAGAGATTTCCGAAAATACTGAGCAACTCTCAGGATTCCCATACTAATCAACAGGAATCCGTAGAAATCTTACACAAATATTTATAAATTCCTGGAAATCCCGTAGGAATCTTGAGAAATCCATAGACATTTTTGAGATTCCCAAAGAATCTCAAGAAATCTCCTCAAAATCTTCCAGCAATATTTTTGAAATCTCTTTACATCCCGTAGAAGTCTCCAAAAATCGATAGAGATTTCCGAAAATACTGAGCAACTCTCAGGATTCTCATACTTATCAACAGGAATCCGTAGAAATCTCACACAAATATTTATAAATTCCTGGAAATCCCGTAGAAATTTTGAGAAATTCATAGACGTTTTTGGGATTCTCGAAAAAATCTCAAGAAATCTCTTCAAAATCCCCCAGAAATATTTTTGAAATCTCTTTGCATGCCGTAAAAATCAATAGAGATTTCCAAAAATACTGAGCAACTCTCAGGATTCCCATACTAATCAACAGGAATCCGTAGAAATCTCGCACAAATATTTATAAATTCCTGGAAATCCCGTAGGAATCTTGAGAAATCCATAGACACTTTTAGGATTCCCAAAAAAATCTCAAGAAATCTCTTCAAAATCTTCCAGCAATATTTTTGAAATCCCTTTACATTCCGTGGAAATCTTCAAAAATCGATAGAGATTCCCGAGAATACTGAGCAACTCTCAAGATTTCCATACTAATCAACAGGAATCCGTAGAAATCTCACACAAATATTCAAAAATCCCTGGAAATCCCGTAGAAATCTTGGGAAATCCATAGACATTTTTGGGATTCTCAAAAAAATCGCAAGAAATCTCTTCAAAATCTTCCAGCAATATTTTTGAAATCCCTTTACATTACGTAGAAGTCTTGAACATCAATAGAGATTTCCGAAAATACTGAGCAACTCTCAGGATTCCCATACTAATCAACAGGAATCCGTAGAAATCTCACACAAATATTTATAAATTCCTGGAAATCCCGTAGGAATCTTGAGAAATCCATAGACATTTTTGAGATTCCCAAAAAATCTCAAGAAATCTCCTCAAAATCTTCCAGCAATATTTTTGAAATCTCTTTACATCCCGTAGAAGTCTTCAAAAATCGATAGAGATTTCCGAAAATACTGAGCAACTCTCAGGATTCCCATACTAATCAACAGGAATCCGTAGAAATCTTACACAAATATTTATAAATTCCTGGAAATCCCGTAGGAATCTTGAGAAATCCATAGACATTTTTGAGATTCCCAAAGAATCTCAAGAAATCTCCTCAAAATCTTCCAGCAATATTTTTGAAATCTCTTTACATCCCGTAGAAGTCTCCAAAAATCGATAGAGATTTCCGAAAATACTGAGCAACTCTCAGGATTCTCATACTTATCAACAGGAATCCGTAGAAATCTCACACAAATATTTATAAATTCCTGGAAATCCCGTAGAAATTTTGAGAAATTCATAGACGTTTTTGGGATTCTCGAAAAAATCTCAAGAAATCTCTTCAAAATCCCCCAGAAATATTTTTGAAATCTCTTTGCATGCCGTAAAAATCAATAGAGATTTCCAAAAATACTGAGCAACTCTCAGGATTCCCATACTAATCAACAGGAATCCGTAGAAATCTCGCACAAATATTTATAAATTCCTGGAAATCCCGTAGGAATCTTGAGAAATCCATAGACACTTTTAGGATTCCCAAAAAAATCTCAAGAAATCTCTTCAAAATCTTCCAGCAATATTTCTGAAATCCCTTTACATTCCGTGGAAATCTTCAAAAATCGATAGAGATTCCCGAGAATACTGAGCAACTCTCAAGATTTCCATACTAATCAACAGGAATCCGTAGAAATCTCACACAAATATTCAAAAATCCCTGGAAATCCCGTAGAAATCTTGGGAAATCCATAGACATTTTTGGGATTCTCAAAAAAATCGCAAGAAATCTCTTCAAAATCTTCCAGCAATATTTTTGAAATCCCTTTACATTACGTAGAAGTCTTGAACATCAATAGAGATTTCCGAAAATACTGAGCAACTCTCAGGATTCCCATACTAATCAACAGGAATCCGTAGAAATCTTACACAAATATTTATAAATTCCTGGAAATCCCGTAGGAATCTTGAGAAATCCATAGACATTTTTGAGATTCCCAAAAAATCTCAAGAAATCTCCTCAAAATCTTCCAGCAATATTTTTGAAATCTCTTTACATCCCGTAGAAGGTAGAAGTCTTCAAAAATCGATAGAGATTTCCGAAAATACTGAGCAACTCTCAGGATTCCCATACTAATCAACAGGAATCCGTAGAAATCTTACACAAATATTTATAAATTCCTGGAAATCCCGTAGGAATCTTGAGAAATCCATAGACATTTTTGAGATTCCCAAAGAATCTCAAGAAATCTCCTCAAAATCTTCCAGCAATATTTTTGAAATCTCTTTACATCCCGTAGAAGTCTCCAAAAATCGATAGAGATTTCCGAAAATACTGAGCAACTCTCAGGATTCTCATACTTATCAACAGGAATCCGTAGAAATCTCACACAAATATTTATAAATTCCTGGAAATCCCGTAGAAATTTTGAGAAATTCATAGACGTTTTTGGGACTCTCGAAAAAATCTCAAGAAATCTCTTCAAAATCCCCCAGAAATATTTTTGAAATCTCTTTGCATGCCGTAAAAATCAATAGAGATTTCCAAAAATACTGAGCAACTCTCAGGATTCCCATACTAATCAACAGGAATCCGTAGAAATCTCGCACAAATATTTATAAATTCCTGGAAATCCCGTAGGAATCTTGAGAAATCCATAGACACTTTTAGGATTCCCAAAAAAATCTCAAGAAATCTCTTCAAAATCTTCCAGCAATATTTTTGAAATCCCTTTACATTCCGTGGAAATCTTCAAAAATCGATAGAGATTCCCGAGAATACTGAGCAACTCTCAAGATTTCCATACTAATCAACAGGAATCCGTAGAAATCTCACACAAATATTCAAAAATCCCTGGAAATCCCGTAGAAATCTTGGGAAATCCATAGACATTTTTGGGATTCTCAAAAAAATCGCAAGAAATCTCTTCAAAATCTTCCAGCAATATTTTTGAAATCCCTTTACATTACGTAGAAGTCTTGAACATCAATAGAGATTTCCGAAAATACCGAGCAACTCTCAGGATTCCCATACTAATCAACAGGAATCCGTAGAAATCTTACACAAATATTTATAAATTCCTGGAAATCCCGTAGGAATCTTGAGAAATCCATAGACATTTTTGAGATTCCCAAAAAATCTCAAGAAATCTCCTCAAAATCTTCCAGCAATATTTTTGAAATCTCTTTACATCCCGTAGAAGTCTTCAAAAATCGATAGAGATTTCCGAAAATACTGAGCAACTCTCAGGATTCTCATATTAATCAACAGGAATCCGTAGAAATCTCACACAAATATTTATAAATTCCTGGAAATCCCGTAGAAATTTTGAGAAATTCATAGACGTTTTTGGGATTCTCGAAAAAATCTCAAGAAATCTCTTCAAAATCCCCCAGAAATATTTTTGAAATCTCTTTGCATGCCGTAAAAATCAATAGAGATTTCCAAAAATACTGAGCAACTCTCAGGATTCCCATACTAATCAACAAGAATCCGTAGAAATCTCGCACAAATATTTATAAATTCCTGGAAATCCCGTAGGAATCTTGAGAAATCCATAGACATTTTTGAGATTCCCAAAAAAATCTTAAGAAATCTCTTCAAAATCTTCCAGCAATATTTTTGAAATCCCTTTACATTCCGTGGAAATCTTCAAAAATCGATAGAGATTTCCGAGAATACTGAGCAACTCTCAGGATTCCCATACTAATCAACAGGAATCCGTAGAAATCTTACACAAATATTTATAAATTCCTGGAAATCCCGTAGGAATCTTGAGAAATCCATAGACATTTTTGAGATTCCCAAAAAATCTCAAGAAATCTCCTCAAAATCTTCCAGCAATATTTTTGAAATCTCTTTACATCCCGTAGAAGTCTTCAAAAATCGATAGAGATTTCCGAAAATACTGAGCAACTCTCAGGATTCTCATACTAATCAACAGGAATCCGTAGAAATCTCACACAAATATTAATAAATTCCTGGAAATCCCGTAGAAATTTTGAGAAATTCATAGACGTTTTTGGGATTCTCGAAAAAATCTCAAGAAATCTCTTCAAAATCCCCCAGAAATATTTTTGAAATCTCTTTGCATGCCGTAGAAATCAATAGAGATTTCCAAAAATACTGAGCAACTCTCAGGATTCCCATACTAATCAACAGGAATCCGTAGAAATCTCGCACAAATATTTATAAATTCCTGGAAATCCCGTAGGAATCTTGAGAAATCCATAGACATTTTTGAGATTCCCAAAAAAATCTTAAGAAATCTCTTCAAAATCTTCCAGCAATATTTTTGAAATCCCTTTACATTCCGTGGAAATCTTTAAAAATCGATAGAGATTTCCGAGAATACTGAGCAACTCTCAGGATTCCCATACTAATCAACAGGAATCCGTAGAAATCTCACACAAATATTTATAAATTCCTGGAAATTCCGTAGAAATCTTGAGAAATCCATAGACATTTTTGGGATTCTCAAAAAAATCTTGAGAAATCTTTTCAAAATCTCCCAGAAATATTTTTGAAATCCCTTCACATCCCGTAGAAATCTGCAAAAATCAATAGAGATTTCCGAAAATACTGAGCAACTCTCAGGAATACCAAGCTTATCAACAGGAATCCGGAGAAATCCAGCAGAAATCTTCAAAAATCCCTAGAAATTTACCAGGAATCTCCAAAACGTCGCTTACAGATCTTAAGTAATCCTTGAATTCTTGAAAATAAACTCAGTCGAAAGAGGGAATCAAGTTGAAAAGTGGAAGAAAATCCACAGAAATCTTGTAGAAATCTCCAGAAGCTCTCAAAAATCTTGTAGAAATATTCAGAGATCCTGAATGAATTGTGAATACCTTTAGAAAATCCAAACGTCGACATTTTGGCCACAAACAGTAAATCAAATCAAATAATCAAGAAAGGAAAAAGAAACTCAACAGATGGGCACGCAGAAGGATAATATACAGCCAACATAAAACACAGAAAAAAAATGTCAAGGTCACTGTCAACCAGGCCAATTGAAATTTTTTTTTAAGATGTTTTTCGAAAGATGCAATGGATTTTTTGAAATTTGAATTTTCCGGGAAAAACCCTCAATGTTTTTTCCACCCATTTTATTGTGAAAATCCGTGTAAAAATCGTCGATTAAGGCTTCACTCTAAGCTCCATAATTCAAGTCCGGTCTCAAAAACCCAGGCCGGTTTCACATTCTCAACCAGGGAATTCCTGGGAAATTGAAAAAATTGTAATTGTTCAAGAACCAACGACCTCTTGTTTAAAAAAAAATTGTGAAAATCGGTTCACGGGATAAAAAGTTGGAAAATTTAATGTTTCTCCAGAGAAGAAAACTCGGCAACCTTTGGTCCGATTTCAAAAATTTATATTCGGCTCAATTATATTCGAATTCGCATACGCAAAATATGTCTTGTCGAAATCTTCAAATATTTTTAGAAATTCCTCGAAATTTTTATAGAAATCTTGAGAAATCTCCAGGAATTTTTGAAAATCAATTCAAATTTTTTGGAATCTCCCAGAAAACCCGTAAAAATCTCTTTAAAACCTCAAGAATCTTGTAGCAATCTAGAAATTTACACAGGTCAGGTCAAAAATTTCAAGAATACCTTTGGGAATCACGTAGAATTGCTTGAAAAGTCCTCAAAAATCTCGTAAGATTCTTGAGGAATCCCTAGAAATCTCACACAAATATTTATAAACTCCTGGAAACAATGTTGGGATTCTCAAGAAAATCTCAAAAAATCTCTTCAAAATCTCCCAGAAATATTTTCGAAATCCCTCTACATACTGTAGAAATCTGCAAAAATCAATAGAGATTTCCGAAAATACTGAGCAACTCTCAGGATTCCCATACTGATCAACAGAAATCCATAGAAATGCAGCAGAAATCCTCAAAAATCCCTAAAAATATTCCAGGAATCTTTAAAACGTCCCATATAAATCTCAAGAAATCCTTGAATTCATGAAAATTAACTCAGTCGGAAGAGGAAATCAAGTTGAAAAGCGGAAGAAAATTCACAGAGTTCTTATAGAAATCTCCAGAAGCTCAAAAAAATCTTGTTGAAATATTCAGAGATCCTGAATGAATTGTGAATACCTTTAGAAGATCCAAACGTCGACATTTTGGCCACAAACAGTAAATCAAATCAAATAATCAAGAAAGGAAAAAGAAACTCAACAGATGGGCACGCAGAAGGATAATATACAGCCAACATAAAACACAGAAAAAAAATGTCAAGGTCACTGTCAACCAGGCCAATTGAAATTTTTTTTTAAGATGTTTTTCGAAAGATGCAATGGATTTTTTGAAATTTGAATTTTCCGGGAAAAACCCTCAATGTTTTTTCCACCCATTTTATTGTGAAAATCCGTGTAAAAATCGTCGATTAAGGCTTCACTCTAAGCTCCATAATTCAAGTCCGGTCTCAAAAACCCAGGCCGGTTTCACATTCTCAACCAGGGAATTCCTGGGAAATTGAAAAAATTGTAATTGTTCAAGAACCAACGACCTCTTGTTTAAAAAAAAATTGTGAAAATCGGTTCACGGGATAAAAAGTTGGAAAATTTAATGTTTCTCCAGAGAAGAAAACTCGGCAACCTTTGGTCCGATTTCAAAAATTTATATTCGGCTCAATTATATTCGAATTCGCATACGCAAAATATGTCTTGTCGAAATCTTCAAATATTTTTAGAAATTCCTCGAAATTTTTATAGAAATCTTGAGAAATCTCCAGGAATTTTTGAAAATCAATTCAAATTTTTTGGAATCTCCCAGAAAACCCGTAAAAATCTCTTTAAAACCTCAAGAATCTTGTAGCAATCTAGAAATTTACACAGGTCAGGTCAAAAATTTCAAGAATACCTTTGGGAATCACGTAGAATTGCTTGAAAAGTCCTCAAAAATCTCGTAAGATTCTTGAGGAATCCCTAGAAATCTCACACAAATATTTATAAACTCCTGGAAACAATGTTGGGATTCTCAAGAAAATCTCAAAAAATCTCTTCAAAATCTCCCAGAAATATTTTCGAAATCCCTCTACATACTGTAGAAATCTGCAAAAATCAATAGAGATTTCCGAAAATACTGAGCAACTCTCAGGATTCCCATACTGATCAACAGAAATCCATAGAAATGCAGCAGAAATCCTCAAAAATCCCTAAAAATATTCCAGGAATCTTTAAAACGTCCCATATAAATCTCAAGAAATCCTTGAATTCATGAAAATTAACTCAGTCGGAAGAGGAAATCAAGTTGAAAAGCGGAAGAAAATTCACAGAGTTCTTATAGAAATCTCCAGAAGCTCAAAAAAATCTTGTTGAAATATTCAGAGATCCTGAATGAATTGTGAATACCTTTAGAAGATCCAAACGTCGACATTTTGGCCACAAACAGTAAATCAAATCAAATAATCAAGAAAGGAAAAAGAAACTCAACAGATGGGCACGCAGAAGGATAATATACAGCCAACATAAAATACAGAAAAAAAATGTAAAGGTCACTGTCAACCAGGCCAATTGAAATTTTTTTTTAAGATGTTTTTCGAAAGATGCAATGGATTTTTTGAAATTTGAATTTTCCGGGAAAAACCCTCAATGTTTTTTCCACCCATTTTATTGTGAAAATCCGTGTAAAAATCGTCGATTAAGGCTTCACTCTAAGCTCCATCATTCAAGTCCGGTCTCAAAAACCCAGGCCGGTTTCACATTCTCAACCAGGGAATTCCTGGGAAATTGAAAAAATTGTAATTGTTCAAGAACCAGTGACCTCTTGTTTAAAAAAAAAAATTGTGAAAATCGGTTCACGGGATAAAAAGTTGGAAAATTTAATGTTTCTCCAGAGAAGAAAACTCGGCAACCTTTGGTCCGATTTCAAAAATTTATATTCGAATTCGCATACGCAAAATACGCCTTGTCGAAATCTTCAAATATTTTTAGAAATTCCTCGAATTTTTGTAGAAATCTTGAGAAATCTCCAGGAATTTTTGAAAATCAATTCAAATTTTTTGGAATCTCCCAGAAAACCCGTAAAAATCTCTTTAAAACCTCATGAATCTTGTAGCAATCTAGAAATTTACACAGGTCAGGTCAAAAATTTCAAGAATACCTTTGGGAATCACGTAGAATTGCTTGAAAAGTCCTCAAAAATCTCGTAAGATTCTTGAGGAATCCCTAGAAATCTTACACAAATATTTATAAACTCCTGGAAACAATGTTGGGATTCTCAAGAAAATCTCAAAAAATCTCTTCAAAATCTCCCAGAAATATTTTCGAAATCCCTCTACATACCGTAGAAATCTGCAAAAATCAATAGAGATTTCCGAAAATTCTGAGCAACTCTCAGGATTCCCATACTGATCAACAGAAATCCGTAGAAATGCAGCAGAAATCTTCAAAAATCCCTAGAAATATTCCAGGAATCTTCAAAACGTCCCATATAAATCTCAAGAAATCCTTGAATTCATGAAAATTAACTCAGTCGGAAGAGGGAATCAAGTTGAAAAGCGGAAAAAAATTCACAGAGTTCTTATAGAAATCTCCAGAAGCTCAAAAAAATCTTGTTGAAATATTCAGAGATCTGTAATGGATTGTGAAAACCTTTAGAAAATCCAAATGTCGACATCTTGGCCACAAACAGTAAATCAAATCAAATAATCAAGAAAGGAAAAAGAAACTCAACAGATGGACACGCCGAAGGATATACAGCCAACATAAAACACTGGAAAAGAAATGTTAAGGTCACTGTCAACCAGGCCAATTGACATTTTTTTTTTCAAAATATGTGTCTTGAAAGAGGCAATGGAAGAGATCTTTTGAAATTTGAGTTTTCCGGTACAAACCTCGAATGTTCTTTCAAACCATTTTATTGTAAATATCCGAGTAAAAATCGTCGATAAGGGCTTCTTTCTAAGCTCCATCATTCAAGTCCGGTCTTAAAAACCCAGGCCGGTTTCACATTCTCAGCCAGGAAGTTCCTAGAAAATCGAAAAAAGTTGTGATTGTTCAAGAACCAGTTACCTGCTTGTTTAAAAAAAAATGGTGAAAATCGGTTCACGGGATAAAAATTTGGAAAATTTAATGTTTTTCCAGAGAAGAAAACTCGGCAACCTTTGATCCGATTTCAAAAATTTTTCCTCCAAAAATTAACTCAATCTTCTCTCCAACTGTTATTCGGAACATGATTGTCTGCACTTGAAATGGATGTTTCGTGGCCCGTCGCACGTGGAAGTTTGCACTGCATTTTTCTCAAGCTAACGGAATTTGCAAACTTCATTTTGGAAAAATTACCATCGGAAAACCGGAACCGTTTCGATTTTGAAGTTAGGTCCACACGACGCCCAATCCAATCTGCTTTCGATATCAGTCAGCATTTTTTGAAAAAAATTGATCCCCGAGCAGAAATGAATTTTTGCGTAGAGTACTGCATCAAAAGCGTGTCGTCCTGGCCATATCACCGGCGAAAAACACTCTCAGGTGGCAACGGCCAGGGGTGGATGGTGGACAATTATTTTTTCCAGTTTTGGCGGCCGTGATCGCTTGATGTCAACAAAATTTCAACCTAACGTTCCACCCGCCAGATACTAATCACATACCAAATTTCATCAAAATCTATCAAAGCTTTCGAAAGATGTGACAATAAAACGGACATTTCTATTTAATTATGTTGTGGTACACCTGATTAACGTTTCGGAGCCAGAAGCTTATTTTCACGTCTGGCTACTATTTCGACGCATTTTCACAGAGTTGTATTGCAATCGCTCCAAAAACCTGGAAAAAAAGCGAGGAACAAGCCCATTTTCATCAGTTTTCCGGAAAAAAATAGTTTTTTTTTTCAAGTTGGATGATTGATTTTTATCAGAGCTGCCCATGATCCGTCTCAAGTCCCTGGCGGGTACCCTTGCTGCAAACCAAATTTGATCAAGTTAGGTACTCCGCTCAAAAATTTTTCTTCGACAGCTTGTAACTTTTGACAGATAACAGATATGTCATAACTGCCACATGCTCTGAATACAGTCTCCTAAGGACTTGGACTGTCAAAAATGAAAACTCCTACATCAAAATCTTCTGTCAATTTTTGGACAGTGATTTTTCCCTTCGACAGATCAAGATGGAAAGCTTATTTTCTTTTTTCCTTCGCCGACCATACGCGCATACCAAATTTGGCTGAAATAGGTCAAACGGTTTGGAAATGAATCAAGGGACAAAAAAAATCTGACATACACATTTACATACTGACAGACAGACCGACATGGAAATTTTTTTTCGACAGATCTCGACGTTTTAGCATACGTCTAGGGGAGTCTAAAAAACAAATAATTTTTTTTCATGATTACCTCACTTCTCATTTTTCAAAGAATTTGATGAGAAGTAAAGATGTGGAACGGCCTGTATAGCGCTTTTCTATGTACGTATTGAAAACGTTTCCACCAATATCAAAAATGGAACGTCCTCTTTCTCACCAGAGAGTTTTCTTCCAAGTCACATCATTGATGCCAATTAAACGTTTTTGGAGTTTCGCTTATTCAACGATCATTGTTTGACTGTAATATTACGCTTCACTTGATACGTATTGGGAACGTTGTCATAAAAATTTAAATAGATGAAACGTAATTTTTTTACCAAAGGTGTTTTCCAAATCATCTGTAACTGATTACACACACGTTACTAAAGTTCCGTTTACTAAACTATGATTCTTTACAATAATACCTATAACGCTTTACTTTGGAAGTCTTGGGAACGTTCCCATCAAAATTAAAATAAACGTTCATTTTTCAACCAAAATTGTTCAAGATAGGTGTATAAAAAAATTCACCATTGCCAATCCAGTATTCTCGCCACTTTTATACGACCACCACTGGCCGTATCTATACTCGAGACGAAAGCGCATGTATTATACAGGGAGAGGTCAGAGCCTTTCGTCCGACCCTATGGATTAAAATGATTTAAGAGCTTGGAATTAACGAAAGAAAAGAGGATCGAACGAACAAAAACCCAAACCGAACCGATTTTTGCCCAGGTGTCTTCGACGGTTCGACTGGTTTTTTTTCTTCTTGTCGTCCTCCTGCATAGAGACATGCACGTACATATCCCGATGGCACATTATTCCAAAGCCACCTTTGATCGAACGCACATGTGAGAACGGATCGTCATTTGCATATTATTATTGGGTTGGGTGGCAGCAGAAGTAGGTAGTTACCTACCTACAACTATATATAATATGAATGTGTGCCAAAAAGGGTCGGGCCGTGGGCCTTCCATTATTATAATTAATATGTGCGTATCACGGTGTCGTGTTTTTTTTTTGTATTCTTTTCGTATTATTCATTCGATTCTTTTTCGCATCCATCGGGAATGATAATATAAAACAATGCGATGCACAAGAAGAAAAGTTCGAGAGATATCTCATTAGGCGTCAGTCACTCAGTCTTTTCGTTCTTTATTTTCTTTCTATATAAAATGCTCCTCCTGTCTTCCATCAGCATCTCGCTGGGCCCTCGCTCAAACAATTACTCGAATGTCACTGGCATTGACGCCGCAATAATTGGAAACAACTTTTATTGTATATTTTCGCCGGGTCGGTCGCGATATTTAATTTAAATTTAATTCCTGATCTCGTCCCGCGTCGTCCCGGCGACAAATTGTCCCTTGATTCTTCGGGATACACGCGAACGAATAAAAATCGCTTCAGGTTTGCCTTCGTTTTTTTTTTCAAAGAGAATTTTCTCCGCTTTGGCTGTAGCAGTAGCGAAAAGCTACTGCTGAAACTTCCTCCACCGATTCGGGTCAAGAAAGGCTTTTCTGAAACTGTATAGGCAGGAGGCAGAAGGCAGAAGGCAGGAGCAGAAGCTTGTTGTTGGAGTTGTTGACTAGTTGAATGAATGAAGTTGTCACATTTTTTAATAATGACCACTGATCTTCTCCCTTACCTCGGCGTCCGTCACATCATGAAAATACATAGAGACCGGCACAGAATCCAAAGCAGTGCAGCAGCCCGGTCGGTTCCCGCCAAAATGCTCCCGCAACCTGTCCCGGACAACCCGAAAGTAATGCTCGCCAAAAATCCCAGCCACCCGATTAATGTCGTCGACTACCGAATCAGCACGAGTAAGCGTAAGCGCGGAAGTTTCCTGGGAGACTTCTGAATTTCGGCAAATCTTGTAAAAATCTTCAGAAAACTTCAGAAATCTCAAACGTTGTCTATAAATTTCTTAGAAATATCCAGAAATTCTCAGAAATTCCGTGGAAATATTCAAAATCCCTAGGTGTATAAAAAATATTTGTTTCAATAATTTTCTTCTCCTTATTGGCCTTTACCACGGTCATAGGAGTTTATTTTGGTTCCGGAATCAAAAAGCGATGTACATAACAGCGATATTCAAAATATAAAGTGATGAAATAGCGCTTATCACAATATGGATGTCGCATATTAGCGTGTAATTGAATAGCGACGTAACGGAATATTGTTTGTAATATAAGAGCGACGTAAAAAAATATCGATGCTATCAATCAGAAATATAACAAAAAAGCTATATTCTATAATAAAATAGCGACGGTGGAAATTACTATTTTCAAAGAAAAAGAATTATTTTTCTTTCACTTCGGCCTTGCTAATGGACCCATTTAGTTGACTCCCACATTCCTTCAGTCTATAGGTATTTTTTCATCTGTTTCAAAGTCTTTGGCAGAAGCATGAAGAAACTCCAGATTTAGTCAATTTGTACTAGAACGAAGAACGAGTACGACTAAAACGCAAAATGCTGCTGGAACTGAACTTTCCCACCATCAGAGAGAGATGTGCAGTTCGTCCACGGAATTTTTCATGGAGAATGGAGTTCCACAAGAAATGGACCCTATAACAGACTGTACTGGGAAAAAACCTACGTAGAAAAACGACTGAAATCGTTCTTATATAACAATAGCTATTTTGTTACAATCGCTTTTTCAGTACGTCGCTATTTTCCCATTCAACATCGTCATTTTGAACATCGCTTTTCTGTACAGCGCTTTTTGAATTCTGAGCCGTTCATTTTACCTTTATCAGATCTCAATACACTTGAATAATTCAATTTTACCACACAACACCCAGATTTCAATCAGCAAGAATCGAACCCGGAGCTCCACTTTGCCGGGCAGGTGCGCATCTCACTCGACTTGTGGGCCGTGGGCTCACTGGGCTCTGCACAGCGGCAGCATATTGACCCTTGAGGAAAAAGCGAGGTGCCCTTGTTTCTAGTTGGAAACTATACTAACCAGAAATTCCTAGGAAATTCAAACGAATCTTCAGAGATCCCGCAGAATTAGCAGAAATCCCAAATCCCTGAATTCTCGCAAGAACTCTCAGAAATCTCGCAAATATCTTCAGAAACCGCGTAGAATATTTAGAAACCGTTAAAACTTCTTCAAAAATTCCGTAGAAATTTCGAGAAATCCCTAGGAATCCCATACAAATCTCCATCAATCCCTAGAAGTTCGGGAGAAAATAATGAAAAATCCATAGAGATTTCCATGAGATTCTCCAAAAATCTGCAGGGATCCCTACAAAATTCCGTGAAAGTTCGTCAAAAATATCCAGAAATCCTTTAGAAATCTATGGAAATCCATGAAAATTTTTAGAAAACATATGAATTTTCCAGAAATTCCATCAGCATCTCTAGGAATTACGTGGAAATCCATATAAAAAGACTCACTGACTCTCGTAACGATCTCTAAATATCCCTGAAATTCCCTTACAAATCTTCAGAGAGCCTTAGACACTCTCAAAAATTCCCAAAGATCTTGTAAAAATCTCCAGAAGTCCCGAGAAACTTTGTAGAAATAGTAGAAGGTCCTTTGAAATCCCTTGAAAGTTTCCAGGAATCCTGTGAAGATCTCAAGAACTCCCTACAAGTTTTTAGAAATCCTTGGAAATTATTAGAAACTTCTATCAATCTTGTAGAAATCTTCCAGAATTCTTCAGATTCTCATGAAATCCTTCAGAAATGGCTAGAAATTTCATACAAATCTCTTGGAAATCTTTGAAAGAAATCCTTGAAAATCCCGTGGTAATCTTGAAGAGTTCGTAAATGTTTTGAACAAATTTGTGGTAATCGCTCAAATTATCTGGATTTTTCTTAATCTCAACAAATTATTGGCAAGCTTCAGAGATCTTCAAAAAGCCTTAGGAATTTTTAGAAATCTCTGGAAAGCCCTAAAAATTTTGTAGAAATATCAAGACATCAATAGAAAACCCACACTTTTTAGAAATCCTGTAGAGAGCTTGAGAACTCTTTAGAAATTCTTAGAAATCCTAACAAATTTCGTAAAAATCTCTAGAATATCTTATAAATCTTTAAAATGTTTGTAGAAATCTCAAAAGCTGTAGAATCCCAATACTTACCCCGGTCCGTAGAAATCTTGGAAACAATGGAACCCAGATACACATGTTCAATCCCAGAGGTCCCTAGAGATTCTCAATTTTTTTTTTGAATATATGAATATACAGAAATCTCAATAAATCTCAAACGAATCCCTAGGAATAAACAATGATCCTGTAGAAATCTTCGGAGATCTCTAGAAATTCTCAAAGGAATCATCGGAAATCTCGTAAGTATCTCCAGAAAGACCCGTAGAAATCCTCAGAAATCCCTCGAAATTCTTCAATCATTTCGTAAAATCTCCAGGAGTCCCAAGAAATTCCACACCAATCCTTTCAAATTCCTGAAAATTCTTTGAAAATCTTGAGCTTTGTAGGAATCCCTATAGACCGTAGAATTCCCTAGAAATTCTATACGGATATTTGGAAATCCCTAGAAATCCCGTAGTGATCTTCAGAGACTTCTACAAATCCTTGGAAATCTACAGAAATCTTGTCGAAATTTTCAGAAGAATCTTGTGATGATTCCCAGAAATCCTCAGGGATCTTGTAGAAGGCTCCCGCAAGCCTTAATAATCATCAGAAATCTCGTAGAGATCTTTGGAAATCTTCAGAAATCTTCAGAAATCTCGAACAATCTTGTCGATATCTCTGCAGATCTATTTAAACTCCGTAGGAATATTCAGAGATCCTTAGAAGTTCCGTGAAAAGATCCAGAATCCCTAGTATCATGTGATAAATGTTTTTCTCCAATGTTTCTCTGGATACCCCGCTAGAAATTCCTAGATATCTCGAACGAATCCTTAGGAATATACAATGATCCCGTGAAAATCTTCAGAGATCCCTCCATAAATTCTCACAGGAATCATCAGAAATCTCGTTATTATCTTCAAAAAACCCGTAGAATCTTTAGAAATCCCTCGAAATTTTTCAATAATATTGGAAAATCTCCAGGAATCCCAAGAACAAATCCTTTCAATTTTCTGGAAATCCCATAGAAATCTTGAGCTTTTCAGAAATCTCTATTGACCGTAGAAATATCAAGAAATGTTTAAAAATTATTGTTGATCTTCAGGAGTCTCTAGAAATCCCCAGAAATCCCCAACAAATCTTCGGAAATCTCTGGAAATCCTAGGGAGGAGAAATGTGGTCGGAATATGAGACGATTTCACTCAAATACCAAGTGATTTAAAATGCCGAAAGTCGTGTGAGTCGAAAGTCGAGTGGAAGTCGGTTGTGTCACCCCAAAACTTTCCTGACTAGTATCCAGAAACCTATGTAAGTTTTGTTTGGAACGTCCCTTTGGGTGGGAAGTTTTTTCTGCACGATTGCAATACTACTACCCCTTACATGTTGGTGGGGGTTGGGAAAGTCAAAGCGGACCTACGATATGTAGGTATAATATTCACTCAACGTTACGTTGGGCCAACACAGAACAGTCGATGGTTGACGCGCATTCGCGGAGCATGATTTTGCAGATCAAAGGTCAAACAAACGGAGTCTTCCAATTAACCGACGTGAGGACTGTGTCAAATCTGCACCTCCCAACTCAGTCTGTAGACATAAACAACCTCCGCCGGAAGTGGAGTCACCTTGCTGATGTCCCAGCAGTTCATGTAGAAAATGTAAGACCTCTCTTGTTGATAGGTCAAGATAATATGGAACTTACAATAGCCAGAGAAGTTGAACAAGGCCCAAAGAACGCACCTGTCACCTCGCTGTCGAAATTACGGAACGGGGTTTCGTTCACCTGCATGGCAGTAAGGGCAGTGCACATCGAGTTGGCAAATTCACTGTCAACAAATTCTGGAATTCAAGCCCTTCGTCGCATGATGGCTCGGCGGAGGTGCCCTCAGAAGATTTATTGAGACGAACCAGACGACGACGAGACGAGCCATCAAGACGAACTATGCCGGCGGCATATACAGGACGAAATAAAAATAAAAAGTTAAACATTTGTACCTTGAGAACCAGGATAGGTGAAGACATGTAAATCGCCATAAATAATTCTGATTTCATGGTCATGAAGTCGTCGTAAACTTGAATTGAATATCTTGAGCCGTTCTTGAAATATCTTCAAAAGACTGAAGTTGTTACCAAAAAAAATATATTTTTGTCTACTTATCAGAAAAAAAGTTGACTGTGTTTTTTCAAAAATTAGTTGGCCTAGAGAGGGCTTTTTACTGTAAGTTCATTTTAAATGTAATTTATCATTGTTTCGATTCAAAACACCAAGTTTCGATTCAAGATCTGAAGAATTACTGATATACGGAAAACTATTTTTTTTTCGTAACGAATTCAATCTTCTGAAGATATTTCAGAAACGGCTCAACATATTTGACCCAAGTTCACGACGACTATTGAGGTCCCTTCTCCGGAGAGTAAAGAATGGGATTGTTCAGAAGAATTGTAAAATCCCGGATGCAGTGATGTGAAATCACGTGTAATTTCTAAAAATGTTAAATTCCACCCTAAATTTCAATCAACTAACAAAGTTGGTTGTCATTTATGTGAAGTATGAAATTTATGCCCAATGCAGCTGCTACAGCTGATAAAAATGATATATTGATGATTCTGCTTCATTACCAGCGGAACTTGTGAAGTCATTTAAATCTGGATTTATTTTGAATACAAAAAACTGCCACTTGTATTATACCATTTTTATGCCAACAATTATACCGGGTGTTTATAAATGTCTGTGATCGCATGGCCTTTGGAATCTGCTTCACAATTGCACCTGCTACTGCGTTTTTCGGCCTGAAATCTTCAAAAATCCCCGAAAATTCTTCAAAAATCTCTTTGAAAAATCTCGTAATCTTCCCAAGTCAAACAAATCTTCAAGAATTCCCAGATGTCCCGCAGATATCTTGAGAAATGCATAAAATTTTTTGGGACACTCCAAAAATCTTCAGAAATACCTGCAAAATATTTCAAGAACTTTCAGAAATCCCATAGAAATCGTCAAGAATCTATAGAAATTGTCAGAACATTCTTAAAAATCCCATACAAGTTTTCAGGATCCCGTGAAAATTTTACAAAATCCCTAGAAGTTCTCACGAGAGTCCTCAGAGATCCTGTGAAAATCCTTAGACATTCTTGAGAATCTTGTGGAAATCCCCAAAAATTCTCGGATATCCGTAGAAATCTTGCAAGAATCTCTGAAAATCTCCGGAAATATTCTAGAAATATTGAAAGTATGTATTTGTTTTCCCGTAGACTTTGGGAATCCCTAGATCTCTAGTTTTCCTGAATTTTGTGAGAATATTGTTGAAATCTCTAGAAATACAAATGTTTAGAATTTCTTCTCTATAAATTTTCATAAATCCCTGGAAATCTTGTAGAAATATTAAAAAATCTTGAGAAATTCCTCGGATTTTCGTCAAAGCCTTGGAAAATCTCAAGGCATTTTTGAAAATCAATATAAATTTCTTAGAAATCTCTAGAAATCCCAAACAAATTTTACGAAATCCTGTAGAAATTTTTAAAACTCCCTATAAATTCTCAGAAATTCCGTGAAAAATCTTATGGAATCCTCCTGTGAAAATTTTCTGAAATTCCCACAAGTTTTATAGAGTTCTTCAGAAATCCCCCAAGTGCATAGTAAGAAAAAATGAAAGAATTATCTCAAAAATCCGTAAAATTTTTCCAAGATACCGTAGAAATCTGTAAAACACTAGAAAATCCATTAAAAATCTTCACTCTAACCCATAGATCTATCTGAATCTTCAATCCAAGAACTGCATAGAAACTCTCATAAATCCTTGATAATCCCCAGAAACACCGTGAAAATTTCCAGAAAACTTTGAAAATCTTGTATGAATCTCTAGAAATCCTTGAAAATTCAGTATAAATATTCGGAAATCCCTAGAAATTTCAAATGAATCTTTAAAAATCTTTGGATTTCCCGTAGAAGTATTTAAAAAATCTCTAGAAACTATCACAGGAATGCTCGAAAATTTCGTGAATATATCTTTGGGAATTATGAAAAAATATTTAGAAATGCCTAGAAATTCATCAAAAATCTTGTAGAATTCTTCAAAAATCCCTAGAAATTTCAAACAAATCTCCATAAACAGAGTCCAGGGAAATCTCAAGAAATTGTCAGAACATTCTTAGAAATCCCATGCGAATTTTCAGGATTCCGTGAAAATTGCCTAAAATCCCTAGAAATTCTCACGAAAGTTCTCAGAAATCCTGTAAAAATTGAATATACTTAGAAATCTCGCAGAAATCTCCAAAAATCCCCAGAGGAACTTCTTGAAATCTTGAAAGTAATCCTCTAGAGACCTTGATAAATCCCTCGAATTTCCGTAGAAAACTTGAGAAATTCTTTGAATACTCGTAGATTTTAGGAATTCCTAGATCTTCATTTTCCTAAATCTTCTAGGAATATTTGGAAATTCCTGGGAGTCTAATACAAATGTTTAGATTTTCTACTCGATGAATTTTCATAAATCCCTGGAAATCTTGCAGAAATCTTCAAAAACCTTTAAAAATTCCTCAAACTTTCGTGAAAATCTTGGAAAAGCTGAAGGAATTTTTGAAAATAAATGGAAATTTCTAATTTTCCACAGGAATTCTTTCATGTCTGTAGTGTGTTTCTTAATCAATATCGATGTTCTTCTGTCTACATACTATTTAGAAATTTTAAAACAAATTTTTAAGAAACCCATAGAAATTTATATAATAAATTAGTCCCAAGTAATCCCGGGAAAGTCTCCGGAAATCCCCACGAATTTTGTAGAGTTCTTCAGAAATTTCCAAAGTGCATGGTAATGAATGAAAAAGTGATCCCAGAAATCCCTATGGATTTTTAAGACACCGTAGAAATTTTGAAAACACTAGAAATTCTATAAAAATTTGCATTCTAGCCCATAGTAGTTCTGCTGGAATCTTCAATCCCAGAAGTGCATAGGAATTCTCAAAAATCTCTGGAAATTCCCAGAAACTTCTTGAGAATCTTTGAGAAACTTTGAAAATCTGTGGAAATTCTAGAAATCCTTGAAAATTTTGTAGAAATATTCGGAAATCTCTAGAAATTTCAAACGGATGTCCCGCAGATATCTTGACAAATGCATAGAAATTGTTTTGGGACACTTCAAAAGTCTTTAGAAATACCTGCAAAATGTTTTAAAAACCCTCGGAAATCCCATAGAAATCGCCAAGAATCATTAGAAATTGTCAGAACATCCTTAGAAATCCCATACAAATTTCCAGGATCCCGTGGAAATTTCCCAAAATCCCTACAAATTCTCACGGAAATTTTCAGAAATCCTGTAAAAATCCCTATGAATTCTCAAGAATCTCGGAGAAATCCCCAAAAATTCTCAAAAATCGGTATAAATCTCGCAAGAATCTCTAAAAATCTCCAGAAATCTTCTAGAAATATTCAAAGTGATCCCGCAGAGACCTTGAGAAATCCCTCGAATTTCCGTAGAAATCTTGAGAAATCCTTTGAATTGTCGTAGATTTTAGGAATCCCTAGATCTCTAGTTTTCCTAAACTTTGTAGAAAAATGATTAAAATTCCTAGAAGTCCCATACAAATGTTTAGAATCTCTCCTCTATAAATTTTCATAAATCCCTGGAAATCTTGTAGAAATATTCAAAAATCTTCAGAAATTCCTCGAATTTTTGCAAAAATTTCGGAAAATCTTAAAATCATTTTTGAAAATCAATATAAATTTCTTGGATATTTTTAGAAATCCCAAACAAATTTTCAGAAATCCTATTTAAATTTTCAAAACTCTTGTAGAAAAGTCTCTGGAGATTCCCACGAATATTGTAGAGTTCTTCAGAAATTCAAAGTGCATAGTAATAAATGAAGGAATTATCCCAAAAATCCGCAGAATTTTTTTATGATACCCTAGAAATCTCAAAAACACTGGAAATTTCATTTAATTTCAAAATCTTCACTCTAGCCCATAGATCTATCTGAATCTTTGATCCAAGAACTGCAGAGAAATTTTCATAAATCCTTGATAATCCCGAGAAACACCGTGAGAATTTTCAGGAAACTTTGAAAATCTTGTATGAATCTCTAGGAATGCTTGAAAATTCAGTAGAAATATTCGAAAATCCCTAGAAATTTTAAATGAATCTTTAAAAATCTTTGGATTTCCGGTAGAAGTATTTAAAAAATCTCTAGAAACTATCACAGGAATGCTCAAAAATTCCGAGAATATATCTTTGGGAATTATGAAAAAATCTTCAGAAATGCCTAGAAATTCATCAAAAATCTTGTAGAATTCTCCAAAAATCCCTAGAAATTTCATACAAATCTCTATAAACTGAGAGTCTAGGAAAATCTCAAGAAATTGTCAGAACATTCTTAGAAATCCTATACGAATTTTCAGGATCCTGTGAAAATTTTCTAAAATTCCTAGAAATTCTCACGAAAGTTCTCAGAAATCCTGTAAAAATCCCTTAAAACTCTTGAAAATCTCGTAGAAATCCCTAAAAATTCTTGAATACACTCCGAAATCTCGCAGAAATCTCTAAAAATCCCCAGATATGATATGATATCTTGATAGAAATCTTGGGAAATTCTTTGTATTCCCAAGATCCCTAGATCTCTAGTTTTCCTAAATCTTGTAGGAATACATATTTAAAAATTCCTGGAATTCCCATACGAAGGTTTAGACTTTCTTCTCTATGAAATTTCAGAAATCCCTGGGAATCTTGTAGAAATCTACAAAAATCTTTACAAATTCCTCAAATTTTCGTAAAATCTTGGAAAATCTCCAGTAATTTTTGGAAATCAATAAAAATCTCTGGAAAATCTCTGAAAATTCCCAACAAATTTACAGAAATCTCATAGAAATTTTCAAAACTCCCTATTAATTCTCAGAAATTCTGCGAAAGTCTTATGAAGTTCCAAGTAATCCCGTGAAAGTCTTCGGAAAGTCCCACGAGTTTTGTAGAGTTCTTCAGAAATTCCCAAAGTGCATAGTAATGGATTAAATGATAATCTCAGAAATCCCTAAGTATAAATTTTCAAGACACCGTCCGTAAATCTTGGAAACATAGAAATTCCATGAAAATCTTCACTCTAGCCTATTAGTCGTAGCGGTATTTCGTTTATTTTCGGCACAGATGATCATTGGACCTATTCAAGCGTTTTGACCCGCAGCACCACCAAATTTGCCCCTCAGGAACGGAGGGGTGGGGGTATCTTCAGAATTTGAAGCACCAGGTCTAGTATGGTCCAATGAAGACCCACAAAGGCAAGTGAGCAGTCATTTTCGAATGATTTTCATCCGCTGATGTCGATTCTGACGTGAAAAATAAGTTGCGCAATCATTTAACAAAGATAATTGGTAATCATAATAGATAAAGATGAAATCAAGTGGTCATCTATTGAGCTCTGTAGGAACTTGTTTTTTGTGATAAATACATGAAACTTGGTGTGACTGTTCATTATCACTTACTTCTCAAATATGGAGGGAGCACCACGCGTTCCGACGGATGACGTTGCGACGCAATATCAAAAACAGTGGTCGCCATTCCCAGAACAGTCGATAGGAATATTATAATTTCTTTGATTTCTTCCATCAAGCCACATGCTTTCAAGATTCAATAACATATTTTTGTCGATTTTGGGAAACGGTGGGCTACCAGTGGTAAACCAGGTGCCTGTAAGGGGAACTGTGAGGTTTCTTCACCCCCAAATTTCCGCGGTCAACATCTTCGGGTAAAACCGAGGATAAAACTAACTATTTTGAAGTCTGTCTATACGAATATGTTATCTGGTTAACATTTCTCGTGTTTCGTGAAATGTGAAATTAGAAATATTTTTGGCGATTTACACGTCTTCACCTATTTTGGTTCTTGAGGTACATTTGTTTAACTTTTTATTTTTATGTCACCCTGTATATGCCGCCGGCATAGTTGGTATTGATGGCATCAAGTTTCAATCAAAAGAGAATGGATCGAACAACACCTCTACCAAGTGGCACCCTGCCATCATGAAACTCAAGGTCCGTACAGTCTTCGGCATCGAGCATCTGGACTATTAAGCTTTTCTTGTGTTTTGACGAAGAAGGAGTGGACTGATGATAGAATAAGTGAGGGCCTTTCTTGTAGACAACACAATTTCCAACAATTTTGCTCCAAGTGCTTTTCTTCCAAGTGCCATCGTTTACGAGATAAATACGAAAAACTGATCCTCAAGTTCTTCTCGAGGCCACAACGGCCGAAGCTCACACCGGATTCTTGAGGACTTTTACTATGTTGAACTACATGCTTAACTAAGCTTATATACAAAAGTCCGGCTAGTTATCATTTTTGCCCGCTATTTTTTCTATAATTCCTGGACTATAATGTCGAATATGTTTTGAGACCAGAACAGCAACTTTGAAAATTCCTAGCGCCCGACCAGGAAATGGTGGATCGATACACTGAGAATGAAGAAAATTAACAATGCAACCTGATAAATTACTTAATTTTCCAAAACCAAGGACAAACCACGAAGGGTATTTCAGGGGGGCTGAACCCCAATCACCGGCGCTCTGGCATTAGGTATACTTACTTATGCGAGAAACGAAATAAATGCAAACAAGCCGAAGCTCGCATGATCGAAAGTTGTTACGACATTTTTAAACCTGAAGGCTCGTAAATAATCCGATCCTTAACTCCCACTCGTTAATTATTGCCTCCGCACACACCCTCGCCTCCTCCATCCCCTTCGCCCGGCGGCGCACTGTTTTCGCCCCCATAACTTATTTTCGTTAAAAAGGCGATAATCTTTAACAATAAAAATTATACACTGCTCATACCTGCCTTCTCGCTCCCTTATCTTTCGGGCTGTAAATTAATAAAATAGTATATGGCCGCGGAAAAAATATTTATTCCAAGATAAGTTAAGGCGAAGGCAAAGTATAGAAGAAGGGATAAAATAATATAATATCATATTTGAGGATTGAGGTGCCTCTGAAGAAATTTCAAAGAGAGGAAGAGAGAGATTTATGCCCGGTTGGCGTGCATGATGTGTTTGTGTGTGTGTGTGTTTTACCTATTTATGGCCCATTTTAATTTTTTATGTACTTTAATGGGCGGGTTGAAGATTAAGACGTTTTATCGCGAGCGTTGTCTAGGCTTTCGGAAAGGTGCATTTCTATTTGGATTATGGATCAGTGGGGAAAGAGGTTATTAACGTTTATTATTACGAGAGGTTTTTATCATGTTTGGAGAGAAGAGATTTGATAAGCACCATAACACTTGCGGAGGCTGGTATACCTGTACGAAGGACCACAACAGTTTTCGGATTATATTACGTCTTTATCTGGCGCGAACAGCGGTTATAATAGTCTTTTAGGTATGCGATTAAAGTTTCTGTATAATTGTCTTGAATAATTGCTTCACCCGGCAAAGATTGTTTTGATGAAGCAGACCGCTGGCGCTGTACTGAACTGGAACAAAGAAAAATATCCGTAATAGACAGGGTGTCTCAAATTTGCACCTTCGGATTCCATACCAAGTTGCGGAGAATCTTGAAAAGTGTTTGAAGAATAATGAGAACAAATAATTATGTCTTTACTTTTGAAGATGTGGAGGTCGTAAGGGACTTGCATGGAACCCTTCTGTAGTTAGAAATTTTTGGGAATCCATAAACATTTTTAGAAATACCTACATACCTACAAAATCTCTTCCAAACTCTCGAAAGTCTCGTGGAAGTCTCCAAAAATTCATAGAAGGTCACAGAGCATTTTTCGAAACCCTATACGAATTTTCAGGATCCCGTGAACATTTTTCCAAAAGTCCCAGGAATTCCCATGAAAGTTCTCGAAAATTCTGTAGAAATTCATGGAAATTATCAAAAATCTCGTAGAAATCTCTAAAACTCGCCCAGGAATCTTCTAGAATTCTAGAAATCTTGAAAGTGATCCCGTAGAGACCTTGAGAGGTCCCTCGAATTTCCGTAGATATCTTGAGAAATCCTTTGGATTCGTAGAATATAGCAATCCCCAATTTAGGTTTCTAAAATCTTCTTTTAATATTTAGAAATTCCTAGAAATTCCGTACAGATGTTTAGAATTTCTTCCCTATAAAATTTCATTCATCACTGGAAATCTTCTAGAAATAGGTACTTTTCATTTTGCTTTCAGTTACACCATAAATAATTATTAAGACTTCTTTGGCCAACCGGTTTCGCTGTTAAGCATCGTCAGGGCTGTAATAAGTTTTATGAAGCTGTTGTAGGTATATTAAAATGAGTAAAGGATCTTACTTGAGAAGTGACATTTTGTTATTTATAATTATGTATAAAATTCAAATGTTTTTTCAGGTGTTATGATCAGAAACTAGTTGGTCCGAGATTACAATACTTGGAAGGTGTTGCTACAATGAACATTTTATTAGTACCAGATGTTATGGATTTAGGTATTGTTGTTCCCCATCTAATAAAATATCCATTGTAGCAACACCTTCCAAGTCTTCTGTTTGTTCATTAAGACAGTGGAAATTATGATCAGATTTAAGTCTTAAAATTTCAAGTGATTCTAGTAAAGTTCTTTGTTTAAAATTTGATGAAAAGTGTAAAAATTTGACATTTAAACTTGGGTCGAAGTTATGTTGAGATAAAATGATATGGCTTGCAAAATGCGATCTACTGTCCATATAACCTATTCTTTTTGATTTTATTATGTCTCTGTTATGCTCATGAATTCGTCTCGAAAATTTTCTTCCTGTATAGCCCACATATTTTGCGTTACAAGTACCACAACTAAGTTCGTAAACACCTGATTTTTCTTCTCTTGGAAGAAAATCTTTGGGATGACTGAGAATTTGTTGTAGTTTTGAATTGGTTCTGAAGGAAATTATGATGTTGGGGTTTGTTCTTTGAAAAATGCTTGCGATCTTATAAGATGTTGAACCAAAGAAGGTTAAAGACCTGTAAGTTCTGTTTGATTCTGTAGAGATTATTTGTCTGCTGGTTGTGTATTTTGAAAGGAATTTATTGAATATTTTGTCAATAAATGAACGAGGGTAGCCATTATTGAGTCCTATTTGTTTTATTGTTCGATATTCGTTCTTAAAATCTTCTTTTGATAAAGGTATTTTGAAAAGTCTATTGAAATAACTGTTGAATGCCGCTTTTTTGGTTGAAGCAGGACTACATGAATCAAAAGGAATGATCAGATTTGTTGTAGTTCCTTTTCTGTAGATGTTAAAGTCCAGCTTATCGTTATTAGAAAAGTTAGTTATTTTAAACAAAACCGATTATCTACAAAAAGTTGAAAATTTTCTATCACAAGGCGATTTCAGAGTCATCAACACAAATCCTCACAATAACTATATCAAGTGCTTCAAAGACACTATCAGAGCTTGCAACGACGCATACTTTTAAGGTCAACACAAGAAACCTTCTCCCACAAAACCAGTACATGCCAAGACTGTATGGCCTGCCAAAAGTTCATAAACAAAATGTACCTATTCGACCTCTCCTCTCTTACGTAAACTCACCATGCTCAACACTATCTCCAGAGTTTAACAAAATTTTACGTAATGTAACAAATTTCAAAAGCAACTACTCAATCAAAAACTCTTCAGATCTAATCAACAAATTAGAGAAAGTCGTTCTCAACAACAATTCATCTTTAGTATCCTTTGACGTCACAAACTTGTTTCCTTCAGTTCCTGGTCAAGACTGCATCAAGATCATTAGAGAAATGTTGTTTGAAACTGATTTGCCAACTCACCAAGTCCTAGACTTGTGTACACTGTTAGGTCTTTCGTTGAGCCAAAATTATTTCAAATTTAATGAGAAAACGTATATTCAAGAGGAAGGTTTATCCATGGGTTCTAATTTGTCTCCCCTATTAGCAGATATCTTCATGAACAAGTTAGAAATGTCACATATAATGAACAACACCAATCCCTATAAACAATTTATTTCCTTTTATACACGTTATGTAGATGACATTTTAGTTATCTTCTCAGGCAACGATGATCAATTTACTGAGTTACATGAACAATATACACCAAAATATCAAATTTACAATTGAAAAAGAAACAAACAACTGTTTGAATTATTTAGACCCACAAATAAAAAGAAATAACGATAAGCTGGACTTTAACATCTACAAAAAAGGAACTACAACAGATCTGATCATTCCTTTTGATTCATGTAGTCCTGCTTCAACCAAAAAAGCGGCATTCAACAGTTATTTCAATAGACTTTTCAAAATACCTTTATCAAAAGAAGATTTTAGGAACGAATATCGAACAATAAAACAAATAGGACTCAATAATGGCTACCCTCGTTCATTTATTGACAAAATATTCAATAAATTCCTTTCAAAATACACAACCAGCAGACAAATAATCTCTACAGAATCAAACAGAACTTACAGGTCTTTAACCTTCTTTGGTTCAACATCTTATAAGATCGCAAGCATTTTTCAAAGAACAAACCCGAACATCATAGTTTCCTTCAGAACCAATTCAAAACTACAACAAATTCTCAGTCATCCCAAAGATTTTCTTCCAAGAGAAGAAAAATCAGGTGTTTACGAACTTAGTTGTGGTACTTGTAACGCAAAATATGTGGGCCATACAGGAAGAAAATTTTCGATACGAATTCATGAGCATAACAGAGCCATAATAAAATCAAAAAGAATAGGTTATATGGACAGTAGATCGCATTTTGCAAGCCATATCATTTTATCTCAACATAACTTCGACCCAAGTTTAAATGTCAAATTTTCACACTTTTCATCAAATTTTAAACAAAGAACTTTACTAGAATCACTTGACATTTTAAGACTTAAATCTGATCATAATTTCCACTGTCTTAATGAACAAACAGAAGACTTGGAAGGTGTTGCTACAATGAATATTTTATTAGATGGGGAACAACAATACCTAAATCCATAACATCTGGTACTAATAAAATGTTCATTGTAGCAACACCTTCCAAGTCCACTATCGTTATATTTTTATGCTTATATACATTGTAATCTTGGACCAACTAGTTTCTGATCATAACACCTGAAAAAAACATTTGAATTTTATACATAATTATAAATAACAAAATGTCACTTCTCAAGTGAGATCCTTTACTCATTTCAATATACCTACAACAGCTTCATAAAACTTATTACAGCCCTGACGATGCTTAACAGCGAAACCGGTTGGCCAAAAAAGTCTTAATAATTATTTATGGTGTAACTGAAAGCAAAATAAAAAGTACCTATAACGTCAACACCATTGAAAGAAGGATGGAAGAATTTTTTCAATTTATTCTTCTAGAAATCTTCAAAAATCTCTGGAAATTCCTCAAACTTTTGCAGAAATCTTGAGAAATCTGTAGGAATTTCCGAAAATCAATACTTTCTTAGAAATTCCTGAATACCCCCTGACAATCTCTAGCAATCTAGAAATTTACTGGGGGGTGTCCTTTACCACAGGCACAGTGCAAAGTACCTGGGATTACACCCAGATAGACGGCTCACCTGGCAAAAACATGTCTGGGCATAAAGAAAACAGCTTAGTCTTAGAGTAAGGCAGACGCATTGGCTGATAGGGAGAAGATCCAAGTTATCCTTGGAAAACGAACTGATTCTGTACAAGGTGTCGCTAAAACCCATCTGGGCTTACGGAATCCAGTTGTGGGGGTCTACATGTAGCTCCAGCATCGAGATACTGCAGAGATTTCAGTCAAAAACCCTAAGATCAATTCTGAATCCACCTTGGTATACAACGAATAAAGAAATTCACCAATATCTGGACATTAAAGAAGTCAACGCAGCGATAACAAGATTGAGCCAGTCGTACATCAGTCGCCTGGACGGCCACTCGAATTCTCTAGCGAGGGATCTCTTGAGAGTCTCAGGGAACAAAAGACTTAAGAAGTGTAGACCGATGGACTTGCCTGCGCGATTTTTGTGATCCGCCGTTTCACGTTGAAGGGCTAATAAAATAGAATAAAAACTTTTGGGAATGACGTAGAAATCTTTAGAAATGCTCAAAAAGTTCCCAAAAATATCGCAGAATTCTTTAAAGATCCCTATAAAACTCATACAAGTCTTTGTAAATTCCTGGAAATCCCGTGAAAATCTTGATAAATCCATAGACATTATCGAGAGTCTTGAGAAAATTTCAAGAAATCTCTTCAAAATCTTTTAGAGATATTTTTGAAATCCCTGGAAATCCTGTAGTAATCTGCAAAAATCATCTCTCATCCTTCAAACTAAATCCAGTTTTCTGTGCTGGTCAACGTTTTTGCCCACTAGTGTCTCGTATTTTCTGGTGTTTCTTTGAATTCCGCTAGTTTGAGAGCTATTTAGACGCTTAGTGAGAAATTGCTATTGAAGAACTCCTAGTTCCCAAAATTTCTCAAATTCTTCCGGTTTGAGAACGGTTAGGAGGACGAATAGTGATGAATTGTCATTGAAAAACTTCCAGACTCCAAAATTCTTGGAATTTTGCTGGTTCAAGAATTTCCAAGTAGCCGGTTATTGAGGAATTGTCATCGAAAAACTCCCACGCCTTGATTCCTCGAACTCTGCTGGCTTGAAAACTTCTAGGTGGACGGTTAGTGAGGAATTGTGATTAAAGAACTTACAGGCCTCAAAATTCCAAGAATTCTGCTAGTTTGGGAGTTTTGAGGTGGACGCTTGGGAAGGAATTGTCACTGAAAAACTCCTAAGCCTCATTTCTAGAATTTCGCTTGTTCAAGAACACCCAGGTGGACTACTAGTTACGAATTGTCGTTGAAGGACTTCAAGGCCTGGAAATTTCTAGAATTCTGCTAGTTTGAAAACTCCTAAGTGAACGATAAGGTATTGAGGAGTTTTCATTGTTGAACTTTATGGCCTCGAAATTCATAGAATTTTGATGTTTTGAAAACTTCTTGGTGGACGGTTAGTGAAGAGATGTGATTTAAGAGCTCCCAGACCTCAAAATTCATGAAATTTCGCTGGTATGAGAACTAAGGTATATGTAGATGATTAGTGGAGAATTGTTATTGGAGAACTCTTGGTCCTCAAAATGCCTAGAATTCTGCTAGAGTGAGAACTTCTAGGTCGAGGCTTAGTGTAGAATTCTGCTGGTTTGCTAACCTCCAGGTAGCCGGTTACCAAGGAATTGTCATTGAAGAACTCTTAGGCCTCAAAACTTCTAGAATTCTGCTGGTTTGAAAACTTCTAGGCAGACAGTAAGTCAGGGATTGTCATTGAAAAATTTCCAGGTCTCAAAATTCCTAGAACTCTGCTGGTTTAAGAATTTTCAGGTAGACGGTTAGCAAGGAATTGTCTCTGAAGATTTCCAAGGCCTCAAAACTCCTGACATTCTGCTGGTTTGAGAACTTTTAGGTAGATGGTTAGTGAAGAATTGTTATTGAAGAGCTCCCAGGTTTCAGAAACTCCTGAGTTCTGCTGGTTTTAGAACGTTTAGGTAGACGGTTAGCAAGGAATTGTTTCTCAAGAATTCCAAGGCCTGAAAATTCCTAGAATTCTACTAATTTGAGAACATCTAGGTAGACGGTTAGTAAGGAATTGTCATTGAAGAACTTTCAGGCCTCAAGCTTCCTAGAATCCTGCTGCTTTGACAGCTTTTAGGTGGACGATTGATGAGGAATTCTCATTGAAAAACTCCCAGGCCTTGAAGTTCCTAGAATTCTGCCGGTTCAAGAAAATCTACTTCGACAGTTAGTGAGAAATCGTCATTCAAGAACTCCCACGCTTCAAAATTTCTAGAATTTTGCTAGTTTGAAAACGTTTAAGTAGACGGTTAGTAAGGAATTGTCATTGAAGAACTCCCAGGCCTTGAAATTCCTAGAATCCTGCTTGTTTCTCAGGTCTCAAAATCCCTATGATTCTGCCGGTTTAAGAATCACTAAGTAGGAGATTAGTGAGAAATTTTCATTGAAGAAATCCCAAGCTTCGGAATTTGAAAATTGGCTAGTTTGAGAAATTCCAGGTAGACGGATAGTTGGGAATTGTCATTCAAGAGCTCCCAGGTTTCAAATTTTCAGCATTCTGCTGGTTTGAGAACTTCAAAGTGGACGGTTGGTAAGGAATTGACATTAAAATATTCTCAAGCCTAGAAATTTTCTAGGATTCCGCTGGTTCGTGAACTTTCAAGTAAATGGTTAGTGAGGAATTATTATCGCATTAAGATTTCCCAGGCCCCACAATTCTTGGAATTCTGCTGGTTTGAGAACTTTAAGGCAGACGGTTAGTGGCGAGTCGTCATCAAGGAGATCTAAAGCCTCAAAATTCTCATAATACTGCTGACTTTAGAACTTCTAGGAGGACAATCAGTGAGAAATTGTCACTGAAGAATTTCCAGGCCTCAAAATTCTTGAAGTTTTGTCAATTTGAGAACTTTTAGGTGGACGGACCAGTGAGTAGTTGTCATTGAGGACCTCCTGGGCCTCAAAATACCTTGAATTCTGCTGGTTTGAGAATTCCGAGGTGGACGGTTACTCAGGAATTTTCATTGAAAAACTACTACGCCCCGATTCCTAGAATTCCGCTGATTTGAATAGTTCTAGGTAGACGGTTAGTAAGGAATTGTTATTAAAGAACTCCTAGGCCTCAGAACTTCTAGAATTCCGCTGATTCGAGAATTTTGAAATAGACAATCAGTAACGAATTCTCATTGAAGGACTACAAGGCCTAAAAATTTCTAGGATTCTGCTGGTTCGAAAACTTCTAGTTGAACGATTACTAAGAATTTTCCATTGTTAAATTTTACGGCCTCGGAATTCATAGAACCGAGGCCATTTTTGCTGTTTCGAAAACTTCTTGGTAGACGGTCAGTGCAGAATTATTGTTATTGAACAACTCCCAGACCTCAAAATTCATGAAATTCCGCTGGTTTGAGAACTTATAGGTAGATGATTAGTGAGGAATTGTTATTGAAGAACTCCCAGGTCTCAAAGCTCCTTGAATTCTGCTGGTTTTAGAGCTTCTGAGTAGACGGTGTGTAAAGAATTGTCAATGAAGAACTCCCAGTCCTCAAAATAGTCTCATCTACCTACATTTTAGGTAGACAGTTGGGAAGGGATTGTCATTGAAAAATCTCCAGGCCTCAAAATTCCCAGAGCTCTGCTGGTTTAAAAACTTTTAGGTGGACGGTTAGCAAGGAATTGTCTCTGAAGAATTCCAAGGCCTGAAAATTCTTAGAATTCCACTGATTTGAGAACATCTAAGTAGACCGTTAGTGAGGAATTGTCATTGAAAAACTTCCAGGTCTCAAGCTTCTTAGAATTCTGCTGCTTTGATAGCTTCTAGGTAGGGGGTTGATGAGGGATTCTCATTGAAAAACTCCCAGGCCTCGGAGTTCCTAGAATTCTGCCGGTTTAAGGAATTCTACTTCGACAGTTAGTGAGGAATCATCATTCAAGAACTCCCACGCTTCAAAGTTTCCAGAATTTTGCTGGTTTGAAAACTTCTAAATAGACGGTTAGTGAGGAATTGTCGAATTTACTATCTGACAACAAAACTCATTTTTGGGAAAATAAAGGTAGAAAAGGAATGGAATGTCAATTTGCATTGACTATTTAACCGAAAAAACCGTTAATTCTCCTATAACCGGCATACAAACGTTTGTTTCAAGCTTGTTAGCTTTCGTCAGTGACAGATATATGTTGGAATAAGGCCCAAGATGACAAAAAAAATCAAAAGGGAAATGTCAGAGAAATTCTCTAGTTCGTAATCGGAATCTCGGCCTGAAATAATTACTTGAATCAAAAGAACAAATTTTTTTTGACGTTTCCCTTTTGATTTTAATTCTTTTTTGGTTATCTAGGACTTAATTTCAACTTATATTTGTCACTGACGAGAGCTAACAAGCTCGAAACAAACGTTTATATGCCAGTTATGGGGAAATTGACGGTTTTTTTGGTGAAATAGTTAATGCGGATTGACATTTCCTCCTACCTTTTCTACCTTAATTTTCCCAAAAATGAGTTTTGTTGTCACCTTGTAAATTCAATTAATTTCGCCGTTTTAACGTCAACGAAATCCAGACGAGTCCTTGCCTTGCAGCCGTAGAAAAGCGGCTCATTCTGGCCTGAATTCTAAAACCTGGATCTTTCAGTAAGTGTTTTTTCCTTTTTTCCCTTTTTCTCCTTTTGGTTCAATTAAGGAATTGTCATTGAAGAACTCCAAGGCCTTGAAATTCCCAGATTCCTGCTCGTTTCTCAGGCTTAAAAATTCCTAGAATTCTGCTGGTTTGAGAATTACTGAGTAGACGATTAGTAAGAAATTTTCATTGAAGAAATCTCAGACCTCGGAATTGGGAAGTTGGCTAATTTGAGAAATTCCAGGCAGACGGTTAGTGAGGAATTGTCATTTGATTATTCCCAGGCCTTAAAATTTCTAGGATTCCGCTGGTTCGTGCACTTTCAAGTAGATGCTGAGTGAGGAATTCTTATTGCATGGAGAACTCTCAGGCCTCAAAATTCTTACAATTCTGCTGTTTTGAGAAGTTCTGGGTAGACGGCTAGTGGCGAATTGTCATTGAGGAGCTCTAAGGCCTCAAAATTCTTGGGATACTGCCGACCTTGGAGTTTCTAGGTAAACGGTTAGTGAGGGATTGACACTAAAGAACTTTGAGGCCTCAAAATTCTGAAATTCTGTCAATTTGAGAACTTTAAGGTAAACAGATCAGTGAGCAATTATCATTTGAGACCTCTTATGCCTCAAATCTCTTTGAATTCTGCTGGTTTGAGTACTCTTAAGCAACAGTGGCAGAGAAATTTTTATTGAAGAACTCTCAGGCTTCAAAATCTCTAGAATTCTGCTGCTCTGTGAAGTTCCAGGTGGAGGGTTAGTGAGAAATTTTCATTAAACACTTACAGGCTTCAAATTCCCGGGACTCTGCTGATTTCGGAACTTCTAGGCAGAGTGTAGAGTCACAGATTTGAGAATCATTTTTTTGTCATAACTTCTATTTTCTCGATTAGTTTAGCTGGAGTTTGGTAGTGCTGTTTAACCCACTCATCGTTTGTTTGGATGCAATATTCTGAAATTTTCTAAAGCCACCGTCGCTTCATTTCCCCGTGAAGTAGATAATGAGTCACTTCCCGCCCTCTAGAATGTAATGAATCAATTACCACCCTGGTTGTAAGTAAACGTATCTATTAAACGGTCAATTGTGGAACTTGAACAAGGTTTGAACAAACGCAATAATTTAAACGGGTCAGGTCAGACACAGGGATTAAACCAAGCACGGCACGATACGAATTGGAAAACAAATGAAATCAACAGGTGAGCACGTTATTAATCAAACACCTATCTATACATCGAGCGTGCGTCATTCATCATCGCATCCGCAGCCACCCCTTTTTTCTCTCATCATCATCGTCGTCATCATCGTCCGTTGTTGCGTCCATTGTGCGGTGCATCGCAGTAGCCTCCGTCCTGTCAGTCATTCTCGTTCCGTGGCACTCTCGATGGCACATGAGAAAAATGACGAGTGGAGTGTAGCATTCCGTCCTATGGATGGATGACTAATGATCGGTCGGTTCGAATGTCAGATAATATGGACGGACGCCATAGAGCGCAAGAGGTGGCTGTGACTTCAAACGGCTACCGGTTGATGTCTATAGACAGCCGTGATGATGCATGATCCGATCCGACATGTCCCACGCCAGCGCTATCTTCGATGTTATCGTGTTCTCGTTTTCGAAATTGGATTCCGGGCGTCCGCCGGGGCGCGAAAATTGAAATTGACGGCTGTCTATTGTGACGTCATTTGATTCCGTACGAGTACAAACAGTGAATTTTTTTGTCGTTATGGAACAGCTCTCAAGTCGACTGTGAAATGATACGATCACTAGGAAATAGTTCAGTCAATGTGCCGAAAAAGTGCCATTTCCCAAGCACTTGTCGATGAATATAATGATCAATGATCTGTGACGATTGAGCAATAATTTGCGGTTTTTTGCGGCTTATACTTGATATCGCATGCAGTAGACCACATATCGAAGATTTATGTTTGATTAAATAATGAACGATTATCATATGCAGAACCACACACGTACACACAAGTATGTGAGGCAGTGAGCCACAGCTTGTGCTTGATCTCCAGCCGGAGATTCTGTATTTATGTGCTGTTAGACACTTCGCTGCGTCTGCACGGGGTGCCCAGTAAGGACGACAATTTATTAAAGGCCGCACACTTTGCAAGAAATGTTTGATTTGAATGCTCCACGGTGGGATTGGTTCCCAATTAAGCCTTGCAAATTTGAATAGTTTCGTCAAAATTATCTGCCACATTCACTACTGGTCAACCTAATGTCTAATATATTCAATCTCCAGCGTGTTCCGCTTTTATGTGTGAAAAACTTCCGAACTACAGCTTGTTTTCATTTTGTTTCTAGTAAAGTGCCAAAAAGTGTAGTTAGCAACAGTGTTCTGAGGCCCTGAGTCTTAATTTTCGGGCAGTTTACCCAAACAGGAGTATCTAAGGTGTAAAACGCCGTAGACTTGAGGTGGGGACACAAAATAGTTTCAATTTTACGTTCATCAAAGCCTCGATCAAAGCAAATATCACTTGAAGATTACCTAAACAACGAATTTACGTTTGTGAAGTTGGCACACGTCATTGCTATACGCTTTTTGATCGACGCGAATATACCTAGCTTTGCTGACATCTGCAACAAAGCTGACTCGATTTGTGCTCTGTATGCTATGGAATCGATCCAGTTGATTGGATATCAAAATTGGTCATAGGCAACAACGATTCGGAATAATTCGAGAATGCGACGTGCTCAAGAGGCCACATTTCTCATCTTTCCGATACTTGCCCTCTCGCCTTCGGTGATGGGCCGTCGCAGAGGCCTCCTACCAACATACCCGCGCGTTTTAATCATTACCGGTAAATTGGATGATTTGTTTTTCATTAAATCTCGCTGTGAATGTAATTTAAGGCAAAGCGTAAAGATATAAAATATGCATCCCGCTTCTCCGTCCGTCTCTGTCGGTCGCGTGTGCTTGCCCCTGCCGGTGCCCCATTGAATAAACAACCCGCCGTGTGCGTTTTGCCTTGTGCTTCATTGCTTCCACTTTTCGATGGCGCTCGTGTCCTCTCCGATATGCTTGCCCTCAAGATTTTTCTCGACATTTTCCGAGTGCCTCTGCAGTCATCGAGTAATCAGCCGATATACTTGATATACTCTGTATTTCACCTCAAGGGCATTACAAAGAGCAAGACAAAGAGCTTGATACATTCAAAGAATTATGGACACATTGTTGTTGAGGACGTGGTAAGTTCTTGGCGTCTTATTTCAATCACAATCGACGTGGAACCGCTTACTCCAGATCATTTTCTGATTGGAACCCCGCTCAAAGCACTACCACAAAAGTGTTACTACAGTGATACACCAGTCAACCATCTATCTATCTATCTATCTATCTATCTGGAACCATCGTCTCCTGGTCATTCTCTGATTGGAACCCCGCTCAAAGCGTTACCAAAAAAATGTCATGATAATGATATATCAGTCAGCCATCTATTCTGCTACGCTGTTACGTCTGGCGTATCATCTCATCAAGATCAGCGGAGTTATGGATGGACGGCGTTGAATCCACGAGGTATACCAGCTCAAAGGCTTGACAAAGGCCTCAATACCTTTGAATGATTATTATACACACTGTTGGCAAAAATTGAGGTGCGTGGTACTTGACGTATCATTTCAATTCCAGTCGACTTGGAACCACCGACAGCAGGTCATTTTCTGACTGGAATCCCGCTCAAAGCGTAACCACTAAAATATGACAATGGTACACCAGATCTATCGGATACCACTTGAAAGGCATGACTGGGGGCCTTATACATTCAAACGATTATATACGAAGATTTGGCAAAAATTAAGGTTGTGGTAAGTTCTTGACGTCTTATTTCTATTCCAGCCGACCTGGAACCACCGACTCCAGGGCCTTTCTTGATTAAAACGCCGCTCGAAGCGTTATGACAAAAATGTCATGACAATGTTAACCATCTATTCCGCTACGCTGTTACAGCTGGCATTTGGTACCATGAAGATCAGCGAAGTGAGTTATGGAAAGACGCCGTTGAATCGACGAAATACATACCACCTCAAAGGCATGACGAAAAGCTGATTACATTTAAATTGGAGTATGATAAGCATTGTTGGCAAATGTTGAGGGCGTCGTGAGTTCTTGACGTCTACTTCCAATTCCAGTCGACCTAAAACCACTGACTCCAGGTCATTTCCTGATTGGAGCCCCGCTCAAAGCGTTATCACTAAAATGTTATGACGATGATACTCCAGGCAACCCTCTATTTCGCTCCGCTGTTACAGCTGGAATTTAGTACCATGAAGATCAGCGGAGTGAGTTATGGAAAGACGCCGTTGAATCCTCAAGGCATACCACCTCGAAGGTATGATGGAGAGCTTAATATATTTGAAGAATTACGTACTCACTGTTGGCTAACATTGAGGGCGTGGCAAGTTCTTGACGTCTCATTTCGATTCCAGCCGACTCAGGAACACTGACTCCAGGTCATTTCCTGATAGGTAGGCCGCTCAAAGCGTTACCACAAAAAGGTTATGAAATGCTACACCAGTCAACTATCTATTCCGCTACGCTGTTACAGCTGGCACTTTATACCAGCAAGATCAACGGAGTTATGAAAAGACGCCGTTGAATCCACGAGATATACATATACCACCTCGGAGGTTTGACGAAAGGCTTGATATATTTGAAGAAGTGTAAATGAGCAGTGTTGGCAAAGATTGAGGGCGTCGTGAGATCTTGACGTCTCGTTTCAATTCCAGTCGACCTGGAACCACTGACTCCAACTAACTACAACTATTGTTGTATCTACAACTACCGGGTGGGCCATAAAAAGCCGTGGTCTGAATTTTTCCTTCTAAAATTTTTATTCCCCCACCGATTTTATCGAACTTTTCAGCATTGAATAGCCAATTGAATAGGCTATCATTTTTGTATTTTAAAATGGCCGACATACCAAAATTCAAGATGGCAGAAACAATTGAAAATAGGCCTTCTTTGTTCTCGTTGCTTTTTATTAAAAGTTACCGGAAAGTCAAAACCAATAATGTATTATGAAGGATTAGACCTTCCTTGTCATATCAAGACCACAATCAATAAAATCGGGTTATCTGCTGAGGAGCTATTGCGAGTTGAAGCAAGGTCTACTTTCCGTTTTTTTTTTTCATTTCCGCATAATTGATCCAAATTAGGATATCCTGCCCGCCAATCCACCTATGCTTATTTCTCAACCGATTTTCTCAAATTTGGTATCAATGGCTAGCCAATTGGACAGGCTACCGTTTTTATATTACAAAATGATGGACCTGTCAAAATCCAGAATAGCGGAAGCAATTGAAAATAGAATTTCTTTTGTCGTCATTAGTGATTCTCACGAGACTCTCGTTTTCGAGAGTCTCGTCTCGTCTCGTCTCGTTTTCGAGACGAGACTCGAGACGAGACTGATCATTTTTCTCACGAGACGAGACGAGACTTTTTGCCGGTCTCGTCTCGTGTCTCGTGCGAGAGTCTCGTAGTCTCGCACGAGACTTTTGCGGTCCAGTTTTTATTTCACAATCTACATAATGTGGGCACAGCTGTTGAGTTATATTGGCACCTAACTAATTTCTTTTGGGCAAAAAAAGCTTGGATGTTCAGTTCACGTTAGAAAAATTTCATAATTGATAAATTACCTACTAAAGAATACCCAGACGAAACTTTACTTACCGTACCTAAAACCGTAAATTTTCAGTAAATACTAGTTTTTTTTTTCCATAGATTTAGTATTAAAAATGAAATAGATCAACAAAGTGAAGATGGAACCCCCAGCCCCCCGGGGGTTCCGGGGGGCTGAGACCCCGGGCTCTAGCTTCAAAAAATCCTTGAGCTGAAGCATCATCAGGAAGACTGTCAAAAAGGAGAAAACGTTCTACAGCACTACCATTTTTAGTACAATATCGGATTGACAAAGAAAGTTGATCAGTTTTACCGATATCAATAATGATTGTGGAATCAACAATCAACAATAATAGTAAAAAACTTGGCATGCTTCACTTCGTCTAAAATAGTTTTCACACATTCGTTTGCTAGAGCCGAAATGAACTCGTTTTTGATTATCTGTCACTTTTAACTTTTGTATCGTGAATAACTATTATATGGGAGCAACACCTTTGGCTGGATTCTTGAACCGGTCGTTTTTCTTTCGTTCCCAGCTGGAGAGCTTTTTCTTTTTCAAACACGACATTTTGAGACTACCCGTACTTAGGTATAACGCGAATGATCGAAGTGAAAGGGCGGTCGATCGTGATATCCACAAAATTCCCACTATTCAGCTCTCGGAAACTTGGAACAGTAAAAAAATAGAATGTAGCATTTATTTATTTTATTGCCAACTGGAATGTTATTGTGTGTGTGTGTGTGGGTATTGGTGTTTTTTTTTTGATGGGTCTGTGTTCCAGATGTCCATGAGTGTTGGTCGCAAGTGTCCGGTGGATGCAAGGGCCGGCTATTATTCAACGGGTGTGGTGTGATGTTTGCTGGGATGTTTTAAAGATTATATAGGAGAATGACCAAAAAAGGCGCCTTTGCAGTTTGCACTTGTAAATCTTGTAGGTGGGTGCCTGGCAAACCATCCCTTGTTGCGCCGCTGCCTTTATGATTCCGTCATCACAAGTTATAGTGTTGTGTTACATGGTTTCAGTGGTTGTTGGCAGTTAATTAGGTGTGGAACTGTGTCATCAAAGCATAAAAGAAAAATGAGTGCACCAAAAAGAAAACGACGATCTGCTTCTACTCCCGCAACTACAGATCAAGATAAATCAAATTCATCCGGAGATTTTTCTAGTGGAAGTGATGATAATTATGTACAACCAGAACCGCACAGCCTCGGCCGGAGCCGCAGGACCAGTCCAAATGCAAGAGAAGCCTCAGAATCGTACGGCTTTTACCGCAACTCGCTAGCTTCAACGGATCTTGAAAAATGGGGGTGGACATCTTTTTTGAATGACCCTGTATAACCATTATAATTATGTCAAAAGGACATATATTTTCGTATTCTTTTTTCATCTTATATAATGAATTAAACAATTTTTTTGACCGATTATGTTTCACTGAATTTAATTGGATGATAGTAACAAATTTCTATCTATACTTCATTATCTAGATACGTCACGAGACTCACGAGACTCACGAGACTCTCGTGCGAGACTCGAGACGAGACGAGACTCGCGGCCATGAGACGAGACTCGAGACGAGACTTCGCAATTTGCTCACGAGACGAGACGAGACTTTTGTAAAGTCTCGTCTCGTTGGTCTCGTGAGAATCACTAGTCGTCATTGCTTTTCAATCGAAATGAGCGGAAAGTCAAAACCAATAATTATTATGAAGGATTAGACCTTCCTCGACAACTCAAGACAGCAACCCAAATCGGTTTATCTGATGAGGAGCTACGGCCAGTTGAAGCGAAGCCTTCTTTCCGTTTTTCTATTCCAACAAAAACGAATAAGGCCCCTTTTCAATAGCTTCCGCCATCTTGAATTTTGACATGTTGGCCATTTTCTTATATGAGAATGGCAGCTTGTCCAATTGGCTAGCCATTGATACCAAATTTGAAAAAATCGGTTGGAAAATAAGGATATGGCGGGAAGAAGTCCTAAATTTGGGTCATTTATGCGGGAATAAGGGAACCGGTAAGTAGGCTTCGCTTCAACTGGCCGTAGCTCCTCAGCAGATGACCCGATTTCATTGATTGCGGTGTTGGATTGTCAAGGAAGGTCTATTTCTTCATAATAATCATTGGTTTTGGCTTTCTGCTGATTTTATTGGAAAACAATAAGGACTTAGATATTTAGATAGACTTTAGATATAAGGACTTGGATAAGAAATTATATTTTCAATTGCTTCCGCCATATTGGATTTTGACATGTACGTCATTTTTTTCTCATATGAAAAAAATTGCCTGTCCAATTGGCTAGCAATTGATACCAAATTTGAGAAATGAGCCAATGACGGATTGGCGGACAGGATCCCTAAATTTGGATCAATTATGCGGAAATGAAAAAAAAAACTGAAAGTAGGCTTCGCTTCAACTCGCATTAGCTCTTCAGCCGATGACCGGATTTTACTGGTTGTGATCTTGAATTGACAAGAAAGGTCTATTCCTTCATAATACATTTTTGGTTTTGACTCTCTGGTAATTTTCAATAAAAAGCAACGAGAACAAATGTAGGCCTATTTTCAATTGTTTCTGCCATCTTGAATTTTGATATGTCGGTCATTTTGAAAAACGAAAATCATAGCCTATTTAATTTGCTAGCCAATGCTGAAAAGTTTGATCAAATCGGTGGCAAAATAAAAATTTCAGAAGGAAAAATTCCGACCACGGTTTTTTATGGCCCATCCGGTAGACCATTTCAACTAGCGGTTCGTGCACATATAAACTTTGATAGAGATTTAAAGCTTGAGACTCGAGGACATTTTAATTTTTTTTGTAATATTGTAATGCCACGCCAGAGCAGCAGTCGTGTGACATGTTATAATTACAATTAACTACCGGTTATTAATATTGGCGTTGATAATAATATTGGCCCAAGAATAAACGGCATGTTTTACGTATAATAAGGGTTATAAAACTTAATGGATTTTTTATGCCGGCATACACAACATACTATGCCTACAACCCGCCATGATTATGCATGATATTAATAAGGCAAGTGGCAGGTAGGCTTTGTGTAACCATAAATGCCCGATTGCCCTTTTCGTTATAAATACCATGTGTGTGGTGTGTTGGATTATAAATATGGCGCGTGTCAAATGGCAAATTGCTCCTGGAGACTCAACTTACGAGGAAGTGCATATAAAAATAGTTGCATACAAATTCTTCGCAGTTTATTCATAAAGTTGAAGCTATGGCGAAAATTATAATAGCGATCGACGGATTGAAAATTAAGAGATTTGGTATACTTGCTGGTAACATACCATCATGCGGCGAGACGTAAGTGCTTACATTCGACTATTAAAGAGACCCATCGACACTCGTAAGAATGAGTAGTAAAATTCCCATAGACCAAAGTAAGGGCGCGACTGGTGTCCCATAACAATCCATCACCGCGGATTTAATGACCCACATTACCCCTCTAACGATCAAAACCCATTGATAACCGAACCCTTATTGCCCATCGTAAAAACGGCCATGCTGCAATGTCCGTTGTGCCGATGTGCTTGGTGGTCAGATCCACCTTTGACCTTCAAAAAACCCAAGACAACCGTGAATTGAATTCAATTGTGGCGAGGTACACGCACACTTACAATTTTATGGTTTCGTTTACTAGTTTGAATTATTAGCCTTAATCGAGGCCTTAATTGTGCTGAGAGTGCTGAGACTGATTTAGCTGAGGCAAAACTTTGAGCTCCCGGGAGAACCTGACGTGAAGTATGAGCGAATCGAGGAAAATTCGAAACATAGGGTTCACCATAGATGACCTGATTTTGTGAAGATCAAGTAGTAGGTATATGGCGAACCTTGTATTAATTTTTTTTCTTGAATACAGGTGATAAAAATATGTTTTCACAATCGCAGAGCTTGGCACGGTTTGCTTTGGCAGGTTCGAAAACGCGGCGAACGGTGTATAACGCAAATAGATGTAGTAAACCTCGGCTTGTTTGTTGTTTGTTTCGAAATTTATCGTTTTTCCAAATCGAGCGGGCATCGCACGTCGAGATCGCCCATCAGAGCGCGGTTCTGGGAAGGACAGGGGGCAGGCAAGGGGTCACGTGCGACACTGGACACCGCCTATTTCTGATTGGCCACGACCAGCTCCGTATTTCTCGAAAAATATGAGTTAACTTGAAATTGAGCCATCATCATCCACATCTTAACGAGTTCTTTGTTGTCTTTATACGAAGGAATTCCGAGGCCTACAAACAAAAGCACTAAATTCCATAATATGCATACGAAGGATGAAGGGCATATTCGAATTTACCGCGCTGCAGCACGGTTCTATACTGCGTAATGACTAATGACAGGTATCTAGGCAATGACCAATCGGGATCGCTCCAGCCTGGATACCGATGCCAAAATGATCGTCGTTCTAGGATTTTACCAGTCGGAGTATAGAGCTGCAAGCCCTCAACAACTGCTCATTTTAACTGGTTCTTCGGAATTAAATCTTCAATCTCACGTATAAAACCATGAGTTTAATTATATTCAGTAAATTAGCTTTTATTGGTTCTTACTCAAGCCAGGCTCAAGTCGATTTTTCGCCACGAGCAAATTACGGTATGCGATGTTAGAAGGAGTTACGTTGAAATCTGAAATTTTTTCTCATACCTGAAGCCCTATCACTACACTCCAGAAATTCTAAGCAGTTTTCCCAAGTTTTGAGTTCTCTATGAGGGTTCCATAAACTACACACTTCTTGAAAAGCTTTGGAAAAAAAACACAGTTTTGTATAACTTACCGACACCATAAACCGCCAAGAAATCATTTATCGACAAGACAATTTGTCAACATGTCAATCTACCACCAACCCAATAAGCACAGGTAGCTACGTCAAATTAAATTAATGTTTGAAAAACGTATTTATCGCTGTGTAAACGTTCGATATTGGTATTCTAATAACGTCCTTTTCCAGTGATAGTTGAAGAATATTTTCTGTTTTAAAATATACTAATTTCACTGAGATCGTTCTCAAGACGTTCAAAATAAAGCGTCATAATGTTATTGTTCAAAGATGATCGTTGAATAAACGGTACCTACTCGAGGAACATTTATCTACCGTGAGTGATGATTTGAAATTCTTTCTAGTTCTCTGAAAAATTGACGTTTTATATAATATTCGACGGAAACGTCCGGAAGACCTAAAAATTAGGTCGTTATAAAATCGTCAAAAAAAATCGTTGAATAAAAGGAACTTGATGAACATTTTGATTGCCGTAAGTGATGATCTGAAAAACCGCACTGCATGATTAGAAAATCACCGTTCTATTTCAATTTTCTCAGAAACGTCCCAAAGACGTACAAAATAGAGCCGTTATATTATTGCCGAAAAAGTTCGTTGCTGCACCAATTTCATCGATAAAATTGGATTTCGTTTGCCCACGGCCTCAAAGTTTTGAATGCCGGACCTTTGAATTTGTGATGGGACGATTCGATGGCCGTGTATTTGTCGTGCTTCCTTTGACAGGCTGTTTTTGCTGCAGATACCGCCTCTACACATGTTTTAGCCAAGTATGTGGCGGCTAGGGTATCTGCACATGTTGCATCCCATACCAAAGTCCAGTCTCTGAACCAGAGGACTAACGTGAGTCGATTTACAGTCCAGTACCAGTAGTCGGCCAAAGTCAAAAGACAGCGTTTCCATTCACACAGGAATACCAGTTGGAGCATCTCTCCCGTGAAAAGGTAAAACCTAGTAACTGCTTTTGGGCAAATTGTGCAGGAGAGCGAAAAGAAGTTCCCAGTCTTGCCATGAGGATTGCTATGGCAAAATAGAACAGATATTAGCGGTAATGGGGGTTTTCATGGTTGAATTTTTCATATTTCATAATATCTTCATGACTTGGGTAGTATTTTGGAAAATATTGCACTTACTATGTTTTTCCATTAGGAATACCAGCATATTACTTTGGAAAAACCTAGCACAATGACTTGCTATTGAGGAACTTCTGAAAGCTATCGAATCTCAAATGGAAAAACACAGTAAGTTCAATTATCATCATCCCTGTTATGTTGAGAATCATATTTGATGTAACTTTTAAAAATAGAACCAACAAACAAACAAAATAGCGTTTCCAAAATAATATTCCTATCGATATAAATTGATATATTTGACAGGGATTTACATTCGAAATTGCACGCAAGAAAAGTTACGATTCGAGCTGCGATTGAACAAATCACAAAACAAAATAATCAATTACATAGGTAACTAACCGAGTAACTAACATTACAAACAAATGAAAAAAAACAATGCCTTCAAAATTTACTTTCAGGTACCTACTCATGAACAAAATCAAAGTATACTTATCTCCATCAATGGCACTTTTTTCTGATGGGTCTAATCACGGTGGCTCTTGTAATTGGAACAATATTGTAATTTTTACAATAAACCATCGTTGTATTAATTATTGGTAACAATAATAGCAAAATCAACAAAATTACAATATTGTTTCAGTTACAAGAGCCACCGTGATAAGACCCTAAAGCGGGCGACAAAAATCATAGCTCAAAAATTACACTTCCTCAACTCTATTCAAAACAAAAAAATAGACAACATTTGATGTCAAACCATCAGATGATGCATCAGACGAAGCTATATTTTTCCAGAAAAGTCTCTTCACAGGTGGCATTTTGGGCACAATTCTCTCAAAAATGTTGTCTTTTTTCAAGGAATTTATGCCTCAAATTGTCTTCTCTGATAGTTAGGATAGAAAAGTCGAAATTTTTGTGATGTCGGCGCGTCAGACCTACCTACCCCCTAATTAATAACACTTTAATCAATCGGCGTTCTTGGTTGTTGTATTTTTGTGAACCCAAAATAATGAAAGAATATAATACTAAATTATAATTTTGGAAAAATCACGACGATTAGAAGATGAGTGCTCCTGGAACAATGAAATTAACTAAACTCACGTTTATCAGTAGCCAAAGCTCCGGGAAGCTTTTCCCTCGAAGACATTTTTATACCAGCAAAACACAATCGCTATCAATAATAATTATTAACTAGTTCATCATACGACCTCTCTCTTTGATGTTTTAGCGGGAGAATCGAGCAAGAGCACGTATCGTATAACGGTCCAAACGGCAACAATGGGGCACATGGTCGTAAGAGTGTTTATACTGGGGGTGTGTAAATCTTTTTGTGCTGTGTCTTTTTGGGTGTAACGCGTGAAAGCGCAGTTGATTTACTTGACTTTCAATGGGTTCTTGAAGTGTGACTAGTTGGTAAATTTAGGGTACCTATTTATGCAACGTACTACAAAGTATGAACGGAAGTATGGATTCATAGCATCCATCAATGAACTATCAGCTCGACTGAAAAACACGCACAAAAAATTGGAGAAATCCAGTAAGAGCCATGCTGGGTTCATCTAGATCATAATATCCTGAATAAAACAACGGGAAAACCTAGTAAGCCACCCTCGAGGCCACCATGTTTATCCATTGTAAAATATCTACAATGCCGCAAAGATGCTAGGTTTTACCTTTGGAAGGGATACGTGCTATGTTTTTCCACTGTAAAGTAGACTAGAAATGCACTTACTGGGAAATTCCATACGTTCTAATTTATTCATTTTTCCGAATATTGATCCAAAACCAATATCTGAGTGAAGGAAATACTTAGAAGATTCCGAATATGTGAAAAACTCATTTTATCAAAAAATGTGGGTTACTAGGTTTTACCTTTTCACGGGAGATCTGCAAAAGCGGCTGCGATGACACCGACCGCTTCGGCAGTGAACGCACCTTCGTCGGGTCCCAGCCAAAGGAGAACGTTTGTGTGCTGGAACTGCAAACAACACGGGCATACTGCTGGAGACTGTGAGAAGCCAGAAACTTTGTATTGTCACCGCTGCGGTGATCAAGGCACGTCTTTTTCTCGATGCCCGAAATGTGAGCCCAAATCTGGACCGTCCAAGACGCCGTCGAGAGGTAGGCTCAGTTCGGAAAACTAAACAGCGAACGGAGGGCAGCGTTCGCCGAGTAACTCCTCCAAGAAAAATCTCCGTTCAACACTTTCTACAATACCTAGCGACTCTCGTCCTCACCTGAAGATATCCAACTTTGGAGTCAGCTTGGTAGGGTGACTGGATACCGGTGCTTCGAGAACGTGCAATGGACCTGAAGCGATCAAACTTTTGGACGAAATCAATTGTCAACGAGCGCCAACCTCCATTCCTGACTGACGAGTAGCAAATGAAGTCCGGATGGGGACATCGGGTATATTCAGGGTGCCAATCCGTGTGGGAGAAGTAGGGAAGTACTTTGAAGTGCTGGCTATCCCCACATTGTCGTATGCTCTAATACTCGGAGCTGATTTTTTCCGCCGGATGAGAGTTGTGATCGACTTGTCCAGGAGTCGCCTTGAGATTGCGCCGCAGATCCCCGATTTTTCAAGTGTTTCCCGCCAGACTGACCTCCAGGACGACCAGCGAAGCAAGTAGATGTGCTGCTTAAGGGGGTGTTTTCTCCGCAAACCTCAACTTAAGGACGAACCGCTCTTGTCGATCCTCATTAAGGCCAAAACGGAGCCCATCAAGCAGCGGTACTAGCCGTTTTATTCTGCGCTATAAAAGCATGTCCATCAAGAGCTGGATCGGATGCTGGAGTTGGGCGTGGTGCAGCCATCTTCGTCACCGTGGGCCTTACCGATAGTTATGGTGAGGAAATCCGGTAACTCCTACAGGTTACCGATAGTCCTGTGTAGACTATCGGAAGGTAAACGCGGTCACGGAACAAGATGCTTATCCGCTGCCCTATATTTCAAGCATCTTGGATCAGCTAGAAAAGGAGAAATACCTGTCGTCGCTGGATGTGAAGAGTGCCTGCTGGCAGATCCCTGTCGAGAGTTTCTCACGCCCGGTAACAGCTTTCACGGTACTTGGTCGTGGACTCTTTCAATTTTTGCGACTTCCCTCCGGACTCCGTGGAGCTCCTGCCACCTGGCAGCGATTTATTGACCGCGTTCTCGGCGCTGAGCTCGAACCTTCCGTCTTCGTGGGTATACTTGGACGACATAATAATCATCACGGAAGAGTTCGACAAACACATGGAGATACTGAAGGAAGTGTTCTCACGGTTGTTCAGAGCGGGACTTGTGGTGAGTCAGGAGGAGTGTCACATCTGCCGGTCTGAACTGAAGTACCTCGGATACGTAGTGAATGGTCGAGGACTTGAGGTCGATCCGGACACAGTTAAGGCGATCTTGAGATTCCCATACCTAGAAAGGTGGAAGAAGTCCGCAGGATATTTGGAATGGTCGGATGGTATCGACGCTTCGTGCCGAGATTTTCTACCGTCGTCGCACCGCTGACGAAGTTGTTGCAGAAGGGAGTTGCGTACAACTGAGATCTGAACTGCGATCGAGCGTTCAAGACACTGAAGGAGTGCCTCGTCACTGCTCCGGTGATGACATGTCCGGACTTCACAAAGCCCTTCACCGTCCAAACGGATACCAGCGACTATCGCTTTGGAGCTGTCTGAACACGTCGTCAGTTACATCTCCCGGGCCCCTAATAAAAACGAACGCAACTACAGTGCGACGGAAAAGGAATGCTTAGCGGTTGTCTGGAAGATAAAGAAGCTGAGGCCCTATCTGGAAGGAACTCACCTTGCTGTAGTGACGGACCATTTTGCCTTGAAGTGGCTCAACTCACTCAAGGAACCGAACGGTCGGCTCGCACGCTAGAGTGTCCGGCTACAACAATTTGAGTTCAGCATCACCTACCCGAAGAGCAAGGACCATGTCGTCACAGACACACTGAGCCGAGCACTTCCGAAACTTGACGTCGAGATCGTAGCTGTGGACTTTGAGGACATCCGGGACCTCTGGTACATCGGCATGAGACGACGGACGTTGAAGTATCCCGAACAATACCCACTTTGGCGCGTAGATGGTGAGACTCTCTACAAGAGTTGCAAAACTCTGAACGCAACGGACAGGGATCATCGCAGCTGGCTTAAGGTCGTCCCGAAAAATTACCGCCAGAGGGTTATAGCGGAAAAACACGAACCCTCAACGGCCGGTCACCTGGGAATCCAGAAGACCTTCCATCGCGTCGCTCAGTCCTACTACTGGTCAAAGATGAGAGTAGACATCAGCCGTTTTGTCGTCGCGTGTACGGTCTGTCATGCCCAGAAGCCGGAACAGAGAGCTTCCGCAAAACTCCTTTGCGGTCGCCCCGACGTGACTTGTCCTTGGAAATGTATATGCGTAGATATCGTCGGCCCTCTTCTAAAGTCTACTTCGGTAATCTGGACATCTTCTCTGTCGAAGATTACTTCAGTCGCTTCACCTTGTTCTTTCCGATTCGAGCGGCCAACAGCCGGACCATTTGTCGGATCTGGGAAACGCAAGTTTTCCTGGTCTTTGGAGTTCCTCGCAAGGTCGTCACGGATAATGGGAAACCGTTCGTGGGTGACCGATGGACCTACCGTCTCGAAACTTTGCAAGGTCGATTTTTGGGGGTATATCATGCGAAAGATCTCAAACCAGACCACGTTGATTCTCCTGAGGTTGGAGATGATGCCTGAGCTTGCTTGTTGAACATTCTTTCTCTTATACTTTTCATTCTTTTGTTACCTATTTCTGGTGTTCTATTTTTTTTTTGCTTTCTTTCTTCTTCCTTTCTCTCTTGTCGCTTTCTATATCTCTCAGTTCAAGTGAAGTTCCATTTCCCTGAAATCTTTCATGTTGAAAAATTTCTGGAAGGTTGGGAAGAAATGTTACGGAAATTTTATTTTATTTATTTATTTTTTCTCGGTTTTTAATGTTCAAAGAACCGTTCAATTATTTCGGACAACAGGTAAACAGCTGATGGTATGATTGCAAAAAAGATTTTTGATTAGTTTCTGACCTCTATACCTACAAGACGTAACAACCCAACAAGATAAAGAAGAGAAAAAACGACTTCATCATTGGTGGAGCATCGTCGAGCACAATCAAAACAATCCCAAAAAAGGCATACTTCCAGCTTTCAAGGCTCGACCAGAGCACTAACAAGGAATCCGTAATGGATTTTTTGAAATCCACGTTCCCGGAGGTCCAGTGTGAAGATCTGGATGAAAAACCTTACCAAAATCATAAGGCATTCAAAGTGATTGTTAACTTGTCGAACTTAGAAAAGACGAAAAATAGTAAGTGCTGGCCCGAGGGGACGATTGTGAGAAGGTTTTTCCATCGGCGCCGAGGGATGCCGAACCAGACGTAAAGGCCACATCTGAGTGTTTTAGCCCGAAGACCATCAGCTGCTTCTACCAGAATGTGAGAGGACTCAGAACAAAGACCTCTGACTTCTTTAGCTCTGCCTGTGCTTGTGACTATGATGTTCTTGCCATATCTGAGTCATGGCTGGGTCCGGACATTGATGATGACGAGATCCTACCGGATTGCTACACTGTGTACCGTTGTGATCGGAACTTCAAGGCGACGTCGCTCACAAGGGGCGGTGGAGTCCTTTTGGCTGTGAATAACTTAGTCAACTCCAGATTGATTGATACTTCTTTTTTAGATGATCAGATACCGTTTATAGACCTAATCGGATGTAGGCTTATGTTGGAGTCTGGTGCCATTGATGTTTTTGTCGTCTCTGTTCCGCCTGCTACGGCTGACGAAGATTATGAGCGATTTATTGAAGTTTTTACCGCTGCCGTCTCTGATCGCAACTGCGTTATAATGGGTGATTTTAATGCACCGCGGTATGAGTCCGATGCAGTAAATGATAACAGAGCGTCATTTCTGAATAATTTCAAATGTTTTTTAAATGTTTATCAATGTAACGTTGTAAGAAACGTGAATGACAGACTGCTCGATTTGATTTTTACTAATTTGCAGGAGCTATCTGTTGACCGGGCGGCACCATTCGTTCCTGAGGATGAGCACCATCCGGCCCTTGAGTTTGACTTCTTGTCTAAACGAGACAAATACAAACAATTTTCTGGTAGCAATGACTTGCTTGGATACAACTTCAAAAAGGCCAACTTTGACGTGATGTATGAGATGATGTTGTCTGCTGACTGGGGTGTTGTGTATGATGTTGAACAGACCGACCTTGCTGTCGACAAATTCTATGGATTGCTTAATTCTATTTTTGATAAATGTGTCCCTCGGAAAAAATATAAACATCGTAGAAAGACTTATCCACCCTGGTTTTCGGCCGATCTCATTGCCTTTCTGAAGAAAAAAGATCGAGCTCATAAGTTATACAGTAAATTCAAATCACCTTATCGTTTGAAAAAATTTCAGGAGTTGCGAAGTAAAAGTAAGTTCATGATTGATATCAAATACAAAGAATACTTGTCATCTGTTGAGGAAAAAATCAAGCACGAGCCGAAATACCTTTGGGAATTTGTTGACAGTAGGAGAGGTCGTAGTAGGATACCTGGAGTGATGACTGGTGATGGATGTGAGTATGAAAGGCCTATGGATGTTGTGAATGGGTTTGCAGAATATTTCGGCGGTGTGTACTCGGAATCGAGTGAGTATGATTTGGATGATTGCGTGCATGATGAGGCTAGCCCCTCAGCCTATGCTGGGGCACTTAACATGAGTTCCATCAGTAAGGATAGGATACTTGATGCCATACGCAGGAGCAAGGACAGACAAACAGCAGGAATTGACCAGATTCCCAACTTTGTTATTAAAGACTGTGCTCATGTGCTCGTTCATCCCTTGCATTTCATATTTAATCTCATTCTGAGGACTTCACAGTTTCCGCAAGCATGGAAAAAAACAAAAATTTGTCCTGTTCATAAAAAAGGCGATAAATCGAAATTAGAAAATTACCGTCCAATCTCTATTTTGTGTAATTTTGCTAAAATTTTTGAAGTTATATTATGTCAGGACATCTCAAATCATGTTAAAAATGTGATATCTCCTCATCAGCACGGCTTCATGCCCAGAAGGTCTACTATGACGAACTTAGCATCTTTCTCTCAGTATGTAGTTGAAACCTTGGATAGTGGAGGGCAGGTAGATGTCATTTATACAGATTTTCAGAAAGCATTTGACCGAATCGATCATGGCATCTTGCTGCGGAAATTGAGAGCGGCTGGTCTCTCGGCGCCTCTTGTTGAACTTTTACAGTCTTACCTCTGCAACAGGGAATCATACGTCCAGCACATGGGTAATAGATCTAGGAGCTTTACGCCAACTTCCGGAGTACCACAGGGCTCCAACTTGGGTCCTTTACTTTTTCTCCTCTTTATAAATGACATCTTGTGTGGGGTCAAGAGCCTGGGTCTTTTATTTGCTGATGACCTAAAACTTTTCAGTAAAGTCCAGTCGATTCACAGCTGTCTTGCCCTGCAGAGAGATCTGGACACAATTGCCCAGTGGTGCGAGAAGAATAGGCTATTTCTGAATATTGAGAAATGTCACGTGGTGAGTTATACAAGAAGAAAAAATAAGCTGGAGTACCAGTATGTATTGAATGGTGTGTGTGTTGCCAGGTGTTCCAACATAAAAGATCTAGGTGTCATATTCGACGAGTCCTTCAGTTTTGATATGCAGGTTAAAAGTTGTGTATCTTCTGCTTCAAGGATGTCAGGATTTATATATAGGAATTGTAAATGTTTCCCAAACAATTCTAGTCACTTGTTGCTTTACTCATCCTTAGTACGAAGCCGACTGGAGTACGGAGCTGTGATATGGCATCCTATTTACAATTCACAAGTAAGAATAATTGAGACTGTCCAGCGGAAATTTTTGAAGTTGCTCAAGTTCAGGACGGATGGTGTATACCCTTGCAAAGGCTTCGATCACGGTGCTTTGCTGAATGAGTTTGATGTTGTGTCTCTCGAGAGACGTAGATTGCAGATTGCGGTGACTTTCCTCGTTGGGCTGTGTCGCGGGAGCATAGACTGTCCCTACTTGCTGGGTCGGTTGATGTTTTTGGTACCTAGGGCTTCTTCTAGACTCCAGCACACTTTCTACACTGAACGTCCTAAGACAAATTTATTGTTAAAGTCCCCTGTTGATTATATGTGTAATGTGTTTAATAGCATTTCAAACAGCTGTGATATAAATTTTACTCCCATAAAACATATCCAGCGACTACTGTGAAATTTTATCTTCCATTGTGATTCATGTGTGATAATTTATTGTTATTTTAGATATTTGAACATTTCCTGTATTGGGTACACCGCCTGTTGGAAATAAATCTATCTGTCTGTATGTCTGTCTATCTGTCTGTCTATGGGAACACAGAACAGATATAAATTTTTCTTGACACTTTTACGACAATCTTTGACACAAAAGGCCCAAGCAGTTGAGTTCAAAGCTGAAAGCTAAAAGCTGAGTAGAGCTGACATGAACTTGAACTGAACTAACGCTTCAGGTATAGGTGCATGTTATATATTACTAATTTCTGACATATATTACTGTTATGGCATTGTATTGATCACGCTTGAAATTTGGACCTGTAGGCATGCAAAATGGAATATTCTCAAGCATTTTTTTGCAAATAATACCGTCAGAAACTAATCGGGAAGGTCAAAACCTCCACTTGAAAATCAACATCGCATGGCGAGAACCGCAGAAAATGCTACACCCACCGCGCACGCCTCCAAAAACGCTGACGTGCTCCAAAACCATCAGCGGATCCGTTCCATTTATCCGTATTTATTTATGAAATTAAATTTTGGGGAAAAAAACCCCACATCAGCACACACACACATCCGAAATAAAATAAATTCCACTGCGGACTCTAATAATTAATAAAATGTGCCAGCTGTTGCATTTCAAACTCGCACACACACAGATACTATTTTCCCTATGGCTCCATCGCACATACACATACACTCGATCATGTGTAACAAATCGCCCTTTCCGATAATAAAATCGGTTTAGTTTTTTTTTGGTTTGGTGCAGAGCGTATAGTGGCGGTCGGTTGGCAATACTGGGTGTTATGCGTACGGCATGTAACAACAAAGTGTACATTTTGCGCTATCTGCAAAACGCCAACTCGGCTCGATAAATCACGGCCGGCTCGCGAGCGTCGGGCTAATATGTCTCGTTCAGGTCCGGCCATAGTTCTTTAAGTTTAAAATCGTGTTTCGAAAAGGAGATCTATTTATTACTCCTCGATTGGTCGAGATAGCTCTCTGTGATGCTTCGATTTTTACACATACACCTCTCACCGCTGCAGTGCTGGATTTGATGATGATGCAATCCGGCATCGTAAGATGGGGAGTTTGGCGGTGAGGTGCCGCCGACTTCACTCCCGTAAATTCATTGTCTTTTAATCTTCAACTTTTATTTACTTTGATATGCGGAACGTAAGTTTGAAGCTCCTATCTGCCTCATCCTATTATTCAGGGGCGTTTTTGATGTTGCTATTGTTGGGGTAAACTTCCCGACAATTAAAAGTCAGAGCGTCAATGCACTCTTGCTAACTTTACAGACACACATCACACATGCATATTCGAATTTGTCATTTTATTATCGTGGACTAAAGGACACTATCTGGTTTGAGCGAATTTTGGGCCCGGCGCAATAGGTTTTTCTCAAATTGTTGTCGATTAGCTGCCGTATTTGCTTGTAAACTGGGCCTAGAGTCACATTGGGTAGATAGTACGTAGGTTTTGAAATGTCGATAACTTTTTTGTATTTCAAAATATTCAAATAATTCTTCTTTAATACTGAAGGAGAAACATGGAAAATTTGTTACGAATTGTGTGGAAAATCATGTTTATTAAATGTTGCCCGCATGCCTCTACACAAAAACGCCTTTTTCCTGGCCGTTACTACCAGAGACGGCCGCTCACCCTGGCTTTGACTAGGAATACCCGCGTTTGGTGCAGAACTCTAATCAGATGCTCTTTTCTGCTCGTAGATCGCTCTTTTTCGAAAAATTCCAACTGATATCAAGACTAGATTGCATTGAGCGTCGCGCAGGCCTATTTTCAAACTCGACACTGATTTTTGTTCAAAATGAAACTTGCATATTTCGTGAATTAGAAAAAATGCAATGCGAATTTCGACCTGCGGTGAGCCACACGAAATATTGATTTTAGGTGCAGACTTGCCGTACGTCATAGTCAGGGAAAAGATTGAATTGAGTTTTGAGAGAAAAATTTTTGAAATCGGACTAACGGATTTCGAGTTTTCCTCCCTGGAATAACTGCAAATTTTCAACTTTTCGACCCGTGATCAAGTTTTCACCAATTGTTTTTTTAAACAAGACGTTACTGGTTCTTGAACAATTTCTGTCAAAATTCTTTCAATTTTTCGAGGGTTTCCTTTCCACTAGAAAATGCAAAACTGGCGGGCCTAGCTCATTTTTACAATGATATTATTTGGAAAAAGTTTTGTGGTTTTCAGGAAAATTGTCAATTTTTTTTTCTAATTTCAATAATTAATCACAGCTTGCTTATCTTTATATCACTTGGTCCTTCAGAATTGTTTTTGTAGGATTCTCAGCTCGATTTTCGATTAGCAGAGTGGGTAGGTGTTGAGATGTAGATTACATTTAAATTTCTCAATATGTATATTTGAACAATTCTTTTTCAATCTTGAAGAAGAAACAAGGGAAATTCGTTACGTTACGTGTGGAAAATCATATCCATCAAACGCTGTCCGCATGCCTCTACACAAAAACGTCTTTTTCCTGGCCGTTACTATACCCGAGACGGCCGCTTTTCCTGGCTTTGACTAGGAATACCCGCGTTTGGTGCAGGACTCTACTCAATTTGTTCTTTCCTGCTTTTACATCAACTTTTTTTTGGAAAATTTCAAACTGATATTGAAAGTAATTACAAACTACAAATTACAAACATCAAATGAATGATGCTAGTTCCGACAGATATTTCCAAACTCATAGGCACCCTTGACTCATTTAATTTATGAACGTTCAGTATATTGCATTGGGCGTCGTGTAGGCCTATTTTCAAACTCGACACGGTTTCAGTTTTCCGACGGTGATTTGTTCAAAATGAAGCTTGCACATTTCGTAAATTGAAAAAAAAAATGCAGTGCTGAACACTCTCTGGTTTGGGCGAATTTTGAGCCCGGAGCAATAAGTTCTCAAATTGTGGTCGATTAGCTGCCGTATTTGTTTATATCGAATTTAAATGTTCCTCAGGTAGTGATTCTGAACATTCATGCATTATTTTTTACTACTTGGTTGTTTTCGAAGTGATTGATATCAAAAAGAGAAATAGCTCAGTTTCAGCTCAGGACGCCAGTTCCATGAAATATTTGGCCCCCTTGTGTCTTCAATACCGTTTAAAGCTCTGTTGAGCCCTCTTGCAGTTTCCCGAGGTTCTCGGAGTGCTATAGTAAACCCTTTGCGCCTTTATGTGATGTTCAGCCCCAAGTCGGGGGCCCCCCTTGTGTCTTCAAGTATAATTTGGAGCCCTAATGAGCCACTTTATGTGCTTCATGGCTTCCAGAATTCCAATAAGCCCTCATTTACCATATTGTGCTATCGGGACTCAATTGGGACCCCCCCTTTCCTCAATTGTTTTTTCAATGTGATTTGAAGCCCTGCTGAGCCCTCTTGCATTTTCCGTTATTTTCAGAGCATAATTATCACCTTTGTGCCGTCATTTCATTCGGAGACCTTCCGGGTCCCCTTGTGCCCTCATGTATAGTTAGGAGGCCTATAACAATCAGCCCACTTATGTTTTCATCTTTTCTTTTTATTGATTTTCAGAATATCAGTGCCCCTCTTATTTTGTCTTCTTTTGTTATATGAAGCCCCTTGGACCCCCTTGTAGCACCAGAATTGTTTGAGGCCCTTTCGTCTGGAGCCCTAACGAGCCCTTCTGTGTTTTTTCGTGGCTTTCAGAATTCCAGTAAATCATCTTGTGCCTTATTCCATTGCTGGAAGCACTTCATGACTTCATATGATATTCGGAGACCTATCGGACCCCCTAGTGTTCTCAAGTGTAGTATGGAGCCCCACTTAGTTTTTATTGACTTCAAGAATAAGTACAATAAGCCTCCTTTTACCTTCATTTGTAATGTAAAGCTCGATCCATCGAGCTCCCTTGTATTTTTCTGTGTCATTCGGATCTCTATTGAACCTTCTTGTGCCTTCATGTGTCGTTTGGAGCCTAAACGCGCCCCTTTATATTTTTTCGTGGCTTTCAGAGTTCCAGTGAGCCCCCTTGTACCTTCTTGCGTTGTTGGAAGCCCTTCTGTAGATTCCTTGTGCCTTAATGCGATATACGAAGCCCTATCGGGCTCCCTTTATATCCTCAAGCGTAGTTTAGAGCCCCAATCAATCCCCTTATATTTTTTAATCTTTTCGTGGCTTTCGGAGTATTTGTAAAACCTCAAGCCTCCATGTGATATTCGGAGCTCTATTGGGCCCCTTGTGTTCTACAAAGAATATGAAGCCCTAATTAGCCCTTTTCTGTTTTTTATGGCTTTCAGGTAACCCACCTTTTGCCTTCTTGTATTATTCACAGCCCATTTGGCCCCCTTGTTTCTTCAACGTCTTCTGAAGCCCTCCTTCACTGGGGGACTCCATATTACACATGAGGACACAAGGAGTCGGTGTCCAAAGTCACATGAAGGCACAAGGTGCTTGCTAACTAATGCTCCGACAGCCTCTTGGAAAAATGTAAGAGGCTTCAAAAGACGTTGAAGGAACACGGGGGCCAAAGGGAGCTCTGGATAATACAAGGAGGCAAAAATGGGGGTTTACTGGAGTTCTGAGAGCCAGGAAAAAACATAAAGGGGCTAATTAGGGCTTCATATTCTTTCAAGGACATTAAAGGCCCGATAGGACTCCGAATATCACATGAAGGCTTGAGGTCTTTACTAATGCTCCGAAAGTCACAAAAAGATGTGAGTGGAGATCGGCAGGGCTTCAAGCGATACTGAAGGCACAAGAGAGGGCCCAAGGAAGCTTTATGTAATAAATGAAGGCGAAATGGGGTTTACTGAAGTTCTGATAGCTATATGAAAAAACATAAGAGGACTAATTGAGGCTCCAAACTACACTTGTGGACATGGAGGGAGCCCGACAGGGCTCCGTGTATCGGATTAAGACACAAAAGATTCACACTAGGGCTTCCAACAACGTAGGGCTTACTGGAACTCTGAAAGCTAAGAAAAAACAAAAGAAACGACACATGAGGACACAAGGGAGCTCAATGGAGATCCTAGTGACACGGAAAAATGGAAGGGGCTCAGTAAGGCTTCAAACGATATTAAAGACACAAAGGCGCCCAATGGATCGAGCTTTGTATAACAAATAAACGTGGGAGGGGGCTCAGTGGTACCTACTCTTAAAGGCAATGGAAACATAAGTGGGCTAATCAGGGCTCCAAATATCATATACAGTTATAAGGTGCTTACAAGAAGGCAGCAGGGGCTCACTGAAATTCTGATAGTTATGAAAAAACATAAGGCGGTAGGGCTCCAAATTACACTTGCGGACACAAGGGGGTCCAGAGCACTCGTAGGTATATCACATGAAGGCACAAGGAATACACACTGGAGCTTCCAGCAATGCAAAAAGGCATAAGATGGCTTACTGGAGTTCTGAAAGCCACAAAAAAACATAAGGGAGCTCATTAGAGCTTCAAACAAAGGGATTCAAACAATGCTGGTGACATAAGGAAGTTTAAAGGGCTTTATATAATAAAAATAAATGAATAAATAGAAAATCAAATGAAAATAGATTGAAAATGGCAAGCAAGAGACTAATCAATAAAATAAGTAATTAACCAATTTTTTTTTTCAAATCGCTATACAGGGTGTCCCGAAAATACACCGACAACGTTCTAGGGCAGCTTTCTCTCATCAAGACAAGAAAAAAAGTTCCTATGAACATGGGTCCGAAAACGTTTCCTAAGGGAGCTACAGGCCCCTAAAGGTGGGACCCTGAAGATGGTGTTTATTTAATATTGCCGAAACCGTTGAAGAGAAATCAATCAAACTTGACACATTTCATAATTTTCTTATGCCCAACAAAATTTGAATGCCTAACAAAAATTAAGCTGCTTTGAAATAGTTTTTCTTTCGCCTTGAATACCGTAATTAAAAATCAGCATTACTGACCGCGTTTTCATACATTCAAACTCAAATATCTCGTAAACGGTGCGTCTATCGAGGTTGAACAGAGGAACCTTTTTTGTGAAGAAAACTCCAATATTCCATAATTTCTTATTAAATTCGAAAACAATTCACATTAAAAAAAGTTAGGGCTATTTTCAAACCCACACCTTAGCCTGACCCACCCTTGGTGAATTATTTTGTGAATAATCTTGCCTCATTTTGTTGGGCACAAGAAGGTTAGTGGATGTGTCAAGTTTGATTGATTTCTCTTGAACGGTTTCGTAGATATCAAATTAAAACCACCTTCAGGGTCCCACGTTTAGGGGCCTGTAAGTCCCTTAGGAAGCGTTTTCGGACCCATGTTCATAGGAACTTTTTTTCTTGTTTTGATGAGAGGAAGCTGCCCTAGAACGTTGTCGGTGTATTTTCGGGACACTCTGTATATATTTTTGTACAGGATGAGCCGATTTGAGTCGTTGTTGTTTTGGTTTGTTAGAGGGAATGTGCTCTTTCCCAAACCATTATTATAGTATTTGCCATCGCAAGAACCGCAAGAGCGTTTATAAGAAAAGAACGAGCTTGAAAAATGGTATATTTTCACTTGCCCCCGCCATTTTGAATCTTGACGTTTCGTCCATTTTGTTGTTTGTTTTTTTCAACCTGTTCATTTGCCTATTCAGTGATACTAAGTTTGCTCAAATCGGAGAAATAACAAATATTTGGCGAGGAAAATAAAACAGTCGGGTTTTTGCTAGGCCCATCCAGTAGGTGGGTCCCGTACTTTTATGATGTGTAACATTTGTATTATAGGTACATTTGAAAAACAGTTTGAGATATCTCAAAATTGTTTGTTTCACAATAATAAGCATCAGATAAGGAGTAGGTATGTGTGATAATTTTCATGTTCCGACCAATTTTGGTTCATAAAACAGAATTTCTCGATTTTTGATCCCCTGTAGGCATCTGTAAAGGTAAAGGGGTTACCATCGTAGAGACACATTTCAAATTCATGGCATTGGTCCATATGACAGTCTTGTTGCCGGATGGCATAGAGCCACGAGTAGCAACTTTCAGGCCATTCCAAGCAATAACATCTTTAAGATTCAAACAAGCATAATAACCTGGGATAGTGGAGGAGAGAACATTTTCCTTGATGATGATCCCCACATGACTGTTCTTTGTAACTTTGCCTATTTGAAGATTGGCACCTTTTCAATATATGACCAAAAAATTGTGAAACAGTCATAAGGGCCTCGTGGGGCCCGAAACCGCGACAACTTCGATTGTATTCTTTGCCTACTTGAGGTACAGAATGGAATTCCGAGACCAAGATACAGTGTGCTTCGCAAGAAAAATCTTATCTGAAACATTGTTCTGAGGCTCTGACTTTCAAATTATCGGTCAGTTTACCCAACAGGAGTACCGTCACACTCTCACGATCTCGATACACGGTGGAGACTATCAATGGCAAAGAATCTCGCAACGATAACACCAATTTAAAATCCACATCCTGCAAATCAAAGCAATATCATATCACTTGGAGATTTAGAGACGAATTCACGTTATGATAGAAGTTGACATCAAGCCAGTGGCGTACTCTGCGATCATGTACTTTTGATTTACACACACATTTTGGGAGATGAAGCTTCCAAAACCTGAATCTGGAGCCCGAGCCTGAATCTATAATCTAAATACAAAATCGAAGGAAAAACTGAGCCGCATCAGACCAGTGGCGTAACGCATGCCCTCCCGCAGCGTCGCCCGTCATAGGGGGCCGTGCATAAATCAAAACTACCGATCACATTAAAGTTGTGCTCGCAATTATAGATGCGTCAAAGTGTTATTTATGCCGGTCAGTGCACGCCGTATATACCACCCGTAGTTCAAATACCTCACATTATCCTTATGCCGTACACCTATAACATATTCTTCTGTATATCTTCTCCTTATAAATGCCTCCGTGGTCGGATATTAATAATAAATGAAAATAAAACTTTACCAGATTAGAATCGGTGCAAAGCCGTGTGGTATAGGCAACTTTTTTGATGAACGACCGGAACTAATGCTGAAATATCACGTGGGCGTGCGCCGAAGCCCACGAGAGCTCGACGATTCCTCTTTCGAGCTGATGCTCGCCTTTATATCCAATGACAATGATTTCTGAAAGGGCAGAGATATTTTATTTAAATGACTCTTCCAATTTTTTTGTGCGGACAACTGATGCCGCGGCTCCGGTTCAAAGAAATTTTCCGATCATCGCGCATCAATGATTGAAGGAGTAGCAGCGGCGGAGGATCCGTGCTGGGGACATAATGGAGGTACGAGACGCGGGAGCTAATGCCACCCAATCTCAATAATGTAGGTGAGGTGGATATACATAGCACAAAAGTCATTGTATCGAGTCGCGCCGAGTATAGATGAAATCGAACACAGTAGTAGGCACTTTGTAATAATGAAAATCTTCGACATCTGCTCGCGTGAAAATTACAGGCCATCACTGCCGATTCCATTAGACGGAGCCGATGATGCCGTTGCGGGATGGGAATACGGTCCCGTGGCGCGTATCAATGACTCGTACAATAATTTCGGCTGCCTTTGAGCCTCGTCGTCACAAACGTCGATGATGGGACAGAAATCGGTGCAAACAAAACACACGGGACAGACGGACTGGAATTAAATCGCCGGTAATGAAGAATTTACCAAGAAAACTGGCCGAAAAGCCAACAAAGCCTTTTCTATCTGATGTCGGATAATTGATTTCGCTCTTGTTAAATTTTCTAGACGCGTAACAAAAACAGCTGTAGCTGCAATAGAACTTGATATGCAAATTTGAAGCGTCACCAGATTTGTTTTCGTAGATAACTGTGGCCAATGAGGTGAAGTGAACTACTCAACAATTGAAGTGGCCCACTCAAAACTTTTAATGAAATTCAAAGTGCCCTAGCTCCCGAAAAAATAGGACTAATTCCAAATTCTTTCTTTTCCCACATACCTGCGCTCTTTGACTATCAGAGGACAGATACACAATTGAGTTCAAATCTTCCTTGTTGGTTATACAGGGCGTCGCGTAAAACCCTTGAAAAACTAGAAAGTTTGAGTAACTCCCAATTCGAAAAAAACATGTTTTTGGATATTTTCAACTGGTCCAGGGAGGATGGTACACCCATATCTCGAAACGGTTTCTCAATTTTTCGATTATCTTTCTTCACTACAGGGTGATTCGGGAAAAACAACTTCTTGGTGTTTTGGTCATAGCTTTCTCCATTGTTGACCAATTAGTATAATCTGTAGCTCATGTTGAAGCTGAAGCTTCAGGGAACAAGACATGTCTTCGAAATTGAGTTTTCAGGTAAGAGGGACACTGATTTTCTCCTGAAAACATGCAGCCATAATTCAATTCCCTCGTCAAGAAGTCTTCTTTTATACAGAAAGAGGTATATCTTGAAATGATCATTTTGAATGGTTCACTTTGAAGCAAACTGATTTCCGACGGGTTCAATATCCAGATCTGATTTCGAGGATTATCCAGATCTGCTTAATTTTTGATGGAGACTCCCAATTTCAAGTCTTCTTCTGCATCAATTTCAAAGACATATTCTTGTTCTTTGAAGCTTTAGCTTCAACATGAGCTACAGATTATAAAAATCGGTCGATAAGAAAAAAAGCTATATGACCAAAAAAGCAAAAAGTCGTTTTTTTCGAATCACCCTGTAGCACAGTGGTCCGAAATTCAATAAATGCAGCCAAAAATCAAATTTTACAAGTATTTTGCATGACTTTCATATTTTGTGGGCACGTGAAGAAATAGTGTAGGTAGTCTTTCTTGGAATATGAGTTACTTTGTTTCAGGAACTCACCTGTTCTGACCCCTCAAAGTTACTGATTTTTTCGGAGTCAAAATTACCCTATTTTGCTCGCAAACTTTAAAGAATGAGTGCTAGCTCAATAATTGCACTGCGGCTTTGCAACTTTCACAAAATGATCCTCAAAGGAAGTACTTTAGTTTGACATATATGGTCAGTCTAAAAACAAATTTAAAAACATTCAATAAAAGCCCTGATGGATTTGTAGAGAGGAAGTTCTACCGGACGTCCCGACACACTCCAGGCTTTGGGGGACTTTGACCTCACAACTCGAGCATACTTCTTGGCGTATTCTTGAACCCCTACCAAAAAGCGAGACAATTGACGTAACAAATCCTTCGTTTCTTCAGAGAAGGGAAGTTCCAAAGCAGTTTGCCGACAAATAGAAAATCAAACAACATAACAGAGAGAGAAACAGATAGAAGATCAAACGGCGAAGTGAAGAGTTACAAGACGAAACTAGTAGAATGTCATATTCTGACGAAGCCTTTAAATCTTTTGCGTGCCATGAGCCTTGCTGCTAGTTACCAAGCTCGTCCTCTAATTCTATCACGGTTCATTTCCACGCAAGCTTCAAGAATCCGTGCCAAAGAAAATCCTGATGATTCAGCAAATAGGAAAACTACAGTTCGCGTCAGTTTACCAAGCAAAACAAATGAAGAAGAAAAATTATTTTTTTGGTTGGAGACAGTTTTTATCTGGTTGGGTAGGCCTCAAGTTTTTGACAACGTCAGAAATAGTTTGACCAATTTTTTTCGATTTCTACGTGGAAAAGGGTTTTTGAGTCAAGTAGCCCGTGTCGCTTCAAGCGGATTCATTCACGGAAGACGGTAGGACCGATTGACGTCAACGTTTCATTATACGGAAACTCAACCGGGTTAGATTGGGGATGCTGGTTAGGTGTGAACTAGATTTTGATCCCCTACTTTTCAGCCAAACGAGCAAATTCGTGACTCCAAAACTGAACTCCATCATCACACAATATCGTTCGTGGTGCTCCGAAGAGTGAGATGACCCGGGCCTCCAATGTCCGTATCCATTGTCGTTGTCAAGTGCACCTTGTTCAAGTATCACTCCAAATCAAGCTGTAACTCAAGTACTTTCATGTTTCATGAACATATTTTTGGCTTTTCCTGTTGTTGTTCAGCATGATCCTTGCCTTTTCGATGTGAAATCGTAGGGCTGCAGGCGCAGAGCTCATCTAGCCAAACGTCCTTGGGAATCTTTGGAATTGTGGAGCAGCAGGAGCCCATGTGATCCGTAATGACATCAAATCTGGATTCCTCCAGATAACGGCGCAGTTTTTCTACGCTCCAGGTCCTTGATAGATATTCCCGTTCAGTCGTGAAATAGTTCTTCTCCTGTCGGGTCGGTGAGCGTGAAAGAAAACAGATGACATATTCCTCTTGGAAGGCTCTCTTTTTCTCGCTAAATTCGTCCAACGGGGCTACGACAGGAGTGAATTGTGACACAAATCGGCGATATCATGATGCGGCTCCAAGAATCATGCGGCAATCCGCGACGATCAACGATATATCCCAAGAACTGCAGCTGCGGTCGGCAAAACTGACACTTTTCCAAGCTGACGGTCAATCCAGAAGTACGAAGGCGATCCTAAACGGTTGTCAGATTAGCCAGATGATGATCGAAATCAGGGGATAAAACAATTGTATCGTCCAAGTATAGTCTAGTTTAGTATCACGTATGGTTGGAGCTGTGGGCCCAGAATAGAATCGACGATTCGTTAGATAAACTTGTGAGTTATTAATTGATTGGTTCTTCATGTACAAACGTTAAGGAAGTATCCTCCTGTACCAGCGTTGACAAGAGTATGCACTAAAGACTACGTCGTTGAAAAGACTGGCGTGAAGATCGACAAAGACGTACAAATTATGATTTCTGTGCGAGGACTTCATCACGATCCTGGGTATTATCCAAATCCGGAGAAGTTCGATCCGGAACGGTTTTCAGAAGCGAACAAGGGCAAAAGGCCGGCTTTCACGTACTTGCCGTTTGGTGAAGGGCCAAGGGTTTGCATAGGTAGGCTCTTGATAAAACTTTTTGGTCTTCAATAAGTTTTTTGATTCTTGATAAATTTTTATGTTGCCACCGATTTGTTATTATACTTTCATGCTTTAACACTGAATTTGCGTGATATTTCCAGGTTCGCGTTTCGGGATGATGCAAAGTAAAGTGGCACTGACGGCATTGTTGAATAATTACAAGATATCTTTGAACAAGCAGACAAGAACACCGCTCAAATTGAACGCAGAGAGTTTTGTCACGCTGGCGGATGGTGGCATTTGGCTTGATGTTGAAAAACTGTAATTATTCAATCAATCAATCATTTATTAGCTCTTGAGGAGTAAACATGTTACAATGAGCATCGTCATAGATGCTCCCTGATCAATAATGTAGTCCCTATTGTTTAGGTAATAAATAATTTCTCATAACGAACATGTTTATCCAAGAAAATGAGTTGAAATGTAGAATATAGAACTTGGTCGGCTTTTGTTTATGAAACTGTTTATGGAACATGAAAGTATGTATGCACTCCTGAATTTTGAGCTCAGTCTTAAACTTGAAGATTTGAGCTCATCGTGGAAATTACGACTTGATCTTTGTCTTGCGAATTCTGACTTCTCCTCTGAAAAATTCAGACTGGAACACAAAAATTTCGTCTTATCGGAAAGTCAGACTTCAGCTCGAAAATTCAGACTTCAACTCGGGGACTTCAGACTTGAAATTAAAAAATCTACGCTTCTCTCGAAACGTATCTCTTTTTCGGAAAATCCGACTTCATCTTAGGAGTCAGAGTGGAAGTTTTCTCTTGAAATCTGCCATGACAACGCTATGATCTGCTGCGCATCTGCTGCTACTGAACGCTATGACAAAAAAAGACGCATGATCCATTCCGTATATTTCGGCGATCTTGGATTCTTTACGTGATGCGAAGTTTTCGAGTACGCTGGATATAGAGAGTGCCTATTGCAAGTACCTTTATATTCTGTGTTACGCGAGTTGTCTAGTTTCACAGTGCTCGGTCGCGGACTAATCCAACAAATGCCTTTCGGCTTGACGAATGCTCCCGCTCGCCCAGTTCGGAGCCCTCTGTAACTCTGGGGCCACTGCTTGGATTTTGCTGAAATTTTATAAGTAGATATGGGCAAGGCAATGTCTTCAGATTCAAGCTGCCGTTTTTGAGTTAGATATTCTTTTTTTTTTAATCAGAAAAATCCAACTTTGAAAAGCCACAGTCTGCTAAGCTAAATTTTGTAAAATGTGAGGTAAGTTTTCAGGAATTTCTCTGCCATCTCACAGTGGGTTTGTAAAGTATTTATCTATTTATTTTAATTATAATATTTCAGTTTGGTCTGTCACTGAGACACTTCTGCAAAGCATCTTCTTATAGACGAATAGTACGAGTACCTATAAGAAAACTATTGATTTGATATTTAGGTAGACTCCACGATACAGGGTGGAGCACGGCCGACCCGGAGAACCTTTTAAAAATTCCAGCCATTGACTTTGACGATGCGCTGATGATGATGATGATGATGGAAATATCGCCCCCGTGCGTTTTAATAAAGCCCAGCCCAGCCGGGAGAGGAGAGAGTGGCGGCATGGGGCGGCGCGGCAAGATATATCGCGAGCAATATAGAGACACAAGGGAGGCATGAATAACCTAAAAATTGGCAATAAAATTATACGGAAAAGTTAATCGAGCTGGAAGTTCATATCGACTGAATATTTAGTGCTGAAAATAAGACAATAAATTCGCACACAGAGTCGGTAAATTGGAATATTTGACCCCCATAAAACAGTGTTATGCTCGGAAAGGAATTTCGTTCTCGACGACGACTCGACTCATCTCAACGATGATGGGCTCGGTCGCTTCGGGTACGATATGGTGATATAGAGACTCCTTTCTGCGTTGGAATTGACAGGCACACACATACACGCACTACATCAACTGTGGCGGACCGACCTGTGGACCAAATTGTGACGTGTTGGGTAAAATTGGTCAGAAAAATTTCTTTTCTTCTCTGTAAGATGGCGACACAACTCAGTTATGCAATACACTCCCCCGATTGTGAATACACTCGCATGGAAGATGTTCGTCACAATTTATGTAGCTCTGGAAAGTGTGTATGCCTCCGTCATAGTTAATGTAACTACGAAAGAGTGTGAAACATTCGTCACAATTTATGTAGCTTCGAAAAGTGTGTACGCGTTCGTCACAGGTTATGTAACTACGAAAGAGTGTATAAAAGCATTCGTCACAATGTTTGCATATAGCTTGGTATTTTCAGCCTAGTATAGTTTCTCTAGTATACCATCATTTCGCGTTTTCTCTGAGTGGACTTCGACTTACGACATCATTGACTTTGTCCATGATATACAGGATGGAAATGTCAAACGTGGTCATTTTTGAAGTCGTGTAACTTTTTTTGGAACAAAGATCAGATTTTTCAGATTTAGGCAGTGGCGGCTGGTGAGGGAGGGCTCAAGGGCGGCGCCCCCCCAACGCTAAAGGCGGCAAGAGATTTTTATCGGTAGGAAGACATGGAATGCATTTTATAATTATACTTATTCCAAAGATTTGGTTCAGTGCAAAAACGTTCAGTCATTGGTCAATAAATATTTTAACAAAATAATTCTAAGCGATCGCACGGTCGAAGAAGCTCGTCTTGGGCTCCGCATTCGGCGCCCACCGCCGATGCGGTGATGCCGGGGTGCACCCGCGCAAAACATGTGCCGTAACCATGGCAACGCGAGACGCGGCTCCCGCTCTATACTGCAGATATGGGCTCCGTTTCTCGAGCCCCCAGCCGATTGAAATAATCTATATAATTATTTATGTACTCTTCAATTAGTCAACAGTTGCAAACATGAAGATAGCTGACCTAATAAAATTACATTCAGGTCATCAAGCCTACAAGAAGAAATAAATGCAAAAAAACAGCGGACGTCCGATTACAGCATTGATTTAACTACTGAATATAAAGCAAATCAGACCCGCAAGAATAAATTCGTGGTGCATCTCACACGTAATTTTGACAAAACAGTAAATGCTAAAACTCCATAATTATGGTTGTGATGCGGATACGACAAAAAAGTTTTTGTCTCGAGTTTCGTCATTTCGCGAACTGAGAATTGTTCTATATGCACTCTTTGTAGAAAATGTTTTTCGAACTTCGAACCAACAAAACATGGACGAAAGGTTTCATGATTTGAACAATTAGATCAGAAACGCGGAAAGGGAATAAAAGCCTCTTTCTCTAGTTTCTGATCTAATATTGTTTATATCAGGAAACATTTTGTTCATGTTTTGCTGGTTCGAAGTTCGAAAAACATTTTCTACAAGAAGTGCAGAAGATAGAACAATATAGTTCTCAGCTCGCGAATTTGTTATTAACTAGAGCCCTCCTTGCAAAAAACTCACGAGCCGCCACTGGATTTAGGCTGTATAAATCCGGAGGTTAGTGTCCCAAAATCAAGTGAATCTTGCATTTGGTGACAGAAGCACAAAAATTTGTAGGATGGCACAAACGACCGTGCTCTTTCGATTGAGAAGGAGCGCCACGCAGATTTTTTCTCGAGGGGTCGCCAGGAGACCCTTGAAATTTGAAAGGAGTGAGGCCTCTACGGAACCTACGGCCTGTAACTTTTCCAGGGACACTTTAAAAAAATAAATATCAGCACAATCTTCATATTTTGAAAATCTGAATCTGGGGTGGAAAGGATGGCACTTAGTTTTGAAACACCCTGTATTTTCCAATGTTTCAAAACTTAATATCTTGAAAATGAAGCCTCTAATCAAAATTTTGTGAAGTCATTTTTCTATTAGAATTGGACGTAGAATTCGAAAATCGGAACCATTTTCAAAAATATTTGGGGGGGGGGGGGAGTTAAAAATAGGGGGGAAATGGGGAGGGTACCTCCTATTATCTTCGTCCCTTAAAACGTTTGATGAAATGCGTTATTATGAGACTTGTCTCAGTAAACTCTGGCTTGAATTTGAAATCAATCAAAGTTATATGTACAATATGCAAAAAACTGTTTTTATAAAACAATTTGGAAGGCCTGTATCTCCGTTATTATACCTTTGCAAGAGTATGTTTATCAAGAAAGTCCCCTTATTTTTCAATTTCCGATCTCCCTGTGAGTTTTGTAACACTCATTCCAGGACACCTGTTTAGGTTTTCGTCATATATTTCGACGAAATCTACTTACAGTTAAATTTCTTATTATCATCGCTGAAACAACTGTACATGAAGCACCTGTAGCCCAAGAAAATAACTTTTTTAGATCAAACATATATTAGGCAATTTCACGACTGTTTTGGACTGCAAAATCAATGCAAATAATAAATTGAATGGAAATATTTTTGTTTCAAAAAATCTGTCGTCAAATATTTATCATCAAAGGTAAAGTATGTCTTTCTTCAAAGTAACAAGCTCCTTCCTTTTTCGAAATTCAGTCACCCTAATATTATTCAACAATGGAATTGTTGTTGGACCCTTGATAATTTTTGCGACGTTGGCGCTGTCGGACCAACCAATTTGTCGGTGTTTTTAAGTCACGTTGTAGTTGTCTTTGTGAACCTAAAGACCTCGCTGAAGACATTCTCTTATGCCATCATTCAAAACACGATTACTAGTAACAAATGAAGGGTGATCCAACTTGAGCTTTACAATGCCAGTGCCGAATATCTCCAAAACGGCGAGATATTTATCCATTTCAAAGTGATATTTATAGGTACACAAGAAACATGTACAAATTTGATCATGGAGCAATAACGACTAATAAATGCGTTAAAGTGGAAATAGAGGTGTTCGAAAAATGTTATTACTGTGGTCGTCGTGAATTTCTTGATTGTCATAATCGACTTCTAAACCCACAATTTGAAATTTGGTTCAGGTATTCGAGCACAATTAGGTCTGAAGGCTAACATTCAGTGCTAGCGAAACAATCTTATGTGTAATGTTAGCTAAAGACCCAGTTTTGCTTGAAAATCTGGACCAGATTCCAAACTGCGCATACAGAAATTCGATTTTGAAAACAAAAAAATTCAGACGACCACAATATAGGTACACTTTTTTGCATACCCATATGTACCTACTTATTTCTATTTCTACGTGCTTATTAGTCGTTATTGCTCCATGATCCACTTTGTATAATATATTTCTTGTGTACAAAAGTCACTCTGAGATGAACAAATATGTTGCCGTTTTGAAAATATTCAGCACTGTCATTGCAAAGCTCAAGTTGGATCACCTTTACTTACTAGGTAGTTCGAAATGAAACTGACTGAAAAATATGTTTGGGCGGGGGAATCGAGCAGAAGTGTATAACGGTCCACGTTTACGCGCCTAAACGTCTCTAAGCCCTTTATTCCCTCACAGCATCAACACATGGGACACGTGTGTGCTTATAGAATCCTGACCGATATTTTTATTACTGGATGGTCATTTTATACCATCGTGTTTTTTTGGGTGTAACGCGTGGAAGAAAGCGCACTATAGCTGTTATTCTTTGACCTTTGTTGGCTTCTTGAAATAATGTGACTAGTAGGCTCGACTTTTTCGCGCCATTCGATTCTTCTGTAGGGCATTCTTCGCCTCCCTGCATAGATCGTAACCCTCAAATCATTTCAAAAATTATTTTCGAGGTTGTTTGTAATTGTCTCCTTATCGTCATTTCTCATGCCATTGGAGTTACTGCATTTTATTTGAAAGTAATACACGCTGAAAAATGCCATTTTCACAGCACAACACAGCAGCACACCACCCCCCAGGCCTCCTTAAAAATATTTGCCGATGCCCACTTATTTATTACCATCTAACCTGTTCATAATTATTATACTTCTCCTGACTGTCGCTAATCAGTTAATAAACTGCTTACAAACTGAAGTGGATATTTTTGAAATAGGGTATTTTAAAATCCCTACAAAATTCTTGGAAATAACTCGATTGTTGAGCTGTTAACACCGTTTAGAAGAAAAATGTTGAAATTCTCATGAACTCCTGAGGTCCTCGTCATTAATTACGTGGACATGTCTGATACAGGGTGATGAAAAAAGTCGTTTAGTTTTGTTATTTTTTACTCTCGTGCAGGAGATTATTCATCCACTCTGTACATCTATACTCGATTGGATCTTTTAGTCTGTAGCTTGTGTAAGTCGTCAGATTTTAGTTTTCCCCTTTCCGTTGCGTCATAGAAATATAGCTTTCAACTTTTCAGTGACATTTTGCCGATCGATGAATAAATCAGGGTGGAATCGGAATAAATCAGTATTGAGCAATGCTACTTGGTATTTATTCAACGATTTTTCACGCAAATCTCAAAATTGAAAAGATAATCACTCTCGTAATCACTTTTCTACTATCTGATGTATAGGTACAGGGTATCGCAAAAAAAATCCAAAAATGGGAGACACAATATATCTACAGGCAACTATATCTGAACGGTTTCCCTATAGGTTCCATAATAATAATTGTCAAATTGAAAAGTAAAATTTTCCACAACCTGTAACAAAGTGTCAAAAACAAATTTCTCGACATCCTGTATATACATATTTCTACATAGCATTTTATGTAGTCTTCCATCCTGAATGTGATTACAGGGTTTTCCAGTTTTAACCCACTTAACTTTGAAAAAGATTTTTCTCGTATTCCTGATTCATAAAAATACAACATATGTGCTTCTTCTCGTGCTTCTTACTCGCTTCCTAGAAAAAATACAGGGTGTCAAAGTTCACTATTTTTGATTTTTAGAAATTTGTATAACTTGCCAAACATTCAACCAAATTCGCTGAAAATTAGCATAGACTGGTTTGTCGAAACCATTTAGGTACCTCTGCCAAATCCAAATTAATGACCCCCTATAACTCCTACGCCACAGACTGAATTCTCTCGCGCTGTAAAAATCGCAACCGCACATAAAGTAGTGCATAAGTATAGATTTCTCATAAAATAGAGGTATCTTCCTTGAGAATGAATCAATCAAGTTAATTCTTTCACTAAAAATTTCTCCATTTCTTTCTGCACTTTTCATTCGCTAGATGTATGATGTATGCATACAGGGTGTTCGGGTTTGGCTATTACAAACTTTGAGGGATGATTCCCCTTCAAAAATAAAGCCGAAAAAACAAAAAACTCATGGTCTTAAAATGCTTTCTTAAAAAAATACAGGGTGTTAAAATTGACTTTTTCAAATGGTTTTTTCACCGTAACTTTTGAACTGTTGGACCGATTTTAATCAAATTTGAATAAAAGTTGAGTCAAATAAGTTTCCATCGAATAATAATACCACAAGTCATCAAAAATTTCTGGGGGCGTAGATATCAGGGGACTGTCCCCTATTTTTACCCCTATTTTTATCTACCTCAATTATTTTTCAAAATTGTTAATATTTTCGGATTCTACGTTCAATTTAGAAGAAAAAGTTACTCCTGCACAATTTTGATTAGAGGCTTCATTCCCGAGATATTTGGGTCTGAAACTTTGGAAAACGCCTCGAAATCGCGACTTTCAAAAGCCTAAAAATTAAAATCCAAGAAAACTCATGATTCCTCAACTGGAATAAGTTTTCTAGGTCGCTTAGGTTGATTTATTGCCATTTTCGGCTAAGAAACGAGGCGTTTTCAGAGAAAAACAATTTGGGCTTTGGAAAGTGGCGATTTCGAGATGTTTTCCAAAGTTTCAAAACCAAATATCTTGGGAATGAAGCCTCTAATAAAAATTTTGCAAGGGTAACTTTTTCTTCTAAATTGAACGTAGAATCTGAAAATATCAACTATTTCAAAAAATAATTAGGAGAGATAAGAATAGGGGCGAAAATAGGGGACAGTCCCCTATTATTCACGCCCCCAGGAATCTTTTATGGATCGTGGTATTATTATTCGATGGAGACTCAGTTGACTAAACTTTGGTTCAAATTTGATCAAAATCAGTTCAACGGTTGAAAAGGGTCAGTGAAAAAACGATTAAAAAAAGTCAACTTCAACACCCTGTATCCTTTTAAGGAAGCATTTTATGACCATGAGTTTTTTGTTCTTTCGGCTTTATTTTTGAAGGGGAATCATCCCTCAAAGTTTGTAATAGCCAAACCCGAACACCCTGTATATCTGTACGTCTGTCTGACGCGAATTATGCCGATGCCGAAGTTTACACTGCAGTTAATACACATAATTTTCACTTTGTGGAATCGCGGGGCAGAATCCGCTTCTTTAAAAAATTGTATCTTCTATAGCAATAACGGAATCAGAGTGATTCTTTCACTACAAGTTTCTCCATTAATTTCTGCATATTGCATTTGCTGGATGTATGCATGTATCTGAAACAGTTTGCAAGATTCCTCGATGTAGAAGTTCACACTGTAGCGTCAAAACCGACAAATGTGAAATCGCGAGGCGAAACCTTCTCTTAAAAAATTATATCTTCTATTTCAATAGAGGAATCAAAATGATTCTTTGACTAACGATGTCTCCATTAATTTGTGCATATTTCGTTCGCTGCATGTATGCATGTATATAGAACGGTTCGCAAGATTTCTCGATGCAGAAGTTCTCACAACGTAGCGTTGAATACCGACTTTTTAAACATTCTGATTTATTTCTTGCAATCGTGCGGTCTGACCAAATATTTTTTGTTTCTATTCCCATCCGCTGACAATCAGCATTGATTTTCAAAAAACCCGATACCGCTACAACTCTTCGTTTAGGAGGAGTTCAACTACAAGACGGACAGACGGACAGACGGACGGACATCAAAGCACGGCTAATAGCGTATTTTCTGAATATTCCTACGATTATTGCTTGTCTTATTCTAGAAAATAGTAGGAGGAGACGGTGGCACCACATCGCATCGTATTTCTGACGTCAATTTTGGGGTAAATATCAAATTTTATCCGAATATCTTGAGAAATCACTGATTTATTGAGAAATTTCAATTTTCATGAAACCGGCCACTACTTTTAGGATATTTCTGAAACGGCTGAAAATATTCAGACCCGGTTGATTTTATCTTGATAAGCATCAAATTTTGAATCTACATGGTGATTTTCATGACTCCAACTCTTTTAGTTCCTGAGTTTGAATTTTTTCATTTTTGATCACCCTGTATACAGCGTTTGCACTAACCACCATCGTGGCACCACTTTTAAAAATTAAAACAATGTTCCATAGAACAATTCAGCCAAGTGGCATCGCGGCCTCAAAATTTGCAGGGTTCGTCCAATTTAAATGGCTTAGCCGCGCAACTAGCATAAATGAAGCGGGAATGCTGCACTAACTGACCCAAGAAAACACCAATATAATATAATATCGGATTTCTTTCAGCTCTCGGTCCGCATGCAAGAGCAAGAGGCAGTTCGGATTTAGGTAGCCAGAAGTGCCCGAAAAGGGCGATCTAGGCAAAAAAACCATCCGAAACCATGTGCTTTTATTTTGCAAGCAAAGACTTCCAAATATTATGGGATAGTGTCGTGTTGACTACTCGGTCGACTAGCTCTTCAGGCAATACGCATTAGGGCTGGATTCGCAGCGGTGAAATTATCTTTAATACCGGGTGTTTATAAACGTCTGTGATCGCGGCAGGCTTTGGTCAGGCCAAAAGTCGCAGTGAAAGGCACGATTTGAAATTTGAAGTGATAGGAGATTCCAAAGGCGATATGATAACAAACGTTTATAAACACCCGGTATTTCTCCCTCAAAAATTAAGAGATAAAAACTCAATTTTATTTTATACAGTGTACTGAGTATGTTAGAAAATGAAGTGCCTACAGAGTGTTTTTTCAATTATGCAAAAGAAAATATTTTTTCTTCCTTGTTGACAACTTTTTCCAAAAAACGGCCATATATTGAATTTCCTACGTCTCTCAAAATTATAAAACAGTTGATAATTTTTCAAGTGTCAAAAAATGTCTTACAAACTTTTCCAGTGTCTTAGGGCCATTCGGCTTCTAAAAAAAATGTGGAGTAATCCAAGCGGAAACAAGGGGCCGTATTCATAAATTCATATCTCGCTTCTAAGCTAAAACCGCATTTAGAGGTGTGCGTTTAGGGGCGATCCATTTATATTTGAGTGTTCAAAATTACAAAATACAATTACATACATAAACAGCCGCTCAATCGTAATATGTAAGTATTTTTCAAAAGTTGAAAATAAGCGGGTAGCACCTGAACGCGCACCTGTGAATGCGCTTTTAGCTTAAAAGCGAGAGAATTTGTAGCGCAGCATCGCCGATGAGTGCTGCATTTCAGAAGCCGGCTGAATCTCTTGAGTTATGATATGCGGACAAATACCCGTCTGATTATTTTCATTTATTTTCAAATTCTGGTTTGAATAACTGATTACTTATTTAGATTTTCTAATCATTTGAAACGTTGAACAAATTTTCGAGCAAATTTTGTCCTGATTAAATTTCAGATCTGGATGGTGCATTCACCTGCACAAAATACTTTGTGGAGAAATGTTAGTTTTGAACAAAACCATTGCGAATACACCTCCAATATACAGGATGACGCAAAAATAAAAGTCCAGAATAGTTTGTTCAAGGGAATACTTTTAAAGTGCCAGAAAAATGTGAAAAACATCTAGGTCATTTATTTTTGGAAATATGGAGGGTCAGAGGGTGGAACTTGAAGCCCCGATATTTTCGTTGTCTTAAACGATTTTAGTAGACTTTGAACAAAAACTAAAGAGCAATATTCAGAATTGCTGTTCACAGTTTTGTTCAACATTGACTAAAAAGCATTTCAGATGGATTACGAAAATAAAGAGGCCTAATAAAATCCCATCCTTTGACGAAAAATTGAAAAGTAAATTTTTTACCATTTTTCTGGCCTTCGTGAAGTATTTACCCGACTTTTGAAATTTAGCGACATCTTGTATTGCATACATATTGCTTTTATAATAGAATCGTAATATCTTCTTCCTGCATTCGGTGCCACGACCGCTTTGATTCGGTACCACGACCGTTTCAATGCAGTACCTACCACGTTAGTTTTGATTCAATTCCTGTTAGAATTGACCTGCCGAAACAATTCCGCGGTGGCAACAGCTTTGCGGGTGCTGGTCTTCCGCGGGGATACCCCGCCACATAACTTCCTGATTACCGAAGACTTGCTTCCGTCTGCCGCCATCGGCTAAAAGTCGGCTTTTCGGCAAGCGGACATTCTATTTTAAGAGGGTCCGTCACAGTTGATGCAAACCTCACAAAATATACACTCAGATAGAGGGCGCTGGCATCAGTGAAAGACAGGTCAGTCATAAATATGGTAAAGTTGTGATGATGTGTATAAGTAAAAACAACCACATTTATGGCGGATTTTTGGAAAACATGTTCTAGCGGTTAAATAAACAGTCACAATTCGGTTGATGACTTCAAAAAATTGTGGCGGACTGAAAAATCCTCCACTATTGGGTGATCCGTCACAATTGGGTGCTATTCACACACAAATCCGCCACAACTTAGGCAGTACAAACACACCAGGCTGTGTGTGTGTGTATGTGTTAAATTTAATAATAATGTGTTCGAGAACGAGAAACGAGAAAGCATACCACAAGCGAGAAAGAAGAACAAAAAATTGGTAATTACTATACAAAACGGAATCGAAATATCCGTGACATGTTGACATCAGTTCGCCGCGAGGATCACTACTACTACTGCCAACCTAATAAATATGTATTAAATATTATAGTTGGTGCTCGGGCTAATAATACGTTTTGTGTTTCTCAATATAAAACGTGTCAGTCAAAGTTATATTGATACCTTTGCTCCTCCTCCTCCACCTCGCCTTGATGCTCTGACATCACGCATAATACAAGGCGTTTCAGAATTTGTATTTAGGTATACCCGTCTTATACCTGCTACCTAAACCTTACCATTCAAAGTCAACTTGCCACCTTACGTTCTTACGTAACAATAAGTTGCTCTATAAACTGCGGCAAAATTGAAATGGACCAGCTCGAAATTTTGCCCTGGTTGAACTCAGGATATCTTGAGAAAAAATTGTACGATTTAGGAAGTTTTTGTGGTGCTCGATAGAGTGATTTTTAGACTACAATATATCATATTGAATCATCTGATTGTCGACTCTATATAGTGCAAGCGGTACACACCTAAAAACACATCGATACTGCATTTTGGAGTGCAGTAACGAGATTTTTTATGGGCATACTTTATACCAAGACAAGCGATTTGACCCGCAGCACTCGATATTTTGTCCCTTAGGGGGCCGATGGGGGCCCTCCAAATTTTCAAGATGCAAGAACTTCCACATGACGATCATTGAGTATAGTCATGTATGTCATAAATGAAGCTTATGGGTCTATTGAACATGTTTTCATCAATTGTCGTCGTCTCCGATTCATTCTTCACACTTGAAAAAAAAATCTTTGACAGAGGTCAAAAAAACTGTTTTTATTTTTTCTTCTATGCAAGGAGACGATAAATTCATATGTTTTGTTGCGTTCCCAACTAAATCGCATTCCCTAAACTTAATTATGAAGAAATTTTTCTTGTAATGGTATTTTTCAAAGAAGTGGTGACCTCTTCAGTACCTCTTTTCCAAGAGCATTTCTTTCTATGTCCCCACTGGATATCACTCGTGATTTTTGCAGGAATGGAGACCTCGAACTCTTTTCCTGGTAGTTGCGAAGCAACATGACTCTAAAACGCCCACGAGAGCCCAAAAAAAAATATTTTCTGCTGGGACGTCCAATTTACGATATTTTGATTTTGTAGTAGGAGAGACGCGGACCAGTATTCAATCCAGACTGCAGGCGCAGGCGATTTGGTTTCAACAGAAAATATTCTTCCATGCCGTGTTTTATTGCAGTAGGTACAACAAAACGCAGAGTCGTTAGGTGTAAGTAGGCATATTTTCCGGTAGATTTTATTCGCCTAGACTAGATCTTATTTATTTGCGCGTCTCCCCTACTACAAAATCAACATGCCAAAAATTTCACGGCCCAGCAGAAAAAAAAGTTTTAGGGCTCTCTTGTATGTTTTGAAGCCATGTCGCATGGAAATTACTAAGAAAAGAGTTCAAGCTTCTCATATCAGCGAAAATTGACAGTCTTATCCACTAGGAACATTGAAAAAAATGCTGTTGAAAAAAGTGTACTGAAGAGGTCACCTCTTCTTGGGAAAATGATATTGCGAAAAAATTGTCTTCATATTTGGGCTTACGGAACGCGATTTAGTTGGGAACGCAACAAAAGATATGAATTTATCGTTTCCTTGCACAGCAGAAAAAATAAAAACAGTTTTTTTGACCTCTGCGAAAGAATTTTTTTTTCAAATGTGAAGAATGAATCGGACACGACGAAATTTGATAAAAACATTTTCAATAGACCCGTAAGCTTCACTTATGACATACATGACGATACTCAATGATCATTTTGTGAAAGTTCTTGCATCTTGAAAATTTGGAGGGCCCCCATTGGCCCCCTAAGGGACGAAATATCGAGTGCTGCGGGTCAAATCGCTTGTCTTGGTATAAAGTACGCCCATGAAAAATCTCGTTACTGCACTCCAAAATGCGGTATGCTTTTGCGTACCGCTCCCACTAATATACAATATGCAGGGTGACAAAAAACGGAGTGCAAGAATGACCTGATTTTATTAAGTTGCCGTTTCAGAAAAACAAATACCAGAATGCTTTCGTCACATTTTTGATTTTTCATTTTTGAAAAGCGTGTATCAGTACTGTATATATCCTACATAAGGTCAGCAATCAGGTGATCGAAGAAAAGATCTTGTAGTATAAAAAATTACTTCATCGAGCACCCCAGAATTTTTTTGGATCGGTCAATTTTTTCTCAAGATATCCTCATTTTAACAAAAGCTAATTTCGGTTAAACTGGTCAATTCCTTCACTTCAATTTTTGAAAATTCAAAATTCTAAGAACTCAAGCTGGACTTGAACAGTTCAGCAACAATCTATGCTGAAGTGAACCACTTGAAGGAAACCTCATTGTTTAGATAAAATTGAAGTTTTTGCGATAGACCTTATTTCTGAATTGAACACTGGGTCCAAGATACAGTCCTCAGTAAAAGCGTGAATTACAAGATGAAGTCAGAATTTCAAATTACAAGTATACATTTCTGAGTTCCAGTCCGATGGAATTCCAAGATAACGTCGGAATTTTTGTAGGTAGAGGAAATTTCTGGGTAAACTCAGAATTTCCGAGTCCAAGTCTAAATGTTCAAGATAAAACGTCCAAAATGTCGAAATTCTGATTTCTGACCTTGTTTTGTATGCATTTTTCATTATCAGGTTTGCAATTCCTAATTGAATTCTGGAATTCCAAGTTTTGGAAAAGGAATCTCAAAATTTTAAAATGAGTATTTCTGAAATCCCGCATGATAGTCCCGACGTAATATGTATTCTCAAATATACAATAAACGAATAATAATAATAATAATAGTAGTCCCGACGTAATAAGGCTAGGAAGTCCAGGCTTAACCTTCCAGTAGTGGCGCCCGGTGTGTGAGTGCGCCCATGCACTTTTTTTTTGCACAATTCTGGAAAACAAAAAACGGAGCTATTTCTCCCTCTATGTATCTTATCAGTGGGTTGCGCCCAAAGTACAGTACCGATTTGACCTCGGGTTCCACCAAAATTTTGAGAGCAGATTAAATCTATCACGTTGATAGTTGCTATGCACCAGCCAATAGGATGGCCAGTTGCTTAGTTACTATCAGAGTGATAAAGTTATCGCGTTGATAAAAGTTTGGTGGAACCCGAGGTGAGTGTTGCAAGTGGTAGTCTACGATAATTATAACTTATTATAATTAGAGCATCTTATTGGAGTTTGCCAGGAGTGTCGAGAAAATGCTCGAAACCAAGTTTGAATATGTTTTTTTTTATATTTTTTATATTGAGAAAGAGTTCTATTCTTGTTAAAACACACTTTGCGTTGTTCCGTTTCTTTTTTTTTCATGTGCCCGAATAAATTGCAACATTGATTGAAAAACACTATTTTTGAAAATTCTATGGTGAACTTGGAAAAATGTACCAAATGTGGCTTTTCTCTTCCCTTCTGGTTGTTATTGTGTTGTTAAAACATCTACGCTTGTGATTTTTGACAATTTAGGCTTTACTATTTTTTTGTGGAGTAAATTAGGTAAATGGTCTGTGAGATCGACGCCATCACTGACGTTTAAAATTTCTCGCCACTACTGGAAGGTTGAGGGGTTTTTGCTGATGCCAGTGAAAAAGTGGGTTAGTAGAAGTCAATTTTGATACGCTTATTCTGGAAATAGAAAATTTAAATTTGGCATGGGACTTCCTTCAAGGGAAATGTATGGGCGATGCTATTCAATTTTGAAAAATTACACACTGTAACGGGAACTTACCAAACTCACGCAAACACTCGTGTACCAAACATCTCACTTGCTTGTAATGACTCAGGTATTCCCCTCATTCAAAATCTACTATTATCGTCAAGAAGGCTTTCGACCTTCACGCAGCTGTACAGATCAAGTTTTGAGTCTAACTACTTCCATTGAACCTGGCTTCCAAGAATGCTTCAAGACATCTGTCGCCTTTGTAGATCTAACGGCCGCCTATGATACGGTCTGGCGGGATGGCTTGATGTACAAATTTCTCCGTGTTATCCCAAATCAAAAATTGGCCAAACTTTTGAACATCATGTTATGTGACAGGCCATTTCAAGTTACCATGGGAGACGTGATAAGCAGAGTTCGAAAACTACAGAATGGCTTACCTCAAAGCTCAGTACCGGCCCCCATCTTATTCAACTTATACACAGCTGACCTACCACCAACTACCTCTAAGAAATTTATGTACGCAGATGACCTGGCGATAGCTGTTAGACGGAAAACAATCGAAAGCACGGAAAAAATCCTGACCGACGATCTTAGAATTCTTGCCGAGTTCTACCGTAAATGGAGATTGACCCCAAGCCCTACGAAGACTGAATGTGCTTGTTTTCATTTGGATAACAGACTCGCCAACCATCATTTCACTATATATTTCAATGGAACTTTGCTCAGAAACAATCCAACACCAAAATATCTTGGCATCACTCTTGACAGAACCCTTACGTACAGCTATCATCTGTCTAATGTAGCAGCTAAAGCACGAACGAGGAATAACATACTCCAGAAGCTATGTGGTACAACATGGGGTGCCTCAGCCGACACCCTTAGATGTTCGGCAATGAGTTTGGTTTACAGTGTCGCAGAATACGGAGCTCCAGTCTGGCTGAACAGCCATCACGTGTACAAAATCGACACCGTACTCAATAGTGCAATGCGCATTATCACGGGATGCATTAAATCTACACCGACTTACTGGCTCCCCACACTTAGCCATATTGCGCCTCCCTTTCTCCGAAGACAAGCTGCTTTATTTCGTCAATTCGGAAAGGTGATGGAAAACGGACATCTACCTATACACGAAGATATTGTCACCGCGTCTTCAACGCGATTAAAATCGCGTAGACCACCCATCAAATCGGCCAATCAACTTCGCGTTGAAAACTTCAATATCATACATAAGTGGGAGGAATTATGGAGTCAGACAACAACCCAAGATGTAAACTTATATTTACCAGTCGACCAGAAGCCGAGTGGATTCGACCTTCCAGGGAAAATCTGGAAGACTGCGAACCGAATTAGATGCAACCACGGTAGAACCGCCGACTTTTTGTATAAATGTGGTAAAGTTCAATCTGGACACTGTGACTGTGGAAATCCACGTCAAACTGTCGTGCACATTGTTCAGGAGTGCGAACGAAGGGCATACCCTGGCAATTTCCCCGACTTTCACACCCTTTCCCCAGATACAGTCACTTGGATTGAAAACTTGGACATCGGGATCTGATGAACTATTTCTTATTATTTATTTATTTATTTACTTTTTTTATATACTCGTTATATTAAGTACTTTCTGTTACTATTATAGTACCTCTCGAGGTACCTCTTGTCTGTAGCATGTATGCCATACGCTAAATAATACTATTATCGACAGTCTCGTCGACAGTAGTGTATGATAAATTCAAGATACATCAGTTTTCAGTGACTGGAGTGAGTTATTTTTCAGAAGTGGCTAACTTGAATCATTATACAGAAACTGTTACGATGATCGATCAGAGTTTACTTTTGCTCAGTGGCGGCTCGTGAGTTTTTTGCAAGGAGGGCTCAAGTTAATAACAAATTCGCGAGCTGAGAACTATAATGTTCTACCTGCACTTCTTGAAGGAAATGTTTTTCGAACTTCGAACCAGCAAAACATGGATAAAATGTTTCCTGATATAAACAATTTTATCAGAAATTAGAGAAAGAGGCTTTCATTCCTTTTCCGTTTCTGATCTAATTGTTCAAATAATGAAACATTTCGTCCATGTTTTGTTGGTTCGAAGTTCGAAAAACATTTTCTACGAAGAGTACAGATAGAACAGTTCTCAGTTCGCGAAATGACGTAACTCGAGACAGAAACTTTTTTGTCGTATCCGCATCACAACCATATGGAGTTTTAGCATTTACTGTTTTGTCAAAATTACGTGTGAGTTAATGCACCACGAATTTATTCTTGCGGGTTCGATTTGCTTTATATTCAGTAAATCGATGCTGTAATCGGACGTCCGTTGTTTTTTTGCGTTTATTTCTTCTTGTAGGCTTGATGACCTAAATGTAACTTTTTTAGGTCAGCTATCTTCATGTTTGCAAACTGTTGACTGATCGAAGAGTACATAAATAATTATATCGATTATTTCAATCGGCTGGGGGCTCGAAAAACGGAGCCCATATCTGCAGTATAGAGCGGGAGTCGCGTCTCACGTTGCCATGGTTACGGCACATGTTTTGCGCGGGTGCACCCCGGCATCACCGCATCGGCGGTGGGCGCCGAATGCGGAGCCCAAGACGAACTACTTCGACCGTGCGATCGCTTAGAATTATTTTGTTAAAATAATTATTGACTAATGACTGAACGTTTTTGCACTAAACCAAATCTTTGGAATAAGTATAATTAATAGAATGCATTCCATGTCTTCCTACTGATAAAAATCTCTTGCCGCCTTTAGCGTTGGGGGGGGGGGGCGCCGCCCTTGAGCCCTCCCTCACCAGCCGCCACTGCTTTTGCTCGATATTTTGGCAGAGTATATCTCTCCTCCTTCAGGTTGTTTCGAGCACGGAACGTCGTATATCATACATGAAAAATGTCATTATACAGGGTGAGTCATTGATATGGGCGGGCTCAATTTATTACACCTAGGCCATTAATGATATCGAAATGAACCAAACGGCACTGCAAACGGGAGGTCAAAGTGCAGTTTGTGAAGTTGTTTTGCTCTATACAGAGGGTGTCCCATTTTTTCCGATCAGTTTTTGAACGAGCTTTTTTAAATAGCACCCCCTCCCAGTGAACACGGACCTCTATAAGAGGTTTTGCGATGTCCATTTTAAGTGAAATTTGTGAAGTCCCAAAATACCTTCGCATAGCTTGCCTGAGGAGGTCTCTCCGGAAACCGAGAATTTTTACGATGTCCATAAAAGGTTAAATTAGTGACTTCTCAAAGCGACTTCCCACAGCTTGCTTTGAGAGGTCCAAGAACCCATGTCCAATTATTGCCAACATTGCAAGCACCCATGGACGTCGCAAAACGATGTTTATTTGGATTTCCCATGAAGGAGTTCATTTAGATGTTATTCGTAATTGCACGCGCATTTAGCAATACCAATTTTTCACCACAATGTGAAGTCTTGGCGATGTACTTCTGTGACAGCCCGGGGGATGCTCAAAAGCTGTAGTGAGAGAATTGGCCGTTGATGGTGCTCTTCTACTCCAAGTGTCGTGGCATTCTTTCCGTTCTTGGCTTTGGATGATGACGGATGTTGTTCGCAGTTCAGTTATTGGCAGTGAAATATTATGAATATATCGAAATCGAGCAGTACTTACTAATCATCAGAAGCCCTGAGTGGTGAGTGAATATCCTTCTAGGTGAGTATACACTTTATTAGCTTCTTTTAGTGCAATTTCCTAACGGGAATAGCACTAATTTTTGAATTTGGCTATATTAATGTCACTACTGGTATCGTGAATATCTATTATGTTGTATTATTTATTTATTTTTTGTTTGTTCAGGTGCAGTTCGGGATACACACTTAATTTCAAAAGAGATTTTGAGATCTTTGTTAAAGAATATGGCTATGCCATTCCAAGCAACTTCGGGAGCGGGAAGCTGCCAAATTAATTTGAGCTATTTTTATATTTCTGTATCTCAGAGTCAAATGAAATAATTATGTATTGAATAGACTTGTAGCTAATGTGTCATGTGTTGTAATAAAATGTGTTATACAAAAAACATTTTTTATTACATTACTCCTCACGAGGTCCCACATATCGAAGTACCTATCTGAAAAGTACTACTGAGAGATACTGTGGATGTCAAAAACTAGAAATCTTTGGGAAGTCACATCGTGATTCTAATAGGCGTATGAGAATTACTTCCCCAGGAAGTATTAATAAGATCTCCTAGTAACCTCCGCAATGTTACTTCTATGGGAAGTTCGTTTCATTGCATTTGAGGCGGACATTTCGCGGTCGCAGGGATTGCTTGGAGACCTTGCTGGGAACATCGCAATGGCTTTATATTTGCCGCATGTGAACTCCATAAGAGTTACATACAACCTCGCCGTGTCCACTGGGCTGTATATTTTTGCATATTTGGATTTGCCCTCTCTCAGGCATTACAAATTCGTTTGGTTTTTTTCCAATTCGTTTCAACTGTTCAGAAGTTATTAATTTTTTTTTAATGATTGCGTTTGTAGGCACTTACTAAATAAATCGCACGGCACTTGGTTGTAAAGTTATCAAGTTGGGACTTTGCTCATGTTTAAGCAATAGCATATAGTATCTTTTGGCAGTAATATCGCCTTTTTCCGTTTCGGTATCATCTTGCTGTGACACATTGATTTTGGTAAACTTTGAAGGGCCATAACTTCATTTTTTCAAATAGCACCTCCTGTTTTTTATCAATCCATCTGCCTCACTTTGAGACCCAGCTGTTTTCTTTTTGCCCAGACATGTTTTTGTCAGACGTGCCATCTATCTAGGTGTAATCCCAGGTACTCTGTCTGCACTCTCTGCCTGTGGTAAAGGGCACCCTCCCAGTGTCTCTGGCGGACAAGCATCATGCCGCAATGTGAAGGTACCTACACAATGTGTCGACTTCGTTGCTTTCGCTGTTATGCGCCACTTCAGCATCCACCTCTGCACCTCATCCAGACTACTCTGCAGCTTCTTCAATGCAGCTGCTTGGTTTCTGTCCGATGCCAGAACTGCGGTGTCGTCAGCGTAAGCCGCCACAATGACTCCGTCCGTCAAGAGAAGGTCAGCTGTGTACAGGGTATACAGAACCGGCCACAAAGTGCTGCTCTGCGGAACCCCCGACTTTACGGGGTGTAGATCTGTGAGGTGCTACTGGATCGTCACTTGGAAAGTTCTTCCAGATAAGAACGATCGCAGGAATTTGACAAACTGGTGCGGAAGCTGTTTCTTGATTTTGAAGAGCAGACCGTCGTGCCACACCCTGTCGAACGCCTGTGATACGTCGAGAAATGCCGCCAAGCAGCTCCTTTCCGCCTCGAAATCTTGGTATATGCGATCTACCACTCTATGTACCTGCTCGACAGCCGAGTGCCCCCGTCGGAAGCCGAACTGATGGTCCGGGATGAGTCCACCTCCATCAGCTATTGAGGAGAGCATCCGGGCCGAAAACATCCCCTCCAGCTCTTTTGACAGCACCGGTAGTGAGCTTATTGGTCTGTAAGAAGCGGCCTCCTCCGGTGTCCTCTCAGGTTTTAGAATGAGGATTATCTGTGCTACCTTCCATTGGAATGAAAAGTGGCCTAGTCTAAGAGCAGCATTGAAGATGTAGAGTATCAGTTTCTGGGTTTTAGTAGGCAGTTCTTTCAAGACCCTAGCGGAGATGAGGTCGTACCCTGGAGATTCCCTCTGGTCGAGCTTGCGCATCGCGGTTCTAAGTTCATTCATTTTAATTGGTTTGATTGGGAGAAATTCTCGACCAGGCGACCTCAGAAATTGCCAGATTGCCGCCTCCTCATCCGCCAAAGATTCGGCAAACCTCTCCGCCTTTTCCGTGCCCAGGTTCCATCTCTCTTTCTTGTTATCGTTTAAGTAGGCTGCTCCAGTTTCTTTGTGGCTTTCCATAGGCTGTAGCTGGAAGCTTCCGTTGGTGATAGCATCTTAAGGTAGTTTTTGATGCATTGGTCCTCATATTCGTAAAGCATGCCGCCCAGCTTTTTGATTGTATTATTAAGCTGAGATTTACTGAGTTGAAACTCAGCTTGAAATCTCACTTATACTCTACCAAATTACCATTGAGCAGACTCTACCTAAAGCAGAGTATCGTGATTCCATCACACATATTCGTTTCCAGTGACCAAAGTGAGCTATAACTCATAAGTGACTAAAGTGAGTCATTACACAATCTGAATCTGTCGTAATGATCTTCCAGAGTTCACTTTGGCTTGTTTTATTTGATAGAAGATATTTACAATTTCAGTTTGTTCCAAGCTCAAACCGCTTTACTCTGAAAATAATCGTCGTATATCAAACGTGAGCCAAATGTCATTTTACACATCTTAATAAGCACATGGGAGTGTACCACACGACTCGCTTGTAGTGGCCTGATTCCCCCACACATAATGTATTATTCATAGACGAAATCAAATTTTTGTGAACAAATTAAACGTCTAGGTGGAGCTCACTTTGCACTAAAACTTTTTTCGTAGATTTTGTTCTGTAACTCTACAGTAATTTAATTTTTATTATCCAATAGTTCTCACTGCCTGCTGGAATCGGTAAGCTTCAGCAGTATTTCTTAAATAATTATGTTAAACCACCAAGTAAAAAATCATAAACCATCAGCCATTTCTCAGTACTTAAGAGCTCTCATGAACCAAGTATCCCATAATTTGAGTCTGAAATCTTATGCATTGACTCTATAAAGTATATTTTAAATTTTCGATTCTAATGACTCTGAACCTCACACACACACCACACACTCACGATCATCATCATCATCATTAAACCCCAACCAAACTACTAATAATAATCGAAGAGAATCGACGCTCGCTGATGATGACTCGTCCGCTGATGATCATGGGACTCGACAAAAATGTTTCACTTTATAATCCCGCGTGCACTTTGAGACGCACACACATATACACAAGCACAAGAAGAAAGACGAAGACGAAGAGGACGGTGCCGTCTCGAAACTTGTTTCCTTTACCCCAGTGCCCATAATGTGATTATAATTACAAAGAAGGCCTGATAAGTCGGATTGAAGTCCACGCCGCCCACAAAAATCAAAAATCTTTCCATCAGAGCACCAGCTCGCACTCCCTGATGATGCCCCAAAGCGATCCGATGAGCAGATACAAATTGACAAAGCCGGTTGCTGGCTGTTGCCATCACTGCGAGGAACAAAAACGACATCAAAGAACGAGAGCCATCAACAAGCAATTGCATCGAAATTTTTAATTCACAAAGTGGTCCGCAATAAGGCTGCAGCATAAAAAAGAATTCTCACTTATATTCCAACGCGTAACAACTCACAAATCAATGGCTAGTGCATCACAAAATCCTGGCAGCACTGATTTGACTGATTGCAATAAACTTCGATTGATTGTTCGCACACGTGGAGAATTGAACCCGGCACCTGCTGATTCAAAACCTGATATGTTCAACTGAAAAACTTCACTTATATCTGTGCAAGTTATACCGCACTGGGCCTCATACACGAGCACCTATACCTAGCCATATACACAAAAAGCTAATCAACATCGAAAGATGGAGAGAGAGGGTGGCATGGAGAGCAATCAATTCTGCAGGTATAATCTAATAATAATAGTTAGACTTTGTAGAAGTCTCCCGCTCGCCCCCTCTCATCCCTCTCTCGTTTGCGTTCGTATACTTCATACCTCTTCTGCCTATATTTTCCTTGATGAGGATGATGGGCTTCTTGTTCCCATCGCAAGTCGAAACTTGCTTCCCATCAATTTATTATTTGAAATTTGTGCTCCACCCTAATATCAATCAGTGCGGTTATGTCATTAACAAAAACAAAGCCCCCGGCTCCGATATGATGGCACCTCTCCAAACGATGAGAGAAAAGAGCGCTCTGACGGCTACACGTCAGGGAAACTAGTTTTGATTTCTACATGTAGGTACTACTTTATTTCAGTAGACTCACGATAATAGGCACGAATCGGAAGAAAAATCCAGAATTTGTACAGTACCGGGTCTTCGTTTGATGCCGAAAACCACGTGTCTAACCAGGGTATTATGCCTAAGAAATCAAGCAAAAGTCAATTTTGATACATTATTTGTGAAATTGTAAGAGGTGTGAATAATGGCTCTCTTTAGACTCTTGTGAAACCTTTTAGTCACTATTGGTGCGATTCTCTAAAAAATTACGTTCCATAAAGGCTCTGTTACGTTGTTATTATTACCTAGGCAACAGCCAATGACCGACACGAGTTTTAACATAACAGAGCGTTTATAAAATGTTATTTTTTACAGAATAGCACCATAAAAATGATTGTATAACAGAGTCCCTATACGCTACCACACACGTAGATAGTAGTAAATTATAAATGAAAGCAATAAGCCATTATAAGCGAGTGAGGTGTTTGGTATACGAGCGGTTGCGTGAGTGTAGAAAACTCTCTGGTGCTTATAATGGCAATACGCTCACGTATAATACCAGACGTTTTATATTGAGTAGCTACTTAAGCTCAGGACAAACTGGAATCAAAAAGATATTCTGCCCAAGAAATTATTCAAAAGTCAATGTTGAAGGATTATTGTGACGGGTGTGCATAATCACCCACTTCAGTCACTTGTGAATAATAATTCACTTCATCCACTTGAAACAAATGTATAATGGCGTTACTATACACTACTATAGATATTGGTGAAAATTTTGATTATACTTTCATCTAGTGTAACTTTAATCTAGCTATCTAATCTATTTAATCTGATCTATTGAATCTAATCTATCTAGTAGTGACTTTAGTCACTGAAAACTAATGCATAATGGTGTCGTGTACCGTCATACATTACTTTAGATATCAGTAGAATACATTATGAGTGAGAGAAACAAGTCACTAGAAGTAAGCGAGATATTTGGTTTCAACGAGCGCTTGCGCGAACTTGGTCAATTCTCACCTGTTTATACCGGGTAATCATTTAAAAACTATCCACCTGCAATAACTCCCGATTCCTAGTCAATACTTCTTCGAGCAAAAACAGGTCGATTTTTATATCGAGGGGAACATCTAAAACATACATTGGCAAATTTATATCTTGAGCCTCCTCGCCCCCACCTATCCCAAAAATAAAATTTCGAATTAAACTACCTACCTTGCGATACATCAAATTGAAGGAAATTAAATTCTTTTTTTGAAAAAGATATTTTCAAAGATTTTAACTCTACTCCCCTTTTCCCTAAAAATTCTCTGAGTGTCCCTTTCAATATTCTGGACCCCTCAATTCTCTTTAGTTTAGTCAGCATCATAGCATCAAAGAAGAGAATTTTCGGTAGAAAAAGTGCCACCCGAATTGACCCCATTGCTCTCCCCCACCTCAACTTTGAAATTTAACAAAATACTACCCACTTTGTGATACATCAAATTGAAGGAAATCAAATTCTCTTTCTAAAAACAATTTTTTTTAGATTTTCAACCCCTTCCTCATTAAATTGGACATTTGGAGTATTTTAGTAGGAAAACGGGGGGTTTTGAAAATTTCGAAAAATTTTGTCCATGGAGAGAACTCAATTCCCTTTGATTTGATGCATCACAAAGTAGGTATCGTCATTTTAGATTTTTAAGGTGAGGAGGGGGGAGCGAAGGGGTGAATTTGGGTGGCACTTTTTCCATAGAAAATTTCCTCTTCCGATGCTGTGCAGGATGACGTTGACTACATTAGAGAGAATTGAGAGATCAAGAATATTTAATTGGACACTCAGAGGATTTAGGTGGGAAGAGGGGTGGGGTTAAAAATTTGCAAAATATTTTTTCAGAAAGAGAATTGAATTCTGTTGAATTTGATGTATCGCAAAGTGGGTAGTGTCATTTGAAATTTCAAAGTTGGGGTAGGTGGGGGCGAGGGGGCTTAAAATAGAAATTCGCTGATGGATGTTTTAGATGTCCCCCTCGATATTAAAATCGACCTGTTTTTGCTTGAAGACATTTTCACTAGGAATCGGAAGTTATTGCAGGTGGATAATTTTCAAATGATCACCCGGTATAGTAACATTTCGCTCAAGTGTGATTCACAACGTTTTAGTTCAGAGTGGTTCAGAGTAGCGGCTTGGCTTTGGGATAAACTAGAATTGATAAAAGTGCTGCTATAGTCAGTTTTCGATTATTACGAAAGGCGTGTATAATGACTGACTGAAGTCACTTCTGGAGAGTAGCTTCAGTCACTGGAAACAAATGTATAATGAAGTCATTATACACTCTTTTGAGATATTCCTTTTTAAGATGTCCAAAAGTTTTGTTCAGGGAGATACCTTCTGATTTGTCCAAACATACTTTTAAAAATGGCAAACTCTTGTATTAGATGAGTTTTTATTTTATTTTAGGACAACTTAGTATTTGATTCAATACCGGGCGATCATTTGAAAACTATCCACCTGCCATAACTCCCAATTCCTAGTAAAAATGTCTTCAAGCAAAAACAGGTATAGATTTTTATATCGAGGGGGATATCTAGGGCATCCAATCCCGAGACATAATCGAGATCCCGGGATTTCGGGATTGAAAATTTCAAATCCCGGGATCCCGGGATTTCCGACATTTCTCAAATGATGCAGCTTTTTACCTCAGTTGAGTAAAAAACAGAGTCAATGCAAGAAACACAGATCATTCAACTAAGTACATCATCATTGAACACCAATATTAGTATTTTATTGTATTTATTTGGCATAAATGAAACATCGCAGTTGCATTGCAATAATGTGTGCTTCCTTCGAGGAAGCAAAAACTACTTGCCGAGGAAAAAAAGAAACTGTTTTTCTTCAATTTATCTTAGTTTTGTTTTATTCAATGAGTTTGGACATGTTCTTCAGTTTTCATGGGCCGGTGTTTTCATTTCCATATGAAATTATGATGTGCTAACTTTAATAATCTGTGTTTCTTGTATTCACCCTATTTTCTATTCAACTGAAGTAGAAAGATGCATCATTTCAACAATCCCGAAAATCCCGGGATCTCGGTGGAACAAATCCCGGGATCTCGGTGGAACAAATCCCGGGATTTTCGGGATTGGGAACCTTACAGGATCCCGGGATCCCGGGATTGGATGCCCTAGGGATATCTAAAACATACATCGGCTAATTTTTATCTCTGGCCTCCTTGTCACCACCCACCCCAACTTTGAAATTTCAAATGACACCACCCACTTTGCGATACATCAAAATAAACAAAAATGAATTATCTTTCTATAAAATATTCATAAAATTTCCAACCCCACCCCCATTCTTTCTAAAATTCTCTGAGTGTTCAATTTGATATTCTTGACCTTTCAATTCTCTTCAATGCAGTCTACGTCATCTTGCACAGCATCGAAAGATGAAATTTTCAATAGAAAAAGTGCCACTCAAATTCACCCCTTGTTCTTCTCACCCCACCTTGAAAATCTAAAATGACAATACCTACTTTGTGATACATTTAATTGAAGGAAATGGAATTATCTTTCTGGACAAAATTTTTTCGACATTTCTTAACCATTTTTAATACTGAAAAGAATTTAATTTCTTTTAATTTAATGTATCACAAAGTAGGTGGTGTTTTGTTGAATTTTAAAGTTGAGGTGGGTGCAAGCAATGAGGTGAATTTGGGTACCTAGCACTTCTTCCACCAAAAATTATCTTCTTTGATGCTGTTGAATATGATGCTGACTAAACTAAAAAATCTGTTGTGGGGCGACACAAAACTTTCCCGGCGGTATCCAGAGACGTCAGTAATGATTTTGATCGAAGTGTCCCTTCGGGAGGGGGCGATTTGATTTGGAAATTGATGAAAAAATTCTATTTAGTCGAGCGTTTAACGAGCATCCTGCATCCATTGTTGAGCGGACAGAAAAAATGACAGGTTAGGTCAGTTTTCCAAGGTGATGAAATGATCCAAAAAGGTAGAACTAGGTAGCTAACTGTTGTGATATCTCAAAAATGCAATGCTGGTTCCTTATTGAAATTTTTGTTCCTACTTTAGATATGATGATGAAATTACAAAAACTTGATTGAAAACTTTTACTGCATCTGTGTGTCAAATTTCAACTCTATATTTTCAATTTAGAGCTTGGGCAGACAAACCCAGACCCAATGTGCCACCTGAGGCCTTCCGATCAAAATCATCCACCCAAAGTCTGATCAGATCATTCCAGGCTGAACTTAGGCCTCCGTACCTTATTTCGATTTGATCGGATCAATAATTCGGTAATTTCGGTAATTCGGTTTTATATTTTCAGGAGGAAAATTTCCGGGAAATTGGAGAGAAATTATTGGAAAATGTTCAAGAACCAGTTATCTATTCTCTAAAAAAAAACAATTCCAAGAAATCTGTTCACGGAATAAAAAGTCGGAAAATTTGCAGTTTTTCGAGAGAGAACAACTCGGCAACTGTTGATTCGATTTCGAAAATTTTTCCTCCAAAAACTAGCTCAATCTTTTCTCCAACTTTTATTCACAGCATGTCTGCACCTAAAATCAATATTTCGTGGGGGCTACCGCATGTAGAAGTTTGCATTGCGTTTTTCTCAAATTCACGGAATGTGCAAATTTCATTTTGAAAAAATTACAGTCGGAAAACCGAAACCCTGTCAACTTTGAAAATAGACCTGCACGACGCTCAATACAATCTACTTTCGATATGAGTTGAAATTTCCAAAAAAAAGTCGATCCCCGAGCAGGAATAAATTTTTGAGTGGAGTCCTGCTACAAAAGCGAGTCGTGCTGGTCGAAACACCGGCGAGAGCCCCTCCTGAGTGGCAACGGCCAGGAGAAATTTCGAAAATTCATTACGCTCAACTGGAGAATGGTGGAAAACTGCAACTGCGTCCTCAATTTGACTCTTCTGTTGTGTTGCTTCCTGCCAAATCTGGTTTCAATCCATCGGATAGATTTTGAATAATTGATTGGTAAAGTTTTGAACTTTAACATTTTTTATTATTTGACAGATGACAGATAGGGCAATGTTTCCAACTGTTCTGAATACAGTTTTCCAAGGGCTTTCAAATAACATATTGCAAGTTGAGTTCCGTGAGATATAGCTTCTGACATTTGATGATAGTAACAGTTGGGTTTGACAGATGACAGCCAAAAACTAATGGGCTCTTTTCAGGAAACAACCATGTTTGTATATAAAATATCAAGTCGATCCAGTCAACGTTACGGCAGTTATCGTGGAAGATCACACACACACACACACACACGCACACACACACACACACACATACACGTTTCGCGATATTTGTGGCGACCGAACCTACACCTCAATTCTGGCATATTCGATCAGATCGGCAGCCAAGCAGCGCCATTCTCTGAGAAACACTTGGATCTAGGAATCATTCCTATACACTCGGTAGGGGATGAATTATCCAAGTTTTTCAGTTCTGGCGACCGAGTCCACAAATATAGTAAGAATCACGTTGTGTGTAAGTTGCCACAATTGAGGACCAGGGCTCGTGTGTATCATAGGGTTGCCATAAATGTGGGTAAACCAACATTGTGTGTATAAGCGACGTTGCCAGATTGTTATCTCGGTGTGTATGGTGAATTGTGGCATCTTCAGGCCAGGGAACCGTAACAAACGCCCGGTGTACTTTCACAATCCACCCCAAGCCTCACGTTGGCGATTTTCGCAAGATTTCACAGAAGCTCTGCATGAGATATAGGGTGATATATCAGTGGCGTAGCCAGCAATAAGCAAAGCGAAACAGTGCCTCAGGACTCCGGAGCTCAAGGGGGCCCTCCGGGGTCGATAATCCTGGGATTTTTTTCCCACAAATTTAATTATTGTTATCTTTACTCACATAATATTTTATTACACTTTTGAAGTTTGTGTGGTATGTGTAAACTTTTCTTTCCATTATTAATATTAATATTACTATTATTATTATTAAAGTGCGTTTGGAGGACTAGGGAGGACATGAAAAAAAAAGAAAAATCAAAATGAGCTTAGTCAAGCAGTTTTCGCGATTTAAAAAACCTTCAAAATGTCAAATTGAGATGTGCGTACATTTTGACATATGATCTTCTGTATCAGGGCCTACTGAGAACATAAAAAATACAAATGAATGACATAATTTTTATTGAAATTATCAATTATCTCAGAAATTGAGGAATTGAGAGCTAGGGTACCCCTGGTAAAGAAAAGAACTGAAGAGAAGGAGAAAAGCTATCGAACAATGAAGTAAAATAAAGAGGGCTCCATTTTGAAGAAAACACACTACACTCTTTTGAAATTTTAGGAGAAAAAAAAATTGTGCGAACCCTGACCTATCACTGAATCTATTTTTTTTTCATTATGAAGTTATTAATCTTCTATTTGACTACCATTGTGCCAAATTTCATTCCTCATTCATTCCGAAAAACGAGACCCCTATGATTTCTCAAAATGAACCTTAAAATTAATTACTAAAATTTTGAATTTTTAATTCTTAGTTGATAGCACTGCCACTTAGTAAAGAAGCATAATTACAATTTTAAAAAAGTTTAGGAAGCTGAACAAGACAATCCCCATTTTTCCATATCCGATCCTCACCCAGATAGTTGAAAAAAGTAGGGAATTTCATCCAAAACGAACTATTTTCATTATAGCGCAAAAATGCGACATCCCCTATAGTCGAAAATAATTTCTCAACGCAACTTTTCAAATCAATTCTATATTCAATACTTTTTTCTTTCTCGTGAGGAAAGCGCGCTAGGAAAACCCGTCGCACTGTTGCAGGGCCCTGTAGATCACAAACAAAAGAACCAAAAATGCCTGCAAACTTACCTGTAATAATAAAGCAAATCTAAAGTATACTAAAATCCATTACCAGATACTCTCTGATGAGCATAGACAACAAAAATCAAAATTTAAAAAAAATTACATACCTACACTTCCCAGCTTTCTTCAAAACAAAAAATCAAACAAAGTTTGATAAAAAATTAGATGATGCATCAGACAAAGGAATATTGTTCCAGAAGTCTCTTCACAGGCGGAATTCTAGGCCAAAAGTTTGTCTTTTTTGAGAGATACTACGCCTCGATTGTCTTTGTATTTGATTAAAGTGTAACTGTTTTGTTCCTTTTCGAAATTCTGCCACTCTAATTTCAGTTAGCAGTGAAATTTGTTAGAAACAGCAGTTTTTTTTTGTGAAATGCATGACTTATGCGAGCAGTGAGCTCAAAATTATCATTGAGTATTTTATTGCCGAGTTCGGTTCAGGCAATTTAGGTCTAAAAACGGCCAAACCCGTAAATCATTCCCACAAAGATGAATTTTTGTAAAGTGACCTTTCTGACCCGTCTGAGCAACATATCAGAATAGGTATGTACTCGGGAATTTCGGCGTTCGCGCGTCATGGATTTAAGAGACTGAAAGAAATTGAATAATTTCCTCAAAGTTGAATTATCCCCACATCGAACGCTTTTTTCTCAAAATGGACAAGGAGCCGTATTTATAGTCGTAAAACCTTTTCGATGCAGAATTAAGTGGGGAATATTCTCATTACCATTACAATTCCACGTTCAAGTTACCGTTTGGCAGAAAAATGAGAAAAACCGGCACCATGTCATGGATGATTTTTCCCTTCTGAAATCCATGATGCGAACGTCAGAATCTTTGAGTATTTTGAAGTGTTGTTCAGACGGGTCAAAAAAGTCACTCTACAAAAAATCAGCTTTTAGTACGGACGTTAGGGGAACCAGCGTTGCATTTCATCCCGATGCAAAACGCTTTTGCACGTGAGTAGTAGGTGCTTACGCGTAATTTTTGAGAAGTGGTGCCCCGATGGGACACGCGGCTGGCGTGCTCCCTAAGAGGTCGAAGGTCCAAAAAATTACCGTTTCTGAAATCGTTGCTTTTTTCAAACTTTTTTGGCTGGACTATATATTTTCAAAGTCGAAGAACACAATGCCATAAGTTTCCAGGAAGTGTCATGCGTCAATGGCGTACCAGACGGTTGCGAAGGGGCCGAGGTGCGATTTTTCATAAGTCTTATGGTAAACCTAAACTAACACTTTTTTTTGACATGTTTGGTATCATTTCTGACCAAATCGCACATTTTGATTCTAAAACTGGGTATGAAATTTTGATAGAGACTTGTTTGAATTGGTTTTATTAAAAAAAACATAATTTTTTTACCCTCAAAATTGATGTCTTGTAATTCTGCTTCCATCACTGTCCAATGTTATTATAACTATGATTTTGACTTCGACAGTAAGTTTGGGCTATTTGATACTGAAATATCATTTGCTAAACTCTTTTCCCATTTTCACAAAGTCACGGATTGATTTTGTTTCTTGTGTATCATGTCAAAGCTTGATGTGACGAAACGTGCTATTTCACATAAAAAATTAGGCTAGTATCAGAATGTAGCATTGATTTGGTACTCTATTCAATTCAAGACATGGAAATAGTTTTCTCTATCAAACAAAATAGGAAAAACTGGGATCGGAGTCGTATTTTATTCATGAAATCCTTTTTCTTCCGACAATGCAAGCTTTTGGAATTGAATTTCTACATGATGCACGTTTTGAAACCAAGCTACCGTGTGACTTTATAACATCGATGAAAACTTCTGGTGTATAAAATTCATCTACAAAATAGTTTTTTATTTTTTTTTTTTATTTTTTTTTTATTTTGATTTTGTTAGGGTGCATCAACTACATGGTTATTAGCACCCACGGTTGGGTTTGAGTTTCAGTGTCTTTGCTTGATTTCCGGGTTTTCAGGTTTGGGAACTTTGGAGTGTTGTCGGACGGCCCGGCACAAAACTGGTTTGAGCGCTAGCTGTTTGCGCTTCTTCCCTGATCAGGGTTTTACCGGTCTATTCGCCAAAGTCGTCCAACAACACTGGGCGGTAGGTAGATGTTTTCCGGTTGTCCTGGACTTTTATTTCTAATTTCCCAGAAAATGCTAAGACTTGGTAGAAAAAAGTATGAGTGGAAATGTTGGGAGGCTTGAAGATGCTTGGGGAGTCTGCAGTATTAGATTGGTATTAGAGGATGGTCTTGTTTTTAAATCAGCTCAAAAATGCCAGAGTCCTTCAGAAAATCCATCAGCACACCAAAATTGCCATTCTGAGTAACCATCCGAGTAAGGGAAACTTCATTTGAAAACCCTGCCCGTTGTCTTTGTCTCAAAAGTCCCTGACAGTTGAACAAAAGGTGTGGAATGGTGACTCGAACCTCATTGCAGTATGGACATCCTGGGGGCTCTTCTTTTGACAAAATGAAGGAATGTGTCATGAGCGTGTGTCCGATTAATACACGATTCAGTGTTGTTTCTTCCCTTCGGTTTGGGACGGTTTTAGTTACGATCCTCAGGATGGCTGGACTGATCTGGATTGTGAGTGGTCTATAGCTGGACATGGATCCGATACATTTTTCACGAATAGCTGTTTTGTAATGATTCTTCAAGTCAAACTCAGTGATTTTGAAATTAGTGTGCTCCGGTAAATTTAACGCCTCACTGGCAGCTTGGTCAGCCTTTTCATTTCCCCGGATTCCGACATGTGACGGACACCAGCTCAGAATTACTTCTTTGTTTTGCTTTATTGCCGATGAAAGAGTATGTTGTATTTGTTGCACTAATGGATTTGTGGAGTATATGATTTGCATGCTTTGGATTGAACTTAAGGAGTCGGTGCAGATTAAAAACTTGGAATGGGGGCTCGCATGTACTATTTTTGAAGCTCGAAGGATTCCGTACAGTTCTGCTGAGAAAATGCTGGTAGATTTGGGCAGACGGTAGTTGTAGGAGTCGGCTGCGGTCACAATCGCAACTCCGACGCCGTTGTTGCCTTTAGATGCATCTGTATATAGAACTGAGGAACCTTGATTCGAATCTATGATTTCTTTGTGTAAGTTCTGAAGGATGACAGGGGCAGTGGAGTGTTTGGGGTAGCTGGATAGGCTGGTGTGGTAAGTTGGGGAAGAGAAGGTCCATGGGGCACCCTTATTTGATTGTGGTGAACAAACTTCTGTTGGGATCAAGCTTAGAGAGTTTAGAATGGATTTGAGCTTGTAGTGACATGGGGGAGTGAGTCTTGGTTTCGACTGAAAAATGTGGTGGTATTTTGTGGAGAAGACTGAGTGGTACGCTGCATTATTTTTCGAGGCTGCTACTCTGGCAGAGTATGTTAACGTTTGAGATTCTCTTCGGATATCAAGAGGGGGTTCATTTGCAAGCTGGAGCAAACATTCTATTGGGGTGGTCCTAAAGGCACCGGTAGCCATTCTGATCGCAGCGTTAGCTATGCAGTTTAATTTCCTCAAGGTTGATTTCGACGCAGATGAGTATACAATCGACCCATAATCAAGTTTCGACCTGATTAGGGCTCTGTAAACAGTCAGAAGAAGAGCTTCCTCTGAACCCCAGTGATGGTGAGAAATAGTCTTCAACAGGTTCAACCTTTGGGCGCATTCGGCTCTTAGTTGTTCAACATAGGGTTTCCAGGTTAGTTTGGTGTCCCAGATGAGACCAAGAAATCGCAGTTCTTGAACCTGTTCAATCTCCGTGTTGTATATTTTAATGGGAGGTAGGGGGCTTATTTTGTACTTTCTGGAAAAGATCATTACCTTAGATTTCAGAGGAGAAAATCTGAAACCCGACTGCACAGCCCACTCCTCGATCTCATTGATGGCTACCTGTAGCAGAGTTTGTATTTCTCGTCCATTAGTGCCTTTACAAAAAATCACGAGGTCATCGGCGTACAGAGCACCTCTAACTGGCAGCTTGATTTTCGATAGGACTTCATTTATAGCAACAAGGAATAAAGTGACGCTGACGACTGAACCCTGAGCGATGCCATTTTCCTGGAAGAATTGCTTAGATAGAACATTATTTTTTTTCACTCTGAAAGTTCTGTGTGAGAGGAAGTTTTTTATGAAAGCGACCATGTTACCGTTGATCTTCCACTTCAAAAGTTTCAACAGTATGCCGTGTCTCCATGTTGTGTCATATGCTTTTTCAATGTCAAAAAACACCGCTCCCAGATTCCTATTAGTAGCAAAGGCTTCTGAGATTTCAGATTGCAGGAGGACCATATTATCGACGGTTGATCGACCTATTCTGAAACCACTCTGACGGTTGGACAGTAGATTTTTTTCCTCAAGAAACCATTTGAGTCTGTTGTTGATAATTTTTTCGAGTAATTTGCACATAGTGCAGGTCAAAGATATCGGTCTGTAACTCGATGGTTCGATTTTGGGTTTATTGGGTTTGAGAATGGGAATTACAGTGGATTCTCTCCAGCAGTCAGGGAAACATTGTCGCTGCCATATAAAATTGAAGATGTCTAGGAGAGTTTGGACTGCAGCGTCAGATAGGTTTTTTAAGAAAGTGAAGGGGATGGAGTCGGGGCCTGGGACTGAATTTTTGCAGTTTTTGAGGGCTTCATCCAATTCGGATCTCCGCAGTGGAACATTGAGTTCGGGGTTTTCGAAGTTGTTCATATTGAGTGGGATCTTCTCTTTTTCTGACTTTATTTTTAGGAATTCATTCGAGTAGAAGTTGTCGCTGGAGTGCTTGTAGAATTGATTTGCTAGTAGATTCACAATATCGTCGTTAGAAGTGATTAGGTTGTTACTTTCGTCTTTTAGCGCTGTTATGGAAGAGGGGTTGCAATTTAGGCCCTTTATTCTGTTAATTTTGGACCAGGCTTCCCTCAGGGGAGTGGAACTAGTGAGAGTGGAGACATAATTTTGCCAAGATGACTTTTTGGCATCCTTCAGTACGAACCTGGCTTTTGCTCTATGTTTCTTGAACGCGATCAGATTTTCGACGTCAGGGTGTTTTTTGAATCTGTTGAAGGCAGTTTTGGATTCCCTGACGGCAAGACTGCATTTAGGATTCCACCAGGGCACTGGGTTGTGATTTGTGGTAACAGTTTTTTTCCCGATGCATTGTTCGGCTGCTTCGGTTATGATCTTGGAGAATTTTTGAACGTTATCATTGATGTCATCTTGGAGGGAGAAAGTAGATAATTTCTCGTCAACCATTTTTTGATAAGCCAGCCAATCAACTCCTTTATCTTTCCATTTTTCAAAAGGTTTATTGGGGTCACTGAGGTTGTTTTTTCGATAAGAAATTGCAATGGGAAAGTGGTCGCTGTCATATAGTTCTGGCAGAACTGTCCAGCACAGGGCGGGGCCACTGCGTGGATCGCTAAAACTAAGGTCTATGCTAGAGAAGCTGCCGGATGATGAATTGAAGTGAGTAGGTTGGCCGTTGTTTAGCAAAAATAAGGACGGATTTCTGAGATATAGGTTTTCAATTTCTCTTCCTCTGAGACTATTGGAGTGTGATCCCCACATAATGTTGTGGGCATTAAAATCGCCGACTATGATGAATGGAGGGGGGATTTGGGTGATTAGATTGGCCAGTTCATTGGAGTCGAGATTTGTATTTGGAGGTAAGTATATGTTGCAAATGTTGATTTTGCTGGGACACCAAACCGAGGCAGCAATTGCCTCCAAATTAGTTGAGATAACAACTTCCTCATGATGTAGATTTTTCTTGATTGAAATTGAGACACCACCGCTGGCAATTTGTTGAGTGATTCGGTTTTTTGTGAGAGTATTGTACCCTTTTAATGAAGGGTTGTGGTTGCCTTTGAAGTTTGTTTCTTGTAAACATAGTACTGAGGGGTTGTGATCACTGATCAGGCGTTGGATATGAGTGAATCTGGTGTAAAAACCATTGCAATTCCATTGAATCACAGACGCCATTTTTGTTTGTTGTTAGGTTGAGTGGTGGTTTTTAGTATTCGGATCGCTCAGAATCGCTGGGATCAATAGAAAACTGAGAGAGGTCTGATATTTCAACATTGTCAGCAGACTGGCTCAACTTATTGCAGATTCTTGTGAATCTGCTTTTCGCATGTCGGTTTGTTAGGCAGGGGTAAATGTCATTCATCATATCGATGAGACCAACTATATTGTCAGTGAAGGAAAGACCTGTTTTTAGTGGATCTTTACCATTGGTGCATTGTTCAATGAAGGACTCGAATTGGTCTGAGGTGAGAATGTATTTGCTTGGGTTTTCCTGTATCGTTTGTTTTATTGTTTCTGTGTTTTCTTTGGAAGTTAGTGAAACGTTTTCTATGGAAGAAGATTTTTTGATTTTTTTTGATTTGAGTTTGTGTCTGTTGTTTTTGGAATTCGGTTTAGCAAACTGAAAATCCCCAGTATGGTCGTCATTTGGTAGAGGGGATCCCTGTGGAGAACTTTCGGTAGATCCGCTGTTGAGGGTAGATGATGCTGGTCTTTTGTTTGGTGGTTTTTCGGTAGAGAAGAGAGGAGTTTTTGAATTTTCAGTTACAATTGTTACCGTAGAATGGTTTGTTTCTGTAATCTGTTGATCGTCAGCATTTATTATTGAGTGTATGTCAGCTATTGTTTCGATTGTGTTTCGGTTTTGCAGTGGAGGAGATTCAGGTTCTGTTTGGGACATATTCAAGTTTGGACATTGGTCGGCTTTGTGGCCCAGCTCTTTGCATAAAAAGCAGAGCATTTCACCCGTGCCAATGAAAATTCTATAGTCGGTGTTGTCTTGTGTGATGGTCACAAATGAGGGAAGCTCAAGATCTTCATTTGGCTTGATGTAAATTTGGCGTCTGAAACTTAAAATGTGGGAAAGTTCGTCATCTTCGATGTTGGCTCTGAGAAATGTCATGTTTGACATTGGTTCGCAGCCAACATCTCTCAAAGCGTTCTCGAGGAGCTCGTGGGGAATGTTTGGGCAAACATTGGACAGAATGATTCTCTTAGCCGGTGAAATAAGTCTTCGAATTGTCACAATTTTTCCCTCAATCTCAATTTTCCCGTGGTTATTCACGATTTCATCGACATTCTGTTTGGTTGACAAGAATATGCAGATGCGGTTTCTTGAGATTCGTGATGCAAATGTGATTTGTTTTGGACCTACAAGCTTGCTGATTGGTACTACGTAGTCTCTTAACTTTAGTTTATCTACGACATCAAGGACTATGGCCAAGTCCTTACTTGAAAACATTGTATTTATTGAAGCTACGCTAGAGTACGATAGGTTTTTATTCGGTGAATTTGAGTTTTGTTGGGAGTTATTTCTGTTCTGGGGTTGTGACATTTTGAGTTTTTTTTTGGCTCCTGTGACCAGGGCCTTAGTTTTGATTGAAGATTTGTTCAATCAACAAGAATAGAAAATAGTTTTCGTGCCTATATAAACAACAACAGTCCATTCCTATAGCGCAAAAAGCACTATAGGAAGAAGCGGCCTTTTTGTTGTCGGTGCGATAAGATAATAATGTGCCTGCTTATAACAAATTCATGCAAGTTTTGAAAAATAAATTGGACTCAGCCGTTTTTCCGGTAGACCGTGGATGATGGGAAGGCGATCTATCCCTTCAGTGGATCATCCAGGACGTTATCAAAAAAACACAAGGAAAAACTCGCGGGCCGAACACCACAATTTCGTCAAAAGGCGAGAACGTTCAAACACGCGAGGCGCACCGTAGCATAATCGAACCGGACTCCACAAAATAGTTCAATTGAACAATCTATGTCAAAACTGTGATCATCGGTGTTTTGAATTAGGTACAATGGGAGTTGAGCTCAAAAACGACAAATTCATAGGTCAAAACTTTTTTTTCTGTTTTCTGCGGTTTTTCTGAAATTTATTCCGCAATGTAGGAAGAAAAATGATGTCATGAGTGAAATACGGCTCCGATTCCAGTTTTTCCTATTTTGTTCAATAGAGAAAACTATTTTTATGGCTTGAAATGAATAAAGTACCAAATCAAAGCTACATTTCGACCCTTGCCTAATTTTTCCTGTGAAATAGCACGTTTTGTCACATCAAGCTTTGACATGATACATCTCAAGAAACAAAATTACTCCGTGACTTTGTTAAAACCGGAAAAAAAAGTTCAGCAAATGATATTTTTGTGTGAAATAGCCCAAACTAACTGACTAAGTCAAAATCATAGTTATAATAACATTGAACAATGGTAGAAGTAGAATTACGAAACATCAATTTTGAGGGTAAAAAATCATGTTTTTTCTCATGAAACCTGTTCGGACACGTTTTTATCAAAATTTAATACTAATTTTTAGAATCAGAATGTGCTATTTGGTCAGAAACGATACCAAACATGTCAAGAAAAGTGTTAGTTACGGTTTATCATTTTACGGTTTATCATAAGACTTGTGAAAAATCGTACCTCGGCCCCTTCGCAGCCGTCTGGAACGCCACTAGTGCATGACACTTTCTGGAAACGTATTGCATTGTGTTTCTCGACCTTAAAAATATATAGTCCAGCGAAAAAGTGTGAAAAAAGCAACGATTTCGAAAATGGTAATTTTTTGGACCTTCGACCTCTTATAGGGAGCACGCCAGTCGCGTGTTGTCCCATCAGGGCACCATGCACTTCTTGAAAATTACCTGTAAGTACCTACTACTCACGTGCAAAAGCGTTTGCATCGGAATGAAATGCAAAATGCAAGGTTGGTCGTGATATGTGCCGCTAACGTCCGTACTAAGAATGACTGGCCTACCTATTATTGCCTGGGTATTTGCCGAAGTATTTGCGCGGGAGAACTTACCAGAAACGCATATAAAGCGGAGAAATTTTCCCGCTTGAATGCTGTGTTAGCCGGCTCACACAGCATCAATAGGACATATGTCTTAAGAGTGTTTTTATGAGGGTGTATAAATTTTGTTAGATATTTTTCATTATTAGATGGTCATTTCTTACGACCGTGTTTTTTTAGGTGTGACCTAGGAGCTCTGGAGCGCGAAAGCGCCGTAGTTATGTTATTACCTACCCTGATCGAAATATAGGCACAAATTGGAAATCCAGCAGTAACGGTAATAAACGTCTTGAGATATATCCGTTTTATAAAACAAAAGAAAAAAAAATTGAACGACTCCAAAAATTTACTTTCAAGTCGACATAATGTCTTGCAGCTCAACAATAGCTCTATCAGGTAGGTACCTTCAACTTTTTCTCGAATCACAGATTTTTTCCTGAAGATGCTCTTGCTTGGCATTTGAGCGAATATTATGCTGGTAACTGCTTAATTTTTGACAATCAGTTTATTTGAAAAACCCCATCAAAAACGTGGGTCATAGTACTCATAGTCAACAGGTTCACCTAGTTACTTATGATAAGTATGTAAAAAAACCTTCTAAAAATTCAAGACCTACATTTTTATAAGCTCGCGTACTTTTACGTCGAATTCGACAGACTGAACCAGGGGATGATTTTTCGAATTAGTGAAAATGGGTGAATAATAGTTATAAAACGATCACGATTAAGAGTCCAAGAATAATCGTAATCGACGATTATTGGATTTTCACGATTGATCGTAATCGCCGATTATGGACCCATTAATTGTGAGCCCAAAACTGATTAGCTTTTTTCTTTACCTGTTACATTATTATGAGCATCGTAATTTATTTCTCTATATTTTAGAAATTCTGTTTTGTTTTCAGATTATTTGGAAGATTATTTTTGATTTTTGTTATGTTGTACTGGATTCCTACTTATACACAGCCATAGATACGGGATGATTTTTTGAAAAGAATATATCTTCAATTTTCCGATGCATAATTTTTTCCTGAAAAAAAAACTGAAGCATGTCGATTTTCTTTTCGAGCAGGATATATTATAGCTGACGTATTTTGAATCTTGCCACTTCACTGCCCTGAGTAGGGTTGCTGTATCCTTTTAAAAAAATTAAATGGGAATAGGGACCAAATTGTAGATCGATTTGGAGGTGTTTCAATTTTCTTCACAGCAGTTTGAAAAAATGGAAATCTATCAACTCATTCTGAAGTTTTTCAATATTTCTTCTGACTGCAAGTTTCATATTTGGATATCAGGTTTATCAGATATACTGTATGAAATACAGGGCGACAAAAAAAAACGAGAGCAAGTGGTTCATTTTTAAGCGCGTGTAACTTTTTTCAAACTAGTAGATTTTTTAAACTATATTTTTGAAAAGCTCGCATCAATATCTCAAAACAGCTTTTGACATTTTACCGCCTTCTGTTTTTTTTTTTGTACAGGGTGTTCACGTATAAATTATACGCCACGGGAGTCTTCTCATTAACCATACCTAATTTCAAAAATGAAAAACGATTCTTACATAATTCTTTTCGTAGGTCTCGAATCTGTTCACAAAAATTTTCTGTGGAATATCGCTTGCAGCGTGCAGCACCGAATTTTTTTCGCAAATTGAGCACCTTGTATTCCAATATGGGAATCGATTCCGTTTTGATTCCTAATTATAAATATATATCACATAGGTTGTTTGAAAAAACACCTTTTGAGGAAATTATGAAAAGTTCAAAAAAATGTTTTTTTTACCCTGTAAGCGATATACCACAGAAAATTTTTGTGGACAGATTCGAAAACTACGGATAAAATCGCATAAGAATCGACTTCCATTTAAAATTACACACGCTCAAAAGTGGACCATTATGCACCTCTTCTTTTGTCATCCTGCATATCATACAGTAGGGATATTAGCAAACATGATATCCAAATATGAAAGTTACAGTCAGATGAACGCCGAATCATTAACGTCATCATATTATCAAATATGTTCATTTTTCGTCTTGATATCCTCATTCGAACTTAAGCAAGTTTTTGCGGTGGACCATCACTAGTGAATATATGTTCATCCGGGGGTGCCCTTTATATCTACCTACCAAGTTTTATCCCGTCGGCCCGTCACTCCGTCTAGTATAGTGTATAGTATCATATACCTATATTGACTTCGATATGGGTCCGCACGGAAAGTGAGCGGCAACTAACCTGGCAACGCCGCAATAGTTGACTGTTCCATCGCAGAGGGCGCCACATTTTGACCGCCGAAAAGTTACCACAAATATAGTAGAATTCACGTGAACCTCATCCTAAATTCTGGCATCTTACACATATTTTTCATCATGATCCACTATTTTCTTCCCTATTACTTTTATAGAATTATTATTATTCCATGGATGTAAATTCCGCAACAACGAATCGTTACGAACACGCAACGTTCAGAAAAGAGCCGAATGTTCCGCTCAAAAGTGATTCAAAATTGTGGCGTCCTGTGTAAGTTGCCACAATTTCGTGCGGTCACCACAATTGAGGATCAGGTACACACAAGTTGCCATAAGTATAGGACTCCAGGAGCACACACACACACACACACACACACACACACACACACACACACAGACAGACATCATTCTGAAAATGGTCTTAATCGTCTTGGAGGACCTCAAAACGGATATATCCGGTGAAATCTCAAAAAAAATTTCTGCACGATTACAATACTTTCCCTCCGTGTTCGTGGGGGGGCCGGGAAAGTAAAACAACTCAGGGGTCCAGAATTTTTAGAGAGAAGGGGGGTGGGGTTGAAAATTTTGAGAATATTTTATTCAGAAAAATAACTTAATTCTCTTCAATTTGATGTATCGCAAGGTGGTGTCATTTGAAATTTTTACAAAGTTAGGGTGAGTGGGGGCGGAGGGGCTGAAGATAGAAATTTGTCAATGTATGTTTTAGATGTTCCCCTCGATATAAAAATCGACCTATTTTTGCTCGAACAAATATTGACTAGGAATCGGGAGTTATTGTAGGTGGATAGTTTTTAAGTGATCACCCGGTATATTGGTTTTTGAGGATTTATTTCCGCATATGGAACAGGCAGAAAATTCAGCAACTATTTACATTGTGAGATGTAAGTAATTGGGTGAGTTTATCTACTAGTGAATGGCCACCACAATAATAATAATAAAATTTGTGTAAGAATAGGCAACAATAACGATATGAAAGATATTTTTATTGCTTCAATAAAAAATACGGTTTCGAGACTGGCAATCATTTACTGATCCGCAAAACTCGAAATATTTGCAAAACTAAATGCTCAATACTGGTAAGTATATCGCCAAAATGAACATACTTTCTTTGATCAGGTTTTTGCTGGGTTCCATTTCCATGACGGTGGCGGTGGCTCACGCTAACCAAACGGAAATTTCCATGACGATGGCCAACCAAACAAAAATTTCCATGACGGTTGCTAACCAAACTGGAACAGATGAAAAAAATCCTTCACAAGACGTCGACAATGAGGGTAAGTATGGAATCTATCGGTTTCAAAATAATATTTTCCGAAATCTTGCCGACAGAACTCAAAGGTGATAAGTGGATCTGGAATAAATGAACCAGTTCAGTGGTCTCTTGGAACTTCCCCCAAAAGCTTATCCTAAACAATAAAGAACTTATCAACTCAACATTGTTATTACTAAATATACGACAACGCAGAGGTTGATTGCAAAAACATGGATTATTTATTGGTTTTATTTTCACATACTATTCATAGCCAATTTGCACAAGGATATTTATATTGTTACGTATTTCGCGTACGGGTTCGAATATAATTGAGACGATCGTTTCAAACACACACTGTTTATTACTGCGTACTGCAATAACTACACGCCAACAATTATCCACTTGGAATTATCGCTGTGATTACTACTCGCTTTCAATCCGCTCGCTACCACTTTGCATTCCAATTCATAGCTGCTCGTGAGCTGACGGTTGATGCCTTATATAGGTCCGACCAATTCATCCCGAATAATCCATGAATTCTCAGTGACCCGGCATACGATTTCCAGACGACTCCCGATTAATCACACATCTTTCGGGCATAATTCTGCCGTGCTTCCAGAGCCGGCGCCGCCGCCAAATAAACAGATGTCTCCTGGTCGAGCGTTGGAGTCTCCCCATCCAGTTTCACGTACACGCACGCTCTGGAATGCACAAGAACGTTCCGCACTTGTACACTGCGATATAACGGGGAGAGTCTAGAAAGATCGCGTGCTATCCAGAATCGCCGCTCGTAACAAAACGTGGAAGAACGCTGAAAACGTGGAAGAACTTATAACTATCGTAAGGCGGCATAAGTCGCATTTTGATAAAATAATGGCCAAAGTGAGAAAAGTGTGTATAATAACTCAGTTTAGGCACTTGTGATTGATAACTTACTTCAGTCACTTGTGAATAATGATCATCATCTGACTTTGATCACTGAGAATGAATGGAGGCATTATACACTCCTACGAGGCCCTTTCACTTTTGATAATAATCTCGTCTGGCAATGATTTCTTCCAAATTGCCCAAATGTACCATTCAAAACGACAAAAACTGTATCGATTCTGTTTTTGTACTTTTGGACAAATTAGAATTGGATAGAATTTCTCACTTGTTGAGAATTTGTTTCTAAATACCGGGTGATCATTTGAAAACCATCCACCTGCAATAACTCCCGATTCCTAGTCAATATTTTTCTGAGCAAAAACAGGTCGATTCTTATATCGAGGGGGACATCTGAAACATACATTGGCAAATTTCTATCTACACCCCCCTCGCCCCCACTTACCCCAACTTTGAAATTTCGAACGACACCACCTACCTTGCGATTTATCAAACTGAAGAGAATTGAATTCTTCTTCTGGAAACAATATTTTCGAAATTTTTAACCCCGCCCCCTTCTCCCTAAACATTCTCCGAGTGTCCCGTTTAATATTCTGGAACCCTGAACTTCCTTGAGTTTAGTCAGCACTATCACAAATAGCATCGAAGAAGATAATTTCCGGTGCAAAAAGTGGCACGTAATATCACCACAATGCTCTTCCCCACTTCAACTTCAAAAAAAACACTATCTGGCTTTCCAAGCAAGCATCTGGCAAGGATGGAAAAGATCTTTAAAACAAATCTTTCAAAATACGTCAACAATAAAAGTAGGTATAAAGCCTAACCGTTAAAAAATTTGATATCGTTTCAATACGAATTGAGGCTAATTTTTAGTTGGAAAATGGCACCTCACCCCAGAAAAAAAAGAAGAAATTCAATGAGCTCTTGGAACTACCCCCAGTAAACAAACAAAAAGGTACTGTTAGATATAAGGTACAATAAGATCAACAATGAAAAACTTATCAACTGAGCACTGTAACTTGAATCCAGCCAACACAAACACGGATAAGCCCATCCACAAACAATCCGAATGGCGTATAGGAACCTCTCGAAAACTATAGTTAATCATAATATCATAACCGGTCATACTTGGACTGGCGACTGCCTACCTTTTGGTGATTTACCGGGTTGTGTAGTGAAGTATGGTTCGTGGGCCGTATTTGGACTTTTAATTGGCGGTCAAGATACATATAAGTAGGCATATACACAACAAACGTTATAAGAACAACAACCTTGATGGGAATCAACAACGGACATCTAGATACATGCTCGTTATTATTTTTATTGAAACACTAAACCTCTCTTATTTCTCTCGTGTCGCAGTCGTTTGGAATATTATGCATATAATAAGAAAACGAGTTGTTGTATGTGTGTGTGTGTTGTTTGTTAGCGCTGGTATGGGTATATGGTATATGGCAGAGAGAGGTATAGATCGTAAAGATTAGACGTCCGTAATGCACAACCTAAAGCGAATAAAACTGCTTTTTAGGGGCGCATTAAAATTGCGAAATGGCCCCGGTACGGTTCTGGAACGATGGCGAAAGTTTTATGCATATAGGCAACTGCTAGCTATATGAGCGATGATTTAATGATTGATTTTATCCGCGGCGTGGGTAGGGTAGGGTCGACAGGGTCAAAATCCTCCGGACATTTCACGTTTCATTCAGAGCCCAGGAGAATAGACACGTCTCGATGTTACCCCTCAAAAAGGAATTACAATTTTGGAACTATCCAGACAGCGTCTCGTAGTTTCCTACGAAAAAGGAAAACCCGAAAGCGTAGAAGGATCAAGCAAAGTTTTTTTGCGAGACTGTCAGAATTTGCAGAAAAAAGGAGAAATTCTGCTCAATTTTTCATCACTCTTGGCTTGGCTCTTCGCAACTCCGACTTGATTGCCCGCAAATTATAACTCAGTTTCTTGCAATCGCCACGTACTGTCTTACCATTGTATTGAGATTTTCGCAATTTCTCGCCAGTCTGGCTTTGTTACTCCACAATTCCTCTTGATTTCTCGTCACTTCGACTTCAATTCTCCCAGCTCACACTTAGCCACCATTCGGTATTGCAACTATAGACTAGACCGAAATTGTGAGAAACTGAAACTAGGCCACAGTTTGAGTCAAAGCCCAAAGAAACAGTAGTAAGTTGCAATTTGTTGTGGGAAACTTGGTTGAATTTGCAAGAAATCGTATGGCAACTGCAAGAAACAAATACGTTCGGCATAAGAAAATCTAGACACAATTCGAGATGGTATGTGAAAAATAATCATACAAACCATTCTCTATTGCGAGAAACTATTCAGGTCAGATTTGTTAGAAACTAGGTCACAGTTTAAGTCAAAGACTCAAAACCGAAAGAAACAGAAGTAGGTAAGCTGCAATCTATTCTGGAAAACTGAGTCAAATTTGTAACAAATCGAGTGCCAACTGAAGAAACAAATTTGTAAGTAGGAGAGAAAATCTAGTGGCAATTACGAGATGGTATGGTATGTGAGAAATATTGACCAACTCACTACTGCGAAAAACTGGGTCACAATTTGAGTCAAAATTGTAAGCAACAAGAATAAGTTGCAATTATTGTGGAACACTGTGTCAAGCTTGCAAGAAATTGAGTGCCGACTGCAAGAAACAAATCCGTAAGTATGAGAAAAATGGATGGAAATTACGAGATGGTATGTCAGGATCAACCATGAAAACAATCTTCTTATGCGAAAAAGTATATCGAAATTCTGAGAATCTAGGTCGCAGTTCAAGTCAAAACTGAAAGAAACAGAAGTGAGATGCAATTATCATTGTAAAAAACTGAGTGTGTCGACTGCAAGGAACAAATTTGTGTTTATGAGAAAATCAAGTAGCAATTACGAGATGGTACGTGAAATATGGGAGAATAATTCACCATGAATACAATTCGCTATTGCGAGAAACCAGATCAAAATTGTGAGAAACTAGGTCACAGTTTGAGTCAAAACTCAAAGAAACACAATTGTGTTGCAATTTATTGTGAAAAATGAGTCGAATTTGCAAAGAATCGAGTGCCAAACTGCAGGAAACAAATACATAAGTATGAGAAAATCGAGTGGCAAGTACGAGATGGTATGTGAGAATCAATTATTATGAGAACAATTATGAGAACAATTCTCTATTGCTAGAAACTAGGTCAAAATTGTCGGAATCTAGCTCGCAGTTTAAGTCAGAACTTACAGAAACAGGAGTAAGTTGCAATTTATTTTGGGAAACCGAATCCAATTTGCAAGAAATTGAGTGCCAACTGCAAGAAACCAGTTTGTAAGTATGAAAAAATGGAGTGGCAATCACGAGATGGTATGTGAGACATAACCATGGGAACAATCGACTATTGCGAAGAACTTTGAGAAACTAGGTCACAATTTGAGTAAAAACTGTAAGAAGCTACTATCATTGTGTGAGCTGGGTCGAATTTGCAAAAAATTGAGTGCCGACTGCAAGAAACTAATTCGTAAGTATGAGAAAATGGGACGGCAATTACGAGATGGTATGTGAGGATTATTCATGAAAACAATTCTCTACTGCGAGAAAGTAGGTCGCAATTGAGAGAAACTAGGTCGCAGTTTAAGTCAAAACCAAAAAAAAAACCAATCGTTGTGGAAAACTAAGTCGAATTTGCAAGAAATCGAGTGCCACCCGCGAGAAATGGATCTATAAATATGAGAGAATTGAGTGCGAATCACGAAATGGTATTCGAGAAATATTTATAGGAACAGTTCTCTATTGCCGAAAACTGGGTCCAAATTGTGAGATATCAGGTTGTAGTTCAAGTCAAAACTGAAAGAAATAGAATTAAGTTGCAATTTTCATGAAAAAGTGAGTCAAATTTGCAAAAAATCGAATGCAAAACAAATTTGCAGGTGCGAGAAAATTAAGTGGCAATTACGAGATGGTATGTGAGAGATAATCATGAGAACAATACTCTATTGCGGAAAACTAGATCAAAATTGTGGGGAATCAGGTCACAGTTTGAGTCAAAACTTGAAGAAACAGAAGTAAATTGCAACTTATTGTGAAAAACTGAACCGAATTTGCAAGAAATCGAGTGCCAACTGCAAGAGACAGATTTGTGAGTATGAGAAAATTGAATGACAATCACGAGATAGTATGTGAGAAGTAATCATGGAAACAATTCTTTATTGCGAGAAACTAGGTCAAAATTGTGAAAATCTGTGTCACAATTTGAGTCAAAACTGTAAGAAACAGAAGAGTGTTGCACCAAATTGTGAGAAATCAGGTCGTAGAGTTCAAGTCAAAACTGAAAGAAATAGAATTAAGTTGCAATTATCATGAAAAAATTAGTCAAATTTGCAAGAAATCGAATGCCAAACAAATTCGCAGGTAGGTACGAGAAAATTAAGTGGCAATTACGAGATGGTATGTGAGAAATAATCATGAGAACAATGCTCTATTGCGGAAAACTAGATCAAAATTGTGGGGAATCAGGTCACAGTTTGAGTCAAAACTTGAAGAAACAGAAGTAAATTGCAACTTATTGTGAAAAACTGAACCGAATTTGCAAGAAATCGAGTGCCAACTGCAAGAGACAGATTTGTGAGTATGAAAAAATTGAATGACAATCAGGAGATAGTATGTGAGAAGTAATCATGGAAACAATTCTTTATTGCGAGAAACTATGTCGAAATTGTGAGAAACTGGGTCACAGTTTGAGTCAAAACTGTAAGAAACAGAAGAGTGTTGCAATTATTTTGAAAAACTGAGTCTAATTTGCAAGAAATCAAGTGCCAACTGCAAAAAACAAATTTGTAGGTACAAGAAAATTTAGTGGCAATTACAAGATGGTATGTGAGAATCATGGGAACAGTTCTCTATTGCAAGAAACTAGATCAAAATTGTGAGGAATTAGGTCACAGTTTGAGTCGAAACTTGAAGAAACAGAAGTAAATTGTAATTTTTTGTAAAACATTGAGTCGAAGAAACAACTTTCAACAACAAGAAACAAATTCGTTGAGTGTGAGAACATCTAGTGACAACGTGACGATGGTATATAGGAAATAATTATGAAAATCTGAAATTGTGAGGAACTATGCCACAGTTTGAGTAAAAACACGAAGAAAAAGAACTGAGTTGCAATTTATTGCGAAACTGAGTCAAATTTGCAAGAAATCGATCACGAGATAGCACGTAAAATATGCCATGAATCATCATGGAATCAACTTGCTATCGCGAGGAACTAGATCGAAATTGTGAGAAACTAGGTGGCAATTCAAGTCAAAACTGCAAGAAACAGAGGTAAACTGTAATATGAGAAAATCGAGTGGCGAGTACGAGATGGTATGTGAGAAATAATCGAGGTATCAATTCTCTATTGCGAGACACCAGGTCGAAGTTGTGAGAAACTAGGCCGCAGTTGAGGTCAAAACCAAAATAAATAGAACTAAGCTGCAATTATTTTGGGGGACTGAGTTGACTTTGCAAGAAATTGAGTGCCGACTGCAAGAAACAGATTTGTGAATATATGGGAAAATCGAATGGCTATTACGAGATGGTATGTGAGAAATGATCATGGAAATGATTCTCTTTTGCAAGAAACTAGGTCAAAATTGTGAGAAATCAGGTCGCAGTTCAAGTAGAAACCAGATTGAATTGCAATTATTGTGGGAAATTGTGTCGACTTTGTGAGGAATTGGATGCCGACTGCAAGAAACAAATTCGCGATTATGAAAAAATCGAGTGGCAATTACGAGATGATACGTAGAATATGCGATGAATCACCTTGGAAACAATTCGCTATCGCGAAAAATTAAGGCGAAATTGTGAGAATCTGGGTCTGAGTCGAAACTGAAAGAAACTGAATTAAGTTGTGATTATTGTGGAAAACTGAGTCGAGTTCCCAAAAGAATCAGTGGCAACTGCGAGAAACTAATTCGTCACTATGGAACAATCAAGGGGCAATTTGAGATATTGTGAGAGAAATCAGCAGAAAAACAATTCGCTATTGCGAGGTACTAGGTAGAAATTGTGAGAAACTAGGTCGCAGTTGGAGTGAAAAGAGAAAGGAACAGAAGTACGTTGCAAATATCGAATGAATTATTGTCAAAATCGCAAAAATCTGAGTTGCAATTGTGAGATACAATGTGTTGTGATTGTAAGAAACTAAGTTAAAGTTGCAGAAAGTCAAGTGAGAATCAAGGTCGCAATTATAGAAGAGTGGCGCGAAATTGTGAGACTATACCGCGGTAACGTGAGACTCAACTGATTCTGGGAAGAACTGCTAATTGTAGGTATGTAAAAGAACCAAATCAAAATTGCAAAAAATTGAGTCAGAATATTTTCAAGAGAAAGAGTCGTATAAATAGCGATAAAGAGCTTGATTCTGTGAAACTAAAGCGGAATTGCGAGAATTTAGGGCTGACTCGTGAATAACAAAATCACAATTGGTGGATGGTAAGCAGCGACTGTGAGAAACCAAGGTAAATTTGCAAGAAATCAGATGGTAATGGTGAGAAATGAAACCGAAAAGTCACAATTATTGATGGCAACTTGATCAAAGCGGCGCGGCGACGATAAGTTAGTATAACTCAAGGACGGAGTTGAATTGGTAAAATACAGCGTTGCGAAATCAATCGCTGTGGGTTCATTTCTTGACAGAGTCATACCATTTAGGTCTCTTTCGAAAGTTACAAGGATGTATTTTGGTTTGAGCCCATTGGCATTTCCAAAATCCAAAAATTGGACAGGGTAAGGGTAAACGCGAGTTAGATAGCCCTTTTTTTTCAAATTGGTGGAGCTAGAGTTATAACGATATAAAAATGATTTTTCTCAATTTTGAAACAAGTTCAAATCTAGAAAATAGCAATGCAACAAAAATGAATTTCGCGATATTCTGTTGAAAAAAAATTTCGAAAAATTTCAAGAATGGGCCGGGCCGTCTCACCTAGACCCTATGGGATAGATGGCCCACCCTTGAAATTTTTTGCTATTGTGGGTGATAAGGCCGCCACAGATGTGGCACAAACTCAAATATTTTGATCAGCCTACATGGTGCCACTTTTTGCAACTTAGGCATAGAGTCTTGTGCCTTCCAATCAGGAAACTATTCTTTTGACGATGACTTTTCAATATATTTCTGTGATCTTGCTGCCTTTTCTTGCACACGCGTCTTTTTTTCTTTCATTTTAAATAGCCATCTGTCCCAAAAAAGTTTGGGTCATCTCACCCTAACGTATAGGACAGATGGCTCACTCAAATTTGATTGAGCCTCACGTAATCGCGATAGAGTCTCACAATTGCACTTCACTCTTCCATAATTGCGTCATTTATTTCTCACATTGTTTCTCATAACAAATGAAACTCAATTTCTCGCGATTTTGACAAAGTTCCTGCGAACTGCTCAAATTTCTCCCGAATGCAATTTGATTTCTAGCAATTGCATCTCCATTTTCTCACAGTTTTTTTTTTGTGGGCTTCATATCATCATACCTTTATATAGTACGTTCAATCCAAGTGTGATTCGAGTCGGCTGGGAGTCTCGTCAATCGACACCCTTGAAAAGGAGAAATTTGAGACATCATCACTCACTTGGATCAAACTAGGTTTTTAGAAGATTTCATGTACAGTGGCGACCGAAAGTTGGGAAATACTTTTCAAAACTTATCAATTTTTGATACACTTCGTGGAGGTGACCTGAGAAAGCTACTCGCTTTCACAATGCCGAAGACGTCTCTTTCAGTTTTTGATAGAATAAGTTTATTTCCAAATCCTAATCATACGGACGTGATTTGAATATAAAAATTGACAAGTCTGCAAGAAGTGTTTCCAAACTTTCGGTCGCCACTGTACATGATTACGTATGCCTACAGTATGTATTGAAATGCAATAATTTTGAGACACTCTGTATAGAAAGCTAACAACAGATTATTCACAGATTATCACAGAATGTTATTGTTATGTTGTTGTGCAAGGTCATGAGTCGTGACACGATTCTTGTATTAGATGCAAAGTTGGCCTAAACCTTGGCCGCTAATGCCAAAACCAAGTACTGAAGGCTTGAAGAGATTACGTTGGTATCTGGGCAAGTACTTTGCACAGGGTAAATACACCTCTGCTAAATACTTATCTTTCAGTGTTAATCGGGCAAACAACAGCAGTCACGATAGCTATAACTGCAAAACAATTTTTCGCACACCTATAAAAGGTTTCGAAGCGGCGACCGATTCTACAGTGTTTGTTGCAATATGGACTTCGAAATCAACGATAAGGTGGCCCTAGTGACCGGCGGAGCCTCTGGAATCGGCTTGATGTACGTCAAAGCACTGCTGAAGAACGGATTGAGGGTATGTTGTCGAGCTAAATTACATTCAATCAACAACAACAAAAAAAGAAAAAAAAAAGAAGATGAAGATTGAAATGGCAGAGCAACATGAACCTATTGTCTGATAGCATTGTCTAAACCTATACTTATTGCTACGTATAAATATAAATCTTTGCAGGGTGCCACAATCGCGGATGTGAACGAGAGCTTTGGAAAGCAGGCTTTGCTACAGATTGAAAAAGAATTCGGCACGGACAAGGTCATATTCGTCAAGACTGATGTGACAAATAAAGACAGTTTTGAAGGTAGGTTCACCTTGAGAGACATCTTTTGAGTTTTGAGGTACAATTGCAATTGTGTCAAGGTACTTGTTGTTTTAGATGCATTCAAAGCGACAGTCGCCCAGTTTAAAAACGTGGACATCCTCATCAACAACGCCGGCATCCTCGACGATTCAATATGGGAAAAAAGCGTTGCTGTTAACATTGTAAGAATCAGCTCAACACAGCTTCCCATTGTGGCCAAATTTTGATGCGCCACTCATCCACATCACAATTACCTCACCCTTGACTCGAATCCAATTGAAAATAATTTCAGTGCACCCTCGACTGTGCTAAAGCCCCATTCATATTTCACTCGATTCTCCATGCACTGCATAATTCAAGACAAAAGGTTTCTTGTTTCCAATCAAGTGGGGAAACTCGCAGTTGTCCGATAGTGAGCCAAAATGGTAAAAAATTAATTTTAATCCAGAAGAAATTGAGTAGTAGTTGTGCAAAACTACTTCATAACTGCGGAAAAATAAATTGAAGTTGTGAAAAATGAATTCGCGCAGTTGCAAGTGAATCAAAATTCTCATGGGGCATCAAGTTGAAATTGAGAAAAGCTGGGTCGCAGTAGTGAGAAACTAAATCGCAATTGGAAAAAGCCCAGTTGAAGTTGAAAGAAATCACCTACATTCAGCTTATGCGAGAAACAACGCCGCAATTGCCAGAAATGCAGTTACAATTTTGAGAGATCAAGTCGAAATGATAAGTGCTCAAGTTGCAATTGCAAGAAATGAAGCAGAAAATTGTGAGAAACTGCAATGGACCGAGAAAGCCGCGATCGTAGGGAACAAACCGGAACAAACTGAGCTGAGTCTGTAGCAATTTTCAAAAAAGTCAAAGTAACGGTGAGAAACTGGGTCACAGTTGTGAGAAATAGAGTCAAATTATGCGAGAAACAACGTCATGATCATAAAAAAACTTGATCGAAGTTTCGAAAATACAGGTCCTGCTTGTGAGAAATCAAGTCAGAATTGAGAAGGACCAAGTCAAAATTGCAAGAGACTAAGTCACAGTTGTGAGAAACTGAGTCTTATCAACTGTGAGACACTAACCTGCAACTGTAAGAAAATTAGGTAGCATTTGTGAATACAAAATCGCGACTTGGAAAGTCGATTAGTCACAGCTTAATTCAGAATCAGGGTGAGATATTATGTTATAATTGGGCGGAACCAATTCAGAATTGCAAAAAACTAAGTCAAAATTGCGAGAAACACAAGTAATAAATTCAGCCGCAATCGCGACAAAAATGTACGAATGAGAGAAACTGAACTAGACCAGAATCATGAGAAACTACATCGCTGGCAAATGTAAGAGAATTGAGCGACAATTGCGAGGCAGTGAGTCAAAATCCAGGAAAATTGAGTCGCAACTTTCGAAGTCGAAATTTCCGGGGTGCAATCGTGGAAAAAAAATGGAGATTTAGAGAAATTGTCAAGAGAAAATCGCATTTGTAAAAAACAATAGCTCGCAGATTGAATTCGAAACTGGGAAAAACTAAGCTCCTCTTGAGGATTAAGTTACAATTATTGTGGGAAACTGAGCCAGGGATAGCGGAAGACTTGACCATAATACGGTCAATTAGTGTGACGTCGAAACGTGGGTTTTGTATGAAAACAACGCACGTAAGTTGGCAACACTTCTTGTCAAAGTGGCAGCCAATGGAATATTTGCGGATCACTAGATACAACGACCTTCCTGTAGAGCGTTCCGTAACCGAAAAGGCCTTTGAGGGTGAGATAATGCTGGTTAAATACATTTTACATTTCATTTGACAGCTGCAGTGGAGGATGTGGGAAGGGGGGAGGGTATAAATCAGGAGTGACAGTGAGTGCTGCCAACTTAGCAGAGATTGTTTTCATACAAAACTCAACTTCTGACGTCATCACTAATTGAGCGTATCGCGAGAAACTCAGTGAATTCAGTGGAAAACTGGAAGGAATTGTCAGAAATTAAGTCAAAATTGTAAGAAACTGTACGCGAACTTTAGAAACGGGTCGAAGTGACAAGAAATGCAGCAGGAGTTTCGAGGAACAAAGTCGGATTGACGAGAAATCAAGCAGAAGCTGCGAGAAAGTCAGTTGTAACTGCACGAGACTGAATACAGTTGTGAGACAGTAAGTGGCAGTTCAAGAAATTGAGTAATATTTGAGTGAAACTGAGCCAGAAATGTGGACAATTAAGTAAGAGTTGTCAGAATCTAAGTAGGAGTTGCAAAAAATTGAGCAAAGAGTGGTGGAAGCAAAGCATGAGTTATCAGAATGAGAGACCGAGTTGTCACATTATCATCATTGATTTACCTTTATCAGGTGCCTTGGCTTTGTTTTTTTTTTACCCGGAAACTTTGTACCTCCCAGTTGTCATTGCAAAAGAGTCGAAATCACAGTGACAATTGTGAGAAACTAATGTGAATTTTGTGGAATTCACAAAGGCGCAGAAGTGCGAGAAATGACCAAGTTTTACAAGAAATTTTCAGAAAATGCAAGAAACTTACATGTATTAGGACTGAATCGCAATTGCGAGAAACAAACAGTTATTGGAACTCAGTCGCAACTTTCAAAAGCTTGGCCGCAATTGTGAGGCAATTTAGGAAGACACTAAATCATCGTTGCCAGAGATCAAGCCTCCACCTGAGAGAAACAAATTGCAATTGGAAGAAACTTAGTTGAAATCGGGAGGCAGAAGTTTCAGAGAAAAGTTCGTTACGATGGAGAGACTGAGTTGCAGTTGCGAGGGAGTAAGTTGAAATTGAGATGGAACAAAAATTTTTGAGAAAAGTCAAAACAATAAGTACCTGGGTTTAAATTGTGCGAAACTGAGCAGCAAATTGTGAGAAAGCGAACTGCAATCGACAGAAACAAGTCATGATTGTGAGAAACCGATTCTGAACAAAGATACAATTTCGAGAAGCTTGCAACTGCGAGAAAGTTTGTAGCGGTTGAAAAAAAATTGACTAACGGTGAGAAACTGAGCCGCAGTTGTGAAGAACCAAGTCAATATTTGCAAGAAACAATGTGTTGATTATGAAGAGCTTAGTCAAAATTACGAAAATCCAAGCCCTGCTTGTGGGAGATCAAGTCAATATTAAGACAGATCGAGTTGCGAGAAATTCAGTCACGGCTGTGAGAAACTAAGTCTCAACTGTGAGAAACTAACCAGCAACCATAAGAAAATTATGTGGCACTTGTGAAGTTTAAAGCCACGACTGTGACAGACTGTGGAAAAAAAGTCGAAATCATAGAGAATCAAGTCGTAGATGGAGAACCCAATAAGAGAACGAAGAAAAGTAAGTAACAATCGTGAGATATCAGTTGCAGTTGCAAGAAGCCTAGTCGAAATTGTAGGAAACTCAGTTCCAATAATGAGAAATTATCTCGGGAATTATATTACAATAACTGATAGGAACTAAGTTACAATTGCGAGAAACTGAGTCAAAATTGCAAGATATCAAGTCGCAATAGTTGGATAGTAACTGTCAGGAATTGTGAAGAACTACTGGGTCTAGATTAAGACTGAAATCAGTTGTGTGAAGATGAGTTGACAGCTGCAAGATCGAGTCGGAATTGTGAAAGATTTGGTCACAATCGCCAAAAATATTCCGACGATTGAGAGAAACTGAGTCCAAATTATAGGAAACTACATTACCGGCAATTGTGAGGAAATTGAGCGGCAGTTGCGGTAGCAGTAAGTCGAAATCATAACAGCAATTGTGAGAAAACAGTGTGAATTTTGTAAGGAGTAAGTGTAAGTGTGAGAAGAAAGTAACGTATTGCAAGTATATATAGACATTTATTGTAAAAATATAAATGACATCTTCCCAACAATTCGGGCTGCTTTTAAACAAAGAATACCGTACAACAATAAAATAAACTAGGGATACAATAAAAAGTAATTAATAACATGGTAAACAAGATAAAAAGTTCGGTAAAACGATCTAGGTCAATTTGTATAAATGGTTTCTCAATATGTATATAGATTTTTTGATAGCAACTGCTGAAATTGACTTACAAAAATTTGAAGGAATGCCGAATTTCGAACAAAAATCTTTGAATACAGAGGTGATTGCTCCACGAGCTCCGACCAATAATCCGATAACTTTGATGTCCTTGAGCCCATATTTTTCTTTGAAGAATGGGATAGTTGGATTATAGATTCTTTGTTTTTCGATATTGACTTCCATCGGTTGCTGTTCGTTTAGTTCGAATCTGATGGTTGGATCTATAATCCAACCGACCCTCTTCTTTGAATCAATGGCAAGGATATCCACTCTTCTAATGCTGCCGAGATCTGCAGAGCCTACCACCTCCTCGTAGACTGTGAGGTCTAACTCTCTCAGAGCATCTGCTATCATTGTGCGGATAGTATGGTGACGTTGATTCCGTAAGAGCTCTCCAAATGGGCAGGATCCAAGGACATGAGGCAGTGTTTCACGAACGAAATTCTCAGCGTCGGAGCAGTGTCGACACTGGGTGCCATCCTTGGACCTACCCGGAAGAGCTCTTACAGGAGCAACATCACCAATAATTTTGATGGCATCTTTTCGTTCTGAGAGAGATAGACCCCCGTTCTCATTAAAAAGATTATTTGCTTGAGGGTATTCTCTGAAAAGAATCACACCTCTTCCCTTATATGGCAATGCTGCCCATTCCTCGAACTCCCTCTCTCTCAGGAAAAACCTGAGATCTTTTACTGGAGAATTTAGAAATTTTTCATCTATAATGTTGAGTTTCGACAGGCACATTTTCTTCTCATCCAGCAGTTGTCTTGTATTACGTATAATGTTCATCACTACATTTCTCTAGGCGGCAACAGATGTTCATGTGTTGGAGATAGGCTTCCCAGCTCGCTTTAAATAGTTGAAGTCCCTTCCGGTTTCTCGCTGAATATAGCATGTTGTTTGGTATGTCATGAGGTAGGTCTAGTATTTGCTTTAAGGAAGATCTGATCATTTTATCAACATCGTTGAGAAATTGATTTCCCAGTTTTGGTAGAGGTGCTGTTTGGAATTGATAAGTCATAGTAGGCCAAATATAGGTGTTCAAAATGGTTACTTTCTGGTCATCTTTCAGGTGGGGATTGGAGACAACTGTTTCAAGTTTTCTTCCCAGTTTCTTCATTACTTCGGTCTGGTCAAAATCGATTTCGTCGTTGAATTTGACGCCCAAGTATTTTATTGTTTCGTCTTCACTTATAGACTTTATGATGGTATCATTCACAGCTATGTCCTCTTGGATTAATTGTCCGTTCACCACATTTATTATTTTGGTTTTGTTTATGTTCAAATTCAATCCGATTTCTTGAAACAAATGAAGTGTGGTTTCATATAAACTCAGTGCTGATAATTTTGATTTGCTGATTAAAACTGTATTGTCGGCGAACCCAAGAATGCTCACAGGTGGTGTATTTGTGTTGATTTTGAATCCCAGTTGATTTGAAATTGATTCTTCTGACAATTCGTCCAGAATATGATTGATACAAAGATTGTACAAAGCCGGTGATAGAGGTGAGCCTTGCATTACACCTCGTTTGAATAAAATTTTCTTTGTTTTCCCTTTAGATGTTTCAATTTGGGTTACATTTCTTTCTTGTAAGTTGAAGATTAAATTTTTTAGAGCTGTTGGTATAGGTAACTCTTTAAGCGTTTTTTCTAGATGATCATGACCGATATTGTCGTATGCTTTTTCGATGTCTAGGAAAAGTAGGCAGCAGTCCCTTTTTTCTATTTTAGCTGTTTTTAAAATCGAATGAATTATTGAGGTATTTATGTGAGTGCCAGGTGTTCTAACGAAACCTCTTTGATTTGGATTGAACAGTATATAATTTCTAAGTCTTTTGTCGATTATTTTTTCCAAAATTCTACGTAATACCGAACATATAGTGATGGGCCGCCAGTTAGTTACTTTAGAGGGATCACCCCCTTTGTCTATTAGCACAGTTCTAGCTAAGTGGAAACAGTCGGGGACAAATCCAGTTCTAGATATATAAGTCGCAATATCCGCTAGTACCTCTGCCGTCTTCCCATATTTCAGAACCCGCATTAACACTCTGTCAGGGCCAGGTGCTGTATCCACTCGTATTGATTTTATTGTTGATAAGATTTCCTCTTGAGTGATTTCAACGTCATAGTTGACATCTTTGTCAGTTATGTCGTCGTCTTTCAGGTTTTTGTTGTAAGATCGACGAACGTGGGTATTAGACCTCGTAAACCTTTCCGAAAACTCCTCGTAAATTTCATCCAGACTCAAGGTACACCCCTTCTTCTCTCCATCCAGAATCCGTCGCACCGCTTTTCGTCTTCTGTTGTAAAAGTCGAACTGAATCAATTCGTAGTCATACTTCTCTCTTCGCTTTCTTCGGTCTGCCTTCGTCTTCCGCTCTGGATTGCTGCATTCTTTATATTTCGCGTTCTGTGATGTAAGTTCCTTCTTTTTCTTTCGAGCCTCAAAGAAACGTTTCGCTGGGTGTTTCGGTCCAGGAAGTGTGTGTATAGCCTCGGCTAGGAATTTAGAAAAGCTTTCTACTCGTTTGTTGAAATCTGTTGTCGAAACTGGCTCGCGAAACATGGGAATCCATTTTTCTAGTTCTCCGTTGAAGGCTTGAGTTAGTTAGTTCTAGTACTTCACAATTGAAAAAACTATAGTTACGAGGAGTCTGTTATGCAGGAAACACTGTCAAAAATGCAAGAAATCCAAATATATTGAAACTAAGTTGCAACCGTGAGAAGCTAACATTCATTAGAACTCAGTCGCAACTGTGAGAAATTAGGTCGCAATTGCAAGAAACTCATCAGAAGTTGCAAGGAACTTTGCGAGAAACTTAGCCAAATTTGCAAGGAACTCAGTCAACATTTGGAAAACCTCAATGAGATTACTTGCGAGAAGTCCAGCCGCAGTTGTGAGAAATTGAATTAAAATCGCAAGAAACAAGGTCGCGTTAGTAAGAAACCAAGTCAAACTTGCAAGATATCCATTTCAACTGATGAGAAACAAAGGCGCTATTCTGAGAGACGAGGTCACAGTTGTTACCACCACCAATAAATTATGATAGAGTGAGGTGCAATAGTGAGAGACTATATCGCGATTACGTGGAGATCAGTCGAATTTGGAAGAAATTGGTCATTGTATACAACCAAATGAAATTTGCTAAAAACTAGATGAAAATAATTGTTGAGGAGCTGAGTCGTATAAATAGTGGTGGAGAGCTATGTAATTGCAAGAGATATGTCGCGATTTGGGGAAATATGAGTGAAGTTGCGAGTATTCCAGGGTAGCTCGTGAGGAAAGGAAGGGCGATTGCCAGATATTGAACCGCAGGTTATGAGAAACTGAAGCTGATTTGCAAGGCATATTAGGAAGGAACTAGGCTGTAATTGCGAGAAATTGAGTTCAACTTGTGAGAAAAAAGGTGTGAGAACAATAATCTTATCGAAAGTGAGGTACTGAGGTAAGAAATTAGGTGCATCAAATACGAAATACAGAGCCAAAATTGTAAAAAACTCAGACTTGAAATTGCAAGAAACTGAGTAACTGAGTCAAAACTCAAAACTGTGTGAGATTATGTCGCAGCTGTAAGAAACTGAGCTGCAGCCGTGAGATAAGGTGAGTAATATTACTTGTAGAATACAAAGTCGCGAGTAAGAAGTGAGTAAAAGTTGAAGCTTGAGTGGCGTTTCTGAATTTGGCCCTTACTCTTGGTTTGAAGTGGGCGCGCTATTGATAGATAAATTATAACTTTGATACGTAACCGCCATACCTTGTCTACATTTTTATGCAATCGCCCTATTCAGGGCCGGGCCTAGCAGGCGTGCAGTGCGTGCCTGCACGCAGGCGGCAAGTCATTAGGGGCGGCAATATACAGGATGGAAACTTTGACCCGTTTAAATACAGTAATTCAGTAACCAAAAAGATTTCACCAAAGACCTCGGACGAGTCGATTTTCAAATTTAAAATGCCACCTTTTGGTACCAATTACGTGACCTTGGCAATACCAGGGGCGGCGCAAGGGACAGGAGCCCAATTTTTTCAAATATAATGAGGTCAAAATTTTTTCATCTTTGTTTGATTCTCTATCTGACCTATGAAAACAATTGAGCTCCTGCCTCACAAAAAAAGGACGGCGATCAAAAGTCGGTATAACGGTTCCTATCAAGAAGGTGGCATTTTCATCACTTTTCCACGCCATTGGCCTGTCAAGGTCGATAGGTCACGTTATCAATGTGTTAAAAGTCAAGATGGCTCAACAGGTGATACTTGCTTCAGATTTCAAGAAAATGACACGTGTTTGATAGGAACACTGACCTTTTGAAAGCCACTTTTTTTTATTTTGATTCATGATTTCGATTGTTTTTCTAGGTTAGTTAGAGAATCAAACGAAAATGAAATAGGCTTTTTTTAACCCCCATTGTGATAAAAATGGGGCTCCTGTCCCTTGCGCCGCCCCTGGCATTGTCAAGGTCACGTAATTGGTATAAAAATGCGGAATTTTAAATTCAAAAATCGACCTGTCCGAGGTTTTTGTTTAATGTTTTTTGTGATTGAATTATTACTGAATTTGGACAGGTTAAAGTTTCCACCTTGTATAATAAAGTTTGATTTCGAAAGATTGTTTTCATTCTGCATTTGGAGGGGGGTCTTCACTGCCAGTGAGGGGTGAGGAGGCGGCAATTTTCAGGCCCGGCCCTGGCCCTATTTATACCACTGTTCACTTTTGAATATTTCCAGAACGGAGTAGTCCACGGCACTTTGCTGGCTCTCGAAGACTACCTTCAAAAGCACAGGAGCGGTCCCGAAGGCGTCATAGTCAACGTCTCCTCCATAGCCGGAACGGCAGCCTACGCTTTCATCCCGGTGTATACCGGGACGAAATTTGCGGTTCTCGGCATGAGCAAGGCTTTCGGCGACGAAGTGCACCACAAAAGAACCGGGGTCAAGGTCGTGATAATTTGTCCGGGCGTGACCGATACACCTCTCATGGCCGGTTTGGGTACGAAAACTCTGGGAGAGGCTTACTCGGAGATACTAAGCAGACCAGCCAAAAAGAACCGAACACAAGAGTAAGTTCGATTGACTTGTGTGATGAGCAGGTAATATTGTAGCCCCTGAATCGGAACGACTTTTCATCGCATCATTAAGATATCTGAGAAATCACGGTGCGTCGACATGGCTTTTAGTGTCAGTAGCAAAGATGGGAAGTCATTGGCATCCTCAGGGTGGCAGGGAAGTCAATTTCTTTCACAGCAGTTTCCGGTGGGACAAATGGACGGTATTGATTTGCAACAACTGCTGATTGGCCTCTTGCGTGCTGTGTTGCAGCGTCGGTGGCTGGTCGTCTTACTCACGTTTTCATTGAAAAAAGTTGATTCAGAACAGCCAATAGACTTCCCCGGATTTTAAAATGTCAAATCTTTTTCGAGGCTGTGTTGGCATTTCAACAACTCTGGACACCTCCCAATGGACAGGGAGCTGGTGCCTTGAAACTTACGTCATTTCAACCCTGTAAGTCTAATGTGCGTTGATAGAGTTGTTAAAAATTTCTTTGTCTTACATGTCAGACCGGGGGCTTCAGGCTGGTATAGGCTTGTCAATTTTCGAAAAATGTCAAAAATTTATGCCATAAGGTACATGAATGGAACCAACGGGCTTTTGAATGGGAACATCCTCTTAATCGAGAATTGAGTCATAAGACAACATTTTCGGGGGCTCTCGGTCCATAAGACAAGTTTGAAATTTTCAAAAAAGACCAAAATTCACCTCCTTCTAGAGACCTCTTCTTTGGCATAATTTCAGGAGCGAAAAACGATTCTTACATAATTTTTTACGCAGGTTTCGAATCTGTCGACAAAAATTTTAATTGGTACATCGCTTACAGAGTGCAACATCGAAAATTTTGTCTCGAATCGTACACCCTGTATTTCAATATGGAAATCGATTCCGTTTTTCATCCTTATTACAAATATATTTTACACTTGGTGGGTTAGTCAACAAAACACCTGTAAAAGAACTGATAAATTTTGGTCCTTTTTTGAAAATTTCAAACTTGTCTTATGGACCGAAAGCCTCCAAAATTTTTGTCTTACGACCAGATTTTCGATCAAGGGGATGTTCCCACACAAAATCCAGTTGGTTTCATTCATTTACCTCATGACGTGAATTTTTGGCCATTTTTTCCAAAATTGACTGGTTCATACCAGCCGAAAGCCCCCGGTCTGGCATGTAAGACAGAGCAATTTTTACAACCTTATCAACGCACATTAGACCTACAGGGTTGAAATCATGTACCTTATGACGTAGGTTTTGAGGCACCAGCTCCCTGTCCACAATGACAGCGATGTCAAATTGAAATTTGAGTAAGTCACTGAGTGGAAACAAAACTAAAAAGAGGAAATGAGCCGTTCCGTTTTATGGGGCCACGATAGCACCTTAGGTAGTATGACTAGTAAGAAACAAATTTGAACAATTTGTTTTTGTTTTCCAAAGTGCCGGGCATGTGGCAGATGGTGTGATCAAGGTCATCCAGAAGGCGAAATCTGGAACAGCATGGGTCATCGAAGGTGGCCAAGCTCCCTATGAATTTCCTTTGGTTGACAGGGACGAGTCCGCCAAGATCAATGTATTGTAGATTCGATTTTTTCAATAAAATTGTAAACGAATTTCCGACCGATTATATTTACATGGTTTATATTTGATCAACGTTTGATCCAAGTACGAAATATTTTACTCAATTTGAATTCGAGTCATATTTCAGTTATCAGCTCAGCTCAGTTGAGTCTAGTTCAGACTGAGACAAGAAGAAAAGTTACCTTATATTTATGAGCAATTCGAAGAAACGATTTTAAAAAATTCCAAATTGCTCAAGACAAGCGCCAGGGACTTCGGTAATTAATCGCATCGTGCAATTCAAAACAAAAACGAAATTGAGGAAATTGCGGAAATCGTACAGAAACACACACAATCACAGCCACTTTATTGTCTTCCGCATGCGGTGTATCAGTTGCCCGAACTAAGCAGTGTTCGAAATCATTATTAAAAATTAGTGCTCAACAGGTAGTAAATTTAGTTTTAATAGCACAGCACACCTAGATAGCACATTTTTTTGTGGGAGGCAGCCGGAGGCACATCCTACAGGTATACCCCATGCGTGCGTGCATGCATGAATCAGCATTTTGGCACTTTGCACCTATACAACTGGTATTATGCTGAAAAGTTGTGAAAATGCGGGCTTCGAAAGTGCCAACTACTGTTTGGTCGAGGTTTGGTACATAAGGCCATATTGGTTTTTGGAGAACGTAGTTGTTGAATCGGAAAAAAAACCTAATTTGTTGGGTAGGTAACTTTTGGTTGAGTAAACTGCCCGACAATTGATGGTAAGAGCTTCGGAGCACTGCCACTGCTGCTAACTTCACACGACTCACAAACACATTTTCACAATTTTTGTACATTCTCAGCGCATTTTCGAAGGCTTGTGGCGGGTTTGTTTGTCTGTCGTTGGAATTTGAGTTTTTTTTTGCATCAGAATTTTCACCTGTAATATTAATTGAATATGTAATGTAGTATATTCTCTGTCCTTTGATTTATTTGTATAAGGTTCTTCTTTTGGGTTTTTGCGCAGGATGATAAAAAACTGTTGTATATTTTACGTAACGTTCCGCCGATTAACATCGGCTTCGTCAGGCAAAAATTTATTATATAATTAATTTGAAACAATAATCAATAAACATTAACAAGAGCTTACCGAATAATATGTATAATACTTGGAAACTGTGTAAAATGTCAAAAAAATTTTGAGCTGTAGATAATTGGAAGATATAACAATGAAAAATTCCTATGGTGATGAAATGAAGATGAAAACTTGATAATAAGGTATAAAGGTGATTTTATATAATGCAAAAATTTCATGACCTAATCATAACAACTCTCAAGATTGAATTGTTATATACATCACTTAAATTTTGCGTGTCAGTTCGAAAATTAACAGAAAAATTATGTTTTTGAATAAAAATCATTTCAGAAACGAATCTTTTTTCATAATTAATCTCTTGGCCTGAAATTTCAACATTTTCAAAATCAAAATTATGGCCTAAATCTTTTTTATGGTTCCCTGAAGCTGTCAAATTATTTTTATGTAAATTATGTGTTTTGCAATCATTTTTATTGTTATTTATACGTTTAATAAGTTTTCGTTTGGTTCGACCAATATAACATTTAGTACAATCAGAACAATTGATTCTATATATCAAACTTGATTTATCATGATCTTGTATTTTGTCTTCCAATCTGCTGTAAACATTATTTATTGTTTTTTTGTTATAAAACGTAATTCTCAAATCATCTTTTTGCAAAAATGTTCGTAAATTAAAAGACAAATCATCAACACTGATTATTGAAAAATAAGAAGTGTCAATTGTATAAGGTGTTTGAACTCTCCTTATATAATTATTAATATTACTATTACTATGTGAAATTCTATTCATTATTCCCTCAGGATAGCCATTTTCTTTCAGAATATTTTTGATGAGATTGAAATTTTTTAGCCAAAATTGTTCATGACTAAGTTTTTCAATTTTTGTTTTCATCATTTTGATAATATTAATTTTTTGTCCAAAATCATGATTTGATTGAAAATGAAGTGATCTTAATATTTGATGCAATTGGTTTTTGATACCAATCTGTAACTGAACTATTGTTTCTATTTTGAATGACTGATGTATCTAAAAAAGTAGTTTATTTTCATTTTCAATTTCAATCGTGAATTTCAAACTATTATAATATTTATTAAAAATATCAAGTGTCGTTTGTTGTTGATCATTCGGAATGGCTGTAAAAATGTCATCAACAAAGCAGTATAGAAATGGAACTGAAAATGGTAGTTTCTCAACAACAGATGTCAGTAGATCATGCATAGCTAAATTTGCTAAAATTGGAGAAATTGGATTACTCATTGCAGTTCCAAAAAATTGTGAGTAAAATTTACCGTCGTATGAAAAAAAGCTCAAATCAAAAAGATATTGAATTATATCTTTGAAAAATTGTGAATCAATTTTGGTGAATTCAGAAATAAGTTCCCAGTATATCTCAATTATTGGTCGGATCAATAATTCTACTGTTACATTAGTAAATAAAGATATTACATCCAAAGAGATTATTATGTAGCTAGGTGGAAGTACAACATCAGTAACTTTATCAACAAAGTTTTCAGAATTTTGTTTATTATATGAAAAATGAGGTGGAAGACCATTATGAGATATAAGTCTTTTGTAATCTAATTCATCAATTATTTCCATATTTAACAGTTTTTTGATAATGGTATTATTTTTTTGTTCAATCTTATTAGTTGGATCTCTTGTTGAATATTTATAAGTAATGATGTCTTCAACAACTGAAGAATACATTTTATTCAATTAAGTACTTTCATTGATAAGAACTGTTGAATTACCTTCATCTGATCTAGACACAATTAAATCGGGATGATTTTTTAAAAAAAGACGTGTCTTTCTAGTGAAAATATCTAGTTTATCTACTTTGTTGTTATTTTTTATTTTATTAAAATAATTAGTAATTAAATTTACAGCATTATTTCTATGACAATTTTTTTTTGACGTTTTAAACCAATAGCGACGCTGTATTCAGTACCACGTGTTACCATTACAACCAATGTCAACAGTTTTGCAATGGCAAATTAATGGTGGGGTGACAAAACTTCTGCTGCTACTGAATAAACCTCTGCAGGGTGACAAAACTGGCTGTTGATACACTCACCATAACAACGATAACGTGAATGTCAAATTGTAAAATTTAATAATTATTGCTTGATTGTCTGTCAGTGTTTGTGAGTAGAAAATACAAAACAGTTCCTAATGATGAGTGGCGAATTTGCCATGTCCGAATAAGGAGAGACTGATCGTCCCGAAAAACACGAAAAACACGCGGAATGGGACTATGTTTCGTCGGAGATACAGCAGTGCCGCAGATTGCCGATAGTTTGAGAGATTGGACATTATAACATGCGTGTTGGTATGAAAATGCAGCGCTTGGGACAGCAAAGCAAATGGACATGCAAAAGCCAGTGCGGAAAAATTGGATTGACTGAAATGAAAATAGCCAACCATTCTCATAGAAGCAGCGTTGTTGTACTTTGGCCGAAGCCTTTCCAAATCTTTGAATAACAGCAACTGTACCTTTGATATTTATAACAAGTGATTTGAAATAAACGTTTAAAAAAAAATAGTCCATTAAATACCATTCGAAGAATCCATTTATGTCTACAAAATAGATCCTTCTTATGGTATTGTTGTTGAATATCTTTATCATAGTGTCAGGGTTGGAAAATATCATGATATTTATATAAATATCAGAATATCATAATATTGGATATTTATTGATATATTCGATATATATCCGATATTTTGATATTTTCTTGGAATTTTGATTTTTAGATAATGTTCAAGTCCGAAATTGGAACAAACACTACTTGGACAAAAATTAGATAGAACATAATTATATCGATTCATGAACAAAGATCAATCATAATATTATCAATGCTATTTATATTTGCAATAAATCGAAATTAAATCCATTCTGAAAGGAAAACAAGTCAAGACAAAGAGACGTGCTGCATGCGTGATGCATTAAGCCCAATTTCGCAGATCACAATGCTTCAAATAAAAACTCCATTGTGCAACATTTTTGTCGGATATATAGCATGATATATATCAATCAATAAATATCATGATATATATCGTGATATCCATTGTGATACATATCACTTGATATATATCAGACAACCCTGCAGTGTGCTGGCAGATTTTGTATGATATTTTCAACATCTTTGATAATATGAGCCATTGGAAAATCTGATTTATTATATTTCAAAGCAAACTTAGGTCCTAAGGAAAGAAAACATTGAATATCATCTGGAACATTTACGTTTGAAACGTTCTTTATCCAACCTTGTTTCGCGTTAATAAAAATATTTGTGTTGATGGATAATTTTTCAAATTTCTTGATTAGATTTGACTTTGATCTCTTAAATTCTCTGTTATAAATACATATGTTTAGCTTTTGATATGATAACATTAATCAATTGTGGTGGAATATTGTTCTGTAAATAGATAACCTGATTATTAATTGAAGAATTTAATCTTGAAATGTGCCAATGTGTGACATTTATTTCTAGTTCAACATATCTATTTAGTTTGGATTTATTAATCTTATTATCAATTTTTTTTTGAAAAGGAGTGTTTTCTACTTGGAGTAATGTCACAAAAAAAGAAGTACTGCTGGATGTGGGTGGTATGATCTTGAACTTCTTACATTTTATTAAAAATATATTCCTATTATAGAATTTAGCTAGTTTTTCTTGGTTTTTGTTATAATTCTCAATTGTTAAAGAAATATCTTCACCAAAAACAGTTTCAAGTTATTGATAAGAAAACATTTTATAAAGTTGGTATCTGTTTTGATTTCCTCGCAGGTTTTTAGCTTCAACCCGAAACAGATGTTTAATGGAAAGTGCAAGTGTCTCTTGGTTTCTTGTAGGTGGTTCAATAAAGGCAACAGGTAACAGTTGTTCATGTAACCTGAGTGGTGTTGAATAAAAGGTGAAATACTGCCTTGATTTCTTCGTGGGTAGTTGAGTTGAGGTGACAGGAACAAAGATTTCTTGTGTAGTAGCTCAAATGTTGTTGAATGAAGGATGAAATCTATTCCAATTCTCTCGTAGGTATAGTTGTGGTGTTCAGTTGAAAGTGAAGATCTGGCCTTGATCTCCACTTGGGTAGTTATTGGTGAGGTGTCCTTTTTTGATTTGTGAGTACTTTTTGATGAAAGGGAAGTTTTCTTTACCATGAATGGAAGAAAGGAAGTAACAACTACGTGTTGTCAGAAGGTAGTCAAACTGAGTGATGATTTTGTATCGAAGGCTGAGGCTGGTCTTCTTGATATCTTCGTAGCTAGTTCTTGTAAATGCTATCTCTCTTGATTTTATTGTATGTAGTTTTGGATGATAGTGAAGTTTTTCCTCACTGTGAATGAAAGGAGTTTCGTGTTTTCCGACGGTAGTCAAATTGAGTGATGTTTCATAGAAGAAATGAGGTAACGGTTTCGTGTCGTCGAACGGCAGCTGAACCGATTGATGTTATTATGTCGAAGAATTCCCAAAAAGGTCTTGTATAATGTTGTGTATGCTCTGTCCTTTGATTTATTTGTATAAGGTTCTTCTTTTGGGTTTTTGGGCAGGATGATAAAAAAACTGTTGTATATTTTACGCAACGTTTCGCCGATTGACATCGGCTTCGTCAGGCTAAGATTTATTTTATTGCAAACTGCACATTGCAGTTTTACAACAATTTTTACAGTTTTTTTTTTTACAACAGTTTTTTATCATCCTGCCCAAAAACCCCAAAAGAAGAACCTTATACAAAATTATCTCATATCTTCGGTCGGTATAATGCGTCATGCACATTTTACGCTGTGTTACTTGGAAAAGCCATAAAGGCTCTGAAATTGCTCAATATGCCCAAGGTCATTTCATCGTATACCTTCGGAACAAATCTGAGTTATTGACAGCAGATCTTAATTAAGCAATCATCTCCCGCAGACGTGCACCCAGTAGTACCAACCGGCCAACAAAACGAACACACAAAACGCTCGCACGCCTTTTATGAGATGGCACCTAATAACAAACATTAAAATGATGGGAGTTAATGGACCACCACCAAAGAGTCGTAGGTACGCTATGGACGGGCATGAAAGGCAAACCTCCGTGTGCATAACAGTAGCTCGTTCTTATAATGACAAAAATTCACGCGTGGAGTGGAAAATTGACCACGAATCGAGCTTTATCTTTAATCTGTCTGCAAGCGGGTCGTCGTCATCATCATCAGCAATAATCAAACAGGATGACGAGCAAGGATTAATCCCGATGCCAGGGATGTGCACATCCAGATGCGTTGTGAGACCACATGCTAATAAATGAGGTGGAAAAAGGAAGACTGGAAGATTTCTCGTGGACAATGGACAGTCTTTTGGATCGATAATGAGCAACGATAAAAGTGCATAATAGATGTCACTGTGATTTGTGCCCAATCATCGTGACAAATTCACCCAGTGTTTGTTTATAATCCAATTATGTCGCACAGGTATGCCCAACCTTTTCTCCGCCAGACGTTTTTGTGATTCGATTAATCATTTGATGGGTTTATTTTGATTGATAATGAGTTTAATTGCTTCTGGGGTTTTTGTTCGATGATGATGAGTGGCATGGCCGTGTGGTTCGATGAACTTTGATTCAGTGCTCCGTGGAAATGGTTATTGGCGAGAGCCGAATTTACAGTTCACAGTGCTTGATTTTGGCAGTAGTTGTAATTTTAGTGCAAATTAAGCGCCGCAGGGTTACACTTTTCGACCCATTTCTATTCAATTTCGAATAACCGTGAGCATTTTCGAAAGAATCGCTGCGGTCCTTGAAGCTTTGATGATGACCAATCCAAAGAGGTTATCGAACAGATAATGTCTTCTCGCTGGGTTGCAGACGGAATATCGAAAGTGATGGATACGTCGCGGCGTAAAAAACCTGACGCCTCTCGCATTATTAGCCGTCTTCTTCGATGATATCCCGAAAAGTTAATTTCGGAACAAAGCCGGGGAGGGTCCTTTGGCAATCAATATTGTTTGTGTTACGTATTATATCACGTTGCCGATGATGATGATGACGACGAGAGGAACAACAACACGTGAAACGTCGGTTGTTTGCCCTGATGCATGGGCTTGCCAAAGCCCACTATATGCTAGCTGGCTGCGCTCCTCTCCTCTCTCACTCCGCTTCCTAATATGATTATAATGATAAGTTGTGTCAGCGGTTATTGATAACTGCCGCGATCAGACGGGCCCATAATCAATCAACTCGAACCTCCGGTTTCATGAACTTTCTCGATTTTTCAACAGTTACTCGATTATTTCTGTATTAGCGCGCTCTCTGGCGCTATACTCCGACGGCGTACGGCCGCAGCTTGATCACCGGCTACATCAATAATCCATCAACAACACCCTTTTTCCATTATATTGCATGATAATATGGTTATATTGCCTGGAGGTGTACGTATGTGGAAATCGGTTCTGAGATTTTCAGAAGCAATCATCGCTTCATGCCAGCCAGCACGTCCAGTACGTTGAGTTGAGATCGAATGTGGTATTTTGTTTCAGAGCCATCTTCTCATTCTTCTCGAAAAGCACCAAAACCGAATGGCGACTGAGACCATTGTTGTCAACTCCAGACTTATTTTCCAAGCTCTATTAGTTTGTTAACTGAATAAATATTTAGGTAACAAACGTAGTTCTGAGACTTATTTTAATAACTTGCTTCATTTATTCATTTATTTTTATTTAATAATTTATACTCTACAATGACCTCAGCCTAGGGTATTTTGAATCTTCGAGTGTCCTGTTGTGTCGTATTGTTTGCTATAAGTGGACAAACTAGCCGTAGATTTGCAGTCAGAGCCTCGCCTCGGCCAGAGCTTTACCTTACAACACCTGAGCTGTATTGGTAGTATCTCAATAGGATCAACTGAAAGACAATCGAAAATCAGAGCTTCATAACACGATTGTCAACCACTCACACCCAACCTATGTGAATTTGTCGTCCAATCTTCAAGCTTTGTTCGCATTTATCTAGACAGCTTTCACAGTTTTCTAGTATCAGCTGCAAAAATATTTGTGGGCAGAATAAAAATAAAAGCAGCAATGAACAAATGCAAGTGTTTGAACCATCAAATACTTGGAAGCTTTGAAGCTCTTACCCATCATTATCTACCAAAGTTATTCTAGGCTGAGTCGAAAACCGGTATGGAATAATCGTTACGACTGATGAATTTTGAGAAGTCTTCGACACGAAGTTGATGAATTGGGAGAAATCCCCACTACGTAATTGGGTCACTTGTCAAAACTCTCATCGCAAAATTGTAACATTTGGCACAACTGTGGCTGAAATTACGAAGAGGCCTCGCTGCAAAGTTTATTTTCTCAGCGAAATACTTAATACTTGATTTCTTGGAATTCTTGGATTCAGGGAAATTTTTGAAATGAAATTGATAAATTTGGCACAATCCTCAACGATTATATTGCATATAGTTGAGTTGGTTGAGTTGAGGAACGACACAGGCAAGACGGTGGCAAGACGGCGGATATTGAAAGAAAGAAATCAAGAACAAACACGAAAGTGGCCGCGAGATCTGTTTCTGATAATGACAAATCCAGATCGCCATATTCTGTTGCAATTGAAGCGGATAATCCTAATGAAGAACACAAAGATAAGGAGACTTGGTAGTCTGTTCCGATGAGGTCTAACCATAGGTTTCAACCATAGGCATTAGGTCCATTATGTCTTCCGCCCTGGGCAATGACTGACTCCACGAAGTCAACTTGCTTATGTTATTGATATTCTTTTGATATTTTTTTTGTATTAGCATGATTGTGTTTAATTTTTTTTTTTAATTTACATTTACAATGCTGCATCAACCATTGAAGGTTATTAGCAGCTCACTTGAGTTACTGAAGTGTGACGTACGGGTTAGATGGAGTCAAATATTTGGATTTCTTTCAGGGAAGTTAGAACTTTATCATATTTGTTAGGGTCTGTAAGAGTTGTTGGAGACTCTGCAACACCATATAGTGATCTGTGATTATGGTGGTTTTGGCAATGGTAGAGGATATGGTCGATTGACAGATGGATGTCGCAGGTTGGACATTTTGGACGATCTTGCCTTGACAACAAAAAAGAGTGGGTAAGTCTGGAGTATCTCAGTCTCAACCTATTGAGTTTAACTTGTTCGTTCCTTTTCTCCGGGCAGGTGAGAACTGTACAGATCAGTGGTTTTGTTTTTGAAGATAGTGGTCTTTTCGGTCCCAACACTGCTGCCAGATACGAGATATACTGACCTTCACATATGTTTTGAGGTCAGCTGGGGGATTAATTCGACAAATTGGTAGATTGTTCGATGATGTTGCCTTTTTGGCCAGATCGTCAGCTCTTTCATTACCATCTATTCCAATGTGTGATGGTGTATACATAATAGTATATTATATACCAAGGTTGAGAAGTGAGCTATTATAGCGTGAGCACAGTTTAAATCCCGAGCCGCGTAGCGGCGAGGGAGATATCGCTGTGCTAGAATGATAGTAAGATAACTTCAAATTTCTGATTTTCGGATTATTTCAAAATCTATAGCTCCAAGCTATTCTCTACCTGGTGAAAAAATCGAATTACTCAGAATCATCATGAAAGTACATAAAAAATGAATATCTCACTGTTATAATTATCTGTTTTTTGAACAGTTCTGGTCTAATACTCGGACATCTCAAAATGTTCTATTTCTTCTACTGAGAAATAGATCGAATTTGATCTTGCCTTCTGGTATAATACGGAGACATTTCAACATGTCCCAATTTTACAACAAATTTGATATGGAAATTTCAAGTTGTCCTTGTTTTTCATGTTATCTCAGTATTTTACTGTGAAAGATGTCTCACTCTTACACCAAAAAACCAACTGATTTAATGAAAGTCTTCAGATATTCCATTTTAACTCACTATTGCACAAACATACCCTCATGCATTTGTAAAATATCTTCTTTTTCTCCAAGTTGTCCCACTATTTGACCAGAAATGTTCCGTGAATTGTTTGAAATGACTTCATAATTTTAACTTATCTCCAATGTACATTGCCATGATTTCGTTATCCACAGGTCAGTTTGTATTGGGTAAAACTGAATCAAAACGATGGATAGATGCGGAGGCAGACTATATTGGTTATAGCTATGGCCAAGACTGCCAAAAGTAAAAGAAATCGTGAAAATCGGTTCACAGGATGAAATGTTTGATGCAAAATGTTGAATAATTGAATGACAAAGTTATGAACTTTGACATTTTTCAATATTTGACACACGACATCTAGCGACACACTATCCACTGTTCTGAATACAGTTTTTCAAGGACATTCAAATGAATTTCCAATTTCTGATAGTGACACTTTTATTTGTCAGATGACAGCCAAAAACTAATAGGCTTATTCCATGTCATCCAATACTTAAGGATAACTATGAAAAATATGTTGAACCAGGCTATGCTTACTGTGCAATACTCGGACAACTTGAAAAAAAAGAGGGATAAATTCAAAATCACTCTACAAATTCCTGACGAATAGTAGGATAACTTACATGAAAAAACGGACAACTTCCAACAGAACCATTATTTCTAGCGATACACAAGGATATGTTCACTTTTCGATTTTTTTCTCAAAGAGTAAATGTGATTTCATAATGAATTCCTCACAGGTCTATTAGGAGCGATATAATACAACTGGAAAATTAAAAAATCTCCGAAACTTCGAGAAGAAGAGTGTTTTTCGTTCTTCTGAAATGTTCAAGTGGCGATTACTCGAGACTATGTTTTTCAAGTTGTCTTACTATCATTCTAGTACAGCGATATGTGCGAAGGCTATATTAGCCTTCTCAAGCGCGGTTTATATACGATTTTTTTCACTACTAGCAAAGTAGATCCGATTCGTGAAGTTCTAAAATTTTATAAAAAACTCTCCGCATTCATTGTAGATGTCAATCAAAACCAAGTAGGCTCTTCGAGCATTTTGCGTCTTGTTGGGAGTCTTGAGAATCGAGAGAGCAGGTGCTCAGGCTCAAGGATCTGCTCTTTCCTAGTTCATGTGTTGTCATTTGACTTTTGATCTTTTTATGTATACGGGTGAATCTTGTTTTGGCAGCCTTGTTTGGAAGAAGAGGGTATAGATCAAACATCATTTTTAAAAGGGATTCAACGTCATTTGCACATCGTCTTGCCTCGCTAAGTGGATCAGGGTTTCCTCTACAGTTTTCCAGAAAACTTTTGAAGACGCTATATGTCACAGGGAAGGATTTAGGTTTTTTTTCTATGTGTAGTTTGATAGGCTCCATGTCCAAATCTAGCTGTAAAGATTCAGTTGAACTAGAAGGTTTGAGTTTGTCCAAGTTGGCTTCGGGATCTGCTATTCGTGGTTTTTTTGGCTTATTTTTCGGTTTTTGGAAGGGGTCAGGTGTTTGTAATGCATTTTGGATTTCAAATAGGTCTTGGGAATTTTGGATTGCACCGTCCACCGGCGGCGAATCTAAGCTTTCTGAAGGAGCTGGGCGCTTATTCCGTTGATCCTCGGTATTCATGGGAGTTTGAGATTCTGTAGATGGTTGGGCAGAGCAAGAACTAGATATATGTCCTTGACGACCGCAAATGAAACATGTTAGGTCGTCATATGTCAAGAATATGCGATAATTGGTGTCTTCAAAATTTATTACCAAGGAAGGTGTCAACTGGATTTGCTCATCGGGTGTGACGTAAACATGCCTTTTAAAGCTCAAAATATGATTGAATTCATCTTCTTGGTAGCCTGCTCTCAAAAACGATATTGATGACACGAGCTTTAAACCTGTATCTTTCAATGCAGCTTCAACAATTTCGTTGGGGATCGATGGGCATACATTCGATATTATCACTCTTTTTGATGGAGTGATCAACTTCCTTATACCTATGTCAATGCCGTTTATATTTATGGTTTTGTATTTAGTCACCAAGTTTTCCACCGCTTGGACGCTCGAGAGGTACATGCACACACGGTCATTTGAAATGCGAGAAGCAAAAATAATATTTTTGGGTCCTACGATATTACCTATTGACTTGACATAATCGAGTCTAGAGAGTTCTTTGTTGACGTTCATGATTATTGCTTGCTCTTTTTTGGGGTAATTTGTTGGTGGACGTGACTTGGCGGCATTGACATAGGACGATGAAGATTTTGCAGGTTGTTGTGGAGTATAATTTGAAGTAGATTCCATGGTGTTAATAGAGAGAGGGGTACTCATGTCGGTAAATCTGAATTTATCAATGTATAATTGATAAATATACACAAGGCAGGTGCGACACTGCTAGGCGCAGAGCGCCTGGCAAAAAGTTGGCTTTTTCAGCGATAAGACTGGATGGATACTTCTCACCACGTTTTCAGCTATTGAACCTGCATCAGGTGAATTTTCCAGAGTATCAGCTGCTCCAGGTTACTCCAGGTGCTGCATTTGTTAATTATTGGCAGTCCATTAGCACAAAAAACAACAACAAACACGCGGAATTAATTATCGTTTAATTTTTTTTTGTTTTATAAAATTTCTCATTCTATTCGGTTTTTTTTTTTGTTGTATGAAGTTTTTCTGTAATTGGGCATTGCCTGTTGGGAAATGAATCCATTCTATTCTATTTTATCCCATTCTATTCTGAATAAAGAAACATTGACAAAAATGAAACTGAAATGAAACTGAAAAACTATCAGATTGCCAGTCATTATAGCAGAAGACAGTTCAAGCACGGAGGAGTTCTTATCGCTGTGAGAAATAGCCTTAATTTCGAGCGTGTCCATGAACTTGGAAATTTATCGGCCAATAAGCATGTTGAGGTGGCTGCCACAAGAACGCCAAAAAGAAATTCCGTTTCTATTACCACGTATCGTGCGCCTACTGGGGACCTTGAGATGTTTATTGAGAGGATGAACCAAGCACTCAACAGGATGTCAAACATTTCCTCTGACAGCGACATCTACTAGTCTGGAGATTTCAATATAGACCTACTAAAAGAATCCAAGGAGAAAATCTGCCTTTTGAACTTGTTGGGTGCCTGTGGACTGAAGATGTGCACTAATCAACCTTCGAGAATAACTGGAACATCGGCAACGTGTATAGATAACATTTTGCCAAAACAGAAAGCATCAGTGGGAGAACTGTAAACCTGCATGTGTCTGATCACTTGGGACAGTTGGCCGAAATCCGTAAGATGAGTCATCCTCAAGCTGAGACAACAAACAAGATCGTCAAATACAGGAATCTGAATGAAGAAAACATGAACCAATTCAAAACTAAACTAAGAGAGATTGACTGGACTACACTGGAACTAAAATCTGCAGCTGAAGCTCCTACCTACTTCCATACCACGATTCAAACGCTTCACGACGACTGTTGTTCATTACGACAAAAAAAAAGTACCAATACATACCACCAAGGATGAAAATCAATGGTATACACAGGAACTGAAGACTATGGAAGATACACTGGATCTCGCACTGGACGCTTTGGATACCCTCTCAAGGGTGAAGGGAGATGCGATATCGAGAAGAATATACCATCAGGACTTCAGAAAACAGTATGTACAGAGAATTCAAGAAGCACGCAGGAGAAAGAATGCCGAGTAGGTAGGTACGTGGGAAGTGCAGAAAACAAACAGCGAGCAATCTGGACAGTCATCTATCAACAGTGAGTTCACAACTAACAAAAAAACGAAAACTCTACCTCGAAACATGCCAACAGCAAATGACATGAACGAATAGTTTTGGGAGATTGGAACAAAAACGTCAAGAACCATTTCTCGAACCGACTTCAAACCAATGCAACTCATGAAAAACTTGAACACCAACATCACACAGTCATGCTATTTCATTGAGGTGAATGAACAAGAAATAGATAGAATAATAGACTCTCTGAAATCCAGGAACACGCAGGACATTATATGGATTTCCATCAGGAGTACTGAAAAAATAAAGACCAAAACTGTGACACCGATTACTCTGATCACAAATAAATGGTTCATGGAAGGAGTTTTCTCAGACGAACTCAAGCAGGCTAAAGTAACTCTTCTGCCTAAAAAAGAAGGCTCAAACTGCGTCGGGAACTTCCGACCCATCTTGGTTGGCGGAACCGATATGGGTCTATGGACACAGTAGGCAGTACTGTGTCCAAGATGCTGGAAGGAGCAGTGAAGGATAGGCTGATAAAATATTTCAAGAAACATAACTTTCCGAACAAATGTCAACATGGTTTCAGAAAGAAGAAGTCAGCGACAACTGCTCTGTTGTATGTCATTCAAATGATCACGGAGGTTGTCGACGGCCGGAAGGACGTCCAAATAGCCATGTGCGACCTGACCAAAGCCTTGAACGCCATAAAAATGACGAATTTCAATAACCTCTCACAAAAAAAAATTGACTGATCAATTTAAAGGTGATGAATTATGCAGATTTTTTTCTCTCAAGTTGATGAATTTAGAGAAAATTGCACTGTGATATTTCAGGCTTTGGTGAGACTTCCACTACAAAGTCCATCAATTCAGCTTCATTCTCGCTATGAAATTGATGAATTTAGCAAAATTCTTGCTATTAGACTGATGCATCAAGATATTAGCGCTATGAAGAAGATAACTCTTCTTCATCGCTCTCGCTCTCGCTTCTGCTCTCGCCTTCAGGAGGACATCGATGCATTGGTGGGATGGTGCGCTGCGAACGGTCTTGACTTGAACGTGACGAAGTGCATGGTCATGTCCTTTTCGAGGTCCTCTGAACCCCTGGAGTTCCCATACAAGATTGGCGATCACATTCTGGCCAGACCCAGTGTCATCAAGACCTTGGCGTGTACTTCGACCCAAAGCTTTCTTTCTCAGAGCACATTGGTTACGTGCACAGGGCAGCCTACACTACACTGGGTTTCGTGACACGGAACTCCGGGGACTTTTCCAACATCGAGACATTGCAGCGTCTCTTTTCGTCCTTGGTTTTGCCACGGCTGGAGTATGCATCCGTCATCTGGTGCCCCTACCACGAGAAATATGTGTCCTTTCTGGAGGGTGTGCAGCGGCGTTTCCTGAAGCTGCTGGCCCTCAGGGTCGATGGAGTTTACCCTTGTGTTGGTTTCCCGCAGCAGTCGTTGCTGGCCAGATTTGGTCATCGGTCCTTGGAAAGCCGTAGAACGGTTGGCTACCTTCTTTTCCTGCATAGGCTTGTTTCGGGTGCGGTAACCTCCCCCAGTGTTCTTTCAAGGATCTCCCTAAATGTTCCAAAACAGGGCCTAAGGCGGAGTGATGTTTTTTATGTGAGGCCCACACAAAAGCTCTTTTACTTCAATTCTCCAGTGAACCGCCTTGCTCTGACATACAATAGGTTCCAGGAGAAGTTCGACATTTTCAACTGCAGTGCGGCGGATGTCAGGCGAGTTTTTGATTGAGATGCAATCGACGCATTGTTCTTGTCTGTGAGTAGTGTTGCGACGGATTTTCTTCTCTTCGTTCCGCGGTCACGCAATTATTGGACTTGTTAGTCTGTTGCGTGCCCGTATATGAAATAATAATAATAATAATAATAACTTTGAAGTAGTCTTCCATACGAGAATGTTGATTTTAGCGATGGAATTCTCACTACGAAGTTGATGAATTGAGCAAAAATTCCCTCAAGGAAGTTTGATTGTTTGGTGGAATCTTCACTACAAAGTTGATAAATTCGGCACAATTCTCGCTATGGAGTAATGAAACTGAAGAAAGTCTCTATGCACAATTGATGAATTCCGATACATAGTTGTCAACTCCAGCGGAATTTATATTATAAAACTACTAAATCAATCACCGCTGCGAATTTGATGTTTTGATGGAAGGTGGCATATTCTCATCGGAAAATTGACCAATTTGACCAATTCCTGACTGAACAATAGATCAGCACATTTTTGTGTTACAAAATGATGAATTTGTGGGATGTTTTTGACTCAGTTGATGGATTTCAAGAAATCTTCGATACGAATACAAAGTTGATGACTCTCAAGATTCTCCATTGATAAATTCAGAGAAAGTCTCCTTACCGAACTGATCATCCTAGCGGAGCTCTGATCATATCATTGATATACCGTCCGTTTTTTATTTTAGGCCCCAGCCTGTAGCGCTTTTATTATGGGTTTCACACTCAATATATTACATATTTTTGAAATCACAAAATCAAGATCTTTCGACTGATGATATGTCAAATTATTTTTGACAGATGTCATTTTTTGACAATTGACAGAATAGTACTTGTGACACACCATTTTAAAGCCCATAAAATTCTTAGGAGAACTGTGTTTTCATTTCTAGAATAGGATGTCTTTTACAGCTTCTGGGGGTCTTTGAATAGAAAAAATTGTTAAAATTCAGAAATACCTACTCAATGATTAATAGGTACTTTTAATATCAACTGATGATAATATTTTGATTTTAAATCGTCCAAATTAGCGGGAGATTCTATAAACACCTAATCTTTCAGATAGGCTCATAAAAAAATCGAGGTGGTCATACCTGGCCACCTCGGATGCTATCGCGTTGGGCTGGCAATTCCAATTCACCGGTCGTCGAGTCTTTCATTCAAGGAACAAGGAGACGGTCATTTCGAGTAACTTCTTTAGGGCATTTTTCGTTTTATTGTGATTATTTATGGATTATTATCATTAGTTATTGTTGAAAATACCTGTTTCACCTACTTACAAACTTATTGAGTATTTCTGGATTTCAACAATTTTTCCTATTTGAAGACCTCTAGAAGCTGTGAAAGACATCCTATTCTGAAAATGAAAACACAGTTTTCCTCAGAATTTCATGGGCTTTAAAATGATATATCACAAGTACTATTCTGTCAATTGTCAAAAAATGACATCTGTCAGAAATAATTTGACATACCATCAATCGAAAGATTTTGTTCTTCTGATTTCAAAAATATATAATATGTTGGGTGTGAAACCCATAATAAAGGCGCTACGCGCTGGGGCCTAGAAAAAAAAACGGACGGTATTATTATCTATTTCAATTCACGCCCGAAATTGATGAATTTAGCACAATTCTTGCTATAAATTTCATGATTTCAAGACATTTCCGCTAAAAGGTTGATGTCTTGAACAAAATCTTCAATACGAAGTATTAATTCAGCCAAATTCTCACTATAAAGTTGACGATATTTGTGGAATTCTCACTATTCAGTTTATGGACTTGGTGAAAATGTCACAAGACATTTGATGAATCAAGCACAATTTTAGCTATGAAGTTGATGGATTGAGAAAACTCCGACTACATAATTTGATAGTTTCCCAAAACTCTCACTACAATATTGATGGATTTAACGCAACTACTGCTATGGAATGATGAATTTGGAAGAGGTCTCGCTACAAAGTTCATGGCTTCAGCTGAGGTCTTGGTGTGAAGTTCTTGAATTCAGGGTAATTCTCAATTTGAAGTTGATGTGATTGACACAATCCGCAACGTTTATGAGTTGAAAGAAATCTTCGCCTTCACTCAGCAGGGCAAAATTACTTATAGATTTCTCCCTCAAAAATTAGGATTAAAACTCTTTTCTCATTCTACGGTGTACTGAGTGTATTAGAAAACGTAATACCTAGCGTTTCCCCAATTATGTATTAAGAATTTTTTTTATTGACAACTTAACACGTTCGCTGCGCCTCTGATTCACCTTTCTCATCTGCCAGGCTGCCCTATGTTTTCTTGAGACCGAGTTTCGATATTTTGAAATTATGTCCAAATAAGGTCTGTAGAAAGGATTTGTGTGATATAAGGGCCCTAAAGGGCCTTGCGTGTGTACACGTCAGGCGCACTGGGCACATAATTTGTCAATATACAAGGGCTGTGTGCTGATGACGTCTTTACGCGTCATACTTTATTATGATTTTCTTCGCAAAAAAGTGGATTAAGCTCATAAAAAGGCATTCATTGATGAAAAATTACAAATGCAAACAAAAATACAAGAAAAAACCGTTACGTCAGTTGATTGGGACTGTTTGTCCACTGACGTGTCTGAACGTCATCAGCCTGGAGCAACGAGCGCACATGATTATCACGCACAAAAGACTCCATCATTGTCGTCAAAACAGAAGTTTTGGGCTCCTTTCACCATATTGAGACTTAAAAATGCCATAGTGTGCATTTATAATTGTAATTTGGGAGTTTTGCATTTACTTTTTTTGTTAGAAGGCCTTCGTTCACTATCGATTCTGATCAAGTTCTCCCAGGCCATTTTTCTTGTCAATTCAACCTTCTGCGACAGGCTGACGGAGTATTAGATCCATGCCAGCCACGCTAGCAGAGACAACTTGCATTGAATCACAAAGGAACCATGACGTGTACACACGTCGCCCGCCTGGCGCAAAGAAGGCCTATGACGTGATAACACGTCATTAGCAGTGAACGTGTTAAAGAAAAAAACCACCATGTATAAATTTTTGCACTATTTCACCCATCATTTATGTACTCATCTTCCTTATGTACTGATTATACACATACAAATTTTTGCATCCCGCAAAATTATGAAACAGTTAAATTTTTTCGTTTGTCAAAAAATGTCCCAGCAATCATTTAGATCTTCTCCAGTGTTTTGGAGCTACATTCGACTTCTGAAAAAAAAGGGGTGATTCAAACGGAAACCAGGTGGACAAACATTTGATGGAATCCCATCAAAATCTTTCATATCTCTCGATCTTCCTTTTTGAGGGAGAAATATTGATACTCTACACTCTACGTATAGAGCCTCAAGTTGATGAATCTGGAGAAAATCACTCCTGGATATTTTGGGCTTTGGTGAGACCCCCATCACAAAGCTAATGAATTCAGCTTGATTCTCGCTATGAAATTGATGAATTCAGGGAAATTCTTGCTATAAAGCTGAAGCTGATGATTTTGCTTTATATGAAGAACGTTATAGTCTGAGACTGTATATTATTTTTCGTTGGCTTCACGTATACAAGGAACATCATACCGAGCAAGATTCTAAATACCTTTTACTTTTCTATGAAATCGTGACGAGACTGGGCGAGGTGATATACTCGATTGAACCCGAAGAAATACTCACCAAAAAAAAAAAAAGCTACGGATCACATCAAAAAAACTCCTCGCACGTCTCTCCCGCTTGCCCAGAACGCGCATACGTTCGTAACGTGGAGCTGTCATTCTTTCAATCTTATTTTTACCCGGGGGATATTCGATTCAATAATAATAAAGTCTAGATTTCACCTCCCGCTGATGGTGATGGCTGACCCCGCACATCACATAGGTAGTTTAATCCGAATAAAATCACTAAGATATGCGTGTGTGTTTGTGTGCGGTGTGTGTGTGTGTGTGTATATCAATGTGTGCATGATGGGGAATTTTTGACACTGTGGGTTGGTAGGCTGTCAGTCAGTCATTTCGATCCCACATCAAACGTCTACCGACCGCCTTTTTCGCTTCATTTCATATCGTATTATATCCCCGCATATACGCACCTATACATTTTTTACGTGTGATAGGCAGTAAGGTATGTGCTCTGACTCTTTCCTTCCAGATTTCGGCTCGCCTGGCTATACAGGGAGCTCCGTCGAAAACCTTCGCATGAAAATCTTGCCAGGTACATATTTTTTTCAGTCTCGCCAGGTCGGTTATTTCCATCTATTCAATTTATCACATGCGCGGTCTGATTCTAGCTGGGATTAATAGGTAAAGTTCTGGTTGTATCAAGTCTAGGTAGATAGAATTAAGTCAGGTCAGGTCCGGGTCGTTTGATTTTCCACATATCACTTTGATATAAAAACATTTTGTACAAGGTCATGCTTCTAAGACTGATCAAATCTACGAGGACAAGAAGGAGATGCTTCAAGTCGTCGTAAACTTGAATTGAATATCTTGAGCCGTTTTTGAAATATCTTCAAAAGACTGATGTTTGTACCAAAAAAAAAACATATTTTCGTCTATTTATCAGAAAAAAAGTTGACTGTGTTTTTTCTGAAATTAGTTGGCCTAGAGAAGGCTTTTCATTGTATTTTCATTTCAAATGTAATTTATCATTGTTTCGATTCAAAACACCAAGTTTCGATTCAAGATGTGGAGAATTACTGATATACGGAAAACTATTTTTTTTTCGTAACGACTTCAGTCTTCTGGAGATATTTCAGAAACGGCTCAACATATCTGATTCAAGTTTACGACGACTTCATGGTCATGAAATCGGACATATTTTTGGTGATTGACATGTCTTCACCTATTTTGGTTCTTGAGGTACATTTGTTCAACTTTTTATTTTTATGTCACCCTGTATATGCCGCCGGCATAATTGGTATTGATGGCATTAGGTTTCAAACAAAAGAGGATGGATCGAACAACACCTCTACCAAGTGGCACCCTGCTATCATAAAACTCAAGGTCCGTACAGTCTTCGGCATCGAGGATCTGGACTATTTAGCTTTTCTTGTGTTTTGACGAAGAAGGAGTGAACTGGTGATGGAATATGTAAGGACCTTTCTTGTAGACAAGACAATTTCCAACAATTTTGCTCCAAATGCTTTTCCTCCAAGTGCCATCGTTTACGAGATAAACCACGAAAAACTGATCCTCAAGTTCTTCTCGAGGCCACAACGGCCGAAGCTCACACCGGATTCTTGAGGACTTCCACTATGTTGAACTACATGCTTAACTGAGCTTATATACAAAAATCCGGCTAGTTATCATTTTTGTTTGCTATTTTTTTCTATAATTGCTGGACTATGAGCGAGGATTTGGAATGTAAATTTCAGCGAAAAGAATGCATTGAAGATAAAAACAATATAATACTCAAGTAATTGCTCTCAACCTGTTACAGTACCGGTTTACTGGTCAAACATCCCAAATAACTGGTCCAGATTCTTGCTCCAATGACTGGGTTACGGTTAAACTGGTTCAGAACTAGTCATGATTGACCGGTCAAAAAGTAGTCAAGCCGGTCACGGTTAACCGGTTAATGATTTGTCGAAACCCTTGCAACATAACCAAGGTCAAATTTTTCTGCCAACCTTAGCTTACGACTGAGGTGTATGGTAGCTTGGATAGCTGAAGGCACAACTTTTGAACTATGTCCTATCAAACAAGCGGTTTGTATTCAGATTTGATCGCAGTCGAGGTGCAAAGCACCAAGGGTTATAATAATTGAAAACAACTTATATATATATAATCAATAAATACCCCTTGTACCTTTCGGTGTAGGGTTATACAAATTTATAATAACATAATTCATAATTCTTGTTCTATTAAACTAAATAATCTATTCTTCATGCACGAACTTGGTCCATTGTTTTTTATCTTTTGCAAGCGTCTTTCCTCCGATCCAACTCAGTCCCTTTCCTGTCAGTGTTTTCCTCACTACGTCATCCCATGTTTCTTTCGGTCGTCCTCTACTTCTCTTTGCCTGGATTCTTGCTTCCCATATTTGCTTCACTGGTCTGTTAATGTTCATTCCCTGCAGGTGGCCCCACCAGGCAAGTTGTCTTCTCTCTATGAATTCTGTTACTGGTTTGATCTCTAGCTCGTCTCTTATTTGGGTATTACGTATTCTGTCTCTCAGTGTGATTCCTTTGACTCGTCGCAGGTATTTCATCTCTGTCGATTCAATTTTTTTCTTCATTCGTTGAGATAAAATCCATGACTCGCATCCATATGTTAAAATCGGTCGAAATATAGTTTTGTAAACGTTTAATTTTGTCTACTTTGTTATTTCTTTTTTGTTTATAAAGGTCTTGTTCATTGAGTAGTATAGCTTGTTTACTTTGTTCAGTCTCTCGTTCAGGTCTATGTCTTGTTTTCCGGTTTCTTCTATAATAACTCCAAGGTAGGTGAATTGTGTGACTTGCTCTATCTGCTTTCCTTCCAAGTGTACTGTCAATGTTTGTGGTTCCCTGGTAATTGCCATTACTTTTGTTTTGTTGATGTTCATTTTCATTCCACTTTCTTTAAGGGTCTCGTTCCATACATTTAGATTTTGTTGTAGGTCTCTTTCGTTTCTCGCCATCACTATAATGTCATCTGCAAATGCACATTCAGAAATCTGAATATTTTGCAGTTGTCGCACCCCTGTGTTCAACGTTTTCAATTTTGGTCTGCATTTCCTTATTATGTCGTCCATAAAAACTGTAAATAGCGCTGGGCTCATCAACCCTCCCTGTCTTAATCCATCATCGGTTTCAAATCTTTCTGATGTGTTGTTATTCCAGACTATGTAATTGGTGGTATTTTTGTAAAGACTTTTGATTGTTCTGATCAATTTCCTATTTACTCCTCGTTGGCTTAGACTCTTCCATACTTCTTGCCGTGGTACCATATCAAATGCCTTTTCAAGATCTATGAATGCAAAATAGGCTTGCTTGTTGTACTGAAGCGTCTTGTGTATGATCTGTTTAATTGTGAAAATGTGGTCTTGTGCACTGTGTCCTTTCCGGAATCCAGTCTGTACTTCTAGTAATGTAGGTTCTATTGTTGTTCTTAATCTCTTCTCTAGTATCTGTTCATAAATTTTCATCGGTATGCTTAATAATGTGATTCCCCCATAGTTCTCGCATTTCTTGTTATCATTTTTTTTGTAAATTGGCACCATCTTTCCTACTTCCCAGTCAGTTGGTATCTTTTCTTCCTTCCATATTTTGTTAAATAATTCCAGCATCAATCTTGTTCCTTCTTCACCTAAATTCTTCATCATTTCTGGTGTAATCTTGTCATGTCCCGGTGCCTTTCCATTTTTCATCCTTCCCAATGCCTCCTTCAGCTCCTCTTCTGTTATCGCTTCTTCATTTCCATCGTTATCGTCTTCCTTCTCTTCAGTTGTTGTTTCTTCATCTGTATGTCTAATCTGCTGTGTATTTAGTAACTCCTGGAAGTACTCTTTCCATCTTGCCATGATATCATTTTTCTCAATCAATAGTACTCCTTCTTTATTTTTTATTGTATTCACCTTTGCTTTTTTTCCCGTTCTTAGTGTTTTCAATATCCTGTAGAATAGTTTTTGGTTTTCCTTACTATTTACTTCCATTTTCTCTCCGAACTCTTTCCACGATTTTTCTTTGGCCTCTAATATGATTTTCTTTACTTTATTTCTTTGTTCTTTGTATTTCCCAAATGCTTCTTCTGTTCTTTGTCCCAAGTACTCCTTCCATTTCTTCTTCTTCAGTTTTACTCGTATTTTTATTTCTTCTGTCCACCATGATGTGCATTTCTGTTGATTATTTGTTTTGCATATTCCGCATGTATCTCTGGCTGCGTCCATTATTATTTGCTTGAATCTCAGCCATGTCTGTTCTGCATTCATCTTTTTTAGTTTTCTTTTCTCAGTTTGGATTCTGTGGCTAATCAGTTGTTCATATGCTTCTGCTGTCTCTCTCTCTTGTAGTTTGTATGTTCTTAGGGTTTCTTGTTGTACTTTATCTTCTTTCTTGTATGTGTCTTTGTGTTGTCCATTAACATTTTTTATCTTTGCTACCACCAGAAAGTGGTCGCTGTCGATCTCCGCTCCTCTTCTCACTCTGACGTCTGTGATAAGTTTTCTGTTGGTTTTTTCGACCAGAATATAGTCTATTATTGAGTTTTCTTCTTTGTTTGGTGCTTCTCTGGTATATTTATGTATCTGTTTATGTTCATAGAATGTATTTGCCACTATAAAGTTATGTACCATACAATAATCAATTAGTCTTTCTCCGTTGTTGTTTCTTTTCTTTTCTCCGTGCTTCCCTATTGTTTCTGCCGTTTCGTTGTCTTTTATTCCAACTCTGCCATTGAAGTCTCCTGCAACTAAAATTATTCCTTTGCTAATTTCCGTCACTCTTTCCAGTTCATTCCAAAATGTGTCCTTGATTTCCCTACCATCATCGTCGTTTGGTCCGTAAACTGCTATTATTGTTGATCGATTTTCTTTGTCTAATGATATTTCTACTGTTACTATTCTTTCTGACCATGCTTTCCAGTGTGATATATTTCTTGCAATTTTCCTACGGATAATACATCCCACACCTGCTCTTGCTCTTTCATTTTCTGGTACGCCGCTATATAGTAACATGTGTCCATTGTCGAGTTCTACTTCGCCTTCTCCTTTCTTCTTTGTCTCCGTAATTACCAATATGTCCAGTCCTTCCTTTTCAAATTCGTATTCTAAATCCTTTTCTTTGCCATTTACACTTCGTATATTCCATGTAGCCAGTTTCCATTTGCCTCTGTCGCGTTTTTTTATTTCCAGTAATTCATTCTTCCCCTTTATTAGCTTCTTGTGTTTGTTCCTTGCTAGTGTCGCCAATGTTCGTCCATGTTTGTGTGTTTTGTTTTCTTCTTCTACTCCATTGGCTGTTCCCTTCTCCATTCGTTTTTTGCGACCTCCATCTCAATTTCGTGTTTCTTGTTGTTCCAAATCCATTTTTTCCCATTTATTATCAATTTTTGATATCCGATTTTGACAGTGTGACCCCTATTTCTTTCTTCTTGTGCCTTTCTCGAAAGTGCTTTCTGTATTTCCATCTCTTGCTTTGTCAAATCATTATTTATGTAAATTCTCTGATCTTGTGGTTCGCTTAATTTTATTTTGGTTTTCATTATTTCCATTTTCTTGTCAAAGCTTTCTGTTTCACCAATACATATTCTCTTATTTATTTTGTACGCTTTCACCATGTTGACATCGATTTTTAGATTTTGCTTGATAAATTTCGTCATTTCTCTCGCCACCTGTTGATTGGTTTCTCCACGGATCTTCAATCCATTTACACAGATGTTATTCCTCTTTCTGTCCCTTTCCATTTTTTCAAGTTTATATTCCATTAACTCTATTTTCTGCATTTCCTGACTCATGTTCTCTATTTTCTCTTTAAGTTCTTTATTTTCTTGTCTGAGCTCCGCTATTTCATCTTTAAATTCTTTATTTTCCCTTCTTATCTCTTTTATTTCTGCCATTATCTGTTTCAACATTCCTTTCATGTCATCCATTTCGTTATCGCTTTTTTTATGTTCTTTTTCTTTTATCGGTGTTCGTCCGGTCTTTTTGTGTTTTATTCTTTGTCTCAGTTCTTCTGTATCGTCTTCCCTTTTTCTTTTATTTTCATCCGTTGAATATCCTTCGCTTTCCTCTTGTGTTCTCTTTATTTTATTCATTAATAAGGTGAGCGTAAAGAAAAACCGCCCGGTTCTGCCCCTCGGAGGCGATAAGCCTTATCTCGTGTTGTTTACTTGGCCAGCTAGTTTCTAAAACAGAGTAAATTAATTCGTATTTATACCAATTTGATGTTATCCGGAAAAGAAAACAACTTAACATCTAAATATCTAACCATTACGGGTCAAAGCCGGTTCAATTGTTACCGTTTATTTTGTAACCCGTTAAAAACTCTCTGATTTCTTGACCATTTTTTTTTCACAATGCCGTAATGAAATGTTCTCTCAAAAAATACTCCTTATTGTAAAAGATAAGTCTTTGTCTCAGGAGTGGAGGGTCATACACTTGAAGGTAAGAAATGTAGCTATTATTATTATCATCTTTTCATGAAACATGTTTCTGCGAAGAAGATGGATAATTATTTCTATCAGAAAAAGATTTTTTTCCATACAAATTGACGAGCTACTAACAGAAAAAAGATTGTTAATAGAGCTTTAATGCAAGAAATCAAGTGCTCAGACTTTTCCGAAAATTGATAGGAAATATTTTGACTGTAATATATTTACTTGACAAACATAAACCCGAATGAATTGGTCCGTTTATTCATTTTTCAGATATTTCAAAGGGGGTAGCAGTAGCAGAAGATGGAATATTTCCAATTTGTTCGATGTTATGGTAAATGTATGTCACGGAGCATCATGATGAGCATCAATCATCAAACTAGTCGTCAAGTGAAGTGGGACACCAAAAAAATCACCAACTTTGTGAGCCTGTAACTTTTGACGTGAATGTTCCTCTCAAAGAACTCGTTCACCATCGCGTGTCAGTCCTGTATAGAGCTCAAGAAGTGGTAAGTTGAAGAAGTAGTATGACAAGTGCATTGCCAAAGAATGAGGTAATTCAACAGTGAAAGAGTTCAAGGGATCGGTCATCCAAGGCGATATATTCTCGGTCTGAGGGCCACAGACATTTGCCGGGAGCACTTTGCTGACAGTGGAATTCTAACTTTGACCTGTGTCTATCTGTATGAGTCGGTCATTGTTGTCAAAACGAACGGAGACCTTTTCAGTGGCTGTGACAGATGCCACAGTCATAACACGCGTTTTAGGGAGGACCTACTCCCTCAGAGGATGAATTCCCCATTCCTTCAAAAAAACATTACCTACATGATAGTCAGGGTGTACAATGGCATACCACAATAAATAAGAGATCAAAAATTACATGTTCTGAAAAAAACACTGAAACAAATGCAAGTCAGAAAGGCCTATTATACCTTAAGTAAGTACTTTGAAGATCCGAATATAAAGACCCTAGCTTACTGGTCATGATTATTGTGAATCCATGTTTTTTTATTGACTGTTAGTTGTACTTATGTTAATTTGTGTTAAATTGTTAGATACTACCTGTTACTTGTATATATTTTATTTACTTGTTGGTTATTATTTAGTTACTTGACGGGCTCTTCAAATACATATTGTATTTCTTTTTTACGAAGAGCAATAAAGACTATATTTATTTATTTACTTATAAGTCAAAGTTGAAGGCTTCTAAAGTTGGTGAATTTTTCTGTTGTCCTAGTCCCACTTCGATTGACGACTAGTTCATAACGACAGCTCTATCCATGTGCTGAAAAAGGTGCTTCATTACAAAAATACATGCCACAGCAATATACAGGGTGACCCAACGTAAACAGAACAGAAGGGTAGAAAGGGCATTTCACCTCATTTTTTTGGAAAAAGCTCGAACAGGTCGATTTTTATATTGAGGGGGACATCCGAAACATACATTGGCGGATTTCTTTCTTCAGCCCCCTCACCCCCACCCGCCCCAACTTCGAAGTTTCAAATGACACCACCCACTTTGCGATAAATCAAATTGAAGAGAATTGAATTCTCTTTCTGAAAAAATATTTCTATAATTTTCATCCCCACCCCTCTTCTTCCTAAAATTGTCAGAGTTTCCAATGTAATATTTTTGATCTCTTAATTCTGTTCAGTGCAGTCAATGTCATCCTGCACAACATCGAGAGAGAAAATTTTCTGTGTAAAAAGTGCCACCCAAATTCACCCCTTCACTCCCCCACCTCAACTTCAAAATCTAAAATGACACTACCTACTTTGTGATACATCAAATCGAAGGGAATTGAATTCGCTTCTGAATAAAATATTTTAAGAATTTTCAAAAAGCCCCCTTTCCCCCTAAAATACTCCGAATGTCCAATTTATCAGGAGAGGGGTTGAAAATTTCAAAAAAATTGTTTCCAGAAAGAGAAATCAATTTCCTTTTATTCGATGTATCACAAAGTAGGTGGTGTCTGTTAAGTTTTGAAATTGGGGTGGGGGAAAGGATAGGGGTGAGTTTGGGTAACACTTTTCTCCACCGAAAATGTTCTCCTTAGATGCTATTTAGGATGACGTTGATTGAATTGAAGAGAATTGAGGGGTCGAGGATATAAAATGGGACAGTCAGAGAAATTTAGGAAGATGGGGGGTGGGGTTGGAAACTTTGAAAATATTTTTTCCTGAAAAAGAATTTGATTCTCTTTGATTTGATGTATCGCAAAGTAGATAGTGTCATTTGAAATTCTAAAGTTGAGGTGGGTAGGGGTGAGGGGGCTGAAGATAAAAATTTGCCAATGTATGTTTCAGATGTCCCCCTCGAATAAAAAATCGACCTGTCTGAGCTTTTTTCGAAAAAATGATGTGAAATGCCCGAAATCGCCTCTGTTTTGTTTTCGTTGGGCCACCCTGTATACTGAAGTCCCCAGGGGGGGGGAGGGTTGAACCGCTGATTCCTGAGAATTGGTGCAATCATGCTTTCTGACGGCTGTCATAAGAAAATTAACCGGCCGACCAGTCTCAGAATTTTCAACCGGTTACAAAATAGCCGATTACGATAAAGTGACCAGTAATAACAGGTTGACCATGATCCATTTTTGATCGAGGTAACTTGATCGGTTCCAACTGTTCAACAGGTCTGTGGCCGGTTAACCATAACCTGTTTTTACCCGTTTGGGCGTGACTGGTTTTTGACCAAAGTATAACTCGTGTCATCCCCTAAATTTTCAAAACTGAATATCTCCGAATTCCCTTTGGCGATTTTGGATTTCCTTGAACTGGTAGATAGCACAATAATTCTTCGGCTATCAGGCCTTGTTTTGAATATGAATATGGAAAAATGTCGAATGGAGTTTGTACAGAGTGACGAATCAAACTGTGCCAAATTGCTGCAAGTTCCGTAATCCCCTATTTTATTGAAAAACATTTCTTCTCAGTTCAGAACCAAATTCGCGGAGAGTGATGTCTCCGCTTGAAACGGTTTTTGATGTACACCCCTATTTTGATTCAAAACAAAAATATCAATTTTTGTGTGAAATGTGCACTTTCTTATTTAGCCCAGGCATCTTAGATCAAAATTGACCAAAACCTGGAAAAAAATAACGTAAGTCTGAAAATTGGTAGAACGCTTCCACTTCAACCCCTTAACCACATACTGAAAGTCCTAGAAAATCCTATGTCCGCTTCATCGGTTTTTGGCCTGTTTGATTGAACAGTTTCCAAAACAAGGTCACTTACACTGTTTTGCCGCCAAAAAAACAATGAAGCGGACATAGGATTTCTTAGGACTTTCAGTATGCTGCTTAACTGACCGAGGAGACTTAATATTTTTACCTGTATCAAAATTTCAACTCGTATTTTATTAAATAGTAACAAAAAAAAGTCACTTATCCCTTTCTGCCGCCAAAAATCAATGGAACGAACATAGGATTTTTAAGGACTTCTAGTATGTTGTTCAACTGACAAGGGAGATCAGTTTTAGCAATTTTCAGCTGTACTGAAACTCCAACTCGTATTTTAATGAATAGTTTCTAAAATAATGTCATTTGAACCTATTTGCCGTCAAAAACCAAGGAAGCGGGAAGAGGATTTTTTAGGACTCTCAATATGTTTTTCAACTGACCGGGAAGGTCATTTTCGGAAGTTTTCAGCTGTATTGAAACTTCAACGCGTATTTGATTAGATTGTTTCTGAAATAATGTCACTTACACCTTTTTGCTGCCAAAAACCGATGAAGCGGACATAGGATTTTTTAGGACTTTCAGTATGTGGTTAAGGGGTTAAAGTGGAAGCGTTCCACCAATTTTCAGACTTACGTTTTTTTTTTCCAGGTCAAAACCTGAAATGCCTGGGCTAATTGTTGGCTCTCTTATAAATCATATTGTCCAATCAGATTTGACAGATACTCACAATAGTCACAATTTCACTTCAACAACTACCCACTGACAAAGTTTCAATGATCCACCCCCCAGAAGGATTATGATCCACCAACCCAGACTGGTTGAATTGTAATTTTCCTTTGCGACATTTGTACGACGGTTTCTTACTTTCTTCTTACATTGGCTTTTTTTTTGCAAAATTTCAAAAAAATCGGAAAGTACAAATTGTCACAAATCAACACAATAGTAACGCGTTTAGAGTCAGACAGCGTCTTATACATACCATTTGAAATCATATCAGTTTTCCAATTTTCCTTCTCAGCCTAATCCTGATGTTTAGGTTTTGATATTGCCAGTGTGGTACTCACACAGTTCAATTCAGAATTAGGAAGCTCCAGCTGTCTGCTTCTTGTTACGGCTGAATATATTTTTCGAGCACCCTGTACTAAGGCCAAGTTCTTTTTTTGTCCTTGTATAAAATCTTTTCAAAATCCACCAGAGCTATGTTGAAAAGTGCGTCACTTTGTACGATCGGAAACAAAACAAGAATTTTGTCTACAGGTCTTTTTGTTCTCGAATCATCGATTTTCATGTTTCTCAAAACAACACTTTACAAAAAGTGATATCAAATGCGGCTGATTCATGATAACTATGGTAGTTTTGATGTGATAAAATGTTATATACTGCAGCTACTCTGATCCAGAAAAAGTACAATGGACTGCCGCAACACGGCGCTCCAATTCGTCCTGATCCAGAGGTGGTGCCGGGAGTCACCCATAACTTTTTTTGGGGTGGATCAGGCAAATTTCTGTCCAGGGCTAATTTTTGAAGTGAAATTGTGAATATCTGTCAAATCTAACTTTTTTCTATTTTTATTATTATTGTGATACTCACTCAACATGTGATACTCATTAAAAGAGTGAGGGCTATCTAAAGAAAACAAAAAGAAAGAAAACAGAAGAACTGACTTGATAACATTATGACTAACTCAGATTTCGTACTTTGCCGGTGAACATCTGTATAAAGGATCGAGCGGAGTACGACAAAAATTATTCTCGCCGGCTATAACTCCGATATTAAGAAATCCGTCCGCGATGCATAGGTACGTTATTGCCGCGGTTATTAAACTGTCATTACGTGTCAACTTGGTGGCCCCCAGGCATATATGCTCGATGCCTACCCATAAACGCATAATGGGCTTTTTTCTCTTCTTATTCGCTTCTTTCTTCTTCTTCCTCCCGGTTCGTTCAAGTATCTTCGGGTTCTCGACTTTCTCACATCCTCTCGATAATTTTAATTACATCAGAGAGGCCGAAATTCCTCGTTCTTCTGCTTCTTGGCATGTTTAATTGCGGTTCGATTCGAAGATACGACCGGCAACAACAACAATCAACAAAAAAAAAAACACCGAACGGCCCATCACAAGAACAGAAGAGAAACAAATTGGTGGTTAACAAAAACTCGAGTAGTGCTTTTAAAATCGAAGTGATTGGGACGAGTTTTTTTCCGTAGGAGTGCTTGCGTGTTGCTGTGTGTGTGTGTAGCTAATAATGATTTAATTTGTGTCCTGCCACCGGTTTCCAGGGCGGGACCGGTGTACGGGAATCCACTTGTGGCGACTAAATGGTCTGAAAGTATATTCACTGATTTTCAAACAATATGAAGTAAGGAAAATTTGAGCTGACACTGGGAAATTTTGAAAAAAACGAACCGTCAGTTCTACAAAAAAATACGATCAGCGATCAGGCTGATTGAAGATTGACTAAACTTTTTTTGCTGCATGCTAGTCGAATAACCACAAAAAAATGCTTGAAATATGTACTAGACACATCAACTGTTTATTATTGACAGATAAACCAGCATTTCTATTGATCAATCAGTCACAAATTGGCAGACAGAAATCGCGAATCAGAATCAACTGATCTTAACTGCTCAATGAAAAATAGGGATATTAAAAATTTCACTCCAAACTCAAGAGAATATATCTCGAAAAAAAGAAGGGCGATCTAAGAACAGTCAACGCCATCTGATAGGACATATCTTTGACTATAAAGTGCCAAAGAGGGCCAGGGAATCATTCACATAGCGGACCATACAGGGTTATTCAAAAGTCCGGAATAAAATTAATAATTTTTTTCCATATTTATTTCGGAAAAAACGCTCGAACCGGTCGATTTCTGAAAACGATAAGCCGTTTTTTCATGACACGTGTCATGTTCTAGCGTCAACCCCCTAACCCTAAGCCACCCTTAGTATTTTTTTTCAAATGGCACTCTATGGCTTGTGGGGGCTCGTTGGAAAGCTTGTCACAAACTCTATTTAGATCTACCATTGAAAATGAGATCGGACGTTTGACCATGGATTTTAAAGTAATACGATTCGATTGCCAGTCGATAATATTCTTTCGTATTCCTTTAAAATTCATGGTCAAACGTCCGATCAAATTTACAATGGTAGATCTGAATAGAGTTTTTGACAAGCTTTTCAACGAGCCCCCACAAGCCATAGGGTGCTATTTGAAAAAAAAATACTGAAAGTGGCTTGAGGTTAGGGGATTGACGGTAGAACATGATACGTGTCAGGGAAAAACGGCTCAATGTTTTCAAAAATCGACCGGTGCAAGCGTTTTCTCCGAAATAAATATGGAAAAAAGTTATGAATTTTATTCCGGACTTTTGAATAACCCTGTATACAGGATGGGAAAGGAAGATGTGTCGAACAGGTTAATTTTCAAGCGCCTTACTTTATTCAAAAAAATTGCAGATTTCTTCCAATGCTATTTTTGAAAAGCCTATATCAATGTCTCGGAACAGCTCAAGTTTTTTTTTTGTAATCGTTTTTTTGAAAGAGTTATGAGTTTTTTGTGAAGTATGCATTTTTTGATGTCAATTCTTCAGTTGACCACATTATTGACTCAAATTTGGCAGAAGCTTATAGTTTCATCACAGAAACCCGTCTCATGAGTAAACTTGTGTAGTCATGCACTGACCCCAATAGGGGGCGGCTACTCCCAGTCAGTGATTGGTGACTCCTTAGAGTCGGGTCGAAATGGGGCATGGTGCGTTTATACAGCGAACCTTTATCAATAATTATGATGGTGGCTCTGCAGTAACCATGTGTCTCATCACATGTAGCAAAGCAACGATATAAGCCCCCTACATGTCCTTTCTCAGGGGCTATTCCACTCAAAGAGTGAGAAATTGCTGACTCGAGGACAAACAACACAGAGCCAAAAAAAAAATTCCCATTGAATGAATTTTGACATTTTTATACACAATATTGAAAAAAAGCAAACAAAATGTTTGTATAGGGAAAAATAAAACGCAAGCAATAAATTATTACTTGATATCGCTTGGGCCCTCCATGTTGGCGAACAACTTCCTGGCATCGCCGTGGAATACTTGAGATTAGGTTATTGTGGATGTTCTTTGCTTGGGGTATTTCTGCCCATAACACTGGACTAAATTCACTGTGACGAATTTCTCACGTGAATTTGTTGTTTGAGAAGAAGAGAGTGAGAATAAGAAAAAAGAGTATAATTTCTTTTTATGTACGACGTGTTTATAGTATATTATTCAACAAGCGGGTGATGATTGCTTTTCACTCATGAGGATGCAGTTTGCAGACACGAGCCTTGACGAGTGTCGTAAAGCATCCGAATGAGTAATTGTCATTACCCGCGAGTAGAAAAATGCGGGCATGTATGCGCGTGATAATGCGTGCATTATCCAATAGAATTGGATGAACGTTATTCATGTTGGGTAAACTGCCCGACGATTGAGAATCAGAGCCTCAGAGCACTGTTGCTCACTCCACAAACACGTATTTTTCAGAATTCAAGAACCACGTGCAATGAACGTATGTGTGTCTACTGGGGCTAGAGGTCAATTTTTGAGTACTCACGGCCTCATTTTGCGGAATAATGCTTCAATAGTTATCTATGATAAAAACTGTTGTTGATTGGAAAACCAACAATTATTTTGCTACAGTATGGAAGATCAAGGAACAGGCCCTTATAGCAAGCGGGATATTTCAGGGACGATCGCAGGGAGATACGGATGCAATCAAACATCCGCAAGACAAGCATTACATTGAGCAGATACGTTTAACTAAATTATTATACAGCCTACAATCCACCCACCAAACACCCAAAGTTTACGCACAGTTCGATCAAAGTAATCAAATCCAAACAATGTTTCGCCAAAATGGAAAGTACCTTTGCCTCCCATTTCTCTCTCTCTGTCTGTGTATGTGTGTCTTCTCTGCATCACGACAGTGTCTCTGTGAGTCTGATGCTCTGTTTGCACAGCCAACTAAGACAATTCCAAGGATGGGGTTGGAGAGAGGTACCCGCCGTGCCGTTTTGCATATGTTAAGGTGGTTTGACGATGCCGTTCCGCACAAACGGAATTCTATTTTCTCAATGCACAGTTCAATTGTGAATTCATTCGTCTCAATATTTACCCAAAACAAACTGTTCGAGATGTTGGCGCTGGTGGTGGCGGTGGCGGTGGTTAAGACGGCGCCCCATCCCCCTTCAATCCTCGTTCGGGCGTCTTAATTTATGAGTCAGCTCTCACGGAGATGAGCATCCAGCGTCGCAGTGTTTTCAATTCCAATACCAGAAGGCGGTTCAGATGACGAAAACTATCCTCCACTTCGAAAAAGATCGACCGAGTAGAAAAAACACCCGGCTGATTGAAGTCTACTCTTGGGTTTTCACAGTTCAACATTAATAGCTAGTTTACCAAAAAAAAAATTGTCTTCTACTCACGGTTTTCATACTATTTGGAAGGAAATACAGTCATAAGAATAGTACAGACAAAACTACGTGTTGTCAAAAATTATAACATCAAACCTGACGCACTTGAATTCGCGAAAATTGACAAAAAAAAAACGAAGAAAAATGCAAGTAATATCGGATCAACAACTGTGGCTTTGAGTCGAGAGATGATCAAAAGAGGACACTGACAATTGAATTTCCACGGGAGGATTGAGCGAAAGCTGACAACGTTTTTTTTTGTGAGATCTCATCGGCAAGCTTGAATCGCACACTGTAATGCCATATTATCCATCTATTGTAACTCGAAAAACAGCGATGGATGATGAAAATATACTATACTACTATACTATACAGCGCGCCGGCCCGCTGGTTATAAACAAGCATATAAAAGTCCAGGAAAAGTAGACATTCACATGGAAAAAAATTGTAACAGGCTAATTTTTTGCATGCACCTCAGTATTGTGACCCTTGATGAATTCTGAAAGTTCCCCATTGATATCGTTCTCGCTAATTAAGTGACGCGAGGTCACGGAAAACAGTTTTCCGCAGATATCTAGAAAACGACGTTTTTTATTGAAAGAATATCAGAGCTAATTTGTAGCTAAGACGATTTGCTATTAGAAATAATTTGGAAGTTTTTTGTTTCGGCTATAATTCGTGAGATAGAGCGGTTTAAAGAAACAAGAACGTAAGAATCGAATTGTTCTGACACGATAGTTGGCGAACCAGTAATCTTCGACTCCTTCGATCAAGTTGATTACCATTTTTCCGGGACTTTTAGTATGTTTATAAGTATACCTTAGCGAACATCCCTGCCGAATTTCTGAAACTCCGACAGTCACTTCTCTCTACTTTTTCCCATTCTACAATATAAAATTTGTGAAGTCAAGTTTGAGGTCTAATAACTTTCAAATAAATCAATTATTATTGTCCTTTTTTTCAGAAATGTGAAGGCCGCCTTTTTGGCATCAGGTATGCTTCACTACTTCCATTTTGTATCGTTACTTTTTGTAATACAGGATATATTTTAACATTTTGATTGATTTTTTTGTACTATTTATTTTGGATAAGGCACATCAATATGGGGCTCATATACAGTTGAATAACCTTTGACACTCCTGTATATCCTTCGCTGATGTCTTTTGTTTAGAAATATTTCATTCAGAACCAATCGACAACACTTTTTGGACTTTTATTATTATTCCGCTATTATTCTTTTAGTTTAATTCAGATCGAGCATTCCAGAAGCTTGTGAAGGCAAAATACTAGAGCTGGGCCGATACCGATACCCAGTATCTGGTATCGGCCGATACTCGCTATTTTCAGATACATGCCGATACCAAGAAAATTCAGATACTTGTATCTGAAAAGTATCTAAAAATTACGCGGCGCTCGCGCGCAGCCTCCGGTTCCATATAGGACTTTATTTTGCACCCAGGGATTCCCAGAATTTGTTTGTCTAACCCAAACTGATTCTTATCATCAGCTGGTGCTTGCGTTCAGTAGTTTGAAGGTGTACAAAATCTGCATTCAGATCCAGTAGATTATTGGAAAAAGGAAACAACATTTCCCATCTGAAAAAACTGGCTGCATACTACCTTGCTATTCCAGCAGGCTCTGTGTTTTCGGAGTCAGTTTTCTCTGAAACTGGGAGCATCGTAACTGGGGCATCGTATCAAAAAGACAAGTCTGACTGCAGAGCATGTGCAAAACAGCTTATATTTTCTTACTTGATGCAGCTAATTAGAGTGAATCTCGCGTTTTTCCGACTTTACATTAGATTTCAGATACATGTATCTGAGTATCGGTATCGGAAAAGTCAGTATCTGAGTGTCGGTATCGGTATCTGAAATCCTGGTATCGGCCCAGCTCTACAAAATACTGATGAAATTTTGTCTTTCAATATGTAAATATCAAAACTGATTGATGTTCGATTGAAACCTTTACTCCGCCCTGTTGAAAATGTCAAACTCTGTTTCTACCTCAACAGTTACGTTTAGCTGCAATGTAGACTGCCAACATCTTCACAAATTTTGAAGACAATATCTCTAGCCATAGGCAAAAAATCGCTTATTTTTGATTTTTTTTTTGTTGATTTAATTTTATTAATTTCAACAGATACAAGAAAAAAATCGGTATGGAACAATTTTTATAGACAATTCTATAGCCTTGATTTTTTCTTGAACTTAATTAAATATCTCTGATGATTAGCGGAATATAAGCAGGAAACTCGATCGAAGGACCAATTTTCCAAGATGGCGGCTCGAGCTTAATAGGTAGAGTTGGGGACTTTTAGTATGTTTAACAGTACAACTTACCGGACATTACTGTCAAATTTCCAGAACTCCAACAGTTTTTCCCCTCAAACGAAAAAATTTGTTCTAATTTGACTGGCCTAGAATTAAAACATCAGCCGAGACTGAAAAACTCGCTCTAAAAGGAAAGTTAGAATTTGGAGAGAACTCCTGGGAATTCATTGGCAAAAATAACTAATTTTTTACAAATGAAAGAGCCTCAAGAAACTAAAAATACATATTCTAAAAGAAAACCTCTAGGTAACCCGTGGGATATACGGAAAAATCAAGAGGACATCTGGAGAAACTCAGCAGGTTAGCTGCGCGAAGTTCAGTTGCACAAATTATATTTTTTGCACAAATTGGAGGAAGGAGAACCGAAAATTCACAGAGAAGTTTCTAGAAATTTTGGGGAGAAAGGCTAAAAGTGACTTTTGAGTTATTTGAGTTAGTTAAGTCAAGGAAAAGCCAGTGGGATTCAAGTATAGAACTCATCAGAATAATCCTGGAAGACTCAGTCACAAGAGTAACTTTTTGCACAGGTTTAAGAGCCTCAAGTGGGAAGAAAATATTCTGGAGGATTTTTGGTAAACTGGGAGGGACTTGACAGGAGCTTTGTTGCGAAAATCTTTTGTACAAGCTCAAAAAGCTCAGGTTGAAATGTACTGTCCAAAAAAGTTCCGAAGAACTCTGGAGAACTTCAGTAAAAATCAGCTCAGCAGTGGAAATACGGAGAATTCAGTAGCCTGAGCGTTTTTTTTTTTGTAAAAATGAAATTGACATTGGAGGAAACCAATCTGGGGGAGCTCTGGGGGGAGACTTAGAAATTCTTGCTGACCAGAGGAACCGAAGATGGAAGAGCTCAACAGAGCGGCTCTAAGGAATTCAGTGGCGGATATGAAATTCAAAAGTGACCTTTTCCCACAAGTTGAAGAACATAGGATTGAACATATCATGAAATCATTGAGCTGCTCGAAAGAGCTCTTGAGAAACCGAAAGGAACTCTGGAAGAACTCAGCAGAGGAACTTCAAAAAATTTACTCGCAAAAGTCATCATTATTATTATTATTGAGAAAACTCTGGAGAACTCCGAAGTATATTAGGAAGACCCATCAGAAGAATTCCGAAGCATTCAGTCGCAGAAGTGACATCTTTTGTACAAGTTGGAGAACATCAAGGAGGATCATTCTGGGAAACTCCGGAGAAACCACAAAAAATTCCGCGAAAACCCAGAGAGGAAGCTCTGAACGAGCTCAGCAGTGGAACTGCGGGAAATTTGGTCGCAAAAGTGGTCTTGCTTTGGTACGAGCTCAAGTAACTCTGGGGAATTCCAGACAATTTTGGGAAGACCCAAAGTTTAAGGACAAGGAACTCATCAGGGGAATTGAGAGATATCCAGTCGCAAATGCGACCTGCGCTGCTCAAGTTGGAGGATCCCCATTCCTGTTTAAATAAGGGAAACTCAATTCACCAGGAGAACCCTGAGGGATCCCAAAGAATTGTGGGAAGACACAAAGTATTCCTGAAGGAGCTCAGCGAAGTAACTGGAAGTGATTCAGACGCAAAAGCTACCTTTTGTTTCTAAGGCTTAAAGTTCTAAGGCAACATCAACATAACAATCTAGAAGACGTTTGAAAAGCTGAAAGGAATTCTGTAAAAACACGAATGGACTCTGGAGGCACTAGATGTCAGTAGAGCAACTTCGGTTCCTGAAGTAATCTGTTTTGTACAAGTTGAAGAACCTCAAGAGAAGCTGAATATCTGGAGGAAAGTGCAAAGGAACTTTGAATAAACCCAAAAAATCCAGAGAAATCCTATAGGAGCTCAGCAGAGGAGCTCCAGACAATTCAGACGCAGAAGAGCCAGTGGCGGACTAAAGGAATCGGGGGCCCTGGGCGGAATTGTGAGATGGGGCCCCTAAGGAGTGAAAGTTGAGAATATTAGGGGGGTCGGCAGACTTTTTGGCCCGCCCTGCCCCGCCGTGATTGAGAAAAAGCCCAATAAACAAAAAAATATGAGTTGTTAACTTGACCAAAAAACACAGTGGCGTAGTCTGTAGCGCGCAGAGAAGATAATTTTGTTATTTTGTCTCTCCCCTCTTTTGATATCCGGAGCCGGGGCTCCTGAAGCCTGAAGTGAGAATCATTCTTAGAGATTCCGTGATACAGACACACACCCCTATTGCATGTGTGTAAGCCCCCAAACCTGTTGTCATGGGGCCTGCCAAAGTAACTTTAAAATGGAAAAAAAATAAACAATGTTACTCACTCGAGTAATATGCGAAAAAAATTACCATTGAGGAGAAAACTTGAAATTTTTGGATTTTATCCCAATTTTTTCGCAGTATTTTTTGCAAACAAGAGGAATTGGAGGCCCCATCAGACGATTGAGGCCCCGAGGCCCGGGGCGGACCGCCTCCACCGCCCCCCCCCCCTTAGTCCGCCACTGAGAAGAGCTCTTTTGAAGTTAGGGGACCTCATGAGCACTCCAGTATTCTAGGGAAGTCCGAGAAAATTTTGGACAAACCACAGAGAAACTTGAAAGGAGCTTAGTGAGAGAACTGCAGGAAATTCAGTGACAAAAGCTGCTTTTTGTGCGACTCAGATGACAGTTGGAGTCTCGCGAGGAGTCTCGGGTTAACTCTCAACTTTGTTTTGTTTTCATGGATTTCATTGTAGCAACAGTTGATTTAATAGCAACAAATCAAAATTTGAACGTCAGTCGCAAGTCGCAACCAAAAAACTGGACCTAAAGGAAACTAAATGACCAAAGGAGCTCGGGAAAACTCCTAGGGAATCTGAAATGCTACAGAAGAATCTGGGAGAGCTCGGGACAATTTAGTTCAAAAATTACTCATTGTACAAGTTGAAGCACCTTGAAAAAACATTTTTCGAGAAAATTACCAAGAAACTGACAATTTTCGAAAATCCTGCGAATTTCACGAACGGCAAATGGGTATCACTTTCCACTGTTACGAGCGGCGATTCTGGATGACACGCGATCTTTCTAGACTCTTTCCGTTAGATCGTAGTGTACAGTGGTCCATCCATATTGACTTTTTTTAATTACAAAAAACTGACATTTTCCGGAAATCTTGCAAAGGGCACTATCGAGTTTGGGCATATTTTCGGCCCCGTGAAAACAGTTTTTTTGCTGAATTTTGCCTTTGCTTTATCGTAATGGTCGGAATCGACAATGTGATGTGTATTAGTATATAATTTCACGTATTCAAGCAAATATTTGTAATGATTGCTTGTTTTCTTAATGATTTATTTGAAGACAATATTAACCAAATATTCGGCCCCACCTAATTTCCCTGATTTCACTGAATGTTGCAACTGCTTCTCCTGAACCAAAGGACATAGCATTCTAATTGTTCCACTGATGTAGTTGACTTCAAAGAGAAGAATACAGGCTGTTTTTCATTTGTCGCCGCCCGGCCCCCAGCCGCCGATCCCGGCCGCCGCCCCCAAACAAACAAAAAAGATGTCATATTTCCCCAAGTTCGCGGACTCTTGCTTCCTGGATCAGTCTATAGGTCACCCAAATACAGACTATGTGACATTTATTTCTTTTACGCCAAAAATCTGAACCCTTAGTTCAAAAATCAAGATGGCGGCCAATATTGGTACAATATTGCCGATTTCGCTCATTTGTGGGCTTATGAACTGGCTGTTATCTATCTTTCTACCTTTACCGACTGGACTACGCTGAACCAGAATTAGAATGTTATTGTTGAGATCAAAATATTTGCATGGGGAGTCCAGAAATCAAGATGGCGGCCGATATTGCTACAGCCCTTCCGATCACGCTCATTTGTAAGCTTATAAACTGGGTGTTTTTCCATCTTTCCATCTTCACCGACTGGACCGGCTGAACCAGAATGAGAACGTCAATGTTGAAGTAAAAATATTCGCAAAGGAAGACCAGAATTGAAAATGGCGGCCGATATTGTAACAGCACTTCCAATGTCGCCCATATTTGTAGGCTTATGAACTAACTGGCTGTTTTCTATCTTCAAATCTTCACCGACTGGAGTCTGCTGAACCAGAATAAGAAAGTCAGTGATAAGATAAAAATATTTGCATAGGGAGTCCAGAATTGAGAATTGCGGCCGATATTTCTATAGCATTCCCTATCTCGCTCATTTGTGGGCTTATGAACTGGGTGTTTTCTCATCTTTCCATCTTCACCGATTGGACTCTGCCGAACCAGAATGAGAACGTCAATGTTGAAGTGAAAATATTCGCAAAGGAAGTCCAGAATTGAGAATGGCGGCCGATATTGTAACAGCACTTCCAATGTCGCTCATATGCGTAGGTTTATGAACTCACTGGCTGTTTTCTATCTTCCTATCTTCACTGACTGGACTCTGCTAAACCGGAATCAGAAGGTCCATGTTGGAGTGAGAATACTTGCATGGGAAGTCCAGAAATCAAGATGACGGCCGATATTGTAACAGTACTTCTGATCTCGCTTATTTGTAAGCTTATAAATTGGGTGTTTCTCCTTCTTTCCATTTTCACGATTGGACTTTGCTGAACCAGAATGAGAACGTCAATGTTGAAGTGAAAATATTCGCAAAGGAAGTCCAGAATTGAAAATTGCAGCCGATATTGCAACAGCACTTTCAATGTCGCTCATATTTGTAGGCTTATGAACTAACTGGCTGTTTTCTATCTTCCTATCTTCACCGACTGATTTCTGCTAAACCGGAATCAGAAAGTCAATGTTGGAGTGAGAATATTTTCATGGGAAGTCCAGAAATTAAGATGGCGGCCGATATTGTAACAGCACTTCCGATCTCGCTCATTTTTAGGCTTATGAACTGGCTGTTTTTCATCTTTTCATCTTCACCGACTGGACTCTGCTGAACCAGAATCAGAAAGTCAATGTTAGGATCAAAATATTTGCATAGGAAGTCCAGAATTGGAAATGTTGGCCAATATTGTAACAGCACTTACGATCTCGTTCATTTGTAGACCTATGAACTGGTTGTTATTATCTTTCTATCTTCATCGACTGGACTCTTTGAGCCAAGAAAAAGTGTAAATGTTGAGGCCAAACATTTGCATGGGAAGTCCAGAAATCAAGGTGGTGGCCGATATTGCTCCAGCACTTCCGATCTCGCTCATTTGTAAGCTTATGAGCTGGGTGTTTTTCCATCTTTCCATCTTCACCGATTGGACTTTGCTGAACCAGAATGAGAACGTCAATGTTGAAGTGAAAATATTCGCAAAGGAAGTCCAGAATTAAAAATGGCGGCCGATATTGTTACAGCACTTCCAATGTCGCTCATATTTGTAGGCTTATGAACTAACTGGCTGTTTTCTATCTTCCCATCTTCACCGACTGGACTTTGTTGAACCAGAATCAGAAAGTCAATGTTGGAGCTAAAATATTTGCATGGGAAGTCCAGGGATCAAGATGGCGGCCGATATTGTAACAGCACTTCCGATTTCGCTCATTTGTAGGCTTATGAACTGGCTGTTTTCCATCTTCCTATCTTCACAGACTGGACTCTGCTGAACCAGAATCAGAAAGTCAGTGATAAGACAAAAATATTTGCATAGGAAGTCCAGAATTGAGAACTACGGCCGATATATCTACAGCATTCTCGATCTCACTCATTTGTGGGATTATGAACTGGCTGTTTTTCATCTTTCCATCTTCACCGACTGGACTCTGCTGAACCAGAATCAGAAAGTCAATGTTGGGATCAAAATATTTGCATAGGAAGTCCAGAATTGGAAGTGTTGGCCGAAATTGTAACAGCACTTCCGATCTCGTTCATTTGTAGGCCTATGAACTGGTTTGTATTATCTTTCTATCTTCACCGACTGGACTCTTTGGACCAAGAAAAAAAGTAAATGTTGAGGCCAAATATTTGCATTGGAAGTCCAGAAATCAAGATGGCGGCCAATATTGCTACAGCACTTTCGATCTCGCTCGTTTGTGAGCTTATAAACTGGGTGTTTTTTCATCTTTCCATCTTCACCAATTGGACTTCGCTGAACCAGAATGAGAACGTCAATTTTGAAGTGAAAATATTCGCATAGGAAGTCCAGAATTGTAAATGGCGGCCTATATTGCAACAGCACTTCCGATCTCGCTTATTTGTAGCCTTATGAACTGGCTGTTTTTTATCTTTCCATCTCCACCGACTGGACTCTGCTGAACCAGAATGAGAAAGTCAATGTTAGGATCAAAATATTTGCATAGGAAGTCCAGAATTGGAAATGTTGGCCGATATTGCTACAGCATTTCCGATTTCGCTCATTTGTAGGCTTATGAACAGGCTGTTTTCTACTTTTTTTCTCCACCAACTGGACTCTGCTGAACCAGGACCAAAAAGACAATGTTGAGGCCAAACATTCGCATGGGAAGTTCAAGAGGTAAGTCTCCCGAGGAAATCATCCGATTCGGTGAGGAGGTGGATTTCCTGGGACATTAAATAGAAGCATGGTCACGCACAAAAGATCTTATAGGTCGCAGTGCAGAAAGGATCCTCCGAGACCAAACGACCACTTCTAATCTACAATCTACAATCTACAATGGGAAGTCCAGAAAGGAAAATTGCGGCCCATATTGCTACAGCATTTCCGATCTCGCTTATTTTTAGGCTTATGAACTGGTTGTTTTTCATCATTTCATCTTCACCGACTGAAGTTGGCTGAACCAAAAACAGAAAGTCAATGTTGATGCCAAACATTCGCATGGGAAGTCCAGGAATCAAAATGGCGGCCACTATCGCTACAGCATTCCCGATCTTGCTCTTCTGTAGGCTGATCACCGACTGGACTTTGCTCAGCCAGGAGCACAAAGTCAATGTTGAAGCCAAACATTCGCGAGGGAAGTGCATAAATCAAAATGGCGGCCAATTATTCTACAGCATTTCCGATCTAGCTCATTTGTAGGCTGATGAACTGGCTGTATTCTACCTTTCCATCTTCACCGACTGGACTCTGCTGAACCAGAAACGGAAAGTTAATGTTGAGGCCAAACATTTGCATGGGGAGTCCAGAAATCTAAATGGCGGCCAATATTGCTACAGCATTTGTGACTCGCTCATTTGTGTGCTTATGAACTGGCTGTTTTTATCATCATTTTTTCTTCACCGACTGGACTCTGCTGAACCAGAAACAGAAAGTCAATGTTGAGGTCAAACCTTTGTATGGGAAGTCACTATTGAGGCCAAACATTCTCATTGGAAGTCCAGAAATCTAAGTTGCGGCCAGTATGGCTACAGCATTCCCGATCTCGTTAATTTGTAGGCTTATGAACTGGCTGTTTCTTATCTTTTTATCTTCACCTTCACCGACTTGATTCTGCTCAATTAGGATCAGATTGGATCAGATCAGTCAAGGTCCGAGTCAAAATTTTTGCATCGGAAGTTCAAAATCTGAAATAGCTTTCCTAGGTATCCCTATCTTGCATATTTGATTACTGTGGCTTATGAAGGTCTGTTTACTATCTGCAATGGACCACACAGCGCGGGCGCGTACATGACAGCTTGACGCGGGACAATTGACGCCGAGACAAATTGAGGCGGGACAACATGACGCCAAGGACTTGATGCAGCAGACTTATCGTGGGGGCAACTTGACGCAAGTTGGAGCTAGGGGTATCGACAGGGGATAGAAGAGGACTCGATAGGGTCCCGAACGCCAACGACTACGATGACCCCGGCATCTATTCAAGAGATGTGATAGACCAGGATACCGGCATCTGTGATAGAGTAATAAGGCTCAAACACCGCTCCAGGGAAGCAAACTACTGGTGGAGCTATGAAACTGGTACAACATGGAAGAAAACGAACCACCGTAGAAAAGAGTGTACACACGAGCGCTACGTAGAAATAAGACCACGCAAGAGATCTGCGCATCGCACATCTGTCTTATTTTGCTCATGTAATGGTTAAACCTTAGGGAGTGTATGTTGGACAAAATGTGAATGGGCCATGCTGACTTCTTTGGGGCCTTGATGCAAAAACATTCGATATATAGGTACGCGGACTTTCGGACAAAGTTTTAGTGAGATCTCGGCATTTCACATCTGTCTAATTTTGCACATGTGATGGTTGGGCCTCAGGGAGTGTATGTCCAAAAAATTGTGAAAAGGCCATGCTTACTTCTTTGGGGCCTTGATGCAAAAACATTCGATATATAGGTACCTACGCGGACTTTCGGACAAAGTTTTAGTGAGATCTCGGCATTTCACATCTGTCTAATTTTGCACATGTGATGGTTGGGCCTCAGGGAGTGTATGTTCAAAAAATTGTGAATAGGCCATGCTTACTTCTCTGGGGCCTTGATGCAAAATCATTCGATATATAGGTACGCGGACTTTCGGACAAAGTTTTAGTGAGATCCCGGCATTGCACGTCTGCACATCACATCTTAATCACATCATGATTAACGCGACTCAATATTTCCAAGTTGCGATTGCTGTTATTCATCATATAGGGTAAATAAATTAGAGATGACTTCTGTAAACATTTTTGCGCAATGTTGGGCGCCATCTTGTACTCTGGACTTTTGGACAAGATTTACGACCGGCAACCTTCACTCCGTGATCCATTACAGCCAGGATAGGTTCAGTTTATGAGAAATAAGAAATAATTTGCTGGTTGTTGAACGGACAATAACCCATATCGCCTTAGCTGAGATTATATTCCTTTATGTGCCGCCACCTTGGATTTTGGTCTTTCGATCACAGTCAGTTGGTCTGTTGACATCGCTTCTTTTATTCGAAAGAGGAATTCTACAAGTTGATTAAAACTGAATCGATGGTTGCTGCCAAATGACTCGGTTTAATTATTAAGAATTTTTCGATAACTTATGTTTCACCCTGTAAATGAGTCTGCACGTTTGACTCGTTAGCTCATGTTCCATTTGTTAGGAAAGGGTGGCCTAGAGACATGAAGGCAAAATGTAGAGCTTCCATTGATGTGTGAGGTCTGATTTCTCGATACAATGCTATTTATCACTCTCATTTTTTTTCATAATTTTGCTGCCGTGATCCGGACAAAAAAAAATTTTCAGTGAAGTTCTCTGCATGGCCCATTTTTCTTACTTCGTCCATGTGATGGTAAGGCCTTCACGAGTATATATTCAAAAAATCGTGGATAGGCCATGCAGAGGTCTATGGGGCCGAAAATATGCCCAAACTGGATAGTGCCCTTTCACTTTATTCAAAATGGCAAGTGGCGTATCGGTCTTATCAAGTTTGACATCAGCATTCTAACTCTGACAACAATCTTTACATATTCAAATTTGAAAGAAGATCAAAAATTCCTAAAAACAAAAATCAGAAATCAAAAGAAAAATTGCAAACGTCAAAATTTTCAATTTTTCAATACGACGAGTGTGGTTTCGTTTCTCACTAAATAGAACACAGACAATTCGATTTTGGTGTTTATTTCAATGCCACGTGAATTCTTGTATATAAGTTGTAGTAGTAGGTACTAAGTAGTTGTTGTTGTTACAAATTTGTATCTATTTGTACCAGATTGTTGATGTGGGTTGAAAAAAATTGTAAATTAACGACTGAACACGGTTTAGTTTACATTTCCATCAAATTGATAGTATTTTACTCTCATACAAATAAAGGTGGGTGTGGTTAAAAATCGTGATTTTCCAGTTCCTTTTATCCGGCATTGTGCTCGGTAAAAATCGAGATAAAAATGAAAGCAGATGTCGTCTAACCTTTTATGCGGTCGAAAGCTTTATGACAAATCCTATTCATCCTACTAGACTGGAAACGATCTCGAATCATTATTTTTTTCCATAATGCAGATGGGCTCAGCGCGAAAATAATTTGTCAAAAATCTTTTGTGGCTTTCGAAAAATCGTTCGATGTTCATCAAGATAAAAATAATAAACACTTTTGTCTGAGTCTGCTACCGGTTTTTTTTTTGTCCAGCGCGCGTCTCGATATACAAAAGATAATGAACTCGCACCAGAGGAACATTATCGAAAACTTTTTGTTTGTTTGGCCGGTTCACTCTCTCTTTCTGCCAGTTTTTTTTTTCTCCCGTCAGACCTTAGCGCATTTGGTGTGCGAGTTTGAAAAATGGATCATCGCTCTCTATTATTATTATTCTTGTTGTGTTGTATTGTGGCACCAAACTCGCGAAAATAATGACGTGTCGAAAATCAATGCGGCCATTATCACCCGAGATCTTTGTTCTTGTTCTTTGCTCTCCAAGAGAGTCGTCGTTCCATAGAATCGGGAATTTATTTTCAAAACACTTTGCTCCTCGTCTTCTCTCTATACTCTATACCCATACACCTTTATAATATACTAATGATAAATAAGTCGGAGAGGTGGGTTGCTCTTGCTTGTGCCTCCTCTCTTGCTCACCGAGCAGCAGAATCTCATCCATTGAATAAAAACTTTTTTCCCCATTTATCTTCGATCTATGGCAACCGAGCATACGCAGTCCCATTATTTCAAAGGCTTATCTGAGCCATTCAAATATTCAAATCAAAGACTCTCAATTGAAACCCAAACTTCGCATCTGAATATGAATAACTTCAAACCTTATTGATGATTAACGCAGGTGTATGCCTCTTGCTCTATACCGGTGAGTCGGAGCCTGCGAAAGGCAGTTTTGATACGAATTTTCTCAATCCTTTTCGTATTCAATCCACCCTTTTCATCGTGATGCGAAAAACTATACGTAGGTACATTTCTCAAGAGAGTGCGTTGATTCTACAATATATTCCTGACTGATCACGAAATTTCCAAATGTAATTGTAAATCAAGCAGGTATAGACAAAAAAGTTCAGTTGTGGCTCCAGTATATACAGGCTGTTCTTGAAGTTGAGTCTTTTCTTTGAACACTTTGCTGCTGACATGTCAAGGGATCAGGAAAAATAGTAAGCAATTTTTTATCTTAGATCAAATAATAAAAAAACGAAAAAAGCTTGAGGTTACAGTTTTCTACCAATTTTTCCCTGATAGCTGGACATGCCAGCAATAACATCTTCCAAGGATGACTCAGTTGCGAGAACACGCTGTGTACCAAGTTTCGATAAAATCAAACAACAATCAAAACGTGCGACTATTGCCTCGACCAGTACATACCTTGCAAAAAATACATAAATCACTCGAATATAACGTTTGAATTTTCAATGCGATTGCCATATACACAAACAATAATAAAACCGCGCGCGGCCTGGCTCTCAGTACACGGAAATTTCGTTTGAATACTAATGGCGGAGATCAAAGCGGGCGGCCAATTGGAAATTTCGACACGTCCGTGATTAATTCGACGTCGATTTTTCCCAGTGCGATGGGAAAATTGACAGTGAGGGACGGCGATATCTTTCTCCCGGTGCTTGCCTACTCGCGGGCCACGGTCTTGCTCGCTGCTTCTTATTGAAATTCGTGGTGTCGCACGGGCATCAAGTGGGCCGTGAAATGGTAATTCGATTTGTATGAATCATCATTGAGCCAGTCCGCCGGTTTGAAAGTGTTCAATTTGCAATTCCCGACGGCCAATTTGTCGATGGAAGATCGCTCAACTGACACAGAGCTCGATCACTAACAGCTAAATCGTAGTAAGAGCTGTGATTTCCGGCTTGAAGGCTGGCATTAGATGTGAATAAATGCCAAAAACGTGTTGCTTGAAGTCGATTTAGTAGGAATCGATACCCCACTTGTCTATGAAAAAACCAAATCTTATAAAATTCCAGCTAACACACACGTTGCACTAATGTTGAATCAACGTTGTACTAGTTCATGCGATCCACGTTGAATTTTCACCGGTTAATAAATTGTTGTTGCACAACATCGTATATTTAACGTCAAGATAACGTAATTGTTACCCAGACAATCGATTCGTACAGTAATCCGGTGCTATAACAATTCTTCGCGGACAATTCTTCGCCGGACAATTCCTCGGAAGCAATGCGCTCGCGCATGACCGGGCTAATTGGGGCTCTAGAAGACATTTCAAGACACAAGGGGGCTCAGGAGGACTTGAAATCCTACAATGTAGATACAAGAAGACCTGGCAGAGCTCACTAGGACCCCCAACGATACATTGAGACACAAGGGGGCTAGCGGGGCTCAAATCGCCACAATGTAGACACAGGGCTAGATAGGGCTTCGAATAACATGAAAAGGCATGAGGGGCTCAATGTGGCTTCAAAAGACATTACACTGAGAGACAAGTCTCATTTATAGGTAATAAATACTTGTTTCGTACCAATTCAATATCAAATACTATAACAAAATATATGTCACCATATGTCGTTTACATCAAATAATTATTTTAAAATCACTCATTCATTATAACCAAGGGGCTTATCATGTCAGTTGTTCATAAGAGTTCATAAGATTCGATGAATATATTATTCCGTATCAAATATTAGTCAAACTTTCCCACAAAATGATCCATTACATCCAAATTGCACATTTTGTTTGTGATTGAGCCGGTTTATTAACTATAAACAAATACATATTGGCGGACAATCACCTTTTCTTAACCAACAATATACCTGTGTTCACTTCACTTTGGCACCATTTATTCCCCAATAATAACTGTGCATTATTTATAAACAATCGCTAAGTCACTCTCAATGAATTTAATCACTAGAGTATCTTCGGATATTATTACTTATTATTGCCAATGTAATGCGTTGGTGGGGTGAGAGATTTCCACCCGGCGGCATTATTCGTGCATGGTGTCATTTGTGTCGTATCATCCCATGTCATTCATTTTCTACTATCTCGTTGAAGAAAAGCAAATTTATTTATTCAGGTGACTCAAAAATTTCGGACCATCTTGAAGGTGCGTAATGTAGAGGTGTAGTAGAGTGCTGAAAAGTTGTTGGAAAGATTCTGATGTCTTCCAGTTTTGAAGTTGTGGAGGAACAAAAGTTGGTTCTTCGATCGCTTCTATTTTCGTTGTTTCAAAAGATTTTGGTGAACTGTTTATGGAAAAACAATGAGTGCCAGAAATCAACCTCTAAATCTGTGATGAATTTCTCTTTTGTAGAAAGGGTGAGTCATGAATCTTGGAAATTATTTTTTTCCAAAAGTGCCTGCAAACAGTCCCATATTTTATGTAGAGCACAATTAAACACAATTCTATTTTATAAAATTCTTTGCTTCTAGTTTCTTAGGAAAACTGAATTTTTGTAGTTTATGACTCAACCTGTATCACTGAGAGAAAAGTTTCATTTATAGGTAATAAATACAGTAATGTATGGATAATCCGAACCCTCTATAATCCGAACTACTCTATAATCCGAACACCCCAATTGTGTAAAATGATATCTATAATCCGAACTCCTGGATCCTGTAATCCGAACTGTCACTCATTTTGCTTTGTGCGTGCGCGCGCACCTTCCGAAAGAGTACTGAACATTTTGTGCGAGCTTGAAAGTTTTAACTTGCATTATAAGCTGTATTTGAATCATGTCTTCAACATGGAAGCAGGTCACGTTCAACAAAAAGCTGATATTTTGCGTCAATTAGAGTCTGGATATTCATACGCTACTACCCTGGAAGTAGGTACGCTTCAGTGAAATAATTCGAATTTATTTGAAATAAACCTTTCATGGCTAGGTTGCATATTTTTCAATGTATATTGGGGTCATTTTTTTGGTTGAGTAAGATATCTATAAACCGAACACGTTTGGATTATAGATGTCATTTAATATGCATTCTATAATCCGAACGTTTTGGTAATCCGAACGGGGTCTGCAAACTTTCTGTTCGGATTATCCAGACATTACTGTACTTGTTTCGTACCAATTCAATAACAAATACTATAACAAAGTATATGTCACCATATGTCGTTTACATCAAATAATTATTTTAAAATCACTTAGGTATTCATTATAACCAAGGGGCTTATTATGTCAGTTGTTCATAAGAGTTCATAAGATTCAATGAATATATCATTCCGTATCAAATATTAGTCAAACTTTCCCACAAAATGATTTATTACATCCAAATTGCACATTTTGTTTGTGATTGAGCCGGTTTATTAACTATGAACAAATACATATTGGCGGACAATCACCTGTTCTTAACCAACAATATACCTGTGTTCACTTCACTTTGGCACCATTTATTCCCCAATAATAACTGTGCAATATTCATAAACAATCGCTAAGTCACCCTCAATGATTTTAATCACTAGAGTAAATTCGGATATTATTATTTATTATTGCCAATGTAATGCGTTGGTGGGGTGAGAGATTTCCACCCGGCGCCATTATTCGTGCATGGTGTCATTTGTGTCGTATCATCCCATGTCATTCATTGTCTAGTATCTCGTTGAAGAAAAGCAAATTCATTTATGCAGGGTGACTCAAAAATGTCGGACCATCTTGAAGGTGCGTAATGTAGAGGTGTAGTAGAGTGCTGCAAAGTTGTTGAAAAGATTCTAATGTCTTCCAGTTTTAAAGTTGTGGAGGAACAAAAGTTGGTTCTTCGATCGCTTCTGTTTTCGTTGTTCCAAAAGATTTTGGTGAACTGTTAAATGGAAAAACAATGAGTGCCAGAAATCAACTTCTAAATCTGTGATAAATTTCTCTTTTGTATAGAGGGTGGGTCATGAATCTTGGAAATAATTTTTTTCCAAAAGTTCCTGCAAACAGTCCCGTATCCTATGTAGAGCACAATAAAACACAATTCAGTTTTATAAAATTCTTTGCTTCTGGTTTCTTAGGAAAACTGAATTTCTGTAGTTTATGACTCAACCTGTATAGAAAACAGAAATTCAATACAGATTCAGAGGTTGATTTTTCGAATCCATTATTTCACTATATGTAATGGAGTCTTTGCTAAAATCTTTTGAAACAACGAAAATAGAAGAAATCGAAAAATCAAATTTTGTATCTCCATAAGTTCAAAATTAAGAAGCCTAGAATCTTTAAAACAACTTCCCAGTACTGTATTATACCTGCAAATCATGCACCTCCAAGGTGGTCCGATACTTTGAATCACCCTGTATTTATTAAACGAATTCTTAGCTATTGATAATGGATATAATATGCTTCATGATGATTTGGCAGAATCATCTATAGCCAGCAATAATGCATAAAATTACCTTTAAAATCTAATTTAGATCATATTATTCATAGCTAATATTCTATCGTTACCACTCAATAATCGAATTGCTTATCATTATTCACGTTTCTTATTGATTAAACATTATCAAACTGATGTTTTGTAATTATAACCAAATATCAAATAACAGGAAACAAGGTATTTCAACGCTATCAAAACAATCCGCTTGGTGGATGCAAATAAATATTTATTAAGCCGTATTTAAATAAGGCATTTGTTAACAATAAACGAGTCTGTGTTTTCCATAATAAATATTCGAAATCTTTTCTCTCAGTGTATAGAAAACAGAGATTCAATACAGATTCAGAGGTTGATTTTTCGAATCCATTATTTCACTCGAGATTTCACTATATGTAATGGAGTCTTGGCTAAAATCTTTTGAAACAACGAAAATAGAAGAAATCGAAAAATCAAATTTTGTACCTCCATAACTTCAAAAATAAAAAGCCTAGAATCTTTGAAACAACTTTCCAGTACTGTACTATACCTGCATATCATGCATCTTCAAGGTGGTCCGACACTTTGAATCACCCTGTATTCAATTTACGAATTATTGGCTATTGATAATGGATTTAATATGTTTTATGATGATTTGGCAGAATCATCTATAGCCAGCAATAATGCATAAAATTACCTATAAAAACTAATTTAGATCATATTATTCATAGCTAATATTCTATCGTTACCACTCAATAATCGAATTGCTTATTATTATTTACGTTTCTTATTGATAAAACATTATCAAACTGATGTTTTGTGATTATAACCAAATATTAAATAACAGGAAACAAGGTATTTCAACGCTATCAAAACAATCCGCTTGGTGGATGCAAATAAATATTTATTAAGCCGTATTTAAATAAGGCATTTGTTAACAATAAACGAGTCTGTGTTTTCCATAATGAATATTCGAAATCTTTTCTCTCAGTGTAGAAGACAGAAGTGTACTTAGCGGGGCCTAAGCCACTGCAATGTAGACAAAGAGACGATAGGGCTGTAAACATCGCAAGAAAGAATGATGGGACTCACTAGGGCTCCAAATGACACTTGAAGGCACAAGGAGGCATATAGGGCTCCGATCAACACATGATGACAAAACAGGAGCTTACTATAGAACTCAGAAACAAAGACAGGTCAAAAAGGGGCTCAACAGGGCTACAAATGACACATAAAAGCATGAGAGGGTCTAATAGGGCTCTGAGAAACCTGAGAAGGCACAAGGGAGCTTTCTTAGATGCCACAAATATCGACAGGTCAGAAGGGGGTCACGGGGCTACAAACAATAATTGAGGACACAAGGGGGCTTGATAGGGCTCAAAACGATACAGGAAGATACAAGGTGGCTCAGTAGGGCTTGAAACGCTCCAATGTAGACACAAGAGAGCAGAGGCCTCTGAAAATCAAACGAAGACCTGGCGGGGCTCACTGAGGCTCCAAATGATTCTTGGAGGGGCCCTAGAGGCCAACACATAAAGATTAAAGGAGCTAACTGGAGCTTCCAGGGCTCAGCAGGGCAACAAATGGAACATGAAGACACCAGGGGGCCACATAAGGCTCTGAGAAACATAATAAGGTACAAAGGGAGCTTCCTATGATTCCAGAAACTTTGAGAAATCAAGAAGGGGTCACCTGGGCTGGCAAACAATAATTGAAGACACAAAGGGGCTTAATAGAGCTCCAAACGATACTTGAAGAGACAAGGGGGCTCAGCAGGGCTTGAAATTTTCTGATGTAGAACACAAGGGACGATAGGGCTGTGAAAATCGCAGGGAGGCCTTGCGGATCCCACTGGAGCTCCAAATGACACTTAAAGACACAAAGGGGGCCCTGTATGACTCAAACCAACACATGAATACTGACAGGAGCTAACTAGAAATTTAAAAACTGACACAATATACAAAGAGCTCGGCAGGGCAACGAATAAAACATGAAAACACAGGAGGCTAGACAGGGCTCTAGAAAGGGCACAAGGGAGATTTCGAAAATTCCAGAAATTCGAGAAAACAGAAGGGGTCACCAAGAATGCCAACGACGATTAATGATTGAAGGGGGCTCATTGGGACTGCAAACGATATTTGAAGATACAAGAGGGCTTAACAGGTAAGAGCCTAAAATGCTTTAATGTAGACACAAGGAAGCAGAGGCCTCTCAAAATTGGACGAAGGCCTGGCGGGGCTCACTGGAGCTCCAAATGACACTTGGAGACACGAGGGAGCCATGCAGGCAGACTCCTGAAAAATAACAGGAGCTTACTAGAACTTGAGAAATCAACACATTGTAAAAAGGGGGACAGTAGGGCAACAAATGAAACACGGAGACACCAGGGGGCCACATAGAGCTTCGAGAAACCTAAGAAGGTGCAAAAGAGCTTATTAAGACTTCAGAATCTTCGAGAAATCAGAAGGGGGTCACCTGGGCTGCAAACGATAATTGAAGACACAAGGGGCGTTATAGGGCTCCAAACGACTTTGAAGACACAAGGGGGCTCAGCAGGGCTTGAAATTCTTTGATGTAGAACACAAGGGAGGATAGGGCACTGAAAATCGCGACAAGGTCTGGCGGGGCCACTAGGGTTCCAAATGACACTTGGAGACACAAAGGGGCCTTGTGGGACTTCAACCAATACATAAAGACTCACAGGAGCTAACTGGAGCTTCAAAAACTCAAGCAATGAAAAAGGGGCTCAGCAGGGCCACTAATGGAACACGAAGACACAAGAGAACCACATAGGGCTCCGAGGAACCTGAGAAGGAGCGGAAGAGAGCTTCCTATGGTTCCAGAATCTTCGAGAAATGAGAAGGGGGTCACCTGGGCTGCAAACAATGATTGATGACACAAGAGGGCGCAATAGGGCTCCAAACGATTTTGAGGACACAAGGGGGCTCAGCAGGACTTGAAATGCTTTGATGTCGAACACAAGGGAGGATGGGGCTCTGAAAATCGCAAGAAGGTCTAGCGGAGCCACTAGGGCTTCAAATGACACTTGGAGACACAAAGGGGGCCCGAGAGGACTTCAACCAACACATAAAGACTCACGCAGGAGCTAACTGGAGCTTTTCAAACTAAAAGAGTGAGAGAGGGGCTCGGCAGGGCTATAAATGCAACATGAAGACAGGGGGGCATGATAGGGCTCTGAGAAGCCGTCCAAGGCATAGTAGCGAATCAAATCTCCAGAAAATTTGGAGATACCCAAGGGGGTTCAACAAGACCCCGAACGCCACTTGTAGAGACAAGGGGGCTCAGCAAGGCTTGAAACTCTACGTAAAAACATAGTGGGGGATAGGGCTCTGAATATCACAATCGCACTGGTCCTCATAAGAGCTCCAAAGCTCCCGGCGAAGAATTGTCCGGCAAAGAATTATCGTCCGCGCAAAGAATGGTCCAGCGAAGAATTGTCCGGGAAGAATTGTCCGGTAACCAAATTTTCACCGGTTAATAAATGGTTGTTACATAACTTTGTATATGTATTGTCAAGATAACGTGATTGTTACTTAGATAATCGATTCGTATAGTACTTCAACGTTGATACAACGTCGTATGATAACGTAAATTTATGCATACTTTAACATTTGGATGAAACGTTGATTGGCAATCATCCAGTCATATAGTAGATTGACATTGATGCAACGTTGAAGGTTGTTGTTGATCCATACATCCGCTAAACACTTGAAAAGAACGATAATTTTCAACCAGAAAATCATCTCAGGGTACTTCAACGTTGATGCAGTTTTTAACGGTAACGTGAATTTCCCATCCTTCAAGTTGGAAAAATCTGGTTGAATGACGTTGCTAACCTGGTTGAAATGACGTTGAATGTATGACCGGCATGACTTCGGCTGTATGGTTAGAGTGACGTTGCAGATATGGCTAGAATGACGTTGAATATACAGCTCACATGAGATTTAATTGTGGAATTGAAGTGACGTTGTATAAATGGCTGAAATAACGTTGAATGCATGGTTAAACTGGCGATGAATATCTGGTTGATATAACGTTGAATATTTGGTTGCCAATAACGTTGTTTTAGGCGACAAGTCAACGTGTTTTCAACTTAATGGGTCAACATTATTGGTCTATGGTTATCCGTTTTGCTAAACGTAACTTCAACGTGGCTGTGTTCACCGGGCATCACCCATAGTTGCTAAATAGTTACAATAATAATTTACAACTATGAACTTGAAAATGATATCAGAATCGGAATACCCATGCCAAGCTCAGAATGAATAGGCGAACTCCACTTGCAGTTTCCAAAACCCTAAAAATAGGCATGGTGTTCGTAAATTTCTGCTATTATCGAAAGTCACATTTTCAAAAAATGTCATGCGAATGTGTAGTCGGCCTTTTTGGTGATTTTTTTTAGCAAAATGTCGATATTTTTGGAAATGTTATACCTGATGCGGAAGAGACGAGCGAAGTATCGTTTCCCACTGAATTCAATGCAATAGTTATAATCTTGTCAACAAATTACATGTTGAACCAAAATTGGACTCATATTTTCTCTCGCAACTACTCAGCAGATACTCAGTTACTCATAAGTTACGTTTATACGCAAAAATTCAGGTCGAAATCGGAATGCTCAGCTTATGTCAAGTTCAGTAGGAAACGATACCTTACTTGACGTTTTGCCGAACGTCAGATTCGCAGTATTTTCGGAAAATGTCAGTTTTTTTGGTGATTTTTCAGCAAAGTGCCGATATTTTGGGAATGTTACACCTGCGGAAAAGACAAGCGAGGCATCGCTCCCCACTAAATTCAATGCGAAAATCACGATTCCGCCAACAAATTCTATGTAAAACCAAAATTGAACCCATATTTCTCGTAGCTACTCAGCAGATACTCGGTTGCCGAGTCGGTTGCTCTTAGATCAAAAATTGACACGCAAAAATTATAGTCGAAATCGGAATGCTCGGGTCAAATATAGTGGGAAACGATACCCCACTTGTCGTTCTCGGAAACATCAAAAACGCATGGTTTCCGGGAGCGTCAGTTGCCTCTTGATTCTTTTGGGAAATGTCGGTAATCATGGAAATGTCAGATTTGCGGGGAAAAGTGAGTGGGGTATCCTTTCCCACTAAACTCGAAACGAACATATCGATTTTGCCAACACCTTTATTTCGACTCATGTTTCTTGTAGCTACTCAGCAGATACTCAGTTACTTATAAATCAAGGTGATGCGCTAAAATGATGGTTGAAATCGTAATGCTTATGCCAAGTTTGATGGGAAAGGATACCTCACTTGCGATTTCCGAAAACGTCGGATAACGCATGATTCCTGAAAAATGTCAGTGATGTCAATAGTTGGATTTTTGGAAAATGTCAGTCTGTCATTTTGGCGTTTCTCAATAAACTCAATACGCACATTACGATTCCGGCATCAAATTTCATATTGAACAAAAGCTTGACTTGATTCCTCAAAAGAGTTGTTATTGCTGGATAATTATTTTTGAATTATTATTGGAAACTTGACTACTTACGACTCACAGCTCCTCAAGAGTCACTCAAACACCTAATTGTAATTAAGTGAGTTGGCCAGTAGGAGCTCTTTCGATAAGTGAGCTTAGATATTGACTGTAGTTTTATTATTAGTATCACAACTCTATAAATTTTACAGTGAACCGATGATTTTGTTCGAAAATCGTTACTCTGATGATCCAAAATTATCACAGAGAGCATTGTTTCAGTATGTACGTGCGAGAGGCCAGGATCCAGAAAATTTGCAAGAGGCAATTATTGAAATTTCGAGCGTAATTGAACGTCAATGTTTACACAGGAGGAGAGATGATTGGGATGCACTATTCCTCCTACAAGCGTTCCCGCCGGGCTGGATGTTAGATTCCCATAGCATACACACACAGAGCAGAGCAGAGGCAAAAGCGGGAGCAGAGAGCATCCAACCGGGGCTCTAAACTATGTTCCCGATGTTCGTTTAGTCTCTTGTGTTGGCACTATTGAATATTCATTGGATCGAGCTCTCTTCTTCTTGTATACTCATTTTCAACTCGAATTATCTCTGTGTACAGAGCGATCCGCGTCGAATGATAAATAGAATAATTGAGGGAACTATGGGATGCCGGCGGAAAGGGGACGCGTCGATGCCGGCTCTGCTTTCTCTCTCTGCAAACTCTATTACGGAGGTTCGTTCCGAAGAAAAAAAAACCTGGTGTGGAAAAACGCATTTTGCTTTCAGTGACGCAGCTTGATTGTAGTGTATAGAGCTCTTCTTGAAAATGAGTACTAAGTTTTCAAGGAAGATCATGTTGGAAATTGCAAGAAGAATTGTTGTGGTTTTACAATACTGTTTGGGAACCTTCAACGATCGATCAGGTTCTCGCCTTTTGACAAAATTGTGGTGTTCGGCCCGCGAGTTTTTCTGTGTGTTTTTTGGACAACGTCCTAGATGATCCACTGAAGGGATAGATCGCCTTCTCATCATTCACGGTCTACCGGAAAAAAGGCTGCGTCCAATTTATTTTTCAAAACTTGCATGAATTTGTTATAAGCAGGCACATTATTATCTTATCGCACCGACAACAAGAAAGCCGCTTCTTCCTATAGTGCTTTTTGCGCTATAGGAATGGACTGTTGTTGTTTATATACACGAAAACTATTTTCTATTCTTGTTGATTGAGCAAATCTTCAATCAAAACTAAGGCCCTGGTCACAGGAGCCAAAAAAAACTCAAAATGTCACAACCCCAAAACAGAAATAACTCCCAACAAAACTCAAATTCACCAAATAAAAACCTATCGTACTCTAGCGTAGCTTCAATAAATACAATGTTTCCAAGCAAGGACTTGGCCATAGTCCTTGATGTTGTAGATAAACTCAAGTTAAGAAACTACGTAGTACCAATCAGCAAGCTTGTAGGTCCAAAACAAATCACATTTGCATCACGAATCTCAAGAAACCGCATCTGCATATTCTTGTCAACCAAACAGAATGTCGATGAAATCGTGAATAACCACGGGAAAATTGAGATTGAGGGAAAAGTTGTAACAATTCGAAGACTTATTTCACCGGCTAAGAGAATCATTCTGTCCAATGTTTGCCCAAACATTCCCCACGAGCTCCTCGAGAACGCTTCGATAGATGTTGGCTGCGAACCAATGTCAAACATGACATTTCTCAGAGCCAACATCGAAGATGACGAACTTTCCCACATTTTGAGTTTCAGACGCCAAATTTACATCAAGCCAAATGAAGATCTTGAGCTTCCCTCATTTGTTACCATCACGCAAGACAACACCGACTATAAATTTTTTATTGGAACGGGTGAAATGCTTTGCTTTTTATGCAAAGAGTTGGGCCACAAAGCCGACCAATGTCCAAACTTGAATATGTCCCAAACAGAACCTGAATCTCCTCCACTGCAAAACCGAAACACAATCGAAACAATAGCTGACGTACACTCAATAATTAATGCTGACGATCAACAGATTACAGAAACAAACCATTCTACGGTAACAATTGTAACTGAGAATTCAAAAACTCCTCTCTTCTCTACCGAAAAACCATCAAACAAAAAACCAGCATCATCTACCCTCAACAGCGGATCTACCGAAAGTTCTCCACAGGGATCGCCACTACCAAATGACGACCATACTGGGGATTTTCAGTTTGCCAAACCGAATTCCAGAAACAACAGACACAAACTCAAATAAAAAAAAATCAAAAAATCTTCTTCCATAGAAAACGTTCCAATAACTTCCAAAGAAAACACAGAAACAATAAAACAAACGATACAGGAAAACCCAAGCAAATACATTCTCACCTCAGACCAATTCGAGTCCTTTATTGAACAATGCACCAATGGTAAAGATCCACTAAAACAGGTCTTTCCTTCACTGACAATATAGTTGGTCTCATTGATATGATGAATGACATTTACCCCTGCCTAACAAACCGACATGCGAAAAGCAGATTCACAAGAATCTGCAATAAGTTGAGCCAGTCTGCTGACAATGTTGAAATATCAGACCTCTCTCAGTTTTCTATTGATCCCAGCGATTCTGAGCGATCCGAATACTGAAAACCACCACTCAACCTGACAACAAACAACAATGGCGTCTGTGTATCAGTGGAATCGCAATGGTTTTTACACCAGATTCACTCATATCCAACGCCTGATCAGTGATCATAACCCCTCAGTACTATGTCTACAAGAAACAAACTTCAAAGGCAACCACAGCCCTTCATTGAAAGGGTACAATACTCTCACAAAAAACCGAATCACAACAAATTGCCAGCGGTGGTGTCTCAATTTCAATCAAGAAAAATCTACATCATGAGGAAGTTGTTATCTCAACTAATTTGGAGGCAATTGCTGCCTCGGTTTGGTGTCCCAGCAAAATCAACATTTGCAACATATACTCACCTCCAAATACAAATCTCGACTCCAATGAACTGGCCAACCTAATCACCCAAATCCCCCCTCCATTCATCATAGTCGGCGATTTTAATGCCCACAACATTATGTGGGGATCACACTCCAATAGTCTCAGAGGAAGAGAAATTGAAAACCTATATCTCAGAAATCCGTCCTTATTTCTGCTAAACAACGGCCAACCTACTCACTTCAATTCATCATCCGGCAGCTTCTCTAGCATAGACCTTAGTTTAAGCGATCCACGCAGTGGCCCCGCCCTGTGCTGGACAGTTCTGCCAGAACTATATGACAGCGACCACTTTCCCATTGCAATTTCTTATCAAAAAAACAACTTCAGTGACCCCAATAAACCTTTTGAAAAATGGAAAGATAAAGGAGTTGATTGGCTGGCTTATCAAAACATAGTTGACAAGAAATTGTCTACTTTCTCCCTCCACGATGACATCAATGATAACGTTCAAAACTTCTCCAAGATCATAACCGAAGCAGCCGAACAATGCATCGGGAAAAAAACTGTTATCACAAACCACAACCCAGTGCCCTGGTGGAATCCTAAATGCAGTCTTGCCGTCAGGGAATCCAAAACTGCCTTTAACAGATTCAAAAAACACCCTGACGTCGAAAATCTGATCGCGTTCAAGAAACATAGAGCAAAAGCCAGGTTCGTACTGAAGGATGCCAAAAAGTCATCTTGGCAAAATTATGTCTTCACTCTCACTAGTTCCACTCCCCTTGAGGGAAGCCTGGTCCAAAATTAACAGAATAAAGGGCCTCAATTGCAACCCCTTTTCCATAATAGCGCTAAAAGACGAAAGTAACAACCTAATCACTTCTAACGACGATATTGTGAATCTACTAGCAAATCAATTCTACAAGCACTCCAGCGACAACTTCTACTCGAATGAATTCCTGAAAATAAAGTCAGAAAAAGAGAAGATCCCACTCAATATGAACAACTTCGAAAACCCCGAACCTAATGTTCCACTGCGGAGATCCGAATTGGATGAAGCCCTCAAAAACTGCAAAAATTCAGTCCCAGGCCCCGACTCCATCCCCTTCACTTTCTTAAAAAACCTATCTGACGCTGCAGTCCAAACTCTCCTTGACATCTTCAATTTTATATGGCAGCGACAATGTTTTCCTGACTGCTGGAGAGAATCCACTGTAATTCCCATTCTCGAACCCAATAAACCCAAAATCGAACCATCGAGTTACAGACCGATATCTTTGACCTGCACTATGTGCAAATTACTCAAAAAAATCATCAACAACAGACTCAAATGGTTTCTTGAGGGAAACAATCTACTGTCCAACCACCAGAGCGGTTTCAGAATAGGTCGATCAACCGTCGATAATATGGTCCTCCTGCAATCTGAAATTTCAGAAGTCTTTGCTACTAATAGGAATCTAGGAGCGGTGTTTTTTGACATTGAAAAAGCATATGACACAACATGGAGACACGGCATACTGTTGAAACTTTTGAAGTGGAAGATCAACGGTAACATGGTCGCTTTCATAAAAAACTCCCTCTCACACAGAACTTTCAGAGTGAAAAAAAATAATGTTCTATCTAAGCAATTCTTCCAGGAAAATGGCATCGGTCAGGGTTCAGTCGTCAGCGTCACTTTATTCCTTGTTGCTATAAATGAAGTCCTATCGAAAATCAAGCTGCCAGTTAGAGGTGCTCTGTACGCCGATGACCTCGTGATTTTTTGTAAAGGCACTAATGGACGAGAAATAAAAACTCTGCTACAGGTAGCCATCAATGAGATCGAGGAGTGGGCTGTGCAGTCGGGTTTCAGATTTTCTCCTCTGAAATCTAAGGTGATGATCTTTTCCAGAAAGTACAAAATAAGCCCCCTTCCTCCCATTAAATTATACAACACGGAGATTGAACAGGTTCATGAACTGCGATTTCTTGGTCTCATCTGGGACACCAAACTAACCTGAAAACCCTATGTTGAACAAATAAAAGCCGAATGCGCCCAAAGATTGAACCTGTTGAAGACTATTTCTCACAATCACTGCGGTTCAGAGGAAGCTCTTCTTCTGACTGTTTACAGAGCCCTAATCAGGTCGAGACTTGATTATGGGTCGATTGTATACTCATCCGCGTCGAAATCAACCTTGAGGAAATTAAACTTCATAGCTAACTCTGCGGTTTGAATGGCTACCGGTGCCTTTAGGACCAGCCCAATAGAATGTTTGCTCCAGCTTGCAAATGAACCCCCTCTTGATATCCGTAGAGAATCTCAAACGTTAACATACTCTGCCGGAGTAGCAGCCTCGAAAAATAATGCAGCGTACCACTCAGTCTTCTCCACAAAATACCACCACATTTTCCAGTCGAAACCAAGACTCACTCCCCCATGTCACTACAAGCTCAAATCCATTCTAAACTCTCTAAGCTTGATCTCAACAGAAGTTTGTTCACCACAATCAAATAAGGGTGCCCCATGGACCTTCTCTTCCCCAACTTACCACACCAGCCTATCCAGCTACCTCAAACACTCCACTGCCCCTGTCATCCTTCAGAACTTACACAAAGAAATCATAGCTTCGAATCAAGGTTCCTCAGTTCTATATACAGATGCATCTAAAGACAACAATGGCGTCGGAGTTGCGATTGTGACCGCAGCCGACTCCTACACCTACCGTCTGCCCAAATCTACCAGCACTTTCTCAGCAGAACTGTACGGAATCCTTCGAGCTTCGAAAATAGTACATGCGAGCCCCCATTCCAAGTTTTTAATCTGCACCGACTCCTTAAGTTCAGTCCAAAGCATGCAAATCATATACTCCACAAATCCATTAGTGCAACAAATACAACATACTCTTTCATCGGCAATAAAGCAAAACAAAGAAGTAATTCTGAGCTGGTGTCCGTCACATGTCGGAATCCGGGGAGATGAAAAGGGTGACCAAGCTGCCAGTGAGGTGGTAAATTTACCGGAGCACACTAATTTCAAAATCACTGAGTTTGACTTGAAGAATCATTACAAAACAGCTATTTGTGAAAAATGTATCGGATCCATGTCCAGCTATAGACCACTCACAATCCAGATCAGTCCAGCCATCCTGAGGATCGTAACTAAAACCGTCCCAAACCGAAGGGAAGAAACAACACTGAATCGTGTACTGATCGAACACACGCTCATGACACATTCCTTCATTTTGTCAAAAGAAGAGCCCCCAGGATGTCTATACTGCAATGAGGTTCGAGTCACTATTCCACACCTTTTGTTCAACTGTCAGGGACTTTTGAGACAAAGACAACGGGCAGGGTTTTCAAATGAAGTTTCCCTTACTCGGATGGTTACTCAGAATGGCAATTTTGGTGTGCTGATGGATTTTCTGAAGGACTCTGGCATTTTTGACCTGATCTAAAAACAAGACCATCCTCTTATACCAGTGTAATACTGCGGACTCCCCAAGCATCTTCAAGCCTCCCAACATTTCCACTCATACTTTTTCCTACCAAGTCATAGCATTTTCTGGGAAATTAGAAATTAAAATCCAGGACAACCGGAAAACATCTACCTACCGCCTAGTGTTGTTGGACGACTTTGGCGAATAGACCGGTAAAACCCTGATCAGGGTAAAAGCGCAAACAGCTAGCGCTCAAACCAGTTTTGTGCCGGGCCGTCCGACAACACTCCAAAGTTTCCAAACCTGAAAACCAGAAAATAATGCAAAGACACCGAAACTCAAACCCAACCGTGGGTGCTAATAACCATGCAGTTGATGCACCCTAACAAAATCAAAAAAAATTAAAAATGAAATAATAAAAAAAAAACGATCGATCAACGCACATCTGCTCATTTTGGCGGAGGCGCCGGTTCTAGAGCACGGCAGAATTATACGGGTAATGTGCAAGATTTTTCGGGAGTCGTATGGAAACCGTATGTCGGGTCACTGTGGAAACTACTGGAGAATGCATGGAACATTCGAGATGAACCAGTCGGACCTATACAAGGCATCAGTCGTCGTCTCACGGACAGTATTAAATTGAAAGAGACAGCGAGCGAATAAGGAGCGAGAGTCCCAGCGATATTTTCAAGCGTAAATAATTGTTGTTTATTGTAGTACGCAGTAATAAACAGTGTGTGTTGTAAAACGATCGTCTCAATTATATTCGGATACGTACGCGAAATACGTGACAATACTTTCCTGGTGAGTAGCCAGCAAGCTATGCAAATTTTTGTTCAAAGTTGAGCTGAACTCATTTTCAGCTGGATTAAATCAAATTTAGTTGATTGTCCAACTTTATTTTCACATTTAGTGAACCATATATACAGGGTGACTCATGATTGAGCTTTTTGGCGGTGTCGAATGACTCGAATGTACCATATTTTGGAAAGTACTAGGTCAAGGTGAGGAGAGGTGGGGTATTGTTTCTTAGTGAATATGACATCATCTGCTAGGTTTTGGACTCAATTGCCGCGTTAACCAGATAGGAATAAAGAAAGACTATAGCAATTCTCCCTCGAGAAAATTGGAATAAAGAAAATTTGAAGTCAAATAAAGTTTGGAATTGAAAAAGTGTTTGGAAGGCTTTGCTTGCGACTATACAGTCTTATTACATAGTGAGAATAGGGTGTTTTATTGTACGTAATTGAAGGTCGGACCAGTTTTTCCTCGCCAGAAAGTTGTAGAATAGAGCGTGCTGTTGCTATGATTGACGTGCTAAGCCAAGAGATCGTGCCTGACGGCAACATCAACTTGACAAAATTAAAATAAAATTAAAATTCCCCAGCAGAGGTGGGACTTGGGCCACGACTTTCAATACGGTCACAATAACACCACGGCTATATTGATTTTTTCTCGTCATAATCGTATTCCGTGGCATGTTCCATCCTACAACACTACACAGTGTTTATTATAACCCATTAATTACAGGCGACGATTACATGCGCCCAGACAAATAGCTCGCTTGCATCATAAATTCCGCTTTAATAAACTGCATCCAGCTTTTATCTAGGCACACAAATACGAAATACCTCCATGCGGAAAATCCAATGTAGTCTTTCGTGTCTCCATGTTTGTTTCATTGTTGCTGATTTCTCCTGAAATTGATTAGCTGCCATTGATTTTTGATCAGCTTATCTGAAACCGGGGCTGTGAAGCAGATATGGATTCGTCTGGTCCACTGTCGCTGGGGATTTAAAGGGAAGGGTTGGAGGCAACGCGTGGTACGTCGCTCCGGCTATATCAGAATTCGCCAATGACGTGAGACAAATGACCCGGACTTGTCTAATTGATGATCAGTTTGTCATATCTGGAGTGGGAAATCTAGTAAGCCCGGTGTTATTATGTCTCTTATCCCTTTCTCTCCTCCACCTCCGAGCTCTCCCGGAGCACTCCTTTCGCCTCTATCTTGTTCTGCTGTTATTGTTGTTTGTTGTAAGTGAGAGCGTTAAAGACCTGCTTCGACTCCGGTGGTCGGCTCGCGTCAAATCACCGGTCGCATGCCATTTATCCTGGCGAGGTGTTATGGTGAATTGACAATTTTTCATCTCCGTTATTAACAATTCACGATTCTCCCGTGAAAGAGTTCGCTCTTATGCAAAGTCGCAATTTTTTCCTGAAAACTACCTTGTTTTGCTTCCAATTATAGGCACCTATACCCTATACCTGTTTCTTCAATGTGCAGCTACAAGTACACCAGATTTGTGTTTTTCGGGCTCGATTGTTTTTACAATTCTGATACTTCACTAATAGCAGTTGCCAGTTCTTTTTACTTGATCAGTTTTTATAAGGAAAACATTAGAAATCGGACCCACGGTTTTCACGTTCACGGTTCCACGGTTTTAAACAGGAGGTATAACTCTTGAGAGGAGAGAGAGAGAGAACTATCTGCGAAAACGAAAAAAGACGAAATAATGTAGTGATGCAAGATTTGAATGTGGAATCTTACAACCAAGAAGAGTTAAAAGATGCTGTAACAAGAGTATTTACTGAAAACCTACATATCAAAACTCAAATCAAATCCGCTAGGAAGTTGGCGAAAAAAGTTTGTTTGATAGAATTGGAAAATTCACAGGAGAAAAGCAAGGTAATGGAAAACAAAAAGAAACTGAGAAATTTCAAAGACAGAAAAATTTATATAAACAATGATTTATCTAAGAAAGATATAGACATCGAGACACAAATAAGGAGAAAGGCGAAGGAGGAGAGAACAAAAGGAAAGCAAGTGATGATAGGTTTTCGCAGAATTTGCGTGGAAGGTGAGGAATGGACATGGAACTTGGAAAAAGGAGAACTGCAGAATTCTGGAAAGAGAGCAACACAAAGGGGACGGACAAAAAACTAAATAGCCCTTCCAAGAAAATGCATAAGGCTACGAACTTCGCAATGAATAGGTACATGGTAAAGAATTTAGAGGATGTGAATATGGACTGGGCGGATGCAAGAAAGAGGGTGAAACCAGAGGAAAGACTTAATGTGGGTACGTGGAATTTGAGAGGAGTTTATGAAGAGGAAACGCTGATGAGTCTGACGGAGGAACTAAATAAATATGAAATGGACATAACAGCAGTACAAGAGACACACTTGAAAGAAAGCGGGATTTCAAAAATCAAGGATTACACATTTTTTAGAAGCGGAAGTGACAACAGAAGATTTGGAGTTGGTTTCATGATAAAGAATAGAATACAAGGTACAGTTAAAGACTTCCAGGCACGATCGGATCGTTTGTGTAGTATACGAATTGAAGGAAAATGTAAAACAATTTCAGTGATTAATATACATGCACCCACAGAAGAAAAAGATGAAGATACTAAAGATAAATATTACGAAGAATTGGAATTGTTATTAGATGATATACCAAGACGGGATGTTCTGATGATATTGGGAGATGCTAATGCAAAAGTAGGCAGAAAAGAAGTATATGATATGGTAACAGGAGGTGAGAGCAAACATGCAGTAAGCAATGACAATGGATTGAGATTGATATCTCTAGCGATAGAGAGAGATATGAAGATAATGAGCACTCATTTTAAAAGAAAAGACATTCACAAAGGAACTTGGTTGATACCGGGTAGAAATGAAATCAATCAGATAGATCACATACTGATCAAAGATAAATATGCAAAATTGATGACAGATGTAAGAACATACCGCGGTGCAGATGTTGACTCGGATCACTATTTAGTGGGAGGAAGACTTAAGTGCCCATACATAAAAACACGAAAGGATGGAAGAAGGACAGACTTGGGATACAATGTGGAGGAACTGAAGAACGAAGAAAAGGCGCAAGTGTACACGGACACGATAAGCAAAAGGACCCCGCACACAATACAGTGAAAATGGCTTTCGGTTAAAATCGCTAATTTTTTGATATTTTGTAGTTCATGTCATGCTGATCAAAGATTGATAAGTCAAAAATTTCTGTAAATTACCGTTTGCTGGGAAAAAAATTCGAAAGTTGAAAAAATGAAAAACTTCCAACATTTCTCTGGTCATTTTTTCAGAAAAATCCTTCAAGGGATAGAATGATTTTGACTACTGCGCAGCAACCTGTAGTCTTAATTTTCATTTTCAACCTGTCACGGTTGACAGGTGACATGGATGACATATTTTTCTGACATTTTCAATATTTTCATGTAAAAATGAAATCATGTACATTTTTTTACATCCAGTAAAATGATTTTTGACCTATGTTATACCCAGTTCAGCAGTTAAACCTGAAACTCACTAATAAAACGAAATCAAGTTATATTTATGTACATCAATGCTTCTGTCAAGGTCTTTTCGGTCTTGCGGTGTTATGTTTCTCATCTTATGTGTCAGTTGGCGCAAGATTTCGATAAATGTCAACCAATAAAATATCTTTCAGACAATTTCAACGAAACGTGAGGAAAATCGTCCTCCGGCTGTTCTTATCTTCCATCTCGTCGCCAATGTCCTTCCACCGTTTGTGTCAATACTAATCTATAAATAGATAATATGCAAACCCACTACAGAGAGAAATGATCAATGAGACACACATACATATAGACAGAAATATCTTTTCACTTGGTAATAAGTTTTGACAGGATCTATCGGATGAACTTTCAAGAGCAGGGCCGGTCCGAAAAGGGGGTGGTGGGGAGTGCAACACCCCCCAAAAAAAGGTGCCTAACTATCATGCATAATGCACCGGGAACTTTGTGCATTATATAAAATTAAATTGCATTAAATATCTTACACTTGAAATCAAAATATATTTCTGTCTAGATGTGTGTCTCATTGATCATTTCTCTCTGTAGTTGGTTTGCATATTATCTATTCATAGATTAGTATTGACACAGACGGTGGAAGGACATTGGCGACGAGATGGAAGATAAGAACAGCCGAAGGACAATTTTCCTCACGTTTCATTGAAATTGTCTGAGAGATATTTTATTGGTTGACATTTATCGAAATCTTGCGCCAACTGACACATGAGATAAGAAACATAACACCGCAAGACCAAAACCAAAAAGACCTTGACAGAAGCATTAATATACATAAATATAACTTGATTTCTTTTTATTAGTGAGTTTCAGGTTTTTTTTTGTAAGATCTGAAAAAACAGGTGAAAGATTTTTTCCAAAAAACTGTTATTTTACATAAAGTCAAGGCCGAACTGCTAAACTGGGTATGACATAGGTCAAAAATCATCTTACTGGATGTAAAAAAATGTACATGATTTCATTTTTACATGAAAATATTGAAAATGTCAGAAAAATTATGTCATTCATGTCACCTGTCAACCGTGACAGGTTGAAAATGAAAATTAAGACTACAGGTTGCTGCGCAGTAGTCAAAATCATTCTACCCCTTGAAGAATTTCTCTGAAAAGATGACCGGAGAAATGTTGAAAATTTTCCATTTTTTTCAACTTTCGAATTTTTTTCTCAGCTAACTGTAATTTACAGAAGTTTTTGACTTATCAATCTTTGATCAGCATGACATGAACTACAAAATATCAAAAAATTAGCGATTTTAACCGAAAGCCATTTTCAGTGTATTGTGTGCGGGGTCCTTTATAACGACATGGCTCTGAATGATGAAGGAGGAGTTGAAGAAAGATGGAAGAAACTAGAAAGGGCAATGTTAGTAGCAACAGAAGAAAATTTGAATAAGAAAAAACCGCAAAGAAGAACAAAATGGTTCAACGAAGAGTGTAATGGAAATGAAGAAAAAAAGCATGCTTAGACAAAAGATGCTACAGAAAGGGACAGAAAGAGACAAAATAATGTATAATGAACAAAGGAGGAAAGTAAAACAGATGTGCAGAACCAGAAAAAGAGATTACATGGAAAAGGAAATGGAAGATATGGGAACAAAGTACGAAAAGAAAGAGATCAGGAATTTCTATAAGGACGTGAATAAAGTAAGAAGTGGCTACCGACAAGAAGCATCATATATCAGGGACAAAGATGGAAACCTTGTAGGCGGAGAAAGGGAGAAAGCGCAAAGATGGAAAGAATATTTTGAGAAATTACTGGAAAGTGAGGAGTCAGAAGAAGGGAAGACTGGGGCCGGGGAAGAGGTGTTCTATGGCGAAGACCTTGATGAGCCGAGCATTGAAGAAATAGAGAGTATTGTGTATTCAATGAAGAACAACAAGAGCCCGGGAGAGAACGGTATTGTTGCAGAAAACGTGAAGTACGGGGGAGAGATTGTGAAGGAGAAGATAAAAGAGCTGATCGGAGAAATATGGAAGTCAGAAACAATGCCTGAGTCATGGAACCGAGCGAATATTTTGCCAATTCACAAAAAAGGAGATGCAACAGAATGCAATAATTACCGAGGAATTGCTTTGCTGGATGTAACTTACAAGATACTCGCAACACTGATAAAGCAAAGACTTAATAAACATGCAGAGACGTTACTGGGAGAGTATCAGGGAGGTTCCCGAAGAAATAGATCAACAACGGACCAAATTTTCATGCTTAAGCAAATGATGACAGCTTCCTACGAATATGAGATACCGACGTTCATGTTGTTCATTGACTTCAAGGCAGCATACGACACAGTTAAGAGAGAGAGAAATTGTTTGAGGCGCTTGAAGAATTTGGAATACCAAGTAAATTGATCAGGTTGGTGAAGATGACCATGAAAAATACGACCTGTGCGATCAAGGTAGGCAGCGGAAGATCAGAGGAGTTTGAAGTGAGACGAGGGTTACGACAGGGCGATCCGCTATCTACGATGATGTTTAACATCGTCCTAGAGAAGATAATGAGAGATAGTGAGGTAAACAGGACAGGAACGCTTTTCAACAAAAGTCACCAATGCCTAGCATACGCGGATGATGTGGTGTTAGTAGCCCGAAGAATGAGAGAACTGAGTGAAATAGTTGAGAAATTTATAATGGCGGCGAGAAGGATGGGATTGAGTATCAATAAAAACAAAAGTAAATTTATGACAATCAAACAGAAAAATGACAACACAAGAGGAGTACTGGAAGTCGAAATCGATGGGGAGGAACGGATGGTTTTCGATGAGGTCGAGAGTGTCACGTATCTTGGAGTGCTGGTTAACAACAGATGTGAAGAGGAGGCTGAGGTGGAGTTGAGAATGGCGAAGAGCAACAGATGTGCGGGAAGTTTTCACAGAATCATAACATCAAAAAATATATCACGACAGACCAAAATCCGACTATACAGAACGGTGATGAGACCAACGATGACTTACGGCTGCGAGACTTGGTGTGATGAACAAAACGACACAACTGAGACTTGAAACATGGGAAAGAAAAATGTTGAGGAGAATGTTTGGAGGAAAGAAGTCGGAGGAGGGCGTATGGGAAATGAGAACAAATGCTGAGGTGAGTGAGCTATACGATGAACCACTGATAAGTGATTTTGTTAGATCGAGACGAATGCAATGGTTGGGGCATTTAGAGAGGATGAGCGACGACAGACTGGTGAAGACAATTGGATGGAAGGTACCGGAAGGAGTAAGAAAACGAGGAAGACCAAGAAAGAAATGGAGTGAAGCTGTAATAGAAGATTTGAAGGACAAGAAGATTGAAAACTGGAAGCGAATTGCAAAGAACAGAAATGAATGGAGAAACGTCACAAAGCAATGGGCCCAGAAGGCCTGTGAAAGCTTATATATATTTACAGGGTGTTTCGCAATTACGGTTACAAACTTCTAGGGGAGATTCTCTATCAAAAATGGACTAGGAAAAAATATAACTTTGATGTCCTAAAATGCTCCGTTACAAAGATACAGGGTGTTCAAGTTGACTTTTTAAAATCGATTTTTTGACATAACTCAAGTTAACCAGAATAGGTCTCTATCAAATAATAGAAACGCATTCAGAAAACAAAAATCAGGGGCGTAGATAATGGGGGGTGTCTTCATATTTCTCCCCCTATTTTGTACCCCATAGCTATTTTCCCAAATTGTTCTAATTTTTGGATTTTACGTCCAATTTAGAGAAAAAAGTTACTCTTGCAAAATTTTGATTCGAGGCTTCGTTTTCGAGATATCTGGGATTGAAACTTTGGAAAACATCTCGAAATTGCCACTTTCAAAGGCCTAAAAATAAGAATTAAAAAAAACTCGTGATTTCTCAGCAGAAATAGGTTCTCTAGAATTTCTAAGTTGATAAACCACCATTTTTTCTGAGAAACGGGAAGTTTTCAGGGAAAAACAAATTGGGCTCATTGAAAGTGGCGATTTCGAGATGTTTTCCAAAATTCCAAACCCAAATATCTCAGAAATGGAGCCCCTAAACAAAATTTTGCAAGAGTAACTTTTTTTTCTAAATCGGACGTAGAATTCAAAAATTGAAACAATTTAGGAAAATAATTGAGGGGGTAAAAAATAGGGGGGGAAATATGAAGACACCTCTCATTATCTACGTCCCTGTATTTTTTTTCAAACACGTTGCTATTATTCGATAGAGACTTATTCTTTTCAACTTTGTTCCAAATTTGAACAAAATCAGTTTAACGGTTCAAAAGTTACGTGGAAAAATCGATTTTAAAAAGTCAACTTGAACACCCTGTATCTTTTGACCGGAGCATTTTAGGACATCGAAGTTATATTTTTTCTTGGTCCATTTTTGATGGGGAATCTCCCCTAGAAGTTTGTAACCGTAATTGCGAAACACCCTGTATATAACTCTTGAACATTTTCGAACAATTTTTATTCCAATTTCTCAGTTGAAAATGTAAAACCGGTCCGGGTTTTCGAGACCGGACTTGAATGAAGCTGGAAATGAAGTCTAACCACGGGTTCCACCAAAAAATTTATGAGCGGTTTAAGCTAAACCGAGATTAAACGGATTTTTTTTCTGGTCAATGTTAGTAGATTCATTTTGGAAAATACGTTAAATCGCAAGTATACCACACTTTAGTTAATTACTCAGCGTGAAACCTGAATTTACATTGATCATTTGGCCAGAATTGATCAAAATAAATCTCGAGTTAGCTATCAGCTGGTTAAATATTTTGGTGGAACCCACGGTTAATTGACGATTTTCACAACAAGATGATTAGGAAGATTTAAGGTTTCCCCAAAGAATTCAAATTTTCCGGACAAAATTCTCAATTTCCTGCAAATTATTCCAAATCTCTCTCTACTAGTCCCAACCTTCCACCCGAAGAGACGTTTCGCACAAAAATAGAGAAGAAGAAATAGATAGAAATAGATTTCAAAGATCCTTGGATACTAGTCGCGAAAGTTTTGGGGTGTCAAAATCAATTTTTCATAAGGAACCAAATAAGGTATAAACAAAAGCGAGTGAGGCAGTCAGATGTATTGGTGCATGGATGAAGGAGAACGATCTGAAACTGGCACCACGGTTAGATTGAAAACATATCAATTGCTGGAAATTGAAAATTTTGGAAAGGACCCCGCACGATTTCTATGGAAAATGGGTTAAATGGCCTTAAAACGATTCTTAAAAAAAATGGGAATAAGTCGGAGCTCTTGCCTTTACGTCAGAATAAGATTTTTTCACTTGAAAATTTAAACCTGATTCCCAAATCTCTACTCCAATCTCAAAGTTTCGATTCAAACCAACACGGAATCATAATTTTCAAACTAGAAATGTCCATGTCGACTTGAAAATTACAAACTGTGAGCTTCAAAAGTCAAAATTGTCATTTTCAAGTTCGGAATTTCACATTTCAGGCTTGGAATTGTGACTGCTGTGATCGTGAAACTTGAAAATTCATTCTTTCCTTTCAAGAATTCACACTTAGAGTCACAATGGTACCTATCGAGCGAGGCTGCGCAATTTTGTTTTTGAAATGCGGAATTTTGACGAAACAGTTGGAACTTTCACTTCAATCTTAGAACGCCAACTTCAGAAGTATCTGTTTTGATCCGTAGATTACGACCAAGTTCGGAAACTCGAATTTTGGGGCTCGGAATTTCGACTTCGAGTTGAAAATTCAATTTTGAATGTAGAATTTTGACTTTCAAACTCGAGATTTTGGCCTCAGAATCACAGAACTCTTGCCTCAAACTTGTAATATTGACTTTCATGCTTGGTAGGTGGATATTTTTACTTTTGTTGTCAAAAAGTCAGAACGTCGAATTTTGAGTCACAAGTTTATAAGGGTTTTGATTCCAGTTTCAAGAGTTCCACTTTGAAACTACGAATCCAGTCATGAGATCAGTATTTTCACTTCCAAACAATAATTTCTGACCTGTGTCAAGTCGGGCATCCCGACCTTCAGCTTTGTATTCCAGTTGAGAAGTTAAAATTTTGGGTCCGAATCCAAAATTTTGACTTGAACTTCTGAACGTCTGCTCGAACTTCTACGACTTTTCAACTTGTAATTTCCAATCTAAAAGTCAGAATTTGAAGTAATACTTTGAAATTGCGCTTTGACACTTTGAAACTCGAGACCTGTTTTCCAAAGCCAGAGTTGAGATTTCAGTCTTGGAGTTTTGACTGTTGAGGCCAAATTTCGACATTGAGGTCAAAATATGGACTTCAAAACTGGAAATTTTCACTTTCAAACTTGAAATTTCGGAATTGTTCCATCTTCAAATTTTAACTTCGAACTCGAAATATCGACTTACGAACTACACCTTTTCCAGTTGTAGTTCAGAAAATATCAATTGTATTCCAGATATCGTCAATTGAATTTCAGATTAATCAAGTGTAGTTCGGAAAGCGTCAATTGTATTTCGGATTAGTCACTTGTAGTTCAGAAGGCGTCAATTGTATTTCAGATTTATCAAATGTAGTTCAGAAAACTTGAACTGTACATCAGATTATATCAATTGTATTTCAGAAAGCGTTAATTAAAGTTCAGAAGGCGTTAATTGAAGTTCAGAAGGCGTCAATTGTAGTTCAGAAGACATTAGTTGCATCTCAGATTAGTAAAATGTAGTTCAGAAAGTATAAATTTTATTCGGACTCCTGCAAATTGGGGCACTTTTGCACAGCCACAGCTTCGAACTCTTGATCTTCTTGTATGATGAACTGCAGATATTCGGCACATCTTCTGTGTAACAGATGCCTGCGGGGGTGTTGATCGCACGACCGGCTTCCGCAGCATTGAAGAACGACAAATGCTACAATCATCTTGGAGCTGCATTGATTGATAAATTATACATATAAATTATTTCCTGAACTACAAATGACATGTTCTGAAATACAAATCACGCTTTCTGATATTCAAATGATCATTTCTGATATACAAATGACGCTTTCTCAAATTCAATTTATTAATCTGAACTACAATTGACTGTTTTTGAAATACATTTGACTAATCTGAAATAAAATTGATACTTTCTGAACTACATTTTACTAATCTGAAATGCAATTGACGTCTTCTGAACTACAATTGACGATATCTGAAATACAACTGATATTTTCTGAACTACAACTGGAAAAGGTGTAGAAGTTTCGACTATTGAGTGTTTTGATCTGATCTGACCTGATGACATTATTTTTAGTGTTGCCGTCTAGAGTTAGACTTTCTTTCTAGACTCTTGTCTTGAAAAGGCGTCAAGACTTAGACAAGACCTCTAGAAACTCTTGTCTTGAAATTTCTAGACAAGACAAGAGTAGGGCTGTCAAGATCAAGAGTCTTGATTAGACTCTTGAAAAGAAAAAATTAAAAAAAAAATCAGATATAGGTAGGTATTACTCTCCGTTGATGGCTTTCATTTTCTATCGAATGTGTGATAAGCTTGGAGATTTCTTACAGAGTTTATTGACAACATAAAATAACCTCATAAGGGTAAACGGATGGCAAAATGCTATTTAAAACTGTATCTACTTGAAATGAAAATGATTGCAATGGCAAAGTAGGTACCGAGATCACTACAGACGATATAAAATATCTCGTCTCAAAAGTCCCTACCTTTTTGAGAAAAAAATCTGGGAATTTGGGTGTTTAAATTGGGAGAAAAATGAAGCAATAAACCTCTTTTGCGCTTGCGCACTAGGCAGGCCATCATGTCATTATGCTTTGACCGTTGTTGTCAGGCTGTGTCTGATAGGCAGTCTACAGTTTACAGTAGTTTCTGTATATTGTGAATTTAATATATCAGAAGACCTCGCAAGACAATTTGATTTTTGGTTTGAGGTGGCAGTTCAATATAAATTTATCAATTTTGCATCAGAGAACGGGAAACCATTGCCAAAGGGATGCCATGTCGACTTATGTTTTTTCTTGTGATTATATGTATATTCACATGACATCTCCTTCAGACTCTGTATGTCTCTACTGTTTTTCCGGTTCTCATGCAAAAGTTCCGTCCAAGTGATTTTTTTCCAAGGGCTGCTCCAACATCTTCATTTCTTATTCTTTAAAAAATAGCTGCGCTTTCTCAGATCGCAACTTCTAAGAAATTAGGTAGCTTGATGAGGCTTTTGGTCAATAGCTGCGAAACAAAGTGTTTCTTGCCAATAAAAAGAAAACGATGCACATACCTTTCGATAATTCCGTGTCAATTACGTCGAATATACTCCAATTATTCTCCCGATTTGCCTAGTTTAATTCATATTTTCCATAATTCAGCTACATTTATTTACCATTAACTACTCTTGTTTTTTTGACACTTCGAAGACGTCACCCGTCAGCTGTTTGACAGCTCTCGAGTGCATTCGAGTTACAACCATCTGTAGAGCGTACAGCCGTGTTTCACACAACACGGGAATTGTGTAAAAATCGGGAATATATCAATTCCAACCATCTGAACTAGCCACACGCCCGATTGGCGCCTTTTGAAATATAAATTTAGTTGTGGCAGTTTTTGTGAAAACTTTAAGAACCCACGCCTTGCTCTCCACATAGAAAAAAAACTGAGTGCCGCCTTCAGCGACCTGAAGGGAAAAATAGGCGACAATGATACCAAAAGTGGTAAGATTTTCACGATAACCAGGGGATCGCGAGTGCTTGTTGTACTGATAAATACCCGATTCTGTAGGAGGAGAAGTCCAAAGTGACAGCTGTGAGACTTTGTTGTTTACATCCATTTTATTCCGTTGCCATTGACAGTGGAATTTAGAAAGTGAATATTATGCTTGTAGGTCCATACCTAATCAGGGGCTTTGTGTGTAATAATCAACAGTGATATCACAAGTGCTTAGATTTTCACGATAATTTTGGCCAGGCGATCGCGAGTGCTGGTTGTAGCAATAAATGCCCGACTCCGTAGGAGAAAGGCATTTATCAAGTGACAACCAGCACGAGGAAAACGCTTGGCCAAAATTATCTGGGAAAATCTCTGGCACGAGTGATATTTTGATGATTATTACAGAAAATAAGTCCAAAGTGACAGCTGTCAGATTTTGTTGATTACATCCATTTTATTCCGTTGCTATTGACAGTGGGATTCAGATAAGTGAATATTATCCTTGTAGGTCTATTAAGAGGGCGTTGTATGTAATAATCGATAGAAGAGTATATCAATTCTGCCGAATAGTTTTCTTAATCCAGCCGTAATTATCTTGAGATGGGATAGTTCGTTTTTTCTTCGTGAACCACAAATATTTTTGATGATAATTAGAAGGAAATGACTCATTCAGGGTGATGAAAAATATGCGCGGGTGCGGTTTAATTATTTGTTTTTATCTTGGCGTAGGAATGATTTTGTCATTCTGCATTATAGGTATATTTATTAGTATTCATATTCTTGGATTTGACTGTATCTTGTAGCTTATAGTATCAGTATATCTCAATGTAATACCCTCATCTTCACCTATCAAATAATATCACGTTATTGATTGTCGTTCACCCTAGATCGATAATGACCTCAAGATTTCAAACATAAAAACTTCAAAACACCCACCCTCGACGACACAAAACCCTTATAAAGCGTTCATCATAGAAATCGACACACCTGGCGTAAGACCGGAGCTTTTTTTTACGATCCTCGATCCCGATTTAATCCTATTATCGTAATGCGATCGGTTTTCAGAAGTCTGGTCTTTTTTACCGACCACCCTCAATGAATATTTTATGAATATCCAGAAATAGGATTTTTTTCTCACGCTTTTTAATGCCGATGATGATGCATCACAGCTGAGAGAAGAAAAATTTCTCAAAACTTCTAAGAAATATAATCAAGCCGCCTAGCAAGTGCCCATGATCCAATTAAATAGAAATGCATTCGATAAGAGAGCAAACACACATAATATGCAGATTTTCTACGAATAATAGTGCTTGGCTATTGAGTTTCCATCACGTGTGCTTTGATATATTTTCGTTCTATCACGGATTGCTAGACGAGACGCGCTTGCATCAAACAAATTGCGAATTCGTGTGTGTGTGTGTATTGTTTTCCCGAGTGCTGGCTGTGCGGAAAACGAGCTTTTGTGTCACGGGAGACTTGTGAGAAAAAATTGAGCCTAGAAGTATTATTGTTGTTGATAGAAAAAGCGCATTATATCAATTCCGTATAACATACCCAGCTAGGTACAGCCATGAACTTTTTTCGCTTCTGAGAAATTGGAAAAGGAAATCTAATGGAATTAAATTGAAATTCCAGATAGGTACACACCAGGTAACCTAATAATCACGATCGGTGAGGTAATGATGATGGCTAATGATGATGATGATCGTTATTATCTTAGAGTATGTACGGTATACGTGCACGGGCTCCTGGATGTGGCTGACGTTGGCAAAACCAAATAGCTTCGATAGCGCAAAATCAACAAGTAAGACCTCTGCGAAGGTTAATTATGGCCAGTTAATTACCAGACAGGTGTTCTATAAATTAGCCCCCGCGGATATTATTGTTAATCATGGAGTGTGCCATGGAGATATTACCTACCTACTAGCTATACCCCATCCGCACCCTTTAATATCTCGGGATCTCTTAAAAATTGCACCGGTATTATTCTGGTCGGTCGTTATACCCATATTTTCATACTTTCGCCTGGAGCATTCCATCTTCTTATAAACTTTTTTTTTATAATTAGGTACTTATTTCATAAAGATATGAATCATGGAATCAATCTTACAAATCACCAAAAATCGTGCCGTTTCTTAATGCCGAATAAAATAAAAACCGAGTTATAATTTGATGACTAGAATAATCAACCCTGATGGGTAGAAATAATGCTCAGAATCGGAATGCCCAGACTTTAGTTGGGAAAAATACCACACTAACCGTTTACAAAAATGTCGAAATTCGCAAGAATTTTGAAATATTCCAGCTATTACGGTGGTCGATGATAATATTTTTGAAAAATGTCAAAAAGGGAATGTCAAACTGGCAGTTGAAGAAGTAAAGTAATTCTGGTTGGCCTCAAGGTTCGTCCGACTTGAAAGCTCTGAAAAATCCTTACAGCTTCGCTATGAAGCCGGCAAGCTCCCGATCGGCTCCTCCGCCAATTGTCTGGGTTTGTGGCTTATTCGTCTGTCGGAGTCTCCAGCAATATCTCTACTGTCTTAGAGACAGAAGACCTAGGAGACAGTCAATGCATTAGACTCCAGCAGAGCTATAGATACTCCATCTTGGCTATATTCCCTCTCAGTTACAGCTAGGTAAATGAAAAAATTGGACTGACGACGACCATTAAACTGATATTATTTGATATAAGAAGTACGAGCAGGAGGTAAATTATGCATGATGAATAAGAAAATCGATTTCTAGCTTTTTGAAATGAAAGCAAAACCAGACATGATTGTATGACAGAACGACCTTTCGAATTTCAACCCCTCAACTACACACTAAAACTTTTTCAACTGAATTTCATTTAAAAACTAACTAGAGTGGAACTCCTAGATATTCCAGTTGAAAATCTAGTTGAAAATTTCAAACTAGATATCTAGTGGAGTGTTTTAAAAGAGCATCTAGTTATTCGAACTAAAAATACGTAGAATTTCACTAGAAAATCTAGTTCATCCATAAAGCTCCAGCTGATCTTTTCTAGTTTTTCTAAATGAAATCTAGTGGAGATTCAGGAAATCTAGTCACCCCGTTACTACATTTTCTAGTTAAACCCTAAGGAAAAAGGATGGGAAATCAAACCGAATACATACATAGTATTTTATTCCTGAATAATTTTATAGGTAATACAGAGGACTTAGCTATGATAATTAACATATTCCTGTCGATGTTCGGCTGTTCATTTGGCAGCAACTGGCAACAAGCTCGCAAATGTTCTGAAATGAGAATAGCTATGTAATATCTTTCCCAAACAATTCAATCAATAAAGTAATATGCAAAATTCAAAATCAATAGCTCTAGAAATATCTAGGTGTTCAAAATCTACCTCAATCTATATTAAAATTATTCAAGAGCCAATAATATGATTAGGATGTGTGTCACATACCATTTTTTCGTCAAAATCCAAAAGTCGTGGGTAACGTGAATCTGCGATTTGGAACCCTCCTCCTTTGTTGGACTTGCCTGGATTGGATATGCAATCCTGTGTTTGTTTTCGAGCTATATTTAAAAGTTTGATTTTTCACGATTTCGATGAATGTCGATATCTTTCTTGGTTTCCAAGTTACAGAAAAGATATTTACACTTTCTTTAGGCACTTTTTTGAGTAGAATGAACTTAGCTTAGCAGATTTGAAGAAACTTCTTTTGTTTTTTGGTTATAACACAAAGTTGTATTTTTTCATAGGCAAGTCATAGTTGGCTATAGACTAATCAAATAGAGGGTTTTTTCTCTTTTCAACGATATATAACATGCCTGACAGAAACTTATGAAAAGTTACATTTCTCAAAATTAACTGACTGAGTCACTGAGTCACTGAGTCAAAACAGTGAACAAATGTGTCAGGTAACTATGACAAATTCAAGGTGAAGAGTCAAAACAGTGAAAAATGTCTCGGGTAAAAATGACAAATTTAGTTTATTTTGAAAAATGTAACTTTTCATAAGTTTTTGACAGACATGTTATATATTGTTGAAAAGAGAAAAAAACACTCTAGTTAATTTGTTCATGGCCAACTATGACTTGCCTATGAAAAAATACAACTTTGTGTTATAACCAAAAAACGGAAGAAGTTTTTTTTCAAATATGTCAAGGTAAGTTCATTCTACTCAAAAAAGTGCCTGAAGAAAGTGGAAAAATCTTTTATGTAACTTAGAAACCAAGAAAGATATCGACATTCATCGATAGCTTTCACCATTGAGTTCGTCTCAAAAAAGCGATCGAGAAGGTACCATCCATTTTTTCATAGCTCTTATAGTTACCGAGATCTCCTATAGAAACATCCAAATTTGCCCACCCTGTACATATACCACAGTGTTCAGTTGTTATTTTAAAAGGCAACTTGTCAAAAAAATTTACAAAACTCTCATATGATACCGACCTGAACTTACGTTTATTTGGCTAAAAATAAGTTCTGAAATTTGATCCACAATTTTTTCGAATGCTAGGTCTATTTTTGAGTTTTAAAAGAAATTATCTCCCGAAAAACAAATTTATGCGAATTTGAGAAATTTTCTAGCCAAATGAACGGAAGTTTAGGTCAGTTTAGGTCTGTATCTTGGGATTTTTGTGAATTTTTTGACAATTTGCCTTTGGAAATACCAAACTCAACACTGTGGTACATTATATTTGTATCCAGAATGAAAAACTACATCAACTGCAATTCGAATACACAGAGTGTAACATCAACACAAAAAGTTTTTTCGCGACACCCTGTATATTATAGCTTGTAAAATATTGTTTCCACTTTTGAAATTTACGGAAAAAAGTATTAAGAAAAGTTTTATTTCGTTTTTTCTTGGGCTGATCGTAACCTCGATCGTAACGTAACGAAAATTTGGTGTAGTGTGCATACGTTTCGTGGGGTATTTATTGAAAAAAATACAATATATAAGTAGCGCATGTTCAGAAATTGATTTACAAGCACATATTCGCATTTATGGATCCCCTCCGCATCCGCATCGGACTACAAATTCCATTCGCACTCGCAAATATGCAGTTTCTGGCCTATAATGACACAAACTGCCTGACACCCTACAATGCCATGAAAGCATCTTTTTGTTGATGCCATCTACCGAACAGTAGCATAAACATTCCTGTCTAGTCTATCACCATTAGAGGGTTTGACCGTTTTCTTCACGTTTACCTAAAGAGATCTACGGTCTACGGGTCGCTCTGGGTGGTGAGGCGATATTGCCGCCATCTCGCGGAGGCGAATCACATTATTTTGCCTTGACTTTAAACCTTAATACTTACTTACATGCAAAGGAATATCTGATCAGCTGTGATGCCCGTTGTTCGTATGTTTGTTTAAAACATGGATATCACTCAAGTAAAACGTACAGTAATAATTATTGGAAGCAGAAACACTGGTTTAATGAGAAATTTTCACCAAGCATTGATATTGCAACAAAGTTAGTCAAAATACCAAAAACATGGACAAAACGGAGTGTGAACTGTGCCACGTGAACAATGAAATCGACTAATCTTCTACAGGGTGTTGCATGAGGAAACCGACATAGCTTAAGGGTAGGTCCAGTTTTTCTAGGGGAACTAGGACCTCGCTTTGAAATTTTTCAATCGCTTTCCGCTTTTATATTACAGGGTGAATCATGTATTTTGTCGAAGTTTTTGATGAGCTATATCTTCCGAATGGCTTATTGGATTGGACTGAAATTTGATAGGTATGATCTCCCAATGATAACTGATACATTGCACCATGAAGTTGTTCAGAAGTTTCCGGGCCAGACTGATTTTTTTTATTTTCAAAGTTTTTGTTAGAAAAGTCATATTTTTCAATGTTTTTTTTGCAAAACCAGTATCAGATTCAGAAACTACAGGAAAAATGCTACAAGGAATATCCTTCAATTTCTCCGGCACACCCAAAGTCTTCCCAGAAAAAAATATCTTTTGAGATTTGGGTCTGCTGCGATCTAGTGAAAATCAGCCAAGCACTCATTCTTTCACGGATCTTTGAGATGTTTATCCTCTAATTTAATGCTGTCACGGTTTTTTCCACTTTTCCACATTGGTATTACTTGGTACGGCAAAAAAGACAAAAGTCCAGCACCGGAATCAAGTCTAGTGAACATTATTTCTAAAGATCCGATTTTTCAGTATTTAGTTGGAAATTTACAGCATAAAGTTATGGTGACGTGGCTGAGAAATGCTCTTTTGTCTGCATTTGGAACTTCAGGTTACTTTAGAAACCACCCAAACAAATTTCTCATTTGTTGATTTCAAGAATACAAAATATTATTTCCGAAACTTTTCGCGAACAAAATAAAAAGTAGCAAGAATGATAATTATTCAGAAACGTGATTTTGATGTGTAGAAAACGAACAATATCAATGTTTGTATGTTATGTTAATGTTATTGTTCATCAAATTTCGGAAATAATTTTCTGTATTCTTGAAATCAACAAAAGAAGAAATTTGTTTAGCTGGTTTCTAAAGTGACCTAAAGTTCCAAATGCAGACAAGAGAGAAATATCGCATAAAACGTTTATATTGAACGAATTTATAACTAAACGATTGAAAATCGCTTTATAAACGTATGCAAAAACCCATTTTTGTAAATGTAATTTATTATCTATTGAATTTAAACGAATAATAGCATAGTTTATTCAACGACTTTAACAAATCAAACGTGAACCATTCTTGTCCATGATTTGAATAGGTATACTTCACGAACTGCAAAAACGTTTTTTCAGGTAAAATAAAAATTTTCCACAGGAATTCTTCCATGTCTGTAGTGTGTTTCTTAATAAATATCGATGTTCTTCTGTCTATACACTACTTTATAAAATCGTTGTCTATTTTTCGACCAATATATATTTCCAGCAATCTTGAAACTACTAAAATTTTGAACTACTGCAATCCTTGGAAAAATAAAATTCTATTCTGGTCCAGATATGTTGACGATGTATTGGCAATTGTCAATTTCTCTGAAAACGAAATAGAAATGTTTTTGAACTATTTGAACACTTTACATCCTAACATGACCAGAAACCAAAATTCAAAATAACTCACTTTTTAGATTTTTGAAAAAAGTTTTATGTCAGGATGGAGAATAATTGTCAGTTTGAATTTTGATAATTGTTAACAAAAATTGCTTAGATACTAAATAATGAATAAAGGTGTTCAGGTGAAGGTAAATAGGTGAAAAAAAAAGGAAAGAATTGAATAAACTTGAGTGCCACCTGAAAAAATGGGGAACAGACTAACCGGCTACTTGAGAGAGACACAAACACACACCAACAGAACCAAGGAACAACTCAAACAAACATCAAGTGAACTGTTTGAAGAAGTCACTCCCTGCCTCAATCAGAATGTCGAAAGTGTCTCTCCCCTGTAGCAAGTCAGTCTGTTCGTTCAAGGTGTTTTGTTCACTGTTTTTTAATGATTTTGTAATTTCAAGTGATTCAAAAAGAATTCGTTTTTGATACTTGGATTCATGATGTAAAATTTTGAAGCAAGAGTCTGGATTGAATGTGTGGCCAGATGAAATGATGTGGTAAGCAAACTTTGACTTCGCTTCGAAGTAGCCTATTTTTTTAAACTTGTTTATTTCACTTAAATGCTCTTTAAAGCGTATCTCTCCTTTTCTTCCAGTTTCGCCGATATAGACACTGTTGCAGTTTTGACATGATAATTGGTATACACCACATTTATCAAATTTATTAAGGGGGTCTTTAGTGTTGATAATTATGTCCGGTTTTCTTAAAGAACAAAATGAAATAGAAATATTTTGATTTGATTTTTTGAAAATTCGTGCAATATTCAATGATTCATAACCAATATAGGGAAGACTTCTGTAAATCTTCTGTTGTTCTGTTGAAATATGGTGATAAGAAAACTTGTATATGAATTTATTGAATAATCTGGTAATTAGCTTTTTTGGATATCCGTTGTTCTCTGCAATTTGATAAATGATATTGAGCTCTTTTTTGAAGTCCATTTGGAGTAAGGAAATTTTGAAAAGTCTAGTGAAGAAACAATCAAAGCAGATATTTTAGCGCTTGGTGAGTGAATTGATGAAAATGGAATGATCGTATCTGTAGAAGTTGGTTTTCGGTAAATGCTGAAGTTAATTTCATTACCATCATTTCTTTTGAGAAGCAAATCGAGAAAAGGTAAAGTTCTGTTATTTTCTATTTCGTAGGTAAATTTGATGTTAGGGTGTAAAGTGTTCAAATAGTTCAAAAACATTTCTATTTCATTTTCAGAGAAATTGACAATTGCCAATACATCGTCAACATATCTGGACCAGAATAGAATTTTATTTTTCAAGGATTGCAGTAGTTCAAAATTTTAGTAGTTTCAAGATTGCTGGAAATATATATTGGTCGAAAAATAGACAACGATTTTATAAAGTAGTGTATAGACAGAAGAACATCGATATTTATTAAGAAACACACTACAGACATGGAAGAATTTCTGTGGAAAATTAAGAATGCTAGTCTAGCCTACCTCATCTTCCACTTCAAGAAGCTACAAATAAAAAGGAAAACAATCTTCTACGACATTCACTTCAATCAAGAATGTTTACGACACAACCTAACACCAAGATACATCCAATTTCAAATCAAGAACAAATCCCCATCGGCTAAGAAAGCACTAATCACCGCTAGAAGAGTCTGGATTAAGTCTGAAGTTAAAGGTTTCTACAATAAATTGAACATAATCGACCTAAAACTAAAACTTTTATACAGTAAACTTGCCAACATATTACATTCACTAGAATTTGATTTGCTTCAAGAACAACTTTTTGATATTGTCAAATACGAAGACCAAAAGAAACTTGAATGAATTGAACAAAAACTCAATAACCTAAAACAGCACAATACAAATGAAAATAAATCTCCTCATAAATAACCTTACAGCATAATCCCACCACATGAGTTTCATAACCGAATCACCAACTTATCTAATACTACACTATCAGACAAAGAAACAAACATTCTTAAGCTTGGTTTGAAATTCATCATTCAACCTAGTAAAAGTTAGATAATTGAAAACTTTGAACATCTAGCTGTTGATTCAGAAAATATTCTTCATACTACAAAATTTATCAATAAAGCTCTTACAAAATCAAGAGTACAAATCCACTTGTTCGATCATCTTTCAGAACACAAAATCAAAATCAATACAACTGAACATCATAAAACTCTGAAAAACCTAAAATCTAAGATATCGAACAATAATTTGATAGTTTCAAAAGCTGACAAAGGCAGTTCTATTGTTATTTTGGACAAAAATGTCTATATTGATGAGGTAGAACAATTTCTGTTGTCTGGTGACTTCTCACTTTTAAACCAAAACCCACATGATAGATTCATTAAACATTTCAAGATTATTTTCAAAGCATGCTCAGAGACACTTAACAACTTCAACATAACTAAAATTCAAGAAATTCTACCGCAGAATCCTCTGATACCAAGACTTCACGGACTTCCAAAAATTCATAAGATCAATTGCCCGATATGTCCAGTTCTCTCTTATATCAACACCCCATGTTCCATACTGTCCAAATGGCTGAACAAAACTATCCGAGAAACCACCAATTTTTCAGGCCAATTTTCACTCAAAAACTCGAGCGATTTAGTTGAAAAACTCAATTCGACACACATTCCAAATGAAGCCATTCTTATTTCAGTTGATGTGTCAAATCTCTTTCCATCCGTTCCCGCTCAGGAATGTATTGAACTAGTCAGAAATCTTCTTTTTGCTACCGACTTACCAACATATCAAGTTCTTGATATTTGTTCTCTATTAGGTTTGTCGTTAGATCAAAACTATTTTCAATTTAATCAAAAATTTTATACTCAAAAAACTGGGCTCTCTATGGGCTCTAATTTAAGTCCTTTACTTGCTGATATCTTTATGGACAATCTTGAAACTACTAAAATTTTGAACTACTGCAATCCTTGAAAAATAAAATTCTATTCTGGTCCAGATATGTTGACGATGTATTGGCAATTGTCAATTTCTCTGAAAATGAAATAGAAATGTTTTTGAACTATTTGAACACTTTACACCCTAACATCAAATTTACCTACGAAATAGAAAATAACAGAACTTTACCTTTTCTCGATTTGCTTCTCAAAAGAAATGATGGTGATGAAATTAACTTCAGCATTTACCGAAAACCAACTTCTACAGATACGATCATTCCTTTTTCATCAATTCACTCACCAAGCGCTAAAATATCTGCTTTCAATTGTTTCTTCACTAGACTTTTCAAAATTCCCTTACTCCAAATGGACTTCAAGAAAGAGCTCAATATCATTTATCAAATTGCAGAGAACAACGGATATCCAAAAAAGCTAATTACCAGATTATTCAATAAATTCATATACAAGTTTTCTTATCACCATATTTCAACAGAACAACAGAAGATTTACAGAAGTCTTCCCTATATTGGTTATGAATCATTGAATATTGCACGAATTTTCAAAAAATCAAATCAAAATATTTCTATTTATTTCATTTTGTTCTTTAAGAAAACCGGACATAATTATCAACACTAAAGACCCCCTTAATAAATTTGATAAATGTGGTGTATACCAATTATCATGTCAAAACTGCAACAGTGTCTATATCGGCGAAACTGGAAGAAAAGGAGAGAAACGCTTTAAAGAGCATTTAAGTGAAATAAACAAGTTTAAAAAAATAGGCTACTTCGAAGCGAGGTCAAAGTTTGCTTACCACATCATTTCATCTGGCCACACATTCAATCCAGACTCTTGCTTCAAAATTTTACATCATGAATCCAAGTATCAAAAACGAATTCTTTTTGAATCACTTGAAATTTTAAAATCATTAAAAAACAGTGAACAAAACACCTTGAACGAACAGACTGACTAGCTACAGGGGAGAGACACTTTCGACATTCTGATTGAGGCAGGGAGTGACTTCTTCAAACAGTTCACTTGATGTTTGTTTGAGTTGTTCCTTGGTTCTGTTGGTGTGTGTTTGTGTCTTTCTCAAGTAGCCGGTTAGTCTGTTCCCCATTTTTTCAGGTGGCACTCAAGTTTATTCAATTCTTTCCTTTTTTTTTTTACCTATTTACCTTCACCTGAACACCTTTATTCATTATTCAGTATCTAAGCAATTTTTGCTAACAATTACCAAAATTCAAACTGACAATTATTTTCCATCCTGACATAAAACTTTTTTCAAAAATCTAAAAAGTGAGTTATTTTGAATTTTGGTTTCTGTATGTTCATACCATTTATATATTTATTTGTAGCAAAAAAACCCTGAAGATGAGCGCCATCAGCTCGAAATATATATTGGTCGAAAAATAGACAACGATTTTATAAAGTAGTGTATAGACAGAAGAACATCGATATTTATTAAAATAAAAATGTATATTCCACATTTAAAATAAATGTTCGAACAATTTTCTTGAAAAGTAATTTAATTTATATGGATTTTTAACAAATGACATCCAGGTATAATGTACATTTTGAATAAATGAAATGTGAACCATGTTATGGCTATTTATTGGTGGTTTTTATCCACATTTTACACGTATAGCATCAACGTTTAGATCAAGTGGAACAGAAACGTGTGATAAATCAGCCATCCGGGCCGGTTTAGCAAAGCCGCTCGCTAGGTTTTTCCTCCTGCATCAGTCTCCGCATCCAATACGCGCAGGTTAGTTCCGCGAGCCACCGAGCGGCCGCGGTAGTATCCCTCTCACTAGCGCGGAGTACGCCGCTTTAGTATAGGCGATTTGACGGCCACCGCCTTCAGCAACAGACACCAAGCCTGTTCATACGCACTATACGTGCAAGGTGCAGTCATTGTACATGACACGTTTATACGGCAATTGCAATTTACTGGACCGTCGCACCGGTGGCAGAGCACAAGTTTCTCCGGCAACTCATAGAGCTTCTTCAAATGGTAGCGTAGAAGCCAGAGACAAATGCTTCGCTGCACCCATTCAAACCGTCTTTCTCAAGGCAAAGGGGGGTCCTAAACACCTACACCAACTTCTAATCATTCGTGGATACCTTCTGGTGTCTTGGTGGTATCCTCCACCTCCCCTATCCCGCCACTTTATCGTGGATATCGTTCAGGTGTCCTGAGAGTTGCATAAAGGTTGCATTTATACGATTATTTATGGTAGTTTACATAGATGATGAAAACGTACAAATTACACACATAATTTTGGTATAAGTTGGCAACGTTCTGACATTGAATAAAGGTTGAATTTATACGTTTATTGTTGGTAGTTTACATAGATAATAAAAACGTATAAATTACACTGAACAATTAGCCAATATATTGGTTTAAGTCGCGGACATTCTGACATTGATTATACGTTCACCATCTACCGTATATTTCTTTAGTTTCTGACAAAAAAAAAAAAAGTTTATTAAACGAAAGTGTGTTGCCTGGGCTGCAGGAGAAAAGTGTCCATTTTCCAAGCTGTATAATTTGTAGTTTGGGTACGTTATTGGCTAAAAGGGCAAAAGGTATATTAATTAATCTTCCTGTTGTGATTCAACTGAGAACGCAGTGATTCTTGTAAGGAACAGCTTGTCATACCATTATGTTCATCTGGTTCTGTACCCAATTGGCGCAATAATTTATTACATATTCGAGTACAACGGCTTTTCATTGTATACGATTAAAGAGTGTTGAGTGGATTGCTTCTATCATTTCGATGAGAGATTCAATGTTTTTGGTAGATTTTTCATCTATTTTTATAGGGTCGTTTGAACCATGGCATTCTTCAATAAATTTCACAAGGTCTTCGTAATAAGATAGAACGTAGTTAGATGGACTTTCCTCGATCAACTTTTTTGCTGGTGAAATCATTTCAGTTACTAGTTCAGGAATACTGTTTTGTGAGCTCGATTTTTTGCTCAAGTTCCGACAAAAAAATAAGTGAGAAACGATATATCGCTTGCTGTTTCGGGAAATGTCAAAATGTGACAAATTTCGAAAACTGTCAAAATCTATCGAATTGTCAAATTTTTGGAAACGACACCTGATATAACTTATTGTTGAGTATTCGAGCAGGGGCTGCGCAAGTTCAGCTCCAGTTTTCCATATCGGACTTGCTCTTGCAAGAAAGGTGACAGTTTAGCTATTTCCAAAAATATGTCAAAACTGGTCAAAAACTCAAAATTTTTGAAAATTACGTGCGAAATATCGTTTCTTAGGGAATTAAGCACGAGCTACGCGACTGTAGCCTCCATTTTCACGTCAGATGGGCCATATACGAGTGTCTACAAAAACTGCATGGATTCTAAAAGCGGAGCAAAATCAACTTTTTAAACGCACATCTAGAAACGGAAGAGGAGGGCAAAAGTGCATATTCCTATTCTTATTTATCAGTTTGAAGGCGGGATCGCCTCGCTACGATCACCGCCTACGTCACAATACGGTTCACAGATTTTTGTTCAGCAGTAGAAGCCGCTGAATCTCAATAAACTTCGAAATATTCAATGTTTTTGTGACAGAAAGTGACACCATATAGGAACCCACCTACTGATGAGATGCTGAGAATAAGATGCAATATTGACAGGCACCGCGTACATAAAAACTTCTCTTCCACCCTCAAAGCGATGGGAACGAGGGACACCCCCAACGTTATTATCTATTTAGCGCCCAACTCTGTGGGCATATACGGTCGTTCCTCGCGAGACTTCTCCGATATATTACGGCACCAGAGCCGGAGCATATAAGGCGCAAGCATGGCACCCATTTTTGTTCACACACATACACACACACATGCACATAGCAAAAGCCCGGAGTTAGAGGCAAGAAGCAGCAGGACCTTAAATATTCCGACATTTCCCTATACGTGACTCCATATCCTTAAAAGTATTGAATAATTCTGAAGCATATACCCGCCTCCGACGCTTAAAATCGTTTTGTTTTATTCATACGCAGTCGATTTTTCTTGTAGCTGCCGTAAACTCGAAGATAAATTCACTTTAACCACCCCGCGGGCCCGCATTTGAATACCACCGTCACCCGGTAAATGGGCCACGTTTTACTGTTTTCCAGGAGAGGAGGCCGTACGGGCTCCGCTGCCCCATACCTTGCCGCTCTTTTTTTGCATACCGCATGCGGGATGTGTGTGGCATTAACTTATTGTTATCCCCGGTACTTTACGGTGCCTTCTCTTTCGGGAATCGAGATCGCGAAACGGCGTTTTTGTCTCTCCCGAATCTGAATTTTGCCTCACAAAGTTCACTTTTGACTGACTTGCCGCACTCTTCGCTGAATCCCAACTTTACAGAGTATAGAAATACGATTATTAGGCACGCGCCCTGTATATGGGTGAATTAAAAGGCGAAAATGGATATTAGAATCGTGTAGCCCGTGCTCAATTTACTCAGAAACGATATGCCACTTGTTGTTTTTGGAAATTTGAAATCTTGAAAGATATTGCTTTTTTACAAAAATTTAGTTTCAGACTAAATCGGGTACGCAGAAAACGATTTTTTTTTTGGATGGGGGTATCAACTGCATGGTTAATAACACCCACGGTTGGATTTGAGTTTTAGTATATTTGCTTGACTTTGTGATTTTCAGGTTTGGAGATTTTGGAAACTTTGAAGTGTTGTCGGACGACCCGGCATAAAACTGGTTTGAGCGCTAGCTGTTTGCGTTTTCTCCCTGAATCAGGGTTTTACCGGTCCATTCGCCAAAGTCGTCCAACAACACTGGGTGGTGGATGTTTTCCGGTTGACCTGGATTTTTGTTATAGTTTCCCAGAAAATGCTATGACTTAGTAGGAAAAAGTATATTAGTAGAGATGTTGAGAGGCTTGAAGATGCTTGGGGAGTCCGCAGTATTCATGACTGGTATTAGGGGATGGTTTGTTTCCAGATCAGGTTCAAAATGCCAGAGTCCTTCAGAAAATCCCTCAGCACACCAAAATTGCCATTCTGAGTAACCATCCGAGTAAGGGAAACTTTATTTGAAAACCCTGCCCATTGTCTTTGTTTCAAAAGTCCCTGACAGTTGTAAAAAAGGTGTGGACAAATGACTCGAACCTCATTGTAGTATAGACACCCCGGGGGCTCTTATTTTGACAAAATGAAGGAATGTGTCATGAGCGTGTGTCCGATTAGTACACGATTCAGTGTTGTTTCTTCCCTTCTGTTTGGGACAGTTTAAGTTATGATCCTCAGGATGGCTGGACTGATCTGGATTGTGAGTGGTCTATAGCTGGACATGGATCTGATACATTTTTCACGAATAGCTGTTTTGTAATGATTCTTCAAGTCAAACTCAGTGATTTTGAAATAAGTGTGCTCCGGTAAATTTACCGCCTCACTGGCAGCTTGGTCAGCCTTTTCATTTCCCCGGATTCCGACATGTGACGGACACCAGCTCAGAATTACTTCTTTGTTTTGCTTTATTGCCGATGAAAGAGTATGTTGTATTTGTTGCACTAATGGATTTGTGGAGTATATAATTTGCATGCTTTGGATTGAACTTGAGGAGTCGGTGCAGATTGAAAACTAGGAATGAGGGCTCGGATGTACTATTTTTGAAGCCCGAAGGATGCCGTACGCCGTACAGTTCTGCTGAGAAAATGCTGGTAGATTTGGGCAGACGGTACTTGTAGGACTCGGCTGCAGTCACAATCGCAACTCCGGCGCCGTTGTTGCCTCTGTGTATAGAATTGAGGCACCTTGATTCAAAGCTATGATTTTTGTGTGTAAGTTTTGAAAGATGACAGGGACAGTGGAGTGTTTGGGGTAGCTGGATAGGCTGGTGTAGTAAGTTGAGAAAGAGAAGGTCCATGGGACACCCTTATTTGATTGTGGTGAACAAACTTCTGTTGAGATCAAGCTTAGAGAGTTAAGAATGGATTTGAGCTTATAGTGACATGGGGGAGTGAGTCTTGGTTTCGACTGGAAAATGTGGTGGTATTCTGTGGAGAAGACTGAGTGGTACGCTGCATTATTTTTTGAGGCTGCTACTCTGGCAGAGTATGTTAACGTTTGAGATTCTCTTTGGATATAAAGAGGGAGCTCATTCGCAAGCTGGAGCAAACATTCTATTGGGCTGGTCCTAAAGGCACCGGTAGCCATTCCGATTGCAGCGTTAGCTATGCAGTTTAATTTCCTCAAGGTTGATTTCGACGCAAATGAGTATACAATTGACCAATAATCAAGTTTCGACCTGATTAGGGCTCTGTCAACAGTCAGAAGAAGAGCTTCCTCTGAACCCCAGCGATGATGGTGAGAAATAGTCTTCAACAGGTTCAACCTTTTGGCGCATTCAGCTTTTAGCTGTTCAACATAGGGTTTCCAAGTTAGTTTGGTGTCCCAGATGAGACCAAGAAATCGCAGTTCATGAACCTGTTCAATCTCCGTCTTGTATATTTTAATGGGAGGTAGGGGGCTTATTTTGTACTTTCTGGAAAAGATCATCACCTTAGATTTCAGAGGAGAAAATCTGAAACCCGACTGCACAGCCCACTCTTCGATCTCATTGATGGCTACCTGTAGCAGAGTTTGTATTTCTCGTCCATTAGTGCCTTTACAAAAAATCACGAGGTCATCGGCGTACAGAGCACCTTCAACTAGCAGCTTGATTTTCGATAGGACTCCATTTATAGCAACAAGGAATAAAGTGACGCTGACGACTGAACCCTGAGCGATGCCATTTTCTTGGACGAATTGCTTGGATAGAACATTATTCTTTTTCACTCTGAAAGTTTTGTGTGAGAGGAATTTTTTTTCATGAAAGCGACCATGTTATCGTTGACCTTCCACTCCATAAGTTTCAACAGTATGCCGTGTCTCCATGTTGTGTCATGTGCTTTTTCAATGTCAAAAAACACCGCTCCTAGATTCTTATAGGTAGCAAAGGCTTCTGAGATTTCAGATTGCAGGAGGACCATATTATCGACGGTTGATCGACCTATTCTGGAACCGCTCTGGAGGTTGGACAGTAGATTTTTTTCTTCAAGAAACCATTTTAGTCGGTTGTTTCAATTTTTTTTTTGAGTGATTTGCACATAGTGCAGGTCAAAGATATATCGGTCTGTAACTCGATGGTTTGATTTTGGGTTTATTGGGTTCGAGATTGGGAATTACGGTGAATTCTCTCCAGCAGTCAGGGAAACATTGTCGCTGCCATATAAAATTGAAGATGTCCAGGAGAGTTTGGACTGCAGCCTCAGATAGGTCATTTAAGAAAGTAAAGGGGGTGGAGTCGGGGCCTGGGACTGAATTTTTGCAGTTTTTGAGGGCTTCATCCAATTCGGATCTCCGCAGTGGAACATCAAGTTCAGGGTTTCCGAAGTTGTTCATATTGAGTAGGATCTTCTCTTTTCCTGACTTTATTTTCAGGAATTCATTCGAGTAGAAGTTGTCGCTGGAGTGCTTGTAGAATTGATTTGCTAGTAGATTCACAATATCGTCGTTAGAGGTGATTAGGTTGTTACTTTCATCTTTTAGCGCTGTTATGGAAGAGAGGTTAGAATTGAAGCTAACGCTGTATTCTGTTAACTTTGGACCAGGCCTCCCTCAGGGGAGTGGAACCAGTGAGAGTGGAGACATGGTTTTGCCAAGATGACTTTTTGGCATACTTCAGTACGAAGCTGGCTTTTGCTCTGTGTTTCTTGAACGCGATCAGATTTTCGACGTCAGGGTGTTTCTTGAATCTATTAAAGACAGTTTTGGATTCTTTGACGGCAAGACTGCATTCAAGATTCCACCAGGGCACTGGGTTGTGGTTTGTGGTACCAGTTTTTTTTTTTCGATGCATTGTTCACCTGCTTCAGTAATGATCTTGGAGAATTTTTAACATTATCATTGATGTCATCCTGAAGGGAGAAAGTAGACAATTTCTCGTCAACCATGTTTTGATAAGCCAGCCAATCAACTCCTTTATCTTTCCATTTTTCAAAAGGTTCATTGGGGTCACTGAGGTGGTTTTTTTGATAAGAAATTGCAATGGGAAAGTGGTCGCTGTCATATAGTTCTGGCAGAACTGTCCAGCACAGGGCGGGGACACTGCGTGGATCGCTGAAACTAAGGTCTATGCTAGAGAAGCTGCCGGATGATGAATTGAAGTGAGTAGCTTGACCGTTGTTTAGCAGAAATAAGGACGGATTTCTGAGATATAGATTTTCAATTTCTCTTCCTCTGAGATTATTGGAGTGTGATCCCCACATAATGTTCTGGGCATTAAAATCGCCGACTATAATGAATGGAGAGGGGATTTGGGTGATTAGGTTGGCCAGTTCATTAGAGTCGAGATTTGTATTAAGAGGTAAGTATATGTTGCGAATGTTGATTTTGCTGGGACACCGAACCGAGGCAGCAATTGCCTCCAAGTTAGTTGAGATAACAACTTCCTCATGATGTAGATTTCTCTTGATTGAAATTGACACACCACCGCTGGCAATTTGTTGAGTGATTCGGTTTTTTGTAAGAGTATTGTACCTTTTTAATAAAGGGCTGTGGTTGCCTTTGAAGTTTGTTTCTTGTAAACATAGTACTGAAGGGTTGTGATCACTGATCAGGCGTTGAATATGAGTGAATCTGGTGTGAAAACCATTGCAATTCCACTGAATCACAGACGCCATTTTTGTTTGTTGTCAAGTTGAGTGGTGGTTTTCGGTATTCGGATCGCTCAGAATCGCTGGGATCAATAGAAAACTGAGAGAGGTCTGATATTTCAGAATTGTCAGCAGACTGGCTCAACTTATTGCAGATTCTTGTGAATCTGCTTTTCGCATGTCGGTTTGTTAGGCAGGGGTAGATGTCATTCATCATATCGATAAGACCAACTATATATTGTCAGTAAAGGAGAGACCCGTTTTTAATGGATCTTTACCATTGGCGCATTGTTCAATAAAGGACTCGAATTGGTCTGAGGTGAGAGTGTATTTGCTTGGGCTCTCTTGTATCGTTTGTTTTCTTGTTTCTGTGTTTTCTTTGGAAGTTAGTGAAACGGTTCCTATGGAAGCAGATTTTCTGATTTCTTTTGATTTGAGTTTGTGTCTGTTGTTCCTGGAATTCGGTTTAGCGAACTTAAAATCCCCAGTATGGTCGTCATTTGGTAGTGGGGATCCCTGTGGGGAACTTTCGGTAGATCCGCTGTTGAGGATAGATGATGCTGGTCTTTTGTTTGGTGGTTTTTCGGTAGAGAAGAGAGGTGTTTTTAAATTTTCAGTTACAATTGTTACCGTAGAATGGTTTGTTTCTGTAATTTGTTGAGCATCAGCAATTATTGAATGTACGTCAGCTGTTGTTTCGATTGTGTTTCGGTTCTGCAGTGGAGGAGATTCAGGTTCTGTTTAAGTTTGGACATTGGTCGGCTTTGTGGCCCAACTCTTTGCATAAAAAGCAAAGCATTTCACCCGTGCCAATAAAAATTCTATAGTCGGTGTTGTCTGGCGTGATGGTAACAAAAGGGAGAAGCTCAAGATCTTCATCTGACTTGATGTTAATTTGGCGTCTGGAACTCGAAATGTGGGGAAGTTCGTCATCTTCGATGTTGGCTCTGAGAAATGTCATGTTTGACATTGGTTCGCAGCCAACATCTCTCAAGGCGTTCTCGAGGGGCTCGTGGGGAATGTTTGGGCAAATATTGGACAGAATGATTCTTGTAGCCGGTGAAATGAGTCTTCGAATTGTTACAATTTTTCCCTCAATCTCAATTTTCCCGTGATTGTCTACGATTTCGTCGACATTCTGTTGGGTTGACAAAAATATGCAGATACGGTTTCTTGAGATTCGTGATGCAAATGTGATTTGTTTTGGACCTACAAGCTTGCTGATTGGTACTACGTAATCTCTTGACTTTAGTTTATCTACAACATCAAGGAATATGGCCAAGTCCTTGCTTGGAAACATTGTATTTATTGAAGCTACGCTAGAGTACGATAGGTTTATATTTGGTGAATTTGAGTTTTGTTGGGAGTTATTTCTGTTTTGGGGTTGTGACATCTTGAGTTTTTTGGCTCCTGTGACCAGGGCCTTAGTTTTGATTGAAGATTTGTTCAATCAACAAGAATAGTAAATAGTTTTCGTTTTAAATCGTAAACAGTTCAAGTTTTGAGAAATAAATTGGACTCAGCCGTTTTTCCGGTAGATCGTGAATGATGGGAAGGCGATCTATCCCTTCAGTGGATCATCCAGGACGCTCTCCAAGAAACACAAGGAAAAACTCGCGGGCCGAACACCACAATTTTGTCAAAAGGCGAGACCGTTCAAACACGTAGCATTATCGAACCGAACTCGAGAACACGATTCTGCAGTTAATTTTTCCTTCACGTCAACGTGCTCAGTAAACTTAGCCAAATATAGTTGATCAAAGCCAAAATACTGGACTAAATTACCAATTCAGGCTTGCCAAAATCTCTAGACATATCTGGTCACTAGTTATTTTTACTGATTTTCCATTCTGTATACTGTTTTCTTTGCTTCATAGTCACCATCTCAAACAACAATGGAACTATGTATACACTGCAAAATTAGCATGAAGTCGACATTCAATTCCGTTGAGCAATGCAAGGAATGATTCGCTGTTTATTCTTAGCATAACAATAAATGAATAATAGAGATTGATAGAAGAATTTCTTACAACCAACGTATGATAATCTGATGGATAGATACACACACACATACTTACAATCATCGCCGTGTATAAGCACAGGAAAAAACAAATCAAGAGAAATAATTGAGCGAAACAATGGATGATTGACAATAACTTCAATTGAATCGTCAAGTTCGCTTCTCGCATTGTGTAGGTAGGAAGCGACCAATGACCAGAGAGGTGTATTTATTGGAATTATTATCAATAGAGATCCCCCGGAGAGAGGCCCATGCCACGGCCCATTAAATTATAAATTGTCGTTCCTACAAGAGGCAGGAAATGAGTCGTTTGAAATGTTTAGTCATTAGTCGAGACGATGAGCCGACCGGCGATTATCAATCGACCAGAAGCCTTATCGAAAGAAACAAAACTCCTCAATCGCTTCCCCGTCATCACCATCATCGCGACTAATCAAAATCCGATGGGAGCCGTTCGAAGGCAAAGGCATGTCCGCGGGCGGAATTAATTTCGAATCTCCGCGAGCTGAAAAATTATCATTTCGCGTATATACGCTCGCCGCGCCGGGGGAAACTTGTCGACCGACTTATTTCGATTTGCATTCATTTATATTTTCCCTCTGCCTCCCCGGAATCTCGGAGAATAAATCAAAAAATTCTCCGGAAAAGTAAGTGGCGGTGGGAAAAAAGCAAATCCTGATTGATTCCAATTAGTGCGTCCTAATTGAATTTCGCAGGAGCGAACGAGGAGAAATGGGAAGAGACACATCGAAGCGGGTCCGTGATTGACATGTGACACCCCGGGACCAGCGTTCGTGGATGTGTATACGGAGGACGTGTACGAACACACCCGCCCCGAACAACTTAAATTGGATTTGTGTCTGTATGTGTCTGTTCTCGTCTTTGCTTGTCTCGCGCTGAATATATTTTTTCCAGTGATGTGCATGTTTGCTTAACCGTTCTGATGGCTCCGATTTCATCCCAGAGATCCCCTAAATTTTTGCTCGATCAAGAACGTTATAGTCTTTTCCAACTTAGATTTTATTGGGAAATTTTAAAGTTCAAGACGTTTCAAAAACTGAGCTTCAATTTTCAAGGGAATTTTCCAAAAAATTTGCGATTATGCCATGTATGCTACTGTGACGTGACAATACGTAACAAAGTCGTGTTCTTTCCATTCGATTCAGTAAGAAAAGATACCTCGCTTGCTTTTTCCAAAAAATAAAAAACTTGACAGTTTTTGAAAATTATTGTCAGAATGAGTGATTCTCACATTTTTCAGAATGACAAGTGGTGTATCATTTCTGGACATACAAATACTGCTTATAAGATAATGATAATTCTTTCATCAAGTGAGCCAGACACAAAATTAATCTTATTTGTGGCTTTTTGAAAAACCGTCAAAGTGACAAATGGTCGAAATTTTCAAAAACTGAGTGTTGAGTAACAGTCATTGTGCTACTAAAATACTGCTCTCTTAGTCCGGGAGGCATATTCATAAACAGCAGACGGATCAGCTGTTCGGCCCATTTCGTGCTGGAAAGCTCGTATTTTGCCATGGTTACGACCATGGAGGTTACTTCTACGTCTATCATCCCTGTTATGTTATTATATATAAATTTCGTTTATGATGAAAATATGAACAACACTGAATAGAATATCCAATAAACGAATGGGTTCTAAGTATATATGTATAAATGGATATATTAATAAATTCAGCCACAAAAAGGCACACCAGCACCATCACCAAATTCCCTCCAGCTCCTCCATCTCTTCCTGTTATGTTAAAAATCATATTTGATGTAACTTTTAAAAATAGAACCAACAAACAAACAAAATAGCGTTTCCAAAATAATATTCCTATCGATATAAATTGATATATTTGGCAGGGATTTACATTCGAAATTGCACGCAAGAAAAGTTACGATTCGAGTTGCGATTGAACTAATCAGGAAACAAAATAATCAATTACATAGGTAACTAACCGAGTAACTAACTGACATTACAAACAAATGAAAAACAACAATGCCTTCAAAATTTACTTTCAGGTACTTACTCATTAACCAAATCAAAGTATACTTATCTCCATCAATGTCACTTTTTTCTGATGGGTCTAATCACGGTGGCTCTTGTAATTGGAACAATATTGTAATTTTTACAATGAACCATCGTTGTATTAATCAATCGTAACAATAATAGCAAAATCAACAAAATTACAATATTTTTTCAATTACAAGAGCCACCGTGATAAGACCCAAAAGCAGGCAACAAAAACTATAGCTCAAAAATTACACTATCCCAACTTTATTCAAAACAAAAAATTAACAACATTTGATGTCAAACCAGAAGATGCATCAGACGAATCAATATTTTTCCAGAAAAGTCTTCACAGGTGGCATTTTGGGTACAATTCTCTCAAAAATTTTGTCTTTTTTTAAATAATTTATACCTCAATTGTCTTACCTAATAGTTAGGATAGAAAAGTCGAAATTTTTTTTATGTCGGCGCGTCGGACCTACCTACCCCCTAATAATTACACTTTAATCAATCGACGTTCTTGGTTGTTGTATTTTTGTGAGCCTAGAATAATGAGAGAGTATAATACTAATTTATAATTTTGGAAATATCACGACGATTAGAACTTGAGTGCTCCCGGAACAATGAAATTAACAAAGCTCACGTTTATCAGTAGCCAAAGCTCCGAGAAGCTTTTCCCTCGAAGACATTTTTATGCCAGCGAAACACAATTGCTATCAATAATAATTATTAACTAGTTCATCATACGACCTCTTTCTTTGATGTTTTAGCGGGAGAATCGAGTAAGAGCACGTATCGTATAACGGTCCAAACGGCAACAATGGGGCACATGGTGCCAAGAGTGTTTATGCTGGGGGTGTGTAAATTTTTTTGTGTTGTTTTTTTGGGTATAACATGCGAAAGCGCAGTTGATTTACTTGAACTTCAATGGCCTCTTGAAGTGTGACTAGTAGGTAAATTTAGGGTACCTATTCAAGCAAGTACTACAAAGTATAAACGGAAGTATGGATTCATAGCATCCATCAATGAACTATCAGCTCGACTGAAAAACACGCACGAAAAATTGGAGAAATCCAGTAAGAGCCATGCTGGGTTCATCTAGATCATAATATCCTGAATAAAACACCGGGAAAACCTAGTAAGCCACCATCGAGGCCACCCTGCTATGTTTATCCATTGTAAAATATCTACAATGCCGCAAAAATGCTAGGTTTTACCTTTGGAAGGGATACGTGTGATATGTTTTTCCACTGTAAAGTAGACTAGGAATGCACTTACTAGGAAATTCCATACGTTCTAATTCATTCATTTTTTTGAATATTAATCCAAAACCAATATCTGAGTGAAGGAAATACTTAGAAGATTCCGAATATGTGAAAAACTCATTTTACCAAAAAATGTGGGTTACTAGGTTTTACCTTTTCACGGGAGAATTATGGAAAATGGGTACTGTGAGAACTCCTGACACATTTGAAGCTCCCAATAATGATTTGCAATAAAACAATCAATTAAATAGACTTTTAGGTATTTTTATTGTAAAATACCGGAGAATGCTGGTGAGGTGAGAAAATGTGAGTGCTCTCGATATTGGTGTTATGAAAACACAGGAGGCGAGGTCCTAAGGTATAGGGGCTGTTTTAGTCAAGCAAAATGGGATCTGGGATAAGAAGGCAACAAGCGAGATGTGAACAAGACCTCCCAGTATGTGAAGGTTGCCTAAGGGGAACAAAACTGGGACCCAAGCTTGGGAGTGAAACCAAGGAGCGGAATGTACAGAGCAAATAGTGAAACATGGCAAGACTTCTCACAACATAATCAGGCATAATGGGAATAAAAGGGCTCTAGATAAGACAAGAAGGCAAAATGGGGCCTGCTGGAGCACTGAAAATCATAAAAAAAGCATTGGGAAGCTTATCAGAGTTCCAAACGACAGATGAGAACAAGAAGGGGTCCGATGGGGCTCCAAATATCACATGAAGTCACAAGGTTGCTCATAAATTGCCCACCGCGGTTGCTTACTAGAGACTTGGGAGCGTCAAGAAAATGCAAGGGGGTTCAACCGGACTTCAGAAGACGTTTGCGAGACATGAGGCTCAGCAATTTAGCATAGCTTGTATAACTAACAATGGAATCAGGCATGGGGGCCAATGGGGTCCTAGATAACGGAAAAAAGCAAAATAGTGCCTACTGGAAATCTGCAAGCCATGAAAACCTTATCGGAGTTCCAAACGCCAGGGTAGGACACAACGGTCCAAATAGTGCTCCGAATGAATAAGGCACAAGGTTGAAGTTGCCTAATAAATCTTAATACTAGAGACTTGGAAGCTCCGGGAAAAATGCAAGAGGGCTCAACAGAGCTTCAATAGACATTTACAAGATAAAAGGGCTCAGTAGGGCTTCTAACAACCGAATAAGGCATAAGGGGGCTAGTGAGGCTCAAAATAGCACAAGAAGGCAAAATGGGGCCTACTGGAATTCTGAAAGCCGTAACAGAGCATAAGAGCAAACGACAGATGAGGACACAAGGAAGCCCGATAGGGCTCGAAATACCACATAAAGGCACAAGAATGCTTGATAAATTACCCACAGGGTTGCTGCCTCAAACTCTGGAAGACACAGAATAATTTGAAAGGCTCAGTATGGCTTCAAAAACATTTACGAAGCAAGAGGGCCCAGCAAGGCTTTGATAACGCAGTGAGGCACAAGGGAACACAGTCGGGCTCTGAACAACACAAAAATATAAAATGGAGCCTATTGAAATCCTGTAAGCGTTAAAAACTATTGAGGGGCTTATCAGAGGTCCAATCGACAGATGAAGACAGAAAGAAGGCCCTATGGAGCTCGGACTAACACGTGGAGGCAAATGACTGCTCACTTAAGCTCTGAGAGCCCAGGAAACAACGCAAAGGAGTTCAGCAGGGCTTCAAGACAGTTACGAAGCAAGGATGCCATTAGGGCTTCCTTTTTACAACGCAATAAGGCACAAGGAGAGCACTGAGGCTCTGGATAACACAAGATTACGGCAAAATAAGGCCCATTTCAATACCAAAAGCCATAAAAAAAACATATTGGAGCTTATCAGAGTTCCAAACGACAGATGAGAACATAAGGGAGCCTGCTAGTGCTCCGAATAACAGATGAAGGCACCACAAGGTTGCCTACCACAGTTCTCGGAGCCACGGAAAAATGGAAGGGCACTTTGCAGGACTTCAAAAAACAATAACAGAACAGAGAGGCCCAGTATGTCTTTAAACAACGCAACAAGGCACCAATGGGAAGGGGGCCAATGGGGCTCTTGATAACATAAGAGGGCAAAATGGGGGCTAGTGAAAGTCTGAAAGCCATTAAATATAAGGGAGCTTAGTAGATCTCCAAACAACGGATGAGGTCACAAGGGGGCCGATAGGGCTTCGGATAGGATATGAAGGCACACGGTTGCTTATTAAAACGCCGAAAACAATGGAAAAATGCAAGGGGACTCAAAAGAGCTCTTAACAACATTGAAGGAGAAAGGGAATTCAATAGAGCTATTAGCAATCTAATGAGGTACAAAGGTGTCCAATGAGCTCTGAATTAAGAAGGCTAGAGGGAGAGTACCTACTGAATTCTGAAAGCCTAAAAATAGTCTTTTTGAAGCTCCAAACGAAAAAATTCCGACAGAAGAGGACCTGACGGGGGTTCGGCAGGGCTACAGATGACAGTGAAGAACAAAAAGGATCCAATAGGGATTCGAACATCACAAAAACGCAAATTGGGAATCACTGGGACTCGGCAAGGGGATCAGTAGGGTTTCAAACGACATTTACTTAACAAAAGGGCCTAGTAGAGCTCCCAACAGCACGAAAAAATTCAAATGAGGCTCACTAAAGTTCTAAAAGCGAGGAAAAATGTAAGCAAGGGCACCTCACAGCTCCAAACAAAAACTAAAAGGGGGCGGGCTCACTAGAACTCCGAAATTCACAAAACGATACATACAATGGTGCCCATAAGGGCTCTGAATTATACAAGAAAGCATAAGAGGACTCACTGGAGCTCTAAAAGCAACAAGAAAGAACAAGAGGGGCTATTAAAGTTTAGGCAAAAGGGAATTTTTTTTTGTCCGCGCGACGAATTGTCTGTGCGACCAAATGTTTGGGTCCTATGTGGGTCACGCTCCTATGTGGGCTGGTTTATGCAGAGGACGTGATAGACACTGTCGAAGATGGTCAATTGGTCGGCATGGAACAGAGTCTATCACTACACTGCATGGTGATCACAGGTGAGTAGGTAATATTGATGTCTCAGCCAGAGCCTATAACCAAAGAGACAAATGAGTTCAACTTCGGAATAGGATTGAGTCAAGGTACCACCAGCAAGTTCGGAAGAGTAGAACAGTAGAGTGGCCTCAGATTGAGTGACTCATCAAGGATTGGATTCGCCAAAGATTGGTTCTCGCCTGAAGAATCTACAACAAAGAATTAATGGCTACGTGAATCTCATCAATCTTACAAGAAGTGATTGTGCGAGGACCTCTTCTAATTATCGGAGGGTAGCGAGTAGTTGACGATGAATTTGGCCGTCAACAATTCAAACGGCACCTGAGACTGCCCGATCTGCCTGAGGTTCAGGCGACATCTGCAATGGGGACTAAGATGAAGATTTAGAGGTTACAAAATGGGTATTGAAGAAACCTTACCAGAATCATCTACATCTTCACTGAATTGACTGTACGACAAATATGATTCTGATATTTATTCGCAAGTATTTTCGTGTAAATTCGTGTATTTCGAATCGAGGTAAAAATCGTGAAGATAAAATTATAAAATATGGAAAATTTCAGCTAATCCCACGTCAGAATGAGGCATGGTGCCAAGAATTGAAGCAGCATTGCCATGTTCAACTGCTAGGCTTATTCTTTGTGTCAAGTATGCGGTTGATTTAGCTTCATTTCGGACTCCTCTGATCTTCATGCCAATTTTGCTTATCAACTTCTTTGCTTCCTCTCCCCAAAGACCAAGGGTTTCCATGGCGATTGGTACAAAATGGAACGAAGTGTCTGCCGTTATATACTTGGATTTTTTTTGAATTTTCTCAAAGACGTGCTGCTTCTCCAGCTTTTTTGGTAGACAGACGAATGTAGGACTGTGCCAGTGTATCTGTGCATGTAACGTCCCAAAGAAGAGATTCGCCACGTGACCACGGTATCAAAGTAATACCGTCCGGTCTCTTGTTGTCCATTCTGTAGCAACCGGTGGGCTCTCGGATGGAAGGGATCTCGGCAGATGTTAGTGCTCGTTTGATGAAATCGTTGATCATCTCGTGTCTGGCTCTTCTTCCAGCACTCTTTTTGCACGATAGGCCGTGATGGCCAAGAGTGTCAACAATCTCACCACAGGTGCAAGAGTGGGGAGTGCACATCGAACTGCCTAGCCGAAGGCATATGGAAACTCTAAAAGTTGGGTTATCCAAGAGAGTTCCCAAACTGGCAGAAGGAAGTGCATTCAACCATGCTCCAGATTCCTTCTCTTGTAAAGCCAGAAGACGAGCATGGTCATTTTCGGAAGGTAACATGTCAAAAAATTTTTGAAGAGCAATGTTGTTGATTTCTTTATCCCAGAGTTTTTGATGGCAACTGCTGGAGTTAATAGTGGTGCTGAATGTGTTAGTGTGGTCCAATTTAGCATTGCTTCTTCGTAAGCTGGGTCCTCAATTGTGGAAATAGAATTTGGCAGAACGAGTGGAAATAGTTCGTTGCAAGAATTCCAGGACCCTAGAAACGTTAGGAAGCAGAGTTTGGTCACGTTTCTAAGGCCGAGTCATCCTTGTTCAATTGGTAAAGTGGCTTGAGTCCAAATTTTTTCGTTGTTCAAATCCAGGTTACAGATGATTGAAACTGATTGTCGGAATACATTGTCGTACTGTTGGAGTTTCTACAGGGAGCGGCCAACCACTCCGCCCAAGAGCACCGGTTCTGGTACTTTCGCACCAACTTTCTCTTTCTCTTAATAAATGAATGAAGGGGATGCGGATTTATCGATTATCACACAAAAACTACTTAACAATCTATTTGTGGTCCAAAAAATGTTTTTTTTTTTCAATTTGTTGACCAGGCAAAGAAATTTTTTTTTTCTTTAAGAAGAATTGAATTGACATGACGAAAAATGTTATGATGGTCAAGAACAAAGTTGCTGAGGTCCTGTTAGATAGGGCGGTACTGAATGGTGCATGGGAAAAATTCTGACATCTTGAAATTTTGAGGGTCTCCCAGTTGCCCCCTAATGGATTAATTTTTGAGTGCCGCGAGTCCAATCACTTGGAATTTCATGTAGGTAGTTTTCATAATGCCAAATTTCATTGCAGTATCACAAAACGCAGAATCAAAAAGCGTACCGCTGCAACTACCAATAACACAGGGTGTTTCAATTTTAATAGAGAATGAATTTGATAAGAAACAAATATTGAACATTGAAGAATGACAGCGACATACTTTTTTATTAAAAGTGATGAAGATGCAAACGGATTGCACGGCACTGCTGCCCTCTTCCCCCAAAATTGAAAGTATAATCATAAAATTGACATTAGAAAAGACAGTAGGTACGCAAGCAAAAAATGTTGGAATCCAACCTTTTTTTGGGAGTTTTTGTACAAATGTTAGTTCTTTTTTGTCAACTTCAACTCCCAATATCTTTTTTATGAAGCGAGATAACGATGACGTCATATAATATATATTTCTCTAGATCAGGACACCTAGGGGAATAAATGTATCACTAGAGCTTGCTCGATCAAAACTGAAACACCCTGCATGATAAACTCAACTAAATCTTCTACAATCTACAATGACTAATAAAAAAAAAACGAAGCTGGCTTTGCCTCAATCATCAACACTTACAGGCATAAACCCTTGTAAATGCAACGCGTGTGCTTGGCCGGCAGGTGGTCTAGCGCCCATCAAAGCAGTCGTCGTCGGATACGTCCAGGTTATAGGAGACGAAAACAAAAAACAAAACACCATCAAAACGCCAAAAAAAAAACAACTGGAAAAACAAAACAAAAGAAATCATCCCAGTCGATGCGATGGTCCCTCTCGATGGTGGTAGTATATAGGTGGTGCCCCGTACCTACTTCCACCCATGTTGCGTTGCGGTGGTGGTACTACTGCGCCGCTGATGCCTGTCAAACTTCCACCGCATCAAACAAGCCTTTGATCGCGGTTGGCCGGGTATAATTACACACGGCCTACTCCGATACACTTAATTATAAATGGAGATCGAGAAAGACCTGAACGTTAAACGGTTTTTAATTGGTTGTCAACTCATCGTGATTCGAGCAAGCGAAGCTATACATATCTTCGATTTTTTTTTGGTGTTGTTTTGTTTTGTTCTCCTCTTCAATCTCTTGTTTCCATTCGTTTTTTTTTCCTCAAGCCGCAGCTCGTGATCTTATAAAATTGAACTGTCAATTTCTACTTCTCTCACACTTGTTGTTGCTGTGAATTGGTTACAATGTAGCTATTTGAAGTTTTAACTAGCATTAAAATGATAATAATAATGATAAAATCAAGCAAATTTGCGGTATACTGAGTATAAGTTGTGGCAATTTGTAGTGAGTTGGCCTTGAAACATGGGAAAGTGTCGATAATTGCAGACGCGCCGCCTAGATCTCGCGCTCGAAGAAAAATCGAATCAAGTCGAAACAAGTTTTCCAATGTCATCGCCTGCTAGATTACCGCTGTGTGCACACACACACTCACACATGAGCAACACATCTTAATGTGCATGTCCACAAGCAGCAATTAGTACTGATTAGCTCCGGCATCGGGCAGCTGTCAGCTGTGACGTCACTTCCCGTCAATGATCTTCATTTATTGACGCCCCAGCCGACTGTTCGCGACGCGCCGCCACAATATCGACACACGCATTATCTACTTTACTCCGAGAATGAGGCGCTAAGAACAAGTCATTACGTTCATTTGTTTCGCAGCGCGTTTTCAGCGTACTGTCTAGATTCACTGGTGGGTGTGCGACGTATGCGATTGACGTGTTTTTGTTTATCGCGCGCGGTTACGTCATCAAAAGTGCGCTTATGCTGCCGGAGGGGGTGCGGAGGGATGGTGGGGAAATGATAATAATATGGGAATATAAGAGGGTGGTGGTTGGTATAGGTATAGCTCCAGCGGGATGCGATAAGGAAATCTTGGGACAATTGAATTGTCAACTTCAAAGCCATACTTGATGCATCAAGTTTAGATTTAGGAGCCTTGGCGTATTGAATAGTGTATAATACATGTCTATTCCATGTGTATGATTCCTGAATCCGGGCCCATTGTTCCCGGCATCCTACTCCTAATCATGTGACTTCCGCGCAATTTACACCCCCCTCCCTCTTGTCTCCCGGCTGCCTGCTGTTTGGATAACACGTGCCTTTGGGTTAACGCTTCGAAAAATATCAGGAAATTGATTTGATTTTCACTTTCAACGTTTAGTGATTCGACTTTCGTAACTCTAACCCTGTCGTTTCTTTTTGCACAAAACTGACAAAAAAAAGTGTCCATTAAAGAATGCTCTTTTGATGTGAGACAGTGGGACCCCCTTGCCTAGAACGGTTAGGTACTTACAGAGATCGATTGGACATTTACTTTGTAAATGCTCAGTTTATGTCAACATGATTTTACGCACTCAATTTTATATAATGAAACAAAGCTCTCCGACTACGACAACATCGGACGGTCGTCGGACCGAAACTGCACAGGCACGTGTTTTGTCTCTATTGCGGCAGCCAGAAATCTCATGGTAATATACACCCGGGAGGACTCCTAATATGTGAGTCGTCAAAGCGGCACCATCTATTGAAGGCATTCCGCAGATGCTATATTTCAAGGCATCAGGCAGGCGAGGGAATTGACCACAATTCCACGTGAAGCTAACCGTCGCCAAGAGCATCGATGGTAGGTGTACGAATGTATACTCGAGCCGAGTAGAGCAATGTAAAAAGACAACAAACACGCAAATATTAATATTGCGCCTATTAGGGCTCGTGACCGGACAGTTCGTCGCGGACAATTTGTCGCAAACAATTCGTCGCACGGACAATTCGTCGCACTGACAATTCGTCGCACTGACAATTAGTCGCACGGGCAATTCGTCGCGGACAAATTGTCGCAGACAGTTCGTCAGACAGACAATTCGTTGCAATTATTTTTCGCCCTTTGCCTTGGTTTTACCAACCCGTTTTGTGTTTTCTCTTGCCTTTGAAGTTTTAATGAGCCCCTAATACCTTACTGTATTATAAACCCTTTTGGACACCCTTGTTTTCTCAATGTCTTTGAACCTCTACTAGTGAGTCCCCTTGCATTACTCCGCGAACTTCTAGTAGTGCACCGAGCTTCCGGAACTCTAGTGAGCCCCCTGTTGCCTTTAAGAGATATTCGGAACCCTATCAAGCCCCTCGTGTCCGCAAGTGTTGTTTGCAGACTTAATTAGCCCTTCGAATTTTTTCATGACTACCAGAGCTCCAGCAAGCCCTCTGTTGCGTTCCTGTGCTATCCAGGCCTCCATTATACCACATAAGGGCCTCCTTATGTCTTCAGTGCAGTTTAAAGCCTTTGGTGAGCCCCTTGCATTTCTTCGTGACTTTTGTAGCATCAAGCCCCTTTGTGTTTCCATGTCATATTCGGAGCCCTATCCTCATCAGTTTTCCTATACCTTTTCTGAGCTCTGCTGAGCCCCCTTACACTTTTCCGTGACTTTCGGAGCACTAGTGAGCCCCTTGTGCCTTTATGTGGTGTTCGGAGCCCTATCGGGCTCCTTACGTCCTTAAGTGTAATTTTGAGCCCTAATGACCCTTCTCATATTTTTCATAACTCTCAGACTTCTAGGAACTCCCATTTTGCATACTTGTGTTATCAAGAGCCTCACTGGGCCCCAGTGTGATTTGTACCCCTGCTATGCCCCCTGGCATTTCCTGTGACTTCCGAAGCAGCAAGCAGCGTTGTGCCATAATGTCATATTCGGAGCCCTACCGGGCCCCTTTGTTTCTTAAAATGTATTCAAAGCTCTGATAAGCCCCAGAGCTGATAGGCTTTTGGAGAAAATACGTACCAATAAACCTATTTTGTTATACAGATCTCCAGTGGGCCCTCTTTTGTCTTTAAGATCAATTTAAGCTCTGTTGAGCCCCCTTTTATTTTTCCGAGGCTTTCGGACACTAGTGAACCCCTTGTGCCTTTATATGATATTGAGCCTCTTATCGGAGCCCCCTTGTTTCATAGCTTTCAGAATTCCATCAAGTCCACTTTAATCATCTTCTGTTATCCAGAGCTCAATTTGGCCCCCTCGAGGCCCCCTTATTGTTTCTCCGATGTAATTTGAAGATCTGCTAAGTCCCTTTGTATTTTCCGTTACTTTCGGAGCAGTGGAGCACTAAGCACCATTGTGCTGCCATGTCACCCGGCGCCTTATCGGTCGGAGCATTAGTAGTTTTAATTAGCCCCGTCATGTTTTATCATGGCTTTTAGGGTATCAGTGAGCTCATATCAGAGGTAAGCCCCTTTTGCCTTCTTTTGGTCAACAGAACTCCGTCAGGCTCCATTGTGTCGTCTTCATAATTTGAAATCCTGCTGAATCCCTTAGCATTTCTCTGTGGGTCATGGAGCTCTATTGGGCCCCCCTTGTGCCCTAATGTATCGTTTAGAGCCCTGATGAGCCTCTTTATGTTTTTCGTAGCTTTCAGGATTTCAGTGAGCCCCTTGTTGCCCTAGCTGATGCCCTCTGAGGGTCCATTTCTCTCTTCAACGTCTTTCAAAGCCTTTCTGAGCCCCATAGCATGTTCCCGTGGCTCACGGAGCTCTATCGGGCCCTCTTGTGTCCTCATGTACCGTTTGGAGCTCTGATGAGACCCCTCATTCTTTGCGTAGCTTATAGAATTCCAGTGAGCTTCTTTGTGCCTTCTTGCATTGTTAAAGGCCCAAGTGGCCCTTCAAGAGCCCCATTGTTTCTTTAATGCCTTTTGAAGCCCTGCTGAGCCCCATAGCATTTTTCCGTGGGTTACGGAGCTCCATCGAGCCCCCTTGTTTCCTAATATATCGTTTGGAGCCCCGATGAGCCCCCTTATTCCTTCAGTCGCTTCGAGAATATCAGTGAGCCTCCTTGTTGCCCTAGTTGCCTTCTAAGAGCTTTCTTGTTTCTTCAATGTCTTTTGAAGCCCTAATGAGCCCCTTGCATTTTTCCGTGGCTTACAAAGTTCTATCGGCTCCTCTAGTGCTCTCGTGTATCGTTTGGGACCCTGATGAGCCCCCTTTTTGTTGCCATCAGAATTCCAGTGACTCCCCTTGTGCTTTTGGCGCTGTTAGAGGCCCTTGTGATCCTTCGTGGGCCCCATTGTTTCTTCAACGTCTTTTGAGACCCCGCTGAGTCTTCTCACCTTTTTTCTGTGTCTTCTGTGAGCATAAGTGAGTTCCTTGTGCTTCCATGTGATATTCCCCTATCGGCCCTCTTGCGTCCAAAAGGGCAGTTTGGAGCCCCAATTAGCCACCTTATTTTTTTCCACAGCCAGAGATCTGGATTCAAGCAAACTTCATTGGACTTCATTGTTTCTTCAACGTGTTTTGAAGCCCTGCTGAGCCCCCGCACATTTCCCTTGACTTTTGGTGGGTAAATAGGCACCTTGTGTTTTCATGTGATGTAAGGAGCCCTATCAAGCTCTTTTGTGTCCTCAAGTGTGGTTTAGGGCCCTAATTAGCCCACTTATGTTTTTCTTGATTCTCAGAGTACTACAGTGAGCCCCTTCTTGCCTTGTTTTGTTATAGAAAGCTCCATCAGGCCCCCTTATGTCCTCAATATAGTTTGAAACCCTGCTAAGCCCCTTTATCGGAAAAAATTGAGAAGAACCGGTCAAAAATAACCGAAATCCACGTTGGAATCCATCACATTCACTAGTAATTCATTTTGTCATGAAGTGTAGATTTGGTAAGTTTTTCTGTATCCTCATCGAGACTCGCTAGATTTTGTGGAAAGCAACAGAAGTTTGGCAAAAATAGGCAAGAATAAGTTGAAGCTGATCAAAACCTACGTTTCAATTCATTACATTCACTAGGTATTCACCTTTTTCTGGAGCGTAGACTCCGTGAATTTTTCTGTAAACTCATCGAGATTCGCTTGGTTTCATAAAAGATAACAGAAGTTTGAACAAAAATTGAAAAGAATCGGTGAAAGTCAACTAAAATTTACGTTGAAATTCATCACATTCACTAGGAATTCACCTTGTTCTGAAGCGTGGATTTTGTTAATTTTCTTGTGAATTCATCGGAACTGGCTAGGTTTCATGTAAGTCGACAGAAGTTTGGACAAAAATTGAAAAGAACCGATGAAAAATAACCGAAATCTACGTTGGAGTTCATCACATCCACTAGAATTTCATTTTGGCCTTAAGTGTGTAGATTTGGTAAGTTTTTCTGTTACTCATCGAGATTCGCTAAATTTTGTAAAAAGCAACAGAGGTATGGCAGAAATTAGCAAGAATAAGATAAAGCTAATCAGAATCTACGTTCCAATTCAATACATTCACTAGGTATTCACCTTTTTCTGGAGCGTAGACTCCGTGAATTTTTCTGTAAACTCATCGAGATTCGCTTGGTTTCATAAAAGATAACAGAAGTTTGAACAAAAATTGAAGAGAATCGGTGAAAGTCAACTAAAATTTACGTTGAAATTCATCACATTCACTAGGAATTCACCTTGTTCTGAAGCGTGGATTTTGTTAATTTTCTTGTGAATTCATCGGAACTGGCTAGGTTTCATGTAAGTCGACAGAAGTTTGGACAAAAATTGAAAAGAACCGGTGAAAAATAACCGAAATCTACGCTGGAGTTCATCACATCCACTAGAAACTCATTTTGTCCTGAAGTGTGTAGATTTGGTAAGTTTTTCTGTAAACTCATCGAGATTCGCTTGGTTTCATAAAAGATAACAGAAGTTTGAACAAAAATTGAAAAGAATCGGTGAAAGTCAACTAAAATTTACGTTGAAATTCATCACATTCACTAGGAATTCACCTTGTTCTGAAGCGTAGATTCCGTGAATTTTTCTGTAAACTCATCGAGATTCGCTTGGTTTCATAAAAGATAACAGGAGTTTGAACAAAAATTGAAAAGAATCGGTGAAAGTCAACTAAAATCTACGTTGAAATTCATCACATTCACTAGGAATTCACCTTGTTCTGAAGCGTGGATTTTGTTAATTTTCTTATGAATTCATCGGAACTGGCTAGGTTTCATGTAAGTCAACAGAAGTTTGGACAAAAATTGAAAAGAACCGGTGAAAAATAACCGAAATCTACGTTGGAGTTCATCACATCCACTAGAAACTCATTTTGTCCTGAAGTGTGTAGATTTGGTAAGTTTTTCTGTTACTCATCGAGATTCGCTAAATTTTGTAAAAAGCAACAGAGGTATGGCAGAAATTGGCAGGAATAAGATAAAGCTAATCAGAATCTACGTTTCGATTCATTACATTCACTAGGTATTCACCTTTTTCTGGAGCGTAGACTCCGTGAATTTTTCTGTAAACTCATCGAGATTCGCTTGGTTTCATAAAAGATAACAGAAGTTTGAACAAAAATTGAAAAGAATCGGTGAAAGTCAACTAAAATTTACGTTGAAATTCATCACATTCACTAGGAATTCACCTTGTTCTGAAGCGTGGATTTTGTTAATTTTCTTGTGAATTCATCGGAACTGACTAGGTTTCATGTAAGTCGACAGAAGTTTGGACAAAAATTGAAAAGAACCGATGAAAAATAACCGAGATCTACGTTGGAATTCATCACATCCACTAGAAACTCATTTTGTCCTGAAGTGTGTAGATTTGTTGAGTTTTTCTGTTACTCATCGAGATTCGCTAAATTTTGTAAAAAGCAACAGAGGTATGGCAGAAATTAGCAAGAATAAGATAAAGCTAATCAGAATCTACGTTTCGATTCATTACATTCACTAGGTATTCACCTTTTTCTGGAGCGTAGACTCCGTGAATTTTTCTGTAAACTCATCGAGATTCGCTTGGTTTCATAAAAGATAACAGAAGTTTGAACAAAAATTGAAGAGAATCGGTGAAAGTCAACTAAAATTTACGTTGAAATTCATCACATTCACTAGGAATTCACCTTGTTCTGAAGCGTGGATTTTGTTAATTTTCTTGTGAATTCATCGGAACTGGCTAGGTTTCATGTAAGTCGACAGAAGTTTGGACAAAAATTGAAAAGAACCGGTGAAAAATAACCGAAATCTACGTTGGAGTTCATCACATCCACTAGAAACTCATTTTGTCCTGAAGTGTGTAGATTTGGTAAGTTTTTCTGTTACTCATCGAGATTCGCTAAATTTTGTAAAAAGCAACAGAGGTATGGCAGAAATTAGCAAGAATAAGATAAAGCTAATCAGAATCTACGTTTCGATTCATTACATTCACTAGGTATTCACCTTTTTCTGGAGCGTAGACTCCGTGAATTTTTCTGTAAACTCATCGAGATTCGCTTGGTTTCATAAAAGATAACAGAAGTTTGAACAAAAATTGAAAAGAATCGGTGAAAGTCAACTAAAATTTACGTTGAAATTCATCACATTCACTAGGAATTCACCTTGTCCTGAAGCGTGGATTTTGTTAATTTTCTTGTGAATTCATCGGAACTGGCTAGGTTTCATGTAAGTCGACAAAAGTTTGGACAAAAATTGAAAAGAACCGGTGAATAATAACCGAGATCTACGTTGGAATTCATCACATCCACTAGAAACTCATTTTGTCCTGAAGTGTGTAGATTTGTTGAGTTTTTCTGTTACTCATCGAGATTCGCTAAATTTTGTAAAAAGCAACAGAGGTATGGCAGAAATTAGCAAGAATAAGATAAAGCTAATCAGAATCTACGTTTCGATTCATTACATTCACTAGGTATTCACCTTTTTCTGGAGCGTAGACTCCGTGAATTTTTCTGTAAACTCATCGAGATTCGCTTGGTTTCATAAAAGATAACAGAAGTTTGAACAAAAATTGAAGAGAATCGGTGAAAGTCAACTAAAATTTACGTTGAAATTCATCACATTCACTAGGAATTCACCTTGTTCTGAAGCGTGGATTTTGTTAATTTTCTTGTGAATTCATCGGAACTGGCTAGGTTTCATGTAAGTCGACAGAAGTTTGGACAAAAATTGAAAAGAACCGGTGAAAAATAACCGAAATCTACGTTGGAGTTCATCACATCCACTAGAAACTCATTTTGTCCTGAAGTGTGTAGATTTGGTAAGTTTTTCTGTTACTCATCGAGATTCGCTAAATTTTGTAAAAAGCAACAGAGGTATGGCAGAAATTAGCAAGAATAAGATAAAGCTAATCAGAATCTACGTTTTGTTTCATTACATTCACTAGGTATTCACCTTTTTCTGGAGCGTAGACTCCGTGAATTTTTCTGAAAACTCATCGAGATTCGCTTGGTTTCATAAAAGATAACAGAAGTTTGAACAAAAATTGAAAAGAATCGGTGAAAGTCAACTAAAATTCACGTTGAAATTCATCACGTTCACTAGGAATTCACCTTGTCCTGAAGCGTGGATTTTGTTAATTTTCTTGTGAATTCATCGGAACTGGCTAGGTTTCATGTAAGTCGACAAAAGTTTGGACAAAAATTGAAAAGAACCGGTGAATAATAACCGAGATCTACGTTGGAATTCATAACATCCACTAGAAACTCATTTTGTCCTGAAGTGTGTAGATTTGGTAAGTTTTTCTGTTACTCATCGAGATTCGCTAAATTTTGTAAAAAGCAACAGAGGTATGGCAGAAATTAGCAAGAATAAGATAAAGCTAATCAGAATCTACGTTTCAATTCATTACATTCACTAGGTATTCACCTTTTTCTGAAGCGTAGATTCCGTGAATTTTTCTGTAAACTCATCGAGATTCGCTTGGTTTCATAAAAGATAACAGAAGTTTGAACAAAAATTGGAAAGAATCGGTGAAAGTCAACTAAAATCTACGTTGAAATTCATCACATTCACTAGGAATTCACCTTGTCCTAAAGCGTGGACTTTGTTAATTTTCTTGTGAATTCATCGGAACTCGTTAAGTTTCATGTAAGTCGACAGAAGTTTGGACAAAAACTGAAAAGAACCGGTGAAAAATAACCGAAATCTACGTTGGAGTTCATCACATCCACTAGAAACTCATTTTGTCCTGAAGTGTGTAGATTTGGTAAGTTTTTCTGTTACTCATCGAGATTCGCTAAATTTTGTAAAAAGCAACAGAGGTATGGCAGAAACTGGCAAGAATAAGATAAAGCTAATCAGAATCTACGTTTCGATTCATTACATTCACTAGGTATTCACCTTTTTTTGGAGCGTAGACTCCGTGAAGTTTTCTGTAAACTCATCGAGATTCGCTTGGTTTCATAAAAGATAACAGAAGTTTGAACAAAAATTGAAAAGAATCGGTGAAAGTCAACTAAAATTTACGTTGAAATTCATCACATTCACTAGGAATTCACCTTGTTCTGAAGCGTGGATTTTGTTAATTTTCTTGTGAATTCATCGGAACTCGTTAGGCTTCATGTGAGTCGACAGAAGTTTGGACAAAAACTGAAAAGAACCGGTGAAAAATAACCGAAATCTACGTTGAAGCTCATCACATCCACTAGAAACTCATTTTGTCCTGAAGTGTGTAGATTTGGTAAGTTTTTCTGTTACTCATCGAGATTCGCTAAATTTTGTGAAAAACAACAGAGGTATGGCAGAAATTGGCAAGAATAAGATGAAGCTAATCAGAATCTACGTTTCGATTCATTACATTCACTAGGTATTCACCTTTTTCTGGAGCGTAGATTCCGTGAATTTTTCTGTAAACTCATCGAGATTCGCTTGGTTTCATAAAAGATAACAGAAGTTTGAACAAAAATTGAAAAGAATCGGTGAAAGTCAACTAAAATTCACGTTGAAATTCATCACATTCACTAGGAATTCACCTTGTCCTGAAGCGTGGATTTTGTTAATTTTCTTGTGAATTCATCGGAACTGGCTAGGTTTCATGTAAGTCGACAAAAGTTTGAACAAAAATTGAAAAGAATCGGTGAAAGTCAACTAAAATTCACGTTGAAATTCATCACATTCACTAGGAATTCACCTTGTCCTGAAGCGTGGATTTTGTTAATTTTCTTGTGAATTCATCGGAACTGGCTAGGTTTCATGTAAGTCGACAAAAGTTTGGACAAAAATTGGAAAGAACCGGTGAATAATAACCGAGATCTACGTTGGAATTCATCACATCCACTAGAAACTCATTTTGTCCTGAAGTGTGTAGATTTGGTAAGTTTTTCTGTTACTCATCGAGATTCGCTAAATTTTGTAAAAAGCAACAGAGGTATGGCAGAAATTGGCAGGAATAAGATAAAGCTAATCAGAATCTACGTTTCGATTCATTACATTCACTAGGTATTCACCTTTTTCTGGAGCGTAGACTCCGTGAATTTTTCTGTAAACTCATCGAGATTCGCTTGGTTTCATAAAAGATAACAGAAGTTTGAACAAAAATTGAAAAGAATCGGTGAAAGTCAACTAAAATTTACGTTGAAATTCATCACATTCACTAGGAATTCACCTTGTTCTGAAGCGTGGATTTTGTTAATTTTCTTGTGAATTCATCGGAACTGACTAGGTTTCATGTAAGTCGACAGAAGTTTGGACAAAAATTGAAAAGAACCGATGAAAAATAACCGAGATCTACGTTGGAATTCATCACATCCACTAGAAACTCATTTTGTCCTGAAGTGTGTAGATTTGTTGAGTTTTTCTGTTACTCATCGAGATTCGCTAAATTTTGTAAAAAGCAACAGAGGTATGGCAGGAATTAGCAAGAATAAGATAAAGCTAATCAGAATCTACGTTTCGATTCATTACATTCACTAGGTATTCACCTTTTTCTGGAGCGTAGACTCCGTGAATTTTTCTGTAAACTCATCGAGATTCGCTTGGTTTCATAAAAGATAACAGAAGTTTGAACAAAAATTGAAGAGAATCGGTGAAAGTCAACTAAAATTTACGTTGAAATTCATCACATTCACTAGGAATTCACCTTGTCCTGAAGCGTGGATTTTGTTAATTTTCTTGTGAATTCATCGGAACTGACTAGGTTTCATGTAAGTCGACAGAAGATTGGACAAAAATTGAAAAGAACCGATGAAAAATAACCGAGATCTACGTTGGAATTCATCACATCCACTAGAAACTCATTTTGTCCTGAAGTGTGTAGATTTGTTGAGTTTTTCTGTTACTCATCGAGATTCGCTAAATTTTGTAAAAAGCAACAGAGGTATGGCAGAAATTAGCAAGAATAAGATAAAGCTAATCAGAATCTACGTTTCGATTCATTACATTCACTAGGTATTCACCTTTTTCTGGAGCGTAGACTCCGTGAATTTTTCTGTAAACTCATCGAGATTCGCTTGGTTTCATAAAAGATAACAGAAGTTTGAACAAAAATTGAAGAGAATCGGTGAAAGTCAACTAAAATTTACGTTGAAATTCATCACATTCACTAGGAATTCACCTTGTTCTGAAGCGTGGATTTTGTTAATTTTCTTGTGAATTCATCGGAACTGGCTAGGTTTCATGTAAGTCGACAGAAGTTTGGACAAAAATTGAAAAGAACCGGTGAAAAATAACCGAAATCTACGTTGGAGTTCATCACATCCACTAGAAACTCATTTTGTCCTGAAGTGTGTAGATTTGGTAAGTTTTTCTGTTACTCATCGAGATTCGCTAAATTTTGTAAAAAGCAACAGAGGTATGGCAGAAATTAGCAAGAATAAGATAAAGCTAATCAGAATCTACGTTTTGTTTCATTACATTCACTAGGTATTCACCTTTTTCTGGAGCGTAGACTCCGTGAATTTTTCTGAAAACTCATCGAGATTCGCTTGGTTTCATAAAAGATAACAGAAGTTTGAACAAAAATTGAAAAGAATCGGTGAAAGTCAACTAAAATTCACGTTGAAATTCATCACGTTCACTAGGAATTCACCTTGTCCTGAAGCGTGGATTTTGTTAATTTTCTTGTGAATTCATCGGAACTGGCTAGGTTTCATGTAAGTCGACAAAAGTTTGGACAAAAATTGAAAAGAACCGGTGAATAATAACCGAGATCTACGTTGGAATTCATCACATCCACTAGAAACTCATTTTGTCCTGAAGTGTGTAGATTTGGTAAGTTTTTCTGTTACTCATCGAGATTCGCTAAATTTTGTAAAAAGCAACAGAGGTATGGCAGAAATTAGCAAGAATAAGATAAAGCTAATCAGAATCTACGTTTCGATTCATTACATTCACTAGGTATTCACCTTTTTCTGAAGCGTAGATTCCGTGAATTTTTCTGTAAACTCATCGAGATTCGCTTGGTTTCATAAAAGATAACAGAAGTTTGAACAAAAATTGGAAAGAATCGGTGAAAGTCAACTAAAATCTACGTTGAAATTCATCACATTCACTAGGAATTCACCTTGTCCTAAAGCGTGGACTTTGTTAATTTTCTTGTGAATTCATCGGAACTCGTTAAGTTTCATGTAAGTCGACAGAAGTTTGGACAAAAACTGAAAAGAACCGGTGAAAAATAACCGAAATCTACGTTGGAGTTCATCACATCCACTAGAAACTCATTTTGTCCTGAAGTGTGTAGATTTGGTAAGTTTTTCTGTTACTCATCGAGATTCGCTAAATTTTGTAAAAAGCAACAGAGGTATGGCAGAAACTGGCAAGAATAAGATAAAGCTAATCAGAATCTACGTTTCGATTCATTACATTCACTAGGTATTCACCTTTTTTTGGAGCGTAGACTCCGTGAAGTTTTCTGTAAACTCATCGAGATTCGCTTGGTTTCATAAAAGATAACAGAAGTTTGAACAAAAATTGAAAAGAATCGGTGAAAGTCAACTAAAATTTACGTTGAAATTCATCACATTCACTAGGAATTCACCTTGTTCTGAAGCGTGGATTTTGTTAATTTTCTTGTGAATTCATCGGAACTCGTTAGGCTTCATGTGAGTCGACAGAAGTTTGGACAAAAACTGAAAAGAACCGGTGAAAAATAACCGAAATCTACGTTGAAGCTCATCACATCCACTAGAAACTCATTTTGTCCTGAAGTGTGTAGATTTGGTAAGTTTTTCTGTTACTCATCGAGATTCGCTAAATTTTGTGAAAAACAACAGAGGTATGGCAGAAATTGGCAAGAATAAGATGAAGCTAATCAGAATCTACGTTTCGATTCATTACATTCACTAGGTATTCACCTTTTTCTGGAGCGTAGATTCCGTGAATTTTTCTGTAAACTCATCGAGATTCGCTTGGTTTCATAAAAGATAACAGAAGTTTGAACAAAAATTGAAAAGAATCGGTGAAAGTCAACTAAAATTCACGTTGAAATTCATCACATTCACTAGGAATTCACCTTGTCCTGAAGCGTGGATTTTGTTAATTTTCTTGTGAATTCATCGGAACTGGCTAGGTTTCATGTAAGTCGACAAAAGTTTGAACAAAAATTGAAAAGAATCGGTGAAAGTCAACTAAAATTCACGTTGAAATTCATCACATTCACTAGGAATTCACCTTGTCCTGAAGCGTGGATTTTGTTAATTTTCTTGTGAATTCATCGGAACTGGCTAGGTTTCATGTAAGTCGACAAAAGTTTGGACAAAAATTGAAAAGAACCGGTGAATAATAACCGAGATCTACGTTGGAATTCATCACATCCACTAGAAACTCATTTTGTCCTGAAGTGTGTAGATTTGGTAAGTTTTTCTGTTACTCATCGAGATTCGCTAAATTTTGTAAAAAGCAACAGAGGTATGGCAGAAATTAGCAAGAATAAGATAAAGCTAATCAGAATCTACGTTTCGATTCATTACATTCACTAGGTATTCACCTTTTTCTGGAGCGTAGACTCCGTGAATTTTTCTGTAAACTCATCGAGATTCGCTTGGTTTCATAAAAGATAACAGAAGTTTGAACAAAAATTGAAGAGAATCGGTGAAAGTCAACTAAAATTTACGTTGAAATTCATCACATTCACTAGGAATTCACCTTGTTCTGAAGCGTGGATTTTGTTAATTTTCTTGTGAATTCATCGGAACTGGCTAGGTTTCATGTAAGTCGACAGAAGTTTGGACAAAAATTGAAAAGAACCGGTGAATAATAACCGAGATCTACGTTGGAATTCATCACATCCACTAGAAATTCATTTTGTCCTGGAGTGTAGATTTGGTGAGTTTTTCTGTGTACTCATCGAGATTCGCTAGATTTTCTAAAAAGCAACAGAAGTTTGGCAAAAATTGGCAAGAATAAGTTGAAGCTTATCAAAATCTACGTTTCAATTCAGTACATTCACTAGGTATCCACCTTTTCTTGGAGCGTAGACTTCGTGAATTTTTCTGTAAACTCATCAAGATTCACTTGGTTTCATGAAAGATAACAGAAGTTTGAACAAAAATCGAGAAGAATCAGTGAAAGTCAACTAAAATCTACGTTGAAATTCATCGCATTTACTAGGAATTCACCTTGTTCTGAAACGTGGATTTCATAAATTTTACTGTAAATTTATAGAAATTCGCTGTTTCATAAAAGATAACAAAAGTTTGATCAAAAATTTGAAAGAATCGGTGGGAGTCAACCAAAATCTACGTTAAAATTCATCACATTCGCTAGGAATTCACCTTGTCTTGAAGCGTAGATTCCGTGAATTTTTTTGTAAACTTATAGAGATTCGCTTGGTTTCATAAAAGATAACAGAAGTTTAGACAAAAATCGAGAAGAATCAGTGAAAGTCAACTAAAATCTACGTTGAAATTCATCACATTCACTAGAAATTCACCTTGTCTTGAAGCGTAGATTCCGTGAATTTTTCTGTGAACTCATAGAGATTCGCTTGGTTTAATGAAAGATAACAGAAGTTTGGACAAAAATCGAGAAGAATCAGTGAAAGTCAACTAAAATCTACGTTGAAATTCATCGCATTTACTAGGAATTCACCTAGTCCTGAAGCGTGGAATCCGTGAATTTTTCTGTAAACTTATAGAGATTCGCTAGGTTTCATGAAAGATAACAGAAGTTTGAACAAAAATTGAGAAGAATTAGTGAAAATCAACTAAAATCTACGTTGAAATTCATCGCATTCACTAGGAATTCACCTTGTTCTGAAGCGTGGATTTCGTGAATTTTTCTGTAAACTTATAGAGATTCGCTGTTTCATAAAAGATAACAAAAGTTTGAACCAAAGTTCAAAACAATCAGTGGAAGTCAACCAAAATCTACGTTGAAATTCATCAAATTCACTGGGAATATACCTTGTCTTGAAGCAAAGATTCCGTGAATTTATCTGAAAAGTCATAGAGATTCGCTTGGTTTAATGAAAGATACCAGAAGTTTGGACAAAAATTGAGAAGAATCAGTGAAAGTCAACTAAAATCCACGTTGAAATTCATCGCATTTACTAGGAATCCACCTTGTCCTAAAGCGTGGATTGCGTGAATTTTTCTGTAAACTTATGAAGACTCGCTGTTTCATGAAGGATGACAAAAGTTCCAACAAAAATTGAAAAGAATCGGTGAAAGTCAACTAAAATCTACGTTGAAATCCATCACATCCACCAGGAATTCACCTTGTCCTGAAGCGTGCATTTCGTGAATTTTTCTGTAAACTTATAGAGATTCACTATGTTTCATGAAAGATAACAGAAGTTTGAACAAAAATTGAGAAGAATCAGTGAAAATCAACTAAAATCTACGTTGAAATTCATTGCATTCACTAGGAATTCACCTTGTCCTGAAGCGTAGACTTCGTTAATAAATGAGAGATAACAGAAGTTTGAACAAAAATTGAAAGGAACCGGTGTAAGCCAACTGAAATCTACGTTGAAATTCATCACATCCACTAGAAATTCACCTTGTCCTGAAGCTTAGATTTCGTGAATTTTCCTGTAAACTTGGAAAGATTTGCTTGGTTTTATATCAGATAACAGAAGTTTAAAAACAAAAATTGAAAGAAATCGGTGAAAGTCAACTAAAATCCACGTTGAAATTCATCACATTCACTAAGAATTCACCTTGTCCTGGAGCGTGGATTTTGTGAATTTTTTCTGTAAACTCATCGAGATTTGCTTGGTTTCAGAAAAGTCAACAGAAGTTTGGACAAAAATTGAAAAGAATCAGTGGAAACTAGCCGGAATTCACGTTGCAAGTCATCACATTCACTAGGAATTCACCTTGTCTTGAAACGTAGATTCTGTAATTTTTTCTGTAAATTCATCGGGATTTGCTGGGTTCCATAAAAGTCAACGGAAGTTTGTACAAAAATTGAGGATAAGCAGTAAAAGCTAGCTGGAATTTACGTTGCAATTCATCACATTCACTAAAAATTCATTTTGTGTTGAAGAGTGAATTGTGTAAATTTTTCTTCAAATTCATTGCTGGATTTTCTAAAAGTCAACAGAAATCTGGACAAAATTGAAAGAGAATCAGTGAGAGCTAGTCAAAATCTGAGTTGCAATTCATCATATTCTCTAAGAATTCACCTTCTCTTGGAGCATAAATTCTGTGAATTGTGCTGTAAACTCATCGAGATTCGCTGGATTTTGTAGAAGTCAACAGAAGTTTGGACAAAAATTAAAGGGAATCAGTGGAAACTAGCCGGAATTCACGTTGCAATTCATCACATTCTCTAGGAATTCACCTTGTTCTGTGACATAGATTTTGTCATTTTTTTCTGCAAGTTCAACGTGTTCTGGTAGCATACCTACGTGAATGCATTCCTCAACAGGACTCGCAGGCTTCTAGGACTTGCTAACGCTTGGATTGGAACATGCCTACTCGTCCTGTAAAGATTCGTTTCCGTGCCTGATGACGTAATCTGCTATTATAGTGCTCACCTAACATTTCTTCCGATATTCCCTTTTGATCACTATTATACTCTACAAAAGCAGGCATAATAATGCATTGAAAAAAATCAAATCGAAGCAATAATTGACCACGTGTTTGCTTTGTTTGTTCTCGATATCCACGTGGGTGCTCTCTGACGAACAGCCCGGACCCACGTTACGAACAAAGCTTTTATTTTCCTCCCTGCCCTCTTTCTTTCTCTGCGGCCGCAGCTTATTCTTTTCCACATTATACGTTTTAACTCTCCATCATCGCCCGCTACACACACACACACAGAACAGATCTCCGCCAGACCAGACCGGACGTTGTTACATTTATTTATTTATCATTTTCGTTACCTGATGTTTTGTCGTCGGGAGCGGTACCTACCTATGTATACGGCGCGATTGTGTTATAGGAAATTAATGATAATCACCACACAACACAGAAACTGGAAATTTTCGTCTGTTGAGTGGTGGTGTCTTTGTGTTCCATCAGCTAACCAGCCTACGTACCACGGGGTCCCAATTTATACACTCACACATGGACACGCCGATGGTTCAGTTGGAATACAATGAAAGGGTGCAACCGTCTCATTGTGTTTAAAAGAGTATAAATTTTAATTTTATTCGGCGGGGTGATTCACACCTTCAGTCCGAGGTACAAATTATTGCACCTCTTCTTTGTATTTAACATTTTAACCCAGTCAGAAATTACGGTGTTCAAACTTCTTGATGAACTAGGAAAAGAAAACTAACCAATCACCACTATGGTCGACGAGTAAATATTAATATACCAACCACCCAGAGTACAGTACTGTATTAGTGGCTGCCTGTCAGCATCGAGCGTAATAACTACTTTGCCTGACATGAAATTTACCATCAAAATCGTGTAGCTCGTGGTCGAGTTACTAGGAAACGATTATACTATTTCTCTTTTTGAGAAAGTCACAAAATTCTCATTTTATAACTTTTTACAATTTTTTGAAAATTTTGAAGTTTCTAAAGTTTGACATTTATTCAAAAAACGGCAAGTGGCATATCATTTCTCACTAAATTGGATGCAAGGAAAACCATTCTGTTATCAGTTTTGCCGTTACGTCACTATGCCACCATCTAGCTAGATTTTTCAATGTCACATACACTTTTTTCTGAAAAAAGTCACAACTCGAGCTTTTGTGGTCTGGAAAACGTAATTGTTAGAACACGTCGATATGGTTTTGTAAGTTTGGCTCTACTGACACTCCACAGAAGTGGTTCACGGTCTGAAATTAGGAAATGGAATCCAACCAAAGTGACGTCACATTGCAAGTTGATACAGACACCTTGTATACTTTGTGTGGTGAAAAAACTAATACCAGAATCATGTAACTCGTGGACGAATCACTCAGAAACGATATACAACTTGTCTTTCCCAAAAAGTCACAACATTGACTGTGGTCTAGTCATTTTGTGATTTCCTTATTCTTTTTTCAATTTTTGAAATTTTCAAAATTTGACATTTTCTAAATGGGGCAAGTGACATATCATTTCTTACTAAATTGGATGCAAAGAAAACGATTCTGTTATCAGTTTTGCCGTTACGTCACTGTGCCGTCATCCAGCTATATTTTTTTCATGTGACATACAATTATTTCTGAAAAAAAGTTACAACTTGAGTTTTTGTGGTATGGAAAAGGTTAGTGTTAGTACACGTCGATATAGTTTCCTCATTGACTTTACTGACGCATTACAAAAGTGGTTCACGGTCTGAAATTTGAATGAAAACCAACTAATGTGACGTCACATCACAAGTTGATGCCTCGGTTGATGCACACACCCTGTATACTTTGTCTGGTGAAAAAAAAAAAACAATACCAGGATCATGTAGCTCGTGAGCGAATCACTAAGAAACGATATGCTGCTTGTCTTTCCCAAAAAGTAACAAAATTGACAGTAGTCTGTCATTTTGTGATCTTCAATTTTTTTGGAAATTTTTGAAATTTCCAAAATTTGACATCCTCTAAAAACGGCAAGTGGCATATTATTTCTCACTAAATTGGATGCAAGGAAAAGAATATGTTATCAATTTTGCCGTTACGTCACTGTGCTGTCATCTAGCTATATTTTTTTATGTGATTTACACTTTTTATGGAAAAAAGTTACAACTTGAGCTTTTGTGGTCTGGAAAACGTTATTGTTAGAACACGTCGATATAGTTTCGTCATTGACAATAGAGTGAACCACTGATGTGAAGCGTCAATAGAGACGCTTCACATCAGTGGTTCACGGTCTGGATTTTTGAACTGGAACCCAACTAAAGTGACGTCACATTGCAAGCTAATGCAGACATCCTGTATACTTTTTCTAGCAAGAAAACTAAGCCAGGATCGTGTAGCTCTTGGTCAAATCACTAAGAAACGATGTACAACTTGTCTTTCTCAAAAAATCAGAGAATTGACAGAAGTCTAGTCATTTTGTGACTTGCTCCATTTTTTTAAATTTTTGAAACTCCCAAAACTTGATATTCCTTGAAAATGGCAAGTGGCCTATCATTTCTCACTGAACTGAATGCAAAGGAAGTGATTCTGTCATCAATTCTCACGTTGCGTCACTGTACCATCATCTAGCTATATTTTTGTCAATGTGACATACACTTTTTTCGGTGAAAAAGTTACAACTTGAGCTTTTGTGGTCTGGAAAACGTTGGTGCTAGAACACGTCGATATAGTTGTGTAAGTTTGACTCTATTGACGCTTCACAGAAGTGGTTCACGGCTTGGAATTAGGAAATGGAACTCAATTCAAGTATGACGACACATTGCAAGTTAATGCAGACACCCTCTATACTTTGTCTGGTGGAAAAACTGACGCCGGAATTATGCAGCTCGAGGTCGAATTACTGAGAAACGATATCCAACTTTTCTTTCTCAAAAAGTCACAAAATTGACAATATTTCTGTCATTTTGTATTTTGTACCAAATTTTTGGACATTTTGGATTGTGACATTTTTTAGAAACGGCAAGTGGCGTATCGTTTCTTATCAAATTTGATGCGGTGAAAATGATTCTGATAATCATTTTCATGTCACGTGAATACCCGTATACCTGCTTCCAGATCAAGCATTGTTTTTTCAAATGTCACAAATTTGACATTTTTTCAAATTTTTCACAACTTAACGTCAGATCGTGTAACTTGTGATCTAGTTACTGAGAAAAAGTACTCGACTTGTTGTTTTCCAATCAAATTTAAACTTGAAAATATATTTGACAGTTTGCTTAACTCAATTATTTCAAATTTTGGAATTTTTCATGCCGACATTTTCAAAAAACAGCAAGTGAGGTATCATCCCGTTCTAATTTGGACGCGAAAAAAAAAACTCTGGTATCCAATTACACGTACGTCAAAATGCCATCTTTGAAGCCAGAGCACAACAAAATAGTTTCTCGTGGTTTCGACTTTTGAAGTGAATGGAATAATCCTAAATAATCCAGTCAATTTTGATGCGGCTTGGAAATCAATGCCAGAATAGTGTTTGTCGCTTTTGGTTAAATAAGAAATGATACCTCACTCGATTTTCCCGAAAACTCCAAAAAGTGCACGAATTTCAAGAAAAAAAGTCCAAAATTGTCAAATTTTGAACATTTTAAACCCAAATTGATACGTGGAAATGAATACAAAAATCGTATTGTTGGCATTCAGCTTAGTGAGAAATGATACATAGTTTAAGATAATGTCAAAAGTGGAAAAATCTAAAATTGACAAAACGTAGTCAAAATTGTCAATTTTTAAAATTTTTGAACATGACAAGTTGGGTATCGTTTCTTAGTGAACAGAGCACGTGCAACACAATTCTGGCTCTTGAATTCACATCAGTCGTACCGGTTGCCAGAGAAAGGCGACATTTTTGGAAAAGTCCCATGTAAGACTCGCCATTTTTTTTACGTGTGGAAAGTTGAGGGTGAAAAAGCCTCTGCGCTTGATCAAGTACTTCTTTGAGCTGTCACTGTAGGTACGGAAGCTGAAGCTCGGAATCATGCTGAGCGTGGTCGATTTAATAGAAAATATCCCACTTGTTTTTCTTCAATTTTTCAAAATTGACATTTTTGGAAAAATTGGCATTTGTGAGATAATTCATACTTTTTTCATGAGGCAAGCGTGACATTTCCTTTGTGTTCTTTGTATTTGATCTAGTTAATATAATTATAATTCAGTATGAAATGATACTCTATATTTCGTTGGGAAAGTTTCTCAATTTTTTTTGATCTATGACAAATTTGAAAATGACGAGATGACAAGTGTGCTAACTTGCTAAAATTCCAGGCTATGTGGAAGTTATTGTCAAAGCAGTGTTTCTCATATTCGATTTAGTGGGGGATGGTACCCTATTCGATTTCAACGAAGGATCGCGCGATGTGCAAATTTATGAAAAATTGTCAAGTTTGTCAAATTTGTCAAATTTCAAGCATTGAGGAACGAAACTGATACGTCAAAATGAACACAGAGATCATATTGTTCGCATCCAGAGTTGAGTGAGAAAAATGATTGTCGTTCTTAAAAAGTTTCAAATTTCAAAAACTGGGAAAAATGTCAAAATAAGGTCAAAATTCAAGTTCGGTAGAAAATGGTCCACTTGTTTTGTCTTGAATTTCTCAAAATTGACTTTTTTGGAAAAATTTGCAGATGTGAAAAAATTGACACTCTCTGCGAAAGATAACATTTCCATCGTGCTGTTGGCATTTGGATCAGTATGAAATAATACCCAACTTGTCATAAAATAATATCACAATTTGTTGTATTTATGACAATTTCAAAAATGACAATTGTGCTAATTTCGTCAAATTTCACGCGACTTGAAAATTAATGCTGGAATCATTCTTCTCGTATTTCGTTCAGCGAGAGAAGATACTCCACTCGCTTTTCACAAAAATGTCGAAACTTCAATCTAGAAAAAAACTTGTCAAATTTCCAAACATTTATAAATAAAACTGATACGACGTTGGTATGAGTACCAGAATCATATTCATCGCTTAGAATTCCTGGAAAATAAAACTTCGAATGGCCGTTTTGAGAAAGTGTCAAAGTTTAGTCAATTTAAAAAAATGTCAAAACCAGGTCGAAGTTGTCAATTTTTAACATTCTTGAACAAGGCAAACTGGGTACCGTTTTTTAGTGAACCGAACCCGCAAAACACGATTCTGGATTTTATTTCTACGTCGGTCATACCAGTAGCCAGATAACGCTGACATTTCCAAAAAATGTCATGAGCGGTTTTTTTTTTGTTTTCCACAAAAATTTGAAAAAAACTCTCTCAAAAATTGAAAAGTGGGCTTACTCCGTCAATTTTCTCGTAGCTTGAAAATTAATGCCAGAATTGTGCCTCTTGCATTCGGTTTGGTGGGAAAAGACACCTGACTAGGTTTTACATATTACGTCAAGACGTGCAAATTCACAAAAAAAATAAAACTGTCAAAATTGTCAAACTCTCAAACATTTGAAAACTAAATCGCTGCTACGACGTAAAAATAAACACCAAAATACTCTTGTTTGTATCCAGTTTAACAAAAATGATTCAAAGTTACGTTTGAAAAAGTGTTAAAATTTGAGAAATTCGAAAAATTTGCAGAATGAAGTCAAGTTAGTCAACTTTTGACTTTGTCGAACAAGGCTAGTTGGGTACCGTTTTTCTCGTAGACCGAACGCGCACAACACAATTCTGGCTTCCACTTCCACGTCAGTCGTACCGTCGTACCATCAGCCAGATAAAGCCAACATTTCCAATTAATGTCATAAATGACTCTTCTTGGTTTTCTATATAAATTGGCGACAGAAAAATCTTTGTGTGAATGACAAAGCACTTATTCCAGTTATTACTGTAAGTGCGCGGATCTCATGCTTTTGTTCTTTGTTCTTTCGATTCAGCTAGTAAGAAACTTGTACCCGAATTAGAAACCGTCATTTTGAAATTTTTGACTGTTTCAAAACAAGAAAAGTGCGCTTACTCCGTCAATTTCCACGCAGCTTGAAGATGTATGCCAGAATCATGCTTTTTGCATCCGGTTTATTACGAAAAAAAAACACCTGACTTGGTTTTACAAAAAGGTTATTTCGTGCAAATTTACAAAAAAAAGTTGTCAATATTGTCAAATTTTCAAACATTTGAAAACTAAATGGCTACAACATGGAATGACATGTTGTCAATAATCGACATGATAATGAATACCAAAATTCTATTTTGTCGCCTACAGTTCAATATGAATGAGTTGAAGTGCCGTCCGAAAAAAAGTGTCAAAATTTGAGAAATTTGGAAAATACACGAAACAAAGTGAAAATGGTGAATTTTTGACAATCTCGAACAAAGCAAGTTGGGTATCGTTCCTTGGTAAACCAAATGCGGGCAACATAATTATGGCTTCCATTTCGACGTCAGTCGTACCAGTTGCCAGATAAAGTTAAGATTTTTCGAAAAATCTCATGCATGAGTTTTTTTTAAGTACATATTTCAGAAGCTTGAGACTTGAAAAGCTCAATTTTAACTCGGAATATCAAAATAATTGTAAAGTATTGAGAAATTTGATTAGACTACAAACAGTCGGGGTGATTCCTATAGCGATGCTCGAACAAATAAATTGAGCTGATTTCAAGTCAACCGTTTCTGAGCAAATTCGATCTTCTGAAACTAATCTAGATAAAAAGGAAACCCAAATCGACTTTGAAAAAAGTAAAGTCGAAAGTCTTCGATGGTAACATAAAGGGAACTATTCGCCTTTTGTGCTCAGACGATTCTTTTGCCGAACCTGATGACGCTACTTTCCTGCAACTTCAAGAAGAACACCCTCCAGTTCAAACAAATCAAAATTTCCCGGATCCCCCAGAACACATTGCCTTTTCTGAAATGACGCCATCTGAGATATATTAAACAATAAGATCTTCCCTTCCCGGATCTGCAGGGGGAATTGACACTCTAACTCCTCAGCACTTAGCACAGTAGGAGGAGCTCACTACTGATGAGCTTGGTACGGCTCAACAAAAGTACTTCGTGCTCTGTCCTGTCCATAATGTTGAATAGTCGATAGGTCGTGTTCCTGCAAGTATCAGTCAAATCCTCCATGGAGCCTCCATTTGTGCACTTAAAAAGAAGAACGGTGGGACTAGACCTATAGCTGTGGGATGTATTCTCCGAAGACTAGCTGCAAAGATTATCTATGTCCAGTTCAGTTTGGTTCCGAATCTGAATCTGGGGATGAAGCTGTGGTCCATTCCGCTCGAAAATACGTTTCCCACTTGCACCTTTCAACAAAAGTAGTTCTGAAGATATTTTCAATGCTTTCAATATAGTGTCGAGAAATGCAGTCCTTTCCAGAATCAAAGAGTCCATTCCCGAAGCTTTCCATTTCGTCAATCAGATTTATTCCTCCCCAAAATTTTGACATTCATAGACAAAACTATCATCTCGAAGAGGTGTGGAACAGGGTGACCCTCTAGGACCGGTTTTATTCTGCCTTGCGTTACATCCTATGATAATTATCTTCATCTTGGAAATCAGAATTGAAATTTGAACTGTTGGTATTTAGACGATGGAATTTTAACCAATGATGTTGACATGGTTCCCGAGGACTTCTGGTAAATTATTTCTGTTTCTCTAACAATTGATCTCTCTCTAAATACAAGCAAGAGTGAGATCACGGTTCTGTCTGACGACCATACAATTTTGAATAACATTTTCAACAGTTTCGACCAAATCGCTTCTGGAATTAGCCGTACATCTCCTTAGAAAATCCAAATCACTCGTTTGTTATACCACGTATGACTTACTTACCTACTTTGTTGTGCCCCTTTTTGGAAGGAACCTGGATTGTTAGCGCAGTATGATTCCTGTATTAGAAACACTTTGAGAGCCATTTTTAACTGCAGATCTGATGAGACGTCATGGAAACAATCTTGACTTCCTGTTAGAGTTGGTGGGATCGGTTTAAGAGACATAACGACTTTGTGCTACTCTGCTTTCATGAGTTAATTCTCCAGCATTGTGCCGTTTCTGAATTATGTTCTCCCAAATTGCATTTCTGAGCCTTCTGACAAGTTTTTTGATGAAGCAATGCTGGAGTGGTGTATTTTGAGCAACGAGAAAACCTCAAAATTCTCCGGTTCCAAAAAGCCAAAAAGTCTTAAATTAATCTGTTGCATGGCTCAACACTCTGCCATCATCTTCTCTAAGCTATAGGTAAGTTTGAGGATTGGACAGCCTGTTTGCGAACCCCATAACTGTTACTCTTGTGGCGAATCAGTGGATATTTTGGGCTATCATGGCCTGTCTTGCCGCAAAAGTACTGGAAGGTGGTCTCGTCATGCTGCCATCAACGACATTCTTGAAAGAGCACCAACATCAGCTAGGATACCATCTGTACTTGAGCCCCCTGGTTGCTGTAGAGATGACGGGAAAAAGGCGGATGGTATGACCCTTATACCCTGGCATGGCGGTCGGGCTTTACTTCAAGACGCTACATGTTGAGACACGATCGCAAAATCTCATATCGCTTCTACAAGCCAGGATAGTGCCGGATTAACGTACCTACAAATAAAAAAAAAATCAAAGTATGTCAACAATTTTGTACAAGCAAAGACACAATTATTGATACTGGTCCAGTAAAACTACGGTTTAACCTCGAACTAATTGCAACAGAAATATTTTTCCGGCCAATTAGTTTCGTTGAGCTGTCTGAACAACATATTGAAAATTAAGAAAAATTTGAGTAGGGGAAAACGTCCAAAATGGTATATCCAATCCGGTCGAAGGACGTTAACCATACTTCTTGATGAAGAATCTATAATAAATTCAATTTTTGTTGTTTATCAGTTCAGTACACCTATACGAACAACACATAAGAAATATGAAACAATATAGGTAGGGGAACAAGTCCCAAATGTCAAAACTAATCCGGAAGTAGGCGCTATGTGGACGATTTTCGTTTCTGTCAATATCGGATCAATTCTGGCAATTCTGACATCGTTTCCTACTAAATTTGTCGTTGTGAATTCAAAAAAGGTGATTTAATTGTGATTGAAACATGTTTAACCAAGTTTTACCAAAAAAACACGTTTTTTTCGGACATTTTTTCTTTTTTTTCGATTTCATTTGTGTCATTGTTGAAATAATTTATTATCACAACTTCTGCATACTTCATCTATTCCAAGTATCTTACATACAAAAATCATGCACTGAATGTATCTTTTGTTTTAACAAAGTGATATAATCGATTTGTTGCAAAAGCTGCCTAACGACCATTTTTGCTCAAAAAATAAACGCACTCTTGCGGTAAAAAAGATGCTGTAAGTGTAATATACATTTGTTTTGAAGCTTTTGACCTGCAGATTATAGATAAAGCATTCCTTTTTTCGTTCAGTAGAGGCAGTCGTACAAAAGTTGTATTTTGATGGACGCAGCAAAATTTTTGCGTGAACCTGCGTAAATTTTCGAGTGAAAAATTAGCGTTGAACAGTTTCCGCAACAAATCAATTTTATCAATCTGTGAGAACGAAATGCCACATCCAATGCATAGTTTTCATGTGTGGAATGCTTGAAATTGGTGAACTATGTAGCAATTTTCACCAAAATATTTTTTTGACAATGACCAAATCGAAATTAAAAAACGGCAAAAAAATAAACCTCAAAAACGTGTTTTTTCAAGTTCAACTGGTTTCAACGTGGTTTAAGCACAATTTTACGTCTTGTTGTTTGTTTTGATAAATAATAATGAAGAAGAAACATATAGTTTCGCCCAAATTTTTTTTGATTTTCTTGAGAAAGTCAGCTAACCAATATTTCGATTTTTGACTAGGTGTCTTTTATTTTATTTTCCTCCATATTAGAGCTACCGCGTCAAGTTAGGTATTATTTCCGACCAACTTCCACAGTGAATTCAATGATGACCTCAAAATTATAATAGAAACAAGTTTGGACAAGTTACCTGAAAAAAAATTCCTTTGGCATTTTTCAGTTTTTGTTTTCAATTGGTGGATGCATTTGTATTCAGAACTATTTTATACGTCACTACTTTGGAGTGTATTTAACATTATCAAAAGCATGGACTCAATACCTGTGTATTTTGCTTTTGAAAGCTGAAAAAAAAAGAATAGTGGAAAATAGTTTTGGATGTCTCCAACAATAAATACCTACTGAAAAAATCAAATTGAAGAATATACCTTATAAAACACGGTTTTTCAAGCTAACTTATTCAAACTTGTTTTTATTCCAATTTTGGGGTTATCATTGGATTTAGAATGTGGAAATTAGTCGAAAATGATACCTAACTTGACGGTATAGCACCAATATGGAAAAAAGAAAATTTCACAAACCTCTAGTTAACACCCCCACCGTGCCCCCCACGTTATGCAATAATACTTTTTTTGTAAAAAATGGCATCTTCAGGCTTCGACACATAGTAAAATTCGGGAAAATTGTTTATTTAAGTCAGTATAAGTAATAGGCTCTAAGTTCTAACCCTGATGCATTTTAAATAGCAATCTTAACTCCCCCTCCCCTGAATAACACAAAACCCTCCAGTACGATTTTTGTCATTTTTGGATAAGTTATACGGCAGACAGTTCTGGACACATCCTGCCATTTCCAGATTTCCATGATTTATTTTCAGGTAGAAACTGATCTTTTATGTACTATAAGCAAAAACTATGTAAAGTTACACCGCCATTTTTGATTCGCCATTTTGAAGACTTTCCGCCATTTTAATTCTTCTTAATTTTTGATATGTTGCTTGTTGGACTTCAAGGTATTTCATAGCGAAAGAATTATTTCTGTTGCAATTAGTTTGAGGTTCACCCCTTTTTTTACGTACACTGAGAGAAAAGATTTCAAATATTTATTATGGGAAACACAGACTCGTTTATTGTTAACAAATGCCTTATTTAAATACGGCTTGATAAATATTTATTTGCATCCACCAAGCGGATTGTTTTGATAGCGTTGAAATACCTTGTTTCCTCTTATTTAATATTTGGTTATAATTACAAAACATCAGTTTGATGATGTTTTATCAATAAGAAACGTGAATAATAATAAGCAATTCGATTATTGAGTGGTAACGATAGAATATTAACTATGAATAATATGATCTAAATTAGTTTTTATAGGTAATTTTATGCATTATTGCTGGCTATAGATGATTCTGCCAAATCATCATAAAACATATTAATATCAATATCCATTATCAATAGTTAATAATTCGTTTAATAAATACAGGGTGATTCAAAGTGTCGGACCACCTTGAAGGTGCATGATATGCAAGTATAATACAGTACTGGGAAGTTGTTTTAAAGATTCTAGGCTTTTTAATTTTGAAGTTATGGAGGTACAAAATTTGATTTTTTGAATTCTTCTATTTTCGTTGTTTCAAAAGATTTTAGCAAAGACTCCATTACATATAGTGAAATAATGGATTCGAAAAATCAACCTCTGAATCTGTATTGAATTTCTGTTTTCTATACAGGTTGAGTCATAAACTATTCTGTTTTCTATACAGGTTGAGTCATAAACTACAAAAATTCAGTTCTCCTAAGAGACCAGAAGCAAAGAATTTTATAAAATTGAGTTGTGTTTTATTGTGCTCTACATAGGATATAGGACTGTTTGCAGGCACTTTTGGAAAAAAATAATTTCCAAGATTCATGACTCACCCTTTATACAAAAGAGAAATTCATCACAGATTTAGTGGTTGATTTCTGGCGCTCATTGTTTTTCCATAAACAGTTCACCAATGTCTTTTGAAACAACGAAAATAGAAGCGATCGAAGAACCAGCTTTTGTTCCTCCACAACTCTAAAACTGGAAGACATTAGAATCTTTTCAACAACTTTTCAGCACTCTACTACACCTCTACATTACGCACTTTCAAGATGGTCCGACATTTTTGAGTCACCTGTATAAATAAATTTGCTTTTCTTCAACGAGATACTGGACAATGAATGACATGGGATGATACGACACAAATGACACCATGCACGAATAATGGCGCCGGGTGGAAATCTCTCACCCCACCAACGCATTACATTGGCAATAATAAATAATAATATCCGAAGATACTCTAGTGATTAAATTCATTGAGGGTGACTTAGCGATTGTTTATGAATAATGCACAGTTATTATTGGGAAATAAATTGTGCCAGAGTGAAGTGAACACAGGTATATTGTTGGTTAAGAACAGGTGATTGTCCGCCAATATGTATTTGTTTATAGTGATTAAACCGGCTCAATCACAAACAAAATGTGCAATTTGGATGTAAGAAATCATTTTGTGGGAAAGTTTGACTAATATTTGATACGGAATAATATATTTATTGAATCTTATGAACTCTTATGAACAACTAGCATAATAACCCCCTTGGTTATGATGAATAAGTGATTTTAAAATAATTATTTGATGTAACCGACGTATGGTGACAAATACTTTGTTATAGTCTTTGTTATTAAATTGGTACGAAACAAATATTTATCACCTATAAATGAAACTTTTCTCTCAGTGTAGGTTTACTAGACTATACGGCAAGAAAATCAGTACTTAAATCATATTTTCGGCATTCAGTTTAGTTGATAATGGAATCTTGATTGTTGCTTTGGAAAAAATGTCAACATTTTGAGAAATCCAGTACCTAATTATTGTCAAAACGTAGTCAAAATTTCTGAATTTTGACAATTTTTGAAACGGCAAGTTAGGCATCGTTTCTTAGTGGATTAGACAGGACGATTCCAAAGTCAATTTTCACGTCAAGCTCAATATACAGGGTGACTGAGGTAACTTCCAGTTATTTAGTCAATCTGGAATCCCGTAACTTGGTCAATCTTGATGCAGCCTCAAAATCAACGCTAGAATTGTATTTTTCGTGTTCGGTTCAGTGAAAAAATACACCTTGAAACGTTCTCTTCGGCAAACGCTTCCCGCCGGTTCGCTCGTTAGTCTCGGTCGCTGGGCCGTGGGTCGTACAAAGTGGATGTTCGAAGAAATTATTTATAGGGCGCCAATCAGGAATATAGGTATGCCAAATTAAATTCCGACCTCCTGATCAATCGGAATTAGCTCTCTCCGTACGTCCCTGTGTCGTGGTACCTGTAATGTCACTGACAGTGACTGTTGACAGTCGCTTGACGTGACCGACAGCCGGAGCCGGGTATGTTACTGTTGAGAGCACGAAGACGAAGATGGTGTGTATGTACAAAGGTAAACAATGAGTTTTTAGGTTGTTTGGGGTTTATTTACAAGGTATAGGTATCTATATACAGGCAAGCAGTGGGTTTTGCCGTTGCCGCTTTGTTTCCTTTCGTAGCCGTACGCCTGTCGGGGGCACACAGTGGCCCTCCAAGAGCAGTCACACAAAGTGAGATTATGTCATTGGAGTGTGAGATTCGCTTTCACCCAGCGGAACTCGGAAAATCCACGGGACGCAAGATAGAAAAAGACTTTGTTCGGCGCGCCGCGGCTGCCCTGAGCTCAGTTCAAGACGGGGGCCCTAACACCGAGTCACTTCAGTGACAAAACCTGACCGCGATCCGTAGTTCCCGGCACCAAACTCGGCTTAGCACCAAAAGGAAATGACACGTCTCACCAAGCTAACGTCCCTTTGAGGCCTCACTGACAACCTTCACAGCAGGAGTTGGATGGGAAGCTTGGCCCGAGTGGCTGGTGGTGACTGAGTCGAAGAACTCCGGCTCTCCGAACTCCGAAGATCCGGGCCAGATCAGAATTAAGTGGTGACGTCCTGCGACGACCTGATGACGTCCTTACGACGGATCCGTCGGTCCGCGGCCAAAGACAGGTACCGAAATCTTCGCCAATACTGGTTCGTGTCCGGTTTCTCAACTCACAGAAGCCGCTGTCTCGCCTCGATTCCTTCGAGGACTTTCTTGACGACTCCGTTCTACACGTTATACCCTGAACCGCTGGCTGGATGGTTCCCCAGAGACTGACCTGACACCTCGACGCCGCTCTTGGATTGTGCCAGATAATCACAACGAAAACGATCTTTTCTTCAAGCAGTAGCTCCGTTTTCTTGCTTTCAACTCGAACGTTTTTTGTCCGTCCTCTCAGAAAAACGACATCTCAAAAAATCCTCTTTTTTTTTCATTGTTGCAGCCAATACCTACTAATAGTTTTTTTTTATTCCCGACAAAATCAAACTGCCACAACCTCACTTGGTTTTGACCAGAAAATCAAGCTACATGAATTGAAAAAAAAATCAAAATATGTCAAGTTTTGGAAAAGTTGAAACAATTGATGCGACGTAAAAATGAATACCTAAATCGTATTTTCAGCCTTCAGTTTTGTGAGAAATAATACCCCGATTGCCAATTCAAGCAAGTGCCAACATTTCAATAATTCGATCACTGTCAAAGCAAGTGAAATTTTCTTATTTTTGACATTTTCGGAAACGGCAAATTGGGTATCGTATCTTAGTGAATCAGGCACGGGCTGGACAATTCCAAGGTCAATTTTTAAATCAAGCTCAATGTACAGGGTGATTGAAGCAATTCGCAATGATTTTATAAGATAAATACTGATAACTATGATTTTAGATGTTTCTCATCCAAAATACAGGACTAAATTGATGCAATATCCATACAAAAATTATATTTACTGTGTTTAGATCACTAGTGCATGATACTCCATTGGCTTTGCAAAAAAAATCACAATTTGGAAATTTTGAGATAAAATTTTTATTTTCGATATTTTTGAAGACAACAAGCTGGGTATCGTTTCTTAGTGAACTGAACAGAGCCGCACGGTTCTGGTATATATTTGATAGTCAAATTAAACCACAAACTTCTTGCACCGCTTTAAGGCTAAAGGGGACGATAAAATAATGTGTTTCTGAAACGCGAGATGGCGCGGAAACTAATAACATTCTCAAAATTCACTCAATAGACCGATTTTAAAATTCAAACGTAATCATTTTAAGAATATATAACTATTTGATGCTGTAGTGGAAAATTTCAATTTTTGTATTTTTCGGAAAAAAAATTTCGATTTTCTCTAATTTTCAAAAAAAAATTAGAAAATCTAAGGTAGTCATTTTATTCTGTGGTGAATATTATATATTGACCTTTTTTCAAAATTCAAATATCATGAATAGTATTGACCGAAATCAATGTTGAATATTTCCCTTTGAAGTTCGCCGCCTGCAAGCCCGAGCGGTTGCCGTCCGGTATCATCATAAAATATTTTTAGTCCGCAAAAAATAAGACCTCTGTCCTAATTGCAGAGTTAATGCCTGGACTGTATCTCCAGTCCCGTAGAAAATCCCAACAGTGTAACAAGCAACTGGGCAATACCTAATCGGCTACTTTTCTAATTTCAATTATTAATGGCTTCGTCACTCGATATCAATGGAATATACTCCAGAAATAAATAAATGAGATAAGTGAAAAATTACTATAAAGAAATAAAAGTGCAGTAGGAGGCTTTATTTTGTTTTATGCACAAAATGTATACAGGGTGTCCCAGAAAAAGTGTTACAAAACTCACAGGGAGATAGAAAATTGAAAAATTAGGGGACTTTCCTTGATTAACATACCCCCGCAAACGCATAATAACGGTGATACAGACCTTCGGAATGGTTTTTTAAAATTAGTTTTTCTTGCATAACTTTTGAATAGTTCAACCGGTTTTACTCAACTTTGAACGAAAGTTCACCAAAACAGGTCTCTATTGAGCTGAAGTAACGCATTTCATAAAACATTTTTAGGGGCAAAGATAATAGCCCCTATTCCCCCTATAATAGCCCTCCCACTTTTCCCTCTATTTTCGACTTTCCCAAATATTTTTGGCAATTGTTTTAATTTTTGAATTCTACGTTCAATTCAAACAAAAAAGTTAATCATGCAAAATTTTGATTAGAGACTTTGTTTTCGAGATATCTGGGATTGAAACATTGGAAAACATCTCGAAATCGCAACTTTCCTGGGCCTAAAAATTAAAATTCAAAAAAACTCATGATTCGTCAGCTGGAATAAGTTTTCTGGGTGTTTTGAGTTGATAAACCACCATTTTCGCTGAGAAACATGGAATTCTTAAAAAAAAAACAATTTGGGCCCTAGAAAGTGGCAATTTCGAGATGTTTTCCAATGTTTCAAACCCCAATATCTTGAAAATGAAGCATCAAATCCAAATTTTGCATGAGTAACTTTTTTCGTAAATTGAACGCAGAATCCAAAAATTTGAACCGTTGTCAAAAATATCCAGCGGGGGTTGAAAATAGAGAGGAAAGGGGGCGGATGCCCCCTGTTATCTTCGCCCCTGAAAATGTCTGATGAAATTCGTTATCATTGTTCAATAAACACTTGTCTTAGTAAACCTTGGCTTGAATTTGAATAAAATCGGATGAATGGTTCAAAAGTTATGCAAAAAAAAACTGTTTTTTAAAAAAACAACTTTGAAGGCCTGTATCTCCGTTAATATGCGTTTGCAAGAGTATGTTTATTGACAAAAGTCCCCTTATTTTTCAATTTTCCATCTCCCTGTGAGTTTTATAACACTAATTCCGGGACACCTGTATAACGGAGATGGAAAACTCTATCCGTCAAGTTGGCCTGTGAATCAAAAAGTAACAGTTACAGAGATGTATACTTTTCAAATGTTATAGAAAACTGCAGCCCACAAAATGACAAAAACTATTTTCTTTGAAATCAAATTCTTGAAACATTCGAAAATTAAAAAAAAAATCACCCATACACCAACGGTGCACCCTGGTGCAAATACAAGCAGCTTATCTCAGCAGTCTGTCGCCCATTGGGAGCAGCCAATTTCAATCTTTGATTTTATACAGAGTGGTCGATCCTAGCGTAATTATCCCATAGCGGCCTTACCGTTCAAGATAGAAAAAAAGATGAAATAGTGCTATTCTGTAAAAAATAACATTCCATGAACGCTCTGTTATGTAAAAATTTGTGTCGGCAATGGGGTACTTGTACAACTTTTTTTCATTGGCTCCATGGATAGTATGGTAAAAAATAATGTATCTGTATTTTTTCTTCTTCCTAAATTCCCAAAACTGTGGCCGTGATGCGTGTTTTGAAAATATATTTGTGACGTCACAAATAAAAAAAAAACTGAACAAACAGCATTGTTGGATTGAAAACTCAAAAAACTGTTAGAGTGGCATAACCATATTTGAAACATACAGGCATGAAAATCCTACTGAAGTTTCTCAACTGTGACCAACCATTTGAAAAAAAAATCAAAAACTTTTTTTTGCTAACCAATGGTTATTTTTTCCGGAAATTTTCAGGAATTACCCCAGGAATTACTCTTTATCACTTTCATTGGCAAGTACCCCATTGGCTGTTGCCTGGGTAATAACAACCTAACAGAGCCTTTATGGAACGTAATTTTTCAGAGGATAGCACCTTAAAAAAAAATGTATGGTTTAATTAGAACTGACTTTAACGGAATTGAACTATGAGGCCTGTCTGTGGACCCGACCCATGGATATCTTGCGGAATCGCCAGACGGGCTTCTTCCTTATCAGAATGGTACTATCATCAGGGTGAAATGTCCTAAGTCGGCAAAACAAAATACCATACAGGAAGCTATACAGACCAATCAACAATTTTTGTTTAGAGAGAAATTCTCAGCTAAAACGGACACACAATCACTATTTTCAAGTACAAGGTCATAATTATTATTGGACTGACAAAATAAAAACAAAATTGATTGACTTCTATATCAAAATTTTACTGCCTGAGATCATCGATCTGCGAGCTTGTAGGAGCATGCCCATTTGGGAAACTTGAAATGCCATGGCTTTTTTCCCATCAACGGTTCTTACTGGCCACTTTTCGACACTCAAACGTGTATCGTACTACGATACGTGATACGAATTTTATACGGAACGAGTGCATTCTAATGGAACGATTTCAACAAAAATCAAATAAGCTGAGGTCATTCACGAAGATAACCACACAGACAGCCAGGCACACAAACAAACAGACAGATATTCACACAGGAGTCAAACGGACGGACAGACAGACAGACATACTTTAGACGGAGTAGGAGTAGTAGTAGTAGTAGTAGTTCTTCGCAGTTTTGTTATTCACTTCCAGTGTACCTATACATATAGTTTTAAATACATTTGTGCAGCCTCTTGTTTTGAAATTGCGAAATGATTTTACAATGTTGGTCCCTCTGTAATTGGATGTGAATATCGAGTATCAGTAGGTTGTAAATCTAGATAGTGTGATCACGTGAGATAAAGAATCAGCTTGAAAAAAAATTACAATTTCAAAAATCGTAGCAACGAAATAAATTGGCGTAGTACCACGATGTCACAAATCTTTACTACTGCTATTCACATCGCCTATTTCTCAAAAAACATCATAACACCATGTCGCTGTACTAGAATGATAGTAAGACAACTTGAAAAACATAGTTTTGAGTAATCGCCACTTGAACATTTCAGAACAACGAAAAACACTCTTCTTCTCGAAGTTTTGGAGATTTTTTAATTTTCCGGTTGTATTATATCGCTCCTGATAGACCTGTGAGGAATTCATTATGAAATCACATTTACTCTGAGACAAAAATCAAAAAGTGAACATATCCTTGTATATCGCTAGAAATAATGGTTCTGTTGGAAGTTGTCCGTTTTTTCATGAAAGTTATCCTACTATTCGTCAGGAATTCGTATAGTGATTTTGAATTAATCCCTCTTTTTTTTCAAGTTGTCCGAGTATTGCACAGTAAGCATAGCCTGGTTCAACATATTTTTCATAGTTATCCTTAAGTATTGTATGACATGGAATAAGCCCATTAGTTTTTGGCTGTCATTTGACAAATAAAAGTGTCACTATCAGAAACTGGAAATTCATTTGAAAGTCCTTGAAAAACTGTAATCAGAACAGTGGATAGTGTTTCGCTAACTGTCGTGTGTCAAATATTGAAAAATGTCAAAGTTCATAACTTTGCCATTCAATTATTCAAGATTTTTCATGAAACATTTCATCCTGTGAACCGATTTTCACGATTTCTTTCACTTTTGGCAGTCTTGGCCATAGCTATAACCAATATACGTCTGCCTCCGCATCTATCCATCGTTTTGGTTCAGTTTTACCCAATATAAACTGACCTGTGGATAACGAAATCGTGGCAATGTACATTGGAGATAAGTTAAGATTATTAAGTCATTTCAAACAATTCACGGAACATTTCTGGTCAAATAGTGGGACAACTTAGAGAAAAGTAAGATATTTTACAAACGCATGAGGGTATGTTTTGTGCAATAGTGAGTTAAAATGAAATATCTGAAGACTTTCATTGAATCAATTGGTTTTTTGGTATAAAAGTGAGATATCTTTCACAGTAAAATACTGAGATAACATGAAAAACAAGGACAACTTGAAATTTCCAAATCAGATTTGTTGTAAAATTGGGACATGTTGAAATGTCTTCGTATTATACCAGAAGGCAAGATCAAATTCGATCTATTTCTCAGTAGAAGAAATAGAACATTTTGAGATGTCCGAGTATTAAACCAAAATTGTTTGAAAAACAGATAATTATAACAGTGAGATATTCATTTTTTTTGTACTTCCATGATGATTCTGAGTAATTCGATTTTTTTTACCAGGTAGAGAATAGCTTGGAGCTATAGATTTTGAATTAATCCGAAAATCAGAAATTTGAAGTTATCTTACTATCATTCTATCACAGCGATGTGTGCAGAGAGTTATCACTACCTATATCGTAAATGACTCATCGCGGAGAACAGCTGCAGTGAGCGGCAAATAACAAAGAGAGATTTCCAAAATGTGTTTCGGAGGGCACCATTTGTGGTGGAGAAATTCTAAAAACAGATTAATGTTTGATATTTTTAGTACTTCAAAATGACCACCTGCGATTTTCAAAAAAATCAAAATTAATTTGTGGAATTGAAAAAAAAAATTGAAAAAAATTTTTGGAATTTTTTTTCGACTAGTGCATCAAATAAATTCGAAATTTGAGTATAACCCTTTTTTCAGATCTGAAATCGGACTTATAGTTCTCCCAAAAACATTTTATTACTTTTGATGTATTTTCTCTCTGTCGCACACTTGGTACTCAATTTCAGTCCCCTTTAGCCTTAAAATCACTTTCGAAGCGTTTCTTGCCAATATACCAATAACAATGCCGATACGAAAATTCCAGAACAAAGATCTGCCGCATACCCTTCCCGCGTGCGAAATGCTAATTCTAAGCCTCCCTCCCCCCTTGCCGCACTTGCCCGAGCTCTTCGATATTTGCGTTTTCAATTAATTAGTATTTCTTGTTTTCAATCCCGCGGCTACATAATTGATTCCATTATTATTCCAATTGTTCCTGGCTCTTCCCCGCATCTCGTGCCGACTAAAGCATGCCGAGCGAAAATATTCATCGGGAGATAACAATAATTGTATTAAGGGAAAATGTTCGAATGGATTTCAATTGTTCTTCCGAAAACTTCGAGCGGGAACGTACAAGGGAGCTTCATCCGCGAGAAAGACGCCGCCGCTGCTGCTGCTGCTGGTGGTGGTAATAAATTTCTCGCCGGGATTTCACTTCTTTCAAGTTGGTATTATATCATGTCGGTGTATAGTGTATTTTTTTAGAAAGCCGATATACATCTTTGTCACTGTCGCTTATACTTCAAACTCTGGTATTTTTTTGATAGGATATCCTCGAGGCGGAGAGGGAACGAACACAAGGACAGTTGCCAAAGAAAGACAAATGACGTGCAGGTCTAAAGCTGCCACACAGCGAAGTGTTGATACACCTACTAAAGAAAGAAAAATGCGTTTTCCTCTCTTGTATGGCCACGGACGCGCCGAAGAGGGCTTCCTTAATCCGATATATCAAATCAAAGATCTCTGCCCGCCCGATCTCATAAGGGCTTATAAGTAGACGTTGGGAATTATAGATCTTCTCTCTTTTTGCCTTTTGTGGCTGCCGAGAGCGGCATAGTAGTGCGGATGGGACCCTATAACTCGATTTCCTTTTCTGTGATGTATCGTATAGAGGGGATCGACTAGTGGCTTTTCTCGCGTATGTGAAAATTATTGCTTGGAATATATCCGTTTCCTTCTCGTATTATTTCTTATAGCTGCGGCATTGGGAAATATTTACGGCTTGCTAGCAGATTATAACGTGGAGACCTCGGTGGAGACTTACTTAAACCAGTCTATTTCAAGATTTGAATTCATTACTTTCAAAATATCGAATTTAGTCAGAAGCGATTGACTCAAGATAAGTTGGATACACCCCTTCCAGCTTCGCTACGGAAATCACCCTAAGTGCAGTTTTTAAAGTTTCTACAACATGAATGAAAAAATTGTCCTACATGGGATTTTTCTCTTGGGGTGTCTTTTCTCACTAAACCGAACACGAGAAACACAAGTCTAGCGTTGATTTTGAGGTTGCATCAAAACTAACCAAGTTACGGGATTCCAGATTGACTAAATCACTGGAAATTACATCAGTCACCCTGTATATTGAGCTCGACGTAAAAATTGACCTTAGAATCACCCAGTTCATGACTGACTAAGAAACAATGTCCGGCTTGCCGCTTCCAAAAATTTGAGAATTGGAAAGTTCTGATTTGGCTTTGACAATTTTTGAATTTCCCAAATGTTGACACTTTCTCAAAATGACTATCACGATGTCATTTCTCACTAAACTGAATGCGAAAAAAACGATCTAGGTGCTAATTTTCATGTTGTATCAATTGTGTCTTTGGCTTATGTTGAATTGGACACATTCTCTTTTTTAAGAATTTATATAACTTGATTCTCTCGCCAAATCCATGTGGGGTGTCTTCTCTTACTGAACAAAATACAGGAAACGCGATTCTGCCGTTGATTTTGAGGCTGCATTGAAATTTAACAAATTAGGAGACTCCAACCAACTCTCTCCATAGACTCCATAGGTGGTTACCTTTATGAATTCGGTTTCTGGCTTTTCCAAAAAATTTGACACATTATGATTTTTTAGAATCCATATAACTTGATTTCTTGTCAAAACCGAGTAATGTGTCTTCTCCCACTTGACCAAATACAAGGAACACGATTCTGCCGTTGATTTTGAGGCTGCATCCAAATTCACCAAGTTACCGAACTCCAGACTGACCAAATCACTGGGAATCGCTTCAGTCACCCTGTATATTGAGCTTGACGTGGAAATTGACCTTTGAATCGTCCGGCCCATGTCTGATTTACTAAGGAGCGTTACCCAACTTGCCGTTTTCAAAATTGTCAAAATGCAGAAATTTTGACTACGTTTTGACAATCACTGGATTTCTCGAAATGTTGACATTTCTCGAACGACAATCGAGATTTGATTTTCAACTGAACTGAATGTGGGAAGTACGATTCAGGTATTGATTTCCTCAATGTATCGATGGTGTTTTTGACTTTTACGGAATTTGACACATCATGATGTTTTTTTAATTTATATGATTTGACTTTTTTTGTCAAAACCGAGTGGGGTGTCTTTTCTCACTGAACCGAATACGGGAAACACAATTCTGGCGTCGATTTTGCGGCTGCAACAAAATTGACCAAGTTACCGGACTCTGGACTCACGAAGTAATTGGAAATTACATCAGTCACCCTGTATATTGAGCTCGACGTGGAAATTGACCTCAAAATCGCCCAGCCCATGTCTAATTGACTATGGAACGATGTCCAGCTTGCTGTTTCCTAAAATTTGGAAATTTCAATATTCTGATTTGGCTTTGACAATTTTTGAATGTCCTAAATGTTGACACTTTCTCAAAATGACTATCAGGATGTCAAAATTCACCGAATGCAAAAATACGATTCAGTTACCGACTTTCATGCCGTGTCAATTGTGTCCTAGGCTTCTGCTAAATTTGACACAACATTATTTTTTTTGAGAAATTATATAACCCAACTTTCTTGTCAAAACCATGTAGGGTGTCTTCTGTTACTAAACCAAATACAGGAAACGCGATTCTGCCGTTGCATTTGAGGCTGCATCGAAATCCACCAAGTTACGGGACTCCCTACTGACGAAATCACTGCAAATCACTTCAGTCACCCTGTATATTGCGCTTGACGTGAAAATTGACCTTGGAGTCGTCCAGCCCATGTTTGACTCACCAAGAGACGATACCCAACTTGTCGTTTCCAAAATTGTCAAAATTCAGAAATTTGGACTACGTTTTGACAATTACTGGATTTCTCAAAATGTTGACATTTTCAAAAAACGGCAATCAGGATTTTCTTTTAAACTGAACTAAATGTGGAAAATACAATTCAGGTACTGATTTTCTCGCTGTATCAATGGTGTCTTTGACTTCTACAGAATTTGACACATCATGATTTTTTTTTTGAGAATTTATACATATAATCAGATTTTTTTTAAACCGAATACGAGAAAGACGATTCTGGCGTTGATTTTGTGGCTGCAACAAAATTGACCAAGTTACCGGACTCGGGACTGACGAAATAACCGGAAATTACATCAGTCACCCTGTATATTGAGCTTGAGTAAAAAATTGACCTTGCAATCATTCAGCTCATGTCTGATTTACTAAGAAACGATACCCAACTTGTCGTTTTCAAAATTGTTTTAATTCAAAAATTTTGACTACGTTTTGACAATCACTGGATCTCTCAAAATGTTGATGTTTTTCAAACGGCAATCGGGATTTGATTTTCAACTGAACTGAAGGTGGAAAATACGATTCAGGTACTAATTTTCTCGGTGTATCAATAATGTCTTTGACTTCCACAGAATGTGACACACTATGATTTTTTTTGAGAATTCATATAATTTGACTTTGTTTCTCAGAACCGAGTGGGGTGCTTTTTCTCACTAAACCGAATACGAGAAACACAATTCTGGCGTTGATTTAGCGGCTGCAATCAAATTGACCAAGTTACGGGACTCTAGACTGACGAAATCACTAGAAATTACATCAGTCACCCTGTATATCGAGCTCGACATGGAAATTGACCTTGGAATCGCCCAGCTCATGTCTGATTCGCTAAGAAACGATACCCAGCTTGCCATTTCTGAAAATTTCAAAATTTGAAAATTTTGATCATGTATTTGGCTTTGACAATTTTTTGAATTTTCCAAATGTTGACACTTTCTCAAAATGACTATCAGGATGTCATTTCTCACTACGCTGAATGCGGAAAATACGATCTAGCAATTCATTTTCACGTCTTGTTACTTTTTTTCAACTTTTTCAAAATTTGACACATCATGATTTCCTTTTTGGAAATTTATACGACCTGACTTTTTTTTTCAAAATCAAGTGAGGTGTCTTTTCTTACTGAACAGAATGCGATAAACACGATTCTTGCGTTTATTTTAAGACTGGGTTACAATTGACCAGGTTACTGGACTGATTTCTTGCTCAAAAATGTTGAAAATAAAATAATTTTGATACGGCCTCCCAAAGAGGGTATAATCGAATCGAATACAAAAAACACGACTCTGCAATTGTGTTTCAATCTCCGCCGACTGTTGGCCATCGCGGCAGCACGAAATCTAACAATAATTATGAAAACTAGACAAAAAAATGCCGCTGAATTTAATAATCAATCTCCGCGATTGACGTTCGACTTTCTGAATCGCTTCTGTTCTGATCAAGATTAATTATCCCTCATTTTATCTTCGCGACTAACCAACTCTGCGAGATATCGAAAGCTTCAATCGCAATTTGATTAATTACAATTGATTGTTTCTCCGAAAGGCCTCGTCGCAGATAAAGCCGGGCCAATTCAGTCCCTCTCCACCATTCTCACCCCTTTTTCTTGAGCCGTTGGGCACCTATCCCCAATCACGTCTTTTTGTTTACTTTCGTTCCGGTTTCCATTCGAATGCAGATTGGAATTGGCAGTGATTAATTTCGCGAAGCGATCGGCACCGGACGATAAGAAAAGAGAAGCGTTTCTGATGAAATCTGCTAAATAGCTTCAATTAATTGAATTATTTATTATTGTTCTAGCCTCGGTTCTAGCTTTATTTTAAATAAACAAGTACGTAGTTGATAAAGTTATCATTTATTGGAATTATCATTGAAAATCAAAGAGATGATGATGATGACAGAAGCTGCATCAATTTGCGGTTGTTCATTGTTATATCGTACAAATAATAGCAACGCATTGAGTTGGCTCGCACGGACAGCCCAGCGCCCTCTCTGCTTTAAGCGGGCTACCACGTCGTGTAGAGTGCAGGCGTGATTTGTGCCGTCTTCGCTATCGAGTTCAAATATATCAGGAATAAATTCAACCGTTATTACTTATTCTCTTTGATTATCTTTCCAAATGAACTTTCTGTTGCTATTTTTAACATTCTCATCAACTGGTAAATTATCTTCCGAAGTAATTTCCCAAGTTTTCCATTAATCAAGGCGATAAGCCTCATGCTTACATCAGATGATTGAAAAATTCGAATTTTTATTGATTGATTTCAGAGACAAGAATTAGTCAGAAATAATCGATTCAATAGATTCACCCTCATCAAGCATGCTGTAATGAAAAAATATCACACCCCTGCCCTGAGGTGTCGTTAAACAAGATTTGTATTCACTTTCCAGGAGTGAGAATAATCTGACGGCTTTTTCAGCTGAGTTTTGCACAAAAGCTTGAATTGCTCGTATTTTATCGGATTTTCAAAATGCAGGCTTTTGCTGGTAACTGGGTACGTCTGACATGAAATTGAAGCCCAGAATTGCGCTTCTCGAGCTCGATTCAGTCAGAAACAATACCCCACTTGCCCTAACCGGAAAAACTTGATGTTTATCAAAATTGCCCAATCATATTTTCGAAAACTGTCAGTTTTGACATTTTGTCAGAAAAGCTATTTTTGACATTTTTGGAAAAACCAAGCGGGGTATCGTTTCTCACTGAATCGACCACGCCGAGTACGATCCTGAGCTCAATTTGCGCATATCAAAAGTGCTTATAAATGGAAAGCTTTGTCACGCAAAAAAAAAAATTTTTAGCTTTCGTTGTCAATTTCACAAAAATAGGTACCTATCTTGCAGAGCTGGGTTATATACTTTTTGGAAGTATTCATCATTTAAATACTTTTTAATTGACGGAAAAAATATTATTCAAATAATAAATACTTTATTTCAAGTGTGAGTATTCAAATAACCAGAAGTGTCTTTATTCAAATACTTTTGTCATTCAAATACATACAAAGTAATTAGTGTCGATGCCTTTATGAAAGAAAGGCGTTGCTCTAACCTCTGAGCTGGATATGTGATTAATGTCAGGAGAAGTCTTAGACCATCGAACCGACCGAGCAACCACCACCGAAATCCAGCAGACACGTGTTTCGACCTGTTTGGGTCTCATCAGTGCTGAAGCATTCAGGGGCAGAAGCTCGATGGTCTAACGGTCCAAGACTTTCCTATGTGTGCTCTCCAAAGGTACTCACAGGTGAGATACCCGTGCGGCGCCATCTACTAGCGGCTCTCCGCAATGTGTAAATACCTCGACATACACATTGCGGAGAGCCGCTAGTAGATGGCGCCGCACGGGTATCTCACCTGTGAGTACCCTCGGAGAGCACACATAGGAAAGTCTTGGACCGTTGGACCATCGAGCTTCTGCCCCTGAATGCTTCAGCACTGATGAGACCCAAACAGGTCGAAACACGTGTCTGCTGGATTTCGGTGGTGGTTGCTCGGTCGGTTCGATGGTCTAAGACTTCTCCTGACATTAATCACATACAAAGTATTCAAATACTCCAAAAGTATTTGGGTAACTAAATGTATTTGGATACCTTCAAAGTATTTAGATACTTTTTTAATCAAATACGCCTAAAGTATTTGGTGAACTAAAAGTATTTAGATACCTTGAAAGTAAGTATTTGAATGACCTAAGAAATTTCTAGAAGACATTACCTATCTACAGGGTGTTCATTTAAAAAGTTCTCACCCCTGATTTCTGGCCAAAGTTTTACAGAAAAACGGCGAGACAGGTCGATTTCTGTTTTGAAAGGGAGATCTAGGACACATATTGCTAAATTTTTACCTTCAATCCCTTTGCCCCCACCCTACCCTACTTTAACATTTCAAATAGCATCACCTATTTTGTGATACATCAAATTGAAGGCAACAAAATTCTCTTTCCGCCAAACATATTTTTAATTTTCACAAAACACCCTTCAACTCTTGTAAAAATCCTCTATTTGTTGATGAAAGGAAAATTTCTCCTCCATAAACTCCAGATTCTTGAGAAATAGACTTCCATGCAAAAATAGGTCCATTTTTATTTCAATGGGGTCATCTAAGACACGTGTAGCCAAATTCTCGTCTCCAACCCCTTCGCTCCCACCCTACCCCACTTCAAAGGGGTGGTTTGAGAGGAAATACTCTTTATCACTCTTGTTGATGATTAAAGGTATTTCCAGTCGGATCTATTTCATTGGCAGGTACCCCATTGTTCAGAATGAATGCTTCGCTCAGGGCCAAGGTTGATTATTATCAGTGAATTCTCATCCCAAGCTAGATTTCGGGACAGATGAAACGCCGGGTAACCCTTGAGGAAACCATACATGTTCAATGCTTGTTTCCAGTCGACTCTGATTTTTATTGGATAATCTTACTTGAGGTTTTGGCTTCAATTTGAGCCTTGGATTTTGAAATTCGGGCAAAAATAAAAGAATGATATCCTCAGAAACCAAGAAATTGTTTTTTGATGCCGCCCTGTGGATAAAAGATGTTAGGGGAATGAATCGAGCAACGTGTCGAGGTACGAGCTCATTTTTTATGCCTCCAATGTTTTAGAAAAATTAGAAAAAAGAAAGAAAGAAAGAAAAAAGGGAAAAAAAATATATATATATTTTTTCTCTTGTCGTTCATATGTGTACATACGGTAATGGTTTCAGTTTATATTATTTTGTTTTAAACATTATTCAGCTCACCTTTGTTTATGTGATGTATCATTATGAAAACAATATATTATTTCAAAAATTACCGAAAGATTGGACTAAGCAACGGCACAAACAGATTCCAAACCGTCCGAAAAATTTTCTGTGTGTCGTATTCGATGTTTCGCAGTTTATTTGACACGAAAAGTATTCAAATAACGTGAAAGTATTCACAAATACTTCTTCAAATAATAAATACCAAATACTTACATAAGTAGTTACTTAAATACTTCGGAAAGTAGGTATTTGAATAACGTGAAAGTATTTACAAATACTTTTTCAACTATTGAATACCAAATACTTACAAAAGTATTCAAATACTTTGGAAAGTATTTGACTGAGTATTTGTGAATACTTTCACAAATAATAAATACCAAATACTTCTGAAAAGTATTTAAATAATGAATACTTTTCAACAGCGGAAAAAATATCTAAATACTCAGTATTTAAATACTTTCAAGTATGTATTATTTGGAAAGTATCCAAAAGTTTGAATACTACCCAGCTCTGCTACCTTGAAACGCATGAATACTTAGGGAGCCACATAGGGCTCTGAGAAGCCTAATAAGGCACGAAGGAGCTTTCTAAGATTCCAGAAACTTTGAGAAATCAGAAGGGGGCACCTGGTCTGCCAACGACAAGTGAAGACCGAGGTGAGGACACAAGGGGGCTCGATAGGGCTTCAAACGATACTTGAAGATACAAGGAAGCTCAGTAGAGCTTGAAACGCTTCAATGTAGACACAAGAGAGGAGAGGCCTCTAAAAATTGGACAAAGACCTGGCGGGGTTTACTGGGGTTCCAAACGACACTTGGGGACACGAGGGGCCCCGTAGAACTTCGACCAACACATAAAGACTAACAGGAGCTAACTTGAGCCTGGAAAAGGTTGACACATTGGGAAAAGGTGCTCAGCAGGACTGCAAATGAAACATAAGGACACAAGGGGGCCACCTCGGGGGCCACATAGGGCTTTGAAAAACCTGATATGGCGCAAAGGAGCTTTCTAAGATTCCAGAGACATCGACAAGTCAAAAGGGGGTAACCGGGTCTGCGAACGATAATTGGAGACACAAAAGGGCTCAATAGGGCTCCAAACTGTACATGAAGATACAAAGGGGCTCAGTATACTTAGAAAGCCTTTGTCTGATTTTTAGAGGCCTCTCCTCTCTTGTGTCTGAATTGGAGCGTTTCAAGCCCTATTGAGCCCCTTTTTATCTTAAAGTATCGTTTGGAGCCCTATTGAGCCCCCTTGTGTCTTCAAATATCGTTTGCAGACCAGGCGACTTTCTTAAGATTTCTCGATGTTTCTGGAATCTTAGAAAGCTTCTTTGTGTCTTATTGGGTTTCCAAGGGCCCTATGTACCCCCCCCTTCTGTGTCCTTATGTTTTATTTGTGGCCCTGCTGAGCCCCTTCCCTCATTGTCTTAGTTCTCGAAGCTCTGAATGGTTAGCTCCTATGAGTCTTTATGTGTTGGTCGAAGTTCTACAGGCTCCCCGAGCTCCCTTTCTGTCTCAAAGTGTCATTTGGAGCCCTAGTGAGCCCCGCCAGGCCTTTGTTCAATTATAGGAATTCTCTTCTCTCTAATATCTACATTAAGGTGTTTCAAACCCTGCTGAGCCCCCCTGTATCTTCAAGTATCATTAGGGGCCCTAATGAGCCCCTTTGTGTCTACAACTATCGTTCGGAGCCCCGGTGACCCCCTTCCGACCTTTAGATATATCTGACATCTTAGGAAGCTCCCTTGTGCCTTTCCAGCTTTCTTAGAGCCCTATGAGGCCCTCCTGTGACTTCGTGTGTTATTTGGAGCCCTAGTGAGCTTCATCAGTCCTTTTTGCGATATTCACAGCCCTATCCTCTCTGGGTTTACATTGTAGTGGTTTAGGCCCTGCTGAGCACCCTTGTGTCTTTTAATGTCGTTTGGAGACCCATTGAGCCCCTCAACTCTTTCTGTGTTATTCGAAGCCCTATCTAGCCTTGTGTCCACATTCTAGCAATTTGAGCCCTGCCAGCCCCCTTGTGTCTTGAAGTATCGTTGAGGGCCCTAGTAAGCCCTGCCAGGTCTTCCTGTGATATTCAGAGCCCTATCCTCTCTTGTGTATACATTGTAGGATTTAAAGTCTGCTGAGCCCCCTTGTGTCTTGAATAAGCCCGATCATGCGCGGGCGCAATGCTTCATGTCGGCGAGTTGTCCTGTCGGCGAATTGTCTTGTCGATGAGTTGTCCTGTCGATTAGTTGTGTTGTCGGTGAGTTGTCTTGTCAATGAGTTGTCTTGTCGATGAGTTGGGTGTCGGCGAGTTGTCCTGTCGATAAGTTCTACAGGTTCTGTATATCATAAGAAAGCCTGATGAGGCTCAAGGGGGCTCTAAACGACCCTTCGAGACAAAAAGGGGCTTACTAGGGCTCCAAACGACACTTGAAGACACAAAGGGGTTCAACAGAGCTTGAAATGCTACAGTGTAGACACAAGAGAAAATCAAGCTCTGATGGATTACACAAAAAGGCCTGACGGGGCTCACTAGGGCTGTAAACATTTTTTTGGGCTCGAGTTGGAGCCACAAAGGGACTTATTAGGGCTCAAAGTCACTTGAAGAGACAAAAGCGCTCAGCAGGTCTTGAAACACTATAGTGTAGACACTTCGAATAACATAAGAAAACATGATAGGGCCTAACGGAACTTGATAGGGCTCCAAACGACATTCGAAGACACAGCAGAGCTCAGAAGGGCTTAAAAGACTACAATGTAAACACAAGGAGCGATACGGCTTGGAATAACACAAGAGGACAAGACGGGGCTCAATGGAGTCATAAGGGGGGTCCAAACAACAAAGACACACGGAGGCTCAGCAGGACTTGAACCGCCACAATGTGAACACATGTGAGGATATGGCTCTGAATATTATAAAAATACCTGATGGGGCCCGCCATGGTTCCAAACAATACCTGAAAAACACAAGGAGGTTCAGTAGGTCTGCGAAAAATGCTTGAAGACACAGGTGGGCTTGATGGGGCGCCGAGAAACCTAGATAGGCACAAGGAAGATTCATCGAGTTCAGAAATAGTGAGAAAACATGGAGGCTCATCGGGGCTTCAAATGATACTTGAAGATACAAGGGGGCTTATTGGGGTTCCAAAAGGCACTCGAAGACACTGCGAAGCTCAACAGGCCTGAACACGGTAGAATATATGGCTTTGAATATCATAAGAAGGCCTAACGGGGCTCGGTAGGGCTCCCACCGGAGCTTGGAGATACAATAGGGCTGATTAGGGCTCCGCACGACACTTGAAGACACAAAAGGGCTCAGCAGGACTTAAAACGCTAAAGTGTAGACACAACAAGAGATAGAGCTTCGATGAATACAAAAGAGCAAGACGAGGCCTAATAAAGGCTACAAACGACAGTTGAAGACACAATGGGGCTCAGCAGAGCTTAAAACGCTACAATTTAGACACAAGAGACAATCGAACTTTGGGTAACACAAGAAAGCCTAGCGTGGTTCACTAGGGCTCTACACATTTTTTTCTGGGCCACAAAGGGGCTTATCAGGGCTCCAAAGACACTTTACGAGACAAAGTGGCTCAGCAGGACTTTAAACGCTACAATGTAGACACAAGTAAAAATAGGGCTTCGAATAACATAAAAGAACATGACAGGGCTTAATGGGGCTCCAGACAACCTTTAGAGACACAACAGAGCTCAGCAGAGCTTAAAAGACTGCAATGTTGACACAAGGAGGGATACGACTTCGAATAATGCAAGAAAGGCATAACGGGACTTGATATGGGGCTTTGAACGACATTTAGGGCATAAGGGGGCTGGGCAGGGCTTGCAACGCTATAATGTAGACATAAAGGGAAGATAGGGCTCTGAATATTACAAAAAAACATGCCGGAGCACACTAGGGCTCCAAAGGTACTTTTTACACAAGGGGGCTCTGTAGGACTCCGCTCAACACATGGAGACACAAATCAATTCAAGTTCTTTATTTCTTTTTTGGCTACATAGGGAGCCTTGGGGGCATACAAGAGTGGCTTAGTAGGGCTTGGAAAGCTACAAAGTAGATACAATCGAGGATGGATACTGCCTCCAGTGATACTAGAAGGCAATACGGGGCTCAATGGGGCTCCAAATGACACTTGAAGACACAAAGGGGCTCAGCAGGACTTGGAACGCTCAAGTGTAGACACAACAAGAGATAGAGCTTCGATGAATGCGAAAGAGCAGGACGAGGCCTAATGGAGCTTTATTGAGGCTCCAAACGACAGTTAAAGACACAATGGGGCTCAGCAAAGCTTGAAACGCAACAATGTAGACACAAGGGAGAATCGAACTCTGGGTAACACAAGAAGGCCTAACGTGGCTCACTAGCGCTCTAAACATTTTTTTCTGGGCCACAAAGTGGCTTATCAGGGTTCCAAAGACACTTGACAAGACAAAGGGACTCAGCAGGACTTCAAACGCTACAATGTAGACAAAAGTAGAAATAGGGCTTCGAATAACATAAGAGGACATGACAGGGCTTAATGGGGCTTCAGACATCCTTTAGAGACACAACAGAGCTCAGCGGAGCTTGAAAGACTGCAATGTTGACACAAGGAGGGATACGGCTTCGAACAATGCAAGAAGGGCATAACGGGACTTGATATTGGGGATTTGAATGACATGTAGGGCATAAGGGGGCTGGGCAGGGCTTGTAGCGCTATAATGTAGACATAAAGGGAAGATAGGGCTCTGAATATCACAAAAAGACCTGCCGGAGCTCACTAGGGCTCCAAATGTACTTTTTACACAAGGGGGCTCTGTGGGACTCCGCTCAACACATGGAGACGCAAATCCATCCAAATTCTTCATTTCCTTTTTGTTTACATGGGGAGTCATAGGGGCATACAAGAGTGGCTTACTAAGACAAGAGGGCTCAGTAGGGCTTGAAAAGCTACAAAGTAGATACAATTAAGGATGGATACTTCTTCCAGTGATACTAGAAGGCAATACGGGGCTCAATGGGGCTCCAAATGACACCTGAAGACACAAAGGGGCTCAGCAGGACTTGGAACGCTCAAGTGTAGACACAACAAGAGATAGAGCTTCGATGAATGCGAAAGAGCAAGACGAGGCCTAATGGAGCTTTATAAAGGCTCCAAACGACAGTTAAAGACACAATGGGGCTCAGCAAAGCTTGAAACGCTACAATGTAGACACAAGGGAGAATCGAACTCTGTGTAACACAAGAAGGCCTAACGTGGCTCACTAGGGCTCTAAACATTTTTTTCTGGGCCACAAAGTGGCTTATCAGGGCTTCAAAGACACTTGACGAGACAAAGGGACTCAGCAGGACTTCAAACGCTACAATGTAGACACAAGTAGAAATAGGGCTTCGAATAACATAAGAGGACATGACAGGACTTAGTGGGGCTCCAGACAACATTTAGAGACACAACAGAACTCAGCAGAGCTTAAAAGACTGCAATGTTGACACAAGGAGGGATACGGTTTCGAACAATGCAAGAAAGGCATAACGGGACTTGATATGGGGATTTGAACGACATGTAGGGCGTAAGGGGGCTGGGCAGGGCTGGTAACGCTATAATGTAGACATAAAGGGAAGATAGGGCTCTGAATATCACAAAAAGACCTGCCGGAGCTCACTAGGGCTCCAAAGGTACTTTTTACACAAGGGGGCTCTGTAGGACTCCGCTCAACACATGGAGACACGAATCAATTCAAGTTCTTTATTTCCTTTTTGGCTACATGGAGAGCCATGGGGGCATACAAGAGTGACTTACTAAGACAAGAGGGCTTAGTAGGGCTTGAAAAGCTACAAAGTAGATACAATTGAGGATGGATACTGCTTCCAGTGATACTAGAGTAGGCAATGCGGGGCTCAATGGGGCTCCAAATGACACTTGAAGACACAAAGGGGCTCAGCAGGACTTGAAACGCTAAAGTGTAGACACAACAAGAGATAGAGCTTCGATGAATACGAAAGAGCAAGACGAGGCCTAATGGAGCTTCATTAAGGCTCCAAACGACAGTTGAAGACACAGTGGGGCTTAGCAGAGCTTAAAACGCTACAATTTAGACACAAGGGAGAATCGAGCTTTGAATAACACAAGAAGGCCTAACGTGGCTCACTAGGGCTCTAAACATTTTTTTCTGGGTCACAAAGTGGCTCATCAGGGTTCCAAAGACACTTGACAAGACAAAGGTACTCAGCAGGACTTTAAACGCTACAATGTAGACACAAGTAGAAATAGGGCTTCGAATAAAATAAGAGGACATGACAGGGCTAAATGGGGCTCCAGACATCCTTTAGAGACACAACAGAGCTCAGCGGAGCTTGAAAGACTGCAATGTTGACACAAGGAGGGATACGGCTTCGAACAATGCAAGAAGAGCATAACGGGACTTGATATTGGGGATTTGAACGACATGTAGGGCATAAGGGGGCTGGGCAGGGCTTGTAGCGCTATAATGTAGACATAAAGGGAAGATAGGGCTCTGAATATTACAAAAAGACCTGCCGGAGCTCACTAGGGCTCCAAAGGTACTTTTTACACAAGGGGGCTCTGTGGGACTCCGCTCAACACATGGAGACGCAAATCCATCCAAATTCTTTTTTTTTTTATTCGTTTATTTAACGTCGGCCTATTTCCGCAACGAGGCCTAACACCGACGCCGGTGAATGCTTTCCCCCACTATACCGGAAATTTTGCCGAACCCCTGTGTGTTCCAACACAGGGTAGGGATTTTTAACGACCACCAACATCGCATGGGGTCGGCACCATCGTTCGTATTTTACGTGCTATGCATCCAAATTCTTCATTTCCTTTTTGTTTACATGGGGAGTCATAGGGACATACAAGAGTGGCTTACTAAGACAAGAGGGCTCAGTAGGGTTTGAAAAGCTACAAAGTAGATACAATTAAGGATGGATACTGCTTCCAGTGATACTAGAAGGCAATACGAGGCTCAATGGGGCTCCAAATGACACTTGAAGACACAAAGGGGCTCAGCAGGACTTGAAACGCTGAAGTGTAGACACAACGAGAGATAGAGCTTCGATGAATACAAAAGAGCAAGACGAGGCCTAATGGAGCTTTATAAAGGCTCCAAACGACAGTTGAAGACACAATGGGGCTCAGCAGAGCTTAAAACGCTAAAATGTAGACACAAGGGAGAATCGAACTTTGGGTAACACAAGAAGGCCTAACGTGGCTCACTAGCGCTCTAAACATTTTTTTCTGGGCCACAAAGGGGCTTATCAGGGCTCCAAAGACACTTTACGAGACAGAGTGGCTCAGCAGGACTTTAAACGCTACAATGTAGACACAAGTAAAAATAGGGCTTCGAATAACATAAAAGGACATGACAGGGCTCAATGGGGCTCCAGACAACGTCTAGAGACACAACAGAGCTCAGCAGAGCTTAAAAGACTGCAATGTTGACACAAGGAGGGATACGACTTCGAATAATGCAAGAAAGGCATAACGGGACTTGATATGGGGCTTTGAACCCAATGAGGCTCAGCAGGGCTCAAAATGCTAGGTACATTGTAGGTACAAAAACGGATAGGGCCTCGAATAACACATAATGACATGATGGGGTTTATTAGGGCTCAGTAGGACTCCAAACGATACTTGAAGACACAAGATGGGCCTCGCATATTAGGCTTTTTCCTGAATTCTCCAGGTTGGGTGTTTCAACTGTCAATAAGTTCTTGACGTTGCCATTGTCAATCCAGTAGCGGCGTGTGGGCTATACGTAAGCCATAAAAGAGACGTTGAAAAAATAAGGGGGCCCAGCGGAGCTTTAAGAGACGTTGAAAAAACAAGTGGACCCAATGAAGTTATGGACACACACAAGAAGGCAACTGGGGGCTCATTGAAATTCAGATAGCCAAGAAAAAACATGAAGGGGCTCATTAGGGCATCCAAACTACACTTACGGACCCAAGGAAGTCCGATAGGACTCCGAATATCACCAAAGCCGAAGGTGCTCATGAGTGCCCCGGAAACGAATGTAAGGGGGCTCAGCAGAGCTTCAAAAGACATTGGAGGAACAAGGGGGCCTAACGGAGCTCTGGATAACCCAATAAGGCAAAAGAGTTTCAGTTTGGTTCCAGTTCGGTTTGACTATATAAAGTGGCTATATGGCTATGCGGAAGTATGTTCTAGCAACGACTCTAGAATTAGCTCAAGTTGTTCAATTCGTCTCGGCTTAGTTCACTTAAAAGTTGAAATCTAGCTCAACTTGATACTGAATACCTCAGTTTGACTCTGGCTGACTCAATTCAGCCGAAATTGATATTTCCAACCCAGTTTAGCTTTATTTTATTGTCATGATTCAAGCTAGGTACAAGTTTCAGCTTGAAATACATCAGAATAACTGAGCTTGAGTTCTGTATCACTTGACTTTATTGTGCTCTAAATTCTTGTTAGGTAAGGTTAGCAAATTCTGCCCAAATCCTAGCTCAGGTTGACTTGACTCAGCTGGAACTTTAGCTGCTGGTTTCTAAAGTCAATTCCAGTTAGTTGGACTGATAAGGCTCAAGTGAGCTTAGTTTCTTAGTTAGATAAAATACGATAGGTTCAACGTAGCTTAGTTCAGCTGAACTTCTGGTCCGGGTGGCTTAGTTCAGCTAAGCTTTTGAGTTTCTCAATAATTCTTGTCAAGCAGCATTTGAATCGTTTTCAGCTTGCGGGACCGAAACCTTGAAGCTGAAATAGCTGTTCTTTCAGCTGGATTCTAGCTCAGATCAACTTCTTATTTGAACTCTTAATGTTTTTTGTTCTTCAGCACCTCCTTCTATTCCATTTTTCATCCACAAACCTCAGAAAATCTTCTTTCAAATAGAACGGAAATTTGGTGTGTATAGGCCAAATATTGGTTATTACTATGATAGCAGAATGAACTGTAAAATTGGTCGTTGAATTCCACCTGATGGAGTTAAGGCACTTATCGTTCACACGTGCTATTTTGGAATCAAGATAACACTTTCCGAATTCCGATTTACCTACTTGAAGCTGCTCGATTCTAGAAACAAAGACTGTCGCTCTGGCCATTTGCCAGTCCTTTTCATATTTCGTCCTGTCTCTTCCCTCCCTCCTCTCCGACGGAGTCCCCCCAACCACCCCGCTCCCTTGGAAAAACAAGCCGTCTTTTTATCCCGAACAAACGTAATTAACCGTTTGACTTGATTTTTATTTAAGCTCGCTCGAATAATGAGCGACGAATAATTGTTGTGAATTTATCTGCACGCCTCTTTGCCAGTCCCCTTGGTCCTTTTTTTTTTCGCTGCGTCTCCCCGTCCTCCTCTTCTCATTTGCAGAAAGAAAGAACTCCGTCCCTTCCCCCTTGATGCCATCATGAGATAGCGCCATCGCGCGACATGAAATGATCTCTCTCGATTGGAATATTCTTTTAATTCAACCCTTTCGTTTGCCCGACGTTTTGTTTAAAGAACACCATGGCCCCGTCCTCTTTTTTTTCCCCAGCTCTCCCACCCACGCGAACCCTTTCTTTCTCTGTGTTTTAAAAATTCGCGTGCTTGCTCGGGCTCTCTTTTTTATTTAATTTGTCATTTTATTGTTCACCCATTCGGTCCAGACGTGCTTAGATATCGCGAAATTTTTAATTGCCTTCGCAGAGATAACAAAATCAAAATGTTAATTAACAATCCGAGTGTGTTCTCTCTGCTGGCTGGTGCTCTCTTCTGTGCCAGGGCAGAGGGCAGCAAGCAGGGGATGCGACGACGATGATGATGGTGCGGATGCCTTGGTGTTTTCCTTTCTCTTTTCACAGTGCACGGCTGAGGCCGGTCGGTGCTCTTTCGCGCTAGCCGGGGCTGTAGTTAAAATTAAAGAAAAATACCAGAACGCCTGTGAATATTTCATTACCCTGCGAAACATCATTTTGTTTTATTTGTTTTGCATACAAACGACTTTTTCATCATCATCAGCATCGTCTCATCACACGGTTGGGACGAGAAGGGAAGGGGGAGGAGGAGCACGAGGAGGAGGCGTGCGGAAAAATTCTGGGAAATTCAGGGCATCAGATAGGACCGGAAACAAAGGGTTGAAAGATAGTGAATTGATTAAGGGCAAGCTTCTTCATCTCCCTTCACCTCATAGAAAAAATCGTTTATACAGCATTTCCTTTCTAGATCTGTTGATCAGGCTAGGAGGACTTGCCCTGAATGATGGTAAAACGCGGGTTGAATGGTTGTGTATATCTACTCGTATTTAACCTTAGCAGGTAATTGGAAATTACTTTTACTGAATATATCTAATGCAAAACTAGACGGTAGAAGTCATTTGGGGCTAACTTGGGCTAACTTGTGGAGGTACACAAGTCTCGTCTTGCTTACTAAAAAAAAGTCCAAAGTCTCTCAAATGCAAGCAAGAGCAGTATGGTTCACCCAGCACAAAATTTTTGTGAATCAGGAAATGAACATTTTTTTGCTCATTATTGTTAATTCAGACGTTTATGGAGTTCTTTCATGCTCCATAAACCCCTTTCATACTGACAACCTGACTTTGCCGTCCCTTGACCGGATTGTCTTGAGAACGTCGTGTCGACCTTATCACTCCAAGCTTAATTTCCCAATCCACAAAAATTTTGTGAATACTACACACCCCCTTTCTTCGGAAAAAAATAGGACGGCGCACTGGACGTGATCTTCTATACACTTGAGAGGCTTTACATTTCTTGCTGTTTCCCGTTGATTGATTCATACTCTCCCCATTCATTCTCACTCCTAAATCTAAAAATAACTGTGATATATCGAGTTGGTAGAAACAATGAAAGTGTCATAAAGATAATCAATGAAGACATTCCGAATTTCGTATACATCTGAATACATAAAACTGGCGATGACGAAAATATAAAGGACCTTCAAAGAAAACAACGAGCAAAAAACGGCTAGAAGTACGTGGGGACGAAGCAGATACGGAAGTTCAAGCCATGGCGGCGGTATACGGCACGATGCTGGAGTTTAGACAGTATGATGATTCCAACTTGTACAAAGATCGGCAAAAACAATTCTTCGTAGCAAATGACATCAAGGAGCAGAAAAAAGTTGTGATACTAGTCACTGCACTTCAAGGCGAAGTATATGCTCTGTTAAGCAACCTGTGTTTTCTGGATGCACCACATACGAAAAGCTTCAAACAGATATGTGCAATTTTGAATCAGCACCACAGCAAAAAGAAATTGATATTCTACGAACGACTACAATTTTACGAAGCACGACAAGAACAGGATGAAACTCTCGTCGAATGTTTTGCGAGAATCAAGAAGATTCCAGTAAATTGCCAATTTAATACTCACTTTGAACATCAATTGAAAAATAAACTAGTTATTGGACTCAGACGAGGCGACGTCTTCAACAAGCTCATACAAGAAAATCCCGAGAAGAGATCACTAGCCGTGGGTTCCACAAAACAGATAATACGAGATTAGTTTATTCGCGATTTTTGTTTGTCAATTTGTAGCCGACTGATCAATGGAAATGCTGGTTTATCCCTCAATAATGAAAAGATGATGGGTCTAGTACAGATTTCAGGCTTTTTTTTTGGGTAATCTCCTAGAATTCAGCAGAAAAAAGTTCAGTTAATCTGCAATCAGTCTTGATCGCTGATCATCTTTTTTGTGGAACTGACGGTAAAAGGATTAATTTGACTGTTGCAAAGGAAGCTAGTATCGGTTGTGACAAGGCGTCAATCATAGAATGTTTCAAAATTGACAGCAAGGCGACGGAACGTAATCAGCATGAAAGGTACCAGCAGCAAAATCGGCAAGTACATCGAAACGCACGGCAACAGTACAAAGCAGAGCAACAGCAACAATGGCAGCCAGAAGAGAAGAATGAGTTGAATTCTGCCATTTGTTTTGCGTGTGGTAAAACAAATCACGATTTCAGAAATTGTAAATATAAAACTTATACTTGTAAGCTATGTGAAATCAAAGAGCATTTAGCTTCTGTTTGTGAACAACAAGAGAACCATTGTTACCATTTTTTAAATACTGAAGATCCTACAATGTCAACTATCATTTTGAATGATGCCATTTCCAATACTTCGAAAATTCCAGCTTCAATTGATAGAAACAAATTCGAAATGGAAATTGACACGGGTTCCTCAATTTCAGCAATTTGTTTTGATTGTTATCAAAAGTATTTAAGCTGAGTTTACCTTTCTCACATGCTCTGTCACTTTGAATACATAATTATTCTGGATCTAAGATTACACCAATTGGACAGATCAACGTGCCCATTACATTCAACAATGAAACTGAAATAGTCAATTTATTTGTAATGAAAAGTAAAAATGTACCGCCATTATTTGAGCAAGATTTGATGAGAAGGTTCAATTTAGGTTTAGAGTTGAACAGGTTGGAACCTAAAATTGCGGAAGCTTCGGATTTTGATAACTTGTTGGACAAACTCCAAGACCTTTTTAAGGATGAACTAGGTTTATTCAAACACGAAAAAGTAAAGCTGCCGGTCGTTAGCGAGTCAGAACCAATATTTTGAAAACCTCGAATGTTACCTTTGGCTTTCAAAGATAAAGTTGAAACGGAGTTGGCTAGATTGGAACACAAGGGTGTTATAACTCCTATTTCTGGTTCTCAGTGGGGCACTCCATTAGTACCTGTATTTAAATCTGATGGTTCATTGAGACTATGTGCAGACTATAAGACTACAGTAAATCCAATTATTGAAGATGATAGATACCCTTGCCAAATATTGATCAACTCTTTGCAGCTTTACATGGTGGTAAAAAGTTCACAAAACTTGATTTAAAAAACGCCTACAATCAAATTGAACTGGAGGAGGAATCGAAGACAATTCTGACATGGAGTACTCATAAAGGTATTTTTAAAGTAGAGAGACTGCCTTTTGGAACCAAACCTGCTTGTGCAATTTTCCAAAGGATTATAGCAGGATTATAGGACTGTGGAGAGAACACTACAAGGATGTTAAGGAACGGTGATTTTCCTTGGCGACATAGTAGTTACTGGTGGTGATGACGTGGAACATTTGAAAAATTGAGCAGTGGTGTTCTCAAGATTTCTGGAACCAGGATTTCGTTCAAAGAAAAATAAGTGTTGTTCTTTCCAAGAAGAGATCACTTATTTGGGACATGTTGATAATAAGGGAGGTCTGAAAAACGGGACGTCAAAGGTAGACGCAATACTGAATTGCAAAACACCAGAAAATATTACAGAATTGAAGTCTTTTTTAGGAATGGCTGAATATTATTCAAAATTTATTGAGAATGTAACAGATATTGTGCACCCACTGTATCAATTGTTGAAAAAGAATGCACGTTTTGAATGGAGTGAAAGATGCGAAGGAGCTTTCACTAAGGCGAAAGAAGCTATCATTCAGATGTTGTATTATTCCATTAAAATCCAGATCTACCTTTGATAGTAAGTTACGACGCAAGTTCATATGAAGTATCGGGAGTATTATTGCACATTTTACCTAATGGACATGAATGACCAATTTGTTTTGCTTCAAGAAAACTTAGTAAATGTGAAATGGCTTATTCCACTTTAGACAATGAGGCATTATCAATTTATTTTTCCGTCAAAAAATTCTATCACTATATTATGGGACGCAAATTTCTTTTGACAACAAATCATAAACCTTCAATTGATTTATTCGGAGATAAGAAAATAATTCCGGTGATGGTGGCTGGCAGATTACAGCGCTGGGCTGTTTTCTTATCTCAGTTGGATTTTACCAATAAATATCTGAAAGGTACGTTGAATGGAGATGCAGATTGTTTGTCACGCTCACCCTTATCTAAGTCTGGCGGTAACGGCCATATTCATATAGATATATACATATATAGATGTGTAAGATATCCTTTGGCCTCTTTTGTACACATCTAACTTACCCTATAACCTCATTTTCAACCTTTTGGCCTCAAGAGGCTAAAAGGTTGGATTACAACGACACATCCAAAACCTCCATTGGCTTCATTGGCGATTGCAGCGCCACTTGACCATTTTAAGGCGTTTGAGTGGGGGATTGGAGTGGATGGGCCCAGATGGGCATTTCGTCATGATTTCGTCAGTCGAGCAACAACAGAGCAGGGATGCGGCTGCTTGTCGGCCGGCACACACTGTGGTGGTGATCGTAGTGTGATTGTTGGGGGTGCGGTGGCAGTTAAACCCTGCAATGATATTATTTGCAACGCACGGTTACCACCTCGGTGTGTGTGAGCCTTGTTCCAGCGCTCAGTCCTGCATTAGGAATAAATGTTTTGCTGGATACCTGAGTTATGGTTTTGTGTTTGCGCTTAGCAGGTGGGGAGAGTGCGAGTGAAAAATAAATTGCCGTGTTTCAACCTAGGACGTTTGGTTCAGAGTCGGATACAAATGTTCTATTTCGAAATTTTATTGCTAGATGTTTATGAGCCTAATCCTGGAAATCAGTGAACATGACCTGTGATGCTGAAATTTTTTTCCAATCTACCTACTTAGCTTGGGGAACAAGAGGGTTGAAAAATGCCTGAAATGCATTTTTGAATATACACCTACCTAATTTCTATTGCAACAATTGCAAAATTGAGTGTTTGTGCAGTTCAGTGATTGTCACTGATCCAAATTGGTTGTACACATGCAGTTGATTGTTCGACCTCACTGGTTAGAGTGTAAATGATCATCGGGCTCAGAATACACACGAAAACTGTCCATCGGCCTCTCTCGAAATATATTGTCACATCAAAACTGATGTTTTTTGTGAGTCAACTTCTTTGTACACATGCAGAGATCCATCCGGCCTCACCGGTAAGAGTGTAAACGATCTTTCGGTCTCATAATATACATCTAAACAATCTATCGGCCTCATTTTCGGAACAAGTTCTTGTATTTGTGGAAATTTGATAAAAATTTTCGAGTTGCTTGAAGTGGAAGAGCATAAGAAGGCTTGAAGACAATTTCAATCACTTTAGCGGAATGAATCGGGAAAAAACATCCAAGCACGAAGATATCTTCCTTTAGCCTGTCGGTAGGCTCACCGCATTTTTTTTGGTCAGAAATAGCAACATTATTTGTTCAAAATCTTTTTTTTTTCTCAACATGCAATCAGAGGCGGCACCACGGTAAACCTATGGCTAAAACGGCATAGAAAATGATTTGTTCATGAAAAACGGCAAACTTTGTTGTACACATTTAGCAAACAAACCATTCGGCCTCACCAGTAAGAGTGTTAACGATCTTTCGGGCTCATTATACGCAGTCAGGCGCAGACATTCAGGATCAAAATCCAATTGTTTTTCCAAAATTATTGAAAACCACGCGCAAAGTTGATGTAGAGCGTAAAAATATATATATAAACTGTATTGCTTTGCAAAACGCATCCCTCGAGGCATTCAACTTGGTTATAGACATGTAGCGGGTAATTAAGCCTCATTGGTGAGAGCATAACTGATTAATCGGCCTCGTTTCGCTCCTAACACCCCCTGCACACCTGATATCGTTTCTTCTTTATTTCCAAGTATTCGCTAATTGTCGAGACGTTGCATGTGGGAGGCTTCTCGACATAATCACAGACCGCAGTGTAATGGTTGAAATATGGCAAAAAAATATCAAAACTGATGCTTTTTGTTAGTCAACTTCTTTGTACACATGCAGAGATCCATCCGGCCTCACCGGTAAGAGTGTAAACGATCTTTCGAGCTCATAAAACACACCTTAACAATCTATCGAGCTCATAAAACACACCTTAACAATCTATCGGCCCCATTTTTGGAACAAAGTCTTGTATTTGTGGGAATATGATGGAAATTTTCGAGTTGCTTGAAGTGGAAGAGCACGAGGAGGCTTGAAGACATAATTTCAATCACGTTAGCGGAATGAATTGGAAAAAACATCTTCAAGCACGGAGACATCGTCTTTCAGCCTGTCGGTAGGCTCACTGTATTTTTTTTTGGTCAGAAATAGCAACATTTTCCGTTCAAAATCGTTTTTTTTTTCTCAACATGCAATTAGAGGCGGCACCACAATTAACCTATGGCTAAAACGGCATAGAGAATTATTTCTACATGGAAAACGGCCAACTTTGTTGTACACATGCAGAGATCTATCCGGCCTCACCAGTAAGAGTGTAAACGATTTTTCGGGCTCATAATACACATCTGAACAATCTATCGGCCTCATTTTCGGAACAAGTTCTTGTATTTGTGGAAATTTGATGGAAATTTTCGAGTTGCTTGAAGTGGAAGAACACGAGGAGGCTTTTCAATCACTTGAGCGGACTGAATTGGGAAGAAACATCTCCAAGCACGGAGACATCGTCTTCAAGCCTGTCGGTTGGCTCACTGCATTTTTTTGGTCAGAAATAGCAAAATTTTTCTTTCAAAATCGTTTTTTTCTCAAAATGCAATCAGAGGCGGCACCACGGTTAACCTATGACTAAAACGGCAGAGGAAATGATTTTTTTTTCATAAAAAACGGCCAACTCTTTTGAACACATGTAGCGTCCCATCCGGCATCACCGGAGAGAATGTAAACGATCTTTCGGGCTCATAATACACATCTAAACAATCTATTGGCCTCATTTTCGGAGCAAGTTCTTGTATTTGTGGAAATTTGATGGGAATTTTCGAGTTGCTTGAAGTGGAAGAGCACGAGGAGGCTTGAAGACATAATTTCAATCACTTTAGCGGACTGAATTGAGAAGAAACATCTCAAAGCACGGGGACATCGTCTTTTAGCCTGTCGGTAGGCTCACTGCATTTTTTTGGTCAGAAATAGCAACATTTTTCGTTCAAAATTGTTTTTTTTTCTCAACGTGCAATCAAAGGCGGCACCACGGTTAACCTATGGCTAAAACGGCATAGGGAATGATTTTTTTTTATAAAAAACGGCCAACTTTGTTGTACACATGCAGCGACCCATTCGGCCTCACCGGTAAGTGTGTAAGCGATCTTTTGGGCTCATAATACACATCTAAACAATCTATTGGCCTTATTTTCGGAGCAAGTTCTTGTATTTGTGGAAATTTGATGGAAATTTCCGAGTTGCTTGAAGTGGAAGAGCACGAGGAGGCTTGAAGACATAATTTCAATCACTTTAGCGGACTGAATTGGGAAGAAACATCTCCAAGCACGGGGACATCGTCTTTTAGCCTGTCGGTAGGCTCACTGCATTTTTTTGGTCAGAAATAGCAACATTTTTCGTTCAAAATTGTTTTTTTTTCTCAACGTGCAATCAAAGGCGGCACCACGGTTAACCTATGGCTAAAACGGCATAGGGAATGATTTTTTTTTATAAAAAACGGCCAACTTTGTTGTACACATGCAGCGACCCATTCGGCCTCACCGGTAAGTGTGTAAGCGATCTTTTGGGCTCATAATACACATCTAAACAATCTATTGGCCTTATTTTCGGAGCAAGTTCTTGTATTTGTGGAAATTTGATGGAAATTTTCGAGTTGCTTGAAATGGAAGAGCACGAGGAGGCTTGATGACATAATTTCAATCACTTTAGCGGACTAAATTGGGAAGAAACATCTCCAAGCACGGGGACATCGTCTTTTAGCCTGTCGGTAGGCTCACTTCATTTTTTTGGTCAGAAATAGCAACATTTTTCGTTCAAAATTGTTTTTTTTCTCAACGTGCAATCAAAGGCGGCACCACGGTAACCCTATGGCTAAAACGGCATAGGGAATGATTTTTTTTATAAAAAACGGCCAACTTTGTTGTACACATGCAGCGACCCATTCGGCTTCACCAGTAAGTGTGTAAACGATCTTTTGGGCTCAATACACACCCAAGTGCAGACTTTGAGGTTCACAATCAAATTGTTTTTCCAAAATCGTGAAAAAATTAGGCGCACAGTTGATATGTATATAACATAAAATTTAATAGAAACTGTATTGCTCCGCAAAAGGCGACCAACTTGGCTGTACACATGTAGCAGATGGTTTGGACTCATTGGTAAGAGCGTAACCAATCAATCGGGCTCGTTGTGTTCCTAACACCTCCTGCACTCCTGATACCGTTTCTTCTTTATTTTCAAGGAGTCGTATCTGTCAAGTTGTTGCAGTGCAGATGAGAGAACGCGGGGAGGCTTCTAGACATAATCTCAGACCATATTCATTTTCCAATATGGGATTCTAAAAGAAAAATGTCCAATACATATATAAATATCTCCCTTTAGATTGTCGGTGGGCTCTCCTTTTCTTTTGTCAAATAATACCAGCGTTTCAAGTTTGGAATCAATTTTTTCCATCAGAGGCCGCGGTGCCTCGGTTTAAAACTGACAAAAAAGAAATGAGAATTGATTTTTCTTGTGGGTAACGGCCAACTTCGTCATACACATGCAGCGATCCATTTTGCCTCACCAGGAAGAGTGTAAACGATCTTTCGGTCTCATAGTACACATCTAAACAATCTATCGGCCTTATTTTTGGAACAAAGTCTTGTATTTGTGAAACATCTTCAAGCACGGAGACATCGTCTTTTAGCCTGTCGGTAGGCTCACTGCATTGTTTTGGTCAGAAATAGCAACATTTTTCGTTGAAAATCGTTTTTTTTCTCAACATGCAATCAGAAGCGGCACCACGGTTAGACTATTGCTAAAACGGCGTAGAAAATGATTTTTTCACGAAAAACGGCCAACTTTGTTGTACACATGCAGAGATCCATCCGGCCTCACCGAAAAGAGTGTAAACGATCTTTCGGGCTCATAATACACATCTAAACAATCTATTGGCTTCATTTTCGGAACAAGTTCTTGTATTTTTGGGAATTTTATGGAAATCTTCGAGTTGCTTGAAGTGGAAGAACACGAGGAGGCTTGGAGACATAATTCCAATCACTTTAGCGGAATGAATTGGGAAAAAACATCTTCGAAGACGGAGATATCGTCTTTTAGCCTGTCGGTAGGCTCACTGCATTTTTTTGGTCAGAAAAAGCAACATTTTTCGTTCAAAATCGTTTTTTTTTCTCAACATGCAACCAGAAGGGGCACCACGGTTAGCCTATTGCTAAAACAGCGTAGAAAATAATTTTTTTATGAAAAACGGCCAACTTTGTTGTACACATGCAGAGATCCATCCAGCCTCACCGGTAAGATTGTAAACGATCTTTCGGGCTCATAATACACATCTAAACAATCTATTGTCCTCATTTTCGGAACAAGTTCTTGTATTTGTGGAAATTTGATGGAAATTTTCGAGTTGCTTGAAGTGGAAGAGCACGAGGAGGCTTGAAGACATAATTTCAATCACTTAAGCGCAATGAATTGGGAAAAAACATCTCCAAGCACGGAGACATCGTCTTTTAGCCTGTCGGTAGGCTCACTGTATTTTTTTGGCCAGAAATAGCAACATTTGTCACTCAAATTCGTTTTTTTCTCAACATGCAATCAGAGGCGGCACAACGGCTAACCTATGGCTAAAACGGCATAGAAAATGATTTTTTTTTTAATAAAAAACGGCCAACTTTGTTGTACACAGGCAGCGACCCATTCGGCCTCACCGATAACAGTGTAAACAATCTTTCGGGCTTATATACACACCCAGGTGCAGAATTTGAGGTTAACGATCAAATTTTTTCTCAAAATCGTGAAAAAACTAGGCGCACAGCTAAAATTTATATAGCATAAAATTTGATAGAAACTGTATTGCACCGCAAACGGCGACCAACTTGGCTATACACATGTAGCAGATCGTTTGGACTCATTGGTAAGAGCGTAACGAATCAATCGGGCTCGTTGTGTTCCTAGCACCTCCTGCACTCCTGATACCGTTTCTTCTTTATTTTCGAGGAGTCGTATTTTTCAAGTTGTTGCAGTGCAGGTGGAAGAACGCGGGGAGGCTCCTAGACATAATCTCAGACCATCTTCATCTTCCAAAATGGGATTTAGAAAAAAAAAAGTTCAATACGTATATATCACCCTTTAGATTGTCGGTGGGCTCTCCATTTTTTTTGTCAAATAATACCCGCGTTTCAGGTTTAGAATCGATTTTTTTTATCAATCAGAGGCCGCGGTGCCTCTGTTCAAAACTGACAAAGAAGAAATGAAAACTGATCTTCCTTGTGGGTAACGGCCAACTTCGTCGTACACATGCAGCGTTCCATTTTGCCTCACCGGTAAGAGTTTAAACGATCTTTCGGGCTCATAATACACATCTTGAAGATCTATCGGCCTCAATTCCGGAACACGTTTTTGTATTTGTGGAAATTTGATGGAAATTTTCGAGTTGCTTGAAGTGGAAGAGCACAAAGAGGCTTGAAGACATAATTCCAATCACTTTAGCGGAATGAATTGTGGAAAAAACATCTCCTAGCACGGAGACATCGTCTTTTATCCAGTCGGTAGGCTCACTGCATTTTTTTGTCAGAAATAGCAACATTTTTCGTTCAAAATCGTTTTTTTTTCTCAACATGCAATCAGAGACGTCACCATGGTTAACCTGTGGCTAAAACGGCATATAGAATTTTTTTTTATGAAAAACGGCCAACTTTGTTGTACACATGCAGAGATCCATCCGGCCTCACCGGTAAGAGTGTAAACGATCTTTCGGGCTCATAATATACATCTGAACAATCTATCGGCCTCATTTTCGGAACAAGTTCTTGTATTTGTGGAAATTTGATGGAAATTGGATGAAAATTTTTGAATTGCTTGAAGTGGAAGAGCACGACGAGGCTTGAAGACTTAATTTCAATTACTTTAGCGGAATGAATTGAGAAAAAAAAACATCTCCAAGCACATAGACATCGTCTTTTAGCCTGTCGGCAGGCTCACTGCATTTGTTTGGCCAGAAATAGCAACATTTTTCGTTCAAAATCGTTTTTTCTCCCTCAACATGCAATCAAAGGCGGCACCACGGTTAACCTATGACTAAAACGGCATAGACAATAATTTTTTTCATAAAAAACGGCCAACTCTGTTGTACACATGCAGCGACCCATTCGGCCTCACCGGTAAGAGTGTAAACGATCTTTTGGGCTCATAATACACATCTATACAATCTATCGGCCTCATTTTTAGAACAATTTCCTGTATTTGTGGAAATTTGATGGACATTTTTGAGTTGCTTGAAGTGGAAGAGCACGAGGAGGCTTGATGACATAATTTCAATCACTTTAACGGAATGAATTGGGAAAAAAAACATTTCCAAGCACGGAGATATCTTCTTTTAGCCTGTCGGTAGGCTCACTGCATTTTTTTGGTCAGAAGTAGCAACTTTTTTTTTTCAAAATCATTTTTTTCCTCAACATGCAATCAGAGGCGGCACTACGGTTAACCTATGGCTAAGACGGCATAGAAAATGATTTGTTCATGAAAAACGGCAAACTTTGTTGTACACATGCAGTGATCCACTTGGCCTCCCCGTTAAGAATGTAAACGATCTTTCGGGCTCATAATTCACACTCAAACAATCCATCGGCCTCATTTTTAAAACAAGTTGCATTACTTGTGGAAATTTCTCGGAAATTCTGGAAGTAGAAGAGCACAAGGATACTTCTAGGCATAATCTCAATCACTCTTGCGGAATTAATTAAAGAAGAAACATCCCTCAGTTAGAATATTCCGCCCTTCAGCCTGGCGGTGGGCTAAACGCATTTTATTTGAAGGAAATGGTAGAACGTTTTCACTCAAAATCTATTTTTCTTTCAACAATCAATCACAGGCGGTACCATGGTTGAAACCTGGCTTAAACGACATAGAAAATGATTTTTTTTTGTAAAAAGTTTCTTGTACACACACAGCAATTCATTCGGCCTCACCGGCGAAAGTGTTAACGATCTTTCGGGCTCATAATACACATCTGAACAATCCATCGGCCTCATTTCCGAAACAAGTCGTCATATTTGTGATATTTTTCTTGAGAATTTTTGAGTTGCTGGAAGTGAAGGAGCACGATGAAGCTTCTAGCCAATTTCGTTGTTCACATGCAGCGATCCATTCGGCCTCACCGGTAAGAGTGTAACCATTCAATCGGGCTCGTTCTACTCCCAACACCTCTTGCTCTCCTGATGTCATTTTTCCTTCATTTTCCATTTTCTTGCGTTCTATGAGAGCCCTGTGCCCTTTAGACACTCAGATTATGTTGTCGGACCAGCAAATAATTCTCCTCCACCCTCCAATAATCTCACCTCGTCAAATTGTGATAATAAAAATGGGAAATAATTTTTATCCCCAGAATATGCGCCAGAATGTCGGCAACCAGATATACTTGAGGTGCATTTTGAATGGTGTCAGTTCCAGATTTGGCCGCGAAGCCAAAAGATACATAAGCTGATGATCAAGTCCTGAAGCCAATTGATGTGATAGATATCTATATATAGATACATATATATATATATATATATATCTTGATGAATGATGTATTTCGGGCTCATTTTTCTACGTCCATATATTACTTTGAGCTCAAAATTATATATTGGGCTCATGAGTCCAAAAACTGGACATATTTATATAGTATTTTGAGCTCGTCAGTAGTTACACCTCTGGCTTTTTAATAAAAACCATTTATTGTGCTCCGTTGCCACAAATACAACATACCACAGTCTGATATTTTGAAATCAGGCTAGTTGATCCTGAGTTTTTGTTCATCCTCATATTTGACCGGAATCGGGCTCTTATAGCTGTCTAACGCTCTAATCGCAAGTGCGCACTTGAGATAAGACCATTGGTGACTGCACTGCACTGTGCATGATTGTCAAGTACTTTGATAGGTATGATTTGTTAAGTAGGACCTGTAGTGGGTCTCTGATGCATGAAATAGTTCCGTACGGCCTAAAGGTGCGTTCAGTCAGCTTATTCAGCCGCAATTTTAGTTTTAGCCGTAAGCGCTGCATCGCTTATTGGCTGTTCCGAGGAGGCTGGTTCATAAGAGCCAATGGGCGTCGCTGCGCTTGCGACTAAAATTAAAACTTGCGGCTAAATAAGCTGACTGAACGCACCTTAAGTAAATAGTACTCTGATAGCAATGTGACCGCAAACAGCTCATCTCCTGCTGCCTCTTACGCAAAGCTCCCAATTAAAGACTTTGAGTGCAAGGGAGACGGCACCATTTAACGGCGGATCTTTTCAACTGTTAATTGTGAATTCCGGTTATTTTGAATCTTCAGCCAAAACACTAGGCTGTCGCTGCTTATTATACCAGTTGAAGGGAGAAAGGAGAAACTGTATACAATCGCTTAGTGCGGGAAGCCACGCCCTACGCAGACGCCCAACATCACAACCAATGTCAACTCTAGTCCAAGAACTTGCTCACATGCGCATGCGTCTGAATTATTTTGCACTTTTAACAGGAACTTTTTTTGAAATCTGATACTTATGTATCTAAAAGTCAATCATGACGTGAATCAAGCCCTTGAAAAAAGTTTGGGCGAAAAAAGTGGTATTTGTTGGGAGGCGTATGGCATTTTCGTACAAAATGATATGTTGAGAGCCCATTCTTCACTTTGGATAAGCATGTGAGCCCGAAATACGTCTTGAACATTTTTAACGTGCTCGTGCATAATGTAGATTGGGCTCCCGAAGATTTTCGTAGAAAAAATCAGAAGTGGACAAAAAACGGCCTATAAATTTGTAAAAATGGCACCGTGGGACCGGTTCAACCCAAAAACTAGAAATTATTCAAGAATGGATTTCTGAAGACATCCAAAACTTGAAATAATACCTATTCTGCACTGTTTATTACCATGGGAACCTATCTTTTCTGGAATTTTCGCAGCTGTTCAAATCAAATCTAGAACAAATTTTGAAAAAAGAGACTAAATAACTTTGGAATCACGTTTCATAAGATTGAGCGGTCTTTGAAAACAAAATATGACACCAAATGACATTTTTTTACAAAATATTGTAGACAGCCCAATTCACATTCTTTTCAAGTCCATGCGAGCCCGAAATACATCATGAATTCTTTCGTCGAGCCCGTGCATGACGTAAATTAGGCTCCCTAGAAAATTTTGAGCGAAAAATAAGTTGAAATTATCAGAATGACAACGTCACGAAAGTAGTATTTGTTGGTAGGCGTCTAACATAATAATAATTTACCAAAATGGCAGGTATGTGCAAAATATGTTGAGAGCCCATTCCTTATTTTGGATAAGCATGTGAGCTCCAAATACGTCTTGAATATTTCAATCGTACTCGTACATAATGTAGATTGGGCTCCCGAAGGTTCTTGTGAGAAAAGTCAGAAGTGGACAAAAACGGACTATATCATTGTAAAAATAGCACCATGGGACCTGTCCAACTAAAAAACTTTAAAATTATTCAAGAATGGATTTCTGAAAACATCCAAAACTTGAAATAAAACTTATTCTGCACTTACACACGATAACCTATCTTTTCTGAAATTTTTGCAGCTGTTCAAACCAAATCTAGAATACATTTTTGAAAATGTGACCCAATAACTTGGGAATCACGTTCTAGAAGATTGAGAGGTGTTTGAAAACAAATATTTGTAAACAAATGGCATTTTTTTACAAAATATTGTAGAGAGCCAAATTCACATTCTCGATGAATCTATGTGAGCCCGAAATACATTATGGATTCTTTCGTCGAGCCCGTGCATGACGTTTATCAGGCTCCCGAAAAAAAAATTGGGCGGAAAATAAGTTGGAAAAATTGGAATGACAACATCACGGAAGTAGTATTTTTATTGGTAGGTGTCTAACAGACTATTAATTTACAAAATGGCAGGTATGTGCAAAATATGTTGAGAGCCCATTCCTCATTTTGCATAAGCATGTGAGCCCGAAATACGTCTTGAATATCTCAATCGTGCTCGTGCATAATGTAGATTAGGCTCCCGAAGGTTTTTGTAAAAAAAGTCGGAAGTGGACAAAAAACGGTCTTTATCATTATAAAAAATAGCACCGTGGGACCTGTTCGACCCAAAAACTCGAAATCATTCAAAAATGGATAACTTGGGAACTTTATTCTCTAAGATTGAAAGACGTCTTAGAACATACATAAGTAAACAAATGGCATTTCCCACAAAAATATTGTAAACATCACAAATTGAATTCTCGATGAGTCCATGTGAGTCCGAAATACATCATGAATTTTTACATCATGCCCATGCGTGACGTAAATCAGACTCCTGAAATTTTTTTGGCGAAAATGAGGTGGAAGAGCCTGTATGGCAACTTCAAGAATGTAGTAGGTATTTGTTGGGAAAAATCTAACACAATCATAATTTACCAAAATGGCAGGTATGTGCAAAATATGTTGACAGCCCATTCCTCATTTTGGATGAGCATGTGAGCCCGAAATACGTCTTGTACACTTCAAGCGTGCTCGTGCATGATTTAGATTCGGCTGCCGAAGGTTTTCATGAAAAAAAGTCTTAAGAGAACAAAAACGGACTATTTTGTTGGAAAAATAGCACCGTGAGACTTGTTTGAATCAAAAACATAAAATTATTCAAGAATGGATTTCTGAAAACATCAGAAACTTCAAATATAACCCATTCTGCACTTTACAACGGGAACCTATCTTTTTCAATTTTTTTGCAGTTGTTCAAACCAAATTGAGGACAAATTTTGAAAAATGTGACAGAATAACTTGGGACTCACGTTCTAGAAGATTGAGAGGTGTTTGAAACCAAATATTTATGAACAAATGGCATTTTTCCACAAAATATTAAAGAGAGCCCAATTCACATTCTCGGTGAGTCCTAGTGAGTCCAAAATACATCATGAATTTTTCTGTTGGGCCCGTGCATGGCGTTAATCAGGCTCCCGAAAAAATGTTGGCCGGAGAACAAGTTGCAAAACCGGAATGACAACATCCCGAAAGTGGTATTTGTTGGTAGGCCTCTAACACAATAATAATTTGCCAGAATGGCTGTTCTGTGCATATGTCGAAAGCCCATTCCATAGTTTGGATAAGCATGTGAGCATAAAATACATCTTGAACACTTCAATTGTGCTCGTGTATAACGTAGATTGGGCTCCCAAAGGTTTCTGTGAAAAAAAGTCAAAAGTTGCCAGAAAAGCACTATATCATTGTAGAAATAGCACCGTGAGACCTGTTTGACACAAAAACTCAAAATTATTCAAAAATGGATTTTTTAAAACATCCAAAACTTGAAATAAACCCTGTTCTGCACTTTACAACGGGGAACCTATTTCTTCTACAATTTTTGCAGCTGTTCAAAACTAATCAATGATGAATTTTCAAACTGTGACGAAATAACTTGCTTATCACGTCATAGAAGATTGAGAGGTGTTTGAAAACAAATTATGTAAACAAATGGCATTTTTCCACAAAATATTGCAGATAGCCCAATTCACATTCTCGGCGAGTCCATGTGAGCCCGAAATACATCATGAATTTTTTTGTCGAGCCCGTGCATGACGTAAATCAGTCTCCCGAAAATATTTTGGGCGGAGAATTAGTGAAAAAGCCAGAATGACAACATCACGAAAGTAGTATTTGGTGGTAGGCGTCTAACACGATAATAACTTACCCTCTAATCCACCAGAATGGCAGTTATGTGCAAAATATGTCGAGAGCCCATTTCATATTTTGGATGAGCATGTGAGCCCGAAATACGTCTTGAACACTTCAATCGTGCTCGTGTATAACGTAGATTGGGCTCGTGAGGGTTTTTGTGAAAAAAAAAGTCAAAAGTGGACACAAACTGTCAGAAACCGACTATATCATTGTAGAAATAGCACCGTGAGACCTGTTTGACCCAAAAACTCAAAATTATTCAAAAATGGATTTCTGAAAACATCCAAAACTTGAAATAAACCCTATTCTGCACTTTACAACGGGAACCTATTTTTTCTACAATTTTTGCAGCTGTTTAAAACACATCTATGATAGATTTTGAAAATGTGACGAAATAACTTGCCTATCACGTTATAGAAGATTGAGAGGTGTTCGAAAACAAATTATGTAAACCAATGGCATTTTTCCACAGAGCTCAATTCACATTCTCGATGTGAGCCCGAAATACATCATGAATTCTTTCATCCAGCCCGCGCAATACGTGATTAGGGCTCCCAATTTTTATTTTTTTTTGGGCGGAAATGACGTGGAAAAACCTGAATGGTAACTTCAACAATATGATATTTGTTGGGAAGCATCTGACAAAATCGTTATTGAAAAAATTACATTCATGTACAAAATATGTCGAGAGTCCATTCCACATTTTGAATGAGCATGTGAGCCCGAAATACGTCTTGTACACTTCAATCGTGCTCGTGCATGATGTAGATTGGACTGCGGGAAGTTTTCATGACAAAAGTCTGGAGGGGATAAAAACGGACTATTTCATTGGAAAAATAGCACCGTGAGACCTGTTTGACACAAAAACTTGAAATTATTCAAGAATATGGATTTCTGAAAACATCCAAAACTTGAAATAAAACCCATTCTGCACTTTACAATAAGAACCTATCTTTTTTTAAATTTTTTGCAGCTGTTCAAACCAAATTTAGGACAAATTTAGTGAAATGTGACGGAATAACTTGGGACTAACGTTCTAGAAGATTGAGAGGTGTTCGAAAACAAATAGTTATAAACAAATGGCATTTTTTCACAAAATATCATAGAGAGCCCAATTTACATTCTCGGTGAGTCCATGTGAGCCCAAAATACATCATGAATTTTTTTGTCGAGCCTGTGCATGACGTTATTCAGGCTCCCGAAAAATTTTTGGGCGGAGAATAAGTTGAAAAACCGGAATGACAACATCATGAAAGTAGTATTTGTTGGTAGGCGTCTAACACAATAATAATTTACCAGAATGACAGTTATGTGCAAAATATGTCGAAAGCCCATTTCATATTTTGGATGATCATGTGAGCCCGAAATAGGTCTTGAACACTTCAATAGTGCTCGTGTATAACGTAAATTGGGCTCCCGAAGGTTTTTGTGAAAAAAAGTCAAGAGTGGCCAGAAAACGACTATATCATTACAGAAATAGCACCGTGAGACCTGTTTGACACCAAAATTCAAAATTATTCAAAAATGGATTTCTGAAAACAATCAAAACTTGAAATAAACCCTATTTTGCACTTTACAACTGGGAACCTATTTTTTCTACAATTTTTGCAGCTGTTCAAAACACATCTATGATAAATTTTGAGACTGTGACGAAATAAGTTGCTTATCACGTTATAGAAGATTGAGAGGTGTTTGAAAACAAATTATGTAAACAACAAATGGCATTTTTCCACAAAACATTGTAGAGAGCTCAATTCACATTCTCGATGAGTCCATGTGAGCCTGAAATACATCATGAACTCTTTCATCCAGCTCGCGCAATATGTAATCAGGGCTCCCGAATTTTTTTGGGCAGAAATGAGGTGGAAAAACCCGGATGGTCCTTCAGAAATGTAATATTTGTTGGGAAGCATCTAACAAAATAATTATCAAAGAAATGGCATTTATGTACAAAATATGTAGAGAGCCCATTCCACATTTTGGATAAGCATGTGAGCCCGAAATACGTCTTGAACTTTTCAATCATGTTCGTGCTTAATGTGGATTGGGCTCTCGAGGGTTTTCGTGGAAGAAAGTCAAAAGTGGCCAGAAACGGACTATATCATTGCAGAAATGGCACAGTGAGACCTCTCTGACCCAAAAACTCAAAATTATTCAAGAATGGATTTCTGAAAACATCTAAAACTTGAAATAAAACCTATTCTGTACTTTGCAACGGGAACCTATTTTTTCTAAAATTTTTGCAGCTGTTCAAAACGAATCTATGATAAATTTTGAAAATGTGACAAAATAAGTTGCAAATCACGTCAAAGGAAATTGAGAGGTGTTTGGATACAAATTATGTAAATAAATGTCATTTTTCCATAAAATATTGCAGAGAGCTCAATTCACATTCTCGATGAGTCCATGTGAGCCCGAAATACATCATGAATTCTTTCATCCATCCCGCGCATGACGTAATTGAGGCTCCCAAAATTTTTCTTTGGCAGAAATGGGGTGGAAAAACCTGGATGGTAACTTCAAGAATGTAGTATTTGTTGGGGACCATCTAACAAAATAATTATCAAAGAAATGGCATTTATGTACAAAATATGTAGAGAGCCCATTCCACATTTTGGATAAGCATGTGAGCCCGAAATACGTCTTGAACTTTTCAATCATGTTCGTGCTTAATGTGGATTGGGCTCCCGAAGGATTTTGTGGAAAAAAGTCAAAAGTGGACAAAAACGGTACATAACATTTTAGAAATAGCAACGTGAGACCTGTTCGACCCAGAAACTCAAAATTATTCAAGAATGGATTACTGAAAACATCCCAACTTCGAAATCGAACCTATTGTGCACTTTACAGGGAGAACTCAGCGTTAAAAAATATTGCGGAGAGCTCATTCACATTCTTGATAAGCCCATGTGAGCCCAAAATACATCATAAATTCTTCGATTATGCCCGTGCATGACGTACACCGGGCTCCCGAAGAAATTGTGGGCGAAAATGAGGTAGAAAAACTCTGGATGGCAGCATCAAGAAAGTGGTATTTGTTGGGAGGCATCTAACAAAATAAGAATTGATCAAATTGACATTCATGTACAAAAGAAAGAATGTAATAAGGAGAGGAATTTGAATTGGATTGAAAGCTGTCGCGAGCCCATTTCACATTTTTGATGAACATGTGAGCCCAAAATACGTTCTGAACGTTTTGGTCGTGCTCGTGTATGACGTAGTTTGGGCTCCCGGAGATTTTTTTGAAAAGACAGTATGGACAAGAACGGACGCGCACATTGTAGAAATGGTGACGTAGGACCTGATTAACCAAGAAATTTGAAGTTATTCAACTATAGAAAAATGGAAACGTCCCAAACTCGAAATAAAAGCTACTGTGCACTTTACGACAGGAACTCGTTTTTTCGACAATTTTCGTAGTTGTTCACCCGAAATATAAATGATACGAGTGCTTTAACAGTCAAATCGTAACAAGTTAACTTGGGAATCACGTTCTATGAGGTTAAGAGACATCTGAGAACATAAATTCATAAACAATGGGCGTAATTTCGCAAATTGTTGTATAGAGCCCAATTCACATTCTCGATGAGCCCATGTGAGTCCGAAATACATTATGAACTTTTCGATCATGACCGTGTATGACGTAAATCAGTCTCTCGAAACATTTTCAAGAAAAAATGTAGAGTGGAATAATCCAGACGACAAATCTCAAAAGGAAGTACATTGGAAGGTGACAAATAATATAAATACGTGAACAAATGCATTTTCTTTTCAAATTATGCCGGGAGCCCAAAATACATCATGTACATTTAGAAATATATATATATTTGAAAACCAACATTGGCGATGGGATTACCTGAAAATTACGTCCTAAAATGTCATGAGACGTCCAACAATGTGAATCTGTGTAGAAAATATTTTTTTTTACATTGTTTGTCACAAAATATGCCGCGAGCCCGAAATACATCATCCATCAAGATATATATATATATATATATATATATATATACATACATACATACATACATACATACATACATACATATATATATATATATATAGATTTTCGGGATGGAACAAAAAAAAGGGTTTTATCTGAAATTTCATCTGAAATTGAGAAAGAATGACATAACAAATTGGAGGGAGATTCGTTCAAGCCTTTTATTAGTCGAAAAAATGAACTCAATGTAGGAAGTGATATAATAATGTAATAATGTGGTAAAAATGGAAAGTGAAGCGCGATCTTATTTTTGGTGGCCAGAGTTAGATATGGATATTGGAAATTTGGTTAAGGCTTGTGAGGCTTGTAGCAAAGCAAGGCCTAGTCTGCCTAGAACATCATTGATTGAATATGAAAAACCTAGTTACGTTTTTGAAAGAGTTCATATTGATTTTTTTGGTCCTGTTAGAAATAAGATGTTTTTAGTTTCAATAGATGCATTCAGCAAATGGGTGCAAATCCATGAAATCAAACCTGTCATGTCTGCAAGCATCATTGATATTTCCAGGAAAATTTTCTCTTGTTTTGGTGTACCTAAGCTAATTGTGACAGATAATGGTTCTCAATTTACTTCGGAGGAATTTTCAGTTTTTTGTAGAAGAAACGGGATGAAACACAGTTCAACACCTCCATATCATCCGGCTAGTAATGGAGCTGCAGAGAATGCAGTAAAAAGTGTTAAAATAGCTCTAAAGAAATCTGTTGAAGATCCACCAAACGGCTCTAGCTCGATTTCTTGTATTCTGTTACGATATCTTTTGAATTACAGGATAACGTCTCACTGTACGACTGGTGTTACGCCTAGTTTTGCGATGTCCAACAGAAATATTAAAGCTAGATCTGCTCAAGCCAGAAAATTTGAAAGTCAAAGAAAATAAATTTAACATAATAAAACCAGGAAGAGATATTCATTCGTTTTTCTATAGGTGAGGAGGTGTATGTACGAGATTTTAGAAATGTTAACAAAAAAGAATGGTTGAAAGGAGAAATTATCAAGACATTAGGAATCCGTGTTTATTTAGTAAAAAATATATTCAATAACGTTTTGAGAAGGCATTGTGATGATATAATTGGTGGTGGAGGTGTGTGATATCGATTTGGTAGGAACAATGGAAGTGTCATAAAATTGAGGAATGCTGGCTAGTAACCTGTGACGTCGGAACACCTCGTGTTCGAGAAAGTTTTCAGGAGGCTGAAGTGACCACTAGTAGGGGCATCATGCGCATTGGCAAGCACGTCTCCACGTCTTTCTTTCGATATGAGAACCTCCGACTCGGGTACGTTCGAATCTGATGGCAATTTGGTCGGTTCAAATTTTCAGATTTTATCGTGGACGATCTGCCTATGCTATTCATCGGGAGCATCTACGATCTTCTCACGCATTCGAATGTTGAAGGGATCGACGATATCGGTACAGTTTTCATCCTGTGTGACCAAGAGATTCAGGGTCCTTTCCTCGGGCAGTGACAGTGCGTCTGGTACGACGTCAAGTCTTCCTTTTCGGTGCTCAAGGTTTATGTTAAATTGTGACAAACGCACGCTCCACCATGCAAGTCGACCAGTTGGGTTCTTTATCTGGAACAGCCACAACAAGGAATGGCGGTCCGTTATGACCTTGAACAGCGTTCTTTCGACTAAAGGTTGGAACTTGTCTACCGCGAACAGAAGAGCCAAGCATTCCCTCTCGGTAAGGCTATAGCTGCGCTCGGCTTGGCTCAAGGTCCTGTTAGCGTAAGTCACGACTCTCTTGTCTCCGTCAACGGTTTGGGTTAAAACGGCATTGGTGTTGGAGTCGCCGCACTGCACGACAAACTGTTGTAAGAAGCCTGGTTTTGACAAAACCGGAGCCGACACCAAAACTTCTTCCCTAATCTGTCCCTTTCTTATTTTGATTTGTCAAGTCGTTGATCGGAGAGATCAGAGCTAAGAAAGGCAGCAGCTGTACCTAGATGTAAGTTTTACGTGAATACGTTTATGTATAAGAGGATATTTGAGCAATCCACTTTTTCTATGACAGAAATCATTTGGGCGCATACCCGTGAGCGTATACTCTCGCTAATACAAACTGTTACTACAAACCGCTAGTTCTGGGTTCACATTCGAGAAAATTCTGCAATGTTCCTGGACGTCCCTGAACGTTCCAGACTGTTCTTAACATTCCAGAACATACCGGAACATTCTAAAATAATGTGGAATGATCTCGAATACTTTCGAATGTTCTGTACTATACCTCTACCAATAGGTAGCCTCACACCAAAAAGGCTTCGAACAGTCCACAATGTACCAGAACATTCGACAACATCCGCGAATGTTTCGAAATGTTTCGTGATCTTCCTGAACGTTTCAGACTATTCCTGAACATTCCAAAATATACCGGAACATTTTGGAATGTTGTGGAATGATCTCGAGTGCTCCTTAAGGATTTAGAATGTTCCGGGGAGTTTCTGAACATTCCCGACTATTCCTGAACATTTGAGAACATGATTATACTAAAACATTTTTGAATGTAGTGGATTGATCTCGAATGTTCCACAATGATCGAGATTGTTCCGGGATGTTCATGAACGGTTCAGACTATTCCCGAACATTCCAGAACATATCGGGATATTCTGAAATGTTGTGGAATGACCTGGAATGTTCCACAATGATCTGGAATGTTCCAGGATGTTTTTGAACTTTCCAGACTATTCCAGAACATTCCATGACATACCGGAACATTCTGGAATGTTGTGGTGTGATCTCGAATATTACACAATGATCTGGAATGTTCCAGACTATTCCCAAACATTCCAGAACACATTCCGAACTTCCTGAAACAGCCTAAAACTTCCACATACCGGGTGCGGGAGAATGGACAAGTAGCATCCCTGAATATCAAATCTAGCAAGCGAATCGACGTGAGATGTAGAATAAGATTACAAAGATGAATTATCCTGATTAAGGATCAACGATACAAGGATTTCCTAAGTCAGCCTGAAATTTTCGCAGACCAAGATGTAGAATAATGTCAAGTAGTAGTCTTTGTGCTACTGTAACTAAACTAAAACTACCCGGAAACTAAACTAAGATTCAACTAATCAATCAGTGTAATTTTCGAATGATCCAGGACTCAGGTCCTCAAGCGGCCATTCAGTTGCTACACTGAGAGAAAAGTTTCATTTACAGGTAATAAATACTTGTTTCCTACCAATTTATATCAAATACTATAACAAAGTATATGTCACCATATGTCGTTTACATCAAATAATTATTTCAAAATCACTTATTCATTATAACCAAGGGGCTTATTATGCCAGTTGTTCATGAGAGTTCATAAGATTCAATGAATATATTATTCCGTATCAAATATTGGTCAAACTTTCCCACAAAATGATTTATTACATCCAAATTGCACATTTTGTTTGTGATTGAGCCGGTTTATTAATTATAAACAAATACATATTGGCGGACAATCACCTGTTCTTAACCAACAATATACCTGTGTTCACTTCACTCTGGCACCATTTATTCCCCAATAATAACTGTGGATTATTCATAAACAATCGCTAAGTCACCCTCAATGAATTTAATCACTAGAGTATCTTCAGATATTATTATTTATTATTGCCAATGTAATGCGTTGGTGGGGTGAGAGATTTCCACCCGGGCGCCATTATTGGTGCATGGTGTCATTTGTGTCTTATCATCCCATGTCATTGTCTAGTATCCCGCTGAAGAAAGACTTTATTTATTTATACAGGATGATTCCAAAATGTCAGACCATCTTGAAGGTGCGTAATGTAGAGGTGTAGTAGAGTGCTGGAAAGTTGTTGAAAAAATTCTAATGGCTTTCAGTTTTGAAGTTGTGGAGGAACAAAAGTTGGTTCTTCGATCGCTTCTATTTTCGTTGTTTCAAAAGATTTTGGTGAACTGTTTATGGAAAAACAATGAGTGCCAGAAATCAACCTTTAAATCTGTGATGAATTTCTCTTTTGTATAAAGGGTGAGTCATAAATCTTGGAAATTATTTTTTTCCAAAAGTGCATGCAAACAGTCTCATATCCTATGTAGAGCACAATAAAACACAGTTCAATTTTATAAAATTCTTTGCTTCTGGTTTCTTAGGAAAACTGAACTTTTGTAGTTTATGACTCAACCTGTATAGAAAACAGAAATTCACTACAGATTCAGAGGTTGATTTTTCGAATCCATTATTCCACTATATGTAATGGAGTCTTTGCTAAAATCTTTTGAAACAACGAAAATAGAAGAAATCGAAAAATCTAATTTTGTACCTTCATAACTTCAAAATTAAGAAGCCTAGAATCTTTGAAACAACTTTCCAGTACTGTACTATACCTGCATATCATGCACCTTCAAGGTGGTCCGACACTTTTGAATCACCTGTATTTATTAAACGAATTATTAGCTATTGATAATGGATTTATTATGTTTTATGATAATTTAGCAAAATCATCCATCACCAGCAATAATGCATAAAATTACCTTTAAAAACTGATTTAGATCATATTATTCATAGCTAATATTCTATCGTTACCACTCAATAATCGACTTGCTTATTATTATTTACGTTTCTTATTGATAAAACATTATCAAACTGATGTTTTGTAATTATAACCAAATATTAAATAACAGGAAACAAGGTATTTCAACGCTATCAAAACAATCCGCTTGGTGGATGCAAATAAATATTTATTGAGCCGTATTTAAGTAAGGCATTTGTTAACAATAAACGAGTCTGTGTTTTCCATAATAAATATCCGAAATCTTTTCTCTCAGTGTATAACTAATAGGGTTTCCTTCAAAACCCAGCAAATGCAGCAAAAAACAATTGAAAGAGATGTTGCCAGAGGGTAGAAATTGGGGCTGTGGGGCGAAACATATTGATCGCCCAAGAGCAGTGCTTCGGCTTTGGGGTGCCGCAGGATGTGTGCCGTCATTGCCCGCCACAACACCGGAGGGAAAGTAGGCCGTGAGATGTGGGTCAATTTTTCGCGCCCCCACATTTCCACCCCTACGTACGCACTATCCCATCACCTTCCAACTGCAAAGCGCAGCTAAATCGTCACGTACGTATTTTTCTTGTATATTCATACATTTTGACTTTTGCATCAGAACTGGATATTGCAGATGTCTTCGCGAGTAACACCAAGAAAGAAAACAAAAACCAAAACAAGCGCGTCATTGCCGAGCCAAGGGTACATACAGATACGAATCCGAATATAAGGGAATATTTGAAGAACAACCCGAACATCCGACAAGAATCTTTTGAAGTTCGACTGCCAACATCCGAGTTATAGCAGATTTGATGTCTCCTTCCTGCTGCCTCTCGCCTCCCGCTTTTCCTCACACCGCCCCCCTTCGCCCCCCCCACACGCCCAGTCAAAGCAGCCAGTAATATATAAAGTTTGTATCAGAGCAGGCAACTTATGAATATAACGAACTACTTTGGGTAGAGAGAGGATGAAATCCATATCTCCGAAACTTGTATATTTGATATTTGTTATGTGTTCCTCGCCCGCTCCCATGCACCCCTCCCCCCGGCCCTCCTTCGGAGCAATTGTCTCGCAATGTTCGTCTCTTATAGAAACGGCAAAGGATATAATATGTGAATATTCGTCTCTTCGTCGTCGTCGTCGTCGTCGTAGTCGTCTTCTCGGTGGCGGTGGCAGTGGTGGAGCAGGGGGCGGGGGGTAGATCCAAAGTATATTTCCAGCAATATTCCACGCACAGCGAAAGTTTGATGGCGGTTATTAATCTTGAAGGAATGAACAAGGGGGTGGGAGAGGCAAAACTCTGGAGCTAGCACGTTTTGGTTTTATTTTGCACTATTCTAAAGGGATGGAGTCGAATAAGTTCTGAAAATGATCTAGGATCCAAACCCTGATTTTCAATCACCTATCCGGTATCCCTACCTATCCACTCTATATTTTTTCAATTCAGTTCACCTTGTCATTGTGCAATGTATCTAGCCAATATAACTATAATAAGCCTGATGATGATGATAAGACCAATAATAATCATACTAAACCTTCAAGTACCACCATGAATGGAACTCACGTGAATAATCTGCCTCCTATCAGTTCACCTGGAAACCTAAAAAACCGACCTCTTACAATACTTGGGGACACAATATAAGGGCTCAGTAACACATCGACCAACACATGAAAACATGAGGGGGCTTATTAGAGCTCCAAAAGCTAAAAAGAAGATTTGAAGGGCTCAGCAGGGCTACAGATCACACAAAGGGGCCTAATAGGTCTCTGAGAACCCAACGAAGGCTTAAAAGAGCTTTGTAAAGCTCCAGAAACATCTAGAAAATACAAGTAAGCTAATCAGGGCTTCAAGTGGCTTGAAAAAAAAAACAAGAAGGTTAGGCATGGTTTGGAGGGAAACGATAAGAGACGAACTTCTTCGAAAAGTCATCGCAGTTCCTCAAAAGTTTGGGAGACTGCTATTAGAACATCGTGAAGGGCATCACGGGATCGGACGCATCAAGTCTTTAGCACGATCGACCGTCTATTGGTCGCGCATCGATAAGAAAATTGAGAGCTCTGGCAAGACCTGCTCTGGTCACGGATTATGGGACACAGTTTACAGCCGGTACGCTCAAGGCCTTCTGCATCGAGACCGGAATATGTCATCTCCGCACGCCACCACACCACCCACAGTCAAGTGAGCAAGCGGAACGGTTCGTGGACACCATCAGGTCCGGCCCCGTCAACACGTGACGGTTCAAAACTCTGCTAAATACTAGGAGGATAGAATATTAGGGAGGGAAGGTTAGCCAGCTTGTGGACGGACAAAGCTGTCGCCGGGAGACGAAAGGGGATTGCATGAAGTACGCCCAGTAACCGTATCAAGTCACCAGTGCAACTTGACATTTGTGATTGCGATTTGATGGAATTGACATTTGCAAATAAACATAATTTGAGGTTATGAGATGTGGCTGCTTTGCAGGGCTGTGCTTGTTCAGATTTTTGGCTGTTATCCTACCTAAAAGTCCGACAGGATCAGTTTTAGAAGACGTGTTGAAAGACATGCTGCGGCATACAACGTGTAAAAGTGATGATCCCCGCATTGGAGGCATTGAAATGGACGTCATTTAGCAAGGTATGTTGATGGGTGTCATGAGATCGTAATTTTTGAGCTTATGAAACATTTTTCGTTCCCTATAGACCATGTCATATCCTAGGGGATGCAGGGAGCAGGGATCGCAGGGAGCTCCTATGCACCAACTCAATAAACACGCATCGATGCAGATATTGGCCAACACACTTCAAAAGAATAACGTCCATTTCAATGCTTCCAATGCGGGGATCATCACTTTTACACGTCGTATGCCGCAGCATGTCTTTCAACACGTCTTCGATAACTTCCTGTCGGTCTTTTAGGTAGAATAACAGCCAAAAATCCGAAGAAGCACAGCAGTCACTATCCATAACCTCAAATTATGTTTATTTACAAATGTCATTTTCATCAAATCGCAGTCACTAATGTCAAGTTGCACTGGTAACTCGATACGGTTACTGGGCGTAGTTGATTACCCCGCATGGCTACACTCTCATTGGCGTATGTTCCCTCCTTACTATTCTATCCTCCTAGGCTAAATATAACTTTTGAACTACGTTTCATAAGAATTCAGAAGTAATTAAGTGATACTTTGCTGGATTAAGACTGATGTACCTATAATGCCACTTCGACTAAGAGCAAGTTTTACTGGGATTGTATGATAGATCTTGCACAAGAAGGAAGTGCTGACAGCTTGCTTGTATACAAATTTGGCGTGTACTATATGCAACATGTTTCAAGTTCGAGAAAAAGTTGTAACCAACTAATCGGTTGATACCTAAACAGATGCTTGCATAAACAGCTCAAAAACTGCAGAGCTTTTTACAATTTCCACCAATTAACCTATTAGTGGGCAAAGTTGTTTTTTTCAAAAAATATATGTTTTTCTATCATATTTAAGTAAAAGAGTCCTTAAGAAACACAGCAGAGGCAAAATTTTGAAAATCGATTCATAGGTTTTTTATATTTTGGGCGTCCCTTATAAGGGACGCTGCTCATTGTGGATCAAGTTAGTGACAAGTGAAAAAATTATACAACTGTAGAATAAAGAAGAATATTCATTGAATAATATCAGTTATAATATAATGAGGTAACAGCAATAATCTATTTGGTCCTTTATTATCCTTGAAGCACTGCTTGGAGTGCAACCGCTCAAACCTCCATGTTCTCTGGAATTCTTGTTGAGCTTCTCAATGAGGGGCCTAATTTTGTGAAGCCAATTCTCTCTGAATTGAAATGATTATATTAAAAAAATAATCGAATCTTTTTAGCTGCATGCTGTTCTGCACTATTTTCTGGACTTCATCTTTGCTGGACCAAAACAGCCTTCTGTTGGGATATTTCCCATACCCCAATAGAAGAAGAATTCCTGAAAATACATATAACTCATTCAGAGTCAAGTCCAAGTTGTCGTTTCTTTGTTGAGCATATTTGTTATTCTCCTTATAATCAAGCTGAGCAGCTCTTCATTAAAAAAAGTTTGAAATATTCAACTGGAGACTAGAGGCATTAGAGCTGGTCCAAAGATGGTAGTTTGGGATCACATTCTATGCATATGTCATTATCTGGAACTTCCGTAGGATTCTGTTGCCATTTTATTTTCACAAGATACATCTGTGTTATTAGTTACAAAGAGAAAAACCAGGGGAGAAGTATAGACAGGAAAAATATGTATTTTGATTTTATTGTTAGGCTACCTTCTGGGCGCCCTTGTAGCTCAGATTATGGAAATAAGTCTTCATTGTCATAGTCATCATCATAATCATATTTTTCTTCTTCTTTGTTTATCAATTCCACAAGACTGATTCAAAATACCGCGTGGTAAGTGGTAAGTGGATATTTCCAACATGTTCATCGTCGGAATGATCACTATCAATGGGTGGCAGAATAAAAATTCGATCAGGAGGTACCACATCGTCATCATCTATGATGTCCAGCAGTTACGCGAGTATCAACTTGCGAAAATGTAGACTTCAAATAGTAGTCATAGTGGGCGGCGTCCCTTATAAGGGACATCACATTATTCCTAATATTTTGTGAAAACTGTACTTCTAAATCACCGTCCAATCAACCGAATCTATCCACTATAGTTATTTTCAAGTAATTCATATGAAAAAACCGCCAAAAGTAGTATGAGATCACCCTATAAAGCAAGATACTTACCCTCCACGTTGCGAGGAATAAAGTTCAGAATCCATTTTATTGCTGAAACACCAGTTTCACTTTTTTACAACAAACAACCGCTGAAAACACTTGCCACAAGTCTGGACAATGATATTCGGAGGCGTGCGCTCTGATAAACCCCCATTTATTGAAGTTATCAAAACAAATGGCGTCGTCCCTTTAAAGGGACGTTGTCCACTAATAGGTTAAAACGTCGGATTCAATGTGACTTGACATTGACAAGTACTCCACTCCCCGTTGATGCCCACTCCCACAAGGGTGAAATAAATATGCCTCCCCACACCCTACCATCTTCATTTCGGGCCACTCTTCCACACCAAAAGCAGCAGAGCCTCAGAGCTTCTCCGTTAATTATTCACCGGAGTTAATTACTTTTTTCTTGTAGTGACGTTCGGTCGCCACGCTCCACCCGACTTTTTTTTTCTTAATTTGTAGATACTCCAATTAAAGGATGTCTTCATAAATTGGCTCGTCGTTCACCCCTGGCGCCCCACCGCCACCCTCCTCTTACTCACTGTCTTTCACTCTTGCACCTATACCTATACATTTCTATTATTTATTCGCACCCCGAGACACGAGAAAAAACGCGCTCTTGCCTCCGCGAGAGAGGGCGAAAGAGCGCGAAAACATCTCCCGCACCCTCGCATACTCTCCGCGGGTGCTATAAAGAAAGATTGGAAGTTGCCTGTCATGTCAAAGTCCCATCAATTTTAATTTGGACTTTGCGTTTTTTATTGCCCTCATTGTTTCACTCCGGCAGGCGGCGCGCGGGCGGTGGATGTTATATTCAATTTTTCTGGATATCGGATTCGAGGGGGGCAATAAGGGAGAGGGGAGGGACGGGATGGATGGATGGATGAAGAGAGAAAAAGCACGCGTTATGTCGTCGTGACACAAATTGCAAAATCAATGCTTTTCGATGGTGATGGGCGCCGTTCGAAAAAATATCGTTCTTATTGCCATTGTTCCAGATGTCGTTCGAGCTTTATGGAATTTTAATGTCGCAGGGCTCGAAATCGTTTTTCTTCTGGTGCGGTGGTGCGGTTTCCACTGATGGAAATGGCAGCCGGAATAGATTAGATTTATGTTCGTATTTTGTACGAGTAAGCGATTTGTTTGCAGAAAAATTCGTTTTTCTTTTCGATAACACGATCGTTCTGAATGAGTTTTTCGCATCAACTTCAGACGATTGGAGACAATGCTCTCTTATCTTCCAAACATCCTAATATCACTCCTTGGTTCTGTATCAGTCTTCGGGTATCAATCTTTCCGTATTCAATGAAAAATTCATTTGTATTGTTGTTATTCAAATGAGGCTATGTGGTTCTCCAGGAAACCTGTTTTTTCACGACAATATTGCCTCCAGTCTATCTTCTAGCTACTGTTCTGTATTTCTCAAGAAGCTGTGGAGATTCTTCTCACAATATCACACGGTCAATGTCTACAGAATCTTTTTTTTTTCTGGTGGAAACACCTCAAGAATAATAATTGATGCAGTGAATAGTAGAGCAGCCAAATCAGTAGAAATTACAGTACCTCCATTTTGAAAACAAAAGGATCAAATTTGGCATACGATTTTTCTCAACGAAACTGTATGGACAACGCTATTGATTGAAAACTTTCAAATTTCTAACTTTTTCTTCAAGAGCGTCTCTCTTGTATCTTCAATAGTCAAACATTAAGAAACTCTCTTGTGATACCTTCGTTGATTTCTCAGAGACATGTTGGGTTTCCAGAGACTCACTGGGCTCTCAGAAACTTATCAGGCCCCCTTATATCATTTGTAGCTCTGCTGAGCCCCTTTATGTTTCATTTTTAGCCTTCGGAGTTCTGTGAAGCCCTCTCGTATCTTCATGTTTTGGTCAGAGTCCTACTGAGTCCTGCTGTATCTCCATGTGTCATTAGAAGCTCTGGTAAGCCCTCTCATGCATTTTGGTGTCATCAGAACCTACTGAACATCTCTTGCATCTTTTCGTGGCTTCCGAAAGGAACTCCAATAAGCCCCGTTGTGTATTCTTGTGTTGGCTTTGTATTGTCCTTGTTCTTTTCACCTTCAGGTGTCTTTTGAAGCCCTCATGGCTAATTGTATCTTTTCGAAGTTGGATTCTTGAGTTTTTCAGAGCCCTATAGACTTCCTTGTGACTGCTTGCGACGTTTGTTGCTCTATGCAGCTTCCAAGGTAACCCTCATTTTTTCTCGTGGAACCTGTCGTTTTTATTGGTCGGAGTTCTACTTACAGAGCTTTTTTCTGTCTCGTCGTTTGGAGCCTTCACGAGCCTCATAATTCCATAATTCCTTTCTGCGTGATTCAGAACTCTGTAGAGCCCCCTCATGCCTACGCTGTGTCGTCTTGAGCCCTGATGAGTCCCCTTGTGTCTTTCTGAAGTCTCTGGAATTTCAAGAATCTTCCTTGTTCCTTTTTGATGCTTTCAAGGTCCTATATAGTAGGTCTTTTTGTGTCTTCACGTGTCATTTCCAGCTCCGCGAAGTCTCTCTTGATCATGTTTTAGTTTTTGCAGCTTTGAGAAGTTCTACCCTGTCGTTGAGTTTTATTCGCTCTCCTATATAGGGTCTCCTTGTGTCTCCAAGTTTCATGTGAAACCTGACGAGCCCAGTTATGCTTTCTTGTGTTATTCAAAGCTTTATTGAGTCCTCTCCCATGTCTACTATGTATCTTTTTCAAGTTTCAACGCTGTCCTTGTCTTTGCGATTTGCAAAACTAATAAGCCCCGTTGTGTTTTTTTTTGTGTTAGTCAAAGTCGTTCGGGACCATCTTCTATCTTGAAGAGTTGGAGCCCTAATAAGCTCCGCTCGTGTCTTCTCGATGTTTTTGGAACTTGAGGAAGTTTTCTTGTGTCTTCGTTGGGTTCTCCGAGACTTGTTGGGCTCTCAGAGACTCTTTGGATTCTCAGAGATCTATCAGTTTCCTTTTGTGTCATCCATAGCCCTGCTAAGCTCTTTCTATCTACTTCTTAGCTTTCGGAGTTCTTGAAAGCCCCTACTTTTCTTCATGTATTGATCGGAGCTTCACTGAGCCCTGTTGGGTCTCCAACTCTAGTTCGAAGAACTGATTAACACCTTCATGCGTCTTATGTTATTCAGAGCCTATTGTGCCCCTTTGCGTCTTTTTGTGACTCTCAGGACTCCAACGTGTTGTGTATTTCTGTGTTGGCTGGATTCATTATTGTCTTCTAGTGTCTTTTGTCTCCTCGAAATTGGATTCTTGGATATTTCAGAGCCTCATTAGGTCTTCTCGTGTCTACATATCACTATTTTGCAGCCCTGTTCAACCTCATTTTGATCTCATAAGCCCCTTCGTATCTATTGATAGGAGTTCACTTATTGGGCGCCTTTCTATCGTCAAGTGTATCGTTTGGAGCTTTGATGAGCCTCGTAAAGCTTTCCTGTATTATTCTGTCTCTGTCTCTGTTGAGCCCTCTCATGCCTACATTGTGTCGTTTTAAGCCGTCTTGAGTCTTCTTGTATCCGGAAGTAAGTTTCCGGAATTTTGAGAAGCTCTCTTCTACTTTTTTAGGTTTCTTAGAGCTCAAGTAGGCCCCTTTGTGTCTTCATGTGTCATTTATAGCCTTAAAGAACCTCCTTTTATCTTGTTTCCAACTTTTGGAGCTCCAGTAATAGCCTCATTGCAATAGTCAAAGTCTTGAACTTGTCTTCAAGTGTCGTTTTAGCTGTGATGAGCCTCCTTCATGGTGTTAGCTAGATGTGTTGTTCTGAGCCCTGTTGAGCCCTTATTGTATTGTTGACATTTCTCGATTGGAATAGTGTGCTGATCAGAGCCCTACCAGACCCTTTATGTCTTCATATCTTGTTCGGAGCTCTATGTGATGTGCCCTTTTGTGACTTCTCGAGGCTTCCAGAGCTCTAGTAAGCCATCCTTGTGGTTTTCGGATGCCCGTAAATCGGTATTTTAGCCAGTCTCCTCTTACGTTTTCTTGAGTTGATGGGAGCCCTACTAAACTTCCCATCTACCCAAAAATTATAAGAATTCAGTAAAAAACGTCCCTTAAAAAACATCCATGGAAGAAATGTATCCCACAAAACTTCCTCAGGAAATAACGTCCTCTGGAAATTAGGTCCCTAGGAAAATAAGACCCCCTTCTAGATTCATGATACATACCCTGGTGCTCTCTTGTGTCGTAATGTTACTCCCAGGACTCCAATGGGGAGAGATCTAGGAAAAAATGGCCTCTATGGAACATCTCCAGGGCAAAGGGTTCTCAGAAAAAAACGTCTTATGAGAAAAACGTCCCTAGGAAAGATATCTTCGGGAAAAAACGTTCAATAGAGCCCATTAGAGCTTCAAACGACAAGTAGAGACGCGGAGGGGCTCAATAAGGCTCCAGTTCAAATAGGGTAACAAGATTAACAGCAAATACTCCTAAAATTTATTGAATGATTGTGGTTCCTAGATAAGCGATAGCTAAAACAAGATTTGTGATTACTGTGGCTCTTCAAAATGATATTTGTTCTCAAGGAAGAACATGTACACGGAAACCAAGAAGAGGGGGCTCAACCAGTACTTCAAACAACAGTGAAGGCACATGACAACCTAATGTAGCTCTGGACAATACAGAAAGGTGGAGGAGGCTATTGGAATTCTGGGAGCCATAAAAAAAAACATGAGGAGGCTCCTCAGGACAACAAATCGAAGCTTGAGACCACAAGAGTCATAAAAGAAGACTGGGGAGGGCTTCAAACAACGTTCTAGGCACAAGAGGCTCCAGTGAAGCCCTCAATAATACCAGAAAGAGCCTACTGGAATTCTGAGAATCTTCAAAAAAACATGATGTAATGACTCCAGCTCAGGACTCCAACTACACGTGAAGACATGAGGGGGCCAGATAAGGCTTCGAATAGCATATGGAAAAATGAAGCTGCTCACTAAATTTGCGGAAGTCACAGAAAAATGCAAAGAAGCTTAACAGGGCTTCAAACGACAAGTAGAGACGCGAAGAGACCCGATAGGGCTCCGACTTCCAAATAGGGGAACAAGGTTCACAGCAAATCTTCTTCAAATTCATTGAACGATTGTGGTTTCTAAACTGCTTGACAATTGAACTGCAACACCTAAAAATTAGGTGCGTTTTCAAATTAAGATAGCTTGAAAAATATTTGACGGATTCCAGAAATTCAGGCATGTGAGGAAAGATCATTCCTTTGACTATCGAGTGCTGGTATTGATGATGAGTTTGATTGCACAATTTGTCATATAGAGGGTGCCAACGGAGAGCGTGCAGATATGGGCAATCTTTCACCCTGTACAACTTTCGAAAAAAAAATCCGGGATTTTTTCTTTTGCCTGCTTTTGAAAGGTTGAATCATTATGCCGAAACGGTTTTGGAATTTTGACCCTAGCTTTTTTTTTCAAACAATTGTGCTCAATTTTCTGAAATATGCACTTTTTGATTAAGAAAAAGAAATAGAGACATTGCTTGTTTTCAAACGGCGTCCATATTGAATTTGCTTACGAAGATTTTCATTTGAGCCTCCACATCCCCTAGAAACTACCCCTTTTGGGACACCGTCTCACAACAAGATATGCAATTCTTCATTTAAAAGGCATAAGGAAATTACTAATCAATAATTGGATTAAAATAAGGATACTGCGATGACCCCACACGTACAGCTCTCTAAAAACCACCCCTTGACTTCAAGGGACAGGGTTGGTATGATAAGACATGCAATATGTACAAAAAACGTCTTTTTCAACTGTTCCACTAAAAAAGTGATGCTACACGATGACCCTCTGCGTAAGTCATCCCAACAGTAACTACCCTCTCGGAAAAAGAACTACCCTTTAAATAACCAGTACTTCCGCAATACCTCATATTTGTTGGAATTTTTTCAAAATCTGTCGCAATAGTTTGCCGCTACGATGATTTCATTCATATATCTACCCGAAACTACCCCTTCAACTACCCCTTCAATATCGCATAGCCTTGACCTTGATGCGTGTAAGGTCATCGCGAAATCATTTTGAACTTATTCAATCGCACTTTCTCTGAGCTTCCAAATGAGGTATTGCATACCTTTTACTAAAGGGACGATTTCTAGGGGTAGTTTCAGTAAAGGTCTTGTACTATCATCGTAGAAAACACCATCATTTCAATGAAACGGTTAGTAGGCAAAAGTTCTTTCAACTCGTAAATAACGCATCAAGTTAGAGGCTATGCGATATTGAAGGGGTAGTTGAATGGGTAGTTTCGGGTAGATATGTGAATGAAATCATCGTAGCGGCAAACTATTGTGACAGATTTCAAAAAAATCCTAACAAATGAGGTATTGCGAAAGTACTGGTTTTTCAAAGGGTAGTTCTTTTTTCGAGAGGGTAGCTACTGTTGGGATAACCTACGTAAAAGGTCATCGTGTAGCATCACTTTTTTAGTGGAACAATTAAAAAAGACGTTTTTTGGAATTTTCATGTATTGCTTGTCTTATCATACCAGCACCAGCCCTGTCCCTTGAAGTCAAGGGGTGGTTTTTAGGAAGCTGTAGGTGTGGGGTCATCGTAGTATACTTATTTCAATCCAATTATTGATGAGTACTTTTCGTAGGCCTTTTAGATGAAGCATTGCATATCTTGCTGTGAGACGGTGTCCCAAAATGGGGTAGTTTCTAAGGGATGTGGAGGCTCAAATGAAAATCCTCGTAAGTAAATTCAATATGGACGCCGTTTAAAAACAAACAATGTCTCTATTTTTTTTTCTTAATCAGAAAGTGCATAATTCAGAAAATTGAGCACAAATTTTTGAAAAAAAAAGTTAGGGTCAAAATTCCAAAACCGTTTCGGCATAATGATTCAACCTTTCAAAAGCACGCGATAGAAAAAATCTCGGACTTTTTTTTCGAAAGTTGCACAAGGTGAAAGATTGCCCATATTTGCACGCTCTCCGTTGGCACCCTGTATATGACAAATTGTGCAATCAAACTCATCATCAATACCAGCACTCGATAGTCACAGAACTCATCTTTCCTCACATGCCTGAATTTCTAGAATCTGTCAGATATTTTTTGAGCTATCTCAATTTGAAAACGCACCTAATTTTTAGGTGTTGCAGTTCAATTGTCAAGCAGTTTAGATGAGGAATAGCTGAAACTAGATTTGTGATCACTGTGGCTCCTTGAAATGATATTTGTTCTCAAGGAAGAACATATACACGAAAACCAAGAAGAGGGGGTTCAACCAAAGCTACAAACAACATTAAAGACACATGGGAACCTTATGTAGCTCTGAACAAAACAGAAAGGGGGCTATTGAAATTTCAGAGTCCATAAAAAAACATGAGGGGGCTCCTCAGGACAACAAATCGATGCTTGAGGTCACAAGAGGGCCCGATAGGGCTCCAAGTATCACACGAAGACATAACGGTTCTCAGCAAAGTTGCAAAAACCACAGAATAGTGCAAGAAAGCTTAGCTGGGCTTGAAACAACATTGAAGACCCAACAGGGCCCATATAACTTCTAACAACAGAAGAAGGCACAAGATGACTCGATAAGCTTCTGGTCGCCCCATAGAGACACAAGGGTGTTTCAGGCTTCTGAGAGCCACAGAGTCATGTGAGAAGACTCAGGAGGGCTTCAAACAACGTTCTAGACACAAGAGGCTCCAGTGGAGCCCTCAATAATACAAAATGGAGCCTACTGGAATTCTGAAAATCTTAAAAAAAAACCTGATGTAATGAGGCCCATCAGGACTCCGACTACACATGGAGACATGAGGGGACCAGATGGGGCTTCGAATAGCATTGGAGATATGAAGCTGCTCACTAAAGTGGCGGAAGTCACGGAAAAAATGCAAAGAGACTTAGTAGGGCTTCAAACGACAAGTAGAGACGCAAAGGGACCCAACAGAGCTCCGACTTTCAAATAGAGGAACAAGGTTCACAGCAAATCTTCCTCAAATTCATCGAACAATTGTGGTTCATTGATAGGGAATAGATGAAACTGGATTTGTGGTCACTGTGGCTCCTCAAAATGATATTTGTTCTAGAGGAAGAACATATACACGGAAACCAAGAAGGGGGGGCTCAACCAGGGCTTCAAACAACAATTAAGACACATGGAAACCTAATGTAGCTCTGAACAAAACAAGAAAGGGGCTATTGGAATTCTATAATTCATGAAAAAAACATAAGGGGGCTTCTCAGGACAACAAATCGAAGCTTGAAGTCACAAGAACGCCCGATAGGGCTCCAAGTATCACACGAAGACATAACGGTTCTTAGCAAAGTTGCAAAAGCCACGGAATAGTGCAAGAGAGCATAGCTGGGCTTCAAACATAATTGAAGACACAACGGAGCCCATATAGCTTCGAACAACACAAGAAGGTACAAGGTGACTCGATAAACTTCTGGCCGCCCCATGACGGAACAAGGGTGTTTCAGGCTTCTGAAAGCCACAGAGTCATGTAAGAAGACTCAGAAGGGCTTCAAACAACGTTCTAGACACAAGAGGCTCCAGTGAAGCCCTCAATAATACAAAATGGAGCCCACTGAAATTCTGAGAATCATCAAAAAAACATGATAATTATAATGAGGCTCATCAGGACCACAACTACACGTAAAGACGTTGAGAGGGCCAGATAGGGTTTCGAATAGCATTTGGAGATATGAAGTTGCTCACTAAAGTTGCGGAACTCACGGAAAAAATGCAAAGAGACTTAGTAGGGCTTCAAACGACAAGTAGAGACGCAAAGGGACCCGATAGGGCTCCGACTTTCAAATAGAGGAACAAGGTTCACAGCAAATCTTCTTCAAATTCATTGAACGATTGTGATTTCTGGATAAGAAATAGCTGAAACTAGATTTGTGATCACTGTGGCTCCTCAAAATGATATTTGTTCTAAAGGAAGAACATACAATACACGAGAACCAAGAAGGGGAGGCTCAACCAGGGCTACTAACAACAATTAAGACACATAGGAACTTAATGTAGCTCTGAACAAAACATGAAGGGGGCTATTGGAATCCTAGAATTCATAAAAAAACATGAGTGGGCTTCTCAGGACAACAAATCAAAGCTTGAAGTCACAAGAGGGCTCGATAGGGCTCTGAGTATCACATGACATAACGGTACTCAGCAAAGTTGCAAAAGCCACGGAATAGTGCAAGAGAGCTTAGCTGGGCTTCAAACAACATTGAAGACACAACGGGGCCCGTAAAGTTTCCAACAACACAAGAAGGCACAAGGTGACTCGATAAACTTCTGGCCGCCCCATGAAGGAACAAGGGTGTTTCAGGCTTCTGAAAGCTACAGTCATGTAAGAAGACTCAGGAGGGCTTCAAACAACGTTCTAGACACAAGAGGCTTCAGTGAAGCCCTCAATAATACAAAATGGAGCCGACTGGAATTCTGAGAATCATAAAAAAACATGATATAATGAGGCTCGTCAGAACTCCAACCACACGTGAAGACATGAGGGGGCCAGATGGGGCTTCGAATAGCATATGGAGGAATGGAGGTGCTCACTAAAGCTACGGAAGTCACGGGAAAACGCAAAGAGGCTCAGCAGGGCTTCAAACGACGATAAAGAAATAGGGGGCCAGTAGAGCTTGTGACAACGCAAAAAGGCACAAGGAGCCTCACTAAAGTTGAAAGAACTTGAAGAAGAATCAAGGTGAGCCCCTAGGGCTCCAAGGCCAAACAATACATGAATATACAATGGGGCCTGACAAGTATTGCCGTCTAGAGTTAGACTTTCAAGACTCTTGTCTTGAAATTTCTAGACAAGACAAGAGTAGGGCTGTCAAGATCAAGAGTCTTGATTAGACTCTCGAAAAGGAGGAATTGAAAAAAATCTGAATCTCCCTCTCCGTTGATGTTTTCTTTTTTACTAAATGTGTCATTTACTTGGATATTCCTTACAGAGTTTATTGACAACATAAAATAACATAGATAAGGGTCAACCGAGGGGTCAACGGTATGACAAAATGCTATTCAAAACTACAGTTCGCCTGACAGGCTTATGCGTGTCACAAAGAGGAACTAGGGTGCTTGCTTAGGATCCGAGAGTCACCTAACAATGCAAAGGATCTCAGCAGATCATCAAACGTTATTAAAGGAACAAAGGGTCCATGGTTCAATGAAACACAGAAAGGCGAAAGGGAGTGCACTGGAATGGAGTATTATACAAAAATTTTTTTTTGATTGAAATGAAAACTACATTGAAAAATAATTGACCCGTGTTTTTTCATTCAGTCAAAAACCGTATCGTTTGGGCGCTATGAATAAATAACATCAACTAGTTCTGACGTCACAGCGAGTCACCGCCTATACCGCTTGTGTAAATGACGTCAGAAATAGGCAAAATATAGGAATTTAGTTTATTTATTGCGGCCAAACTATACGATTTTTGGTTGAATAAAAAAATACGGGTCAGTTATTTTTCAATATAATTTCTGATTTCATCGGAAAACAAATATTTTTTCAAAAGTATAATACGCTATTCTAAAAAGAAACAAAAAAATATTATGGGGCTTAGCAGGGCTTCAAACGCTTTTGAAGAAACCAGAAGGCCAATAGAGCTTACGCCAACACAAGAAGGGACACGGAAAAATTGAAAAAAAAAAAACATTGAACATCAGCAGAGCTTCAGTAGTCATGAACAAATAGGCCCAATAGGGAGTTCTTTCCAGGGGCTTTTGTGAAGAACATTTTCTCCTATCTCCTGATTGGGGCTCCAAATAGCCAATCTGGTCTAGTTTGTGGGGCAGCGAGAGCAGGGAATTGGTTTTTTGCAGACCACTATAGTTTGAGGACTGCTGGTCGCTTGACTACTGTTAGTTGCTGTTGGTGCGAGGTTCAAATATAAAAAATATTTCGTTCAACAAAAATGAAGTTGTTTTAAAGTGACTATTCGAAAGAAGATTATAGGTGAAGTTGATTCAGACCTTTAATGATAGCGCAAAGTACGTTTTAAAAGAACAATTTTTTTATTTCTGAACAAACATGTTTATGACGAGGTTTATGATGTTAGGTACTGCAATTCCTTTTTTTGCTCTCTTTCTCCCTCTTCGGTTCCCCTCCCAACCCATTTGATTTTCCCCACGATCTACCTGTGCACCCATAACGAGACTTTGCGGCATAACCAGACGCGTCCTCTCGAAAAATGTCTGTTGAACATCAAATGGCACACGCTCAAAAAGCCACGCTCCGTGCATATGCCAGGCTCTCGCGTTTCATACACGTCCCACATTGAGCATTTAACTTGAAAGGAATATCCGCGCAACACGCCGGCTGATGCGATGCCTACCCCAAGCTTTAGCAATTAATTTCTTCCGTATCAGGTGATTTCAATACCACCTGCGGCGAATTGATTTTTCACCATTTTTTAATTAGAGGAGCGACTTGTGGAGGGCATACTGGAGAGAGCCGGAGAGAGAACAGAGTAGCTGTTTGCTTTCGCCCTGCGGGTCCGCGCCGGTGGAAATTCCAGAAAGCGAGCGGAGACTTATCAGTCGCACACATCAAAGGATTTTGCTCTTTTTGAATGAGCATCGGGAGCGGCACGGCTTGGGGAAGAGGTTTCCAGGCCCCTGTACCGCCACCCCCACAGAGCTTTGTCTTATTCTTTACTTTGCCAAAAAGGAGAATGGAAAAAGGATTTTTATAATTATCGTTATCGGAATGTGCTGCTGTTGTTATACACCTGATGTTCTTTTCTGGAATCAGAGCCAGAGTTGTTGGGAATTGAAAAAATCATTACTCATGACCATCGTGATCAATGCAAATCTGATCACCTATAAGCTGAAGCCACCAAATTAAGTATTTATTGCTAGGCTACCGAAGTCTGACTAAATGTCGAATCCAAATACACTGTCAGTCAAAGTAGCATTTCAGATCCATGATTACAGACCATCATCGGTCAAAATTTTACCAAATGCCACAAAAATTGGTTGAAATATCAGTCAACAACACCGGAACCTGTAACTACAGACATTATTTCAAATTACTCAGATTCACCAGAATGTTCATCTACTTGAAGTCTCAAGTTTGTTCAAACGTCAGTAGAGGTGACTGAAATCTGATAAAAAAGCATTTCAAATCATAAAACTAGTTATAATATAACTGGATCTCAGTTCCACCACGTTCTCTTGACTTTCATCATTGTGATAAATTGGACATCCGCTGCAATTGATGGGTAAATAGCAGAGCCCTGATCGCAAGTAAGCGGCCGTCAGGGCTCTGCGGCAAGAAGTTTTCCACCCTGAAGGCTGCCGTAGCCGTTAAAAGGCCAGGCTGGGCCCCGGACTGAAAAATATTGGTACAACGCATGTCATGGAATCAATCACGGCCTCGAATACACCTCTGGGGGGTCAGGCTACCCCCAGAGGCGACAAAAAGCCTACAGACGACACGGCGATGGCAATGGATATACAGCAGAAAATGGAAGAAGAGGCGACGAAAATGCCGATCGTAAAAAAGTCTGCCCTCATCCGCACCCCAACCAAAAACACCACAGAGACGAAACTGACCGACGGGGCTCGTATATTGAGAAGTTCAGCAGGAACAAGAACCGATACCACATACGCCACTGAAGGGATACGTTTTTTTCCGGACAGTTGACCAACCACCAGGTGTCTTGAAGTTCCCATCAAAAACACTGGAAAGAATATAAAGCACAAAAGCTACTGAGATCGACAGTTCTCCCGAAGAGGTTAACCCAGTTGGAAAAAGAATCAGGAAGAAAAAAATCAAGCAAAGAAAAGGTAGAAAACGACAGAGAGGACAACGAGTATATAGAGCAAGTACTGGAAGAAGCGTCATCAAACATAGAAAAACTCAACCCTTGAGCTTGTGACAACCCTCAAAAAGTAAGTCAGAACAGAAACTCTGATTGGAGTGATGCTGGAAAGTGAGGAGCAGTGGAAATCGGTGAAAGTGTTCATGGGGGAGATGGAGAGAAGGAGAGAGAAAGACGATGAAACATCTGAAGAAGTGAAGAAGAACGAAGACAATGATAGCCATCCTCTCCTGAATATATGTCGACACGGTTCCAGGTGGAGGATAAACACAAGGCAAGAGGAGGGGGTTTAGCCGTGAACGGACAATTCGTCGCACGGAATATTCGCCGCATAGACCATTCGCCGCATGGATAATTCGTCGCACGGACAATTTGTCGCACGGACAGTTCGTCGCACAGACAATTCGTCGCGGACAAATTGTCACGGACAGTTCGTCGCACGGACAGTTCGTCGCAAATTTTTTGCCCCTTGCCTTAGTTTTACTAACCCGTTTTGTGTTTTCTCTTGCTCTCAGAATTCTAATGAGCCCTTTATACCTTACTGTATTATTCAAAACCCTTTTGGACACCCTTGTCTTTTCAATGTCTTTGAACCTCTAATGAGTCCTTTGTATTACTCCGCGCACCTTCTAGTAGTGCATAGAGCTTCCAGACCTCTAATTCGGAACCCTATCGAGTCCCTTGTGTCCCCAAGTGTTGTTTGGAAACCTAATTAGCCCTCAAGGTTTTTTCAGGACTACAAGAATCCCAGAAGCCCTCTTCTGCGTTCTTGTGCTATCCAGACCTCCTAGTGTCTTTAGTGCAGTTCAAAGCCTTTGGCAAGCCTCTTGCATTTCTCTGTGACTTTCGTAGCAATAAGCACCTTTGTGTTCCCATGCCATATTCGGAGCCCTATCCTGGAGTTTCCTTATATTTTTTCTGAGCTCTGCTGCTGAGCCCCTTTACATTTTTACGTGACTTTCGGAGCATTAGTAAGCCCCTTGTGCCTCCATGTGGTTTTCAGAGCCCTGTCGGGCTCATTACGTACTTGAGTGTAATTTTCAGCCCAACTGACCCTTCTTATAATTTTCATAGCTTTCAGCATTCCAGAAATCCCCATTTTGTGAACTTGTGTTATCAAGAGCCCCACTGAACCCCAGTGTGAATTGGAGCCTTGTTATGCTCCCTTGTATTTCCTGTGACTTCCGGAGCAGCAAGCAGCGTTGTGCCATTATGACATATTCGGAGCCTTACCGGGCTCCTTTGTTTCTTAAATCGTAATCAAGGCTCTGATAAGCCCCAGAGCTAGGCTTCTAGAGAAAATACGTACCAATAACCCTATTTTATTATACGAGTACAGATCTCCAGTGGGCCCCCTTGTATCTTTGATATCGATTGAAGTTCTGTTGGGCCCCCTTCCATTTTTCCAGGGCTTTCGGAGCACTAGTGAACTCCTTGTGCCTTCATGTGATATTCAGCCTCCTATCGGGCCCCCTTGCGTCCTCAAGTGCCGTTATGTGTTTCATAGCTTTCAGAATCCCACCAAGCCCTCTTTGATCATCTTCTGTTATCCAGAGCTTCATTGGGCCCCTTTCTTGTGTCTTCAATGTGATTTGAGGACCTGCTGAGTCCCCTTGTATTTTCCGTTACTTTTGGAGCACTAAGCACCCTTGTGCCGTCATGTCATTTGGAGCCCTATCGGTCGGATCATTAGTAGATCTCTTGTGTCTCCATATAATATTCCGACCCTTGTTGCCCCCCCCCCCCGTGTCTGCAAGTACAGTTTTGATAAGCCTCGTCATGTTTTTTTCATGGCTTCCAGGGATATCAGCTAGCCCAGAGGTGAGCCCCTTTTGTCTTCTTCTGTGGAACAGAACTCTGTTGGGCTCGGGCTCCATTGTGTCGTCTTTATCATTCGGAATCCTGCTGAGTCCCCTAGCATTCCTCCGTGAGTCATGGAGCTCCATCGGGCCCCCCTTGTGCCCTAATGTATCGTTTGGTTTGGAGCCCTGATGAGCCTCCTTATGCTTTTCGTAGCTTTTAGAATTTCAGTGAGCCCTCCTGTGCCTTTTTGCGTTGTTAGAGGCCCTTGTGGCCCTCCAAGAGCCCCCTTGTTTCTTCAATGTCTTTTGAAGCCCTGCTGAGCCCCATAGCATTTTTCCGTGGCTAACGGAGCTCCATCGAGCCCCCTTGTTGTGTTCTGGTTGCCCTCTGAAGTCCTTCTTGTTTCATCAACGTCTTTTGGAGCCCTGCTGAGCCCCATAGTGTTCTTCCGTGGCTCACGGAGTTCTATCGAGTTCCCTAGTGCCCTCATGTATTGTTTGAAACCTTGATGAACCCCCTTTTTTTGTAGTCTTCAGAATTCCAATAATCCCCCTTGTGCCTCTTTGCGCTGTAAAAGGCCCTAGTGATCCTCCGTGGGCCCCCATTTCTCCTTCAACGTCTTTTGAGACCCCGCTGAGCCCCCTCACTTTTTTCCTGTGTCTTTTGGAGCATTAGTGTGTTCCTTGTGCTTCCATGTGATATTCTGAGCCCTTTTGGCCCCCTTTGTGTCCGAAAGGGTAGTCTGGAGCCCCAATTAGCCCCCTTATGTTTTTCCACAGCCAGCAATCTTAATTCAAGCAAACTTCATCGAACTCCCTTGGCCCTTGCTTCTTCAACGTATTTTGAAGCCCTGCTGAGCCCCGTCACATCCCCTTGACTTTTAGTGCATAAATAGGCACCTTGCGTTTTCATGTGATGTTTGGAGCCCTATCAAGCCCCCTTGTGTCCTCAAGTGTGGTTTAGGGCCTTAATTAGTCCATTTATATTTTTCTTGACTCCTCTTGCCTTGTTTTGTTATAGAGAGCTCCATTAGGTCCCATTATGTCTTCAATGTAGTTTTGAAGCCCTGCTGAGCCCCTTTGCTTTTCTCCGTGGCTTCAGAGCTCAATCGGGCTCCCTTTTGTCCTCATGTGTAGTTTGGAGCCTTGATTAGCCCCTATGTTTTAATTGTCCGGCCGCACGCATCGAGAAGTGTCTTTCTTTTGCGACAAATTATCTCTTGTGCTTTTTGGTTCATATCAGGTTTGTTGACTTCTGAGGGGTAGGATTTTGAGAAATGGTTGTCTTTCGAAGGGTTGGAAGGATGAAAGCTTAGGTGGAATAGGTCATGGTCTCTTAGACGCCTCAAGATATTCGAAGTTCTTACAGATTTCCCGAATACACTCAACGGAAAACTAATGAAAAAGTAAAGTTAAATCTTTCCAAACTACGTAGGTATTAGGAAACTCGGTGGAAACTACAACGCGCGAATAAGACACAAACCTCCACAATTGGCGGAGGAGCCGCGCATAAAAAGCTTGCAGGAATATTTGCGACGCAATAGAGCTCCCGCGAATTCAAATAATGATATGCCGAAATGGAAACGAGGCTTTTCCAGAAGAAGTCCGATATATTCTGGAATTGGGTATAGAAAGAAACGGTTCAGCAACGAAGAGTTGAAATCAGAAAGACAGTATGCGAACGCAGCTAAGTACAATATCATGCTAAGTACATTTCAATTCATACTAAGTACGTATCAAAGCTTATCAATACCTGGATACTTTCTCCAACCTATTCACGTTCCATACCATAACTCACTCAAATCCATCAGATTTCAACCCGAACCCACCCCAAAATACTGTACCGTATACCTACTACAGCCCTTTAAACTGATGAATCTCTGTATAATATGCGCCTACTCACACAACCATCCATTGAACCAACAGCCCACTATATTCAGTCTTGTACATACGCGTGTGAGTGTGTGTGATGTATGTTTAATGCGCGATTATTATTGTGTTATCGTATTGCGTGAGATGAGCCCATTATTATAACATCAACTGCGAAGCCTTATCTCTCGTATATCGCTCTTAAACTGCAATGTGTATTAGTTATTGCTAGATGGAATCGTTCGCCCATCAGTTTTCCACCTTATCTCACTTATCCTGGGTCCAGGGCGGGAAAGGGAACGCCGGCGGGGGCGGCAAAGGCCACCCGGCCTCCCTCAGACCCGCCACTGCTGCCTGGTGCCATATAGCGCGCACACACATGACACATTGCCGTTTTGTTTATGGCTTTTCAACAATTTACTTATCTTGGAAAGTGGAGTTGCGAGTGTGGAAATGAGGCCCGTGCGATATGGATTTAAAATGGATTTTCAACGCCACGTCCGAGAGCAGGAATGATGGCCTTCAGGCCGTTTATAGTAGCCAACTGGTGTAGACCCTGGCCATGAGAATACAAAGTGTAGTTCTCTTTCTTTTTTCCATGATCGAATGTAGTCTGGATGATATTTCGTTATACCTAGAAGGTTCTTAGTGCGTACATAAGCCTGATCAAATTGGAGCGAAAGACACGATTCATTGCAAACTTGACCTTTACAATTGACCTCTCTGTCATAGGTTAACCGTCACCCTTAGTGCTGCACATTCGACCCTGAAGCTTGAACTCAATCGCCTCCAGCTTTGTCAACTACTGCTCCGCCGTTTTACGAATTTCCCCCGATAAAATTGGCTTGCTTTGCGTAAACCGATTCCTCTCTGTGTAACCCCTCACTGTCAGCAGCTCATACTTTAAGGGCTGCTTATCGATGCGACACCTTCAAAATGGATGACGTTAAATGGGTCGTGAAATCCCCGTGTTCGGGTGAATAGTTAGTGCGACTTTGTCTTCATTTCGACACTCATCTGTTATTCATTGTATCGGTTCCATTCCACGGCCCGCGCCGATGAGGCGAAAGCCCCGGCTCACTGGATGGATGGATCTTTACGGCCCCGCGCGTATTCTCTCTCTCCATAGCCGGCTACGTCGTCGTCGTCGTCGTCGTTCAATTTCATTAGCACCAGCCAGGAATAATGGTTCTGGATTCTCTCCGATCCGACAGCCCGATGGGAAGAGGTTGAGGTTGAAAAACTAGAGGCTAGGAACATTCACAACTCATTACGTGTGATTACTCTATAACTCCTAATCTCGGGGCTAACTTCACATACGTCAGTTGGTCACTACTCAATCTACAAGCTAGTATTTGCTCGAGAAATGATTTTAGCTAGATAAGATGACTTGAGGAGAGAAGAGGTGAATTACCTTTATGTAACAGAAATGTTACAATGATACATAGGTCAGAATCATGATGTTAAACGAATATTTGCCTTTGACTTTGGCAAGTCGGTACGGTCTACTTTGTGGGGCACCGAGAGCAAAAAATTATTTTTGTTTGCAAACCACTATAGGTTGAGGACCGCTGGTTCAGGAGCATGTAATGTACCGTTCCTCCACGGACCTACGTGATCACCTATTGTTCTGTAATTAATCAGTGAAAAACAATTCATGAAGCGGAATAAATACCAGGTTGCGATATTGAAATATCCATATTTTCGAGCAGGTATACTTGCCAGTAGGTATATATCAAAACCATACCGGATAAGTATTGCGCATACCTCTATAAAGAATTCCACTCGGCATATCATCAGTCGAAAAACGAAAGAGCATCCGAGAAATCCTTTTCAATAGATACACACCGCACATATTTTCCCCCCATTCCACCTCTCAATTTTCCAGCCATGAGTGAAAACCGAGCATCCAGGAGAGCACATATACCCGGCCGCGATGCTCTTTTCAAACTCGATCCTCCCACCTCCTTCTCGCCCTGCTCCCCCACGTCACAAATGCCGAGGATGCCCGGATTCTGCATACTCAAGTGCATTTTTATTGAAAAGAAAATACATAAACCCAAATCAGATCGGCGATGAAATTGTATACTATACAATTTGGCATACAATGTAGGCGTGCTTTTATACCTGCAACCTGCAGGTATCAAATTCAATAGCTTGTATGGGCACGCTTAATATATGAACTTTTAAGTGTGCTTCGATACTGGATGATTAAAAATTAAAATTACGCAGTTTTTTTTTCTAAGGCGCAAAGAAAAGTAGTACAGAAAATCTTCAACGTAAATTCTTCAAGCGAGAATAGCCTTAAGTTTGGGTTTGAATTCGACGAGAGCTTTTGAAGCATCCGTTTGAAGAATTGAGGCTTGATTAACACCAGGGAAGCCTCAAGTTATTTCGTCTCAGAACGAGGTACGCCTTAAGGTGGCCCTAAGGTACGCCCGTTCAATGGTCATTATTCTGTCGAAAACTCAAGAAAACAGGCAGAAAAGGCACAGCTTGTGCAATTGTGTTCGTTTAATTCCACAATAAATACTCCTTTCAGCTTCAGCAACATGTAACCAAAACGGCCTTGAAGTTTGGTCAGAACTCAGCACTCTAGTCAACCTTTGCAACAAGAGAAGGCGCTCAAGATGCAATCCATCACACCTGCCATCGTTGCCATATACAGGCTGTCCCGTTCTTCATCGCTCACTATTGGTATCTCGGAAACGGTAAGAGATACAGAGTCGGTTGAATCACAAAAAAGTTGCGCAATTTTATGAATATCTCAAATATCTCAAGATATCCAAGATATTTACTGTCATTTCTGAGATATCCCAAAAAAACTGAAAAATGCCGAATTCGAAAATTTCAAATAATTTCTTTATTATGACAGCTATCAATTTGAAATATGATATCTTGACATTTTTCAAGGTCCTTGATCGACTGACGTTAATAATTTTTTCCTGCGCTCACTAGTTTTTGAGATATGACAGTCAACTTCTTTTTTTCTTATAGACACCATATCACTTATCCACCCCATGAAACACATCTTTTCTTCCTCTTTACAAAAATATAAAACACTTGTAGCAATTTTGTCAAAATAACCTGTAAAAATTGAAAAAACTGTTTCTGAGGCGAAAAAATCGAGTTACCGCTTCGGTTGCCATGCTCTTGTGGCATATAAACAATGGCATTTGGTTGCTATGGTCTGTTGATTTTGGAAAAAGTTCAGTTACATTCCGTTTTTGTGTATTTGATAATGATAATGAATAACAATAAAACAAATACAGAACTAAGTATAACACAAAATGACATAGCAATAGCAATGAACATTCATAATTATGAATGTTCATTCATCATATATCATAGTTATGAACATCAATGCGAGGTACTTGCTTTATGCAGACGACTTGAAGGTTTTTAGTGTGGTGTCTTCCCTCGCAGACTGCGGGCGCCTGCAGGCAGATCTCAATACAGTTGTTGCTTGGTGCAGTGAGAATGGCTTGCCGATCAATGTGAGTAAGTGCAGCGTTATGTCCTACAGCAGAAAACATGCAAACGTCGTTTTCGACTACACTTTGGGGGGAGAAATATTGCAGAGACCTCGGACGGTGAAGGACCTTGGGGTAGTTTTTGACGGCGGTCTATCCTTCAAAGAGCACATCAGTTATGTCTCGAGCTCGGCATACAAAAGTCTTGGCTTTGTGCTGAGAAACTCAAAGGCATTTACCAACGTTGGAACACTGAAAGCCTTGTATGTTTCTTTCGTCCGGTCCAAACTTGAATACGCCTCTCTTGTCTGGAGTCCGATTTATGACTCCTTCGTCAATGATTTGGAGAGAGTTCAGAGGAGGTTTTTGAAAGCGGCTTATTTTATACTGGATAACCAATACCCTCCACGTGGTTTTCCTCAGGAGATCATGTTGGAGCGGTTCAACCTGTCATCTTTGAAGTCTCGAAGAGTGTTCCAGTCAATCCATTTTCTTTTTGGTCTATTTAGCAACGCGTTGGATTGCCCTGATTTTCTTGGTGCTGTGGGTCTCAGTGTTCCTCGGCTTTCCTCTAGATCACACAGTTTATTCCACCTTCCCACAGCTAGAACCAACATCCTAGTGGCATCTCCTCTCTATCAGATGATTGTCAATTACTCTGCTTATGAGAGCGAGGTTGATCTCTTCAACTGTTCTCTGTCCGACATAAGAGCGAAGGTTTTTTCCTAAGTATGTACCCCCTCTCGGTTTTGTCTCTGGTATCCCTCACCCTTTAACTGGGCTTTTCTGCCTGTTGGGTGCAGTACAATAATAACAATAATAATAATAATAATAATAATAATAATAATAATAATTTACAATTGTCCGAATTGTAGTCCATTTTGCTATATGAAGAGTTGTGTGCCTTTCAGGCATATTTTCAACGGCTGCGCTGATATCGTGTGGGTTAATTGACTGAAACGCATCATCAACTTCTTGCTTCCAGCTTTTGGTTACTTTCTGGGGTGTTCTGTCATGAACCACAAATTCGATCTTTGAGCGCTCCCCGCAAAATGGACCCCATTTCGAGTAATTGTAAATTAAAAATGTTTATTGCTATTGCGATGTTGTTTTGTGCTATGCTTGGTTTTGTATTTGTTTTATCATTATCTATTATCATTATCAAATACATAGAGACGGAATGTAACTCAACTTTTTCCAAAATCAACAGACCATGGCAACCAAATGCCATTGTTATTATGCCACGAGAGCATGGCAACCAAACCGGTAACTAGATTTATACGCCCCAGAAATTGTTCTTTCAATTTTTACAGGTTATTTTGACAAAAATTCCACATGTATTTTATATCTTTGTGAAGGGAAAGAAAAGATGAGTTTTATGGGGTGGATAAATGATATGGTGTCCATAAGAAAAAATTAAGTCAACTGTCATATCTCAAAAACTAGTGAGTGTAGAAAAAAAATTATTGACGTCAGTCGATCAAGGACCTTCAAAAATGTCAGGATACCAATTTTCAAATTTATAGCTGTCATAATAAAAAAGTTATTTGAATTTTAGGAATTCGGCATTTTTCAGTTTTTTGGGGATATTTCAAAAAGTAACAAAGATATCTTTGATATTTTGACATTTTTGAAATAGTCATAAAATTGCGCAACTTTTTTGTGATTTAACCGACTTTGTATCTCTTACCGTTTCCGAGATACCAATAGTGAGCGTTGAAAAACGGGACACCCTGTATATTATCAATCACCAACCTTAGCGGAGTTGTATGAAAACGACGAAGCGACTAAAATAAACTGCTCAACAACTGGAATGATGGTATCAAAAATTTTGCCCTTTTTCAGAAGGACGTAACTTTGGATTGACACAACCGATTTTGAATTTGTTTCCACAGTTTTTTAGATTAATTTTTCAGCAATCCATTCCATTGACAAGTAGTTCGGTGGACTAGGGTACAACTATGCATTTCATGACTATGGAACAATTTTTTGCAGGCATGTTCAGAAAGCCTTCATCTATCATTTGAGAAGTGCTGCCAAGCAATTTTTCAATGTGGGGGGTCAGGGGGGCCCTTTTTTGACAACTTGAAATGTTTTTTGTCGATAAAATCCGTAATAAAAATGCTAAATCAAAAATTCCAATGGATTATTGAAAAGCAACTCAAAAGGTCACTTATTTGGGATAAAAATTATTACAGGGTGAACAGGTTCCGAAAAAAATGACTTTTCGTTAACATGCAATATAATAAAGAAAACATTGTGTCAAAGACCTTTAGCTTAGTCATTGGAAAATGCAGATTGGCATATTTGTTGATCATATCCACCTGAACTGGTTGAGAACGGCACCCAACAGCGTTAATAGTGCCGGAGCTATATACAGGGTGGAAGAGAAAAATATATTTGTTTTCATTTATTTCAAAAACCAAGAAAGATAAAGTGGACAAAATTGAGGAATTGATGTTTCATTCAATGCACGTGAAGACGCAACAAACCGTTTTGAAATATCTTGAAGCGTTCCTGAAATATTTTGAAAAAACTGAAGAATATCATCAAAATTTTACTTTCTACTTTGATATCGTATTTTCCATTATACAAAGGTATATCTTTGAGTTATGCAACAAATTTTACAATATACACAAATATACAATGAATTATGGCTAAAACTAAACAGCACCATCATCGACATCAATCATGTATGCGTTGTATACAGGGTGTAAGAAAAAATGGTTGTTTTTTTTTTTGCTGTTTATAAAAAACAAGCGAAAAAACGCGTGGATTACACATTTACGTCAGTGATTCACTTTATCAGGTACCTTGGCTTGGTTTGTTTCCCTGGGAACTTCTCACCTCTCTGATTTTCCACTTTTTATGTCTTAGTTTTTCTATTACAGCAAAGAAAACAACCATTTTTTCTTACACCCTGTATATGACGCATTGACGCATACATGATTGATGCCGGTGAGTGATGTAGCTGTTCAGTTTCCACCCTAATTTGTTGTTGAACTATAGTATATACCTTTGTATAATGGAAAATACGAAATCAAAGGAGAAAGTAAAATTTTGATGATATTCTTCAGTTTTTTCAAAATATTCCAGGAACGCTTCAAGATATTTCAAAACGGTTTGTTGTGTCTTGACACGCATTGAATGAAGCATCAATTCCTAAATTTCGCCCACTTAATCTATCTTGGTTTTTGAAATAAATAATAACAAAAATATTTTTCTCTTCCACCCTGTATATAGATCCGGCACCAATGACGCAGTTGGGTACGGTTCTCAACCAGTTCAGGTGGGTATGATCAACAAATATGCCAATCGGCATCTTTCAATGACGAAACTAAAGGTCTTTGGCGCAATTGTTTCTTCATCCTATTGCAGGTTGACGGAAAAGTCATTTTTCTCGGAACCTGTTCACCCTGTATTATCACAAATACGTGACCTTTTGAGTTGCTCTTCAATAATCCGTTGGAATTTTTGATTTAGCATTTTTATTACGGATTTTATCGACAAAAACGATTGAAGTTGTCAAAAAGGGGCCCCGCGTGCCCCCACATTGAAAAATTGCTTGGCAGCACTTCTCAAATGATAGAGGAAGGCTTTCTGAACATGCCTGCAAAAAATTGTTCCGTAGTCATGAAATGCATAGTTTGGGCAATATTTGGCGCTAGTCCACCGGACTAAAGATAAGTTTTTTGATTTCAAATACTTTTTTTACAGGGTGGAATGTAAAACATTGCGAAACTGTGCTAAGTTCTACCGATCCCCATTTCTGCGAAACAATTTTTTTTCGATTTCTAATGAATTATTCATGAAGCCCTATGTCTAATCTCGAAACAGTTTTCAAATTTTCCAGATCAGAAGTCCAACAATGACGATATGATTTTTTTATTTTCACGACCCACCACTCCTAATAAGGAGAAGTATTGTGTCCCCTATGACGATAAAGACCATTTCCAACGTGTAGAGTCATCTTCAAAATCGACGCGGTTTAGGTTTCCTGACGGTAGGTTTTTCAAAATGGAATTTGCATATTCCGTGAATTTGAATAAACTGCAGTGTAAACTTCGGCATGCGATGAGCCCCACGAAATATCCATATTAGGTGCAGACATGCTGGGAATAAAAGTTTGAGAAAAGATCAAATTAATTTTTAGAGAGGAAATCTCCAAAATCAGACTCACGGTTTTCGAGTTTTCCTCTCTAGAAAAACTACAAATTTTCCAACTTTTTATCCCGTGAACAGATTTTGGTGAGTCGGGAAAGTAAAAAGAATTATATCGTCATTGTTGGACATATGATCTGAAAAATTCAGAAACCGTTTTGAGATTAGACATCTGGCTTCATGAATAATCCATTAGAATTCGAAAAAAAAATGTTTTCACAGAAACGGGGATCGGTGGAGCTCAGCACTGCAGCACTCTTTTGCAATGTTTTACATTCCACCCTGTAAAAAAAATGATTGGAATTGAAAACAACATCTCGTCAATGGGATGGATTGCTGAAGCATGGATCTGAAAAACTGTGGAAACAAATTCAAAATCGGTTGTGTCAATTCAAAGTTACGTCATTTTGAAGAAGGGCAAAATTTTCGATACCGTCATTCCAGTTGTTGAGCAGTTTAGTCCGGGTGATATTTTTCAGCCCGACAAAAAAGGGAAAAAAGACGAAAAAAAAAAGTGAAAATCACAGCAAAATAGTGGTTCACGCGACAAATGAGTGTTTCAAACGCCAGACATGAAGCGATAGAAAAGGCTCGAATAACGGCAAATTCAGTGCTTTTCACGGCAAAAAAAAAAAAGGGAAAATCATAGGAAAATCACGACAAAATGAGGATTTGCACGACAAATCTGGAAGATCATTCCAAATCTGGGGTAGTTCCTGTCAGAGATCTTTACACATTTTCAAAACGTCGCAGTCACGTTCCAGTTATGCAAGTTCTGGAAGACTACGTTGAGAGTAGCAGGGCTGTTGAATCCATACCTGTGAAGAGAAGAAGAGAAAAGAGAAGAGTTTTAATTGGGGAGAAACTGTCTTCGCACGAAGAAGCGGAAGCATAATGTTTCTTCTGAGATATGGTGGAGCAAGTCGTCTCTGAATTCGACTTCATACGGCGAGATGGTGGACCACTGCTGCGTTGCCGGAAACAATCGCCAGCAGGATCAGTTTTTATAGCTTCAGACTTCCAGTAAGGCACCTTTCGCAGCCTTTGTGTTATCAAGAGCTTTATTGGGTCCCCCTATTCTGTCTTGAATGTTATTTGAATCTCTGCCGAGCCCCCTGGCACTTTCCGTGTCTTCCGGAGCAACAAGCAGCATTGTGCCGTCAAGCCATGTTCAGAGCCTTATTGGGCCCTCATTGTGTCTCCAAGTGTAGTTGTAGCCCCGTTGAGCTATGTTTTTTTTCATGGTTTCCGAAGTAGGTACCAGTAGCCCCAACTCGGCGTTATTTTGTTATACATAGCTACATGGGACCCCCTTGTGTCTTCAGTACCGTTTGAAGTTCTGTACGGCTTCCTTGCACTTTTCCGAGGCTTTCGGAGCACTAGTCAGCCCCTTGTGCCTTCTTGTGATGATCGGCCCCAAATCGGGCATTCTTGTGTCTTCAAGTATAATTTGAAGCCCCACCGAGTCTCTTCCAATAAGCTCTTTTTTGCCATCCCGTTATTCGGGCTACATTAGCTCACTCATTGTTTTTTAAATGTGATTTGAAGCCCTGCTGAGCCCTTTGACATTTTCCGTTACCTACTTTCAGAGCATAGTAATCACCATTGTGCTGTCAGGCCATTCGGAGTACTTTCGTGCCCCTTGGATCCTCAACTGTACTTGAAGCTCTAATGAACCCCCTCATGTTTTTTCGTAACGTTTCGACTCTCATGCTTTCATGTGATATTCGGAGCCCCATAGGACCCCCTTGTGTAAAGTCTAGTGTGGAGCCCCGATCAACCCATTTATGTTTTTATTGGCTTTCAGAGTAACAGTAAGCCCCTTTTTGCCTTCATTTCCTAAGTGTATGGAGTTCCATTGGACTCACTTGTATCTTCGATATAGTTTGAAATCCTGCTAAGCTCTCTTGTATTTTTGCGTGACTTTCAGGAACTCTATCGCACCCCCTTGTATTTGCTGATCATTTTTAGAGTCCCTCATTGGGCTCCCTTGTCTCTTTATGTACGTTTCGAAGCCTTGAAGGTCTTTGGGTCTTTTCATATCGTTCCTCTTGCGATTTTGCTTACGACGAATTGTCTGCGAAACCCTTTCTCTAAGACACCCTTCAATGGGACGCTGAAGCTTCAAGGGGGAAGATAAAATTGACGTAGGAAAACTTACAAGGGGGCCTCTGCCGTTGCAGACAAGAGAGCCAAGCTAAACTTTCAGAATCTATAAGAGGAAGGGGGGCTAGGGCTCCTAAGTAGCAAAGTAAGTGACTCGGAAAGACTTCAAGGGGGCTTCTGCAGTTGCAGACAAATTCACTAGTCAGAATTGATGTATAAAGAGTCAAGGAGCACTAGTAGTACAGGAAAAATAGTAGAAAAATCGGCGAAACCTCGGAATAAATATGGACGTCCTGAAAATTTGATATTTTGTTCAGAATTAAGTGCTCTACAACATATCCAAAATCGCCAAAAATCGCACTCGGGGGTTTTGAGTTATTGGAGGGGGAGTAAAAAATTGCTGGTAAAAATGGAGGGGATGGAACCCGTCAACCCATTGGATGCGAATACATTATAGTTCGACGTATCATATCTCATTGATACCATTTTGGCACAAAAAGTGTCCATCACTGTTGAAGGGGGGTAGTGGGGGGACGAAGTTCTGCTGGGTGGTCCATTTTGTTTTTATGGCCATGTAAAACCGATCACGACAAGTTTGGTATCTTTTCCGACTAAATTCAATCTTCTGAACTCGTATCCGATGTGTAAATTTGGATGAAAACAAGATTGAACAAGTTGACTTGAGAAAACTTGTTTTCTCTTTGACAATTTTGACGAATTTTTTTTGTACTGTTGGAGGTGTTATTTCTTAGAAAACTTCCAGGGACCAATAAATTGAAGTGTATTCTCCACAAAAATCATCCACTCGATGTATAATTTTGTTTCTAGAGTTTAAAAAATCGATTTGAACTTGAGCCGCCGCGGCGCGTCGTCTACTACTGACCAGAACACTACAGCATGCACCTTTAAATGAAAACACCTCAAACTATTGGAGAAATAACAACTCATCTTCGAAAATTGAAGGATTTGTGCAGAACTGAATTCCCTATACTATGAACAAAATCGCCATGAATCGCAATGCAAGATTTTGAGTTATCCGAGGAAGAGTATAACACTTTGACAGGATTCATACTCTATGAACTGTTACCTCTCCCCTTGAATAACTCGAAACCCTACAGTGCGATTCATGGCGATTTTGTTTATGTTATAGGGAATTCAATTCTCCACAGATCCTCCAATTTTCGAAGATCACTTCTTATTTATTCAACAGTTTGAGGTGTTTTCATTCAAAGGTGCATGCTGTAGTGTTCTGGTCAGTAGTATACGACGCGCCGCGCCGGCTCAAGTTCAAATCGATTTTTTAAACTCGAGAAACAAAATTATACTTCGAATGGATGATTTTTGTGGAGAATACACTTCAATTCAATGGTCCCTGGAATTTTTCTGGAAATGAACACCTCCAACAGTACAAAAAAAAATCGTCAAAATTGTCAAAGAAAAAACAAGTTTTCTCAAGTTAACTTCTTCAAACTTGTTTTCATCCGAATTTGCACATCGGATACGAGTTCAGGAGATTGGATTCAGTCGGAAAAGATACCAAACTTGTCGTGATCGGTTCTACATGGCCATAAAAACAAAATGGACCACCTAGCAGAGCTTCGCCCCCCCACTACTCCCCTTCAACAATGATGGACACTTTTTGTGCCAAAATGGTATCAATGGGATATGATACGTCGAACTATAATGTATTCGCATCCAATGGGTTGACGGGTTCCATCCCCTCCATTTTTACCAGCAATTTTTTACTCCCCCTCCAATAACTCAAAGCCCCCGAGTGCGATTTTTGGCGATTTTGGATATGTTGTAGAGCACTCAATTCTGAACAAAATATCAAATTTTCAGGACGTCCATATTTTTTCCGAGGTTGAAATCTATCTTTCTTGTACTATAGAGCCTCTAAATTTTGACCGGATAACCGGCTATATCAGTTGCCGGCAGTACCAACTAAGACTATGGAGGATTGGCTTCAGGTATATGGGCTGGAGGGACTAGTTTTCCGGGTACACGATTTAATGCTTCGTAGGAGTTCCAGGAAGGGTGCCGGGTCTCTGAAGTGACAAGATCGAAGAGCCTCTTCGGTTGCAAGTGATCAATTGATTCTCAAAGGTTCAAAAATGCAAAGAGGCACAAAGACCTTTGAACTGTTTTGCATCGTTTTCATAATAGATCAGGGGTAGTTCCTGCCATAGATTTTTTCACATACGTCGAACCGTCGAACTCGAAACGTCGCAGTAAATTTTGAGTCACGCAAGTTTTAGAAGACTTCGTTCAAACTAGTAGCGATGATGAGTCTCCGCCTGTAAAAAGAAAAGTAGTAGCTCAGGAGATCACGATGCGCCGTTTGTTTTAAAACACCAGATCGTGTGTGAATCTTTGAACGTGGAAGAACAAGATATCAAAATTGTTTTATTCACGCCACCTCTGTTGGAAAACCTGGACAAGACTCGTTTGGTGCAAATCGATGCCACGTATAAAATCATCTGGCAAGGCTACCCATTACTTACCGTAGGAGCGAGCTACTGACCAGAGCCGACATTTCAATCCTTTTGTCATGGGTGTCTGTAAAGAAGGAAAATCGGAGGACTTGGGCTCCATTTTCAAAACTCTGCGGCAACACAAGCCAAGCTAGAAGCCTGACATTTTACTGGCGGACGCCAGTAAGGCAATAACGCAAGCTTATTCTTCGGTTTTTCGTCCTCCAAAAGTGAGACTGATGTGTTTTTCTCACGTTCTGCAAAATTTGGAAAGACATTTCAAGAATATCATTAGATATCCTCAGCTCAAGCAGGACACATTTTCACTGCAAAATTGTAGAAACGATGACATTTTCCGAAGAGCGTCAGAACTCTTTATCGAGAAATGGCGTGCAAACGACGCAGCAGGAATGCTTGAGTTCCTTGACTACTTTGAAACGCAGTGGATGAAGAAGAACTCAAAATGGTACGAGGGAGCTGCAATAGGATACCCAAGTACCGATAATGGGTTGGAATCCATCAATGCGCTCGTGAAGAGGGAGCATACTCCCAGAGAACGACTCCCAGTAGCTCAGTTTTTGAACAACGTGCAAAATCTATTGAAAAATTGGTCACAGGATAGAAATCCGACGACAGCGAACGTGAAAACTTCCTCATCAATGCCCTTTATAAAGGCCGCTCTATGAAATTACGCAACGCAACCGCAGCGCAGAGCGCAACTTTTCTGATTGACTCAGAAGCCTTCCGCGTCGTTGCGATGGCTTAGCGAATACCTTGCGAGCCAATCAGGAACGTTGCGCTCTGCGTTGCGCTCTGCGTTGCGGTTGCGTTGCGGTTGCGTTGCGGTTGCGTTGCGGTTGCGTTGCGGTTGCGTTGCGGTTGCGTTGCGGTTGCGTTGCGGTTGCGTTGCGATTGCTGCGAATTCTCATAGAGCGGGCATTAGGTACGCTCCGCTCATGGACTAATGCGGTCCAATTTCACCAAATCTTTTGTTACAGCAGCAAATAACCATTCAAAAGACGTAAAAGACACCTACCTTCCTTCTTCACAGACATTTTGAGATTTTCCACATTTCAGATTATTTCGCCTGCGTTCACTGAGAAAATAACTGTTGCCGAACAAAATTTTTCTTGGGAGACGTTCGATGTTTTCAGGGAATATGGTTGCAGCATGTGGACAGTGGTAATCTATAATGAGCTTCAACATTTGGATAAATCGACATGTACCTGTCCTTGCTTTCTAAAACACTACGTCTGCAAACATGTACTTGGAATGCAAATTCGACTGAAATTGATAGAGGCTCCGGCGGGAGAGAGAGGCCGTCCTTCAAAGGCTAAACGAGCACTAATTATACAGGGTGATTCAAAAATGGCGCATTTCCTTTTGGGCACGTTATAATGGACGTTGACAGAGCATGGGAAAAATAATTAAAAAAATTAATCGGCTTCGATTTGCAAGTTATTAACAAAAACAAATCTGTCCAATCTGGCAGCATCGCATTAGTACCTACCTGGCACCTTTAGATCAAAGAGGTACATCACAATAGCATTATTGTATTGTTAGGATTGTTACCCTGGAAACTCTGTAGAACCTGCCAGGCCATACCAAACATACTTGCCAAATGTATTTTCACGGCACTTTTGAGGTGAAAGACGAATTTTGAAATTTGAAAATACGACTCAAATCTCAGTTGCAAGAGAAATGTTCAATCGGGAACTACTAACGACATGTGACTCTTCGCAAGTAACAATACTTTGCTTTGAAATCATGCAAATTGAAGAAGATAAATTCTCAACTTCACCTCTTCATAACTCGAAGGATAAATGTGCCAATTTTTTTTTACTATTTTTTCCGTGCTCCTTTAACGTCTCCCACAACGTACACGGGAGGAAATGCGCCATTTTGGAATCACCCTGTAGAGTGGAATAAGGAAATCTTTTTGTTAACTTTGATCAATACCTCCCTTATATTTTATTGAATGAAGAAATACCTATTTTGTCATTTAACTTTATCTCTCGCTTTATCTTGAATAATTAAATTTGAATTTATCACAGAAATATGTTTGATTGGACGAATTGTCCCTTGAATACTCCTAAAGAGCGTTGGAAAACTTCGAAGTGACCTCTGCAACTGCAGATAAGCAACTTAAAATCAAGGTTGAGAGACTACAAGAAGGCGCTACGACTCCGCATTTGCCGACGAGCCAGCTAAAATTTTTGTTGTTATAATAGAGAATATTATGCAATGGTGGCGCTAGGGCTCAAAAGTGGCGAAATAAGATGACGTAGGGAGATTTTAATAGGGCTTCGGCAGTTGCAGGAAGCAAGCTGAAATAATTGTATGAAGAGTCCTAGCGCTAGGCTCCACGATGGAAAGATAAAATTGACGTGGGAAAACTTTTAACGAGGCCTCCGCAGTTGCAAACAAGAAAGCTACGTTTAAATCTATGAGAGGGGGGGAGGGGTTCGGGCCCCTACGTAGCAAGATAAGTGACTCGGGAAGAAGTCAAGGGGGCTTCTGCAGTTACAGACAAATTGATCAAAAATGATCGAGAAAATGATGTATTAGAAGCATTGACGGATTAACCAATAGGCTAAGTAGGCTGCAGCCTAGGGCGCCTCGATAAAAGGGGGCGCCGACCGAGGCGAAATTGGAAAAAAGCATGAATAAAAAAAAATTTTGTAGTTTCATGTTCCATATTGTTGCAATGATTCTAGGCCAGCTAGAAATGTTTGAAAGGTACTTTCCGGCATCCACTCCCAAGTGAAAAAATGCTATGGAAAAAATGAATCGAAGTGCTGGCCACTAATAAATTATAAATAAAATAATTAAATCTCATCATAGGCGTAGGGTGACTACCTACGCACCTTTGCTTATGAAAAACTGGTAACTGTACTCGAAAGCGGACCGTTGAGAAGATGGAAGATCTTTGCCCCACGGCGCCGGCGTATGACACCGGGAAAAAGGCTGTATTTTCGTTTATAGCTCAAGCGACGGAGGGAATGAATGTCACCCACCATCTTTGAAATAACAATAAATGACTTCTTTTAAGGAGACAGACCTCTACCAATATAATTATAGAAATGAGAATCACCTGCCCACGGGCTGAGAGAGGGTCTATTCGGTCAATATTAGACTAGTGTTACACACTTTACATAGGTACCTACTTACAGTGTGCTACCTGTGGTGCTACTCTATGATTTTTATTCAATTTTTCAAAATTGAATACAAAATCGGGGTGAATTTTTTTCAATAATTGTTGTAGTTCCAAAAGTGAAGGAAGGGGGGGCACCGAACTGAATCAGCTTAGGGCGCCATTGCTTTCTAATCCGTCACTGATTAAAAGTGCAAACAGTACTAGGGTCCCCAAACTAGTTATATCAGATTTACTCCAAATTTTATGATCCTCTCCTTCATTTTCTTTTGTTGTTTTACCTGTGAAGCCACCCGCATTTGGCGGGCCGAAAATATTCCGGAGGAAAATAATTCAAAGCCGTGAAATCGAGGTATGAGAATGTGAATATTCAGAGTCAAGGCATCATTAAAAGATGTCGCTAGCTATTTAATTCATTCGTGTAAATCCCGCAAAGCTCTATAACATAATTTACTGGCCCATCATCGACATTCAACAACCGTCCCTGCTTGATGTCCGACGAAATGGGGAATTGGTGCATATGAAGTGAAGCACCCGCATATTGCCCCAGCTAGTTGCTGCCGTACTCCTGCTATGTTGACGCGCCGTGTTACCGCCCGCTCGCCGCCGCCATCATCCGATGTCCACGTGATGTCACCCGGTGTCCCAGCGCAGTGTATTGAATTACCCATTGGAATTCCACGGCTATACGCCGTTCGCGATCGTTTTGGATGCAATAAAATATTCCGGATGGCTGGGAATGGAGGATATCGCCGGAGATTGACCGTGGTACCTGGACCAATCCTCCTGGGCTGCCGTCCGCTCCCGACTTGTCACGTCCGCTGCCGAGTGCTTCTGCGGGCCTGTTAGCGAAGAGTTTTAGTCCCCTTCGAGGAAGCTGAGTTAGAACCCGTTTATGTTGCGTCGCGACCCTCCTAGAGGCCGAAGCGTCGAAGCCCCAATGATGAGCCCCAGCCCACTTGGAAAATGACGAGTCGATTTCCCCCGGCTGATGTGTCTCAAAGGCCCCCTGGAGAAAGTCGAGTTGGAGCCCTTCGGAGTCGTGTTTTGGTCCCCTTGGGGGCACGCTGAGTCGAGAACCCTCCAGGTTGAGTTTTGACCCTCCGAGAGACTGATGAGTTGCTTCCCCCGTTGAGTTGCAACCCGTCTCTAGGATGTCGAGTCAGAGCCCTTGGACGTTGAGTCTTGATCCGCCTCCAGGTGTCGAGTCAGAGCCCTCCGACGACGAGTTCCAGCCCTTCTCCAGGTCGATGTGCCAAGGCCCTTCCGGTGTTGAGTTTCGACCCTTCTCCAAGTCGTAGAGTTGGGACCCGTTGACGAAGTGTTTCGAACCCCCTCCAGGATGCTGAGTCGCGTTCCCTCCACGGTGAGTTCTAGCCCACCTCGAGGATGTCGAGTTGAAACCCCTAAATGAACCAGGCCCGATAGAAATGAGGTCTCTCGTTTCGGTATCTCGTGTGGCGGAGTGATGACCTCGACGAGCGGGAGGTTAGTCTTGGTGAGTTGGGATAGTTGCTTACGGTTAGGCTTTGTCGGGAAAATGTATGATGAGGCTCACGCGTGCGTTCTGAATCTGCCTGCACGTGCTGGTGTCTGCGCTACTGTCTGCCGTCAGGTACAGCCACTTCCAAGCCTCGTCCTTTGTTGGATACCTTCATAGAAAGGTATTCGCGCTCTTGGGCCCTCTGGACTTGGCTTTGTGACTGCGGTACTCAGAGCACCGGACCTAGTGGGTTAGATCTGGAAACTCGCGGGTGAGCTTCTTCTACGTTTCTGAAGCTCCTAGTTATTCGGAAAATGTAAATTTTGAGAACTACGGGAAAAATCCAGTAATTGAAATAAAATAGAATCGCGTTGAGATCGGGGTTCGGACCCTGTCGTAGAGTCGCCATTGTTGATCGGATTGATGGACACCCCCCCCCCCCCCCCCCCTCCTTGAAACTAATGATTTTGTTTTAGTGCCACGACAGTTCCGGATATTTCCATATAGAGCTTGTTACGGGAATGAAGACGTTCTTATTCGAAACTGATGAATTTAATCCGGTACCCAACGACGCCATCGTTCAGATAGGGACTTTGTTAAAAATGAATTGTTATTAGGGCTCGATCAGGAATAGTGTAGACGGCGATTACTTCGTGTTAGGGTAAAGATTATTTCGACGCCTCTCCGCATCGGCTTTTCGACGAACACCCTGTATAGTCAATCCTTTGCGTTTTGTTTCTCCTGGCTGCGGCCTTCTCTCACAAACTGCTAAACAACAACGAACTAGCGCGTATACGGGGCGTGCTCAAAACGTTCTCCAAATTAAATTTGTATCTTGACTAGAGTAATTGTTTCGCGCTCACCATCGGTTCGAAAGTTTTTGGAAGGGCGAAATTTGGTTCAACATTTCCGGTTATAGACACGCGCGACCGCGGGAATCTTTCTAAGCGTTGGGGGCGACTCACGGTGAAAAAAGGGAATAGGCCCCCACAAAGGCAGCCATATCCAATCCTTTCCAAACGGGCAAAAGAGACCATGGCCCAAAAAGAAGCAACAGCCTTTGAAAAGAATGCCACAATTAGGTGGGCTACCATACACACACCGGCCCACAAATCTTGGATAGCACTCGTGGTCGAAGTCACTCTTCTCTTTTCAGTGTCTAGAAGCCGGGCCTAACCCTAACATAACCTCTAACACTAACATGAATGTTGGATCTGATTTAACCCCAAAAAGAACTTTGAACCGCGAAAACCAGTCAGAATTAAATGTCGGTCAAGGTGTAGAGTCAGGTGTTCGTCGGAGGGTTGGGGTGTTGGGACGTCTGGAATAATTAGGGGAAAGTTATCTCTTCGGGAATAGGTTAGATCTTTTAGATAATTTAGCCTGCGATGTGAAGGTAGGACTAGGTATAGGAGCGAGCCATTATTTAAACATTTTGAATTGTACATAGAAGTCAATAGATTGATGTTATGTTAAAACTTTAACTGTGTCTTATTGCGTTCAAACTCGTAGTCAGACCTGTCTCAACAATCTCGAGAACTCTATAATCGAACAACAAGAAGAGAGGCACAACGGGATGTCGTCCTGATACTAGATGATCATCGGCCAAGCGGTTCCAAAAGCGGGAGAAGTGATTTAATTCAAATAAGTTGAATTACATGCCAGTATAATGGGTTGTCTACCCATTCAGGGGTACAAGACGATAGATGGGGTCGTTTCACCTGTTACGTCTATTCTTCATTGTTACATCATTACTCAGACATTAAGTTCTATGCTATGTCACATTAGTTTCGAAAATGGCTTCATATAAATATTTAATTAGCCGAAACTCGAGTAAACGATATAAAAAACAAGTGGAGAAGACTTATTTACCACAACTTTATATCATATCAGATTGCCAATTAGACTGCAAAAGATTCATTGGAGGCACTGGTTTTCCAGATACACAATTTGATGCTTCACAGGAGTTCCAGGGTGGGTACTGGGTCTCTGAAGTGACAAGATTAGGGAGCCTCTGCAGTTGAGAGAATTCAAAATGCAAGAGCCACAAGAATATTCAAACTCTCCAGCATTAGATTTCCAGTTAACTTTTGAGTATAAACTTCAAGGAAGCATCAAGGTCAAGTCAATGTCAAGGTCTCCCAAGTGACAAGATTAGGTTAACATAAAAAACGTCAGGCGTGACTTTTTTGTTTGTCAAATTTGTCGTGCAAACCCTCATTCTGTCGTAAATTCATCCTTTTTTTCCGTGTGAAGTATGTCGTAGAAACTATTATTCAGCCGTTAGTTTCACCTTTTTTTGTCGTTTTTGTTCTTTTTTTTGTCGTTTTTGTTCTGGCGTGGAATGTATTTATTCTGTCGTGCAGTAAACATTCCCTCCATTTCATCACCGAAGCGCCCTCTCCTCCACATTGCGAGCAAATCTTATTTCTCGCTGCTTACAGTGAGCCGCAAAATGTCCTGCATCACCACCAATCCAGCATGTCCTCTGATCTCGTCGCTTATCTCTCTCATTCTTTACAGTTTGGCGAATCTCTGCTTGTCCAGCTCTGGGTGTTTCCGTTTCTACGACGGACACCGTTGTCGCGGCGACTTGTTCCTTTCTTTCTGGCAATCTAATGTAAAACAAGACAGCGCTGCAATGGACCTGGTCTCTTTGATTATTCTGCCTATTCAAGCAAATTCCGGTTATCAGTTCTCGTGGAGCCCGGAAATGTGAATAGAACATCGTATTTTTTAGCGGTAACTTGATGACGTTGGGTATCAAGTGGACGTTCTATGAAAGTCCTGGACACTAAACAGGCGTCTTCTGGACGTACTTCGAATGGTAAAGGGCGTGCTATAGACATCCGCTCGTACGCAAAGGGATTCCCAGTGTACGTTCAATCAATCAATCAATATTATATTTGTTCCGTATACAGGGTGTTTCATGACTTATACGACATAGCATACGACGAGCCGGATCTGCCTCAAAAAACTGGATCTATCCTTAAGCTATGTCGTATAAGTCATGAAACACCCTGTATTGATACCTTCAAGGTGTAAAACGTGTCACGTTCATAGGGGACTACTCTGTGCTACTTTTGAAGGACGTCCGTTGCTCAACTCAAAATTTCTTTCGACGCAAGCGATCTATTCCGCGGTATTTTCGATAACTCCGAGTCAATTAAATCTCACTTTTTGACTGGCAAATCAACACCAAGGATTTCAATCTCGCTGAGCTGCCAGGGGCCGAAATAAGAAGCTCTCGCGCCCGGCTCCCGTTCGGTCGAACCCCTTCGGCAAATACTCTCATCAAACCCTTTCAAATCAATTCTTCGACAAATAATAATCTCGGCTGCGGCGCGAATACTTATGTAAGAAAAAGGACGGGACCCGAACTTCCCTTCCTATATTATAATCCGCGACTTAATTAAAACATTCATTGGCCACTTGATCCCGAACTTGACTCTATATTTCCCCCGCCCCTCTTTCTCTCTCTCAACTTGTTTGCCCAAAATCGCACAGGCAAAAGGCAAAAGAGCGCGACTTTATCACTTTTCGCGGATTTTTCAATTAATTCTTGCTGCTCTCAATCTCGAAACCTTTTGTGCTCCCCTTCAGCCGATATAATAAAGTTCTATTGTTTGACGATGAGCGGGAGGAGCTCGATCGTTCATGATCTGTGTGTCTCTCAGATCAGTTTTGTCGCAAGCAAGCAAGAATGCGCATTGCCATCGGAGACACCATTTGAGAACATGAGATGTTAGTTTCAGTAGTATAGATTCCAGTTTGAAATTCACTAAGTAAACGATAATTTACGCGACATCGAAATCAACACAGTTAGATTGAAAATCTTTAGCAAAATCACAGATTTTGCATTCAAGTTAGTGAAAAGTGACACTCGACTTTGCGTTGAAATTTGAATAATTATCAACTTGACAAAATCATTGTCAGGATTATAGATTTCGGATTTTTAAGTGAAAATAAGTTTTGGTATTATCTCATGATGAATCGGACACGAGCTGCCTGATGTCGAGGTTGATTTTCACATCAAAACTTTGCGATATATTTTTCATGATCGACAAAAAATATATAGTGCTTTGTCAATGGCGCACAAAGTTGAGAAACAATGGACCAATAAATGTTGTAACTTTTTTTTAAATCACCAATAAAGCTTTTTTATTGCATAGTGCCATTTATTTAAACAATTGGAAGGTTATTCCGAAACCACACTAAGCCCATTTCACCAGTAGCAAGGCATATACAAGCTTGCTGTTCTACTTCTGGAAAATTCCACATTCTGAAACAAATAGAACGTGAAGATGAAATTCGTTATACTTGCAATGCTCGTGGTTCTGCTGGTTCTGCAAGGGTTCCACAGTGTAGCTGCTGGTACGTATTTTTTTCAATAATTTCACATTTTTCTTCAATAAATTCATGATGTTCTTTACAAAAATATTTTTGCTCAAATAACGCAACCGTAGTAGTTTTGTTTTGTCAATGTCCTGTGGTTACATTGGAATTTGATATAATAATTTTTGAAGAATTCCTGTGAAAAATAATAATTTTTGTTGTTTGACATTTCAGGTAGAGACTACACTTTTACAATTCGAGTTCCGAAAAGAATCGTGAGAGAAGTGGCCGAAAATATGAAGAAAGCACTCAACAGACTGTAAGGTGGCGGTGAAGAGTTGTTTGTTAATCGCTAAGTTACTATGTCACACGTACCTTAGTTGAAGTCATTTTCAACATTAAAATGATCGCTTCAAAAGAATAAAAGCCTTATCTAATCCTCTTAGCTTTGATTCCTGATGTACGTTGAATCCGAGGTTGAATCCTTATTTTATGATCGAGTTCAAAGTAACCATTCGAAACGTGTAGAAAATCAAACGTAGAAAACGTAGAGAAAAAAAAAGCTGAATAAACGTGCGTATGTTGCGCCTTTGAACAATTCTTTGTCAAAGTATTGAGAGTTTATAAAACGCTTGAACTCCAACGTTTTGAGAACGTCTTGGAAACACATAATCAATTTTGTTCCGAACGTTCATTCAACGTTCATGGGACCTTGCCTACAGCGTTTTTGATACCTTGAATCAACGTCTTCAAAACGTGAAATCAGACATTTTATGAACGTCAGAGTGACTACGGGGACACTATCTGGTTTAGGCGAATTTTGGGCTCGGCACAATAGCTTTTTCTCAAATTGTGGTCGATTAGCTGCCGTATTTGCTTATATCAAATCGAATTGTTCCTAGAAGGTAGTGATTTTGAACATTTATGCATGATTTTTTACTCCCCGGTTGTTTTTGAAGTGATTATTTTCAAGAAGAGAAAAAGCTCATAACTGGGCCTAGACTCACATCAGGTAGGTAGTAGGTAGGTTTTGAAATGTCGATAACTTTTTTATTTTCCAAAATATTTGAATAATTCTTCTTCAATATTGAAGGAGAAACATGGGAAATTTGTTACGAAACGTGTGGAAAATCATATTCATTGAATGTTGCCCGCATGCCTCCACACAAAAACGCCCTTTTTCTGGCCGTTACCACCCGAGACGGCCGCTCACCCTGGCTTTGACTAGGAATACCCGCGTTTGGTGCAGAACTCTACTCAGATGCTCTTTTCTGCTCGTAGATCGCTTTTTTTCAAAAAATTCCAACTGATATCAGAAGTAGATTGCATTGAGCGTCGTGCAGGCCTATTTTCAAACTCGACACGTTATAGATCATATCATAGATTATTATAGACGTGACGTTATAGATGATTATAGTTAGGAGGGCTATAATCAGCCCGTTTATGTTCTCATCTTGTTTTTATTAATTTTCAGAATATCGGTAAACCCCTCTTCAGTCTTCTTTTTACATATGGAGCCCCTTGGACTCCCTTGTATCACCAGGATTGTTTGAAGCCTTTCGTTTGGAGCCCTAATGAGCCATTTTGTGTTTTCTCGTGGCTTTCAGAATTCCAGTGAACCATCTTGTGCCTTATTCCATTGCTGGAAGCACCTCATGACTTCATATGATATCCGGAGATCTATCGGACCCCTTGTGTCCTCAAGTGTAGTATGGAGCCCCACTCAGCCCATTTAGCTTCCATTGACTTCCAGAATAAGTACAATAAGCCCCCTTTTACCTTCATTTGTAACATAAAGCTCGATCCATTGAGCTCCCTTGTATTTTTCTGTGTCATTCGGATCTCTATTGAGCCCTGTTGTGCCTTCATGTGTCGTTTGGAACCTGAATGAGCCCTTTCACGTTTTTTGTGGCTTTTAGAGTTCCAGTGAGCCCACTTGTGCTCCTTGTGTTTTCTTGCCTTTATGTCTGCAAGTGTAGTTTAGAGCCGTAATAAATCCCCTTATGTTTTTCAATCTTCTCGTGGCTTTCGAAGCATTTGTAAATCTTCAAGCCTCCATGTGACATTTTGAGCTCTATAGGGCCCCTTGTATCCTTCAAAGAATATGAAGCCCAATTTAGCCTCTTTGTTTTTCTCCTGGCTCTCAGGTAAGCCACCTTTTGCCTTCTTGTATTATCGATAGCCCATTTTGCCCCCTTGTTTCTTCAACGTCAAGTAGTCGGTGTCAGGGGCTCACTAGATCTTTGAGAGCCAGGGAGAAACATAAAGGGGCTAATTAGGGCTTAAAATTCTTTTGAGGACATTGAAAGCCCGATAGGGCTCCGAATATCACATGAAGGCTCGAGGTCTTCACAAATGCTCCGAAAGCTACAAAAATATGTGAGGGGAGATTGGCAGGGCTTCAAGCGATATTGAAGGGACAAGGGAACCCAAGGGAGCTTTGTGTAATAAATGAAGCAGGCAAAAGGAGGTTTACTGAAATTTTGATAGCTATGAAAAAACGTAAGGGGACTAATTAGGGTTCCAAACTACACTTGCGGACGTGGAGGGAGCCCGGAAAGGAGCCCGATAGGGCTCCGTGTATTGCATTAAGGCACAAGAGATTCGCACTAGGGCTTCCAAGATCGCAAGAAGGCACAAGAGGGCTCACTGAAACTCTAAAAGCCAAGAAAGAAATAAAAAACATAAGAAACGACACATGAGGGCACAAGAGGGGCTCAATAGAGATGCTAGTGACACGGTAAACTGCAAGGGGGCTCAGTGAGGCTCCAAACGATATTAAAGACACAAAAGCGCCCAATGGATCGAGCTTTATATAACAAATAAAGGTGAAAGGGGGCTCAGTTGTACCTACTACTCAAGGGAATAAAAACATAAGTGGGCTAATCAGGGCTCCGAATATCATATACAGCCATGAGGTGCTTACAAGAAGGCAGCAGGGGGCTTACTGAAATTCCAATAGTAATGAGAAAAGATAAATGGGTAGGGCTGCAAATTACACTTGCGGACACAAGGAGGTCCAGAGCACTCCGTTCCGTATATCACATGAAGGCACAAGGGACACACACTGGAGCTTCCAGCAATGCAAAAAGGCACAAGATGGTTTACTGGAGTTCAGAAAGCCACAAAAAAATATAAGGAAGCTCATTGGGGCTCCAAACAAAGGGCTTCAAACAATACTGGTCACACAAAGAGGTCGAAGGGGCTCTATAAAACAAAAATAAATAATAAATAAAAAATCAAATGAAAATAATCTAGTACGGCGGTTAGTGGACGATATTGAGACCTACCTTGCATTTTATTCTACAGGGTGTCCACGGTTTAAGTGCTCTTACTGTAGGGTTGTATTCTTTGGCCAAATACAAGAAAATTTTACCAATAATCATTTTTCTTTCGGGCTTCAGTTTCCCAGTTACAGGGTGTCAAACAATTAGAAAATAAAATATTCTTTTGCTATAACCTAGTAACTACTATTTTCACGAAAACCAAACTTGGTACTATTGATGGACTATTAATCAGCTTTCATTCAGGGTTTACCATTACTTTGTTAAAAAACCAGTGGCGTAGATATTAGGGTTACTCACCAATTAACCCCGGTTATCTGCACGCCACTGAGATAAAATCTATCTCTGATAACTTTTTCCGACTCCTCGGACAATTCTAAGCGAAAAAGGTACCCTTTGTTCGAAGCTCTAAAGTCAATCATTTTCAAGAAAAACGGCATTTTATGCTGAAAAACATGAAAATCGATCATAACAATAATTTGACTGATGAGACGTTTGTGAGCTGCAGTATTATTGAAAGTAGTCAAATAACTGAAAAGAAGACTTATTAGAAATTATTGCTCTTGTTCAGTATTACTCACACTAACTACAATACAATTTATTGAAAAATAATTCAACAATTTTTTTTCAAATTTTTTGACACCCTGTAACTTGGAAACTGGAGCCCGAAAAAAAAAACTTTTTGGGAAAAATTCTCTTGCATTCGGCCAAAGAATACAACCCTACAGTTAGAGCACTTAAACCGTGGACACCCTGTAGAGCATTCAGACTAGGCATAATTGTATTACATACCCCCAGCCTAGTTTTAGGAAGTGGAAACAAGGTTTCGAACCCGGGAGAGCAGCAGTATAGCGAGTTGTCTACCTAACAAGGGTAGATTCAGAGACCTCAACAAATCGTCCGTTTCGGTGACTTCTATGGGCCGGAACCGGCCCCTCAATTGACATTTACTAGTTCAAGGCATATGTCGTCTTTGACGATGAGTTATCGCAGCGGATTGCCTACTTTCCAGAGGCATAAACAGAAATCACTGGAATCACAGTTAGTCCGAACGTTACAGGCTACCAACCTTGCAAAAAATGATCAATCGATGAGACTTCTCACGAAATGTTCATTAGGCCCCAGAGCATGTTTGAAGGAATAATGCCACTGTTAAACCACTTGCAGACATCGTATACGGGGTGTTTAGTAATTCAAAGATTCAAACTCCTGAACCAATTGAGTTGGAGTCATGAAAGTCACCACGTAGATTGATGATTCAATGTTTGTTGAGATAAAACGAACCGCGTCTCCATATCTTTAGTCGTTTCTACGAAATCTTGAAATTAGTGGTCAGTCTCATAAAAATTCACATTTTTCAATAAATCAGTGATTTCGGAGGTGATTTCCTAAGATATTTCAGTGAAATTCGGTAGTCCCTTGAAGAGTAAAGTCAAGAATGAAATGCCGTGTGTTGCCATCCTCTCTGTCCACCATCTTCGGAAATATGACAGTCACATGTTTTTCTTCTCATGACGGCCATCTTGAAGTCACCCATTATTGAAGAAGTGAGGAATTAAACTGTAATAATAATAATGGTCCTAGGCAATAATTTGAATGCAAAAATAACCATTCCCAGTGAGTAAATCCTTTTCAATTGACTATAATTCCGGCTATTTAAAAGTATGAAATTTTATAGTGGACTATCCATTTTTTTCAGAATATTTTCAGGCTATTTCAGGAAAGACTAAACTTGAATCGAAATGATTCAGTATTCCACTTCAAGAAAGATAGAGGATGACTTTAAACACCCTCCTTCAGCTATCCAATGGTCATTTTGACCATGGTGGGCGCCAAAGCTCTGTGAAATTCGTGAAAATGTGTCCAACGGTCCAACAGCTCTTTTTGATCAATTGAAAAGAAGTTGCTCACTGGGTATGGTTATTTTTGCATTTGGATTATTTTTTAGGACCATGATTTGTATTGCCAATGGAGTATTATGCTAAAAATTTTTTTTATTGAAATGAAAACTACATTGAAAAATAATTGACCCGTGTTTTTTTATTCAGTCAAAAACCGTATCGTTTGGGCGCAATTAATAAAAAACTTCAACTATTTCTGACGTCACAGCAAGTCACCGTCTATACCGCCTGTGTAAATGACGTCAGAAATAGGCAGAATATAGGAATTTCGTTTATTTATTGCGACCAAATGATACGATTTTTGGCTGAATGAAAAAATACGGGTCAGTTATTTTCCAATATAGTTTCTGATTCCTTTGGAAAAAAAATATATTTTTCAAAGTATAATACTCTATTGATTTTCCAGTTATTCAATAATGGACTAATTCAAGATGGCGACCATAAGGAGAAACACAGTAACACAATTGACTGTTGTATTTTCGAATATAGCAGGCAAGGACGGTGGCAGCACACGGCATTCTCTTCTTGATTTCACTCTTCATGGTAGGGGAAGGTTACTTAAAATGGGATACTCAGCTAAAACGGGATACCAAAGGTTCTGACAAAACCAAGTATCGCCATCTAACCCAATATTCACCGAACTCAAGCTCTAGTCTAATGCAACGGTCAAACGTACTTTCAAGTTGGCAGCTGAAGCGCGAGCCGTACCAGGTAGGTTTTATGGTTTTCAGATTTTCTGATCTAATATCAAGGGTTCATATTAGTAAGAATTGCGTGCGAAGTGAAAGGGAGAACATGTTCATTATTTATTTACCTCAAGCCAAGATATGAACTATTGATTTGACCAACAAGTTTTTTTGATTTATTTTGGGGTTACGTGAAAAAAAATTTCGAATGTCAAATATGAGTGTTCGGGTAAAACGGGATTTTTGTCATTCCGTAAAACGGGATATCCCAGATGCGTGGGGTGCAGAAGGTGGGTTCATGATGCCTGCGCCAGGGCAGATGAAGAAGGAGAAGATTTTCTTTGTGACTTCTGCCTCGAAGTCTGATTTTTTCTTTTTTTCTTTTTTCTTGTCTTATGCATAATTTAAGAATGTTTATTTTGCTTTTGTCTTGTTACCTAAGAATGGTAGTTGATGTTCATATTTTATATGTCTGTTATACCTACCTAGTAGTTTCCATAATAAAAACTTGGAATTTGGATGTCTGGTTATTATATTCCTAATAGACTAGTCAAATCTATCAATTTCAATTACTATCCCATTTTAAGGATATATGGTATCCCGTTTTACCGTATGGGTTCCCTAAAATGGGATACTTGCACATTTCTTGGAAAAGTAGTTATATTTCGGAAAATACATTTTCGTTCCAAAAACTCTTTGGGGTTATGATATAAAACAGAGCAAGGAATAATTAGACATAATTAGATGAGGTTTGCTTTATCTAGCTATTATTTCTAAGGGTTCAAACCTTAAGTATCCCATTTTAAGTAACCTTCCCCTACTACCGAGTTTCACCCGAATATCCTAGTAAATAACTGAGTTATTGGAAATCGTGATAGAAGCACTTTGATTCCGGTATTATTTGTTTGTGCCCCTGAAAGGTAGACAAGCTGCTTCTACGACCTATCGCCAAGGTCAACATATGCCTTAAACTGGTATAAATGTCAAGTGAGGGACCGATCCTGGCCCATGGAAGTCACCAAAACGGACGATTTGTTAAGGTTTTGACATCTTGCCCTATTAGGTAGGCAACCCGCTGCTATCCCGGGGTTGCAACTTTGTTTTCACTTCTTAAGAGTAAGCTGGGGGTATGTACTGCAACTGTGCCAAGTTTGAATGCTCTGGAATAAAATGCAAGGTAGGTTTGACTAACCGCCGTGCTAATTGAAAATGGCAAGCAAGAGACTAATCAATAAAATGAGTAAAACCATTTTTTTTTCGAATCGCTATATCTTCGTACAGGAAAAACCGACTTGGGACGTTGTTGTTTTGGTTTGTTGAAGGAAATCGGTTCTTTCTCAAACCATCATTATGGTAGTTACCATCGCAAGAACCGCAAGAGCGTTTATAAAAAAAGAACGAGCTCAAAAAATGGTATATTTCCACTTGCCCCCGCCATTTTGAATCTTGACGTTCCGTCCATTTTGTTATTCGACTTTTACAACCTATCCATTTGGCTATTCAGTGATACTAAGGTTGCTTGAATCGGAGAAACAACAAATATTTGGCGAGGAAAATAAAACAGTCAGCTTTTTGCTGGCCCACCCAGTAGGTAGGTCCCGAGGTAGGTCCCGTACTTTCATGATGAGTAACACTAACTTGTATTTCAGGTACATCTGAGAAACAGTTTGAGATATCTCAAAGTGGTTTGTTCCACAATGATGAGTATCAGATAAGAAGTATGTGTGGTAATTCTCATGTTCCGACCTATTTTGGTTCATAAAACAGAGTTTCTCGATTTTTGATCACCCTGTAGGCATCTGTAAAAGGGTTACCATCGTAGAGACACATTTCGAAATCAAGGACAGTCATATTGGTGAAATAAGCGTTGCAAAATCAGTCTGTGTGGGTTTATTCCTTGACAGATTCTTACCATTTTGGTCTCTTTTGAAAGCTACTAGGATGTTCTTTGGTTTGAGCCCATTGGCATTTCCGAAATAAAAAAATAAATACATTTTGACATTTAGAAGAATTATTTTTGGATTTTGGGAAAGCCAATGGGCTCAAACTGAAGTATCTTCTGATGAAGTTCTCCATAATGTATGTGAAGTCTTTGTAAATTATTGTAGAAAGTTAAAAATGTCTCTTCATTTGTATAATATTTTATTTTGCTCTACGCGTTTCGAGACTCTTATTTATAGTCTCATTTTCAAGAGCAAGTAAATGGTGAATAGATATAAAATGTAAAAAGTAAGTAAGTAGTAAGTACTTTTTACATTTTATATCTATTCACCATTTACTTGCTCTTGAAAATGAGACCATAAATAAGAGTCTCGAAACGTGTAGAGCAAAATAAAATATTATACAAGTGAAGAGACATTTTTAACTTTCTACAATAAATCAAACTGAAGTACATTTTTGTAGCTTTCGAAAGAGACAAAAATGGTAAAAATCCGTCAATGAATAAACCCAGACGGATTGATTTTGCAACGCTTATTTCATCAATTCAACTCCGTCCTCAAGGCATTGGTCCATATGACAATCTTGCCGGATGGCATCGCTATACCACAAGTAGCAACTTTTAGGCTATTCCAAGCGATAGCATCTGTAAGATTCATAGGACCATAATAACCTGGGATGTGGAGGAGAAAACATTATTTTTGATGATGATCCCCTCATGACTGTTCTTTGTAACTTTGCCTTATTGAAGATTGGCACCTTTTCAATATATGACCAAAAAAATTGTGAAACAGTCATAAGGGCCTAGTGGGGCCCAAAACCGCAACAACTTCGATTGTATTATTCAACGTTCGAACCATGACGTTGATTTAACAGTCTAAACACTAGTGTAATGTCGCTCGTTAAAAGTGTTATTGCTAATGCCCTGTCAAACGTTTCCTCAACGTCATCTCTAGCTGTTTCAAAGCCTTGAACAAAACGATTCCTAAAAGACCAGCCTCTAAAACACGAACAAGAATCAAGTAGTTGTGAAAACAAACTATCAAGCCAAGAACGCCTAGTAGGAGTTGATTGAGTTTCTCTTTGGCTTACCCAGTGTGACGGCGATTGTGTTTGTCTAGGTAGGTAAGTAAAGGTAACTCAAATTTTGATGCAAACGGGAGTCAATACAAAACAATCCTTATCCCGTATTATAGCCAAACTCCGGCGTGCAAACATCTGTTTTATGCCAGCACAAGATTTCAATGCACTTGCCGCGGATAAAAACTTGACAAAAAAAGGAAAAAAAACCGAGGCACAAATGCACTATTGACGATTACCGTCGCCTCCATCGCCGCCGTAATTTTGCCCTCAAGTCCACCAGGCCCGTTCCTCTCCCTGCGGCGGCAGCCCGGCACCACCGGCAGACGAAGAAGAGGCGTGCAGAAAGTTTTCAGTGCAAACGACGTGTACGTATGGGTTTCGCGCGCGTCTTTGAAGTCGCACCGCCCAATGCAATGTGGTTTATTAACGCAGAAAATAATCAAAAACATTTAAAAATCCTTAATTGGACTCGAGCTGTTATTGAAAGGGAGTAGGCGTGCGAGAGAGAGAAAGCCATCGGGAGGGGTGCGAGTGCGAGCGAGCGGGAGAACGCAAGACAACAGACGTAAACGCATTTTGCCGGTACAGTCGCGTACTTGTGGCTGGCTGCAGTTTCGCGAATTGAGAAGAATTGAGTTATTTGTTGCATCGATGATGCCGGTGATGAGTGCCGGCGATGATGCCGACTTTTGATAAGAACTGCCGGCCAGACGCACTTGAAAAAATCTGTCACGGCACCACTGTAGCGTCCCAGCGGGTATCCAGTCATGGAAAAGTTTCAGAGCAACCCTTCCGCTTCCGCAAGACGGCAAGGGAGTAGTAAGACTTGAAAATAGTTTCTCTTACCACACTAATAGCGAAGCACTTCATTATTGACGTGTTCTTGAATCACGATGTCGATTTTCTAGTCGAAAAAGTCCTGTACAAACCACTTTTGATGAAACCATCACAGCTGAGACGCCAGTTTAAATCTCCCAGTTCTTTCTTAGCCTTGATATTGTCACGAGTAGAAAAGGGTCTACCCTTTTGCTACTCGTGGACTGAGGGCTCACTCTTTATTTTGTTTTGCACAGCTGAAACGGGAAGGTAAATGGAACTCGAGCATGCTAACGTGATGTTAATTAATTATTATGAAATAATTCCGCACATCACACTACTTACATGACAATAATTATAAACTTGGGACTGGGGCACAACCTCAGTCCCTTGAACCAACTGCATGAATGCCGGATGAATCAATGAATGGATGCCGAATCAATGCCCCGTGTTCCAATAAGTAAATCTGATCCGAATTGACCAATCAGGTCATTTCCGCAAGTAGGTACCTGCACTAAGTACTTGTTTTTCCTGCAAATACCTTTGTTGGCATTTTATTGAATCGCGGAAATGACCTAGCGTCTGCCAATGATTGGACGACTCAGCAACTCTCACATTTGGGTTACACATACCGTTTCCGTTATTATATTCAAGGGATGAGCCTTCACCTAGGGCCTTTATGTCATTATCATGACAATATACAGGTGTCCCGAAATTAGAGCGCAATATTTGACTGGATTTATCCTACGTCAAATAATAGGAGGAGAAGTTCCAATGAACATAGGTCAAATAATGCCTCCCAAAAGAGCTAGAGCCCCTTAACGGGAGAAAACTGATGAGATTTTCTTGCAAATATCTCCAAAACTTGCCGAGATAAAATGACGAAATTCGGTTTAACCTTCACAAGTTGCAAGCTTGAAGTAATGAAGTGAACAAGATTCCCTCATTTTCATTAGGGACGTCTATCAAAGGGGGGACGGAGGATAAAATCAGCCCCTTTTTCTGTTGATGACTTTTCTAAATTCTGATAAGTAAATCTGGAAAATCAGAGTTTCTGATGGGAGAAAGATTCACTTATACCATTGTGGCATCGTTTCCGAGATAGAAAGATATAGTTTATTTGATATAGAAAAAAATAGGTGCTTTGCTGGAATTAATTCAAACAAAAACAATTTTTTTACCATGACAAGCTTTCAGTTCTTTCTTCAACATATCAAAAGTCCTCAACTCTGGGACTGCTACAAATCAGTGTACAGGGTGAAAGTTTAATATTTTTCTGTACTTCATTTCTTTCTTGAAAAACTGATGACCGGAGAAAACGGTTTTAGGCTAGTTTATTAGGCCATAGTCTTCCAACAAACATATGAAAAATATATCGCCCAGCAACTCTTGTGTATCAAGTTACAAGGTGGAAACTATTTTTCATCTTCAATTTTTTTCTTGGTAAAACTGATCTAGATTGAAGCCGGTTCCAGTTCTTTTGCAAGCTTATAATGACATACTAAACTTGTGGAAAGGACACATCTCTGCATCTGCCGCTTTTCAATATACTGGGTGAGAGGTCATTTTCACGTTTCAATTTTTTTCTTAGTAAAATCGGCTCACACAACAATTGCGACTGGTTCTTCTGTAAACTTGAAGTTTCTAGTCAAACATATCAAAATATTACATTTCTGCTACAGCTACGTTTTTATTCACGAATTTGAATGTTTGGTTGCGTTCTAAGATTTTTTGAACTTTTGATGAAATATACCTGAATATACTCAAACATTTTTTGTTAAAAAAACCGTAGCTGTAGCAGAGATGTATTATTTTGATATGTTTGACTTCAAGTTCACAGAAAAACTAGTCGCAATTGTTGTGTAAGCCAATTTCACCAAGAAAAAAATTGAAACGTGAAAATGACTTTTCACCCTGTAAATTGAAAAGCAGCAGTTGCAGAGATGTATCCTTTTTATATGTTCAGTATGACATTAAAAGCTTGCAGAAAAACTGGAATCGGTTTCAATCTAGATCAGTTCCACCAAGAAAAAAAAAGATGGAAACCCTGTTGTAAATGTCCCATAGAGAATATTTAAAAAGTGTACAGGGCCCAACAGGGCATGTGCATGCGACAAATACACATATAGAACCCTGTAGGGCCCTGTAGATATTTCGAATAATTGTTCCCATACAAACACCATAGGGCGTATATAAAGCCCCGATTAGTTCTACCGGGCTCTACAGTGGGCTATACAAAGGTTGGTGCTGACCCCCACAAGGCCCTGTACACTCACTACGGGTCTGTATGGTAAATGAACCAAATTGTGCTGATTTCCATAGAATCCTTCACACTTCCTATAGAGCCTGATGGTAGAAAAACGCATAGGACCCTATGAAATTTCTATAGGTCAGGGACCCCATAAAAAATATACCCCATACCCGTTCGCTGTCCCATAAAGCCCTGTACACTCACTACGGGTCTGTATGGTGAATATATACCAAATCCGCTGATGCCCATAGAAACCTCTACACTTCCTATGGAACTTAATGGTAGAAAATCAACATAGGACCCTATAAAATTTTATAGGTGAGGGACCCGATCAAAAATATTCCTCCACCCGGTCAGTTTGATAAAACCGTTACGAATCCTCGCTGCATTATAGGTATCAACCAGTCAATTCACTGCGGTCAAATACCTCGCTCGGTCAATTGACTAAATTTTTCTTCTAATATATGATAATTGATAATATCGGATTTATTCAGTTAAGATATCAAAAATTTATCTGATATATGTAATTTTTTACTTATAGTAGGACTTAAGTAGGTTTACTTCTCACTTTTTCGAGTTTTTTATTAATGTTTGTCTTCTTAATTAAAATAGTGGATTTTTGTTTAATTTTTTTACTAGAAATAGTGGATAAAACTCCTATAAATTGCCAATAAAACGTTGTTGCTCGAAATAATGATAAATTTTGATAATAAAATTAGGGTTGTACTATGAGTTTAGGCTTCATACGAGGCTTCATACACATAACACATGACGGGTACGTTTGTTCTTATTTGACCTATTTGACCGGCCAATAGTCAAATTCGTATTTGACCGGTCAAAGTACAACTTTAATACCTCCTAATAGGATGTATGGTGGTATATTCATCTGTCTGTAGTGGCCCCATTCATCCCTGTACACTTCCTATGAGACTGTATAGTGGCATATCTATCAAGTTGTATTGATCCTATACAGCCCTTTACAGTTTCTATGGGGCTATATGGTGGAATATTCACATCTGCGGTGACCCCATCTACTTCTATAGACTTTCTAGTGACACCCATACAGCCCTGTACACTTCCTATAGAGCTGTATAGTGGCATGTCCATCTAGTTGTAGGTATAGACCCTATAAAAACCTTAACAGTTTCTATGGGGCTATAGGTGGCATATTTAAGTCTGTGCTGGTTGCCATACAGCCCTATATACATCAATAACTTATAAAACAATAACAATCCTGGTATATCATGTAAAATAATTACCTCCCACATGCACAATTGTTGCTTCCCACCAATCTTCCTCGTCGCCGTACCTGACAAGGTACTTTTTAGTTGGATTTAATTTGGAAAATCAAACTTTCGAACGTTTTCGATTGGTACGATGGGTCGGGCATTATAGCTTTCTGATCTTGTCCTTTACAAATATCAAATATAACGTAAGATAAGCATGCGACGTAGGCCGTTTCAGGCCAATTTTTGCCTGGAACAAAATTATTCACAATAAATACAGCTCCAGTAGGACAGTGAAAAAACTCTTACTTATCACAGAACTGAGATTATTGTGTCATAAAGGGCATCTCCAATTTTACAGTGTCCAACTAGAATTCTATAACAAACACTTGAACAGGCACAGCACAACTAACAATTCCAGGTTATCTATCTATCTATCCAGGACTAAGTATTCTAGGCACAGACATGCACGACACATCACATCACATATCACATCACATGTACCTACTGTGGTCTCTGGACTCTGGAGCACGCGAAAGCAAACGCCAAACCAAATTAATGACAGAAGAAAACTAGTATCACAGCGTCCCTGGCGGTGACGCCACTATAACCCAAGCCCCCCGAAATGACCACATAGAGCCCTATATAAAGAAATCTATAGGGAGTCTATAGGGGTAATACCTGCAAAAACTATCGTATTGTATAGGGCTGTATGGGATAATAATATCACCTGAAACTACCTGTAGAGCCCCGTACAAAGAAAGCTGAGGCAAATGTCCTAGTACCATAGAATCCCATAGGTAACCTAAGGCAGTCGAAATCTATAGGAGTACCCCCAGTAAAAAAATATCGCATTGTATAGGAACGTGTGGGTGGAAATACAATGTTGAAGTTCACATACTGAGGCCGGTACATAGTTACACTCATGCCCATAGATACTGATCCAACGCATAGAACACCCATAAATACTCATAGGGAAATCTACCGGTCTGAAAGAGGCTCTATGGATCATTTATAACAGGGAATTAGTTTTCACCCTGTAACTTGATACACAGCAGTTGCTGAATGGTATATCTTTTATATGTTTATTGGAAGACTATGGCCTATCAAACAAGCCTGTCACCGTTTTTTCCGGTCATCAGTTTTTTCAAGAAAGAAAGGAAGTAAAGAAAAATAATGAACTTCCACCCAGTATACTGATTTGTAGCAGTCCCAGAGTTGAGGACTTTTGCTATATTGAAGAGGGAACTGGAAGCTTGCTATGGTGAAAAAATTGTTTGTGTTTGAATTAATTCCAGCAGAAATTTTATTTCCAATATACTAATAGAAAACTTCACCTGAGATTCTCCTAAAAATCACCAAATCCTGAGTAGAGAAATCAGAGCAATAACACCAAATGTGTTTTTTTGGACCGAAAAAAGACAGAAATTTCCCAATGAAGGTGGATTGACAAATTTCTTTCAGGAAACTAGAGCCCCTGAAAAGGGAAATTTGGCGAGACAAAATCAATCGCACTTTAGGGACTCTAGATCCCCTACGGATCACTTCTTCAACTCACCTTTAATAACGAAGCCAGCGCGGTCTACAACCGATGATTTGGTGATCTGACCCAACGAGACTTGAGATTATCACTAGCAGGACGCTCTTTCACATTACATTCTGATTCACGAGCGCGATACCGAAACGTAAAGAGTCTCTTGGGACTTTCACAATGACGACTTTTTCCAGGCAACGAATGTCTCCAATCAAGCTTTCTTCAAAGTTACGAGGCATACTTCTGTTTTGTTACTCGTCACTCAAGCTTCCGAATCACTGGGCTTCATCGGTCCGGTTACAGTGAAGGCTAAGCTCACCCTACAAAAAAGACTGCAACTCAAGCTGGCTTGGGATGACTACGTTCCTGAAGAGCTACGGTTGTCATGGACGCACATGCAAGCCAGCGCGGTGTAAAACTGATGATTTGGTGATCTGACTCGATGATACTCAAGATTATCAGTAGCAGGACGCTTCTACGCATTACATTTCAATTCACGAGGGCGACATCGAGACGTTGGGAGGCTCTTGAGCCTTTTGAAATGACGACATTTTTAGGCAATGAACATCTTCAATCGAGCTTTCTCTGAAGTCACGGAGAATACTGTACATTTCCATGTTTCCAGTGTTCATTGCTAGTGTAACTCGACGGCAGCGCTACATTGGATAGCCTGCAAAGTCAAAAAGTAGTGAACCCCGTCTCGTTACATGAACTCAAAACTTGATTGAATTCGGTCAATGGCATTATGTACGTGAACGTTCAGCTGACTAGCTGAGCTGAGCTAGGTGAAAACCTTTTTCAGTGGAACGGTCAAGTCAATCCTGTTTTTCCAAAGATACCAATCATTGGCTTGACTACAACAGTCGATCATTGAAAGACATTCGCAAGTCCAAAACGGCAAGTCTGATTTGTGCTTCTGTAGCACATTTTCCTCGACTTTTTCTTTCGCTTCTCCATGTTTTCCAAGCTCCAATAGGCAACTATCCATTCAGTGCGGCGGTAAGTGGCTGTTTTTGGGCTCAACCTTGCATTTTGGGGTGAGGCACAGCCATTTGTCACGATGGTGGTACATACATATCCATACCTTTCTTTTAAGAAATGCAGACGCCATATACACCATACAGGTGTTCAAAGATGCAAAGATTCCAGCTTCTGAACCAAAGAGTTGGATTCATGGAAATCACCAAGTAGATTCACAATTTGATGCTTTCTAAGCTAAAATAGACCGCGTCTCAGCATATTCAGCCGTGGTTCCGAAAAATCCTGGAATTGGTGGTCTGTTTCATAGAAAATAACATTTTTCAATAAATCAGTGCTTTTTCAAGATACTGGGATGAAATTTGACAGTTCCACAGAGGATGAAGTGGAGAATGAACGAAATGCTATGTGCTGCCACCGACCCCGCCCACTATCTCCGGAAATATGACAGTTAAATTATTTCTTCTTTTGGCCGCCATCTTGGATTCGTCGCTTATTGGATGAGTGGCAAATCAATTGGTTTGTACCTTCAACGAGCTTGAGCTTCAAGTCTTTGGCATCGGTACCAAGATCATGAAGATACATAATTCGGTCGAGGTTGAGTTTTCTTCTATGGTGTCCAATGATCAGTCCTCATTGAGTTGCCTTGTAATTCCGACGATAACAGGAAACTTGCCATCAACGAAGTTCAACAATCCAAACAACCACTCTCCAGACCTTCAACTAGCTGATCCGGAATACAACATACCGGCGGAAATGGATATTTTTATCGATGGAGAGCTGTTTTGGCATTTGATCGAAGGTCAACAAGTCAATCTAGGAAGGCATCAGCCCATGCTATATGAATCAAAACTTGGCTGGATTGTGGCGGGACCATTGCCGAATCAACAACCAACAAAAACACTCGATCACTTCGTGCAAACGATCAGCTTAGAGGATCAGGTGGAAAAGTTCTGGAGAACAGAAGAAATTCTACCAAGGCCGATGTTGACGTCGGAAGAGAAGGAAGCAGAAAATCATCACAAGGAAACCGTGACAAGAGAATCCGACGGCAGATACACAGTGAGGTTGCCTTTGAAGGAGGACATTTCCGAACTAGGAAACTCAAGCTAAACAGTATTGCAGCGACTGCAGGCTGTTGAAAGAAAAATGAACACGAACATGAATTTCAAAAATTAATATATTGACTTCATGGCACAGTATGAAGTTTCAGGCCGTCATGTCCAAGATCAAAAACTTAAGTGATGATAATAATAATAATAATACTGTTTATTGTTCTTTCAGTGGTAACACTATGAACAAGGGAGTAGAACAAAAATGGAATAATTCAATAAAATTAGGTAAAATAACTAAAAATATTACAATAGTGCAGTATGACATAGAGGAAAAAAAAATAAAAAAGGATGTAAAAAGACCGATTATTCATTCCTACTGAATGCTCTTAATTTGAGCATTCTCACAATGAAATTAACAATTGTCATGATATCACTCTTATCATTATTCTCAATGACACGTAGAAGCACCGCCAGATTGTCAATATTGCTCATGTAATGTGATCTCAAAGGTCTGTAAATTGGACACTCAAAAAGAAGGTGATCTAAGGTTTCTTTTTTGTTCAAATTACAAACTGAACACAGTTCTTCGGTTAATATTCGATAGCATGACCCCTTCCACGTAAATTTCAAGTACCGATCACTTCCTAGCCTCAACTGGGCTATTACCTTAGTGGCACGAATAGGCAAATCCAACCGCAGGTATGGTGAGCAGCCAGAACTGAAGGCGAAAGAACTGTACAATGTGGAGAAATTGGAGGATTGCACCCTATTCAGATCATTGTGATGAAGACGTTCCGCATAACGAGCAAGAATCTCCTCCCTGTGTCTCATCAAGCTTTGCAAGTTTAGACGCGGCCACAAATCACCAAAACCAACGAACCGGAAGGGCAGCTTCATCTGAGTAGCCCAACTGTATTTAGCTTCCTCCAAATCAAGTTGTACCAAACGCTTAAAACATATAACTGGAAAACGGCTCGAGTTCATCAGAAAGAGTTTCTCCACGGTACAGTTAGTGATGACACACGGTACAGTTATCTGCCACACCATGACGTTGTTAAGAAGAGCAGTTCAACTACTAAACTCTGTGTAGTTTTTGATGGAAGTTGGCTGTCAGTCTCTGGAAGATCTTTGAACGACATGCTATGCGTAGGTCTCAAAATTTAGGACGACCTTTTCGACATCATTCTCAGGTTTCGCGTTCACGAGTATATATTGACGGCAAAAGTCAAAATGATGTATCGCCAAATTCTTGTACATCCTGAAGACAGACCGTTGCAGTGCACCTTTTGGAGATACCAATTGGACAACATTCCCACCTGCACACTCAACACGGTGACTTATGGCACTTCTCCGGCACCATACTTTGAAACAAAAACATTACAACAGCTAAACCTTGATCATGAGGATGAATATCCGTTGGCCAAGCAAGCATTCGTGAGAGATTTTTATTTGGATGATGTCCTTACCGGCGCTAGATCAAGAGAACAAGCGATAGCAAAACAGGATCAATCAAACACGTTGCTGGCGAAGGGCGGTTAACTTGAGGAAGTGGCGATCTAACGAATCAGGTTGCAGAATTTGGGGAACAAGTCAGACGATCAGTCGTTCCTGGTGTTTGACAAAGATTAAGCCGCGAAAACACTTGGAGTCGATCGAGATTCGCATCAGGATACCTTTCGTTATTCGTTAAAACCACGCCCATTACCCGAACAGTCGACCAAGAGAAACGTTCCATCAACCATTTCGCAGCTGTTTGATCCATTAGGACTCATCGGACCCATAATCGTTTCAGTAAAGTCGATCATGCAACAACTGTGGCAACTGAAGATGGATTGGGATCAACCATTACTTGAACCGATACACAACACCTGGCATCAGTTTTCTGAGACCCTCAGCGCTATCAACGAGATCCGAATACCCAGAGACATCAATCGACGAAACGCAAGTGAAAAGTTTGAGATCTTTGGATTTGCCGACGCTAGCGAAAAGGCCTTTGGCGCTTGCATCTACGCAGTTTCTGTCAACTCGGATGAAATCGTATCGGCACATCTCATGTGCTTCAAGAGTCGTGTAGCGCCATCAAAAACAATCTCCTTACAAAGACTGGAACTCAACGCTGCGGTATTGTCAACAAGATTGATATCACGAGCGATAGAAGCGTTGCAGGAATCAGTTTCAACTGTACGCTGTTCTTCGGACTCAACAGTGGCTCTGAGTTGAATGAACACACCGCTATCCAAATTGAAAACGTCCTGTGCAAATAGAGTATCGGGACTGCAACACAACTGGTTTCACATTCCATCCACTCAAAATCCAGCTGATGTACTGTCGCGAGGATGTAAACCAGAACAACTCGAGTCATTGAAGCAATGGTGGACAGGACCAGAGTTCATCAGACAACAGGAACCGTTTCCTGATCAACCGTCTTTTTTGCATTCCGAAGAAACAACCATGGAATTCAAGGTCACAGCTTATGTGGCTCACATCAAAAACTCAGTCAACAGTGGAATCTTCAAGAACTTCTCATCATTGAACAGACTCACCAGAGTCATAGCTTACTGTCATGGGTTCACATTCAACTGTAAGAACAGGTCATCAAAAAAAAAAAACAGGTACCTTGTCAGTTGCTGATCTCGAGTACGCTACACATTCGATGATCAGGGTTGTTCAAACAGAGGATTTTAATCCAGAAATTGAGCAAATCCAACGTTAAGGACACATGTTGACCGAACCAGTAAATTGAGTCAACTCAAACCCTATCTTGACAATGACATGATTCTACGCGTGGGCGGTAGGTTAAACCAGGGGAACATTTCTGTGGATCAGAAGCACCCGATCATCCTGCCACCTCATCACTTGACAAATCTGATCATCAAACAGACTCACGAGCGTTTGTTGCACAGTGGCCCTCAACTGACTCTGGGCATTCTCCGTTCAAAGTATTGGCCACTTTCTGTACGTGAAGCAGTCCGAAAAAGCATTCATCAGTGCATCAATAGCTTCCGAGTGAAGCCACGACCAGCTGAACATTTAATGAGTGATTTACCTCAAAGCAGGATAAGCAAGCTGTCGAGACAATTCGAAATTTTACGGGGTAGAGTGTCACGAAAATCGAAGGTGGTCCACATCGAGGTCGTCAGCGACTTGACGTCACAAGCATTCATTGCGGCCATTAGAAGATTCACCGCTCGATGCGGTTTGTGTCGAGAAATTCATTCGAATAACGCCACAACTCTCGTGGGCGCCGAACATCTTCTTGATGAATATAAAACAATTTTGGTGCAGTAACAATGATCACCCAATCGAATGGTTAACACAACAAGGTATTTCGTGGAAGAAAATTCCCCCATGGTCTCCACATCATGAAGGCCTATGGGAGGCCGCCGTGAAATCGTTTGAAAAACATTCCTTTCGAGTCACTCAAGGACTCATGTTAACGTTTGAAGAACTAAATATTCTATGTAATCAAATGGAAGCAATTTTATATTCGCGACCGTTGTGTCCAACCACTAATCATTGTTTTGATTCAACAGCAATCGCGCCGTCACCTTTTCTGATAGGAGATGTACTAGTAGATCCCGTGGATCCACCGCATGTCGAGACAACCAACCAGACTCTGACATCCAAATGGATTCATCTTCAAAAGGTCAGAGCTCACTTTTGGAGGAGATGGTCCACCGCATATTCAACCCATCCTCAATCTCGAACCCGCTGGACGACCCCACGTCTAGGAATTTGGAGGTTGGCGACTCGGTCACCGTGGTGGATAAAAATGCTGCACCTATGCGCTGGCAATCAGCAAGAGTGATAGCCACTCACCCCGGCCAAGACGGCGTTGTCAGAGTGGCAACAATACGAACATCTACTGGATAACTCCAGCGTTCAGTTGGGAAGCTGCGCCCTCTCCCACTGGATCCCAGATTTGAAACTACGTTTCAAGGGGGAGAAGATGTTGGGTTGGGGCCACTCCGGTCCTGTACTCCCGCGCTGTAAACGAGGGCGCGTAGAACTGGACGTGGACAGCTTTGGCAGTCGTCGTAAATGTGGTCGTCAAAGAAGAGAGACATAAAATGTGGAATAACAGATTTTTGTAATTTTTTATAATAAACGACGCTAAAATTGATGAATACAGTCCACTAATTGAAGCACACGACACAACAGTTAGGTGTGGGTGTGTGCTACAATTCGATTTTTCTTGTACCTCTATTATGTATATCTATTTTCCTGCCACCTACAAAATTCCTTTTTTTTAGTCAAGAAAAGCTCAAGAGTCCTGTCAAGCCTTCAATACTAAATGCTTCATCAGGTTCTTTGGGTTCTTCATGATGTTCTACAATGAGTTTTTCCTCATATCCATCTGCTCTAATTACGTTTTCTGCTACCTAAACGGATTTACCTTCCAGTAGACTTGATTCAACAATAAAAGTCCATCTCAAGTAATGGTTTATATATTTCATGCATAGGTAATAACTTGGTCATAGGTATGTGACACGTCGAAATGACACGCAGTGTTGCCGACCGAACAAAATCAATTGCCGACATTATGTGACCGTAGGTATATGTGCGCGATTTATGGCACATCCGAGAATCCAAACTGCTATCGCATGCACATACACATTATGGAGAATATCTTTCGGTATGTGTGCATAAAGTGTGTGGAAGTCCCAAAAATGCAGTGCAATACCGGGGAATGTAAATATCCCGGTATTAGGACGGACGTGTTTTATTGCCGTGGCCGTCGTCCAGCGGCAGGCCGGGCATCAGGAGGGGCGCATCGCGCATTCCTTTTTAAACATATTGGAATACCACATTGACAGACTCATTCGTATGTTTTCCACGAATATTCCAAATTTCTTCGTTTCCTTCGTTTTTCGTTGTTGGTCTCTCTGCTACACTTTCTCGACCCTCTTATCATCGTATAGGTGTATACCTACAAAATATCTGGTGTGTAAAATTGACATTGTTTCGGGTGACCGGCATTCTTCTGAACGTAACCATATTTTTTATTTGGTTATACAGGGTGCTTCAAGAGAACCTTGGCTCGATATCTTTGAAGTAACTATTTTTAACCCTTCAACTCCAAAAGTGAAACTTGATTTTTTCAATAAATGCTTTATTTAATACTCTTTATTCCGTGGTATACGTCGTAATGCGTAACTTTTCTAACTAGTTTCATCTTTTTTTCCAGTACCTACACTGTAAAAAGCGCTGAGATTGTGACAGAAATAGTAATTACTTCTTAAAGGTTGATGCATCTGCACAATGAAATAAAAGCGATTAGTCGAGCTAATTATTTGTAAACGTCACGCGACTTTGATGATGTTAATATACACTGGGTGTAGCTGAATATATTTCGGGGTAGTTGTCAGTTTTGGTATATACGTGTAACACATAGAACGGTGTGCGAGTGAGAAAGAACGGCATCCGGGCGCACGGCCGGAGAGAGACGGAGACGGCAGATGGATGAGGTATAAATGCGAATGAGTTATGTTTTAGTAATTATCTGGGAATTGTATCGTGGCAATATTACCAAAGTTCATCCCCAATTATGCCTAATTTACGACCGAGAACTGACACTAACTATTTTATTCAGTCAATTTACAACTTGTAAATATCGGCGGAGGCATGCACCACATCACGACACGGACGGAGGGGAGGGGGGGAGGCCGACATTATTTCCAGAACTGCCAACCTATTTCCAATTTGCGAAGCGTCCTTTGGAATTCGCACACCACATATTCATCGCTGCCCCCCACCCTCCCTCGCCCCGTTTCGTCCTCTTTTATATATCGTTTATTCATGCTGGAATAGCATCGGCAGATAGTCGGAAAGTTTTAGATTAGGGGTCAATTCATAATTGAGCCGGTCGTGATCTATTCACGACTTCACGAGGCCAGTTTCCTAGGCTGGTGTGAACTGAACTTATCATAACATAGAATGGTTGTTTTTATGGCAGCTCTTCAACTTATAATGAATGATGTGCCAATCCTTTCTCTCGTCGTCACCTCCATCTAAATATTTCAGTCTTCTTTCGTTTTCTTTGGTAGGCAATTCTCCGGTTCTGTCTTATTTCCGGGCATTTCCTCGACATGGTCTCTCTTTCTGTTCCACATATCCAGACTTGCGGAGAATTTCAAAAAAAGCGTCCATGATCTACTTTGTACAAGTTTTTTGTGTACAAATATCACTTCAAAATTGACGAACGTCTTGTAGGCCAGTCAACCTGGCTCAAAAAGTGTCTTATATCTACAAAACGTGTAATCTGGCTAGATTTTTGCATACATCTAGGGAATCCCCCACAGAGCCCTGGACCGCAAAAATCCACCAAAATTTTCTTGAGCTTTCCGAGATAAGGGTGTTTTTCTATATATCAGTTGCTATTGGTTGGATTTTGACTTTTTTTTTTGAAATGTTCGGAAAAATATTTGGAACAAGTTATGTTGAGAACTATCCAATAACTTGTCAAGAAAAAGTGCCAGAAGCCGGAAACCGTCGTTTTCTAGGGGGTGGTTTTTTTTACAGTTTTCTATCTGGTTTTCTATGATAGTGGTGGGAAAAATTCCCAACAAAAGTTGTAGCTCCTGTAAGTCCCTACAAGTTTCAACCGAAAATGTTTTTGTGCCGCGAAACTGCCCCAGATAGTCCAGGCGCCAGGGAAAGCAATAAAGAAATAATTGTTTCCTGGCTGGAAATCAGCTTAAAACGATCTGTGTAGCTTAGATTTCGACATACTAGTTCACCCCCTTTCGAAAATGTCGGGGTCATGTCGCCATCATCAACAAGAAGTGCACCAGCCTCGTTTTTGCCGAATATCTTAATTTTGGGTCATCTGACGGCAAAAGATGTGGAAAGTCATGTTGAAGCCTATGAAATTCCCTACAGTTTGGTTTTTCAATCAATTTTTTGCGACCTATGGTCTTTGAGATAGAGCTTCTGGAAGCGAGAGTCATTGTCGTGAAAGCTTCATGGCCACTTGACTCGAAAACTAAAATGTCGATGTGAGAAAAAAAATTTCAAAATGAGATTACTCGAGAATCCCTTATGCTATAGTTGCGGTGATGGTCTTAAACTCTTCCTCTTGAACCGTAGATTACGAATATTGAAAATTCAAAAACGTCACATTGTACATATACAAGGTGTACTACGGGAACCAAATCAGAACAGAGAAATTAGACATATTTCTTCGATTTAGCCAATGCGAAACTCTAAGCACTTATCACGAGTCCAATATCATCATGCATTGCTCTGTAAGCTTCACTTGATACACTTAAGAAGTGGTCAGCTCACAGCCTTCCTGTGAAATGTTTTGAAGGCCCTCTGAAATCATCAAAATTTACAGTAGCAAGAAATGTATGTAACAGTATATTATATACCAAGGAACCAAAGTGAAAATTTGATCCCTTGGGTGAAGTTTGTTGCTCAAGGGCCCTTTGAGTCCAAATCCCTGAATTGAAAATTCACTTTGGTCCCTTGGTATATAAATACTGTTATATACATTCCATGTTACTGTAAATTTTGAATATTTTGATGATTTCAGAGGGCCTTCAAAACATTTTACAGTAAAGCTGTGAGCTGATCACTTCTTTAGTGTATTAGGTGCTTAGAGTGTCGCATATAGGCTAAATCGAAGAAATCTGTAAAATTCCTCTGATCTGATTTGATTCCCTCAGTACACCCTGTATATGTACAATGTGACGTTTTTGACTTTTCTATATTCGTAATCAACGGTTCAAGAGAAAGAGTTTAAGACCATGACCGCAACTATAGCATGAAGGATTCCCGAGAAATCTCATTTTGTAATCTTTTTGTCACATCGACATTTTAGTTTCTCGAGTCAAGTGGCCATGGAGCTTTTACGACAATGCCTTTCGCTTCCAGAAGCTCTATCTCAAAAACCATAGGTCGCAGAAAGGTCATTTAAGAACTATTCCGTAGGGAATTTCATTGGTTTCAAAATGACTTCTTACATCTTTTGCTGTCAGATGGCCCAAAATGAAGATATTCGGCAAAAACCACGCTGGTGCACTTCTTGTTGATGATGGCGACATGACGCCGACATTTTTGGAAGGAGGGAAATTACTATGTCAAAACCTAAGCCACACAGATCGTTCTGAGCTAGTTTCCAGCCAGGAAACAATTATTTTCTTATTGAGCTGATTTTTGCTCCCTGGCGCCTGGGCTAAGAGGGTACTAAAGTCAACCTCGTTTGAAAAATATTTCCAGTTGTAGGGGGCATCGATTCCAGCTCCATCGTGTGGGGATCTAAAGGCCAAATTCTCATTCATGTGTACTAAATTTACTAATAATTGATGAATAACAAAACCATTGTACAGGGTGGCTTTTTTGAAGAGGGCCAACCCCCGATATTCCGCTGCACAAATTTTTCCTGGGGAAAAACCGGAACAGGTCGGTTTTTATTTCAAGACGGGAGATCTAAGACACGTGATGACAAATTTTTATCTTCGACCCTTCAACCATCAAAGACTATTTCATCACCTCCATTATGATGGTAATGAAATATAGGTAATGTGTGGTGGTGGTAATTCGACATATAGGTGAGCTATTTGAAATATCAAAGTGGAGTCCAGGCGAGGGGGTTGAAGATCAAAGTTTGACAATAGGTGTTCTAGGTGTCCCCTTAGAAATGAAAATCGACATGTTTTTACTGGAAAATCTGATACTCAAGAATCGAGAGTTAGGTAATGAGGGAGAAACTTTTTTTTTTTTTTTTTTTTTCATATTGAATTTTGAAGATACGTACATCAATCACCTGGATTATTAGTACCTTGGTACTGTGCTGTTCGTATTCTATGATAATTGTATATAATACATGTTAAATGAGTGTTTCCAATCTAGATAATTTGACAAATTCTATGATTTTGTTAGGGTCTGCAAAAATATCTTCTGTGGGTCCTGGTAGATGGGCTTTTTCTCGTTCTCGTTGATACTTCAAACAATCTGTTAGAATGTGTTGTACGGTCGTTCTGGTGTTGCAGAATTCGCAGACTGGTGGTTCTGTTTTTTCCATCAGAAACGAGTGTGTGAGGCCGGTATGACCTATTCTCAATCGGTTTTGTATGACGTCTAGCCTTCGATTAGATAAAACTGTGGTAGTGATTGGTATTTTGATAGAGTTCCACTTGGTTGCTACATTCTTTTTGATTAAGTTTATGGTGTCTTCGAGAGTTGTGATAAGATGGAGGGTTCCCGTGGAGGCACTGGTGTTTGCTTCTTGATCCGCTTTCTCGTTGCCTTCGATTCCAACATGGGATGGGACCCATAAGAATTGTATTGACTTGCCTTGTTCGCTCAGGTGGTACAGTTTGATTCTATTTATGATGGTATTTCTGCTGTAGGGTTGTTGGATGCCATGCATTGAGCTGAGGGAGTCTGAGATGATGATGTGTAGTTGGTCTTCTGAGGTTGATATGTATTTTAGAGCTTGGAGGATCGCGAACAGTTCTTTTGGGTATATGCAGTTGGATGGTGAGAGTTTGTTTCCTGACTTGTGATTATAGGTAACGAATGCTGATCCAACGAATTCGTCACTCTTGGATGCATCGATATAGGTTTCTTTGTAGTCTGCGTATTTGTGTAGAATTTCTGTGGCTTCTTGTTTGAGTATTTGGGGGTGTGTGTCTTCTTTCGTAAATTTGGTGAGCTCAAGGTTTATAGTAGGTTGAGGTATTTTCCAGGGGGCATGTGGATGTTTTGGGTATGGTGTTATGTTTGGGATTTGTAACTGGTATTCGATTGAAGACCTGTGGAGTTGGGTGTCTAGTGACGGGGGGCAGTTTTTGATTTGGGAAGGTTTCGCCGAGATTGGATAGAAAGACTTATACGCTGGGTGCCTCTTATCGCAGTGGACTTTGTGTGCATAAATGAGTAACGTTTTGCTTCTTACGATGTCCAGTGGGGGCTCGTTCTCCAGGCTTTGTAGTCGGTTGATTAGGCTTGTTCTGAAGGCTCCTGTAACAAGTCGAAAGGCTGAGTTTTGAGTGCTGTTCAATGACTGTAGGATCTTTGGTTTTGCTGATCCGTACACTATACTGCTGTAGTTGATTTAAGATAGGATAAGTGATTTGTAAAGGACTATCAAAGTATTTCTGTCGCTACCCCAGTCAAGGTTTGAGAGGGTTTTCATTATATTAAGTCTTTTCAAGCATTCATTCTTCAGTTGAGAGATGTGCGATTTCCATGTTAGTCTTCTGTCGAACGTTACTCCTAAGAATTTTACTTCTTGGACTGTGAGGATTTTTTTTCCCATGTAAAAATAGGTCTGGGAGTGTGTGGTTGTTTAGTCTGTCGAATCTTATACATTTAGTTTTTTCTGGTGAGAAGCGGAATCCTGTATGTGTAGACCAATTTTCCAATTTTGTAAGTGTTTTTTGGAGTAAATCTTGTGTAGTTTTTCATTTTTTCCCCTGTAGTAGATGCAAAGATCGTCAACGTAGAGAGATGTCATTATGGGTGGGTTGAATTTGTTTTGTGACGCTGTCTATGGCTATAAGAAAAAGTGTTGTGCTTAGGACTGCCCCTTGGGGTACGCCATTTTTTTTTGTTCGAAAGTTGTGGATAAGATTCCGTTTAGCTTTACTTTGAAAGATCTGTCAGTTAGAAAGTTTTTCACATAGTAGATGATGTTTCCGCTTAGACCGTAGCTTTTCATGGTTTTAAAGATGTTATATTTCCAAGTGGTATCATAGGCTTTTTGTAGGTCGAAAAAGATTGCTGTCAGGTGTTGTTTTTCTTCAAATGCGTTTATGATTTCGGTTTGTAGATTGACTAGTTGGTCTGTTGTGCTGCGGTGCTGTCTGAAGCCACTTTGAGCCGCAAAGATAAGTTGTTTGTCTTCGAGGTACCATAGCAGTCGTTTGTTTATCATCTTTTCTAGGGTTTTGCATATGCAGGAGGTGAGAGCAATTGGTCTGTAGTTTGCTGGGTCTGTTTTCTTTTTTCCAGGTTTCAAGATTGAAGTGATGATGGTTGCTTTTTTTCATGATTCTGGGAAGACGTGGTGTGTCCAGATAAGGTTGTATAGTTTGAGGAGGTAGTGCTGAGTTTCTGAAGGAAGGTTTTTTAAAAGCTGGAAGGTTATGTTGTCTGGACCGGGACTGGTATTTTTGCAAGAGTTTAAGGCAGACTGGAGTTCCCAAAAGGAGAAAAGGTTGTTAATTGAGTCGTTGATGTTGTTGTCATTCATTTTTAGGGCTTCTGTTTCTGTCAAGTTTTTGTGGTGTAGAAATTCAGGAGTGTACTGGTTGTCACTGAATGTGTCTTCGATGGTCTTCCCCCATGGTATTTGCAATGTCTTGGTGGTCTGTGACTGTGATTCCGTTTGTTTCTAGTGCTGAAATTGTGTGGTAGTGGTGGGAGCCTCTTACTCTCTTGATTTTACTCCAGACCTCAGTGAGTGGTGTAGAGCTGCTTATAGAAGATACGTAATTTTGCCAGGATTTTCTTTTGCTTTCTTTGATGGTTCTTTGTGCGACTGCTCTTCTTTTTTTGAATTCAATTAGATTTTCGAGTGTCGAGTGTTTTTTGAATTTGTTGAACGCTTTCTTCTTTTCTTTGATGGTGTTCTCGCATTCCATGTTCCACCAAGGTACGGGTCTTGTTTTGGTTATTGGTTTGTGTTTTGGGATGCTTGCTTCTGCTGCTGTAGTGATAAGTGTGGTGAATTCGTCAATCAGCATGTATATATTGGTAGATGGAGAGGGTTCATCATAGTTTTGGAATTTCAAAAGTTCTTAAAACATCGACCAGTTGGCTTTTTTAAGGTTCCATTTTGGAGTTGTGTTGTTGGTCATTGGGTGGTGATCGGGTTGTGTTTTGATTTCAATTGGGAAGTGATCGGAACCGTAGAGATCGGGTAAGGGGTCCCAGATAAAGTTTGCTGCTGTTACGGGGTCCGAAAATGTCAGATCAATGTTTGTAAATTTCCCAGAAGCAGAGCAGAAATGGGTTGGTGGGGTGTTATTGAGGAGGATGATGTTGTCGTCATTTGTTACTTTTTCTATAATGCGGCCTCTGGTATCGGCGTACTCTGAGCCCCAGAGAATGTTGTGTGCGTTAAAGTCTCCTGTTAGTATGAACAGTTGTTGTAGTTGTTCAATTATGTGTCGTATGTCTTCATCTTTGAATTTTTCATTGGGGGCGATGTGGATATTGCAAATTGTAAGGTGATTTTTATTAGTAATTTTGACTGCTACGGCTTCCATGTTCGTGATAAGGGGTACTTCTTCTGCTGTATTCCTATTGTGGACGAGGATGGCAACACCTCCGCTTGCGTGCTCTTCGTTTCTTCGATCTAGGCGGAAAATTTCGTAGTTGCGAAGATTGAATGTTTTGTTGGGTTTGGAGTGTGTTTCCTGTATGGCTTAGATGTCAGAGTCGTGGTCTCGAAGAAGTTTTTGTAAGTATTCGTATCGGGTAATGAACCCGTTACAGTTCCATTGTAGTACTTTGAATTTTATGGTTGGTTTTCTTCTGTGTCTGATTGGGTTGGCTTTGGTTGCGTGTCGAAAGATTGGCTCTTGATTTTATTTTTGATTCTTGTTAAGCGGTTCTCCATTGATCTGCTGGTTAGTTTGTCGTAGGTGTCGTCTATCATATTCAGTAATAGATCGGTGTTGTCAGTGTATCTTAATGCTTCCGAAGTGATGTTCTTGTTTTGTATGGCGTTTTCGATAAAGCTCTTGAAGTTGTCATAAGAGATGGTGTATTTTTTTGGGTTTATCTTGATTTCATTCTTGATTGGTTCGAGTATATCGTCAATATTGGTTGTTATCGATTCCGTGGATGAAGATTTTTTAAGGATTTGATCTCGGTTTGGACTTGTCTCTCTTGATTTGCCGATTTTTGGTTTTTTGATTGTTTGTGTTGAGTTTTTGTTCTTGTTTGGTTTTGGTGGTAGATTGGATTGTCTAAAAAGGTCTGTTATTTTGGTTTGAGATGATTCTGCTGTTTGGTTTATGTCTTCGATGCTGGAGATGTCTGAAGAAATTTCGGAATTCGTCGGTGCTTGGCGCTTTTGTGCTGTACTAGGTTGGTTTTGGGGTTTGTGTACTGTGGCTTCTGTAGTGATTGTGTGGGATAGGGGTATTTCGTCATCTGATATTTCTTCAATGTCGTCAGTTTCATCGTTGGTTGCTGATTGTGCAATTGAGTCAGTTGATGAGCGCCTGGACGATTGTCTCTTAGATTCTATTGAAGCTGGGTGAGGGCATTTGCTGGCTACATGTCCTGGAGTTTTGCAGAGAAAACAAGTAAGTTCATCGAAACATAAGAATATTCTGAAGGTGGTTTCTTCGAAGGACATACATATGGATGAGGGTAGTTCTGAGTCATCTTCTGGTGGGGCAATAAACACTTGGCGGCGAAAACTTTCTACATGATTGTATTCGTCTCCTTGGATTCCGGCTCGTAAGGTCGTTATTGGGGAAACTGGTCTGAACCCTTTATTGCGAATAGCAGTCTCGATTAGTTCATGTGGTATTGTGCTGTGCACATTCAAGATTATCAGTCTTTTAGCAGGTGTTACGAGTTTGCGAATTTTGAATGTTTTATCTTGAATATGTAGTGTTTGTTGTTGGGAGACAAGTTCTTCTACCAGTTTAGTGTTAGTTAGGTAGATGCATATTCTGTTGTTTGAAATTCGTGAAGCTGAGATGATATTCTTTGTTCCGGTTATGCTCCCGACTGCCGTAACGTAGTCTGTGAGGCGACGTTTGTCGTTGGATATATCGAGGACAATAATAGCTTGGTCTCTTTTTGGTAGATTAGGCTGAGGTTTTGATCTAGCGGCATTTGCATATGAAACTGGTTGGTTTGATCTTTGTGGTGAAATTGATGGTGAGAAATTCATTGTTGTATGAGTAGGTGATGTTTTATGATTTTACCTTTGGAAAAGTAAATGATTGCATTTTTGTCGTAGGATTGATTAGGGTGTGGCAGCGCCAAGCGCCGTTGATGGTTTTTGTGAGCGGTAGGTTTCTTATGGTTCTGTGGTGATAAGGGAATTAAATGAAATGTGATGTTTGTTATTGTTATGGAACGTATTGCTGTGAGGTGGCTGATTTAGGATTTGCAAGCTCACCAAGCTGGTCCAGGCAGTCCCGTGGATCGCCCTTTTGCTGTTTCGGTTGAAGAAACTAATTTTTGGACAGTGATTTACTATTTACTCGAAAGTGAAGACACACGTGTGTATCGGTACTCGTCGTACATCGAACTCTGGGTCGGAGAAACTCTCCTGCATCAACAATGAGAGATATTCAAAAGAGGTTGGAGAGGTGATTCGAGAAAATTTACAATATGTTCGACAGAAAGAAAATTTTATCACCTCCAATTTATTGTATCAAAAGGTAGGTGATGCCAGTGGAAATTTCAAAATAGGGTGGGGTGGAGGCGAAGGGTTGAAGATAAGAATTAGTCATCACGTGTCTTAGATGTCCCTCTCGAAATAAAAATCGACCTGTTCCGGTTTTTTCTCAGGGAAAATTTGTGCAGCGAAATATAGGGGGTGAGTCCTTTTCAGAAAAGTCACCCTGTACAAAGGTTTTGTTATTCATCACTTATTAGTGAAGTTAGTGCGAACATTAATGAGAATTTGGCCTTTAGATCCCCACACGATGGAGTTTGAATCGATGCCCCCTACACCTGGAAATATTTTCCAAACTAGATTGACTTTAGCGCCCTCTGGGGGTGAGTAATTTTTGCGACAGAAAAAAATTTTCGGTCGAAACTTGTAGGGACTTTTAGGAGCTACAACTTTTGTTGGGAATTTTTCCCATAACTATCGATGAAAGGCAGATAGAAAATTGTAAAAAAAAACACCCTCTAACAAACGACGGTATTTGGCTTCTAGCACTTTTTCTCTACAAGTTATTGAAAGGTGCTGAACACAACTTGATCCAAATATTTTTTCTTTAAATAAAAAAGAAAATCGAGATCCAACCAATAGCAACCGAGATATAAAAAAAACACCCTTATCTCGGAAAGCTCAAGGAAATTTTGGTGGTTTTTTGCGGTTTGGGGCTCTGTGGGGGATTCCCTAGGTGTATGCAAAAATTCAGCCAGAGTATACGTTTTGTCATTCCAAATTCCCTATTGACTGGCCTATTGCCGTTTTGAACACATCCAGCACTCTGTTACTGTGAAGCTCGCAAGTTGCTCTATCACGCAACTATGTAAGACTCCTTCTGCAGCGCGTTACAGAAACAAGAAGCCAGAAAGATGGCACCATTCTCTCCTAGAAGAGCATATTCAATGGACGTCTCTTCACGTCTTCATTTCTCTTTCCGGGTCCTTCATCAATATACATAAAACTCCGAGACGTTTGATACCGCTCTCTCGTATAGCCCAGAAGTGCGAAAGAGAGGACGCAAATTATGGCGAAAGAGATGACGTAAAGTACGCGCCAAAGAACGAGAGAAGCAGCGAGCTCGTGCAAAAGACACTCTTTGAGTTACAACACGGAATGATACGCCTTTCGCGTAAAATTCTCAATATTCGAAATGAATTCCCCCGGCGTGCTCTTCATCCTCACTCCTCCAGCTTTCGGCGCACACAGCAGCTATGTAGCAGCACTGCCATAGCTGCAACTTGTCAAACTTTATATTGTGTACATATTAAAAGCAATAAAGTGGAGAAGACGATATTGATATTCGCACACTCACTTAGTGCGGGCACACAGCGACATCTTTATAATATTGGGATGCAGAAAGCAGTATTGAAAGTTGGATGCACGATAATTGGATTTTCAGTGGTTACCCACTTACTACTTCAATGAAAAAGGATCGCAGAATGAAAGGAGCTGCGAAATATGTGGAAACCCAATTAAAATCTGCGGTGGATAAAACCATCGTGAGTGTCACTGCAATCTGAGATATAAGTGGGTACATGTGTGGAAGAAATAGAAAAGACAGAGTGTTCATTCCCATTCAAACTTCTGCAAAAATTATCACTTTTTCTTTGGTGTCTCTTTGCTTGTCTTTTATGTTTTTATCACGCCTTATCCAAACAACCGTCGCTCATACCTATCAGACGCTTAATGAAAGCCTTTTTATCATCGTCATCTTGTCACATAAGTTTAGAGGTGCAAGATGACGATGAGTAATACAGATTTTCTTCAAGCGTCTGATAAGTATGAGCGAAGTTTTTGGCCCTCCTAAAAAGAAATTTTTCCGAGACATACGACCAATTGCCATATCTACGATATCAGGATCTGTAGCTTGTCTAATCGTGTAAAAGCTTTGGAAGCTCAGGAAAGTCCAACGGTTACGTTACGAATTCGGCAGTATCGAACGGCTCCTCCGCCAATTGTGCGGGTTTGTGGCTTGCTCTGTAGTCGAAGTCTCCAGTAAATGTAATCACAGCACCCCTAGTTCAAGCTAGCAAAACATCGTCAATGAAATATTTGAAACACAGAAAATCAAATGTCGAAAACGCTGGAAAAACGCTAAATAAACGATCGATTGTCGCGCTTGTGAACGTTTTTGTCAACCAAATATTGAATGTTTCGTAAAACGCTTGAGCTTGAACGTTTTCAGAAGGTCTTTGAAACGCCAAATCAATGACGTTCAAAACGTTCATTAGACGTTTGTAAGACGTTACCTCCAGGGTTTCTGAGGCACAATCGAAGTCTCCAGAACGTGAAATCAGACGTTTCAGGGACGCCGGAGTGAATACGGAGTTTAATTAATAAATCTTGATGCTGAGTGAACAGGCTGATATTATTTGTTTGAACGTCCCTATTGCCTCCTTGTGAAACGTCTTTTAAATGTCATCTTCAGCGGTTCTGAAGCGTGGAACAAGACAATCACCAAAAGTCCAACCTGTCGAACACGAAAAAGAATCCCAGTAAGACAGAAACAACTAGCAGCTTTGACTGCTTCGAGTTTGATGGATGAGATCAGGCTTCACTTATGTAGCATGCATGACAACTTGACGCGGGACAACTTGACGTCAGGACATTTTGACGCGGGACAACTTGATGCCGGACAACTTGATGTCGGACAACTTGACGCCAAGAATTTTAAAGTAGCCGATAGCCGACTTAACGTTGGGACAATTTAACACCAGTTTGAGCTACGGGACCCCGAGTATCACACGAATGCACAAAAGTGCTTACTTGAGTTACGATTGCCAGAGAAAAATGCAAGGGGACCCAATAGACCTTTGAATACCATAGAAAGACACAAGAGTGCTTGGTAAATGTAAAAGGAAAAAATGCCAGGGGGCTCAGCAGGGGTTCAAACACCATTATTGGAGACACAATGGGGTCCAGTGGGGCTATGAACAACACATGAAAGCCAAAGAGAGCTTTTTGGGTACATGAAGACACAAGCGGACCAAGTAGAACTTTGATTGCCAGACGAAAACACAAGTGTGCTGTCGATTGCTTGAAAGCTCCCGAAGACACAGAAAATTGCAAGAGGACTCATCAGGACTTTAAAAGACATTGAAGGCACAAGGGGGCTCAATGGTGCTTTGGATTACACAAGAAAGCAAAAGGGGCTCGCAGGAATTCTGAACACGTGAAAAAAATAGGGAGACTCACCAGGGCTCCAAACGGTACTTGAGGTTGAGGACACACGGGGGCGCCCGATAGAGCTCCAAATGTTACACGAAGGCACAAAGGAGTTTACTATTCGTGAAGCTTCGAAAGCGGCAAGGAGGCTCTCTGAAATTCTGGAGAGGCGGAGAATCATGAGGGACTTGAAGCAAAAGTGTCCAATTCTCCCGTGAAAAGGTAAAACCTAGTAACCCACATTTTTTGGTAAAATGAGTTTTTCACATATTCGGAATCTTCTAAGTATTTCCTTCACTCAGATATTGGTTTTGGATCGATATTCAAGAAAATGAATAAATTAGAACGTATGGAATTTCCTAGTAAGTGCATTTCTAGTCCACTTTACAGTGGAAAAACATAGCTCGTATCCCTTCCAAAGGTAAAACCTACCATCTTTGTGGCATTGTAGATATTTTACAATGGATAAACATAGCAGGGTGGCCTCGAGGGTGGCTTACTAGGTTTTCCCAGTGTTTTATTCAGGATATTATGATCTAGATGAACTCAGCATGGCTCTTACTGGATTTCTCCAATTTTTTGTGCGTGTTTTTCAGCCGAGCTGATAGTTCATTGATGGATGCTATGAATCCACACTTCCGTTCATACTTTGTAGTACGTTGCTTGAATAGGTACCCTAAATTTACCTACTAGTCACACTTCAAGAGGCCATTGAAGGTCAAGTAAATCAAGTGCGCTTTCACGCGTTATACCCAAAAAAACACATTACAAAAAGATTCACACACCCCCAGTATAAACACTCTTAGCACCATGTGCCCCATTGTTGCCGTTTGGACCGTTATACGATACGTGCTCTTACTCGATTCTCCCGCTAAAACATCAAAGAGAGAGGTCGTATGATGAACTAGTTAATAATTATTATTGATAGCAATTGTGTTTTGCTGGCATAAAAATGTCTTCGAGGGAAAAGCTTCTCGGAGCTTTGGCTACTAATAAACGTGAGCTTAGTTAATTTCATTGTTCCAGAAGCACTCAAGTTCTAATCGTCGTGATATGTTCAAAATTATAATTTAGTATTATACTCTCTCATTATTTTAGGTTCACAAAAATACAACAACCAAGAACGCCGATTGATTAAAGTGTAATTACTTAGGGGGTAGGTAGGTCCGACACGCCGACATCACAAAAACTTCGACTTTTCTATCCTAACTATTAGAGAAGGCAATTGAGGCATAAATTCTTTGAAAAAAGACAAAATTTTTGAGAGAATTGTGCCCAAAATGCCACCTGTGAAGAGATTTTTCTGGAAAAATATTGCTTCGTCTGATGCATCATCTGGTTTGACATCAAATGTTGTTTATTTTTTTGTTTTGAATAAAGTTGGGAAAGTGTAATTTTTTAACTATAATTTTTGTTGCCTGCTTTTGGGTCTTATCACAGTGGCTCTTGTAATTGAAACAATATTGTAATTCTGTTGATTTTGCAATTATTGTTACAATTAATTAATACAACGATGGTTCATTGTGAAAATTACAATATTGTTCCAATTACAAGAGCCACCGTAATTAGACCCATCAGAAAAAAGTGCCATCGATGGAGATAAGTATACTTTGATTTGGTTCATGAGTAGGTACCTGAAAGTAAATTTTGAAGGCATTGTTGTTTTTCATTTGTTTGTAATGTCAGTAAGTTACTCGGTTAGTTACCTATGTAATTTATTATTTTGTTTCCTGATTAGTTCAATCGCAACTCGAATCGTAACTTTTCTTGCGTGCAATTTTGAATGTAAATCCCTGCCAAATACATCAATTTATATCGATAGGAATATTATTTTGGAAACGCTATTTTGTTTGTTTGTTGGTTCTATTTTTGAAAGTTACATCAAATATGAGTTTTAACATAACAGATATGATGATAATTGTACTTACTATGTTTTTCCATTTGAGATTCCATAGCTTTCAGAAGTTCCTAAATAGCAAGCCATTGTGCTAGGTTTTTCCAAAGTAATATGCTGGTATTCCTAATGGAAAAACATAGTAAGTGCATTATTTTCCAAAATACTACCCAAATCATGAAGATATTATGAAATATGAAAAATTCAACCTTGAAAACCCCCATTACCGCTAATATCTGTTCTATTTTGCCATAGCAATCCTTATGGCAAGACTGGGAACTTCTTTTCGCTCTCCTGCACAATTTGCCCAAAGGCAGTTACTAGGTTTTACCTTTTCACGGGAGAATTGGGCTTTGGATAAGGGTGTTTACAACGCCATATGGAGACAGAAAGGGTAGAAACTACGATTCCGAAAACAACATGAGCACGCAAGGGGGCTCATCAGGGCTCAAAACGACATATAAATACATAAAAGGATCCACTGGAATTCCAAGTTAACAAAGCAAGACAAAATAAGAGTCACTTGAGCTCTAAAACATATAGAAAGACACCAGGGGGCTTCTCAGAACTCCGAGCACATCAAGTAAACACAAGAGGGTTCATCGGGGCTCGGAACGACCCAAAAAGACTCGGAGGCTCATCGGCGCTCCGATTGACAAAGAAGAACTCTCGGAAGAACTCAACAACTACAAAATCTGAGAAGATAGATTGTGGCTTGATGGAGTTCCAAAAGCAACTCACAATGAGGACACAATAAGGCACAATAAGGAAGAAGACACAATAAGGAAGCGCGTCAAGGCTTGGATCTACACATCAAATTGTCCACGCGTTAGATTGTCCTGGCGTCAAGTTGTGCCGCGTCAGGATGGCCGGCGTCAAGCTGTCCTGCTTCGACCAACTTGACGCCGGAACAACTTGACGTCGGGCGATTTGTGTCAGGGACTCTGTGGGAACAGAGTAAGGAAACATTAAAAAAAAATGACAAAACGGGACTCATCATCAGTCGAGACGACACATGAAGAGACAGGGGAGTTCACTGGGGCTCCGAATCACACAGCAGAACACAAGGAGGGCCTCTAGATCTCCAAAACACAAGAAGACATGATCGGGCTCGCTTGGAATTCCGAAAACCTCAGGAAAACATCAAAGGGTTCATTGGGGGCTCAAAAAGACACAAAAAACACAATAGGGGCCAGTAAGGCTCCAAAGTGAAAAAGATCCAAAGGGTCTCGATGGTGTTCCGAAACTGGCAAGAGAATAGAATGGGGTCATCGGAGCACAATACGGTACATGAAGACAGAAGGGAGGCTCCGATTGACACAGCAAGACATAATGGGTCGCTAGAACTCCAAAACATGGGAAAAGTGAGCAAGAGGGGACTCGCGATTTCCGAAAACCACGCAGAAAACACGAGGGGGCTCATCGTCAAAATGACACATGAAGACACAGAAAGGCCTCTTGAAGCTCCGATTGACAAAGCAAAGCATAACGGGGGCGCCCGAGAGGGCGCCATATAGGACTAGAAACACAAGGAGATACAAGGGGGTTCATCAGGGCCTCATAAAATACCACATGAAGACACAAGGGGGATACTCTGGTATCAAAACGACAAATACAGACTAAGGGGGTCCGTTAGGTCTTCGATTAACATGGCAAAACATAACGAGGGGCGCCAGGATTCCACGACATGAGAAAACAAAATGAAGCTCGTTGCGGGGCTGGAGGCGTCACACACGGCCCAGATTGAGCCAGCAAGAAAGAATGTGAGCATGCAGGGTTTCAAAGCACAAGAAGATACAAAGGGGCTCGATAGAATTTGGAGTTTCACATGAAAGCACAAGAAGGTCATCGAGGGGGTTATTGAGGTTCCTTAAAAAACTATGGAAAAACCAAATGACTCCAGTACAGTTTCGAAAACAACACGAAGACACAAGTAGGGGGCTCATCAAGACTTGAAATGACACATAAAGTCACATGGGGGCTGTGACTTCGAGTTATACAGACTGAAGTCATTGGAACTCAAAAACATAAGACACAAGTAGGCATAAGGAGCTTGCTAGTTCCGTAAAACAACAGAAAAACAGAAGGGGGCCAATTGGGAGACAAAAAGACACAAACTGGCCAACTAGAGTTCCGAAATTATTTTAACTCCCAGCGTCAAGTTGTTTTGGCGTCAAGTTGTCCCGCGTCAAGTTGTTGTCCTTAGGGTTTCACGAGACCAAGACCAAGACCAAGACCCGCTTGGTCTTGGTCTTGGTCTCGAAAATGTCTGAAAATCTGGTCTTGGTCTTGGTCTTGGTCTTGGTCTTGACAGCAAGAGTCTTGGTCTTGACGTGGAGGTCTTGGTCTTGGTCTCGAGTCTCGATTCCCCAATCCCCAAGTCCAAAATAAAAATACAACAACAAGAACAATAATTTAAAAAACTATTGCCTCGACTATTACGAACCCTATCAAACTAAATTATTATTTTTTATCAACAATTTCCAAAGCTACAATGCCTTGAACGAATTTTAACTAGAACTCCAAGCGTCTCCAAGCGAAGATTAAGATGGAATTAGAAAATTTTTGTTTGTTCTTTAAATAAAACACAATACATAAACTTTGGATTCTTTGTATTTTTAAGAAACACCCTCAAACAAAGTAGTTTTGAAAACCCCCGCAAGTACCTACTATATGGGAAACAGAGAAAAGCAAAGAGGCTATGCCGGGTTGTAATTGTGGGTAGGTATACATATAGAAAACGATGTATTTTTATTTGGGCTGGTTATTCAATACGTCCTACTAATTTGTTAGATTTTACTTTTATGACTTCACTTCAGGGCCTGGGGTAGGTATGTGTTGCCTGCCAAATGGAATAGTATCCCGTATTAGTAGGTACCATAAATCAAGCACTTTGTCACAACTATACACTATTTACGAGTTGAACCATAAAAACTGTTGAACTTAGCCACGGCACCTCGCGGCACCTCGCACATCCACAATAAATTACCTTCATGCAATAACTAATAATAAAAGTAAAAGTTCTAATCGAGGCAGTGTTCTTAAGTCAATCACATAATATTTAACATTCTTAAAAATGAACCCGACCACAGACTTGCATAATATGGTATATACTGTTGCTCGCATCTAGCTAGATTTTTTTTCTTTGAATTAGTCAAAATACGGAAAAAAAGTCGAGACTCGAGACCAAGACTTGAAAAGTCTTGGTCTTGGTCTTGGTCTTGGGGGCCAAGTCTTGGTCTTGGTCTCGACAATAAAATGATGGTCTTGGTCTTGGTCTTGGTCTTGAATTCGAGACCAAGACCAAGACCAAGACCAAGACCAAGGCCGGTCTCGTGAAACCCTAGTTGTCCTGCTTCGCTTCTGTATTTATTCACGCTGGCTTTGGCCAAAGCAGTGAGTTAGGAGTCAAGGCGCCCTCTCTCGTTGTGGCCCTGACTTCATAAAGAAGCGGAATATTTCAGGGCACGCGCACGCAATGACAGCGAGTGTAACTCTGAGCACTGAGTTGGATAACCGCCAGGGATGCTGTTGTTTTTTGCAACTTTTTTGTCTCGAAAAAATTCATAGTCAGAGATTCAATTCATCAAATGATCTTGAAGAGTATTCAAGATATCTTATCGACAGGAATTTTGACTTTTGGACAGTCGAAAGGGATTCTGTATTTTTTTTGTAACTCAGTTCAGAAGAAACCGTTATTTTAGGAATCTTATTAGCATAGATATTTTAGCTTCCTGTAAAGTCAGTTAGCATTGATTTTCATGCCGTCTGCTGGACGCTTTCATTGTGAATTTTTTTATTGAAGAAGATTTGGTTTTGGTGTGGTTTATTACTAGAAATTCTGGGTTTTCGGATTTCCAATTTGTTGGATCGTAGGTACCGTTGAAGATGCAGGCTATTGGATAAAGTTGTGTCCAACTGGACCAAGATGGATACATATCTCCAGATTTCTCCACTTTTGCACAGTGATTCTAGTTAACCTCCCGTTCAGCGGAATTGGGATTATTTGTTCAGAATTCAAATCCTCAAAGACATAGAATCACTTTCTCTCAGATTTGTGAGTCATATCCTGATAAAATCCTTGCATCATCAGGAATTTTTTCGAACTCTCCACTCCACAATATGCCTTGTTTGTTTGAGTTCATCGCCACCACCACCGCGAGCACTAGTCCTCGAAGCAATAAAAATTGATGGATCACGGACTTATCCCGGTAATGGACGCCCCCGAAAAAAAGGAAAGGGAAAAATAAAAGGGGGAACACCCGGCAGAATAAGAGAATCGCAAGTACTTACTGGCAAGCAGCAGCCAGAGCATCGGGAGCAGCGGGCGGCCCGAAAGGAAATGAAGCAACAAAGTTACAAATGGCTCGGAACGGCATTAAACAGCAGCCGATCTGCAATGGGCCCACCACGATCTGTTTTGGTTTACCGACCGAATCTTGAGCTTTGAGCTCTCTCCAGCGGCACAGCATTCACTCTCTCTCCGACCTCTCTCCTTCAGTAGCCTCACCAGGAATTCGTCGATGTATACAGGGTGTACGGAATTCTAATCCGGAAATTTGGCATGTCCATCGATGAGAAAACGGCGAATGAAAGGATGCTGGTGTATTTACGCACATACACGTGAACATGTCGTCCAGGCTATATTTTATTTTTATGTGGAAAACATGAGTATGAGTTTTTTTTTTTACTAGTTTTCTTGCAATTCAAAAAGTTTGGTCTCCAGATTCAGGTTTCTGCATAAAGAGCCTGGAAATCAAATCACAAATGCACGCATCGATATGTAGACTAAAGCTAGCAACATAGTCTGATGCTGTGACTCTTAACCGCCAGGCAGTTCACCTAGCAGCAGTTTAGTCAAAATAGACGAAGACGAACTCCCGAGATTACACAAAAATCTCAAATAGAAAGGGATCAGTTATAGTTCTCAAAAAGTCGTAACGACAGTGTGATGAATTAGCTTCTCCTTCTCCCAATTGTCCTTTGTATGACTTGTGTTGTTGGGCGATAAAGCTTCTTCTCAAGACTAAATATTTTATTTATTCCTCCGTTGTTGTAATATACAGGCGTCTATCGAGAATCTGAATCGAGCCACTACCGACGCACCCTGTACATATAAATCCTGCGAAGTTGCTGCTCCAGTTTTAAAAATCACGCGCGATTCCGGAATCGCATAAATTAATTTTGAGAGTGTGGTAGTACGAGAGGGGTGGGCTCCTGGATCCCGATTCCGCTGGAGCACCGCCACCAAACAAATTAGTAAGAAAATTGTGATCAATGATTCGGAAAACGTTCCTCTGCAGGCTCAGAATCTGTAAATTAAGATTGCCGCTGCCTGATGGCGGCGGTGGCGCATGGCGAGAGAGCTCGCGTGTTAGTTTCTCTCCATTTGCAGCCTTCGGAGCCAAAGAGGAAATATGTTAGGATTAATGTTGCCTTCAATATTGTACAAGTTTTGAATGTAAATTCAAAATAATGGCTCCTAGCCGGGCATGGCGGGAGGACTGGAGGAAAGGGGTCCGGGAAGAGGAGGAATTTGTTTAATTTTGCGGAAAACGCTGGTGCTCAAGAGCCGTTCGCGGTGCTGGATCCGAATCAATTTTGACGCGAGACGAGATGACTCATTGCGTGCGTAAGCCCGTAGAATTCTTGAAAAACGCGTACTGGAGGGTCTCTCCGTATAATTCTGCTTCTTTGGGTGATCTAATGAAATTGCTCAGAGATTGGGCTAGAACAGAGCAATATTTGCTAGAAGTTCTGAGCAAAAACCATGACGAAAACCTGCAAGTAGATTCAGCTGGAATTGTGTCATGTGTACCCAACGGTTCTCAAGACAGAATTTCTACCAAGCTCCAAACCCTCATCATTAGTACTTCTCTGACAGAGGTCCTTTTCATGGAGACTTTCCAGATTGTAGGTTCCCTGGCAATTATTTGTAATGAAATTCTTGTTATTAAGTCTGTTACAATGATATGTGAAGACTAGCACTACAACAAACAGGATCTTTGCCAACTAAAGCTCTAGAAGACAGAATTTCTGCCAAACCTCATGGACATCCAGCTCTCAAGATTGGGGAATCCCTGAACACTATCCAGAGATTAAATTTCCGTCAACTAACCTCCGGTTCCGCCAAACTTTTATTACGCGATAACTTAATCACTCTCATAGTAACTAAGCAACTGACCATCTTATTGACTGGTGCATTGCAACTATCAACGTGATAGATTTAATCTGCCAGTAAAAGTTTGATAGAACCCAAGGCAGATAAGTCGATTACAGTGATGTGTAAACAAGTGCCACAAGACAGAATCTATGCCCACAAATCCTCCTGAGAGAAACAAAATGCTGTCAAGCCTCAGAGACCCTTACCATAAAGACTTCTTAGATTTGAAAAATCGAATATTCGGTTGCAAATTTTTTGAGGCAGTATCGTTGTAGTCATAATACAATCGAAGTTGTCGAGGTTTTGGGCCCCACGAGGCCCTTATGACTGTTTCACAATTTTTTTTTGTCATATATTAGAAATGTGCCAATCTTCAAATAGGCAGAGTTACAAAGAACAGTCATGTGGGGATCATCATAAAAAAAATGTCTTCTCCACTATTCCAGGTCTATGATCCTATGAATCGTACAGATGTTATCACTTGGAATGGCCTGAAAGTTGCTACTCGTGGTATCGCGATGCCATCCGACAAGATTGTCATACGGACCAATGCCTTGATTTCGAAATGTGTCTCTACGATGGTAATCCCTTCGCAGATGCCCACAGGGTGATCAAATATCGAGAAATTCTGTTTTATGAATCAAAATAGGTCGGAACATAAGAATTATCACACATACTCCTTATCTGATGCTTGATAATGTGGAACAAACCATTTTGAGATATCTCAAACTGTTTCTCAAATTTACCTAAAATACATGTGTTACTCATCATAAAAGTAGGGACCTACCTACTGGGTGGGCCTAGCAAAAACTTGACTGTTTTATTTTCCTCGCCAAATGTTTGTAATTTTTAGATTCAAGCAAACTTCGTATCGCTGAATAGCCAAATGAATTCTTTTTTTATAAACGCTCTTGCGATTCTTGCGATGGTAACTATATTGATGGTTTGGACAAGAACAGATTTCTTTTAACAAACCAAAATAACAACGACCTAAATCGGTTCATCCTGTACAAGGAAATAGCAATTTGAAAAAATTTGGTTGATTACTTATTATATTGATTAGTCTCTTGCCAGCCATTTTTATCAATTTTTGTTAAATTTTTTTATTGATTTTTTTCTGTTATAGAGAGTCCCTTGGACCCCTTTGTGTCACCAGTATTATTTTAAGCCCTTCGTTTGGAGCCCTAATGAGTTCCCTCATGTTTTTTCCGTGGCTTTCAGAATTCCAGTAAGCCATCTTGTGCCTTCTTGCGTTGCTGGAAACTCTAGTTGTGTCCCTTGTGCCTCCAAGTACCTTAAAGGCAAGTGTGATTTGGAGGCTAGTTAGCCCCCTTATGTGTTTTCATTACATGAGAACTTCAGTAAGCCTCCCGCTGCCCTTTTATAAGCACCTTATGATTTCATATAATATTTGGAGCCCTAATTAGCCCACTCATGTTTTTATTGGCTTCAAGAGTAGGTACCAATAAGCCCCCTTTCACCTTGATGTGTTATATAAAGCTCGATCCATATTGGGCCCATTTGTGTCTTTGATATCGTTTGAAGCCTTACTGAGCCCCTTACATTTTTCCGTGTCACTTGGATCTCTATTGAGCCCCCTTGTGCCTTCTTGCGTTGTTGTAAGGCCTAGTGCAAATCTCTCGTGCCTTGAAAGTCACTCAAAGATTCGAAAACACAAGAGGATTTGAATAGAATAGAATAGAATTTTATTTGTACGGGGCCGAAGTGTCGGATGTACACGTCATACAATAAATAAATAACATCATGAACAATGTTAATTCGACAGTAACATAATATCACAGATAACAGTTACAAGTCACATAACATAATTATACTCGTCAACAGAGTTAAGTAGAAACAATGGAACAGCAGCTGATCCTTGACATGTTTAGAAAATTCTTTGGAGGTCATAGTTTTGAACTTATGTGGTAAGTTATCATACATTTGTATACCCCTGTAACTCGGAGACCTTCCATACTGACTAGAATTATGACTAGATGTGACTAAAGAATGTCGGTGCCTACTGCCTAGTGGACTAGCTGTGATGATCACAGTTTCTTTTAAGAGTGTGTACATTGTTTTAAACTATGTAGTAATCAAAATTTATAAACGAAGATGCAGGGCAAAGGCAAAATTTTCTGCTCCATGAAAACCGGTCTGCATGATTGTTGATACGAAAGATCAAAGATTAGTCTAATGATTCTTTTTTGGCCTACAAAAGCCCTGTGACTGCTGAGAGATGCACCCCAAAAGACAATGTGATAACTTTAAGCAAGAATAGGCCGGAGAATAGTAGGTATTGAAAAAATCAGCTGGACCCAAAGTATGTAGTTCTGAGCTTCAAAATAGCATAGAAGGTCGAATTCAATTTTTTACAGGCGGCTACGATGTGCTGACCCCAGCCAAGCGACTGATCAACAATCATGAAGACCAAGGAACTTGGTAGACGAAGAGCCGACCACGGGAAAGCCACCAACCACGGAACTCAAGTCGTCGCTAACCTTTCTATTGCAAAACTTTACGACAACGGTCTTCTCCGGATTCACAATCAACTTGTTTTAAAGGCACCATTGATGGAACTGGCAGGATATGTCAGAAATCAAGGCCCTGAGCTCCCCCGGGCTCCACCCCGAAACCGCCATTGAGCTGTCATCAGCGAACATCACTAAAGACCTTGAGATATATGGTCAGGTAAATCATTGATAGATAATAAAAAGAGTAGCGGCCCCGGAACGGAGCCCTGAGGAACCCCCAGGTCAACACCATACAAGTCCGATGTCTCACCATCATCAACCCCGACTCGCATCCTCCTGTTCGATTAATTTGGGCTCTGAACTGCACATGAAGATATGGGAGCCGATAGGGCTTCGTATATCGTATTAAGGCACAGGGATTCACACTAGGACTTCCAACAACGCAAGAAGGCACAAGGGGGCTCACTGGAAGTCTGAAAGCTACAAAAAGACATAGGAGGGGTCATTATGGCTCCAAACGATACATGAAGGCACAAGAGGCACATCCGAATGACACAAAAAATACAAGGGTGCTCAATGGATTGAGCTTTATATTACAAATGAAGGTGAAAGGGGGCTTATTGTACATATTGTTGAAGCCAATAAAAACTAAGTGGGCTAAGTAAGGCTCCAACTTGAGGACACAAGGGGGCCCGATAGGTCTCCGAATATCATATGAAGTCATAAGGTGCTTCCAGCAATGAAATAAGGCACAAGATGGTTCACTGGAATTCTGAAAGCCACGAGAACACAAGAGGTCTCATCAGGGATCAAACAATCCTGGCGATACAAGGGGGTTCAAGGGGCTTCATGTAACAAAAGGGGACAAAAGAGGGGCTCACTGGTATTCTAAAAGTCGATAAAAATCGGGATGGAAACAGAAGTGAGCTGATTATAGGCATCTTAACTATACATGAGGGCACAAGGGGACCTGAAAGGTCTTCAAATGACATGACGGCACAAAGGTGCAGCAGCGGCGCTAGCATTTCTTGAACAAGTGCGCACAAAAAAGCACACTATTCAGGGGGGTGGGCACTAATCTAGTTATCTGTTGAACCCTTCATTCTCCAATCAACTTTTCTCTTTAGATAAAGAATTGTCAAGCGCAAAGAAGTTTTATAGAAAAAAAACAACGAGATATGTTCTTATTTTAGGTTGTTTTCATTAGTATGTACTTTGTTATGCAGTTTAGGCAGTGTGGTTTTTTCATAATAATATGCATTTTCCGAGACATTAGCTGAGAAATCGGGTGGGCACCTATGATTTTAGGGGGGGCACGTGCCCACCCTGGTCACCCCCTGGCGCCGTCGCTGCAAAGGCGATTATTGAATTATGCTCTGGAAGTAACGGAAAATGCGAGGGGGCTCAGCAGGGCTTCAAATTACAATTAAGAAGCAATAGGGGGGGGGGTCCAATCGAGTCTACACCTTTTCTAACTGTAAATCAGAAAGCATCAAGTGAAATTCAGATGTATCAAATGATTTTCAGAAAGCGTCAGATGTAATTCAGATTGGTCAATTGTGATTCAGAAAGCGCCAGATGTAATTCAGATTGGTCAATTGTAATTCAGAAAGCATCAGATGTAATTCCGAAAACATCAAGTGTAATTCAAAATAAATAATTGTCTTGGAGTAGGCAGCAGGAAAATACGTCCCATCACTACCACCGTATTGAGATAGTGTTCTCCAATTGAATTGACTTACAAAAAAAAAAAGGACTCGAAGCGTCCTAGCTTGTGAAGGAATGAACTGATTTGAAACATTATTTTTCATAGCTGTTTTCTCCAGCTCATACGCCTTCTTTATGTCATATTTTATACAGGTTCTCCATATTTTTTGGTACCAACTGCAGCTGAATTCTTTCAACTGATCCATGAAAGCCACTCCATGTACCTACCTATGCTTCGAAACGGCCTTTCTCCTCAAATTATAGGGTAAGATATCAGAAAATTATCTTTTCAATTTTCCAGCCATAATAACTTATTTTCTTGTTGACCGACTTTTGGAATTCGAGGAATTGTTGAAGTCAATGCAAGAATGCATCAAATGTGACCCATATCTGATTTACCATGGATATTTGTGCAAATTTTCAATGATGTGCTGATTGTAATAAACTGAGAAAAAGTGAAAAAGGGGATTCTGAATTACATTTGACGCTCTCTGAACTACAATTGACTAAACTGAATTTCATCTGACGCTCTGTGATTTTCAACTGACCAATCTGAATTACATCTGACGCTTTCCGAATTACAGTTGACTAATCTGAATTACATCTGACGCTTTCCGAATTACAGTTGACTAATCTGATTTACATCTGACGCTTTCTGGTTTCCACTTGACGCTCTCTGATTTTCAGTTGGAAAAGGTGTAGATAGCACAATATGGCAAACGAGGGCTCATTAGGGCTCCAAATTTTACTTGAATATACGAGAGGGCCCCCGATTTGGGGCTGAATATCACATAAAGGCACAAAAGATTTACTGGTGCTCCGAAAACCTCAGGAAACTGCAAGAGGGCTCAACAGAACTCAAAATGGTATTAAAGACACAAGGGGGGCAAATATTTTATGAAACTGGCGGCCGACAGCAGTTTCCTCATTTTTAGGACGTATAGTTGAATGTGTGCAAAAGAAATTACCCGAGAAATTACCCGAATTAATGAATTTGGATAGTTGATCGGATAGAAAATTAAAACCGGGGCGGTATCAGTTTACTATGGGGTCAACGAAATAAACGTCTCCATTTCTCCATTATTTTCATGAAACTGGCGGACGACATCAGTTTTTGATTTTTTAGGACGTAATAATTGAGTGTGTGTAATAGGAATTTGTTGAAAATGATGTGAATCCGGTTGTGACCGAATAGTAAATTGAGACCGGGGCGGTAACAGTTCACCATTCGGTCAACCAATTGATAGAGTTGATTTCCACGTTTTCTTATTTTTGTTGTTGTTATAAATATGGCGGCCGACAACCGTTTTCTCTTATTTAGGACCTGACTGGACGAATGTAACAATAATCGTTGAAAATAAGAATCGATTTTAGTAGTTGACCGGATAGTAAACTGTTACCGTGAAGGTAGTTAGCAAACGAGGAACGAGGAAAAAAAATAATCACGAAAAAAAGCGGTCACAAATAGCCCCCGCGACTACGTGTGGCAAGGCTTGAAAGTAAAAAGACAAAGCTACAGTCAACTTAATATTGCTGATGTAGAGTGTCTTCCAAAATTGGTCCTTGTCTCGGTCTTCCGCCCACAAGTGTATTTTTTTTTTCATTTATATAAAAATTGTCTGACCGGTTTCGGGAACCTCATTTCATCATCACTCACTGAGAGAATGGCGGATGAATTTCCTCAACTAGAGTGTCTTATCCAAAATGTGATGATTATTATTGTTGTCTTCCTTACAAATCACCGCTGATCACATTTTGAAATATCCAATATAAGAATAATGGTGTAGGTGAAGGTAAAAAAAAGTTGACTCTTGTATTCTATTTGAGAATAGTAGGCGTAGAATTTGATCAGAAGTTCGACTCTAGATCGCCATCCATTTCTAGCATTACTCCTTGTAGAAATACCAAGTTCTCCCTCAATTATCTTGGAGATTGACTGATTTATCAGAGTCGAAAGTCATTTTTTTGAGTAATATCACGTATTTCAAGGTATCTTCCGAACGGTTTGAAATGTTTGGAAACTGTTGATCGCACCTTTAACAACAGTAAATAACAAATGTTTGTGGTAATTCTCATATTTCTATCATTTTTGGTTCATCAGTTATAAGGAGTCAATTTTTCAACTTTATTTTTCACCCTTCATCTGCTCAGCTGGCACCAATTCCAAGCATGATCAGAAACATTCAAAGAATTGGTCTGCCAAGTTTCATAACTTTACTGCCAGGGACAACAAAATAAGAGCTATGTTGCTGGCACCCCAACTGATGTGACGATGTGAGTCTAGGCGCAGTCACGAGCTAATTTCTCTTCTTGAAATTAGTCACTTCGAAAACAACCGGGGAGTGAAGAATCATGCATGAATGTTCAAAATCACTACCTACCTCAGGGACATTTCATTCTGATATGAGAAAATACGGCAGCTAATCAAAAAGTTTATGATGTAAAAGCAGGGAAGAACAAATTGAGTAGAGTCCTGCACCAAACGCGGGTATTCCTGGTCAAAGCCAGAGTGAGCGGCCGTCTCGGGTAGTAACGGCCAGGAAAAATACGTTTTTGTGTAGAGGTATGCGGACAGCGTTTATTGGATATGATTTCCCACACGTAACATAACAAATTTTCCTTGTTTCTTCTTCAAGATAAAAAAAGAATAATTCAATTATATTGAAAAATTCAAAAGTTATTCACATCTCAATACCTACCTACTCTGCTGTCCAAAAATCCTACAATAACAATTCTGAAGGACCAAGTGACATGAAGATAGGCAAGCTGTCATCAATTATTGAAATTATTAGCAAAAACAGAACATTTTTCCTGGAAACCACGAAGCTTTTTCCAAATAAAATCATTGTAAAAATCGTCAGTAGTTGAAGCTCCATTCAAGTTTATCATTCTAGTCCGGTTCCGATGAGCTAGGCCAGTTTTACATTTTCTAGTGAAAAGGAAACCCTCGGAAAATTGAGAGAATTCTGACAGAAATTGTCGGCAAATGTCCAAGAACCAGTAACGTCTCGTTTAAAAAACAATTGATGAAAATCTGTGATCACGGGTCGAAAAGTTGAAAATTTGCAGTTATTCCAGGGAGGAAAACTCGAAGTCCGTCGGTCCGATTTCAAAAACTCCCCCCTCAAAACTTAATTCAATCCTTTCCATAACTATCACTTGCAGCAAGTCTGCACCTAAGATAAACATTTCGTGTGGCTTACCGTAGGTCGAAATTCGCACTACTTTTTTCCTAATTCACGAAATGTGCAAGTTCCATTTTGAACAAATCACCGTCGGAAAGTTAAAATTGTGTCGAGTCTGAAAATAGGCCTGCACGACGCCCAATGCAATATTGAAAGAAAGAAAGCGATCTACGAGCAAAAAAGAGCATCTGAGTAGAGTTTTGCACCGAACGCGGGTATTCCTAGTCAAAGCCAGGGTGAGCGGCCGTCTCGGGTAGTAACGGCCAGGAAAAAAGCGTTTTTGTGTAGAGGGATGCGGGCAACATTCAATGGATATGATTTTCCACACGTTTCGTAACAAATTCCCCATCTTTCTCCTTCAATATTAAAAAAGAATTATTTGAATATTTTGAAAAATAAAAAAGTTATCGACATTCCAAAACCTACCTACTGGACTACCAACTTGATGTGAGCTAGGCCCAGTTATGAGTTTCTTCTCTTCTTGAAATTGATCACTTCGAAAACAACCGGGGAGTGAAAAGTCATACACAAATGTTCAAAATCACTACCTTAGGGACATTTCATTTCGATATAAGCAAATACGGCAGCTAATCGACCACAATTTGAGGAAAACCTATTGTGCCGGGCCCGAAATTCACCCAAACCAGATAATGTCCATTTACAAAGGACAAATATCTTGCCCGCTGAGTCTTCAAAAATACCATATTTTATGTAAAGGCAGGTGTCACAAAATCATTGTTTTGTCGCAACCTGCAATAACTGTTTGTCACTCAAGTTGATTTGACAATCAGCTCAACGTCCTCAATCTCGTGCTCGACTACTGGTCACACTATGAAGTGGGACCACTAAGAATAAGTCACCAAATTGTTCATATAACTGCAATTTACTTGACAATAATCAGATTGTGAAACGGCTTGTTTTCATAGGAACTTCTTCTGTTAGGTAATCATGGCCAAAATATGCCCCATACAAGGTGACGAAGAATGCCTTGCACTGCTGCTAAGTTTTGCTCTAGATCAGGAATTTTCCCGATGACGAGGAGTTCGTTTGAATGGAGTTGTGTTAAACAGCATAATCGGAATGATTCAAGGGAAAATATCACAGAGGAAAACTGCACAGGTTATAACGCGTCCCTTGGTCAAATCAACAGAACTTGGTTGGGGTATCAGGCCACAAATTCATGTATATGCCGATCACGTTTTAAATTCAGCAGAAAATAAAACGCGGTTGGCCATGTTGCCTAGAGTGTAACGGACGCTCCGAGGGACGCTTATAGACCAAGTTGCGCGAAAACGGGCTGAGCTCAAAGAGGTTAGAAAATTTTGACAAGAAATGCCAGTTCTGGCGTCTCCTTGCATCATATCCGCTGCCCTGTTGCCTTGGCCGTTGTTTGTCATGATGTCAGGTGAGTGTCATAGTTGTTTACATTCCTGGGAAAAGTTCATTAAGTGTTCTACCCGCGGTTCTGCTATTGCTATATTCATGGTTCTGCCTGTATATTTATAAGGTAAGTACGAGTAACACTCTTGTCTGAGTACTTAAGTTCATGTAAATTTTTTCTTTCATTCAAAGTTGACCTCAGATGCAAATGATCATGGGGTGAATCCTCGGGTGAATTACTGGGACATCAGAACGTTCAACGGATTGTGATGGATTGCCACGGGATTACCACGGGATTTCCACCTGATACGATTTCTTCAAATTAAATGGATAGCCACGGGATTCCAGGGAATTTCCACAAATTACCAACAGCTTGGGGCCACGCATGAATCACCACCAGAGAAAGGCGCTCTTGCTTTGCGGCGCTTATTATCACCTGAGGTCTCCACGCTATAAGGTTATTCATTAACGTTACATAGACCAATGGCAGATAGGGGATTTCAATTTTGTTCAGATTTACCAGCAATATTCCTCTGTTAAAACTTGTCAAGAATTACTGGGTAAATCAAAGTCTAGGGCCGCAGATTCGGAAAAATGTATCCCTGTGTTATTTGGTCAAATTGACATTTTTGGGAATACTGTTATCGGGTTCGAGCCATATTGAGGCAAATTTAATGGTTGACCTGCGATGTGACTCGATTGAAAAAAGTTGGCTTCTGTAATTTTAGCTTTTTAGGCCAGCCCTTCTGTCAACAGAGACAAGCCATGAAATGAATTTGAACCAATTCAGTCGAACAGTGAGTAGATTATGACCAGCCAAAAATGAAAACTTGATCCAAAGTTTTATCTTGTATTTTTTTGTCAAAACTGAAAACGAACTTTTTGGACAAATAACACAGATGTGCAAAATAAAAACCCGCCGATTCTGTGATTTTTCACTATGATATTTCTGCACATAATAAATATGTATTACGATTTTCCAACAGAATTTTGTCATCTTTCAGAAATGAGGATTGAATCCGAACTCTCTGGAGATAGAGACTAGAGCCATTCATCTGAACGACAGAAGCAGTTCGTCACCTCAATGTCAGCTTTGATGGCCGGACTTATCTGCAACACAGTCCCACTCCAAGTACCTCGGTGGGACCTTCGACCAAACATTATCCTTCAAGATCAACTTGGAGAGACTCACTGCCAAGACGAAGACACGAATGAACCTGGTTCAGAGACTTGCGAGAACTACATGGAGTGTCGACGCCACTACTCTTCGGATATCCACCATTGTCTTGGTCTAGTCGACAGCGGAATACTACGCTCCTGTTTGGATGAATAGCACACACACACAACATCATTGACGTCATTCTTAACCAAGCGTTGAGAATCATTGCTGGAGTTGTCAAATCTACCCAGACTTTCTGGCTGCCAATTTTGAACATCGCAGCCAAAAATCCATGCTGCAGATTTCGAGATGAAAAGACACTGGAAGGAAATATGGGATACTGAAGCCGCCGTCAAGAACAGAGCGATTGTAGAGGATCCGAAGAGCTTCTCCCTTCCAAGGAAAGTATGGATTCAATAGGATAAGAACAGGGCAGGGAAAATGCAGATTTCAGTTCTATCAGTGAGGATATGTAGAAGATCCGAGTTCTGAGTGTGGAACTGAGAACCAGACCATGAACCACATCGTCGCGGAGTAGGTGTCCGCGGACAATGGCTATCAAAAACTGCATCTGAGCTAGACCTGTAGTTCCTCAACATCTCCATCGTCAACTTCGCACTCGCCCACTTGCTGCATCTACTCTACCCTCTGTTCCCTAAGATGGCCACTGATATTAGCCTCGCTGACATCTTTTCCTTTTTTTTTGCATTGAAGCTACGTCGAGCAGTTTTTCTGTGGTTTGCCTATAGCCCAGGAATGATAGACATTGACCCGGAACAAAATCCGAACCGATTTTTTTTGTTTTATATCATTCTATGATATGTCCTGAACATGCCATGGAAAATCCCGCACTGTCACCCATCTGCGTTACAAGATATTGACGAAAGAGGGCGCACCACACCATTTTTATGGTTTTTATCGATTCTAGCCCAAAAAATGCAAGAATCATGAAGATTTTTTCATTCAGTGTCACTCTATGGCATGCCCTGAATATATCCTAGAAAATTCATCCAACTACCTCTTGTGGTCTCGGAGATATAGGTTACTTTTTGTCGACATACTCACTTTTTCTCGGTTTTCACCATATTATTATTTGACATTATCCAAAAAAATTCATGAATTATGAGGATTCTTCTATTTAGCAGAACTGTCAGCTCAAGTACAGACTTAATGGACATATTGTCATAAATATGTGCCACAGTTGTATTCAGAGGAAGAAGAGTATAACATGTACAATTATTAAATTTTTACACTTTCTACACTCGAAAATTATACCAATTTCATTTTTTGCGTTCCATATTACTTCACCATATGGTCATTGAAGCTGGGTTGATCAACCAAAAGCTGTTTATCCACAGTACATCCACACAAAATGGACAAAAGTTCACAATAAATGATTCTGTTAGATCCAGAGTTGACTGATTAACGTTCCGAATTGTAATTGCACACAGGCCGTCGAATGGTGGTTTTTCATACTGCAGAAAAGGAATATGTTCAGCCTCCAACATGGTATCCCAATCAGAATCCTACTTGAATCTAGACGAGGCACTCCCTTGGTTACTTGAGCCCCAAATTACACAATTATACACACCAGAACGCTCCGCACTTGTACACTGCGATCTAACGGGAAGAGCCTAGAAAGATCGCGTGTTATCCAGAATCGCTGCTCGTAACAGTATTTTTGTCGCAGTAGTGTAGTATCGATGAACCCGATTTTCTCATTCCATTCCTCCCTCTTTTACATGAAATTTCAAACCTGCAGGAAGCTTTCTGCTTCACCAGATCAGCTGGTTTGCCTTTGTCGCGAACAATTATTATGGTTGATGGTGGACAAAGTCAAGGCAGTCAAGCGTCCATCGTCCATCAGTTACAGGCGAAGCCGAGTTATCCCCTAGGCGGACCAGGACTCTGCTGCTTAACTCATCCATCCTTTCTAGTGCAACTTGTTTGACAAGGTTGACATTGTCCAGCTCTTTATCTTTTACTGATTGATATTTTTGCCTTCTGGACTTCTTCGCTTGTTTCAGCACCTAATCGGGATTGGCTTCTTCTCCACATATGTAACAGTTGCTTCCCACTCAGCATAGCATGTCATGTTTCTTGAATAAGATGATCTCAATCATGTCACAAAATAACATCACAATGAACGTTACTTCCACATCTACGAGATGTTCATCCGCGATGTTATACGATGTAATGTCTGAGAGATGTTTCGAAATGAACTTAAATTGAACATCACACATGAGACATCTACCGGACGTAACATTGTTACTTCTTTCAACTGATCGAAGTGTAACGTCTCACTGACGTCAATGAGACGTAGTCACTGAGAGATTTTTCAAATTTCGCTACCCTGCGGGCCCCCTTATGTCTTCATGTGTCGTTTGGAACCATTTTTGTGTCTTCTTGTGCTTGTGGCTTTCGGAACTAGTGTGTCCCGTTTGTGTCTCCTTGTGTTCTTCGAAAGCCTACTGGGCCTTCTTGCATTTTGTCGTGGCTTTCGCACCTCTGGTGAACCCTTGTGTCTGCTTTTGTGTTATTCGGAACCTCAAAATGGGCCCTTTTTGTCTTATTGTGCTTTCGAAACTTTGGTGACTCCCGTTCATGTCTTATTGTAACGTCCGGGGCCCCAACGGAGCCCCTTGCGTCTTGCTGTAACGTTTCGAGCCCCAGCGAGGCTCTTTGGGTTCGGTGTATCGTTTGGAGTCCTAATTGAATATCCCGAGAAATATCCCTGAACATCAAACGCGCTGTTAAAATATACTGTATTAGACAAGTTGGTAGCTTAGACGAATCGGCAACAGTGTCTCTAACTATCACTTGTGGGGATCCAGGTTCGAATCCTCCGGAGTACGCCAATAGAAGAACAACTTTTCTTAGGGAAAAAACGTGCTGCATAGATTGTAAAAATTAGTAAAAATAGGTACGGAACCTCCTAGGCATAAAACTATGTTGAAAAGTGGTGAAAATTAATTTTTATTTAAAAATACACATCCCAAGTGCGATGTTATATGTACGTCAAAAAGTGATATCTAGGAGATGTGGAATAGCGATGTAGATAGTATGTCACATTTGGACATCTTTGAGATATCTCATTCATGCTCTAATTACCCGGACATAAGAGGTAACAGAGATGTCCACCTAACATCGCATAGACTTTTTTTGTTAACATCGCAGTTGTGACTTGAACATCTAAGTGATGTCACAGAGATGTTTTCTTGCTGAGTGGGCTTCGGCCTCGTATTTAGATACCTACTTGAGACCGAAGTACTATACGAGCTCGTATATGTCGCTTTGAATCGTTCACAGGCCTTATTTTCTCATACATCCCGACTTGATTTAAGAGGCCAAAAACACAAGAGCCCAAATTTCCCACATATTTTTATCTTTGAAATATTTCTTTCTTACAACAAACTCAGTTTCTACCGATTTATGGTCCATTTTTCGAGGCGCGATGGTAGATATTGATGACTGGGGAGAGGAGATTATGACAGTCGAAACAAATGGGCTAAATGGAGTATTATACTAAAAAAAAAATTTTGATTGAAATGAAAACTACATTGAAAAATAATTGACCCGTGTTTTTTTATTCAGTCAAAAACCGTATCGTTTGGGCGCAATAAATAAATAACATCAACTATTTCTGACGTCACAGCGAGTCACCGCCTATACCGCCTGTGTAAATGACGTCAGAAATAGGCAGAATATAGGAATTTCGTTTATTTATTGTGGCCAAACGATACGATTTTTGGCTGAATAAAAAAATACGGGTCAGTTATTTTCCAATATAGTTTCTGATTCCATCGAAAAAAATATTTTTTTTCAAAAGTATAATACTCTATTATTCCAAAATGTGGGAATACATCATGCAGATCAAGGGTTTTGTGGTTAGTTACGAGTGTAAAGATGTCATACCTACATGTATAAAAATTACTATTTTGCTTCTTCTTGGCCACCATTTTTTATGACTATAACTATGACTTTTATGTTTTATGAAATAAGATGCCTCGTGTAGTGGCAGTGGAGGTGCCAGTGCTATAAGTTGAAGAAATCTTCATAATTTCTGCCTTTATTGGGATACTATTGAGAAAACCAGGAAAAAGTGAGTATATTAACAAAAATTGGCCTATATCTCCAAGACTGCAAGAGGTGGTTCGATGAAATTCTCAGAATATGTCCATGGCACGTTACAGTGTGGCACTGATTGAAAAAATCTGTATGGTTTTCGCATTTTCTGGGTAATAATTGAAAAAACCCATAAAAACGGTGGGGTGCGCCCTCTTTCGCCAATATCTTGTAACGCAGATGGGTTACAGTGCGGGATTTTCTACGGTATGTTCAGGACATGTTACAGAATGATATAAAACCAAAAAAAATCGGTTCGGATTTTGTTCCGGGTTTGGTGCTATTTTTGTCCAATATTCCTGGGCTACTATAGATCTTCGAGCGAATGCTGTAGCTGAAGTTAATTCATCTCACAGGTTTTCAAGAATTGTTGTATATATTTAGTTATAGTATCAATGTATCTTAAGTACCTACATATAGTGATACTAGGTACTATTGCACTATATAAGTTGATTTACGTTGTCACTAATATTGTATCCTTAGTACAGGCATAGCAATTAATTCAGAAAAATTGTGAAATTTTCGATTATTACCTTCGAGAGCTTGTAAAATCTATCACCTAGTGTTAAATTTAAAAGGCACAGATTAATTTTAGATATCATATCAGCTATTGACCTTTATTTTTGACCAAAAATTAGGACAGTTTCCTCAACGTAATTTATTATTTTATTTGAAAAAACCTTGGAAAAAACATTCCACCAGTCGCCCATTTAAACTGGCGAAAATCTACCAAAATCAAGACGCCTTGAACGTTTATACAATCTTGCAACAGCGCTGTACTTGATTGACAATAAAAATTCAAGGTCATCTAGGGAAAAAGTGATCCAACATTACAAATTTGAGCATCCCCAATTATCGCAGAATTGCCAACTTGGCGTAAGAAAATTACCGTTCTAGTGCTGAATTTAAAAGCTGATCGGCATATAGTTGAAGTCATAGTCATGGTGGCGGACGAGGGACAGTTACCACAGCAGCTGTTGACAGAGCTGCTCTAATATCAAAAACTATCATTTTGACCACTATACAATCTTCTACAACCACCTCGTCTCATAGCTGTAGAAACATCGTAAAGATACAATCGATTTCTCTACGCTATTATACCTCACCTATATACCTCCAGTTCTTCAACCCTCCCCGCGGGCTTATCGCCTCGGAGCTGAGCGGCAGCTGAAGGGGGGCAGGGGAAGAAGCGCACCATCCATCCATCCATCCATCGGAAATGATGGCCAACCGAGATAATTGTCAGCGAGGAAATATCGTCAAACATTAAACGAAGCCTTTGACGGATCGCCGTATCGCATGACTCGATAGGAAAAAGAAAGCCTTTAAGGAACCATTTCCCATGGTTAGCGCACGAAGACGCGAGCCAAAATCACCCTAATCTCCGGACACGCACGACATACCGACTAATTAAGAAAAATCATTAATTTCCAAGCCATAAATGTATTTATGCGCGGCCGTGCTATACCGCCCTTTATACCGGGGTTAATTATGCGGTAAACTGTGGAGGGGTGAGCCGTACATTATCGGAAAATCACGTAAAACTTGTCGCTGAGAACGGGTCCCGCTTATCACTTACATATTTGGAACTTTTCGTGTGCCAAGCTCGATGACAAGTGTGCCTCCCTCTTGCCGCCGCCGCATTTTTTTCCACCGATCTGTGAATTCCCCAGGGGCGACGCACAACACGGCCAAAGCGCTTGTTTCATTTTAATACCCTCGCGAAATGTTGTATACACCCTCGAATACCTGTCAAAGGAATATTACCGGGACATGAGCCAAAGGGGGCCTGATGATGCGCCGCTGCTTGGATGCAGCCAGAGCCCGGTTTTAATTTTTATAAGCCGATATTTCGCGATCGCGAGCAAGCGATCGAGCTTTTTAATATGTTCTGAAGTTTCAATTAAACTTTGCCTGTTGCCCCTCCGCTATACCCGGGTTCTCTTTGACATCCGCGGGGGTAAAAAGCGCGGTCGAGGCGGCTGCGGTGGTGTTGGTTTGCGATGCGATCCCAGGCGGCTATGAAATTTCTTTTTCCAATTTAATAAAGCCGCGGAACAATGTTAGCAAATAATTAATATCCGTGTAGCATAGCGGATTTTTGTGCCTGCGTGATGGAAGCAAGGGCGTGGAGGGGATAGGGCGACACGGGGAGGGGGCGAGTGATAAGCTTAGGGATGCATCGCGCATTGATTTTTCTAATCCCTGCGATTTTTCGCTTCAAATACTTCAGTGATTATGAAAATGAGGCCTGCAGTGCTCCAGCTGAGCTTTAAATTAACATCTTGCACGTCTTGACAGTTGGACGAATCATCACCACAAAGTTCTCAGTCCCTAAGACTGGTTGGATGCATACCTCCATTCTTCCTATTGCGAGACCAACAAAATACACTTGAAGTTGAACAAGCGAATATGCCTCATGGGCATAAGGCTCAGTAGCGCACTTCCTTTTTTGAAGGATTAGTGAACGCAAGATGTTAAATAACTATGGTTCTACTCTTACTCTACCGTTATTTGGGCAAACAATTTCAATATGGCGGCCAAAATTTCGGCAGAATAATGGAATTCGGCTTGAAAATCAGAATGATCGTACTGGACAAGGGTAATTCTCAGGTTTAATGGAAATCGTTTCACTTATAAGAGATTTCAATATGGCGGCGAAGATGGTGGCGGAATCATGAAACTTGGCTTGAAAATAAAAATGATCGTACGATACAAAGGTCAGCTCCAAGTTTCATGGAAATCGTTACACTTATAAGAAATTTCAATATGGCAGCCAAGATAACGGCAGAATCATGAAATTCAGCTTGAAAATAGGAATGATCGTTCTATAGCCCAGGCTTTTTAGCATTTAACATGAAACAAATTAATCCACGTGCAATCTTCACGGTATCGTACCCACTTTACCTTACTTAACAACATACTAAAAGTCCCCAACGTTCCTCCGTGTGCGTCCCAATTTTTGAGGGGGGGGGGTCAAAATTTTCATTAAAAAAATTCTAGGACAAGAGTAGTCTAGTCAGTGGCTTCTAATTTATTATATTTTGATACAGTGGGTTATAAGAGAAGCTTATTGACAAATTAGATGTCTATGGTCCCCGTGAGGGAAGCTCGGGAGGGGGGCAATTGGTGACCTATGCAAGAAATTTGGTTTTCAATAATATTGAGACAATACTGGCATGCTGGGTATCGTTTCCCACTAAATCTGACCTCGCAAATCTGAATATGACATTTAAATTCTGTTTAAAAACTCTTTCGAGCAATTTTCGGCAGAAAAACGTGATTTTGGGACCAAAATAAAGCCGGTTTTTCAATTTGGGTTATTTTTGCGTTTGAGGCATTATTCATTCGGATTCAAGAATGGATTAATGATATGGACTTTTCTGCATAAGACTATCATATCATAAACGAGACGTAAGTGGTTACAAGGTGAGAAAAATAATTTATTGAAAAAAATGTCGAAGTCCTGAATGTCACTCAAAAATATCTCCGCGCAGTTGAAAAAAATGTATTGTAGCTGTAATATGGCTTTGATTTTATCCTCAAAGGTTCCTTCTTATAGCCAAAACAATTTTTTAGCTTCCGAAGAAAGAACACTTCACATTAAAATAATAATAATATAACAACAGCAACTTTCCCGCGGGTATAGCCACATTTTTCAGTTTCAAGCTGGCTTACACCGAACATCAAACCAACTCGATTTTATAGTACTCAAGAAATGATAATTATGTCGAATGCCTGATGTAAATGCGTGAAATAGTTGCAGTTATCGATCCTATTCGAAATTTTGATCATTGATGTATTCAACGTGAAAATATCGTGAATTAAAAATCCACAATTTTCAAGAGCAAATCATAATTTTTTTCAATTAAAAATGCTCACAATCTTTTCAAAACAGAGCTTTGACATTGTATTTATATATCAATAATGTATTGGAAGTCTAGCACAGCACAGGAAAATTTTTAGAGCCATGCTCTGCAAAAAATACCAAATTATTATTATTATAATCTCAAGATCACTAGTAGTAAAAAAAAATCGCATCTAGCTTACCATCCGTACTCTAACCGTGAGTTCCACAAAACAGATAATACGAGATAAGTTGATTCGCGATTTTTCTTATTCACTTTGTAGCCGACTGATCAATGGAAATGCTGGTTTATCCCTCAATAATGAAAAGATGATGGGTCTAGTACAGATTTCAGGCAGTTTTTGTTGGTAATCGCCTAGCATTCAGCAGAAAAAAGTTCAGTTAATCTGCAATTAGCCTTGATCGCTGATCATCTTTTTTGTGGAACTGACGGTAAGCTTATTTTGTCTAATATTAGTTTTGTTCAAAACTCGTCTGTTGATTTCCAAACAATAAATCGATAGTTACCTCGAATACCTACCGATAGTGCCTATACCCATCTAAAATAATAGCAAAGTTATCTAGCACCTAAATGGACTAAATACATAAGTTTATAAAAATAACAGATCGTCCTCAGGGTCATACTCAACAGGGTGAGGTAGACTCTTACATGTTGTGCCCCTACAGAACTTACTTACACATTTGCGAATAAGACAAGGAAGATCGCCTGCATCTACATTTCAGACCGCAGTTCTTCTTGCAGTTGCAAGACACTATCTTCAAAAGAGTCTCCGGAGCTGGAGGAAGATGCGACCAACTACACGTGGGTGCTCCCGCGTAGCCCACCGTGTTGTTTGTTCACATCTAGAGTACCATAGCTATTATTATCTAGCAAAAACCCGAGGTTAATCCGAAATCTAGGAGCCGCGATATTGCGTGAAATGACAGACACACAGACGGACGGACGGACGGACGAATAATGAAATAAAATATCTTTGTTGTTTGTACATCTGGAGTACCTAAGCTATCATCTAGCAAAAACCCAAGCGCAATCCGAAGTTTAGTAGCTGAGATATTGCCGGATACTGCAGACGGCAGTAACAAGAACAAACTATAGGTAAGCGCTACAAGTAGATAGATAGATAGATAGATAGATCTTTATTTCGTTCCATGTTTACCCCATCAGGTGTGGAACCGTCACAGTATGTACATTGTACAGCAATGCGTAATATAAATAAATATAAATCGCATTCAAATATAAATAAATATCTCAAATAAATAACCACATAAATATATAAATGGATAACAACACAAATATATACAAAAATATAGAAATTTATGGGAAACAACACACATGGTATATAGATTAAACATCATATGTATCTATCAATCTAGTAGTAGCGCTAAAACCATAAAGGAAAATTGCGAAAATGTACCTAGTACCTACTCATACGAGTACTACCAGACCACATTTAGTCAGTACGATGCTGTGCATATTGAACGTAGGATCAATTATTACAGATCAAAGTCTAGGTTAATAATGTTGAAGTGATTTTCCCCACATAATGCGTTTGACGTAACTTCATAGAATCCTTATTGGAATTGCTGGACAATTCACAATGGAGCTAAAAGATACGTCATTTTGAAGCTGAAACTGTAGGGAATCTACTGCATATGATAATACCAAGTGATATTTGGTGGTCGATGCAAAAGTAAAATGTTAACTGAAGCATAAGAAAAAAAACACAAAAAAGTGCCATTATCAAGAAATTAAGTCTGTTAGTGTCAAATTTCGGACAAAAGCTATACCATATCATTCACTTTGATCCATTATCTTTCATTCAAGACCAAGATAAGAGAAATCGATTGGGTGGTTGAGAACTAAGAGCGTTTTTAAGCGGAAAGTGCATTTTAAGGTGTCTTCATCTTTGCCTGTCAAAAAAACAATGACGCACACGGGGGAAAGTTGGGGACTTTTTGTATGTTATACAGCAAAGTCTAGTGAACCCAAAACTGAAGAGATTGACCGTGTTTTAATTTGTTTCATATTTTGCCGTTTTTTCTACTAAAAAGCCTGGGCTACTAGACGAGGATAAATTTTTAAGTTTCATGACAATCGTTCCACTAATAAGAGATTTCAATATGGCAGCCCAAGATGGCGGCGGAATTATGAAAGCCAATCTGCCTATTTGGTCCTTGAGGACCTAAGCTATCCATCGGACAAAGTCCAATTTTTAAGGGTTGTAGCTTTATTTCCTGAAGAGAAGTTCAACTTCTTCGAAGTGCACAGGAGATCTCTTTTTTTTTTGATAATAATGATACCGATGTATGGATAACAAAAATAGTGCCCATTGGCCACCCTTGGGGACATCAGCTATCCATCGGAAAAAGTTCCAAGGCTCTTGCTTCAATTCTCGAGAAGGAGTACAGCATCCTAGTTTCTACACGGACAGACAGACAGACAGACGAACCGGCCACATAAGCGTCATTCTGTTACTTATGAAAGAATGTTTTTTAACTGATTTCGACCTCCTGAACACGAATATCAGGTTTATTTTTGAATCGGAACAATTCTTTTTTATCGAAAAACCAAAAAAAATGGTAGTCTGTCACATGATTCTTAGTGATACCTACCTACTTTTTTTTTTGTTATTGGGCGAACATGTTTCATAGTTTGAGTGCCATTATCCTTCAGGTACCTAGTAATGCCTATTTCAAAATGTTAAAAAGTGTTGATGGCACGTCTGATTTTAAATTTATAGGGACACGTATATGCGCCGAGCCGTAGTTTTGCGGTCGTTTTCAAAAATTCATAACAATTGACCCGAAGGTCGTATCGAAGTGTAGTTTTTGTCAAAAGAAAGTTCAAACTGTTCTTTAAATATAATCCCGTACATGTAGTACTGTATCTTCATAAAAACATGTAGCTACCCGCATATCGTAACTCTCAACACCTAACTGCGAATTCCAGCACTTAATCGGCGAAGCCGCCTTACAGCAAAATGTTATAATTGTAATTGTTTATGATTATTTCGGAAAGATTTTTTTTTTGGTCCGCGTACCAAGGCCATGAGCTACCCATTCAAGTTGAAATATTTTCTGTATTGGATTCCGTTTTGTTCGGAGAAAAGGATTTCAAGCACCAGCAAGCAACGAATAATCTTTTGCGGCCGAGCCGTAGCTTCGGAGTCATTTTCAAAAATTTATAACTATTGACTGGTACCTCGCACCAATGTGGAATTTCCATTAAAATTAAGTTCAAATTCTCCTCTAAATATAACTCCGCATATGTATTACTGTAAAATGATAAGAACGGGTACTTGATTGCATGTGATAACTTTCGAGATCAGGCCGGCTTCTGAAATGCAGCATTCAACGGCGATGGCGCGTCACACTAATTTGTTATTATTGTCATTGTTTATTATTATTTCGTCGAGATTTTTCTTGGGTCGGGATACAAGGTCATGAGCTACCCAATAGAGTAAATTTTTTTTGCAAAAACCTTTTCGTCTAGGACTAGATGCTATGATGGACGGACGGACGAACGGACAGACGGATGGACAAAGCAAGGAGAAAAGCGCCTTCCCGTTTGGAGAAGTGCGCTAAAAACATGAGGTCAAAATAGTGTAGCTGGAGTAGGAAATGCAAGACCTGAAATGTATGTTAAAATAAACTGAGGACAAAAGAAATGCAGGTGGGCTGGAATCAATGCATGGATCATAAAAATGTGTAGTGAGAGAAAGGCATGTCATTAAAATGTAGGGAGTTGAAAAAGAGCTGGTTCAACTGTTATCCCTGAAAATTTTAAATCCAGTTGATCCTTGGAAGTGAGCCACACCAATAGTCCCGTCTTGGAGAAAGATGGTTCAATTTGGATTTTTGGGTGACTCCAAAGTCTGTTAAGATCAGGTCAGATAGGTCAGATCAGGTCAGGTGAGATCAGATCAAGTCAATGAAGAAAACTACCTACTATAAAAAAAATGCATCGAATAAAAAAAAATGTTACGGAATCAGAATTATTTTGAGAATGTTCAGCTATTATGGGAAATTTTTACCTAATCTGGCAACTGTTTTGAATCCGTTCTATGCATTACCAAAGAACTGTAAATTTTAGTGGATGATTCAGTATCAGTGGAACTTCCAACAAAGTTGAGGGAATGCTGATGACAACTGGAACCCTGATCATTTCAATCCTCTATCCAACATGGACAGGGAGCTGGTGCCTCAAAACTTACTACATAAGGTACATGATTTCAACCCTGTAGGTTAATGTTAACCCTGTAACCTTATGTACGTTGATGAGGTTGATGAAAATTTCCTTGTCTTACATGTCAGACCGGGGGCTTTAGGCTGGTATAGGCTTGTCAATTTTCAAAAAATGTCAAAAATTTACGTCATAAGGTACATGAATGAAACCAACGGGCTTTTGTGTGAGAACATCCCCTTAATCGAAAACCGGGTCATGAGACAAAATTTTCGGGGGCTCTCGGTCCATAAGACAAGTTTGAAATTTTCAAAAAGAGCCAAAATTTACCTCCCCCTGGAGACTTCTCCTTTGACATAATTTCGGGAATAAAAAACGATTCTTACGCAATTTTTCACGTAGGCTTCGAATCTGTCCACAAAAATTTTGCAACGGTACATCGCTTACAGGGTGCAACATCGAAAACTTTTCCTCAAATCGTACACCCTGTATTTTAACATGGAAATCGATTCCATCTTTCATCGTGATTACAAATATATATCACACTCAGTGGGTTATTCAACAAAACGCCTGTGAAAAAATTGATAAATTTTGGACCTTTTTTAAAAATTCCGAACCTGTCTTATGGACTGAAAGCCCCCAAAATTTTTGTCTCACGACCAGAGTTTCGGCTGAGGGGATGTTCTCACACAAAATCCAGTTGGTTCCATTTATGTATCTTATGACGTGCATTTTTTGCCATTTTTCCCGAAAATTGACAAGCTCATACCAGCCTAGAGCCCCCGGTCTGACATATAAGACAAAGCAATTCTCAACAATCTTATCAACGCACATTAAACCTACAGGGTTAAAATCATGTACCTTATGACGTGAGTTTTGAGGCACCAGCTTCCTGTCCAACATCCCTCTATTTTCCTTCTCTGTCGTTCTTATCCCTTTCTGTGTGCCCGTCCGTGTTCATAGCCTTGCGGTCGTTCTTCTCTTTGCCTGATGCTTCCCGTTGTTTAGTTTTTGTCTGTGTTATGTTCGTGACCGCTCTCTTTTTTTCTTGGTCAACATCAATCGCTTCTTCTTCTTCTTCTTCTGGAGATCTCTCGCTATACGTTCTTATCATGTTTTCAGTGTTTTTTGGTGTTTCAATAACTTTCGCTTTCTCTCTGATTTCTCTCTCTCTATCTCTCAATGTGTATGCATTTCTATCTGTTATCAGTTTGCTGTAATCCAACGGAAGCTGTTTCTTCTCTCGATTCCTCTACTTCCATATACTTCACTAGTTCTCTTCTTCGATCTAGTATCTTCTTAGGAGAAGCTTCCTCTATCCAAATGTCAGCATCATCTTCCTTCAATCTTTTTTTTCCTTCGTGATTTCATTCCTCATTCTTTCAGTGGTTACTTCTAGTTGGTTCGGTCTCGGTCTTTTTTTTCTTCTTCTACTCATTTTTCTTGTTTCTGGCATATCTTGTTGTCCACTATTTCCAAAGATCTTATCATTTGACTCACTTTTATTTCGAGTTTTGCTCCGCTTTCTCCCTCTTCCTCTGCGACGCCATGTATGATCAACTGATCAATTTCTTCTTTGCAATTTTGCTTTCCAGGGTGTCTATACGGTCCTCTTGACTCTTTATGTGCTTCTTCAACTCTTGATTTTCCTATTTCAAGCTTCCCATCGATCTCAAACATCGTTCCATTTTAGTAGTCCAGTAAACCTACGTAAAAAAGGGGTGAACCTCAAACTAATTGCAACAGAAATAATTCTTTCACTATGAAATACCTTGGAGTCCTTCAAACAACATATCAAAAATGAAAAAAAAATAATATGACAGAAAGTCTTCAAAATGGCGAATCAAAAATGGCGGTGTCACTTTGCATAGTTTTTGCTTATAGTACATAAAAAATCAGTTTCTACCTGAAAATAGATCAGGGAAATTTGAAAATCTCAGGATGTGTCCAGAATTGTCTGCCTTATGGCTTGTTCAAAAACGACAAAAATCCTACTCGAGGATTTTGTGTTATTCAGGGGAGGGAGAGCTAAAATTGCTTTTCAAATTGCATCAGGATTAGAACTTTGAACCTATTACTTATACAGACTCAAATAAACAATCTTCCCAAATTTTTCTGTGGCGAAGCCTGAAGGTGTCATTTTTCACAAGAAATGTATTATTGCGTGCCATGGGGGGCACGGCGGGGGTTTTAACTAGAGGTTTGTGTTTCCTTTTTTTCCATATTGGTGCTATACCGTCAAGTTAGGTATCATTTTCGACTAATTTCCACATTCTAAATCCAATGATAACCCCAAATTTGGAATTAAAACAAGTTTGAACAAGTTAGCTTGAAAAACCGTGTTTATTATATTCTTGAATTTGATTTTTTCAGTAATTATTGTTGGGGGCCTCCAAAACTATTTTCCAATTTTGTTTTTCTTTCAGCTTCCAAAAACAAAATACGCAGGTATTGGGTACATGCTTTTGATAATGTTGAATACACTACAAAGTAGTGACGTATAAAATAGTTCTGGATACAAATGCCTCCACCAATTTGAAAAAAATCTGAAAAATGACAAAGAAATTTTTTTTTTGGAAACTTGTCCAAACTTGTTTCTATTGTATATTTGAGGTCACCACTGAATTCAGAATGTAAAATTCAGTTGGAGATAGTACCTAACTTGACGCGGTAGCTCTAATATGGAGGAAAATCGAATAAAAGACACCTAGTCAAAAATCGAAATATTGGCTAGCTGACTTTCTCAAGGGAATAAAAAAAACAGGCAAAACTATATGTTTCTTCTTTATTATTCATCAAAACAAACAACAACACGTAAAATTGTGATTAAATCACGTTAAAACCAGTTGAACTTGAAAAAACACGTTTTTGAGGTTTATTTTTTTGCCGGTTTTCAGTTTCGATTTGGTCATTGTCAAAAAATGTTTTTCTGGAAATTACTACAAAGTTCACTAACTTCAAGCGTTTTACACATAAAAACTATGCATTGGATGTGCATTTCATTCTCACAGTTGATAAAATTGATTTGTTGGGGAAACTGTTCAACGGTAATTTTTCACTCAAAAATCTAGGCAGGTCCATGCAAAAGTTATGCTGCGTCTATCAAAATACAACTTTTGTACGACTGCCTCTACTGAACGAAAAAAGGATTGTTTTCCTCCTAATCCGCACTTCAAAAACTTCAAAACAAATGTATTTTACACCCTCAGCATCTCTTTTACCGCAAGAGTGCGTACATTTTTAAGCAAAAAATAGTCGTTAGGCAGCTTTGGCAACAAATCGATTATATCATTTTGTCAGAACAAGAAATACATTCAGTGCATGATTTTTCTGTGTAAGATACTTGGAATAGATGAAGTATGCAGGAATTGTGATAATGATTTATTTTCACGACACAAATTGAATTGAAAAAAAAAAGAAAAAATGTATGAAAAAACGTGTTTTTTTTTCTAGTGAAACTTGCTCAAACATGTTTCAATCACAATTAGATCACCTTTATTGGATTCACAAAGTCAAATTTAGTGAGAAACTATGTCAAACTTGCCAGAATTGATCCGATATTGACAGAAACGAAAATCGTCCACGTAGCGCCTACTTCCGGATTGGTTTTGACATTTTGGACTTTTCCCCCTACCTATATTGTTCTATATCCCATATGTGTTGTTCGTATAGGTGTACTAAACTGATTAACAACAAAAATTAAATTTATTATAGATTCTCCATCAAGAAGTATGGTTAACGTTTTTCGACCGGATTGGATATACCATTTTGGACGTTTTCCCCTACTCAATTTTTTTTTAATTGTCAATATGTTGTTCAGACAGCTAAACAAAACTTGATGGCCAAAAAATTAGTTCGAGGGTTAACTGTAGTTTTACTGGACTATAGCCCCAACACGATCAAGTTCATTCAGTTTAATACTTCATTTCTTTCAGTTTTGTCAACACAGCCTCCATTTTGCTTCCTTTGTTCGAATCGTCCTCGGAATCGTCTGAACTCTTTCCTGACCTATAGTTCTCTATTCAGGTAAGTGCAAATTATTTCCAATCTTTCTCACTAATTCCAACTTTTCAACCGAAGGGACGTTTCGAAGAAAATTTTCTATGGGTTCCTGGATCCCAATTAATCGGGGAAGTTTTGGGGTGACACAACCGATTCTAAAATTCTCCGACACGACATTGAACACTCAACAAACGTCCACAGGGTGTATTTGGAAGCTGTACACTGAACGCCTACCACTTGCGCATGTCCATAGTACGTCCAGTTTTTGTCCATACGTCAACATGATGGATACTCATCATCGTAGGACGTTCAGTGCTATACCTGGTAGAGAATACGTTCGACGCATACGCCAATTATTTGGATTCAATAAGGTAAAAAAAAGGCACGCGGAGGGCAATAAGGAAAATGGAAAGGATGTAGGAGCAGAAGAGGGAGAGAAATCTCGAAAAGTCGAAATGATGGCATAACCACGCCACTCGAGTGGCGCATCAGCTTCAATATCTGCGATATCTAACAAGGCCCTCATCAATCCCGTTCACTCGATAAACCCTTTATGCGATTCTTCTTGTATGCCTATTGAACATATCAGGCGGTAACAAGCCAACAGGAGAGCCATTATTGGCATGTCTCTTTCTGAAAGGGGAGCGAAAGCCGGGTTGCGATATACCTACCTCTCTAGAATTATATAACTTCTGGAATTGCTCGCTTTTGCTCCTCAAGATTCAAACCAGCGCTATCAGAAGAAAGAAGAGAGAAGTATAAATTTTGTTTAAGTAACTTTATCAGTTACCTACTTAGTACGTATGAATCTTGGTGTTATTATAGTTGGGAGTTACCATGTCTGTAAAAGTTTGGCCACCCTTTCAAATTTGTTCTTTGAGACTCTTAGAGACATTTAAGAAGGGTGGCCAAAGTGAGTCTCTGGGAAGTTTCCTGCAGGACACCGGAAACAAGATGGCGGCTCAAAAATATCGTAAACAATTATAACTCGGCCTTTAGTTGACCTACGAATGAAATTTCAACGGTTATATTTATGTTGTCCCTTTTGTTGAAGAACATAGATAATTGAAAAAAAAAGTAGGGTAACAGCACCAGTAAATGAGGGAACTTTTTCCCAATATTTTGTAACTTTTTTTCTCGACTGCACTGACTGCGCCTAATGCAATGTACAAGTGTTTTTTTAGGGCCTTTGAAGGTATCTTAGACAGGTGGTCAAACTGAGCCACCGGGAAGGTTAACACAAGGCCCCGAAGACAAGATGGCCGACAAAAATATCGAAATTAATTATTATAATTCGGCTTATATTTTATATTTGACCCACAAATAAAATGGAAACGATTACATCAGTATTTTACCTTTCGTTGATGAACATAATAATTACTTAAAACTCTTAATGTAGGGTAACAGCACCAGTAGTAAATGATCAAATTTTAAAAAAATCGAGTTTATTGCAATGTACTGACTGAACCTAGTGTATCTCTGTCCTGCCTAGGGCCAAAGTGAGTCTCGGGGAAGTTCACTGCAGAATCCCGAGAACAAAATGGCGGTCAAAACTATCGGATTATAGTTAAGTCGGCTTATATTCGACCTACGAATAAAATTTAAACGATTATCCATTAAACGATATATACTAATCGCAATTAGTCTGATTATTTATTATTTTACCTCTTGCTCATGAATAAAGGTGATTTCAAAATCTGCATGTAGAGTAACAGCACCAGTAAATGATCGCATTCCGCATTTTTTCCCAATACTTGGAGCGTTCTTCCTTCTTCCCTCGGCAATGACCGCATGCATGCATAAAAAATGTCGGGATTGGAAATAACAATAACTAGACTATCGGCTTATACGCCATGTACACAGAATTATGAAATCCCACAAGTCAGATATTTCTTGTCATAAGTGAACAAGAATGAAATAATCGAGGAAATAATTATTATAATCAGCTACAAGTGGACAAAATCTTCAACCAAAGGACAAATGATTGGAACTAAACTAAACGCTCGTTTTACAGCACGAGAGGATCAAGACATACATCATTATCATTATCATAATCACCATGCAAGTTCTCATTTCCAAGACTATTTGCATGCGTACCTCCATCCCTTCCTATCCTGTGCTAGCCTACGTATTCCCCTGAAGGTCAAATATTAAACATCCTACATCCCCAATTGCTTGTCTGGGAGCAGTGATCCAACCTGGGTCTACCTCTGTTCCTCTTTATCTACCCCCCCCCCCCCCCCCCCCGCCTGAAGTACATCTCGAACTTGTCCTTTGTGTTCCAAAAGGTATTCTACTATTCCATTATTCCTTTTCTTTACTGTTTTCCATATATTCCCTTTTTTCTTACTTTTTCCAGTACCTCCTAATGCATTTTCTAGTTATTCTTGTCCCCCATATAATTTTTTCCCATCGCAAGTAGTATCCCTTCCACCTGTCTGCCTTTTCTTCATTTTCGTTCAAAATATCTTCTGCCTTGTTTCTGATGTCGCAGTGTTACTTGGCTCGATATCCCTGAAATAAGTCAGTTTTCCCTACTTCTCACTCATCTTCCACTTCTTTGCACATCTCCTCAATCCATTGTTTTTTGGCTTTCCTGCACTTTCGAATTATTGCAGACATCGTGACAATATTTATTCCGAGTATTCATTACTGAAGAGATACAGCAATCCGTGGATACAATGGGTAGTATTAATAAAAAATAAGCATAAGCATTTGCTTGGATTTCATAGGCGTTGTCAGGGAAAGTTTGCTTAGCAACTCCTCAAAAATCTAAGCAAATGCTTATGCTTATTTTTTATTAATACTACCCATTGGCTAATAGCTGTATTCATTTTGGAGTCGAGTTACTCTGATTAAAATTGCTAAAAAAAAATTGCAAAGAACTCGACTTTTTTTAGAAATTCATCATTCACTACTGGTGCTGCTACCCTACATTGAGAGTTTTGGGTAATTATCATCTTCATCACCAAAAGGTAAAACATTGATGATCGTTTCCATTTCATTTGTAGGTCGAATATGAAATAAGTATGAGCCGAATTATGATAATTATTTTAGATATTTTTGTCGCCCATCTTGTCTTCGGGGCCTTGTGTTAAACTTTCCGGTGGCTCACTTGGGCCACCTGTCTAAATGTCTAAATTGCCTTCAAAGGCCTTAAAAAACAATTGTACATTACATTAGGTGCAGTCAGTGCAGTCGAGAAAAAAACGTGGCAAAATATTGGAAAAAAATGTAGTTCCCTCATTTACTGGTGCTGTTACCCTACAATATTTTTTTTAATTATCTATTCTCTTCAACAAAAGGGTGGACATGATTATAACCTTTGAAATTTCATTCGTAGGTCAACTAAAGGCCGAGTTATAATTGTTTCCGATATTTTTGAGCCGCCATCTTGTTTCCGGTGTCCTGCAGAAAACTTCCCAGAGACTCACTTTGGCCACCCTTCTTAAATGTCTCTAAGGGTCTCAAAGAACAAATTTGAAAGGGTGGCCAAACTTTTACAGGCATGGTAACTCCCAACTATGGATTCATACGTACTAACTGGTGACTAGATGAAAAATCGGTTTTGTCACCCCAAAAGTGACCAAAGCGGAATCCAAGAGCCTATGGAAATTTTAGATCGAAACATCCATTCGGGTGAGAACTTCAATTAGAGAAATAGATTGAAAATAATTTGCAGGAAATGGTGAATTTTTTCAGGAAAATTGGATTTTTTTGGGGAAACCTCGAATCTTTTTTCAGATATCTTAGTGTAAAAATCGTCAATTGAGGCTTCACTTCAAGCTCCATGATCGAAGTTCGGTCTCGATAATTCAGGCCGGTTTTACTATTCCAACAGGAAAATTCCCGGGAAACTGGCATTGTTGGAAAATGTTCAAGAGCCAGTTACTTTTTCTCCGAAAAAAAGGAGAAAATATATTCACGGGATAAAAAGTTGGAGAACTTGCAGTTTTTCCAGAGAGGAGAACTCGAAAACCGTGGGTTCAAAAGTTTTTTGTCCAAGAATCAATTCTATTTTTCCTCCAACTTTAATCTCCAGCATGACTACACCTAAAATAAATATTTCGTGGAGCTCACCGCATTCGAATTTTGCACCACCGGTTTTTTATAGATTCACGGAATGAGCAAATTTTGAAAAAACTACCGTCGGAAAACCAAAATCGTCCAAATTGGAAAATGAGTCTACACGATGCCCAGTCCAATTTACTTTTGGTATAAGTTGAAATTTTTCGAAAAAAAATCGATCCCCAAGCAGGAATGGATTTTTGAGTGAAGTCCTGCATCAATAGCAAGTCATGTCCAGTGAAGACCAAAAGACGTGTCTGGTTACACTTCATAATTATCCTTTTCGGGGTATTGCGTGATGTAAGGCAGGACGTTAAAGAGTATCTAAATGTATATAGGTATAATACGCATCCAATAAGGCTTCCAGCTGACAGCCTAATAATAATTTTTTTCTTTTCTATCCCAGTCTTGTTTCCCCAAGAGTTATAATTCCAGAACGTCACACTGTACTACACCACCGCAATTTTTTCACCCCGCCGCCAACAGAGCATCCACACAGTGTGGTACACGGTATATGGGCAGAGGAACACGGAGGAGGAGAATAATAACAATTAATATTCATTGTAGAAAACCGCACGTGTGTGCTTTTTTCATGTGTAAATTTCTGCGGTCCGTATCGCGCGAAATAAAATAAATTATCCACTGAATTAATCAGTATTCCAAAGAGCAACGGGCATGGCCGACAGAACATTCCTGAAAATAATGGCCAAACTACACGTATAATATGTAGATACAGAAAGTAATTAAAAGAATTTAATGTTCCAAATATAAAATTCACCCTTGCCCGGGGCCTCGCCGGGTTGGCATCGGAGCCAAAGGGGCCGTGCACACCGGAAAAACCCTTCCTCTCCTCGTTTCTGTAATCCATCCTCTTTTCCTCTCTTTCTCGCAGGCATTTCTTTTTTTTTTATTTTTCATATTTGCATCATCGTACGTGTGTAAACATTGTATATTATCTGGGGCATTATTGTTATTATTATTCGCGTGTCCATGTATCATGTTTTTTATGTCCACAGGTGAGTTTACCATACCTCAAAAATTAATTATGATGGAAACAAAAAATTATAGTCCAGTCACTAACACTTAGTCACTATGCTGGGAAAATTGTATTGTGGCACCACAATACTGTTACGAGCGGCGATCCCGTACATATTGATAAACACTCGATCTTTCTGGATTCTTCCATCCATTAGATCGCAGTGTAGAAGCGTGGAGCGATCTGGTGCATTCGAGAGCGTTTGTGTACGTGAACCGAATGAGGAGACTTCAATGATCGATCAAGAAAGATCTGTCCATTTTGGCGGAGGCGCCGTTCCAGACCCCGGCAGAATTATACGGGTAACGTGTGTGATTATCCAGGAATGGTCTAGAAACCGCATATGCCGGACCACAAGGAATTTTTCTGGAAGTAGACAGAACGTTCGGGAAGACTATTCGGAGGCCTTGTATAAGGCGTCAGCCGGCAGCTCGCGGCAGTATTGAATTGGAAGAGACAGCGAGCGGATAAGCGAGTTGCAATCACCGCGATACTTCAAGTAGATAATTGTTGGCGTTTATTGATTGTAGTACGCAGAAATGAACTGTGTGTGTTCGTCGATAATCGATCGTCTCAATTATATTCGAACCCGTTCGCGAGATATCGTAACAATACTTTTCCGATTTGACTCCAGGAGCCAGGAAATTTTTGTTCGAGACTTCTCTTCGTTTGTGGAAACAATAATAGCAAAAATGGTCATCTTGGACTTTTCGGGAAAATGTGACCATTTTGACTACTCTCCTCACGTTTCGAGCAGTCAATTGAAAATGTAACAAACTTCAATCTGCCATCAAAATTCGCGTTGCAAAAACCTAGTCGACGAGGTGTCTCAAGTCTTGACAATCATAACAAAAATGGTAATATCTGTTTTTTTTTCGGGAAAAATGAGACAATTTTGATTTCTTTCACCAAGGTGTCGGAAGGTTGATAAACTGCTCAATGGAAAATAGGGATATTAGAAATTTTGACGGCCCCGTGGCGCAGACAGTCGAGCAGCCGCCTGTGGTGCGAAAGGCTCCAGGTTCGATTCCTGGTCTTGTCTGAGTGTTGTGTATGTCCATGATTTACGCTTATTCGTGATTTTTCAACAGTCTGTACATTTGAAAATAAAGCGCAAAAAATCTAATGGCGTGAGAAGCCAATGAAGAGAAAACATTAATTTTCAATTTTAATTTGAAAGTTTTTCCTTCAAATTCAAGAGAAAATATCTCAAAAAGCAGAGGGGCGATTTCAGAACGGTCAACGCCATCTGGTAGAACGTATCTTTGGCTAGAAAGTGCCATACAGGGCCAAGGCATCATTCACATAGGGGACCCTGTACAGGGTGAGAAAAGAAGGTGTGTCGAACAGGTTAATTTTCAAACGTCGCGCCGGTTACTTTGTTGAAAAGAATTGCAGATTTTTTCCAATGCTATTTTTGGGGAGCCCATATCAATATCTCGAAACTGTTGACGATTTTTTTTTTGAATCGGTTTTTTGAAAGAGTTTTTTTTGTGAAATATGCGGTTTTTTATGTCAGTTCTGTAGTTGACCACACTATTGACTCAAATTTGGCTGAAGCGTATAATTTCATCACAGAAGCTGTCCCATGAAAAAACTTGTAGTCACTGACCCCTAGGGGGACTACTCCCGGTCAGTGACTGGTACCCCTTAGGGTCAGGTCGAAATGGAACATGGTGTGTTTATACAGCGAACATTATCCAAACGTTTTCCCATCAGACCGGAAACAGTGGCTGAACTTCACGAAGTCCTACCTGTGTTATGGGCAGAAATACCCCAAGAGGACATTGACAATAACCTAATCTCAAGTATGCCACGGCGATGTCAAGAAGCTGTTGGCCAAGATGGAGGGCCCACGCGATATTGAGTAATAGTTTATTGTTTGTGTTTTATTTTTCTTTATAAAAATTTTTCGTTTGCTTTTTCTCAAAATTGTGTCTGAAAATGTCAAAATTCTTCCCTCAACCTCAATTAGGGGTGTTGCAAAAAGTTCCGTTACTTTGCTGAAATATTCGTTGCTCCAATGCAATGAAAAATTTTTTTTTGCTCTGTGTTGTTCGTCCTCGAGTTAGCACTTTCTTACTCTTTGAGTGAAATAGCCCCTGGAAAATGACCTGTAGGGTAGGGGGCTTATATCGTTGCTTTGCTACATGTGATGCGACACAGGCTACCGCAGAGCCACCATGAATATTGATAAATGTTCGCTGTATAAATGCACCATGTCCCATTCCGACCCGACCCTAAGAGGGTACCTAACAATCACTGACCAGCAGTAGCCTCCCCTATAGGGGTCAATGACTACAAGTTTTCTCATGAGATCAAAATGTTCTGAGATATTGTGAAACGACCCCAGCTATCGTCTTGTCCCCTGAATGGGTAGGCAACCCATTATACTGACATTTAATTCAACTTATTTGAATTAAATCACTTTTCCCGCTTTTGGAACCGCTTGGCCGATGATCATCTAGTATCAGGACGACATCCCGTTGTGCCTCTCTTCTTGTTGTTCGATTATAGAGTTCTCGAGATTGTTGAGACAGGTCTGACTACAAGTTTGAACGCAATAAGACACAGTTAAAGTTTTAACGTAACATCAATCTATTGACTTCTATGTACAATTCAAAATGTTTAAATAATGGCTCGCTCCTATACCTAGTCCTACCTTCACATCGCAGGCTAAATTATCTGAAAGATCTAACCTATTCCCGAAGAGATAACTTTCCCCTAATTATTCCAGACGTCCCAACACCCCAACCCTCCGACGAACACCTGACTCTACACCTTGACCGACATTTAATTCTGACTGGTTTTCGCGGTTCAAAGTTCTTTTTGGGGTTAAATCAGATCCAACATTTATGTTAGTGTTAGAGGTTATGTTAGGGTTAGGCCCGGCTTCTAGACACTGAAAAGAGAAGAGTGACTTCGACCACGAGTGCTATCCAAGATTTGTGGGCCGGTGTGTGTATGGTAGCCCACCTAGTTGTGGCATTCTTTTCAAAGGCTGTTGCTTCTTTTTGGGCCATGGTCTCTTTTGCCCGTTTGGAAAGGATTGGATATGGCTACCTTTGTGGGGGCCTATTCCCTTTTTTCACCGTGAGTCGCCCCCAACGCTTAGAAAGATTCCCGCGGTCGCGCGTGTCTATAACCGGAAATGTTGAACCAAATTTCGCCCTTCCAAAAACTTTCAAACCGATGGTGAGCGCGAAACAATTACTTTAGTCAAGATACAAATTTAATTTGGAGAACGTTTTGAGCACGCCCCGTATACGCGCTAGTTCGTTGTTGTTTAGCAATTTGTGAGAGAAGGCCGCAGCCAGGAAAAACAAAACGCAGAGAATTGACTATACAGGGTGTTCGTCGAAAAGCCGATGCGGAGAGGCGTCGAAATAATCTTTACCCTAACACGAAGTAATCGCCGTCTACACTATTCCTGATCGAGCCCTAATAACAGTTCATTTTTACAAAGTCCCTATCTGAACGATGGCGTCGCTGGGTACCGGATTAAATTCATCAGTTTCGAATAAGAACGTCTTCATTCCCGTAACAAGCTCTATATGGAAATATCCGGAACTGTCGTGGCGCTAAAACAAAATCATTAGTTTCAAGGAGGGGGGGGGGTGTCCATCAATCCGATCAACAATTACGACTCTACGGCAGGGTCCGAACCCCGATCTCAACGCGATTCTATTTTATTTCAATTACTTGATTTTTCACGTAGTTCTCAAAATTTACATTTTCCGAATAACTAGGAACTTCAGAAACGCAGAAGAAGCTCACCCGCGAGTCTCCAGATCTAACCCACTAGGTCCGGTGCTCTGAGTACCGCAGTCACAAAGCCAAGTCCAGAGGGCCCAAGAGCGCGAATACCTTTCTATGAAGGTATCCAACAAAGGACGAGGCTTGAAAGTGGCTGTACCTGACGGCAGACAGTAGCGCAGATACCAGCACGTGCAGGCAGATTCAGAACGCACGCGTGAGCCCCATCATACATTTTCCCGACAAAGCCTAACCGTAAGCAACTGTCCCAACTCACCAAGACTAACCTCCCGCTCGTCGAGGTCATCACTCCGCCACACGAGATACCGAAACGAGAGACCTCATTTCTATCGGGCCTGGTTCATTTAGGGGTTTCAACTCGACATCCTCGAGGTGGGCTAGAACTCATCGTGGAGGGAACGCGACTCAGCATCCTGGAGGGGGTTCGAAACTCTTCGTCAACGGGTCCCAACTCTACGACTTGGAAAAGGGTCGAAACTCAACACCGGAAGGGTCTTGGCACATCGACCTGGAGAAGGGCTGGAACTCGTCGCCGGAGGGCTCTGACTCGACACCTGGAGGCGGATCAAGACTCAACGTCCAAGGGCTCTGACTCGACATCCTAGAGACGGGTTGCAACTCAACGGGGGAAGCAACTCATCAGTCTCTCGGAGGGTCAAAACTCAACCTGGAGGGTTCTCGACTCAGCGTGCCCCCAAGGGGACCAAAACACGACTCCGAAGGGTTCCAACTCGGCTTTCTCCAGGGGGCCTTTGAGACACATCAGCCGGGGGAAATCGACTCGTCATTTTCCAAGTGGGCTGGGACTCTTCATTGGGGCTTCGACGCTTCGGCCTCCAGGAGGGTCGCGACGCAACATGAACGGGTTCTAACTCAGCTTCCTCGAAGGGGACTAAAACTCTTCGCTAACAGGCCCGCAGAAGCACTCGGCAGCGGACGTGACAAGTCGGGAGCGGACGGCAGCCCAGGAGGATTGGCCCAGGTACCACGGTCAATCTCCGGCGATATCCTCCATTCCCAGCAATTCGGAATATTTTATTGCATCCAAAACGACCGTGAACGGCGTATAGACAGCTCAGGTAATCCGAGAAGCCGCTGGAGAATGCGACTGGCGGTGCTAGCACGTGTGAATCGGATGGTGGCGGGCAGCGGGCAGCGGGCAGTGGCACGGCGCGTCAACATAGTGGGAGTACGGCAGCAACTAGCTGAGTCAATGTGCGGGTGCTTTACTTCATATGCACCAATTCACCATTTCGTCGGACATCGAGCAGGAACGGTTGTTGAATGTCGATGATGGGCCAGTAAATTATGTTATAGAGCTTCGCGGGATTTACACGAATGAATTAAATAGCTAGCGACATCTTTTAATGATGCCTTGACTCTGAATATTCACATTCTCATACCTCGATTTCACGGCTTTGAATAATTTTCCTCCGGAATATTTTCGGCCCACCAAATGCGGGTGGCTTCAATTGATATGGGCTTTCCAAAAATAGCATTGGAAAAAATCTGCTACTTTTTCAACAAACTAACAGGCGTTAGAAAATTAACCTGTTCGACACATAGTCCTAGCGGTACACGTAAAAATGGCTCTAATTGTGACAAAAGTGTGAAATTTGGTGTGTGGACTCCTTAAAGCATTTAAAAGGTTTTTTGAAGGGGAGCCAAAAAAAATTTTGATTTTGATTTTTTAATTTTTTGTGACGTCATTTTTTTTATTCTTTTTTTTCATTTTTGCAACAATTCAAGATTTTTCACTTTTGCTTTTGTATCATGGTGAGTAACTGCTCAATCAAAGAAACGGAAGAGAAAATTTGCGAAAAAAATTAACTGAACTGAAATGATGGCGTTTTTTGTAAAAAACAATTTTTTACATTTTTTTCAAAAAATACTGTGAATATGTGAAAAATTGAAAAAGGCAATTATCCCTCAAAACAAGCTCCATCAAAAGTTATGAAAGTATTTCTCAAAATTCCAAGCCGTTTTTGAGATATTTAGAAATATGTTATTTCTTGCGACTGTTTCTTCGTATTAGCTCCTATTTCATCAAACATATAACAGGGTTCTTTTTTCTTGAAAATATACTTCAGAATGATCAGACCAAAGATTTCTTAGAAGTTCATTGTAAACTGTAATTTTTCCAGTGGCGTAGATCATAACAATTCAAACCATTTCTACCCTCCCACCATACTTTCTACACCACTCGATTATTTGAAAAATACATGACATTTTGGCATTATGATGATCATCCAAGATCACTTAGCATGACACTTCATTTAAAAAGCACACAATTTTTTCGCTGATCAGATCGACTGCGAAACAATGCATCTTGTATCATCTCCTCGATCATCTCCATCATGACTGTTTTAGATAAATTATAGTTGATTGTCCCCCCACAGTTTTTGAATAGGATGTCATAACAGGTGGCTTTTGATGATCATCTTGTCAAATGAAATACAAATATTTACAAACAAATATGTAGGTATGTTCTTATGTTCCAAACCGCAATAATTACAAAATAGATGCGATGACATGTATGCCTTCGACGCCAGTGATAGCCACTCAACCAACTTTACTGTTGATAAAGTGCATAATTTTCAGTATGGGGGAACAATAAACTATAATGTATCTAAAACAGTCATGATGGAGATGATCGAGGAGGTGCTACAAAATGTAATGTCTTTTTTATTACCATATTATCTTTGTAAAATTTACCTATTATTAAATGTTTTATAACTTTTATACTTAAAAAACAAATAATATTTAGCAGTCGATCTGATCAGTGGAAAAATTGTGTGCTCAAGATCGTCGATCTCATCTTCTTTTCAAAAGAAGTGTCATACTAGGTGAACTTAGATGATTATGATGCCAAAATGTCATATATTTTCTAAATAATCGAGTGGTGTAGAAAGTACGGTGGGAGGGTAGAAATGGTTCGAATTTCCACGATCTACGCCACTGGAAAAATTACAATTTACAATAAACTACTCAGAAATCTTCGGTCTGATCATTCCTAAGTATATTTCTAAGAAAAAAGAACCCTGTGATGTGTTTGATGTAATAGGAGCTAATACGAAAGAACAATTGCAAGAAATAACATTTTTCCAAATATCTTGAGAACGGCTTGGAATTTGGAGACACACTTCAAGAACTTCTGATAGGGCTTTTTTCGAGGAATAATTGCCTTGTTCTATTTTTTACATAATCACAATATTTTTCGATAAAAATTGAAAAGTTTGATTTTCACAAAAAACGTCATCATTTCAGTTCAATTGATTTTTTTCACCAATTTTCTCTTCCGTTTCTTGGAATATGCAACTACTCACCATAGTATAAAAACAAAAGTCAAAAATCTCAAATAGTTTCAAAAAGAAAAAAAAAAGAGAAAAAATGACGTCCCAAAAAATTGAAAAATTAAAATCAAAATTTTTCTTGGCTCCCCTTCTGAAAACCTTTTAAATGCTTTTAGGAGTCCACACACCAAATTTCACACTTTTGTCACAATTAGAGCCATTTTTATGAAAGGACCCCGCACAAAAAGTAGGCAAAAGTGGTCTCGGTGAATTTGGCTGAAAATCGGCACACTTGTACATCTTCACGTCCTGATCGAATACTCAAAATTACAGCTACTTTCTATGTACAGTTTCCCAGCTATACAGGGATTTGTACAGGATGTGCGGAAAATTTGAACCCGTCCGGGGGCTCAATTTTGGTGATAATTTGAATGTTGAAAAACTTATCAGACAGTTTTCACATAGAAATCAAATCTCTCCTCTGTAATTTTCTTCATATCACGGTATATAGGGTGTGCTTTTTTTCAATTTTCAACAACGATTTTTTTATCGACATTTGATTGGATATATTTTTAGCGCATTTTCCTTGGAAAGGGCACTCATATATGATGGCCAGTTTGTCTGTCCGTCTGTTTGTCTATCTGTCTGTCCGTTTGTGTGTCTGTCTGAGTGTCAATTTTAATTGAGTATGTATCGATTTTTTCATCGACAGTTGATAGAGCTTTTTCTGATTAACAAAATACATTTTGGTTTTCCTCATTTAGCTAGAACCTGTCAAAAAATCGGTGAAACTATATAACGTAAGAATTTTGTGTTGAGCAGATATTTTGTTATTAGGTGTGAATGAAACATTATACATTAAACAAAAAAAAAGTTGAGTAGTTTGCTTTTTGGACCAATATAAAAAGTAGAAAAGAGTTAATATCGCCTCATACGATCAATTTCCTGGGATATTAGAAACCAAGTTATCTACAGGGTGCATCTTAAAAAAGCTCCCAAATATTGATACTATCCGGAGCAACAATTAACATGGGTTTGACTATAATTTGACTTTTACGTTGCTGAAATGTGTACCTATATTTGTTTGATAGGCAAGGCCAAGATGGCAACACAATCATGAAGTCCAGTCTTAAAATAAGAATGTTTATAAGACAAAAGTAACTTCCAAGTTTAATGAAAATCGTTCCACTAATAGGAGATTTCAACATGGTGGCCAATATGGCAGCGCAACTAATTCAGCCATTGGCCATCATTGAAGATATGAGCTCTATTCGTCGGAAAAGTTCACCTTCACCTTATTATTGTAGATAAAAACTTTGGTTTTTGATGATAAAAATGATGATAACTATGTATGGATTTGTTCAAACCAGCCCTTGACCACCCTTGAATACATAAGCTATCCACTGGAAAACGTTTCAGGCCTCTAGTTTTATTCCTCGAAGAGGAGTGCAACTTTCTAGTTGACACACGGAAAGACAGACAGACAAACAGATACACAGACAGACAGACAGACAGACAGACAAATTGGCCATATGAGTGCCATTTCCAAGGAAAATGCGCTAAAAAGATATCCAATCTACTGTCGATAAAAAAAAACTTTGTTGAAAATTGAAAAAAGCACACCCTGTATACCGTGAAATATAGAGAAGTCCAGAGGAGAGATTTGATTTCTATGTAAAAAACTGTCTTGATAAGTTTTTCAACCTTCAAATTATCCCAAAAACTAGGCCCCCAAAGGGGTTCAAATTTTCCGCACATCCTGTACAAATCCCTGTATAGCTGGAGAACTGTACATAGAAAGTGACTGTAATTTTGAGTATTCGATCAGAAAGTGAAGATGTACAAGTGTGCCAATTTTCAGCCAAATTCACCGAGACCACTTTTGCCTACTTTTTGTGCGGGGTCCTTTTACTTATACCGCTAGGACTAACACCTTCCTTTCCCACCCTGTATGTGGTCCCCTATGTGAATGATGCTCTGGCCCTGTATGGCACTTTGTAACCAAATATATGTCCTATCAGATGGCGCTGACCGTTTTGAGATCGCCCTTATTTTTTCGAGATATCCTCTCTTGAATTTGGAGGAAAATTTTTAATATCCCTATTTTTCATTGAGCAGTTCAGATCGAAAACTTTGATTGGCCTTTAAAAAGCTGATATCGACGAGATGTCTCAAGATTAGACAATGAAAGCACAATTGATCATCTCAGGCCTTCTTGGAAAAACGGACTACTTTGACCATTTTACCTAGGTCTCCTGCAGCAAGTTGTGTCATTGGAAATTTCAATCGGCCGCGGCCGTTAAAATTCGCGTTGTAAAAGACCTTATCGACAAGTGGTTTCAAGCTTCGGCAATACCCAATAGCAAAACTGGTCATCTCGGACCTTTTTGCAAAAAAATAGGACCCATTTTGATGACTTTTTTCAAGGATTTCGGACGCAGATTGGAAAATTTGAAAACTGTTATTCGCTATTCAAATTCTCCACGCAGAAACCTGATGGACAAGGTGTCTCCGGGTTTGACAATAATAGAACAAATGGTCATTTCCAAGCTCTTTCGAGGAAAATAGTAGTATTTTGACTACCTTTATCCAGGTCATATAAAACGTGGAGCCGTAGCTGGACCAAAAGTCAGCAAGCTACAAATAATTCGATGCTGAGTGCTCATGGAAGAAGTATTATTATACAGGACACCGAGAAATGAACCGCTGGGTACATCTTGTCCACAAATCAGGGCGCCTCAAGAAGAACTCCCTCGAAAGACTTTCAGGCATCTCTGGAGAACTTTGTAAGAGCTCTAGCTGAACAGAAATCATAAGCAATAGAAAGGAAAATTGCATTTTTCTTGCTTTGTGGAAAAAGACAAGTGGAAAAAGTGAAATTGGTGTTTGAAGTTCCAAGTCTCTTTAAAACTGTTCGAGCTAAATCTAAGTTGAAGCTCCCGGCGAGGTGTCAGCCTTCCAATTGCATGGTAATTTTTTCTCTAGAACGTTAGGTCATTATATATGCCGATCACGTTTTAAATTCAGCAGATAATAAAACGCGGTTGGCCATGTTGCCTAGAGTGTAACGGACGCTCATAGACCAAGTTGCGCGAAAACGGGCTGAGCTCAAAAAGGTTAGAAAATTTTGACAAGAAATGCCAGTTCTGGCGTCTCCTTGCATCATATCCGCTGCCCTGTTGCCTTGGCCGTTGTTTGTCATGATGTCAGGTGAGTGTCATAGTTGTTTACATTCCTGGGAAAATTTCATTAAGTGTTCTGCCCTCGGTTCTGCTATTGCTATATTCATGGTTCTGCCTGTATATTTATAAGGTAAGTACGAGTAACACTCTTGTCTGAGTACTTAAGTTCATGTAAATTTTTTCTTTCATTCAAAGTTGACTTCAGATGCAAATGATCATGGGGTGAATCCTCGGGTGAATTACTGGGACATCAGAACGTTCAACGGATTGTGATGGATTGCCACGGGATTACCACGGGATTTCCACCGGATACGATTTCTTCAAATTAAATGGATAGCCACGGGATTCCAGGGAATTTCCACAAATTACCAACGGCTTGGGGCCACGCATGAATCACCACCAGAGAAAGGCGCTCTTACTTTGCGGCGCTTATTATCACCTGAGGTCTCCACGCTATAAGGTTATTCATTAACGTTACATAGACCAATGGCAGATAGGGGATTTCAATTTTGTTTAAATTTACCAGCAATATTCCTCTGTTAAAACTTGTCAAGAATTACTGGGTAAATCAAAGTCTTGGGCCGCAGATTCGGAAAAATGTATCCCTGTGTTATTTGGTCAAATTTACATTTTTGGGAATACTGTTATCGGGTTCGAGCCATATTGAGGCAAATTTAATGGTTGACCTGCGATGTGACTCGATCTCGGACTCGATTGAAAAAAGTTGGCTTCTGTTATTTTAGCTTTTTAGGCCAGCCCTTCTGTCAACAGAGACAAGCCATGAAATGAATTTGAACCAATTCAGTCGAACAGTGAGTAGATTATGACCAGCCAAAAATGAAAACTTGATCCAAAGTTTTATCTTGTATTTTTTTTGTCAAAACAGAAAACGAACTTTTTGGACAAATAACACAGATGTGCAAAATGAAAACCCGCCGATTCTGTGATTTTTCACTATGATATTTCTGCACATAATAAATATGTATTACGATTTTCCAACAGAATTTTGTCATCTTTCAGAAATGAGGATTGAATCCGAACTCTCTGGAGATAGAGACTAGAGCCATTCATCTGAACGACAGAAGCAGTTCGTCACCTCAATGTCAGCTTTGATGGCCGGACTTCATCTGCAGCACAGTCCCACTCCAAGTACCTCGGTGGGACCTTCGACCAAACATTATCCTTCAAGATCAACTTGGAGAGACTCACTGCCAAGACGAAGACACGAATGAACCTGGTTCAGAGACTTGCAAGAACTACATGGAGTGTCGACGCCACTACTCTTCGGATATCCACCATTGTCTTGGTCTAGTCGACAGCGGAATACTACGCTCCTGTTTGGATGAATAGCACACACACACAACATCATTGACGTCATTCTTAACCAAGCATTGAGAATCATTGCTGGAGTTGTCAAATCTACCCAGACTTTCTGGCTGCCATTTTTGAACATCGCAGCCAAAAATCCATGCTGCAGATTCCGAGATGAAAAGACACTGGAAGGAAATATGGGATACTGAAGCCGCCGTCAAGAACAGAGCGATTGTAGAGGATCCGAAGAGCTTCTCCCTTCCAAGGAAAGTATGGATTCAATAGGATACGAACAGGGCAGGGAAAATGCAGATTTCAGTTCTATCAGTGAAGATTTGTAGAAGATCCGAGTTCTGAGTGTGGAACTGAGAACCAGACCATGAACCACATCGTCGCGGAGGTGTCCGCGGACAATGGCTATCAAAAACTGCATCTGAGCTAGACCTGTAGTTCCTCAACATCTCCATCGTCAACTTCGCACTCGCCCACTTGCTGCATCTACTCTACCCTCTGTTCCCTAAGATGGCCACTGATATCAGCCTCGCTGACATCTTTTTCTTTTTTTTTTCATTGAAGCTACGTCGAGCAGTTTTTCTGTGGTTTGCCCATAGATCTTCGAGCGAATGCTGTAGCTGAAGTTAATTCATCTCACAGGTTTTCAAGAATTGTTGTATATATTTAGTTATAGTATCAATGTATCTTAAGTACCTACATATAGTGATACTAGGTACTATTGCACTATATAAGTTGATTTACGTTGTCACTAATATTGTATCCTTAGTACAGGCATAGCAATTAATTCAGAAAAATTGTGAAATTTTCGATTATTACCTTCGAGAGCTTGTAAAATCTATCACCTAGTGTTAAATTTAAAAGGCACAGATTAATTTTAGATATCAGCTATTGACCTTTATTTTTGACCTAAAATTAGAACAGTTTCCTCAACGTAATTTATTATTTTATTTAAAAAAACCTTGGAAAAAACATTCCACCAGTCGCCCATTTAAACTGGAGAAAGTCTATCAAAATCAAGACGTCTTGAGCGTTCATATACAATCTTGCAACAGCGCTGTACTCGATTGACAATAAAAATTCAAGGTCATCTAGGGAAAAAGTGATCCAACATTACAAATTTGAGCATCCCCAATTATCGCAGAATTGCCAACTTGGCGTAAGAAAATTACCGTTCTAGTGCTGAATTTAAAAGCTGATCGGCATATAGTTGAATCACTAATCAGTATGCTGCTCAAAATTTTGATTTCAAGAAGCTCAAGGAGCTGAGCTGGAGCCTCAACCCAGGTAAGAAGCCAATAAGTATCGGGTGAAACTCTTTGATGTTCTGTGGGATCTTTATTTGCGAAATAAGCTATCAAAATCCATCAGATAAAAATAAGAACAGCAGCTGACGTACGGAATAATATCACTTGACCAATACCTGGGCCGGATGTCGGTGCGTAAATATTAAACACAGATTTGTTAACGCTCCGATACCACATCACAGCGCTAGTTTTATTACCACCCGCCGAAGGTTGATATGAAATAATAACAATAACTCGGTAATAAAATTCGCACAATGAGAGCGAAATCTCTTATTTGTACCTGGTTATTCTTACGACTACTAAATATATTTTTATTCACCACGATATGTACTTTTACGTAATGGGCATGTATAATCTTATAACTATCTGCAGAATTGGGTAATGTAATCCAATACACTATGAGCCTATAGTTTCCAGACTGATTCCTTTATCAAGTGGCCGGATTAGTGCGGCCCAAAGCAGGGACGCCACTGACCCTGCACAGGATCCAATAAGACACTAATCCAGGAGGTCCTGCGGATGTCGAGGTATTACGCGGAAGGACGAGGGAAGGGGCGGGGGGCGGTTCGGTAACTGATATATGAGCATCCAGGAGCCGGTATTAACCACCTAAAGGGTTTTGATACGAGCTGGATCAGATTAACTAATTAATTGGTTATCGCTTCTGTGTGTAGGCAGGTACCTGATGCAACTCCAATCCAATTTTCTCAATTCCGACGTAGCCTTAGCAAGTCTTGATCGAAAGTTCAATGATATAAGTGTCATAAAACATTCTATGGTTACTTTTAAAATGCTTGGGCAATATTAATAGTTTCGTTATACCCGTTAAAACTCATTGGGGTAAACTGACCGGCGATTAGGCGCAAGAGCTTCAGAACACAGCAAAAGGTCTCGTTTCTCATCTGAACGGTGAATTCAGTCCGAAAATCAAATGACAAATTTAGATGCGTGAGAAGCTGGCAAGTATATACTTACTGGAAGCATCGAGATTCGTGAAGAGCTGCCGGCGTTTTCAATCACCCCGTAAAAAAGAACGATTTGCGGTATGTATAGGCAACATCAAGGGTTTCGCAGTAATGGTTCGCGGTGCAGGAAGGGTGTTGGCTCAGCATCGGGGATCGGGGCATTATTACCAGGGACATTAGGGGAATCGTCGTTTCCCGTTTCGCCTCAGCTAAGCTATAAAATCGACATCTGTAACAGATCAGCGATACAAAGGAAAAAGGGAATCGATTAAAGCCCAAACGCGCCACCCACACCGACCGCCTCCTTCCTTTCTTATTGCTCTCCGCCACAGTGCTCTTTTAAACCGCGTTTTCTACCACCACCGACACACCATCGCCACCAACACAACCCTGCTTCTATTACATAAAATGCCATCATCTTCCACCCTACCCCCTATTGAAATCGATACTTATCGAAACGCAAGCTGAAATGTATAACGCGTGCTATGAACTGTTTGTCGGCACCATTTCGCTGTTTTCAAAGACTTTGGATTTTTAAACTCATTTTCATCAGCAATGCATTTTTTTCACTGCCAGTGAAAGTACAGTGTGCGGTGAAAAAAGTGAATTACCAATGTATCATGTCTATGGTAGTGCTAGCAATGCTTTTTGTGGTATTTCGGTTGGTGATTGTGTCAAAAAAGTCGTTCTGAAAATCAGCTGAGTCAAACTATTCACTTCAGACATTCCAAAGTGTCTCTTTGGAATTCCCACTAGATGCAGCTTGAAATTAGCAACCGCTGGTCAGTTGGGGAATGGAATAAAGAGCTTGGATTGCTCGGATTTTTCCTGAGAAATAGGTATGTGAAATATTTGAAAACTGAGGAAAAATTTGAAAAGCCATTATGCAGAATGCTATTTTTCATACGTATTATTATACACACTCGTATCTGATGAAATTGAAACAAGTGAGTATGCCTTCACGTGCGTGAGTCTCGGTAGCGCATTTTCTCAAAGAGGCATATTATGAACGTAAAGAAATTTGGTTGAAGGAGAAACACCATTCCTTGCCCACTTTCTTTATTTGAGACTCATTGTGATATTTTGTTATCAGAATGGGGTACTTGCCAATGAAATAGATTTGAATGAAAATTCTTTCACTCATCAATATTTTTTTGTTTGAGGGCGGAATCTGGGAGCGGCGACTGATCAACAGTAGTCTATTCTTTCTCATTTTTAGTCGGCTATCCATATAGCGAAAGAATTATTTCGCTATTTCTTCGGGTTTATGTTTTCCATTTATCTCTTACTTTAAGGGCAGCGTGTGGGGGTGGCAGCATTCGGCAAAGTAACTGTTGCACAGTTTGAGTTAGGAGTTTCTGAATGTTTAAGGAAATATGACAATCAGTGAGAATTGTGAAAGTTGCATTTTTTTGTTTGGGGGCGGGAGCTGGAGGCGGCGACTAATCAAAAGTGGCCTATCTCTTCCCATTTTCAGTCAGCTATCTATATAGCGGAACAATTAGATCGCTATGTCTTCAGGGTTATGTTATACATGTATCTCTTACTTTGGGGGCGGCGTGTTGGAGCGGCAGAGTTTGACAAAGAAATCCTTCCACAGTTTGAGTTCGAAGCTTCTGAATGTTTGAGGTAACATTAAAATGTGAATCAGTGAAAATTATTGAAATTTGCACTTTTCACTTTTGGGGGTGGAAGTTGGAGGCGGCGCCATATCAAAAGAAGCCTACTCTTCCCCATTTTCAGTTAGCTATCCATATAGCGAAAGAATTAGATCGTTATGTCTTCGGGTTTATGTTTTTCATTCATATTTCACTTTGAGGGCAGCGTGTGGGGGCGGCAGCATTCGGCAAAGTAACTGTTGCACAGTTTAAGTTGAGAGTTTCTTAATGTAAGGAAAATATGACAATCAGTGAAAATTGTGAGAGTTGCATTTTTTTTGGTTTAGAGGCGGCAGCTGGAGGCGGCGGCTAATTAAATGTGGCCTATCTTTTTCCAGTTTTAGTCAGCTATCAATATGATGGAAGAATTAGATCGCTATGTCTTCAGGTTCATGTTTTACATTTATCTCTCACTTTGGGGGCGGCGTGTGGGAGCGGCAGAGTTTGGCAAAGAAATTCTTGCACAGTTTGAGTCAAGAGTTTCTGAATGTTCGAGGTAACATTATCAGCTAAATCAGTGAAAATTGTTGAAAGTCGCACTTTTTTTCTTTTGGGGGCGGAAGCTGGAGGCGGCGCCATATCAAAGGTAGCCTGTTCTTTCCCATTTTTAGTTAGCTATCCATATAGCGAAAGAATCAGATCGTTATGTCTTCGGGTTTATGTTTTTCATTCATCTCTCACTTTGAAGGCAGCGTGTGGGGGCGGCAGCATTCGGCAAAGTAACTGTTGCACAGTTCAAGTTGAGAGTTTCTAAATGTAAGGAGAATATGACAATCAGTGAAAATTGTGAAAGTTATATTTTTTTTGGTTTGGAGGCGGCAGCTGGGGGCGGCGGCTAGTTAAATGTGGCCTATCTTTCTCCAGTTTTAGTCAGCTATCAATATGATGGAAGAATTAGATCGCTATGTCTTCAGGTTCATGTTTTACATTTATCTCTCACTTTGGGGGCGGCGTGTGGGAGCGGCAAGGTTTGGCAAAGAAATTCTTGCACAGTTTGAGTCAAGAGTTTCTGAATGTTCGAAGTAACATTATCAGCTGAATCAGTGAAAATTGTTGAAAGTCGCACTTTTTTTCTTTTGGGGGCGGAAGCTGGAGGCGGCGCCATATCAAAAGTAGCCTATCCTTCAGCATTTTCACTCAGCTATCCATATAGCGAAAAACTTAGATCGCTATGTCTTCGGGTTCATGTTTTTCATTTATCTCTTACTTTGGGGCCGGCGTGTGGGAGCGGCAGCGTTCGGCTGGGCAAATGTTGCACAATTTGAGTTGGCAGTTTCTGAATGTTCAAGGGAACATCTCAATCAGTAACATTCATGAAAGTTGCCCTTTTTATCCTTTGGGGGCGGAATCTGGGGGCGGCGACTTACCAAAAGTAGCCTATCCTTTCCCATTTCCAGTCAGCTATTCATATACCGAAAGAATCAGATCGCTATGTATTCGGGTTTATGTTTTTTATTTTAAAGTGATTGGGGGCGGTTTTTAGCAGTTTTTTCATGTCGGCGGCGCATATTGAAGACGGAATGTTTCTTGGCTTACGTTTATAAGTGGCAACTATGTATTATTGAGAAAATGAGAACACCAGAGCATCAGGTCTGGTAGAAAGTGCAATATTATGTTATTTCAAGTTTATCGGGGCCGGTTTTCTCTATGTTGGCGGCGCAATATGGATATCCAATATAGCCTAGCCCTCCTTTTAGTCCGGATGCTAGTTGCATAAAATGGAATGAACCTTGCATTTTTTGATGAGAAGATGCTACTTGGTGGAAATGTTCTTTGCATCATACTCTTCCGATCCAGAAAGGTAGCCATCAGCGCCATCCATGCCGACAGCGTATACAGGGTGAAACAGAAAAAAAAAGTTGGAGAATTATATTTGAATAACAGAAGCATGTGGAGACGTGTAATTTACCACATACATTAACTGTTCTATGCTCATGAGGTGACAGCAAACCGTTCTTGATTACCTTGAACCATCTTTGAAATGTAGGGGAAGAACAGAATAAAAAACAAAAACACTCTTTTCCCCATAAATAAGTGATTCTTAGAGATATTGACACAATACTTGGTATTTCTACAAAAAGTAATGTTAGAAATAATATGAGCTGGGTAGCCAACTCCTAAGCCAACTATTTCCAGAAATACGATTGTCAACTTTTTTTCCTCTTGAGCACCATCTTGAATCTGCCCTGTGAGGCATCGTTGAAAAAGTGATTGGTTATCATAATAATGGTAATATGTAATCATTGCATCGTAAAAACAACCTTCTCATCATAATTTAGTGACCTCTTCGGCGGGAAAGAATTGCCATTCACGTATTTTCTAGCTCTTCAAAGCTTTAATGCCCATGATGGCATTCGCAACATCTGAAATGGTAAAATATGTTACGTAATTATGAACCTTGATGTACTTTGAGGTAGCCTATCAAGTTTTGCAATCACCAATTGAAAAGTTCGTTCTTAAAAGCTGCTTGAACAAAATTAGTTTGATTTTTTTATGGAAAATGCAAAATATTATATCTTTCACCCTATTTTGATCCCTCGTTGAGGAGAGCCTGAAACAGAAAGTCTCCAAAATTTTTATGCCAATGGTTCACTGAGAACTGCTCTTAAATGTGTAGTTGTCAAAATCTGCATAGTTGCGTTCAGATTCCAGACAGAGAGCGACAAAAAAGTTCATGCAGTGAAAAAAGATACAACTTTCAAGGCAACGGAGAAACCCCGGAAATGTCCCTTCTATATAGGCTTCCCGCAATACACAGGTTCTGTAAGACTCTCAAGCGTGGGTGAGAGGCTTGAAACATTACTAACTTAAGGCTCTAACAGTGCACCAAATTGCACATTCATGTTATAAAAAGCAAGGTCTCCAGACAGCTTTCAGTCCAGCTCTGGACTAGTTTCTTCAAGACTATAATGTATCTCTATTTTTACTGCATCAACTCCTTTGTCGCTCTCTGTCTGGAATCTGGACGCAACTATGCAATTTTTGGCAACTATAAACATTGAAGAGCACTTCCCAATGAGTCATCATCATAAAAAATTCGGAGACTTTCGGTTCCAGGCTATCCTCAGTGAGGGATCTAGTAAGGGTGAGAGACCCAATATTTTGTATTTTTCATAAAAAAAACGACACAAATTTTGTTCAAACAGCTTTTAAGAACAAACCTCTCGATTGATGATGGTGAAACTTGGTTTGGCAACCTCAAAGTACATCAAGATTTATAAAGCGTAACATATTTCATCATTCCAGATGTTGCAAATGCCATCATGGGCACTAAAGCTTTAAAGAGCCAAAAAATAAGTGAATGACAATTCTTTCCCGCCGAAGAGGTCACTAAATTATGATGAGGAGGTTGTTTTTGTGATGCAATGATTTCATGTTACCATTATTATAATAACCAATCACTTTTTCGAGGATGCCTCACAGGGCAGATTCAAGATGGTGCTCAAGAGGAAAAAAAAGTTGACAATCGTATTTCTGGAAATAGTTGGCTTAGAAAATAGCTACCCAGCTCATATCATTTCTAACATTACTTTTCGTAGAAATACCAAGTATTGTGTCAATATCTCGAAGAATTACTTATTTATGGAAAAAAGAGTGTTCTTGTTTTTTTTTCTGGTTTTTACCTATATTTCAAAGACGGTTCAAGGTAATCAAGAACAGTTTGCTATGACTTCATAAGCATAAAATAGTTAATGTATGTGGTGAGTTACACGTCTCCACATGTTTCGGTTAATTGAATATAATTTTTCAACTTTTTTTTTCTGTATCACCCTGTATACGCCGCCGGCATGAATGGCGCTGATGGCTACCTTTCTGGATCGGAAGAGTACGATGCAAAGAACATTTCCACCAAGTGGCATCTTCTCATCAAAAAATGCAAGGTACTTTCAACTAGCATCCGGACTATTTGGGAGTGGCATGTAACAGCGAAAAAATTTGAAAGCTAGGTCGTCTAGTTTGGGGTGGAGTCCGAGGAACGGACGGACGAACGGACGGACGGACAAAGCGGTTGCAATAGCGATTTTCATCAAGATGGAAAATGCGCTAAAAATGCCAATCTGCTACTGGATGGCTTGGTAATCGTGGAAGGGAGTCGCATTTTGTTGCAAATATTTGATTCCAAAATGATAATTTTCTCAAAAAATTCTCTATTGTCAAATGTGTACCTTTTGGCATCTGGGTTGGTGATAATGTTTTCGCAACTTGTGTTGGAATGTCTGATGAAATTTCGACAACTTTTAAACCTGTAGCTGAAAGCCTTGGTAAAAGTAGTCAGATAAATCCCAATAATTCCAAAGAAGGACCCAGGATGACCTTTTTTCAAGTCACAAGAGTGTATCTTGCCACTACTCGTCGTCTCGTCGATCAGAATTTTGCAACGACAATTGGAATTTTCCTCGAAATTTTCAATCTAGATTTGACAATTTTTCAAACTGTAGCTAACAACCTCGCCAGAAGTAGTCAGAATGGTGTTATTCTCCCAAAAAGGCCTGAGATGGCCCTTTTAACCCTTATTGTCAAAATGGTACAATCTTTTGGTGGAGATGTAGAAACAGATGAGATAAAAAAGAAAAAAATAAGAAAAATAAAATTAGGTCAAATTCAAGCAGATTCCACAACACTTCATTTTCCACGGTAAATTATTTTCTGATTTTATACTAAAATCTATCGTTGTCATCGTTTCTCGCGCTTTTAAAACATGACACAGAGGGAAACATTAAGAAGACCAAGGCAGAGAGAGGGGAGACGGAAGAAAAACGGAAACCAGAAAAAAAAGGCAGAGCTCAATAAATACGAAGATAAAGGTTCTGTTTTGGAACGTCGCTGGCATTAGGCAAAGCACAAAAAGAAGATAACTTCTGGGAATATATCAATAGATTCGATGTGGTGGGAATGACGGGAACGTGAGTAGAGGAAAAAACTGAAAAAAAGTAGACTGCCAGTTGGATTCAGGTGACTATATAATACATTAAACAAGAACCAATCAAAACTTTTAAAATGCGAGTAGGCAGCCAATCAGCACGTCTGTACGCGTACCACCCCGGCAATACAGGCGCCCTTCTTGACGTAAATATTATCGCTGTGGTACCGTGGTCCTTCCCCCTCTCCCAGACTGAACAGTGACTGACATTTGGAGCGCATTTACGCAATATTAGTTCTGTCAATTGTCACAATCAAAATGTATGAAACTGAACATGGAAAGAACGTTCCCCATGCATTATAGGTCTCATTTTCTACCATTTAAAGGTATAGTATTCTCACTTTCCTAGTAAATTTCCATTCCACACTGTTAGTTGTTGAATTTTGTGCCTTCTGATTTATAGGAGAAGAGAAAAAGAAGCCCAAGTTTTGTTGAACTGGAAACAGAACACAGGCTGTTTGATTTACCAAGAAGAATCTCAATTTTATCTACTCACGAACTTCACCAAAAATGGCTTCACACCCCACAAAGACAGCGGCTTTCAAATTCACAAACAGACGCTTCTGCTACATTAAAGAAAAATTTCCTTCAGTTACATTAAAAACATTGAATCAAGATACAACTTTGCATGTGAAGACTCTCCCCAGCCTGTTACAATATTTGAGTGAATTGTGATGACATAAAGTGTAGGCAATAGTTTTTTGATTAATCTGTCCATGCATGCTTTACTAATAGTGGACGTGGTACAACCGAAATAGGGAATTTAAGTTGCAAATGATGATAAAGGCAAACCACTTGGCAGGGTTACAACTGAGACCTAAATGAACGATTTGACCCGCAGTGCTTTTCTTTTCGTCCCTTAGGATTTGAATAGCGCCCCTTTTTCAAAATGGCGGATTTTATCTAGGGGCAGAAGGTATCAAATAGCCTGGTGATGTCCAGCTTCGTTAAGATATATGGATCTATGTCTCAATCGGTTTCTGGGACATCAAACACTAATTAAACAAATGGTGGAACATTGCCATCTACCGCAGGCAAATTTGGTGGAGGCGCCAAAAGGAATTTACTACTGCCATAAGAAAATTGCTGTAACATTTTTATTTTGCAACGGATTTCAACACAAGACATTTCATTTTGTGAAAAAGTAAATTCTTCTTGTCACCTTATACCTTCCATTAATAAATGACGTTGAGGAATGTTGAAAAAAAAAATAAAAAAATAATTTGAAAAAAAAGATTCTCAACATTTTTTTATTTTCATGCAATTGGCCCTATTTGTAGACTTTGATGTGCCCTTTCCAAACTTGCACTTTTCCGACTCATATCTTTGCAGTACGCGCCGCCATATTGAAAAAATGATGTCTGAAAAGAAGTTTTTGACAATATATTAATTTTGGCCCTTGTGACATTGAAATGTTTATATACATATGAAAGCGCATTTAATCCTCCACAGTTTGACATCTGAACCAGCTCTCTGCGACCCACGGTTCTTGAGCTAGACCTCCTGGAAGTATCAATTTTCGGTTCCAAAAGAATTAAAAATCACCTCTTGGGGCTGTGCCAGGTCCACCAATGTCCATGATTTGAGATAAATCACGACGCGTTATCGTTGGGTAATTTGAATAAGACATGGTGGTGATCCAGTGGTGAAATCTGGTAGGCGCGGTCACTATTTAACACCGAAAATTGATACTTCCGGAAGCTCTAGCTCAAGAACCCCGAGTCGCACAGAGATGGTTCAAGTGTCAAATCGTGGAGAATTGAATGTACTTTCATACGTCCATAAACAATTCAATCTCGGATGGACTTGAATTTAGTTATTGTCAAAAACTTCTCTTCAGATATCATTTTTTCAACATGGCGGTACGCACTGCAAAGATATCAATCGGAAAAAGTGCAAATTTAGAAAAGGCACATCAAAATCTACAAATAAGGCAATTTTTATGAAAATAAAAAAATTAAAAAAATCTTTTTTTCTCAAATTATTTTTAATTTTTTTCTTCAACATTCCTCAATGTCTTTTTTCATGAAAGGTATCAGATAACAAGAAGAATTTACATTTCTACAAAATGAGATACCTTGTGTTAAAATCGGTTGAAAAATAAAAATGTTGCAGCAATTTTCTTATGACCGTACCAAATTCATTTTGGCGCCTCCACCAAATTTGCCTGCGACAGATGTCAATGCTCCATCATTTTTTTAAAAAGTATTTGATGTCCCAGAAATCGATCGAGACATAGCTCCATATATTTTAACGAAGCTGGACATCACCAGGCCATTTGATACCTTCTGCCCCTAGATAAAATCCGCCATTTTGAAAAAGGGGCGCTATTCAAATCCTAAGGGACGAAAATAAAAGCACTGCGGGTCAAATCGTTGATTTGAGTCTTAGTTACGATCCTGCAAAAGGGTTTGCCTTTATCATAATTTGCAACTTGTTTTTTCCTACCACGTCCACTATAATAGACTAGGACACTTTCCAGTTTTTTCTGGGCCTAGAAGCAAATCGTATAACATTTTGGCAACAAGCGGATTTTTACTAAATGGACCCCGCTGAATCTAAAAATCCATGTTGCCACCCCGAAATTTGAACCGTTAGGCCCCCAGGGCCCCATTTTCGACATTTCGGGGCATTTTGGTTTTCTCCTTTTTTGTCAGTTCAACAGGTCATATCTCAAAGACCGTAACAGATAAAATAAAAATTCTTCCACTGTTGCCTTGCCCTATGATTACTGAAAGCCTCCTATGCACTTTCCGTTCTTAATTTCTGACAAATACATCTACAGATCATTAAGATCAGAAGAGATGCAAAAACACAACACAAAATCTTCGACCTATGGGGAGCTATGTGAAATGTTGAAAATAAGTCCATATATATGCGAGACCATATGTAGAGAAAGCTTCGAATAAGTTTTTGGCAAAGTTACGTTACAACAGGCCTTTTGGTTCAGCAGTTATGATTTTTTGAAAATCGATGTAGGGAAAGTGCGCGCTGTTGTGGGGGAGTGTCGGTCATTTGACCGAATAAGCTGACATCGGCCCGCAGTACAGCGGCGAGGCTAGCAGTTCGTTCTCTTACTCTCAAAATTTGCTCTGTATGGACATTAATGATCATTTTACTATGTTTGATAATGAATATGACTAGGTACCTACCTATAGGTATGCGAACCAAAGCACAAAGATCCATGGCCCATAATCTATCGCTGGTTTAGGTACTCTCATGACCGGGCCGGGCTGAATGGCACATCGCACTATTTTGAGCAATAAGCAGTCTTCGGGTAGGTAGTTTTATTGATATTATTGCGGCATCTACAAAAACGGTTGATTCAGCCGATTTTACATCTTCAAGACAAGATGTTGATCTATACTTTCGGTTAGGGGTCTAGCGTCGTCAATAAGGATCAAGTTCCGTGCTCCGTTTTTTTCCAGCCACAGTTTTCAGGAAGTAGTAAGACTGAGTCGCAGATATTCGCGTTGTACCACACTGCTGCCTGCCAGTGACTCCGCTGGATATGAAGTCGGGCTGCATAACTTGTTGGGATAGAGCTTCAGGCTTTTTGACTGTCCCAGAAAGGACATGCCTGGCGATATCAGTCCTTATTTCAACTGAATCTTTTACCTAAAAAAGATTTCTAGTCAATAATTTGAAAGACCTTTTGAATTTAGTTTTACTTTATAAAATTTTGTGATTAATCTCTATGCCTCAGAGATGTCATCTTCCGTTAGTGGCATAGCCCCCAAGTTCGAAAATAACGTCCGTGATACTTAGCAAATATTTTAAGGGCGCTTGTCTCCGTGATTGTCGTAATAAATGATGTCACATCACATCTCGTGAATGCGTGCGAAGCAAGTAGATATACTTTGTTTTTCTTCCAGCGATAAAGTTTTCCGGTGATTTCTGCCAAAGATATTGGAACAAGTAACAGGCTAATGTTGGACGCACACCGACAAGAACTAGAGCAAGTGAAGAGCTTAGTTGAAGATCGTCTTTCACAGATATCGGATAACTAAACTCAAGAGCCCAACAGTAGCCACCATCAACCTTTGCAAAAGAATCATACATTCATCCTCGGCGACTGACGAAAAGTTGTTGCATCGAAAAATACCAACAAAATAGTTCAGCAAGGCCATAGAAATATCTTACAGCGGCGCTTCGGATGGCATACAAAGCAGGCAGAGAAATTTATCTATCGCAGATTTCAAAACATGAGCCTGTTACCTGTGCCAATATCTTTGGCAGGAATGACCGGAAAACTTTATCGCTGGAAGAAAAACAAAGTAGGTATATCTACTTGCTTCGCACGCACTCACGAGATGTGATGTGACATCATTTATTACGGCAATAATTACGGAGACAGCAGCCCTAAAAATATTTGCAAAGTACCTATCACGCACGTTACTTTCAAACTTGGGGGCTATGCCACTAACGAAAGATGACATCTTTGATGCAGAGAGATTCCTCACAAAGCATTATAAAGTGAAACTAAATTTAAAAGGTCTTCTAAATTACTGACTGGAAATCTTTTTGTGGGTAAAAGATTCAGTTGAAATAAGGACTTATATCGCCAGGCATGTCCTTTCTGGGACAGTCAAAAAGCCTGAAGCTCTATCCCAACAAGTTATGCAGCCCGACTTCATATCCAGTGAAGTCACTGGCAAGCAGCAGTGTGGTACAACGCGAATATCTGCGACTCAGTCTTACTACTTCCTGAAAACTGTGGCTGGAAAAAAAAACGGAGCACGGAACTTGATCCTTATTGACGACGCTAGACCCCTTACCGAAAGTATAGATCAACATCTTGTCTTGTGGATGTAAAATCGGCTGAATCAACCGTTTTTGTAGATGCCGCAATAATATCAATAAAACTACCTACCCGAAGACTGCTTATTGCTCAAAATAGTGCGATGTGCCATTCAGCCCGGCCCGGTCATGAGAGTACCTAAACCAGCGATAGATTATGGGCCATGGATCTTTGTGCTTTGGTTCGCATACATATAAGTAGGTACATAGTCATATTCGTAATCAAACATTGTGAAATGATCATTAATATCCATACAGAGCAAATTTTGAGAGTAAGAGAACGAACTGCTAGCCTCGCCGCTGTACTGCGGGCCGATGTCAGCTTATTCGGTCAAATGACCGACACTCCCCCAAAACAGCGCGCATTTTCCCTACATCGATTTTCAAAAAATCATAACTGCTGAACCAAAAGGCCTGTTGTAACGTAACTTTGCCAAAAACTTATTCGAAGCTTTCTCTACATATGGTCTCGCATATATATGGACTTATTTTCAACATTTCACATAGCTCCCCATAGGTCGAAGATTTTGTGTTGTGTTTTTGCATCTCTTCTGATCTTGATGATCTGTAGATGTAATTGTCAGAAATTAAGAACGGAAAGTGCATAGGAGGCTTTCAGTAATCATAAGGCAAGGCAACAGTGAAAGAATTTTTATTTTATCTGTTACGGTCTCCGAGATATAACCTGTTGAACTGAAAAAACCGGAGAAAACCAAAATGCCCCGAAATGTCGCAAATGGGGCCCTGGGGGCCTAACGGTCAAAATTTTGGGGTGGCAACATAGATTTTCAGATTCAGCAGGGTCCATTTGGTGAAAAACCGCTTGTTGCCAAAATGTTATATGATTTGCTTCTAGGACCGGTTTCTAGACGCCTTTTGAGAAAAGTGGCCTAGACTATAAAGTATGTGTCTTGAGTCTCAACTTCGTGTCACTACCTACTTACCGTTCAAGCAATAATCATGTTTTTTGAGTATGTTCTTCGACTCTAAACTTCGTCTTACTTCCGTATTGTATCATTAAATTAATAAAACAAATTCAGTACATATAATATAACGCATTTTACTCAATTGCCTTTTGCAAATAATTTGTATTGAGAAAAATTGTATGTCTACAACGTGTCAATCGATCGAAACGTTCCATCTCCATTGGTTCATTTAGAAAATTTCTGAAAGCTCCTGCACTTTCCAAGATCAGTCGAAGGATAGTCGTGCTAAAAGAAAATCCTTCAAGTATTTCAGTAGAATCATAGCTCAACTTTGTATAACCTACGCGGGTCTTGTCCATTCTCAGGTATAATATCCTCCGATTTGTCCATTTCGCAGTAACACGCTGAATTTGTTAATAAATTCCAGTGTAGCTGGATATGGCATGAAAGCCACTTCTGATTCTGAATAGGTCTACTGCACTTTTTGTATGGAAGCATTTCTCATCTTCTGATTTCCAACTGCAACTAACCTGTAAACTCGAACGTCGAACGTCAAACAATGACGTTTCCAACTTGACATATTTACCGACGCAGCATCTCGATATCTTCCGTTGCCAACGTTAAGAAAAAAGCGCTATTGCGCTGATAAGAACGCAGTTTATTATGATGATGAAGTGAATATTAAAAACTATTTTGAGTAAAGAATAAGATTACCCTGATTAATCAGTGTACACCCCAAAGTTCTTTGTAAAATTTCAACCATTTGAACAACACTGGTAAAACCCAGAACCTTAGGTAGTAGCGCTCTGTCAATTCATTATATAGTCTTATCAAATACAATGCGTTGTACGCTTAATCGTCAGATAATTTTTTAATAATATCATTTCGTTATAATCCCAATGCAAGAAAATACAACTCGCCCTATGGGCTTGTTGTATTTTCAGCTTTGGCATTATAACTCATAATAAAGTGCTCAACATAATAAGTGTCGCAACAGAAATTTTGCCCCAAATTCGAATCAACATAACTTTTGATTGTCACGGACGATTTCAATTCGGTTTTCACTGGTCGATTGCCTGATCTTTTGGCTATTTACCATGTTCAAAGATCACCTGAGAAGCTGGACATGAAGTTTCTACAGGGTGGTAAATAAAGCAGTTCATAATTGGGTAAACTTTAATGAACCCCCGTTTGAGCAAAAAAATTTTTTGTCAACAACAGATAACAAAATAATGGAGAATGATGACTTCCCTCGGAACGGTTTTCGAATTTCCCGGATTAGAAGTGAAATAGTCAAGATACGATTTTTTTGCTGGGAATGATGCTTTTCATTTCTTCTCCTTCATGAAAAATCAACGGACTCTCGATGTGAGGGGATATCTCTTAGCAGGCTTGCTCATTAGACGATTCTAAGCAATTTTTAGTCTAGCGCACCCCCTGTTGTGTCTTTTGGGGCTGAAATAGAGCGTACTTTTTTGTTAATTCGCCACCAATTTCACAACCTAGGCTTGTTTGGTATCAATTCTTTTGATTGAGGTTCGCTGAACAATATTATCTTGGTGAAAACATTCTTCTGTCTGTCTGTCAGTCATCTGTTTCTATAACTCCCGAACGGTTCATCGAATTTAACTGAAATTTTGTTAATATGAAGGCACAGTGTCGATCGAAAGTTTGGAAACACTTGTCAAGCTTGTCAATTTTGGAGGTTAAATTAAGACTGGATGAAAAGGATTTGAGAAGGTGAAATGCGCTCAAAATTTGAAGAAGACATCTTTTGAACTGTGAAAGAAAACACTTTTTTTGTCATATCACATTCAATTACGTGTGCAATTTGACTTTAAAAATTGACAGTTTTGAAAAGTGTTTCCAAAGCTTAGTCAGTGTACATAATATGCGGGCATAATTTGAATTTTCGAGTAAGTTGATGAGATTTTAGCTCAAGTCGGTGCACTAGAGGGCGCACCATCCCGTAATTAGCTCTATCAGTCTTTTTTCAAGCATTTGCAAGATGGACCTCAAGCTTACCAGGTTTGTAGGTAGGTACTAGGTGAGTAACATGTTCCTTCCAGTTGATGATTTTCAGTTGAAGATGCTTAAATAAATCAATATTTTGTCGGTCTCTCTCTTGCCTGTATCAGTCGAGCCATTACTTATCTCGACATGCTCTCCACTAAAGCCCGCAGAAAATTCTGAGGAATAGCTATTCTAGCTAGCCATTCTCCCTGAACTTCAATAGCTAAGTCATTCAAATTGTCCGATTGTCCTTCTTTTCTTTCAATTTCATTTTTATCCTACTCCATACATGCTCGATAGGATTCATATCTGGAGACAAGGGTAGCCAATCCTTTCTTTCAATATTGTGATCCTCTAAAAATTCGTTGACAATTCTAGCCCGATGAGGTCGGACGTTGTCGTCGACCAACATGAAATTGTCACCAAAATTTTGAGCAAAGGGGACCACAATATCCGTTATACACAAATCCCTGTATCTTTCACCATTCATACTCTCTTCTCTCAGTATTACCAAATCACTTATTCTTCCAGTTCTCATTTCTCCCCAAACAGTCACTCCTCCACCTCCAAGAACCACCCTTGCCTCTATGTGTTCTTCCAGAAGTCTTTCGTTCCTCTGTCGCCATAACAGAACCCGTCCATCCGACCTAAACAAATTAAACTTACTTCCATCTGAAAACAAGCACCTACTCCACTCTGCTATTCCCCAGTGCTAATATGGTTTTGTGCCCATCTTAGGCTAGTAGCACGATGCTGCGGCTTCAGCAGAGGGCATGCCGCTCTTCTTCTGTTTTTAATTGATTTTTTCAAGTCCAGAACAACTACACATGTACCTACCTTGATCGACAATTGGAGACAAAAAATACCAAGTGTTAAATTCGATAGAAATGAGAAGAAATGTTCATGTATTCAAAATTGATCTTGCGAGAGCAAAATAAAAGGAACTGATGAGTAAGTAGGTATGGTGCGGTCTCTCAAGACCTTTCAAGATATTGTGGGGTCTCTGGATCAATTTGAATTTTAACCTTCATGAATCATGTCTATACTAAATTTCAGTTAAATTCGATGTACTGGTTCGGAAGTTATCGTAACATAATTACAGACAGACAGACAGACAAAAGACCATTTTTATCAAGATAATCTTGTGCAGTGAGCCTTGATCAAAACAACTGATATCAAACCAGCCTGGGTTCATTAGGTTGTGAAATTGGAGCATATCGTAACATGTTACAGACAGACAGACAGAAGACTGTTCTTATCAAGATAAGCTTGTTCAGCGAGCCTCAATCAAAATAATTGATATCAAACAAGCCTAGGTTGTGAAATTGGAGCATATCGTAACATATTACAGACAGACAGACAGACAGACAGACAGACAGACAGACAGACAGCAGACTGTTTTTATCAAAATAGTCTTGTTCAGCGAGTCTTAATCAAAATAATTGATATCAAACAAGCCTAGCTTGTGAAATTGGAGCATATTACATGCATATAACATATTACAGACAGACAGCCAGACAGCAGACTGTTTTTATCAAGATAATCTTGTTCAGCGAGTTTTAATCAGAAGAATTATTATCAAACAAGCCTAGGTTGTGAAATTGGAGCATATCGTAACATGTTACAGACAGACAGACGGACAGACAGACAGACAGACAGACAGACAGACAGACAGACAGACAGACAGACAGACAGTCAGACAGACAGACAGACAGACAGTCAGACAGACAGAAGAGTGTTTTTATCAAGATAATCTTGCTTAGCGAGCCTCAATAAAAAGAATTGATATCAAACAAGCCTAAGTTGTGAAATTGGTGGCGGATTCATCAAAAAATATACCCAATTTCAGCCCGAAAAGACAAAAGAGGAGGTGCGCTAGACAAAAAATTGCTTGGAATTGTCTAATGAGCAACCCTGCTGAGAGATATTCTCTAACATCGAGAATCCGTTGATTTTTCATGAAGGAGAAGAGATTAAAAGCATCATTCCCAGCAAAAAAATTGTATCTTGGCTATTTCACTTCTAATCCGGGAAATTCGAAAACCGTTCCGAGGTAAGTCATCATTCTCCATTATTTTGTTATCGGTTGTTGACAAAAATTTTTTTAGCTCAAACGGGGGTTCATTAAAGTTTACCCAATTATGAACTGCTATATCTACCACCCTGTAGAAACTTTATGTCCAGTTTCTCAGGTGATCTTTGAACATGGTAAATAGCCAAAAGATCAGGCAATCGACCAGTAAAAACCGAATTGAAATCGTCCGTGACAATCAAAAGTTATGTTGATTCGAATTTGGGGCAAAATTTCTGTTGCGACACTTATTATGTTGAGCACTTTATTACTAAAAAATTATCGACAATAATCGTACCACTCATTGTATTACTACTTGTACTTGATCTTGTGCACCGGAGGTCTTTCAAACAGCTTCATGTATGATTATGTGGTGTTCACTTTTTTGCGGGTTTTATTTCATTTTGCTGCTCGTGTTGCTACTTATGTTTCCTTTTAGTTGATTCATCTTTGTTCATAATTTTAAATTGAAACAACAATAGAGTATTATTATTATTATTATTATTATTATTGTATTACTACTGAAAATTTCAAGCGGCAATAAGGGAGAAAAGAATAGGAAGAGCAAAAGCAGGAATCATAACGGGAGTGAGACAGGAGATAGAAGAGAAAACGAAAAACACCAGTGAACCGTCAATGGACATGATAAAAAGAAATGTCAAGATCGGACCGGAAACATGGAAAATTGTAACAATTTACAAAATATACACGAGAAAAGCTGAAAAAGGAAATAGATAGGAAGATACGAGAAGTAGGAGTAGAAAGGCTACTGATAGGGGAAGATCATGATGCAAGAATAGGAGAATGAATAAATGGATTATTGGTCCTTATTTCATTTGGAAAATGTGAACATATCAAGAAACATATGTATGGAAACGTTACAAAATATACCGAATATACAATTTCATGAATATCACAGTCTTACAGTACACGGGCCGGCATGTATATAACTTGTATCAACAGTATTCAACAATAGGTAGTCAACAATAATCACAATTATTGAGTGTCATTCATACTAAAAAAATCCTTCTCAGAATAGAAGCAGTGCTTTGCCAGAAATGAACTCAACTTCTAGTTCAACTTTGAAAGCTCCGAAATCAGCCATTCCCCTTAAAGTCTGAGGCAAGTGATTAAAGATCTTACCACACGTGTGAAAGGGACTCTTTGTGTATGTGGTTAGACTGAATTCAAGGATATAAATTTTTTGAGCATTTCTAGTCTCATGCTGATGAACTTCACAATGTAAAGGAAACCTGGTCATCCTGCTCACCTGGAGAAAGAGAGGAAGAAGATACATATGCTGAACGGAAATAAAGAAGGAGACAAGAACGAAGAATACACCTATATCAGAGGAAGCGTAGCAACCCCAGTGGACTACGCAATAGTGAATGAGAAAGCCTTGGAAGAAGCATCCAATGAGGCCGAAACATTTTTTATCGGAGAGAGAAACGAATCAGATCACAAGTCACTGGAAATGGAGAGCTGGGAAAAGGAAAGCCGAAACCGTTTCGATTTTGAAAATTGATCCACACAACGCCCAATCCAATCTTCTTTTGATATAAGTCGGAATTTTCCAAAAAAATTCGATCCTTGAGCGGAAATGAGTTTTTTGAATAGAGTCCTGCATCAAAAGCGAGTCGTCCCGGTTAAAACACGGGCAAAAGGCCCTTTCGGGTGGCAACGGCCAGGACAATTTTCGAAAATTCATAACGCCTGACTGGGAAGTGGTTGGAAACTGTGACTGCAAACCTAATTTGGACTTTGACTATTTTCATTACTTGATAGTTGACAGATAAGGTAATACTTTGAACTGTTCTGAACACAGTTCTTAAGGGCTTTCAAACGTCATGTTGCAAGTCAAGCTTCGTGAGATATAGCTTCTGTCATTTCATGATTGTGACACTTCTGTTTGACAGATGACAGCCAATAACTAATGGGCTCGTTCGACAATAGACCCATGTCTGTGTACCAAATTCCTGGTCGATCGGATAGACGTTTTGGCTGCTATCATGGATGGTTACTAATACACACACATACCAGGTGGGCCATAAAAAACCGTGCTCTGACTTTTTCGTTCTAAAACTTTTATTTTGTCACCAGTTTCAACGAACTTTCCAGCATTGGCTAGCCAATTGAATAGGCTATCATTTCCGTATTTTAAAATTGCCGAAATTTCAAAATCTGAGATGGCAGAAACAGTTGAAAATAGGCCTTAATTTTTGTTCCCGTTGCTTTTTATTGTATTGAAAGTAAGCAGAAAGTCAAAACCGATAATGTATTATGGGAGAATAGACCTTTCTTGTCAATTCAAGACCACAACCAGTAAAATCAGGTCATCGGCTAAGGAGCTTTTGCGAGTTGAAGCGAAGCCTACTTTCCGTTTTTTTCATTTTCGCATAATTATTGATCCAAATTCAGGTATCCTGTTCGCCAATCCGCCATTTGCTCATTCCTCAACCGATTTTTTCAAATCTGATATCAATGGCTAGCCAATTGGACAGGCTATCTTTTTTATATGGGAGAATGACGTACATGTCAAAATCCAAGATGGCGGAAACAATTGAAAATGTAATTTTTTTTGTCCTGATTGCTTTTTGACAAAAATTAGCAGAAAGAGTGATTATAGTGGAGTTACATTATAATTATAATTACAAATAAGTAATTATTATGGAGAAATAGATCGTCCTTGACAATCCACGACCGCAACCAATCAAATCGGGTCATCTGCTGAGGAGCTACGGCAAGTTAAAGCGAAGCCTACCTATACCTACCGGTTCCTTTATTTTCGGATAAATGACCCAAATTTAGGAATCCTGCCCGCCATATCCTTTTTTTTACCCGATTTTTCCAAATTTGGTATCAATGGCTGGCCAATTGAATAGGCTGCCATTTTTATATAAAAAAATGGCCAACATGTCAAAATTCAAGATGGCGGAAACTATTGAAAATGGGCCCTATTCGTCCTTGATGGAATAGAAAAACGGAAAGTAGGTTTCGCTTCAACTGGCCCTAGCTCCTCATCAGATGATTCGATTTGATTGATTCTGTCTTGAGTTGTCGGTGAAGGTCTATTCCTTCATAATAATTATTGGTTTTGACTTTTCGCTCATTTTTATCGAAAAGCAATGAGGACAAAAGAAATTCTATTTTCAGTTGCTTTCGCCATGTTGGATTTTGACAGGTTTGTGATTTTGTCATATGAAAAAAGGTAGCTTGTCCAATTGGCTAGCCATTGATACCAAATTTGAGAAAATCGGTTGAGGAATGAGCATATGATGGCGGATTGGCGGGCAGGACACCTAAATTTGGGTCAATTATGCTGAATGAAAAAAACGGAAAGTAGGCTTCGGTTCAACTCGCAATGACTCATCAGCAGATAACCCGATTTTATTGGTTGTGGTCTTGAATTGACAAGAAAGATCTAATCCTTCATAATACATTATTGGTTTTGACTTTCAGGTAACTTTCAATAAAAAGCAACGAGAACAAAAAAAGGTCTATTTTCAATTATTTCTGCCATCTTGAATTTTGGTATGTTGGCCATTTTGAAATACAGAAATGATAGCCAATTCAATTTCCTATCTAATGCTGAAAAGTTCGATAAAATCGATGGAGGAATAAAATATCTAGAAGGAAAAATCCAGAGCACGGTTTTTTATGGCCCACCCGGTACTTACATACAGACAGAGATCATTCTAAAAATGGTCTTAATCATCATAGGGGACCTTAAAACGGATACATCGGTCAAAATCTCAAAAGAGTTTGTTAGCAAGTTCACAATACTTCCTTTTCTCTTTGATTGGTGGGTCGAAGAAGTAAAACCGAGAGTAAAACTCTGTGGGTAAGTGAGAGTTGAAAAGGAGTGAGTGAGAGTACAAATTGGCTGGTACACACTGGTCACTTTCACTTGGCTAGTACACTTTCTGCAGAGGGCATGTTCAGGTCCTGCCCTTCAAAGTGCGATTGATCATTGGGTTAGACCTAGGAGGTATCCAACATTCATTTTAATACGTATATTAAAAGCTAGGTGCGTTTTTTGTCCATTATAAAGAGCTGGAATTTTAAATTTTTGTTGTAAACCCCGGTTTGATTTTTTCGGGGGCTTCTAATAAAACCCGAGCGCCAGAGCCACATCAAATTTATTAATGATTAATATCTGGGTGTGCGCGCCCGCGTGCCTCCTCATCGTAAAAAGTAAAACGTAATTGAATGGGGGTTAGTTCATCTGGTATGCATCTTTCTTAATTTGAAAAGAAAAATTGGTCCCAATCTAATCAAAAAAGTCCCAGGCCGCCGGGAAACGTATAAATTTATAATTAGAATGGCGCTTCTTGAATTATTTAACCGGCAAGCCGAAAAGTGTATCCCATACCCAAACATGGACCGCGGAGAGCTTACACGCGGACGCTCGATACCATCTAATAAGAATTTACTATCATTACTATTATTATCATAGAAAAATCTGGCGGGCTTAACGAAGCTGCCGAAACCCTCCCTTGAACCCTCCTCGCGCCACTCTCGTATAGACTGTAACTTCCAATATCTTCGGTCCAAGTCCGAAATTGGCAATATTAGTGCTGGCCGGTGGATAGTGGAGGCTAAATTGTCCGGTCCTGGTTAGGAATCATAAGTTCCAATAACTGATGACAAGTAATGTCCGGACGAGCGGACGGTATTGAGCAGGAAATATTGAGAGCCGGAAGGGGGCTGCTGCGAGGAAAGCCTCGAGGTATCGTAAAAAGTCCGGTTTTATGACGCGTTATCGAAAATCCTGCGTGGACAGTAAAGTGCGGGTGGATTCCCATCCGGATTAATAACAAAAGTTTCTGTATATGCCTATTTGGCGGCCGTAAAAACAGGCAGATATCGCCTTCGGCGAGTGCTTTTCATACTACTTGTTGTTTCTTGCTTTACGCACCTAAACTTTTATCGTGTAGGTACTCAGGTGCCAAGAAATGCTTTTCCAGAGAGAAAAACTCGAAAGCCTTAGGTCTGATTCCGAAAATTATCCCTCCAAAAATAATTCAATCTTGTTCTTCGACTTTCACACCCAGCATGTCAGCACCTAAAATGAATATTTGTGGGGCTCACCGCATGTCAAAGTTTGCACTGCAGTTTTTCCAAATTCACGAGATGTGCCAATTTCACTTGGAAAAAGTACCGTTAGAAAACCGGAACCGTGCCAGTTTTGAAAATGAATCCACACGACGCCCAATCTAATCTGCTTTCGGTATCACTTGGAATTTTTTGGAAAAAATCTATCCCCGAGCAGGAATGAATTTTTGAGTGGAGTCCTGCATCAAAAGCCATTCGTCCTGGTAAAAACACGGGTGAGAGGCCCTCCCGGGTGGCAACGGCTAAGAGAAATTCTGAAAATTGATAACGCCCGACTGAAAAATGGTGAAAACTTCAACTTTAGACCTAATTTGACTCTTTTGTTGTAGCCAAATTTGATTCCAATTCATCGGATTTTTGGATTAGAAAACATGACCTTGAACAAAAAATCTGGAACACGTTTGGGGTCACGCTGTAAGCAAGCTTTCATGAATAATGCTGATGAAACCGGAATGAATGCTACTGTAACGTTTTCGTTCCGTAATACAGATCCATTTCGTGTTGCTTTGCGAAACACCACATCAAGACGAATATTGATGGACAGTGGCGTGGGGGGCGGAAATGCGGGATAAAAGGTAATAAGCCGATATGAAGGGCCGTAACTTATAATTTGGACTGGGGCGTTATGTGATGGTCCAGGCGGCCCTGATACTCTCTCGGATGGCTCCTTAATGGCACGGACCGATAACGGCCATTAACACGGCCTCCTTGACAACATTCACACGCCAACGATAAGTGGATGATGGTTTCTCTCTGGTATTATACCTATACTACTGCTGCCGGAACACCATCTTTACCAATAACCATCAAAACTAGCGCCCCCCAAAATAGCCATAGAAAGATGGTAGGTAGTAAGCATCGGTGTGGATGCTCGGGATACTTTTTATAGAAGTGCTAAAATGTGTGTGCTTTGATCTGAGATATACCTGCACTCAATTATTAAGGCCGTCTGCGTCTTGTCCGCCGCGATTGGTAGCCATGTATGGAAGATTCAAGGAACTGCTCATTACTGTTAGCTATCAGAAATTCCCTAGATTTTTCCTCGAAAGTGAAAAAGGCCACTTGTCAAAAAACGTCACTTAGTCACGTTGAAGAACGTCCCTAGATTCTTTAGTACATATTCGACATAGAATTACAGCTGGAATTTGTTTGTTTTTTATCACCCTGTATCAGATCTACTAGGTTAGGTATAAGCAGGCTCGTTAGCAGGTTTTTTGGTGTTTTTTTTCTTCAGTAACGATAAGTGATGACAATAACAACGAAGACATGTTTGGATCAGTGGTTTTTTTTTCGATGGCTTCCTTGTTTCATCCCCAGTTTCATCCCATTTCCCGGGGCATTACCACAACATAGTAGATGCCCCAGTACTAAGGAACGCGTGAAAAAGTCCATCTGGCCCAGTGCGGATTTGAACCCGGTATCTTTGCCTTCTAAAGCAAGGCCGAGCTCACCGTGCTACCGACTGGGTTTTAACTGGAATCAGTTCAAATAAAAACTGTGTTTCTAACCGTGGCAAGCTTTCAGTCTCCTCTTCAACATATCAAAGGTTCTCATCTCTGGGACTGCTACAAATCAGAATCTATACAGGGGGAAAGTGTATTATTTTTCTTTACTTTCTTTCTATCTTGAAGAACTGATGTCCGATAAAAACAGTTTTTGGCTAGTTCATTGGAATATAGTCTGGAATTCATTCGGAATAAAACCGGTTCCAGTTTTTTTGCAAGCTTAAGGTTCCTCTGTAGACTCGGAGCCCTTGGTCAAATAACGTGTGTTTTTTCAAGCCTGGCGGCCAAGCTTGCTGTGCTCCAGCCGAAAAGAGCCTCAGTCGGCCGGAGCACAGCATGCTTGACGCCAGATTTAAAAAAAACACTCCTTATATCAAACATTTACATCTCTCAGCTTCAACTACGTTCTCATTTACAGATTTGAATGTTTGGTTATCATTATGAAAACTTCCAGTGTCCTGTGTTGGTTGAGCTACCTATCAGGCGCGTCCCCAGGTGGTGGATAGGAGAACGGCCAGCTGGGAAACCGGCTGGTCAATTGTGGCCATACGAAAAGGCCGCGGTCCGAACCCTGTGCGTCCGGATCTGAAACTTTCGTCGCGGACTAGCTTGCGGCACAGATCCTCAACCGCCTGTGAGGTGTTAAGACTCCTAGAAGGCTTTGCATGGTCACAGGTGGGCCTCAAAAAGACTGCCTTACTTCAAGCTCTGGATAGTTTGATAGAAGGGGGAATCTGCTCCAAGATTCTCCGGAGTAAACCTCAAAGCAGGGTTTCTCCCGGCGTCCTGTGCCAATCAGGCCACCAGGGACTGGTTGGGGCAGGTCGTCATGGAGAAAGAACTCTGGCCAAAAGCAAACTTCAGCATCCGGGATGCTTAGGACATTCTAAAACCAATCAGGGCTATGGTATGGGTTCCAGGACCCAAAGAAAAACCGGATAAAATACTGAAGCGCCTGAAATTGCAGAACCCAGGTCTTACCACGGAGATCTGAAATGTCGTGGATAAGAAGTCAGACCTAGAAGAGAAGCAGCTCACCCTTCTCATGGGTAAAAGCTCATGGGAAAAAAATTGAGAGTCTCCAATGTAGAGTCTACCTCGGATTCGCCAGGGTGATCTTCAAGCACCTTGGCAGAAAGAGGAACGGAGGAACAGAGGAGATGGAAACCGGCGAAGAAGAGACAATGGAACAACCATCAACGTCGACAGGGGCAGAGCCTCAAGTTTCAAGTAAGTACAATTCAGTCTTGCAGGTGAACTTACATCACTTCAAAGCAGCCTCAGCTGCTTTACAACAATATGTGAGATCCAACAACATGGACATTGTACTGATACAAGAACCTTGGGTCGATAGGGGGACTATCAAAGGACTAGGGATGGCAGGAGACTGGGAACTTAGCCCAGGCGGGAATCATACCAGAGCTTGCATTTTAGCAAAGAAGGATCATCACTTGCTGCCAATGTGGGGACTCAGTACGAGTGACCTTATGGTAGCAAAGTCGAACGCCAACATAAAAGGAAGCAGACGGAATCTGATAATAGGTTCAGGATACCTCCCACATGACCAACTAGGACAACCACCGACCCCAGAGGTAAAGCAACTGGTAAATTTCTGCGAGAAAAAAAAAACACAACTCGTGCTCTGTTGTGACTCGAATGCACACAATACAATATGGGGAAGCACGAACAACAACAGAGGAGGTGAGTCACTCTCAGAATTTATTATAAATAACAAACTAGATGTAGCAAATAGGGGGGAACGAACCTATTTTTGTCACACAGACAAGGAAGGAAGTAATCAACATAACGATCGGCACACCAAAAGTATGCAGCGAAATGAGTGAGTGGTATGTTCCAATGGAACCTACACTCTAAGGCCATAGGTACGTAAAATTTGAACTAGATCCTCCACTGGGGGAGGTGAGCACGTACAGGAATCTAAAAACCTGTGATTGGACTCTCTTCAGGGAGAGGCTTAAGCAGGGGCTGGATGAATGTCTATCAAAACTTCAAACCCCGGTGGACGTAGAACTGATGAATGATACTACCAAATCAGCCACATTGAATGCCTGCGAAGACAGCTGCCCAATAAACGTGAGAAGGTTCAAACGAAAGACCCTATGGTGGAAGTTCCTATCCGGAACTTTCCTTACTGAGGGCAGCAACTCGGAAGAACCTCAACAAGGCCCAGAGGACTGGCGAATGGAAAGAATACAAATTTACCGGTCTGAAATATGTGAATGCCATCAAAAAGGCAAGAGAAGAATCTTGGAGGAGGCACTGTGAAGAGATTGAGGAGTCTCCAAAATGTGCAAGACTCCAAAAGGCCTTACAAAAAAAAACGAGGGCAAACTGGGCTCATTGCGAAAACCACAGGGATACTATACTGCATCTGGAGAGGAGACTCTGAACCTGTTACTGGAGACACACTTCCCAGGGTGCAAACGTATCCTTGCAAACAAAACAAACAGTCTACCTTGACAGGCTCACCGTGGAGGGGGGCCCAAAAAAGTCTGGAAACTTGTCAACAAGCTAGTCAACATAGCCAAGATCGTATGGGCTGTGAAGTCTCTCGTATCATATAAATCTGCGGGCCCAGATGGGATACTACCAGTAATGCTGCAACAGGGCATTGAAGAACTGGCCTCACCCCTGTGTACACTGTTCAGGGTCAGCTTGGCCCTGAACTATGTGCTACAAAATTGGCGGAAAGAAAAGGTAGTTTTTATACCAAAGCCAGGGCAAGACTCATACGCCCAGGGAAAAGCCACCCATCCAATAAGCTCGATATTTTGTATGCTCTAGACAATACAGAAACTGATAGACAAGTAAACTGCTCATCAAAAGTTAAGCATAGACCAAAATTTGCTCCAATTTCAAGTAAGGATTTCTTCGGGAAAAGATATCCGATTTGAAAGAAATGTATAGTGCTTGGTAGAGCTTTTCTTCAGCTATAAGACGCTATGTCGATTTACATCACCATTGACTTTGTCCATGATATACAGGATGCTAAAGGAAGAAGTGTCAAAAGTGTTAATTTTTGAAGTCGTGGAACTTTTTTAGAAAAAAGTCCGGATTTTTTTCCTCTTGACTTTTAGAAAGCTGATATCAATATCTCAAAACGATTTTTGACTTTTGATCGTATTCTGTTTCTTCAAAGAGTTCTTGATTTTTTTGTGAAATTCAGATTTTTTGACGCAGAATTTGCTAGAGCAGTTGCTTTTTCTTGAAAATTCACAGAAACGTACACAGTTGCTGAATGAATCATACCATGAGAAAATTGACCTCAAGGACCTCCAGCAGAGGTTATCCTCTGGACCTCTTCAGGGGAGATGCCCAAGGAAGCATGCTGCGACATCACTTTGACACTTATTGAACCCAGCATGGATAAAAATGCAAGACATGCGTAACCATACGTTGCATCAAAATAACCATGGTTACCAATTAGTCCCATCATGGGTGATTTTGTTACTGCCCAATTCACTGGGAATTTTCAGGAGTGATATCTTCTAGACGAGTAAAGATAGAGCCATATATATATTTTTTTTTATTTAAACCGGACACATTATTATTGGTCATTCGAGCATGATGTGCAAATTTTTCACGATCATACTTTTTCATTGGTGGGGGGTAGTTTTGACGTTTGTCATGTCGGAATTTTTTTCTTGTACTTGTCATCATTGAAATGTCGACATGAATATAATTATACTGTAATTTTCTGCTGATCAATTTAAAGTTTGCGTTTGGTGTTTTTCTTCCTCAAAGTCCAGATTTCTTGGGAAAAACTTTGTTGGTCTTCTCTTTCACTACTGATGTGGAAGTGGTAGATTACATTCATGCTGACATTTCAATGGTGACAAGTACAAAAAAAGTTCTGAAGTTCGCACTTGCACACTGCGACCTAATGGGAAGAGTCTATAGAAAGATCGCGTGTTATCCAGAATCGCCGCTCGTAACGCTATTTACAGAAGTGCTTTTGAAGAACAATCAGAAAATATGTAGGTATAAAAGACTGCGTGGGGCTTCAGGGGGCAGCATCATGGCCTGCCGCGACAGATTCAAAACACACGCCCACACGTGTGCCGTATGTATTAATTCTCAACCATAACACACATATACCTGCCCGTTGTTCTTCATCCCCCACACCCCTTTTTACCATTCGCTCCCCCCTCGTCCGCACACCGCAAGCCCTCTTTATAATCATGAGCGGAATTTTAAATCCGTTTCGCAAAGATGGCCACGTTTTAATGAAATAACGCCGAACGAAACACACAGAACGCGGAGGCGGCCGTGGCGGCAGCGGTGGCGGCGCTTGCCATAACCGAATAAGCCGCGGCCGACCATGTGTGCAACAATTACAAAGAAAAGGGTGCAGTCTAGTATGTGCGGTCGTTTGTTTTATTTCCGCATACATACGTACATGTATAGAATGCGATACAGGGTGGCCGGCAAAAAACAAGCCAGGCAGGCTTCGACTGTTTACGCCCGCATCTCTGGTGGTTTCAAGAAAAGTTGTAATACGTTCAGCTTGACTGTGATCACTGTTGAGTGAGCTGTAATTTTTCTTTTCCAAGAGCGTCACGTGGTGAGACTTCCAGGCGGTGACTTGAATCACGCTTGAACTGAACGAACTTCATCAACTTGTCAAACCATGACGTCTTTCGTCCAGTGTTAGTTGACCGAGTATTTCGGTGATGAATTTGAAAGCTGCTGGCTGCAAATTTAGACGTGACACCCTGTATGAAATCTGCAAATATGAGGAGAGAAAGAGATGCGCGGCTCTGCGGCGGCGGTGATGATATTATTTAACGAATACCAACGGCGCTGCTGTGTTCGCGGGACCGAAATCTGATTTAATTACTATATCGTCATTATCGTTATTGTGACGTGAGAGTCCTAGATGGAACCGGAAATTTTGCTTGTGCTCGCAAGCGAAACACGTTTTTTTTTTCTAGGGCTTAAAAATCGCTTTTGATTTTTCTCGGTGCTTGTTACGTTTCAAATTTTGAATTAGAGAAAAGCGGTCTCGGAAATACAGTCTGGGTTGCTTGAAAACAAAAGACAAATGAAATTGTTTGTTGTCTCGTCTTTCCACAAGTGTATTTTTTATTTTCTGACCGGTTTCGGCAACCTTTGGTCTCCCGTCGTCGGAGTCTACAAGTGGAAGTGAAGAATAATTAAAAGGAATATAAATCAAATACCCAATCACTTACTATAGTTCGGCGAATTTTGAGAGTTTAAGGACAGTGAGTGACATTTTTTTCTTCGTTAACGCACAACGTTTTGCCCCTAATTTGGGGCTTCCTCGGGTGCTAGAAGTAACGTATATTGAAGTATGAACTAAAATATAGAAATACAAGAACTTACGGTTAGCGATGATCGTAATTTTATGAAAATTTTTATTTAAAAGGCGAAAAAGTGACATTAAAAGGAATAGAAGAATTTTGATTGATTTGAATTGCCAAAAATAATTATAATACATAACAACCAGCTGTACAATAATTAGTAAAATGATAATGGTAGGTGTAGGTATTCCAGAGGTGTACCTATGTAAATGTTGAAGGATGTTTAAGTGGTCTATATGTTATGTAACTGATCAAAATTTGTCTAATTGATGAGGTCTGAATACATATCACTGAGATAATGGGTATATCTGTTCTGAAATTCAGACTATTGTGAATTTTTTATTGGAAATCATTTCTGAAATTGATCTTTTAGAGAGTATGTTTTCGAAATCCAAAATTTTTACATTGTCGAAATCGAAATTGTGACCTGGAGAATTGCTATATTGAACTAATGCTGTTTTTCCTTCATCAGTGAAGATGTGACTAGACCTACAATCGTACTTATGGTTATTAACTCTGTTTTTCAATTTTTGCTTTGTTTGGCCAATGTAGCAACCGTTGCAGTTGAAGCAGTCTTTTTAATAAATAAGATTGGATTTCTCTTAAGATGGCAATGTGTCTTCAAGCTTAGAATGATACCTATAAATAGATTTTTTGTTATATGTTGAAATTCTGATATTTTCCTTTGTCAAAAGTCTAATTAGTTTTTCAGACATAACTTTGATATAAGGAAAACGGAAAAACTTTTTAATTGGGGAATTCCGAGTAACATTGGAATCATCTTGTTGATTATTATTGGTACCTAATGTTAGAGTTGGTGTTGTATAAAATATTATTGATCAACTTGATTGGATACTTATTATCATTTGCTATTTGTTTTATTATTTCAAAATTTTTATTATAAAAAGATTCATGACTTAGTTTTAGAGTTTTTTTCAATTTCAATTGTAAATTTTAGTGAATGGTGGTCACTATTGAAGTAATCTAAAATGGAATCTATATTATTTTTGGGTATTGAATTTAGTATGTCATCAACATAACAGAAAAGAAAAGGAACATGGAATGGTAAATTAGGTATTGTACGTATTACCAAATTAGCCAATATGGGTGAAATGGGACTATCCATAGCTGATTCAAAAATTTGAGAAAAAAATCCATCATCATAAGCAAAATAACTAGAATCCTCGCTAGAATCAAACAAAAAACTGATGATGTTCTTGAAAAGATCTGAATCAATATTGGTGCAATCTGAAATAATATTCCAATATTTATCTAAAAGAGTTAGAAAAGTTCTTCATCAACATCAGTGAATAACGAAGAAACGTCAAATGAAATCAGGTTGTAATCATTAGGAATGATCATATTAATAATTTTTTCAACAAATTCATAGGAATTTTTCATGTATATTTGAAAGTTATTGGAATCAAATTATCAATTATAGTTGTAATGTATTTTGATAGAGAAAATGATGGAGAACCTATGCAAGAGACAATTGGTCTTAATGGATTGTTTTGTTTATGTATTTTCGATAAACCGTATATTCATGGTGAATGACCATTATGAGAAATTAAGGTGTTATTGATTTTTTTATTGATGATGTTAGAATCTAATGATAGTTCAGAAAATTGGTTATTCTTCCTTTTGATTGTATTGGTATGATCTTTTCTCGATAATTTGTATGTATTAGTATCGTTTACAACTAAGTTATTAATTTTTTTTTATAATCTCGTTTTATCATTGAAACCGTAACATTACCTTTATCTGCCCTAGTGACAATTAATTCATCATGTTGTTTCAAATAATTTGTTGTGATCTTTTGTAGGTTATTGATGTCACTAATATTATCATTATTATAATTTTTATTGTGTTGAAGTTTAATATATTGATTATAATGATATTTATGACTCTAGATCTATGAATCATGAATCTCTTCACTATCGTCATTTGGGAGAGAATCTATTATGTGCTCCAAATATTTTATAATGTTGACAATAGGAAAATCTTTCATGTCATGGTCTAGAGTAAATTTATGACCTAAGCTTAAAAACATACTCACTACTTCAGGAACTGTAAAATCAGAAATATTTTTGATCCATTCTTGGTTAGTTTTAAGTGGTTCAGCTATAGGTAATGCCATTTTGTGTTGTAAGAATTGAAAATTTATTAAAATGTAAATGTACGATTTTCACCTTGTCATATTCTTTGTTATGAAGTTCTCCAGCTTTGTTTATGATAGAATTGTATAAAACGGGGGGGACAAGATCTTTCCTCTATAAGGTTTTTTTACTAATGATGATGAAGATATTCAAACGTCTTATATGCCAATGAGTTACAGCTATTTCTATGTTCAATATTTTCGATTTTTTGGTCATAAAAGGTGTTATCTACTTGTAAAAGGTGTAAACAATTGAAGAATTGCTGTATATGGGACGAAATAATTAGTCTTTGTCTGCATTTCAATGAAAAATCTCGTCTGCATTGCATTCTTGCCAATTTTTGTTGGTGGTTATAGATAAGCTTAGTGGTGATTCTAGTATCTTGTCCAAATTCCGTTTGAAGATGATTGAAGAAATCCATTCCGTTATTCCCTCTAGCCTTTAGTCTCCAGATGTTTGAGATTGTTAGTGAGCCTTCGAAAACTTCAGAGTCGTTTGTAATTGGTTTGTCTTTTTGTCCTATTGGATGATATTATAGTTCGGCGAATTTCGAGGGTTAACGGACAGTGGGTAAATTTTTTTTCTTTGTTAACGCACAACGTTTCGCCTCTAATTTGGGGCTTCCTCGGGTGCTAGAAGTGACGTATTTTGAAGTAAGAAATAAAATATAAAAATACAAGAACTTGAGGTTAGCGATGATTGTTATTTTATGAAAATTTTTGTTCAAAAATTCACTGTGACATCAAAATGTATACCTTTGTACTGATTGATGAACCAAACTTATAAAATGTTACAAACTCCTATAACCAGAAGAAGGTTGAGAAAGAGGAAAACAATTCATTTTTATCTCTTATTTATATTGAAGTGAGAAATAAAATATAAAAATACAAGAACTTACGGTTAGCGATGATGTTATTTTATGAAAATTTTGATTTAAAAGGCGAAAAAGTGACATTTAAAGGAATAGAAAAATTTTGATTGATTTGAATTGTCAAAAATAATTATAATATAACAATCAGCTGTACAATAATTGGTAAAATAGTAATGGTAGGTGTAAGTATTCCAGAGGTGTACTTATGTAGATGTTAAAAGATGTATAAGTGGTCTAATGTTGTGTAACTGATTGAAATTTAGTCTTATTGATGAGGTCTAAACCGTCTAAATACATATTACTGAAAAGATGGGTATATGTTCCAAGATTTAGACTATTGGTGAATTTTTTAATGGAAATCTGAAATTATTCTTTTAGAGAGTATGTTTTCGAAATTTTAAATTTTTACATTGTCGAAATTGGAATTGTGAACTAAAGAATTGCTATGTTGAACTAATGCTGTTTTTCCTTCATCAGCGAAGATGTGACTAGACCTACAATCGTACTTATGGTTAATAATTGGGTTTTTCAATTTTTGCTTGGTTTGGCCAATGTAGCAACCGTTGCAGTTGGAGCAGTCTTTTTAATAAATAAGATTAGATTTCTCTCCAGATGGCAATGTGTCTTTAAGTTTAGAATTATACCTATAAATAGATTTTTTTGTTTTATGTTGAAATTTTGATATTTTCCTTTGTCAAAAGTCTAATTAGTTTTTCAGACATACCTTTTGATATAAGGAAAACGGAAAAAACATTTTAATTGAGGGATTCGGAGTAACATTAGAATCATCTTGTTGATTATTATTGGTAATGTTAGAGTTGGTGTTGTATAAAATATTATTGATTAACTTGATTCGATAATTATTATCGATTGCTATATTTTTTATTTTTTCAAAATTTTTATTATGAAAAGATTTATGACTTAGTTTTAAAGTTTTTTGTTTCATCACACTAATGATATTGATTTTTAGTTTTAAATTATGGCAAGATCCTTAATTTAGTGTCCTAGTTGAACTGGACCATTTGATAAAAAAGAACAATGATACTTTCCGTCAAAATGAAAGACATCAAAATATGACATCGACACACCAATTCCATCCACGTGTGAAGAATTATTCCAACACGATTTTTACCAAGGAGGACAACACTATCCTGTCTCTGGATCTGAAGTTCAACGTAGATACGAATCACAAGAGAATCAAGGAAAATATTGGAGTGATTTTAGCTGAATCTGACACGACTATCAACTCCTCCAACAACTTCAACAAAGAACTATGTCGAGCTAAGATCATCACACATTTACATGAATTTGCTCAATCTCCAATTTCTAAATTCAAAAATTCTATTTCTTTTGATCCATTACAAAAGAACATTAACTTGAAACACTTGAAATCACTTTGTTCAAAAATTTCTTCAAACCACATAATAGTTTCTAAAGTTATAGGAAGATCCAACCTTATCATTCATGAATAAAGTTGAAATGTTTCTTTCTATCTACTCAGACACCATAAAATACTTCGGTATGAACAACTATAAACTCACACCCATGAATCCAGCCACACCAAGACTATATGGTCTACCAAAGATCCATAAGGATAATGTTCCAATCAGACTAGTGGTTTCCTCCACAAATTCCCTAGTATCTAGATTATCCTCTTGGCTGAATTCAACTATCAGGAACAACTGCACTTCAAACAACCCTTGCAGCATGAAAAATTCATTTGATTCAGTACAAGAAACTTAATAATCATAGAATACCGGATCATTCTATTTTAGTATCATTTGACGTAGTTAATCTCTTTCCAAGCGTTCCAGCCGAAAAATGCATCTCTTTAATCAGAGAACTTTTGTTTGATTCTGGATTGGAGACACATCTTATTCTAGACCTTCACTCATTACTAGGTTTATCGAATCTCTTCAAATTCAACATCCTTTCTTATATGAACAAAAATCAGGGTTATTTATGGAATCCAATCTATCTCCACTACTTGCAGACGTGTTCCTGATGAATCTGGAAACGAAATTTATTATCAACAACAGCAACCCTTTCTATGCCAGATATATTATTCTGGTATAGATATGTAGATGATTGTCTGATCTTGTTTAAAAACAATGGACAAAGATTAGATCAGTTCTTGAACTATCAAAATTCTCTACATAACAATATAAAATTCACTGTTGAAATAGAATCAAACAACTCTTCACCATTCCTTGACCTACATGTCCCCAAAAACCTTAACACATTTATATATAAAATCTACAAAAAACCAACACACACAGATTGAATTATACCTAACAATTCTTGCAATCCCAGTCACCACAAACATGCAGCTTTGAATTTACATTCAATAGACTTTTCAATATTCCCTTATCTGATTAAAGTTTCAGAGAAGAATTCATTATAGTAAAATACATATCTCTAGTCGATGGTTATAATACAAAAATTTTCTTAAATTTTTTCAATAGATTCAAGTCAAAAGCTCTTTTCTTTCACATTTATAATACGAACGATCCCAAGTTCTTCCATAAACTGTAACAGTATTTATAAAGGACAATCCGGTAGATGATTGATTGTGAAATCGACCGGCTCTTCAGCCTATGAAGAATTAAATTTGAAAACATCGTGAGCTTTGGTAATACACCTGAAAAGGGGGATGCGGTCGTCAAGTAACGAGAAGTTGAAATAGAGAAAAAAGTCGACAGATGTCTGGAAGAAGATCACAAGAGATATTTGGTATTTCCTTGCTCCAGATCATAGAAAAGAGATGATTCAAGTCTCTTCCGATGTTGGAGACTTCCCGAGTATAACTGCCGTGCCTTCAGAACGCTCGAAGATAAGTGATTCAGTTGTTTTGCTTTCTGTCAATTAGACATTATCAATTGTAACAATTAATGGGATAATCACATTCAGGGGAGTGAAGGAAATACACGTAGTGTTTGGGTCATTGTTGTTGATGCCTGAGAGAGACGAAAGAGTAGAACGATGTCACCACAAGATCTCCAGATGACCTGCGACGGAGCTACCAAGAGAGCCAGGGTCTAGTGGTACAACAAAGCGTTGACCTGTAGAACAGGTGACGTGGTTTTGAGAGCTACGAGGTATGCTGTCATACTTGATGGACATGGTTGTGGTATTCTTCTCAGTCGAGTTGAATCGCTTCAATGATTTCTTCATACTTTTGTTCACTATGATTCATATTACACTGATCGACTGTCTTCTATATTCATGCCTGAGTCCTGTGAGACAAAGATATCTGCACACAACCAATATTTTTAATTACTGTCGTGTCTTGTAAGAAAAGGGCATCTTGTGAAAAAATATATCTTTCCTTACTTTGTTATCTGATGAAATAATATACGTCTTCAACTGTTAAGACCTGGTTTTTGATATTGTTGATTTACCTCGAGCCATGTTGTGGTATGAATTGTGATAAATAATTTATGATGATTTTATTGACCATGTTTATCATGTTTATTCTTGATCTTTTATTGTCATGTTCTATTATGGTACCATTAAAAGACATCCGCATATGCAACACTGTTCTCTTTTCTTTTTTCGGCAGCAGGGGCCTGTTCAAGAGAACCTGTGCTAAGCCAAACTCGTCTCTATTCCCTCTTCAGATCCCTCGTCCATTTAGGTCACCGCAGAACTTACTAATAAACGTTTGTCTCCCTCTTCTTTCCCTTCGCGCCAAGTGATGTATCGGCGATGCTCACACTTTGGTTCTGCCGTTTAGTTTTTGCTATACAGGTTCCTCAACAATCTAGGTTACTGGAACTTATATGATCTGTTCTAGCGAGAGCGATACTCTCTCTCGTCTTTCTCTTGTTCTCTCTGCATCAGTGGCTTACACACTGACGGCGACGGAGTCTTCGGGAGTGCTGCTAGGCGCTACATGACAGCTAAATGATCCAAATTAAGCTATTGTTCTGATCTAGCGGCCGGCTCTCCGTCAAACCTGCTACAGAGCGGAACGTCTTCTAACGACCCCCAACTTAGTGCACTGGGGTAGTTCCTTCGTTAGGTAGTCCTGGTCAACCCCGGCCTTCGGAACATAGTTCCATTTCCAGACACGAAGCGTCACTCATAACAGCTCGTCAATCGTGACAGTCTTGTCAACCACAAGTCGTCGTCCGGTTAACAACTGTGTCCGTGCTGGTACTGCTGGTAGTTGTAATGCAAGCGTAATTCGTCACCTGGAAACGCATCGACGGCACCAGTATTATTGTTTTGTTCCTACCACGTGATCTGGATATTCGTATTCATTATACCCTCTTTCCAGATTTAACTGTTTGTTCCATGAGTGAATTCAATTCCCCATCATACCCAGAATTTATATAGAGCAAAATAACATCCCTTATGCTATCGCCTTCAGGGGCTGTAGCATGCTTGCTCGATATTGTGGGTAATCCGACAAATAGAACGCATTCCTCCATCAGCTGAGCACCTTCAGATGCTGAGAAGAAATCCACAGTGACTGAAAATGAATGCCTGTCTGTACTCTTTGGTTTACAGAAGTTTAAGTGTTGAAAAATACAGTGAAAATTCAAAGAATACGGAAAACTCGCGAAACTGAATTGAATATAGATCGGCTAATGGGATACAAAACGTGTGTGCGGCAAAGCAAAACTGTCACGATGTCTGAAACTCTAAACTTTGGGCCGGGATTTGGGTTGGGGGACGCCAAAAAGGGGTGAGTAGCGAAGGTATGGCGTATAGTCGGTGGGTATACCCAGAAATGCTTATTAGAAGGTATAGGCGCCCCGTTATAGAAAGGTTTACAACAGCCGGCAAAGCCAGAGGATAGGGAGTAGGCAATACTTTAATCTACCTTAATTGTAGTTTAATCACTAATTATTAGATTTATAATTAACACATCGGTGAACTTCCATTCTCTTCTAATATTCCCTCGGAATCCAGTTAGGCATTAACAACGGAGAGGCACACGGCTTGATCGTGAATAAAGCCATTAATATAATAAATCCGGCCCCGATGCTCTAGCTAGGCAGCTATACACCGTCACTAGTACTTTACTCCCTTTATACTGAATTTATGTAACAGAGTGTTCACGTCATGTGCTAACATATTGCATTATTACATCAACCTCTTCCCAGTAAGCAGGTATTCTTTTCAAAGTCACGTTTCTGGAAGAGCTTTATACAAATTTCACATTTTCATAAGTTGATGAATGTGTTCATCTAAGCGATAGATGAGCAGTCATTGGTCGAAATTTGGATTTTTGATCGGCCTGATCTTTCAGTTTCAATGAACGTATGTTTTGAATTTTGTTTTAATGCTACTGTTAGACGTAGCCGACGCTCTACGTTACCCCTCGCCCGGCGGTCAGTCAGACATCTAATACTCGTCGGTCTTTATAAGTCACAGGGGCATTGAACATCAACACTGGCCGGTCGGGGAGGGCAACGTGCGGACACTAAAATCACCAGACGCCCTCTTATTGATACTGGACGATGGCAATAAATGTATCTCGCTTTCCCGCCACCAACATCCTCCCCCCCGTCTGACGTCTTCCGCCGCCTTGTCCCCGGGTCCTTTTGATGGCCAGACGCGACGGCCACTTAATTGATTAGCCATTGTCCGTTTGCGTTCACTGCATTTCGCAATTCCGTATCTGTGTGTCATTCATCCCAGAATCGCCAAATTCATACGGATTATTCTGAAAATAATTTTTTCTGGCGTTTTTAAATTGATTCTTCGCAACAGTTCACTTGCTTTTGCTGTCATCGTCATTATAGGCGCGACAATCTGGATCTTGGCCTGCCGCAACGGTTATTTCCATGCAGGTCTTCCTTTCGCAAGCTCCCGTCATCCATGTACCGACCAACTCTCAGGAGTCTCAGGTCTTGAGATCTTCTTTAACAGCATCCATCCACCTGATATGGTGTTTGCCTCTCCTCCCTCCCAGTGCGGACACTGAAAGGCACTGCTACCACTGGAGTTTTTCAATTTCTTTCAAACATTCGAGGCAGCTACTTGCGAGGACCGTGGACTTCGAGAAAACTTAATCACTTCTCCAAGCTTAATAAGTTCGATTTCATTGTGCACTGTCTTGAGTCGCGAACAGCGAACCACCTCAATATTATCTTGAAAATAAATAACTCTTCCTATGGAAAAAAAACAGATCAACACAACCGACAGCATCTTGTGCCGCATCACTGCAGTACCTACCAAGTCTTTGCACAATGAACTTACGTACGTAGCTGTCTCTGATCCATTCCAAATGGAAATGCTACTTTTCTCGGCCTATGAGCATTATGTGGTTAGTTCCAGTTCTTATCCAGTAAGGTGACAATTTTCTTCCCAAGAACGCCAACTTTTATATGTGTAAGATCTTGAGGCCTTGCTTCGGTCTAGTACTCAGCATGTGACTGGGTGTTCATTGGACAAGCTGATCAACCGGCTAGTGAAAGGCAAAATTTGGACTGTGAGTTTTACAGGTAACGCCCAGTAGTTCATCAGTATCACGTTTTCCGATCACTTTTTGCGCAGTATCTCATCACGATTATTGTGCTGTTTTCTGGGATTCTAAGGGAAGATTTCCCATCATTGAGGTAGAAGACGTAACCGGTCTTGCTTGAAAGCGTGCAAGTAACACATTTCCGCGTGATTGAACGGGACACATTTCGAATGGATAACGGCCAATACTGCTCACGGCTCGATGCGGCCAATGCTTGTGGACCACAGCGTAACAAACGAATGTGTTCAGATCTCATGATTAGGAGCGTCAGAGGATGTTTGGGACACAAAAGAATGGGATTCCGCTTGGCATAGTCAAATTTTGAATGAGCAAGTCTCCCACCAACCCTTAGAGCTCCATTCTCATCAAGAAAGGGACTTAGCGCCAACAGTTTACTCTTTGGATGAACGAAACCACTATGAACCTTCAGTTGGTGAATGTCCTGAGCAAAAGACTCGACCTGCGCAATTTTCAACAATGTCTCCCTTGCAATTTCCAATTCAGAAGAAGTGATTGGACCCAAACATCTGTTCCCGAGCTTGGGAGACGCGTTGAGCTTCCACCGAAGAATGAACGTTGTCACGCGTCACAATTTTGTGAAACTGGAAAATCTGGTGAAGAGATCCAGCTCATTAGCCTCCTCTGGAACCGCGTTAAGGCAACGCAACGAGCTTTGGCGGAATTCTGGAAGCTCTTTCAGTGACGGCAGTGCAGGACTATTTTGAACTTCCAGTTGAGCCGTAGACAAGAACGCGGGACCATGAAACCAAAAAAATGGAATCTATGTGTCGTGGAGAAGTAACTCCTCGGGTCATTAAATCAGCAGGGTTATCTTGACTCGATACGTGATACCAATCATTCAGGTCTGTCAAGTCCTGTACTTCCGCCACTCTATTCGCTACAAAGGTCTTTCGGCGGTTAGGAGGTGCTTTGATTCATGCCAAGGTGATCGATGAATCACACCAATAGTGATATCTGGAAATTTGAAGACGAAGAGAGGTCTTCACCTTTTCAACAAATTGGATAACAGCACAGCTCCATAGAACTCTAGGCGAGGCAGTGTGAGCTTACGGAAAGGGGCAACTCGGGACTTGGCAACAAAAAGATTGACGGACACCTCATTGTTTGAATTCACTCAGCGGAGCTCGCTGAGCTCGCTCGCTAGCGTCACTGGAACCATGGAGTTCGACAGTAATTGCGCCACTGGATATCACATATCGTGGAGTTCTGGGGGAGTTCAACTTTGGAATTTTTTTCCTAAAGCTGTAACCAAATCACCTGCAAATGACCTGGAAGAACGTCGTCCCAACCTATCTGATGTTCCCAGATGGATTGCGTAAGTATTTTTGCTGTAATAACAACTGGACCAAGAAGTCCAAGGTGGTTGAAAATAAACGAAATGACTGACAAAATTTGACGTTTTGCTATTTGTGATTGAGGAACAGAAAATTCATGAATCTCATATTGAGTCGTATCTTGATAAGAATTCCACCCAATCGCTGAAGTTTTGCAATTCTTATGCTCGTCAAGGTCCAAAACCCGCAGGTTAGAGTCACTCTGATCGACAAGATCCTGAAGAACCGAAGAATCATTCCAGACAAATTTCCTCAACTCGAACTGGGCAAAATTCAGAACTTTAACTACCTCATCCCTCACCCGAATCAATGATTCAACTGAGTCCGTTCCCGTGAAGTCCACTGATGTCATTCTGATGTCCTGATGTCAGCGCTTGGGTCCCTTTTGTGGAGCCCTTCGGTGCAATCTTCAGCTTACACCCTGAGATATGATGGCTCTTTTTGGAACCTCCCAACCTCAAGCTGAACTATTTGTCTTGCTGCTACACCCTTTAGTAGAAAACCTTGGTAGCCTGCTTGCTAAATAATTGACTCCTCTTAGATTCTTTTGCCTGAAGCCCGAGCCCTGTCGGCGCTTGGAGTATTATCAGTGACCACATGAAACCTTCTTGACGCCAGTCGGATGCTTCAGTAAATTACAAGAAAAACACCCCTTGAGCTTCTAGTAGTACAAAGTGATTATTATTTCGACGACGACCCCGAGACGCAGGTGGCGGGACGGACGCCCCAGGTTCGATTCCCGGACGAAGTCTGGATGTTTGTGCTGTCTCAATTTGGAACTTTTCACCTCGCTTTTCACTGTTGTAGTGGTTATTAAATAAAGGCAAAAACTCTTATGGGCAATGTGAGCTGATGAAGAGGGAAACAAATTATTATTTCGGCGCTTCTTCAATGCTCCAATAAGCATTTACTTTGTGGGGTTGTACCGCGCTTGAATATCTTTTGCAGATGTCTTGGTGAGATCGAGGAAGGTGAAGATTGTGTTCATTCCAAAGCCAGTCAGGGGTTATGATTCTTTTACTAAATCATAGAGATCGATCGAACTCACATTTTTCTGGCTGGAAACGTTCTAAAAGTTGTGTAACAGAGAGATGAGAAATGTAGTGATGCTTCGACATCCGATTCATCACAACCAATATGCATACACTCCCAGGCGGATCCACAAAGACGGCTCTGCATGTGGTGGTAGATCGCATCGAGAAATCTTCCGAGGGCAAGATGTCCACACGAGGAGTATTCATTCACATCAGCGGAGCTTCTGATAAGACAGCCTACCAAGGCTCAGGGTCAGCACTATAGTCACATGAAGCTGCCCTCAACATGAGTGTTTGGGTCAAAACATGCTTCAATCCAAAGAAAATCAAATCTTTGTAGGATGCCGCGTGACGAGAGAATATTGTGAGCAGCAGGGGCTAGCCACAGGGTTTTCATAATGCCTGCTACTATGAGATATAGTGGAGACAGCCTACTGCACCGACTTAACATTTCAAAGTACTTCACTATAGGCTATGTGTTATATATTTTCCAGAAGTTTCGAAGAGCGAAATTGAATTCGAGCGTATAAAATCAATGTCTATTTTCTTCTGATATTACAGCAAGAAGTTGTCGTCACCTTATCACAGGCTGAAATCGTAATTGAAAGAGATTGATTCTGAGTTGGAGATAGTTGGGATTGGGAGAATAAAAAATACAGAATAAACCACAAAAATCAGGTTTATGATCGGGAAGAAAAGGTTCAAGAATATTCACAGCTCAACTTGACATGGCGTGTTACAAAAATAAAAGGGCGTTGCGCAGAGGACGTCAATAGAAAGGGTGAGCAATACCGCGAGATTTGGCTTACAAACTATAAAGAAGGTACCTACCTTTTCGATGACGCTGCGAGAACTCGAAGGGCCCAACGAAGCTCCAGCGACGACACTGAAACAGAGTACCTACACGAAAAACAACATACTGCCGTCCTACCCTGAAGAAAATTGGTGTAGTAAAGCGGTATAGCTACCCCCTAATAACGTCTTTCACTTCACGCAGAGACAATAATGATACATATAACAACAACACGCTGAATGTCAAACAGGTAACTTACTCTAAAACAGTAAAATAAAAGATAAGAGGCCACACTTGGTTTGCCCATCGACGAGTCTTGAACGCATGAGCTTCGGGACAACCGCAACGATCAGCAGGATCTTGATAATCTAGACCATCTGACAACGTTGGTGAAGACGCCGATTGGACGGTAAGGTAGTGAACTGATTTGGTACCTTTGAACATTCCAGAAGCTCACCTACGCTCTGGCATCTGGACAGACGAGAGAAACAGGACCGAGATGGTCACTTCAACGAAGTTGGCGATTTCTGACAGTTGCTGTCAACCAAAGGCGGCGCGGCGTTCTAAGAGTGGCGTTCAGCGCCGCTTTCCTCAATTTTGGTTCTTGAGGCACATCACATGATTGGTGGTTCTGCTTGCCATCAACAGGAAGAGCAGAGGAAAACTGAATCGCTACTCGGCCGATGGTTATTGGATCATTCTTTGCAGAATCAGCCGGAGCCTCCGGAAATAACAATCAACTCTCTTTTGTTTTTTTGGTTCCCCTGGTTTTATTATTCTGTATCAACAGGTCGATTTTTGAAACCGTAACAACCTTATCTATTATTTTATACAATAGGTACAAGTAATAATGGTATTTACATAAAACAGTGACACAACTAACAGCTGTTTCCATAACTCCCGTTGATGTAGGTATACCTGATTTTGGTTTTGGATTAACACCTGCCAGGGGCGAATTCATTCGAAGCGTTCTGGCTTCCTTTTAGTTCGATTAGATCGACGTAGCAAGCGAACTTCTGGTTTGGATTTTTCCGCCTCTAGCATGGATTTTCTTTGAGTAGCTTCTAGTGATTTTCTTACGCTGGTTTCGGGAATCGAATTATCTTCTTGCGTTGATGCCGTCTCTTCGGTTTCCTCTGGAAGTTTTGGGGTGTTCAGGCTTGTCCAAGGCAATTCATCTCGAGGCAGCATTTCTTTGAATAACAGGATTTGGTCCACATGGCGAGTGTGCTCTCGTCCGTTCATGAACACTTTGTAGTGGAGCTGGCCCTCGCGCCCGGCAATTGTTCCAAAATCCCATTCTTTCGCTTTATTCGTGTAACTTCTGACTTGTACTGTTCCGCCAATTCCGAATACTTTTGATGTTGATTCTCATCTGGCTTCTTTCTGAAATTTATCTCCTCACCAATATTTCTTCTAATCAAGTCCAGCCGCGTTCGAATATTTCTTTTGAACATAAGTTCTGTTGGGCCTACATTTGTTGTTGAGTTTGGCGTTTTTCTGTAATGCATTGGGAATAGGCATAATTTTTGATTTGAATCTCCCCCTTCCAGATCTATGGTACGTGAAGCTTGTTTTACCGTTTGAACGTATCGCTCGGCTTGGCCATTGGTTGCTGGGTGGTATGGCGCTGTAACTTTGTGATTGATTCCGTTTATTTCCAAAAAATCTTCAAACTCCAATGATTTGAAAGTTGCTCCATTATCCTTCACAAATTTTCTGATATATCCTCAAGTGGTACCTGTCCAAGTGCCTTCAGACACAGGCTTCACGTCGCTCAAATTCTTGAGCTCATCTTCAAGTGGAGTCTGCTAATAGATACATATTGCTACTACGTTACAGGTACCCAACTGTGCTTCCACCAGCTTTCGCCAAATCGAGCCATCCACTTGGCGGTAAATTTGAGTTTGACAGGGACCGTTTGACTTAGACAGGTGAAATTTGGAAATGTCCAGTAAAATTTATCAGGTGTTGGTAATCTAATCTAACCAGTATCAACTGCAAGCTTGATTGATTTCTAACTATTTGGTTACCTGATGGCAGCCACTAAGGTTATGTTCGCATGGGAATGAATACAAGCATTGATAGCATTAACAAAATTTGATCAGAATCGGAACCGGTAGACCAAAGACGGAAGAGCACGGCAGCAGGGTGCCACTATACAGCGGAAGGAAGGGGAATCGCAGAGACAGAAATTAATAATAATGCAATTGTGCTGCCACACATGTGCGTGTAGTGCTGTTGTGTGTATACGGCGCGTTCAATATCGGTATTGATGGGAGCATATGATGCGTCCGATGGCCAATATCGGAGAGGCAACAGGGCGAACATCGGTATCATCCGAAAGGCAACAGCTGATGCTAATACCGCATTACACCGCTCGATGCCTCCGCCGCCAGAGAGCCTCCATCACCAGCCACCAACCGCCCCCCCCCCGCGACCTCCCCATCATCGTTCCGTATAATACCATACCATCAACGACCGTCGATGCCAGCACCATCAGCGTTGATAAAACATTAATTCAATCGTGTGATGTGTTCGATTCTGGTCGCGTGGAGCACACTTCCAAAGCCCGGATATTGGATTATCACACATGCGGACGCGCTCGCGAAGCACGGAGATGATCCGTTGTATGCGATATTGTTCCAACAGCTGATGGTCGCGGTTCTACATAATCCATAAATTTGAATGCCGAGCTTTTGCCGTATAAACGTCGATTTGGCAGCAATCCGGGAAGTTGAAACAAGGTCACATGACGCCAGTTCACTCAATTTCTTCTGGCTAAAGGCTCGAATCAGCAATGCGTGCGGAAGAGTAGCTCCTTGAGACTCGGTCAGAAATAACTTGCATTGATTGAAATGGTGGAATGGTCTTCAAATAAATTTGCACCCTGACAAGGTGATGCGTGTGCTCTGCGGCTCTGGCATTCAATCGTCGGTAGATTGACCTAAGTGGAGTAACGATAAAAGCGACATGAATAGAAACTGGAGAGGGGCAGCATTTCCGACTCAGTTTCCCATTGGAACGAGCGAAAACAGAACGTAAACTCGATGCCAGTGACACTTTTACCGAGTTCATACTGTTGACTCCCAGCTCCAAGTCCAGCCTTCAATCATTTTCCGTCAAGGCATGGACGCGGCTTTTCCAGAGGTTTCCTTATCTCTGGTGGCCAGTTGGGGCCTTTAGGTCATTTGTCTTTATCTAGTCTGATTCAAAAACCAGTGGCTATGGACTGAAGCACCTGGAGCACTAGAGCTCCAACATGTCCAGATTAGGTCATCACATCGGACTTCACGAAGGTACTGGAGCTTCGGCCGCTCCAACACGTAGCCGCAAGCCGTCACGACGTGTTGACAGGACCGGATCTGATTGGCGTGGGTGGGCTCGAATGAGGCGGTTTCCTCGAGCATGATCTTCTAGAAGGATGTTGTTCCGATATTGTGGCTAACCTTGTCCTATGTAGTTAAAAAACGCCTTTTTATTTCAACTTTTTATATATTCGATTCTATGTCAAACGTCGTAACTATTACATTCTAAAAGTCTGTTGTTTTTTACACACTTGATTAAAATTCAAATTCTAACATTTCTCCTCCTCGTGAAGATCGTCACGATTCTTCACCCTGTTCTAAACATTCTACTCTACATATTTTGGCGGTAGGTCTTCGAAACACTCCAGATTTTGTCTTGACATCAACTACCGAAAATATAATACGTCTTCGTTTGGGTTTCATTGTAGTCCCAATATTCTTTCCGTAGGTAAAACGTGATCGTTTGTGAATGTTTCGTCCGTTTTCTTTAGTTCATTTGGAATTGAATTCAAAACTGTTTTCGAGTTACTTGCCCATCCACGCAGTTCGAAACCTCCTTTCTGTTGTATCATAATCCCTTCCTTTATCAATTCGATCGCTTCCTCTTCTGAATTTACACTATCCAAGTAGTCGTCCATATAGTGCTTGCTTACTATGGCTTCTGCTGCTTGTGGATATTTCTCTTTGAATTCCAAAGCATTTCTGTTTTTAACGTACTGCGCCGCGAATGGTGAGGATACAGCCCAAAAAATCATCGCTTCCATTGCATATACCGAGGGTTCACTTTGTTCTTTATTGTCGTTCCAAAGAAATCTCTGAGCCGTTTGATCTTCTTTTCTTATTCGTACTTGGTGAAACATTTCTTTGATATCGGCTGCAAAAACAATTGATTTTTGTCGAAAATGCATGATAATTCCCATAAGTGAATTAAATAAGTCGGGTCCTTTCAGAAGGAAATCGCTTAAGCTTTTGTTTCCAACTTTGGCTGCCGCATCAAATACAAACCGAATTTTACCTGGTTTGTTGTCATTGGTAACTGCAAAGTGTGGTAAATACCAAAATCGAGGTCATTGAGTAAGTTTCTTTTTAAACATTCTTAGTCTACGACTGCTACATCATATAGGCGTAAAAGGTTAGAAGCTAAGATTTGTGCCATCTGTTCATCTGCATTAATCTGAGCTTCTAACCTTTTACGCCTATATGTAGCAGTCGTAGACTTAGAATGTTCAGAAAGAGACTTACTCAATGACCTCGATGCTGCTCGCTTGCCTGCTTCTACACTGAGAGAAAAGATTTCGAATATTTATTATGGAAAACCCAGACTCGTTTATTGTTAACAAATGCCTTATTTGAATATGGCTTAATAAATATTTATTTGCATCCACCAAGCTGATTGTTTTGATAGCGTTGAAATACCTTGTTTCCTGTTATTTAATATTTGGTTATAATTACAAAACATCAGTTTGATGATGTTTCATCAATAAGAAACGTGAATAATAATAAGCAATTCGATTATTGAGTGGTAACGATAGAATATTAGCTATGAATAATATGATCTAAATTAGTTTTTATAGGTAATTTTATGCATTATTGCTGGCTATAGATGATTCTGCCAGATCATCATAAAACATATTAAATCCGTCATTAATAGCTAATAATTCGTTTAATAAATACAGGGTGATTCTAAGTGTCGGACCACCTTGGAGGTGCATGATATGCAGGTATAGTACAGTACTGGAAAGTTGTTTTAAATACTCTAGGCTTTTTAATTTTGAAGTTATGGAGGTATAAAATTTTTCGATTTCTTCTATTTTCGTTGTTTCAAAAGATTTCAGCAAAGACTCCATTACATATAGTGAAATAATGGATTCGAAAAATCAACCTCTGAATCTGTATTGAATTTCTGTTTTCTATACAGGTTGAGTCATAAACTATTCTGTTTTCTATACAGGTTGAGTCATGAGCTACAAAAATTCAGTTTTCCTAAGAAACCAGAAGCAAAGAATTTTATGAAATTGAATTGTGTTTTATTGTGCTCCACATAGGATATGGGACTGTTTGCAGGCACTTTTGGAAAAAAATTATTTCCAAGATTCATGACTCACCCTTTATACAAAAGAGAAATTCATCACAGATTTAGAGGTTGATTTCTGGCACTCAATGTTTTCCCATAAACAGTTCACCAAAATCTTTTGAAACAACGGAAATAGAAGCGATCTGAGAACCAACTTTTGTTCCTCCACAACTTCAAAACTGGAAGACATTAGAATCTTTTCAACAACTTTTCAGCACTCTACTACACCTCTACATTAGATACGCACTTTCAAGATGGTCCGACATTTTTGAGTCACCCTGTATGAATAAATTTGCTTTTCTTCAACGAGATACTGGACAATGAATGACATGGGATGATACGACACAAATGACACCATGCACGAATAATGGCGCCGGGTGGAAATCTCTCACCCCACCAACGCATTACATTGGCAATAATAAATAATGATATCTGAAGATACTCTAGTGATTAAATTCATTTAGGGTGACTTAGCGATTGTTTGTGAATAATGCACAGTTATTATTGGGGAATAAATGGTGCCAAAGTGAAGTGATCACAGGTATATTGTTGGTTAAGAACAGGTGATTGTTCGCCAATATGTATTTGTTTATAGTGATTGAACCGGCTCAATCACAAACAAAATGTGCAATTTGGATGTAATAAATCATTTTGTGGGAAAGTTTGACTAATATTTGATACAGAATAATATATTCATTGAATCTTATGAACTCTTATGAACAACTGGCATAATAAGCCCCTTGGTTATAATGAATGTGTGATTTTAAAATAATTATATGATGTAAACGACATATGGTGACATATACCGAGCGTTCATAAATTGAATGGGTCAAGGGTGCCTATGAGTTTGAAAACATCCGTCGGAACTAGCATCGTTCATTTGATGTCTGTAATTTTTTGGTTATCGTAATTTGTCAAACCAGTCGCAGTTTTTGTTTTCGGAACATTTTAAATGTGGTTTTCACGGCAGGGCACAAAATCTACATGATCGAGGAGTATTTTCGAACTTGAAGTATTCTCGTGCACTTATGGCAGATCAGAAATCAATAATATGGGACGTAACTTGTCAAAGTTTGACAAATTTATTACAAAAGGATTACGCTAGTTTCGACAGACGTTTTTGAATCCACAGGCACCCTTGACCCATTTAATTTATGAACTCTCGGTACTTTGTTATAGTATTTGTTATAAAATTGGTACGAAACAAGTATTTATTACCTATAAATGAAACTTTTCTCTCAGTGTGCCTGAATGAACCAGAAGCAGCTCCTTCAGAGCGTCTCCTTGCCTGTTCAGTACTCCAACACTCGGCCTATAATGAACAACCAGAGCTGTCCGGATTCCCATCCATTATGAGGCTCAAGTACACAGCAGCTGTCCATGTGTAAAGTTTTGATAATTTTTTTTGTAAACGATGTCAACGTCCAGGTTCCCCCCTGAAAAACTGAATTCTCACTACTGTAGCCACTGACACTGCTAGGCTTTGAGGTTCTGCTGCTGCACATTTTGACGTTTTATACCAGTTACCGCTGCTGAACTAAAATGAGAAAATATTCCGAATGAGATCGTTATCGCATTCAAAGTGAAATTTTGATTATGTCACAGGTACACGTACCTTGGTTTTCTTCGTTTAGTTTGATCCGGTGGGCAACAGGTCTTCAGTACTCTTCGAGTCTTCGCACACTTCAGAGGGTTGTTTGTTTCAAGTACTCAATTTGTTTGTGAAGAAAGAGCGAAATTTGGGTTGGGTTAGGTTCGGCCAAACGCAAACACAATTTATTTCCAATTTCCACCACAGAAATAATATGATTTGATTTTCACTCTGCCATGGGTATATTTATGCATTTCACACGAATCTGTACACCTAAATCGAGACCTAAATCCAGAATGAACACATTTCATGCTCTTAACAGCTAGAACCCGCTGGGACGGACGCCTATGGTCTTCCGTGAGGCCGACAGCTGTCAGTGCCCAACTCCGTGAGGCCGATCAGTGAACAAACGCTCGGCCAGAATGCGGTTCTCTTACGCCGGCCGGCCGGTCGCGTGATGATAAGGTTCCCTATCTCGACCACTCGGCCTGGAACCCAAGTAAAATGACTTTCGGCATAGACTTTAATGTAAACAGAGTCGTTTGGAACAAAGACTTTTTGTTTAACTCCATGATTACGATCGAAGTGATGTGGTTGGGCTGTCTTGACGTTGTCGGTCTTGCTACCATTCTCCTTTGGCTTCCGGAATGATTTAATGAGATCCAATGTGTTTCTCACCGGTCTTCAAAACAATTATTTTACCGGTGATCGGCTTTCAGGAGCGCTTCTGTTCGATGTACTTCTGTAACTTGCCAGGAAGGTGTTTACTTAATCTCCCAACTTTCCCCGTGTCAAGTTTTTTCATGGCCCTCTTGAAAGTGTCCACGAACCGCTCAGCCTGTCCATTTGATTGTGGATGGTATGGTAGCGTGCGGAGATGACATATTCCGTTATCGATGCAGAAAGTCTTGAACGTTTTGGCTGTAAACTGCGTTCCATTATCCGTGACAAGTACTTCTGGAAGTCCAAACGTCGAAAAAAGAAGCTCCAAATTCCTGATGGTTTGCTGGGCAGTGATGATGCAAGTTGAAAAAACTTCTGGCCACTTAGACAGTGCGTCGACAACGATCAAGTGAAATAAGCCCTGGATCGGTCCTGCATAATCAATATGTAACCGCTGCCAAGGTCTGTCAGGCATGGGCCAAGGTTCCAGTGGTACCTCAACTGAAGTTTTCGCCGTTGTCATACATTTCTGACAAGTCTTGACAAAGCCTTCAATTTCCCCATCGATGTTTGGCCAATAGACGCTCGATCATGTCAGAGACTTCATGCGTTCGATCTCCTGATGCCCTCTATGGAGTTCCCGTGGGACTCTTCCATGGAACTTCTGAGCAACTACCACCCTCTCCATGAACATGAGCACGTTCCGAAGAACGGAAACGATTCTCCTCTCTTGTAGAAAATCTTCAGATTTCGACTGGAGATCTCCGACGGCAAACCTTCCTGCATGTAGCTGATGACCTTCCGAAGATGTTCGTTTTTCGCCGTTTCCATCTGAACCATAGTGAACGTAATTGGTGTTGACGACAGCGCTGATCTCACAACTTCCTCCAAATCCTGTCCCAGCTGTATAGACGCGATGACGCATTCCTCATCCGGCTTGGAAAAGTTCTTCATGAGTCTTGACAACATGTCAGCATATCCAAACTGGTCACTATTGGTATATTCAATCTTGAAGTCATATAGCACTAGCGGTAAGCAGAATAAAACTGCATTTTATGATTCAAGCAACAGATTTGAGACACGTGATCTTTGAAGAATTTCAAGCAATTTGATCTGTAGTTCTTGGAAATCCCTCCGGGGGAGCCAAGGTATGGAGGGGGGAGAAGAGTTGATTTCTCTTGTTTAGAAAAAATCTATATGCGTTAAACTGGCATGGAAATCATCGAATTCAGATGAATTGAAAATGCTGAATACACTGGTGAATCTCAATTTCATAAGAAAATGCAAATAGTAGCCTTTTTTTTCAAAATAGCCGCCAATAAATGACAAAACAACATGAATGAATAAGGTGTTCGAGTAATGTATAAATTTATATGTTTTCGAGGTCGCTGGACTTATTTCTCCTATTGAAATCACCATATCGATAATAATTATCCACTTTGAGTCAAGGTGAATGAACCACCCTCCACGCCTTGAAGTAAAATTTTCAAGATTTCAAGTGAATAATCGAAAGACCAATATAGATCTGCATATAAATGATATGTTTTTGATTGAAAAATAAAAATTACCGATGCAACTACATCTCCAAGCTCACAACCATCCCTGGAAGCCCCAATCACCCTTGATGGGAGGGTCTTGTATAACCTAGATTCCCTTGTGTCATAGGAAAGTGCTTTGAAAATGTTTTTACCCTAAACTTTCCTACCCCACGCAGGAAAGAGGGATTTCCCTGCCTAGGCGTGGGAATCTTTCGCTTTCCGTCAAGGTTGTTTTTACGATGCAATGATTACGTATCACCATTATTATGATAACCAATCACTTTTTCAACGATGCCTCACAGGGCAGATTCAAGATGGTGCTCAAGAGGAAAAAAAGTTGACAATTGTATTTCTGGAAATAGTTGGCTTAGGAATTGGCTACCCAGCTCATATCATTTCTCACATTACTTTTTGTAGAAATACCGAGTATTGTGTCAATATCTTTAAGAATAACTTATTTATGGAAAAAAGAGTGTTCTTGTTTTTTTTTCTGGTTTTCCTCTACATTTCAAAGACGGTTCAAGGTAATCAAGAACAGTTTGCTGTTACTTCATAAGCATAACGTAGGTAATGTATGTGGTGAGTTACACGGCTCCACATGTTTCGGTTAATTAAATATGATTTTTCAACTTTTTTTTTCTGTATCACCCTGTATACGCCGCCGGCATGGATGGCGCTGATGGCTACCTCTCTGGATCGGAAGAGTACAATGCAAAGAACATTTCCACCAAGTGGCATCTTCTCATCAAAAAATGCAAGGTACTTTCAACTAGCATCCGGACTACAAGAGACGTTTTGTTTGCTGAAAATTTGCTAAAAACTGTTGAAAACGAGACCCAGCAGCGTGATATTTGCCAAATTGTGCCAGAATGACATTTCAGAATTCTAGAACCAATTTATTCCTTTGTGGTTATACAAACGTTATACATAATACGCCAGGAAAGTTGGTGTCTTCACAGGGCAGGTAGGTTTCCCTTCCAGGCCTCGCTTACGCTCGTCCTTAAATATGCCTACTAGCCCTGTAAAGATTCACCTTTCTGCCTTATTATGTCAATAACCAATAAATGGTATGAAATAGTATAAAACCTACTCACTTGATAATATTTTATGTATTGTTACAGTTTTGAGTTGAGATTCCTCGCCACCATGTAAACATCAAATCCGAAGTAAGCAACTGTACCCTCAATATAGCCTTCAGGAGGTTGTGGGTTCAAAATCGATCGCTAGAATGATTTTCCAGATGATTTTAACGTCAAAGAAATTATGAGAATGAGATAATGATTGAAAGAACACAACAAACCGGCCATATAAGCGTCATTTTCCTACAAAAATGCGCTTAAAATCATTACAGCAAAGAAAGTGTTATGTAAAGGGGTCGAGTCTGTTACAGATGGATCATACGACACACCTTCTTGAAGATAGCAAATGCTTCTAGAGACATTTCTTTTCTGGAAGGATGCCTAACTAAAAAAAAAAAAATTTTCTGTGCTCTTGGTCTTGGATTTGAGTCCATTAGTCAGCTTACAATATTTGATTTGGAAAACCCATCTCTCTTAAAAATGAGGATAAAATTGAAAACAAAAAGAGCACGTGAGGGAAAGTTAGGTGAACAGCTTGTCATAAACTGGAATTTTCTGCTATTGCCGGTGTTCCAAGAAACACCACACCGATGTCACACCCGGCACGTCGTAGCTAGCATTGATCCGAAAATTTGTTATCCAGTCAGATCCCTGGAGAATCATCTCATAATTCCTCCTCATAATTCCTCATAATTCCATCTCCATTCCTCCCTCCACATATCTCGGCTCTCCCTGAAAGGATTTCCAAGAACTTCGGGTCAAATCGCTCAGAATTCTCCAGAGGTTACGTCTACCAAATCTGTTGCTTGTATCATGAAATGCAGTACTCTTCACTAGTTAGCTGCTTACCGCTAGTACTAATAGGCAAGTGAGGTCAATGCTCACCTTTGAAGTCTATTGGTGGTGTGGACCGGTTTTCCCTTCTTTGAACCAAATATTGTGAGCAAGGACTTGTGGTCAATTTGCAGAGTGAATGATCCCCCGTATATCATTTTGTGGAATTCGACAACACCAAAAATGATTGCTAATGCCTCTTTCTCAATTCGACCGTAATTTGATTCTGCAAAAGTTGATGATTTTGACGCATGATAGATGGCTTCGACATCTCCATCTTGGAACCGATGCATGATACACGCTCCTACTCCATGTCTCGAAGCGTCCGTCGCAAGGATGATCTCGAATTTCGGATTATAATGCGTCAGAGCTGAGTCGGACTGAAGAATAAATCTGATCTTCTCAAAGAAGTGTTGACATTGCCACGACCAATTCCAGATGGTATTCTTCTTAAGCAGGCCGTCCAGAGGTTTGCGCAGGTCATGGAGCTGAGGTATGTACTTCCCGTAATAGTTGATGGCTCCCAGAAATGATCGAAGAGTGGATGAATCATGTGGTGGAGGCAAGTCGATTATGGTTTGAATATTTCCAGGGTCTGGTCGAAGTCCGTTTTCGTCGACAACATTTCCCAAGAATCGAATTTTTGACATTGCAAATTTACATTTATCTTTTTGTGAATGAAACCCATGCTCCTGTATTCTTTCAAGTAATACTGCCAAATTGGCGTTGTGCTCCTCTTCATTCTCACCTCCAACAATGATATCATCCATGTACGCGTATGTTTTCGACAATCCTGCAGTCATGGAATCCATAATTTGTTAAAATATTCCTGGTGCCGACTTGATTCCTGCTGGAAGTCCCGTGAACTGATAAACCCCTGTGGGTGTTGATGGTAACTTTTTTTCTGGATTCAGCTTCGATCTCCACCTGTAAGTATGCATCGGACAGGTCAATCTGACCAAAGTTTGAGCAGTTAGTCACTCCTGCCAATATGGCTTCCGGCAGGGGTAATGGGTGTCTGTGTAATTCGAGAGAGTTGTTCAAGCCGGTGAAGAAATCGGCGCACACCCTAATTTTTCCACTTTTTCTCTTCACAACCACTATCGGTGCCGCTCATTCAGCGTACCCAACCTTTCCAATTATGCCTGTTTCTTCCAGACTCCGGAGCTCTTCATCCAGCTGCGGCAGCACGGCATATGGTACCGAACGTCTAGTTCGGAAAACTGGATGACTATCTGGCTCTAGCACCAGAGAAGTTTTGGTTTTTGTGCATAGTCCCATATCAGGCTTGAAGATGTCTGAAAATTGATTCAGAATCTGTTCCTTTGAAGTCAATTTTGTCACATTATTGCACAAATAATTGATTGCTCAATCTTCCAGATTGATAACATGGATTCAATTCGGTTCAAGCACGTTGAGGTTAGGTTGTGGAGTGACGAAACATTTCACGACCCTTGACACTCGACCAATGGTAGCTTCACAGCTGAACTGCTACTGAAGTTGAAGTTCGCTTCCAGAGGCATTTCTTGCTTTCTGCTCTGGTACGGCTCCTGGTGGCTGACCGATCTTGAATCAGGTGTCCTCGGCAATGACCCTAATGTCTGAGCCCGTGTCAAGCTGCAGGTTGACTGGTGTGGAATTAAACTGAACTTTGACAAATTTTCTTTCCAAATATTCCAGCTGATTCACGATTGCAATAATATTGACCTTTGGTTTAGCTTGAGGTGTCGTCTCTCACAAACTTCCTCTTGGCTACACCACAGTAACCTTCTTTGTGCCCAACTTTCTTGCATCGTTCACATTGATGGGACTTGAATCCACAGTTTCTCGAAAAATGTAGCTGTCCGCAGAACCAACCGGTTGTCGACGTCATGGAGTCTGTGTTTTTTATTAGCTCTTGAGTCTGGCCTGTGCATTATGGCATTGACGGTTGTTGTTGTTGTTGTTGTTGTCTGTTTCAGCATATAGCGTGTCCTTCTTGAGATTGTGCAATCTCTGACACTCTTGAGTTATAACTTTTGGATCGTGTACCTGTATGCCTTCATCAGTCGTATGAAAAACCAGTTCTTGGAAATGAAATTGCTTCCCAAACTCGAGCGAACTCACCGGCGCTTGCCCGGCGCTTTGATTCTAAAACTCGCAGTTTTCGGAGCGTTTGAGCGGCATTTCCCAAAATCCAATCAAAGAATTTTTTTTGCCGACTCTTCGCTTCCGCAAATAGAGCGGAAACGCGAAGCCAAGTAACAAAATTACATATTTATTTTCTGGCGCTTCACGTCTGATGCCCGACCCGGCCGTCCATCAATCTGATGGTCAAAACCGAATCATACCTTCAGCGATATATATACACACGAGCTGAAAGCAAATTTCAAAGGCAAATACGACGTGTGAGTGTATGAAAGTCCACTGCGGAAAAAACACACCTACGATCTTTCGGATACATATAGGGAGGGACGAGCACATACGGAGGGCATTAGTGGATCCGCGTGTCGTATTTTTCCGAAATCCTTATAATCTTTTTACGGTTCCGGCTAATATGCAGCGCCCGGCCACCCGGGCTCCTGGGCACTTTAATGTATGTTTCTCCATACGAGATTAAAACATTTTTAAAAGGCCCGCGGCGATTCTCGTCCCTATGTCGGCTCTTGGTAAAGGGCCATTCGATACTTTGGACGGTGGGACGGGTGGATATGGTGTGCACGGCGCCTTCTTTTTCTCCATTAACCCGCTTTAAGCCTCCGCGGGCCGTATATGGCGTATAAATTCGCCAAGGCATCAGGTAACGTAATGTACTGCTTTAATACAACATAATATGGCAAGGCTAATTTTTGTTTTGGAATCGTAATTCCCCCGCTCAAGCGGGAGAGCTTCGTCGCCGTTGCCAAACCGTTATTGATCATCAAGCTTGAAGTCTTCTGGAACTTGATGGAATATTTCTTCCGATATGGATAAATGAAGATAGTAACTGAGATCGTTTCAGTTCAGGTTCTTATAATTAGCCAACGAATGAAATAATTCAAAATTTGGTTGCTGAAAGAATGAGATATGTTCTCAACAATGAAGCTTTCATCAGAACATACTGCTTCACATTTGATGCTTTGATGATGGACAGGGAGCTGGTGCCTCAAAACTTACGTCATAATGTCAAGAATATGACAGAAGTGCCATAGGGGAAAGGCTCATCCCTTAAGTACGAATTATTTTATTAGGTATAAATTATAATAAATCATTAATCGTCTTCAGCAAAAAGAACAAGGTGCCACAGGAAATGCTGATACTGCAAACGATGCGCTTTGCAGTTTATGTCTCGTGTGGTACTGAGTTCACCAGCACCAGGAAACGGGCATCAATCTGATTGGTCTACGATGTCTCCCGTTGCCTATAAATCTTGAAGTATCCATAGCTCTTCATCGAATTCATTTTTGTAATTGCGGCGGGCCGCTATGCCCGTCGGCGTCTAAATTATTAATTAATTGTTCATTTTATTATCACTTTATTGATATACGGCGGATTGTGTTCGGGCTTATCTTCATGTCGTCTCGGGTGGCGGTGTGAAATGAAAATGTGTGTTGATAAAACGATATAAAACTTTACCGTGTTCTCTTCCAAACCTTCCACCCTGCTTGCAATCACCAGCCCCCAAGAAAGTCAGGAAGGGTCAACCTAACCCTTCCCGACAATAAGGTACATGATTTTAACTCTGTAGGTCTAATGTGCGTTGATGAGGTTGTTAAAAACTGCTTTGTCTTACATGTCAGACCGGGAACTTTAGGCTGGTATGAGCTTGTCAATTTTCGAAAAAATGGCCAAAAATTTACGTCATAAGGTACATGGAAGAAACCAACTGGATTTTGTGTGGGAACATCTCTTCATCGAAGTCTGGTCGTCAGACAACATTTTTCGCTGGGGGCTTTCGACCCATGAGACAAGTTTAAAACTTTCTAAAAAGGACTAAAATTCATCAATTTTTTCACAGGCGTTCTGTCGACTAACCCCTAAGTGTGATATATATTTTGAATCAGGATGGAAGACGAAATCGATTTTCATGTTGAAATACAGGATGTACGTTTTGAGAAAAATTTTTCGATGTTGCACCCCGTAAGCGATGTACCATTAAAAATTATTGTGGACAGATTCGAAACCTACGTGAAAATTCATGTGAGAATGGTTTTTCATTCCTAAAATTATGCCAAAGGAGAAGTCTACAGGAGAAGGTAAACTCTGGCCCTTTTTGAAAATTTCAAACTTGTCTTATGGACCGAGAGCCCCCAAAAATGTTGTCTCATGACCCGATTTTTGATTAGGCGATGTTCCCACACAAAAGCCCGTTGGTTTCATTCATGTACCTTAGACGTAAATTTTGGACATTATTCGAAAATTGACAAGCCTATACCACCAGCCTAAAGCCCCCGTACTAAAATGAAAGACAAAGAAATTTTTCACAACCTTATCAACGCACATTAGGTCTACAGGGTTGGAATCATGTACCTTATGACGTTAGTTTTGAGGCACCATCTTCCTGTCCATTATACAGTATGATCAAAAATTTTCATCCTCTAGGCAGGCTGTGGCCTGGCCAAGATCAGCATCGTTTGCCTGCCAATGACCAGACCACAGCCTACCCAGAGGAGGAAAGTTTTTGATCATACGGTATCAATCGCAAGCGCAGGACAATTTACTTCAATTGAATAATACACATATCTCCGCTGTAAACTGAAAACTTTTCTCACTAAACGCTTGCTGCCTCGGTTTGTTTGTACAAATAATATTTTGTTGTTCCGATTTCCCCACTTAACAATTGCGATTAGAACGAGGATTAGAAGCTTGAGTTGGGTAGAAAAGATTCAACAGCTGGAAGCAATCAATAAAAATCAAACAGAAAACATGGTATACTAATCCAGACCCTCCACTCCTCCACACCCTCACGCTGCTGTGCCGCACCGCCCCGCAATAATTACCATCAACTTACCATAAATACGTGATGAAGGATTTCATGCCCGATTTACGCGACGATTTATTACGACCTTGCGCGAATATTTCCATACATACTTGAAATCTCGATCAGTATTGTGCTATTCTTGGCTCGTTCTGAATAAACATCAATCAAAATGCTTGAAATTTAAATTTCAAGTCAGATCAAATTTCTTGTGTTTCGAGCCATGTTGCCAACTTCACATCGATTTGTAACTCAATCTTTGAGCTATACTTGCTGTTTATACTTGGACTGTGAGCGTCTGGAATTGAAATTCCTTCATGCTGCTCACCAAACAAATTTTTCTTATCTCTCCCCGTGAACAGACAAATGGCTCGTTATCTCATGACGTCCTTGGATGGGTTGTAAACTTAACGTAGAATAGTGGAAATTTTCTAGTGTTAGATACACAATCTTGATGTAAATGGAAATATAGCTTAAAGATTGACAATTTACTAAAGTTGAGATGAGGTAGGTGACGGTGTCCAGGCCAAATTCAAGCGAGAAATCAGGCTAAACATGCAAAAGTGCAAATTTCTTCGCAATAAACTCCGTGATCACAACTTATAGGTCACTCGAGATTAGTGACGGAGCGATTTTCTAAAAATTTCCAGGGTCTCTCCAAAAAAATCTACTAAATTCCTTAGTCAAAAGAATCTTGGGAGATTTCTATGAGGTTTGTAGAGATTCTCAGACTTTTACAGAATTTTCATGAAAAATTCCACAGGACGTCTAAGGATTCTAGTTATTTTCTAAGGAATTTCCAGGGATTTCTACGACAATGCCAAGAATTTTTGAAGATTACCAATATTTCTCAAAGATTCCTTGATATTCCTACAGTTCAAAGGGAATACGGACATTTCACCGACAACCAACTCACCGACAGTACGACCGACAGGACATTTCACCGACAGGACATTTCACCGAATCGCCGATTCACCGACAGGACTGTAGCGTTTTGAGTTTTGGATCATAGGCATCTACAATAATTTGAAAGATTGATATGCTCGATTCCGTACCAGTGCGATTTTGAGCATGGTTGCTGTTCAGCTCCAAAAGTGCCTGATTTTTACTCAAGTATCTTCCTCCTTTCAGACCCATCTGATGAGGAAATGATTCTTTGCTTAGGTATCTTTGTTTTTTCAGATCCGCCAGTTGCGGAGTTCATTTTGACTAGAGTATCGTCCTTTTTTTTTGGCTCAAGTCCAGTAATTAGGTGGTAACTACCACCAGATACCCGGTCAGTTTCTTAGTTTTTGACTCAAGCATTCTCCTCTTTTTCAAACCCACAAAATGAGAAGTGTATTCTTAACTCAACTATAATTTTTCTGCGCCTATTAGATAAGAGACCGATTTTTGACTGAAGTATCATCCGAGGTATAATTTTTCTTGTCAGACCCACCAGATAAGAAGAATATTTTTTGCTCAAGTATCATCCTTTTTTTTAGCGCCACCAGATAAGGGTTTGATTTTTGAAACAATTATTCTCAGGCCTACCAGATATGGAGTTTATTTCGAACTCAAGTATGATCCTTCTTTCCTGACCCACCAAATAAATAACTGATTTCCCCACAAGTACCATCCTCATTCTTTTTCAACTCACTACATAGATTGAGGATATTTTTGACAAGAACACTTTTTCTACCTGCTAGTTCAGGAGTTTATCTTTGATCGAGTATCATGCTATTTTTTTGACTCACCATATGCAGAGCCTATTTTTGAGTTTTTGATTCAAACATCCTCTTCCTTTTCAGACCCACCAGATAAGAAGTTCATTTTAACTCAACTCAAGTGTCATCTTTCTTTTCAGACCCACTACTCGTATAAGGGGTCTATTCTTGAATCAAGTATCCGCAGGTTTACTAGATATGGAGTTTATTCTCGACTCAAGTATCATCCTTCTTTCCAGGCCTACCAGATCAAGAATTGATTTTTGACTCAAGTATCATTCTTCTTTTTGAACTTACTGCACTGAATAGATGAAGTCTATTTTTGACTCAAGCAATCTTATTTCATAGACTCACCAGTTGAGGAGTTTATTTTTGACTTGAGTATCATCATCTTAGGCTTACCAGATACACAGTCAATTTGTGATTTTTTGACTCGAGCATTCTCTTCTCTTTTCAGATTTACCTAATAAGAAATTTACTCTTCACTTGAGTACCTATCATTATTCTGATGAAAAAGTGGGAATTTACTCCCACAAAAATAGAATAACCAGTTCAGTAACTTCATTTTTAACGATCCCATATCATTCGTTCGTTTTTTGAATTTTCGGCGGGAAAGGTGGAAATTCAATCTTCCACAATTTCCCACTTTCTTTCTCATTGACCCCAAGCAATATGTGAGTAGAACACAACGGTTGATGGAAAAAACCAATAACGTAAATTTCCCAACGTATTTCGGTGGAAAACTGTGAACTTTCTTCAATCCATAAGGAAACTTGGGACGTTTGGAGACCCCAGACACGGAAAAACTTGTAACTCGGTAACCGTATCTCCGAATCCAGATTGATTAGCAGCATTATCATACCAATTTCATTTTCCTCGAATTTTCCGGGAAAAAGATGAAGACAACAATCTGTTTTCCACGTTTGAGCTTCTAGCAATGTACAGGGTCAGTGTGGAAACATGAAACCTACACAAAAAAAGTTGTTTTCCGCATTCGCCAATACCAAACACGATATGTTTCCATTTTGCAGTATTTTCAGGAAACTCATTTTCAAGCAAATTTGGCGAGTTAGTCAAATTTCCTGTTGGTGAGCTGTCGAGTGCGTGAAGTGTCTTGTCAGTGGAATGTCCTGTTGGTGAGTTTTCTTGTCGGTGAAATGTACTGTCGGTGAATCGGCGAGTCGGTGAAATGTCCTGTCGGCAGGGTTGGCAAAAACCCATATATTCAGAAAAAGTGGGTGGGTTTTTGGGTTTTGATGGGTTTTTGTGTTTTTGGTGGGTTTTTGGCTTTTGCTGGGTTTTTGTGTGGCGCCATCTATATTTTGTTGTAAAAATTGCCTATCTGTCAAGTCAATGACAGTTGCAACCGATAAACGACAGGCCTCTGCAAATCGGAAGCGAGTTTGTACGACAGCTACTTTGATGGCTCACCTGTATTCTTCGAAGTTAGGGCTGATAATTGTTACACAAAAACTTTCCCGGGTCACCCTCTTCAAAACTTTTCTTAGGCCTAGAACTCGTTTGAGACGACACAATATGGGAGCATTGAGAGTACTAAAAACTGAAAAAAAACACATTTCATAAGGATTTTTGTGTGGGTTTTTGTCAGGGTTTTTGTGTGGGTTTTTGCGTGGGTTTTTGATAAAAATCCAATGTGGGTTTTTGTGTGGGTTTTTGCGTGGGTTTTTCAAGTGGGTTTTTTCCGTGCCATCCTTGCCTGTCGGTGAAAAATGTCCTGTCGGTGAAATGGCGTGTCGGTAAAATGTCCTGTCGGCGAGATGTCCTGTCGGTGGATCGGCGTGTCGGTGAAATGTCCTGTCGGTGAAATGGCGTATCGGCGAATTGTCTTGTCGGTGAAATGTCCAGTCGGTGAATCGGCGAGTCGGTGAAATGTCCTGTCGGCGAAACGGCGTCTCGGTGAAATGTCCGTTCGGTGAAATGGCTGTCGGTGAAATGTCCAGTCGGTGAGTTGGTTGTCGGTGAAATGTACCAAACCTGTTCATAGGGATGACAATAAGGCTTGTATGAAATTCTCAATAGTTTCTGAGGATTTATAATCAGTTCTTAAGATTCTATGGGATTTTCAAATATTTCTACGAGATCTCCAGAAGTTTTCCGGGATTTTCAAGGATTCATAGATTATTACCAAGATTTTCAACGATTTGTAGGAAATTTCAAAGATTTACAACGATTTCCAAGAATTGCCATGAGTTTTTGAAAATTTACAAGGTATTTCCGCAGATATTAAAAATTTTTAGGGATTCATAAAGATTCTCATGAGATTTTTGAAGAATTTCTAGAGATTTGTGAAGATTTTAACAGGATAACTCAAGATATTTACGAAATTTCTGAAAATTCCTGTGATGATGTCTATATATATATACAGACATTTATTTAAAAATGACACCTTCCCACAATTTGGGCTGCTAATATACAAAGGATACTATAACACAAAAAATAACACAATAATAGGTAAACTTAAATAGTAATCTGAATTTCGAAAAAGTAGGTATATAGTTAAGCTTGTAAACTTAGTAAATATATATGTATAAAGGTAAGAAAGAACTAAGTAATTTTATATAAATGGTTTCGCAAAATGTAAATGGATTGCTGTACATTTCTGAGGGATCTCTGAGGATTTCTCAAGATTTGTTTTGGATTTCTGGAGGTTTCTGAATTCTTATACGGAATTTGTGGGAATTTCTTGAGATCTTCAAGAACAACATTTCTAGGGATTGACATATCGTTACATCCAAAGATGGTAACGAAGTCCACCAGGGATTTCTGAGAATTTCTGAAAATGTCTATAGAGCTCTGAGATTCAAGATGTGTATGCAATTTCTAGTTGGTTCAAGATTTCCACAGACTGGATATTTGCATGAAGTTTCTAAGGTTCACAATATTTCTATAGAATCTTGAAAGATTTCTGAGGATCTCTAGAAATTTCCACGAGATTCCTAAGAATTGCAGGGGGTTTAGCGAGTTCTAAACATTTCTACGTTATTCTTGGATTTTGTGGAGGTTTTCGCAATTTATTACAGATTTCTGAATATTTGTATGAGACTTTTGAGAGCCTCTGGAGATTTCTACAAGATTTCTAAGGATTTTCTTCCACTTTCCAACACTATTTCCTCCTTCGACTGAATCCATTCTCAAAAATTCAGGGATTTCTAAAGATTTGTGTGGGACGTTTCAAAGATTTTTGGAATATTTCTAGGGATTTTTGAAGATTTCTGCTGGATCTCTACGGATTTCTGTTGATTAGTATAAGCAAACTAAAAGTTGCTCAGTATTTTTGCAGATTTCCACTGGATTTCCGGGGATTCCAAGAGCATTTTGATTTTGAAGAGTTTTCTTGAGACTTTTTCAGGACTCCCAAAAGTTTCTATGAATTCCTCAAGATTTCCACGAAACTTCCAAATTTCGTTTTCAAAGTTCAAACTTCCAAATTTTCAAAAGTTTCTAGAGATTCCCAAAGATTTTTGCGAGGTTTTTGGGAATTCCAAGCATTTTCAAAATTTATTCACATGTGACTAGGTTAACTCCTGGGACGACCTCTGACCAGGTGAAGCTTGTCATGCGGAAGGTGGTTCCTGAGGTTGAGTGCGAAGAACTGACCTTCAAATTTCCAAAGCACTATTCATCGTCCAAAGTTACCGTAAATCTATGTAACCTTGAGAAGACCATCAAGGCTGAAAACTGGCCTAAGGGTGCTGAGGTATCGAGGTGGACAGCTGATGCGACGAAAGCTGGATGTTGATGCTCGCGGCAAAAGGTTGAGGTTCCTCCACATGAATATAAAATCGCTGCGCAATGAAGCCTTCAGGGTTGAATCCTACCTCAAAGACCTCAAAGGGACCAAAATGTTGACATTGCTTGTTTCAGTGAGCATTGGCTGTCGAGTGATGGGATTATGGTTCCTGTGAAAGTCTCTAGATTGCTCCAAGACTTTCTAATTTTCAAAAGATTTTCACAGGGTTCCTGATGGAGATTAGCGAGGGGGTTACTGAGAAATAAGTATAGATTTTGGAAAAATCCCAGAGATCTCTTGAGATTTCTATGAAAGTTCGAGGAATCTCTGAAAATTTTTGGAGGATTTCTGCAAGATTTCCAGTGAAATATGAAATTTCATATGGAAAAAAAGTTCTAAACCTCTCTACAGGATTTCTAGGAGTTTTTGGATATTTTTTCAAGATTTTGGAAGACTAGAGATCAGGGGAAATTATCAAATTCTACGGAAATTCAAGGGATCCCTCAAAATTTCACACGGAAATTTGGGGAATTTCTCAAGGTCTACAGGATTACTTTTGAGGTTTTTATAACTTTCCTGGGGAGTTTTAGAGTTTCCTATGGGATTCTTGAGGATTTCTATGAATTTCTACAAAATTTTGAAAAAATTAGAAATATTTTACGGGATCCTGAAAGTTCGTATGGGAGTTCTGAAAATGCTCTGACACCTCCAATGGATTTTTTGAGATTTCTACGGGACTTTCGAGAGTTTGAGAGATTTTGTAGGTATGTAGGTATTTCTGAATATGTTCGAGAATCCCCAAAAATTTCTATGCATTTCTGAAGATTTGTATGAGATTCCTAGAGATTTTGGAACATTGTGAGAGTTTTGAGAAGAAATCTCCAGGCATTTCAAAGACGTCTGTGAGATTTCTAGAAATATTTACGAGATTTCTGAAGATTCTTGGAAGAATTTCTGATTTCGAGTAATCCATATGGTATATGGTCCATATGGTGGCAGTTTTTTCACAAGAAAAATTTCAGATTCAAATGACTTTTTTGATTGACATCAGAAGTTCCACTGGTAGTTTAGCAAAAACATCAATAATCTATTTTTATAGGCTGTAACAGCTGTATTGGGCAAAAATTCCATTATTCATATAAATGACAGCCAAACCTGTAGGTAAGTCAACTAAAATGTGAAGTGAAATGTTACATTTTTATAAATCACACGTATTTTCACATCACTACTAGGAATACGACCAGTTTGACCTATAAAGTAATCTGTAGGAGAAGGTCAAAGTGGTAAAGATTCAATCGGTATTTTATTGAGGAAAAAGTTCGGTTATCAAAGAAAACTTTTTTGCGGTGATGCGATCATCCGATGCGTGATTCTGTGTTGGCGCAAGCACAAGGTATGAGGTACCTTCGCCACTGCGTGTTGTCCGCAGATAACCAATAACCGACAGGGCGGTCGTAAACGTTTTTACGACCGGGGCGAAAATCAAATTGGCCTTTGTGCGAGAGAGCCAGGCAATGCAGCAGGACCGCGAAAAGTAACAGTAATCTCATATCGGTCCTCGTGCTGCCGGTGGTGGTTGCTTGTTGCTCGCCTTATTGACAGCCGGTTGGAAACAGCTCCTGCTTGGGTTTCCTCCCTTGCTTTTTTTCTGAAAAAAAAACCCGTCGAAATCACAAATTAAAATTTTTCTGTTACAGCACGATAGAGCTTTGTCAGAGACCTGACAAAGCTTTTGATGGAGATGTCATTCCGGGAGTGAGATCCGAAATTGACTGCAACAAAATATGTGATTGAGAATAATTGTATTTCACAGATCCGGAATTTCAGCTCACCTCAATCCCCACCGGAAGTTTGTCACAACGACTTGAATGTACCAGAATCACAACTGGTGCAATAGCACTCAACTCAACATTGAACAAACTACTAAGAGTCTGGGATTTATGCTCTAGGTATATGAACATCGATACGGCCTACTGACAGGTTGAATTGAATAAGGGCTGCCGGGAGTACACGGCCTCCACGGTTCCATCGAGAGCCCTCTTTCATTCCAGAAAAATCAGAAAAATGCCTTTCGAATAACCAAATGCGCCAGCAAACGTGACAGCGGTTCATGAATCAAATTTTGTCAGTAGATTCGGAACAGTTTTCGTTTGTTCATCTGGACGATATCGTTATCCCACTACTTACCTTGCCTGACCTGAACTGACTTGACCTGACCTGACTCGATTTTCAAATCCTATCTGAAGATGCCCCAGGAGCTGATTGATGAGCGATGATCGGCCCATCTTTGGATGGGCTTGAAAAATCAGTTCAGGTCAGGTCAGGTTGGGTCAGGTCGGGTCAGGTCAGGTTGAGGGGGATCAGGTGAGACCTGATTTTCAGAACTCATCCGAAGATGCCCTAGGAGGTGATTAGCTATCGCTGAGGCTGAACTGAAATGCGAAAAATATCTTTTCTGCCAATAAATGTTCAAGCTCCAGAGTTACGTTGTGTATTCAAAGGGACTGCATTTGAACGTGGAGGAAGTGGACGATTTGTTGAAGAATGAGCCTCTCCTGACTCTCATAAGTTGAAAATTTCATATGAATTGCTGGGTGATACAGAAAATTCGTCCTTGAATTGTCCACGGTGGTTGGGTCCAGTCATTCAACTGACCTAGAAGGAAGAAAGAAAAAGGAAGACGATCCTACTTTCCCCGATTTTTCGAAGTCATTCCCCTCCAAACGGATGCATCGACCTATAAAAACGGAGCGGTTTTGACCTAGCAGTTTGAGGAAGGCGAAAAAGTGATGTTTTCTGCCTCGTTTTCAACAAAGCAAAAACGAAATTCCTCAACCACCGAACAAGAATGTTCGGCCGTCATCTGGAGTATCGAAAAGCTGCGTCACCATCTCAAAGAGACTACCTTCACTGATATTATCATCTACCATGATGAAAATAATAGTACAAAAATAACCGCCCATGACAGACTTGACAATTACACATAACAAATGCAATGTAAAGTTCACATAAATCCGTCGAATAAATTGAAGTAATCACTATATACATGATACAAATACAGAACACACTGAAGCCATATACTTGGCTGAACCGTTAGTAAGACACTACGGATCAATTAGCGTGATTAGCACTATAGATTCAACCGGACGGTTATTGTGTAATCCACCTAAAAGGAGAGAATCATGTCGTACCTGATTATTTGTCGAACCGTAATTTTTGCCGTTGATGTTGTTCCTCTTGATCATATGAAGCGTGGAGTCCCAACGACTTCTACCAGATGGTATCGACGACTTGTCAACAAAGCCAGAGCCTGACAAGTTTCATCTGTGGCCGGTTGAGTTTCACACGTTTCTTCACCAACTTTGACCGGAACTGGATCATGAATGGTAGTATTTATCATCATCGGTTAAAGCTGAATAAACTTGAAATAAACTAGTCACAATGAAATAAACTGCGCAACAGTCAATGTGTACACCTCGAAAATTTTACCCGTTTTGAAAATGGTATATTTTCTAATGCCACCGGTGATTTCAATACGGTTTGCTTTGTTCAAAAGGCTGATCTTTTGTTTATCCGGAGGATTGACGCCGAACAATGAGCAGCTTCAAATGTAGCTCCTAAAGGGTGATATGTAAACCGGTGCAAAATTACTCCGCCGTCAAGAGGTCCCCGTTTGCGAAAAAAATCAAATTTTTCCATTTTTAGCAATAAAACCACAAAGACTAATTCTTCGCCTTGGCGACATTCTGGATTTTTGTAAATTGGGAGTCTAATAATGAAGATATGAATTTTTATTGGAAATTATGCATTCAAATTCTATTGATACGTAGCATTATCGCATTTGTGATGATGAGGAGGTGCAATTGAGCAAATTTGGACTTTGAAGGTTTTCAAATAATATGACTCACAACACACCTTTATTATTTTTAAGGTCGAAAGCGAGGATATCTTCCACTTGATCTGCAGATGCCCAGCACTAATCTCATTCAGATCCTTCTGGCTCTCAAAATACCTCACACACGAGATTGGACCAGACAACTACCATATAACTCTATTTCAGACACCATCTGAAGAGAAAATCTATGATATTTTTTGTTTCTTGAAAGGCGCCCTGAGGTTCAGGCAGGAGATGATTTTTGAGTTTTTCCAGCTGACCTTTTTCTTTTCTTTTCTTTTTTGTAGCATAACCCACTATAATTTCAAGTTTGTAAACTGTTCAATGAAGACTAAACTTTGATTAAATACTTGTTTTTGTAAATATATTTCACAAAATATCTTCTGTTAGATATAATTTTGTAATTGTACACCATTTTGGTACAATAAATATTCTATTTTATTCTATTCTATTCTATTATTTTTCAAGTGACTGAAATACGGCAATTTTTTTCGAATGATAAAGGGCTAAAAGTTTGAAAACCCCAATTAAACATTATTTAACGTTTGAAACCTCTTTTTTTTTGCAAATTTCAGCTTCTGGATACGATTCTGTTGTCAAATTTCAATTTCACGTCACATGATAAGGCTCAAAGGCCGAAATATGAGAAGAAACACAAGACTTGTGAATATCCAAATGACGTCTGGATATTGCCTTGATACGAATCTTTCATCGTCACTTTGACATCGATGGACCATTATGACGTTAAAAGGTCTTCAGAATACAATTAAAGAGACCTCATTGATCAATATTTTGTGCTTTCCAGCACATTTTTTACATTACTTGAGCCTTTTGGAGTTGGTTGTTGTGGTAAAAGCTTTGACAATTTCGGCAGTGCTAAAAATGTCATTCGATCAGTTAAAGGCTCCATTCGGGCCAAAATTGCTGCATTTTCCATTAGCAGGGCTACTTCATTCCCAAATGAGACTCTGCCTGTTGATGGAATTGTTGCCAACAAAGGGCTTAGATGGTTACTATAGAGTTCAAAATAATGCAATACGTTTCTTTGCCCGCTCTATGGGAACCATCTAACCCTTTGTTGGCAACAATCCCATCAACAGACAGGGTCTCATTTGAATTAAAGTAGCCCTGCTGATAAAAAATGCAGCACTTTTGACCCATATGAAGCCTTAAACTGCTCTTATGACATTTTCAGCACTATATCAAGATTATCAAAGCTTGTCCCGAACAACTAACTTCAAAGGTCAAGCAAATTGAAAAAAAAGTGCTAGAAACCACAAAATATTGGTCAATTCGGTCACTTTAAAATAATGTATTCTGCAGACTTTTTAATGTCATAATGGTCCGTCAATGTTAAGTGACGATGAAAGATTCAAATCAAGGCAATATCCAGACGTCATTTGGATATTCACAAGCCTTGTGTTTCTTTCCATATTTCTCGGCCTTTGAGCCCTTTCCTGTGACGTGAAATTGAAATTTGACGACAGAATCGTCTCCAGAAGCACAAATTTGCGAAGAGAAGAGGTTCCAAACGTCAAATAATGTTTAATTGATGTTTTCAAATTGTTAACCCTTTATCATTCGATAAAGCAAACCCCATTGAAATCACTGCTGGCATTCGAAAATTATACCATTTCCAAAAAGGGTAAAATTTCCGAGGTGGATACATTGACTGTTGCGCAGTTCAGTTATCACTCACTCGAATGATCATAAATTTTTAATGGAATAAAATATTCTTATGAAATTCCTCCTGTATAATTTTGAAGCATCGAGCTTCAAAGTGATGTAGTGGAACGCAAGAAAGTTTGAATAAATATCAATCGATTAAAAAAATTCAAATCACAATAATCGTTAATAATAAAATTTGAGAATTCGCTAAAACGGAAGTGAAACTCAATGATGAGTATGTTCGCCTCTGACTATTAGAATCTCGGCACAACAGTTTGGCATTGACTCTATCAAGGGACGACTCGCACTTTGAGAAATGTCCTTCCATTCTTCTTGAGTTTGCAAAGCTTATGCTCCTAGGTTTACTGCTGTTCCACGATATAACAATCTTCGTTTCAGAGTACTCCAAAGATGTTGAATTGGATTGAGGTCAGGGCTGCTCGCCGGCCACTCCGTTACTCAAAAGACTTATTTTTCTGAAAATGTTTCAATTTTTCCAGCAGTGTGAGGCGTTGCATCATCTTGCTGCAGGATGAAATTGGGGCAGATCTGATTTGCAAATGGGATGAAAATTGGTTCGAGGATTTCGTCAATGGATCGCCTAGCCGTTACTGTCCCAATTTCAAGCACTTGAATCTCATCAAAATGTCTTCCTGTTACAATAGGTTCTTCCAACGCAGCGTTTTTTATGATTTCACCCGGTTTTGACACTTATAATGAAACTTCAGCTGGACTTCAAGCAATAACGTCTACTACTATTTTCAATAATAATTTTTTTCTTAAGAATCGAGCAAAATAATTCAAATTTTTCATAACTAGTGAAACGCATGGGAGTGTCTAAATAATGAATCTAGAAAATTGAGTACAATCTCCCAAAAAATGAAGAAATTACTAACATTTCAAGAACTGATACCTACTCCATTGTGACTAGTGTGAATGACAATAATTCTTTTCGTTGTCGAAGAGCAGATCATACCTCCAAAATATCGAAAAATTCACCCGTACAGTTGTCGACCAGTGATGCTGCGATTTTTCGTCCAGTTGAAATTCCGGCGCTAGGAAAAATTACGACGGAAGCTTATGGCGAATAAGCAAGAGAAATACAATACAGAGAAAACTTTAATAATATTTGACGCTTCCCCGTTACTTCCGCAGATTAATTCCGTCAGATGCGGCCAGACCGCCCTCATCGTCCCCCCACACCCTCTCCTTGCCGCCGCCGCCACCACCTCCCTCAGCTCCAACAAAACCCCCCCGTCGCCGATAAAATAATAAAATATTCAAACAAACCGAAACGTCCTAAACCCATAATCTAAATCCGAAATCGCATTTCGCTCAAAACTAACGCCCGGCGCGAATCAAACGTGCCGCACGTCGCAAGAAAAGACGGAACGGCAATGGGCCACCGGCACAGCGAAACAGAAAGAGAAAGATTTTTCGACATGCGGAGCGATAAAAACGAACGAGCTCACAGGCCTGAGCTCTGTACCTACAGGGTGCCCTCGCGAAAATTCTTCTACTTGAGACCCTCCTTCCAGTTTGATTTCTGAACGATCCTTGCCCTTTTTGAATCTGTTCACTGGAACTCACATGTTCAACAATAATTTTCATCTAAAACGCGTGTGACGTATCTTCTCCTGGCATTGCCGTGGTGTACCTACTGAAAATCAAATCGTCGATGCCCGCTTAGAATCTGCCCATAGCACAGGTGATACCTCTTGGAAACCGTCGCATGAGGGCAACCTCAACTTATCCCAAACGTGTTCAATTGGACTGAGGTCTGGTGATAGGTAGAGCGGTTCGTTTTCTAATGATCTCTGATCATATTTCTGATAGGTATCATTACGGAAAGAAGACACCTGAGCAGCGATCAAATGATAAGGAATGAACGGAACTTGAGAAGCGTGATTTTGCTGATGATTTGAAAAATGTCTCTGGTTAGGAAACGAACGTTTTATTCCAATTTTATGTCAACGTTACCACTACGTGGAAAGTAAAGCGTTGTATTTTTGTCAAAAAATTATTGTTGAATTTACGGAGCTTGACAAACGTTCAATTGGCGTTAGTGCTAATTGAAAAAATCTCTGGCTAGAAATTGAACGTACTATTTCAATTTTCAGGCCAACGTTCTCAATACGTACCAAGTGAAGCCCTATATGATGTCAAAAATTATCGCTGGATAAACGGAGTTTGAGGAACGTGAGTGATAAATGATAATTTAAAAAACATCTTTCACTAAAAAATGAGCATCTGATTTTCAATTTTGATAGGAACGATTCCAAGGCGTACTAGACACGAAAGCGCTCAACTATTGTCAAGGATCTATCGTTGGATTGAGAAATTTGGGAAACGTTCAATGAGCGTCAGTCACGATTCAAAAAACATACCTGGTTAGGAGATAAATAATGATTCATCCAAGTTTATATTTTTGTGGGGGAATTTCTCGATAGATCAGGACCACACCGAGAGAGGGCGCTCTGACTTCTAACTCACCGCTTTGGCCAAGACCAGTACAAATAAACGGGAAAGTACAACCGATCCCATCAAACTCGAAGCAGTCGAAGCTGAATACCTGCTAGGTATTCTCAGCTTGATGTTGTATTCTTACAAAGACTCGACTCCTTTCCGTGTTCTAGAGGTTGGACTTCTGCAAATCGTTTGGTTCAACGCTCTGGAACCCTAACAATGACGTTGGAAAAACGTCTGACAAGGCGTTAACAAAAATTCCAACAAGCGACTTTGAACTGTTGGATGAATCAACGTCATGGTTTGAACGTTGAATTCCGTGTTCTTTCCGGCGTCTTCAAAACGTTTGCTTTCACGTTCTGAAGACGTTGGTTCGATGCCTTAGAAACGCTAAAGGTAACGTCTCATCAACGTTTAGTGGACGTTTTCTGCACAATTGATTGGACGTTTCAAAGACGTTTTGAAAACGTGTAAGTTCAAACACTTCATAGATCTTTGATGGTTGGTTGGAAAAGCGTTGAATCCGGCCGTTCATTTAGCGTTATTTTCAAACGTTTTCGACGTTTGGTTTGCTAGCTGTTTTAAAAGTTTCATAAACAATGTTGCACTCTTTGAATTGTTTAGAGAATCCCAGTAAACAGTTTGGAAAACTACGGATAGAATTGTACAAAAATTGTTTCTAATTTTTTGAATCATGTCAAAAAGGAGATAAGTATTGGGGGAATTTTCGTGCGAACACCCTGTACTGTACGGCTGATGGGTGAGAGCGGATCCGTCGTCGTCGTCTATAAAGCATAAGAGCGTGTACGGATTTAATAACTTGTGAATATTCATCCGCGGACGGCGTGCGGGCGTCCCGACGCGGGCTAGACGGAGACGACGCTAGGCGTCGCCGGCAGGACGCGAGCAAGACGCCGACACGACGTCGCCATGACGACGCCTAAATTAAGTCATCAATGAATCATTGCCGATGCGGCATATCGGCAAGTGCGAGATGACGATGGAAAGGGGGTAGCGGGAGGGCGGAGGTGCGGAGCGACGAGGGCCGGAAGGGGGTGCGAATATACCGGAATAAATTAAAAATGTCTTTCGGGTTCGGTCGCGCCGACTACATGCGGCCGGCGGCGGTTATCAATTCCGATTTATCCATATTCATGGCCCCGATTTAGTTTTTGACGCCGGTGCTTGCGCAAAGTTTGGCTTGATTAATTTCGAGTGCTTGATTATACTGCGAAACGAGAAAAAATGGATTGAAATCACTTCAATTTGATATTATCATAATGCTTATATCGGTAACGTTGCTTGGTATAGCTGCTTCAGGTACTGTGAACCCAGTGAATGGTCAACGTACCTATACTCAGGAAGAGCATCAGAACACGAGGTACCGATGTGTGCCTTCCAAAAGGAGCACAGGATTCTTGAAAACTTGACTTCTTCGACACACGTTCTGGTAGGTAGTAGTAAGCTTCATTAACCATATGGTTTTACAGCTCTCGACTCACATTGTTACAATAAATTAAATTCATGAATGACTTATTACATATTTATAGAAAAGAAATTTAACTCATTCTCTTGTTCTCATGACCTCCTTCATTCATTTCAACCCTCTTCCGTCTTCTTCCAGTGCGTTCGTGATTCCTTCTTCACTTTCTCGCATTTCTGTACATTCCTTCAACATGTGTTCCATTGTCTCTCTCCCTCATTTCCACACATTCTGCATGTTCTTTTCTTTTGCTCCATCCAGTATTTGTTATCCCTCTTATTTTTGCATCTGAATCTTGCTATCATGTTTCTTTCCTTCATGGTTTCTTTCTTGAAGTATTTTGGTTCTTCCACTGTTATCAGATTTTCGTACAATTCATTATATCTTGATTTCTCATCAGTTTTCCCCTTTCCCAGCTATCTCCATCTCTACTTCTCATTCTCAGTTCCGCTGCCATCCGTCCTCCACTCTATCTTATTCTTCTGACCTCTTCGCTCAAGTTACCGCTTCTTCTATAGAAATTCCCTGTCTTCCAGTGTTCCTCTTCCTGCATTCCTCAGTTTCTCTTTCCAGCATTCTTGTAAAATTTCGCAGTTTTCTTTGTCTTCCATTGTCTCTTCGAACTCAACCGTTTTTCTCCCTATTTCAATTCTTTCCTCCCATCTCTTTGTTCTTTTTCTCACTATATATCCAGGTGTTTCCCTGTTCAATCCTAGTAGCCATTTCATACCGGGTGATCATTTGAAAACTATCCACCTGCAATTACTCCCGATTCCTAGCGAAAATGTCTTCGAGCAAAAACAGGTCGATTTTTATATCGAGAGGGACATCTAAAACATACAGATGCAAATTTTTATCTTCAGCCCCCTCGACCCACTCACCCCAACTTTAAAATCTCAAATGACACCACCTACCATGCGATACATCAAATTGGAGAGAATTAAATTCTCTTTCTTCAATATTCTGGAGCCCTCAATTCTCTCCAGTTCAATCAGCATCATCCTATATAGCATCAAAGAAGAGAATTTTCAGTAAAAAAAATGCTACCTCAATTCACACCATTGCTGTCCCCCGCCTCAACTTCAAAATTCAACAAAACATCACCTACTTTGTGATACATCAAATTGAAGGAAATTGAATTTTCTTTCTGAAAACAACTTTTTTAAAATTCTCAACCCCTCCCCCAATAAATTGGACATTTGAAGTACTTTGGGAGGGGAACGAGGGGTTTTAAAAATTTCAGAGAAACTGTTTTCAGGAAGAGAATTAAATTTCCTTCAATTTGATATATCACAAAGTGGGTATTGTCATTTTAGATTTTCAAGGTGTGGTGGGGGGAACGAAGGGGTGAATTGAGGTGGCACTTTTTCCATAAAAAATCTTTTCTTCCAATGCTATGCAGGATGACGTTGACTGCATTGAAGGGAATTGAGAGGTCAAAAATATTAAATTTGACATTCAGAAAATATAAGGGAGAAGGGAGGTGGGGTTGAAAATTTTGAAAATATTTTTTTCAGGAGAAAATTCAATTCTCTTCAATTCTCTTCAATTCGATGTATCGCAAGGTAGGTTGTGCCATTTGAAATTTTAATTCGCCTCACCTGCGACTTATTGCAGGTGGATAGTTTTCAAATGATCACCCGGTATATCTCTCCTGCACTCTTCCCATCCCTTTGTACTCTTTCCATCCCCATATTTCAGTTTCGTACTTCAATATGCTGCCCACCACACTGTCGAACATCATCATTCTTTTTCATATATCATGTCCGAATTTTCTTCGTCCTATTACTCCTATTCCCCATTTGCTTCCTAGAATTTCATTCGTCTTCTCTTCAACATCATTTCTTCAACATGGGTTCCCGAGGTGCTAGCTCTGTTGAACACATATACGAGGTATCTGAACTTGTTCACTTCTTCGATCTTGAATTTCTCCTGCCATTTCCATCCTATTTCCGTTTTCCTTTTTCCCTCCCCAAAAATCATAAGTTTTGTTCTCTTCACGTTCAGTTCCAACTTTTTCCTTCTCAAATACCTTTCCAAGTTTTCAATCATTTCTCTCATATTTCTTTCATCTTTAGCTAGCACCACCAAGTCATCAGCATACGCCAGTGTCCCTAATTTTTTGTTTCACACCACAAGTCCTCCCGCCTGCCTGCGCCTTCCGGAACATTCCGTCTATATCTCCCAAGTATGCTCAAAAAAATGTGAGGCTCATGGGGCATCCCTGTCTCACACCCTTCTTTGTGTAAAAACAATCACTCTCTTTACCATCAACTCCCTCTCTGTTTCTTGTCTCTTTGTGTATATTTTCTATTTTGTTTACTATTACAATTCTTCCATTTATTCCCCTTTCTTTCAAGTTATTCCATGATTCCTCTCTTTCTATGCCATCAAAGGCCGCCTTCAAGTTCACTAACAGCGCATACACCCGTCCTGCTTTCTTGTTTATCTCTTCTTCAATGAGATGGTGGAGGATGTATATGTTGTCCACGGTGCCTCTTCCTTTTCGGAAGCCGGCTTGTCCATCCGGCACAGTAGTAGTACAGTACAGTAGTCTCGGTATTTCTTTCTTGCTTCGGTGTAATCTTCTTTCGTTTCTGTATCTTTTCTCCACTCCCTCAGTCGTTCTCGTGTTTCTTTTTCCTTTTTGTACACTCCACGTCCCACCACCCGTTCTTTCTCTTCCGTATGACTATTTTTTTCCCTTTTACTGCCTTATTTATGATTTTGCTTTGCTCTTCCATTTTTTCTTGTACTGTTTCTGCCTTCCACTCAATCCCGTTTGTTCTGCTCCTGTATCGTAAAATTTCTTCCTCCTTCCAGCAGCACTTCTCCATCACCTTCAAATTTATTTTCTTCGGCTCTCTTAATTTCTTCCTCCAGTTCGATTTCTATTTATTTCCAATGGTAGGTTCTCTGACTCAACTCTTTCTCCAACCTTGAACGTTAGTATTTCTTCTAGTGCTTTTTTGTTCGCCATTGCGTAATCTATTGTTGTTGCCACCCTCCCTGTAACATGTGTAATCTCCCTCCTCGTCTCCCATTTCATTTCCATTCAGTATTTCCTCTCCCTTTTCTTCTATAATATATTCAAGGAGAAGTCTCCTCCCTCTGTTTTCCACTTCATCATTCGCTAGTCTGATCCTGTTCTTCTTCAACTCGTCATACCTCCTTCCCTCTTCGCCTATCCTGGCATTGAAATCTCTGCCGACCAATATCAGTTCATCCTCAGTTCCCTTTGTTACCCGTTCCAGATCATCTTTCAGTTTCTTAATACTTGTGCTGAGAACTGTTATTATTTCCCATCTATTTTGGCCGAAACTCACTGGTCTTTCTATTACATTGTTTGTGCTTGTGTTTTGTTCTACTTTTTCCTCCATCTCCCTTCTCACTCCTGTAATTATCCCCTTTGCTCTGCCCTTGCTTTTTTCTCTTATTGCTACTTGGCATTTCCATCGATACTCGTTTGGTAGGGCTTTATCCGTCCTTTCCCAATCCTTCTCCTCCACCTATGTCTCCATCAATTCTGCCACGTCAAATCCTTCATGTATTCCCATAAACTATCCTCTTTCCTTGATAAACCAAAAACATCCCAAAATAAAACTTTATTCTCCCTACTTTGACGCTTACTGAATCTCCCACAATTTTTTCTTCTGTTATTTTTATTGCCTGGGTCGTTATCACCTTCGTATTGTGTTTTTTGATTTCTAGATGCTTGATAATTGCGCCCGTGCTTTTTTTTTGGAACAGTGTGGGCCTCCCGTGCATCTGGTCATTTGTGCTCTTTTGCGTTCCATATCAAGGTCTTATTATTGATTCCAATTTTCTGGTATTTGGCTTTCACGCTTGCTCCCTTGGCTTTTTCTGCTCTGGCCAAGTCCCTGGTGGTCTTCCGAATTCCCCTTCGTTTGGCTATCATGGCGGAGTCTATGAGTATATCCATTTCTCCTAACTTGCTTTATGCTTCCGGAATTCTTGGCTTGTCGGTCCATTGCTCCATTTCCACAATACTTCCCTTCTCCTATTTTATAGGATCCTTTGGTTCTTATTTCTATATTCAGTTCCTTCTCCATCATGCGCTCCATTGTCTGTTAAGAAATCTTCTTTGTCTATGTTTCTTCCTATGCCTGTTACCACTAGGTTGTTGCGTATTTCATCCATTTTTATCTTTCAGATCCTCTCACTTGCGTTCCTTATTTGTTCCATAATTTCTTCCTTCTCTTCATTTCAGTTTTCTCTCATGGTCTCCATTTCTTCCCCTAAATTTCCCATTTCATCGTTGTTTCGTTCAATGCTTCTCTTCATATCCTTTATGTCACCTTTTATTTCTCTAAGTGCCGCCATCACCTTCTCCATGTTGTTCTCTTCTGAATCTCCTACTGCTTCAAAAGTTATTGGCTGTGCTCGTTGCTAAGTTCTCACCACAACTTTATTTATTTGCAAGATTTCTTTTTCTGTCTCCGGGGAGGCGTCGTGTTCCGGCTTGTCTCTCTTCTTCATCAAGTCGTTTTCCTGTTGCAGCTGTCCTTCCGTCAGGTGTTGTACTTAGGTGGGCTCCCTACTCGGCTTGTGAGGGTTTGCTTTTTTGGCGTTAGATGTCACTGTCGGTCTTGTTCATTCATGCGTTGTTTTTCTCTAAAAAACTTTCTTGGTTCCAGGTTTGGAATTTATTCTTTTCGTTTCTCACCCAATTTGCCCCCTTTTTTTTCGCTAGGGGGATGCTTGATTGTTGTTCTATCTGTTCGAGCGGTTTTCAGCTCTTCCGCTTCGATTTGTATATTAGATTTGAGGTCTTCTCCATGCTCGTATTTCGACGCTGTCTTTTCACCAGGCTCGCGAAAAACCCTATATTCTGACACACATTCTGTTCTCATCCTATACAACGTGGCCAAACGAAAACGTAACAGACAGATTTTTGGGAATTTGACCTCGTTTTTTCGAGATAAGCCTGGACATGTCAGCTTTATTCCGAGGGGAATGTTCAAGCACTATTAATTCAACCGTGAAGTTTTACCCCCGTAGTCAGAGTGGCAGCCCTTCGAAAATTTTAAATGGCAATTGGGGTTGAGTCTCACATCATTTTGAAGCTGGTTCAATTGTCCCTATAGCGGTGATATTTTTTTCAATTCGATGCAAATTTTTCAAGAAAGATCCAATTTCAGTGTTTTTGGAGAAGTCAGCCCCTTCCAGGAGGCTGGCTCGAAGTTGCCGAGCTCATGACGGGGCTTATGTCCCTCTGGTAAATATATCACAGTATACAAACAATTGAGATCAAGTGCCCAAAAATCTGTCTGTTACGTTTCCGTTGGTTCGTTCGTAGTCGTTGAACACAAAGCTGAGTGAAGAAAATAAATCACTTGCTGAAGACATTTCCAACCAGCTCATTGATCTACCTAAAGAGTAGAATGGTAGGTACCTGAATCGATGCCAGGCTCAGTACTCGTTTGAAATGGAAAATGGCATAGCAAAAGTGTTGTACAATAAGTACGAAATTTGCAAGAAACGAAAGAACCGCCAAACAAACGAAAGGGTTCTAAATATACGCACACATATACACACAACAATGGAGAAATCATTATTTCGGTCTGGAATAATTAAGTTTCGGTCAGAGAGAGGCATTTTCCGCTTCCCACTCCACCGACATATCCCGATCCCTTCGTCCACCATCTCTCTCGCTTGCTCTTTGCCATACACATACACCTCTACCTACAAGATATAAACTTTTTCATGAATAATATAATACCCCCATGTAATATTCGGTTAGGAGAGCCACTGACTCGCTCTCTCTGTGTGTATGTGCGTTGGCGAAGCCGATACCTTTTATTTATTAACGAAGTCCGCGGGTCAAAACCATAATAATGTCCAAACATCCATAAGGGATTAAAAGGGTTAATTACAAAGTAAGTAAAATAAAAGGGGGAGCGCGCCCGCCAGGAGGACGAGAAAGAGGAGCAGAACGAGAGAAATCGAGACTATAAAGGGACGGCTTTGACCAAACGAAATATTCTCCGTTTCGTCTGTATTGTATACACTTTAGAAAAATCATAGCTTTCGGCTACTTTGTCCCCTCACTATACACCAGGTACATCCACATATGTATGATATAGTATTCACGATTTCCATGTTGCAGGATGCACATCCCGAGACTCCTTATCAGGGCGTCTATTGAAGCACGACGAAACAATCGCAGCAAAGTAGAAATGGACTTGTATATCTATTTCTCTGTTGTACGTAATGCCGGTCTCCCTTTTAGTGCTGATACATACCCCTTATTGGCGTGAAATATAATAATAAGAGCGCTGGAGAAGGTCCACGTTCTGTCTGCTGGCCGCTGCTGCTCTCTCGAAAATACATAATCCATAACCGACAAGAGGACGCTTTCTCCGCAGGCGACAGCCGGAAGTATCCTCGATGCCATTTCCTATGTCGTTCGGAACGGCCTTATCGAGGAGGCCATTCAGGAGATGGTGCATAATGATAAGAACTGCGCTGTGTATGCGAGCCGACAGTCTCCCGATATGATGCCGATTCTTGGGAGCATATTGAAGCTGGTATGGATTCACATTGGAAAGCACAACTGGACATCAAGCCCTACAGTAATTACCCAGTAAGCAACTCAATGGTTCCAGTTGAGTCAACGCCACCATAATAATCGCCAGAAATCGGAAATTCAAAAAATTTAAAAGGGATAAGCTACTTTGTGCCTTGATGAAATCAACAAAATATCGACTTCTGGGAGATGTTTGTTTTATTCTTGATGCGGGTCATGTGAAACCGTATTGCCGTGTCAATGATTAGATTTGTTCTTTCTACAAGATTTGCTTGAGGATGATAACGTGCATTATACCAGCTTCGTGCAAATTATATCAATTGGGACCGAACAAACGTTTTTAAAAAATATTTTAATTACTAAAGAATGTACATTTAAGCTTCTACGCGGATATAATAAGAATGAATGCTACTACAATGCGTTTCTATTATAATAAATCTGGAAGTGCTGATTCCGCAGTGCTGACATAGCACTAGTGCGGCAGTGGCATTGATGTAACTCCTCCCCTCGAAGATTCAGGTTCGGAGGCACGAGGAAGCTGAACAACTCGTGGTGGCGGCGTTGGTGATGGTAAGGGTTGCCGGGGCTGTTCTTTGATGGTTCTGCAGGACTTCAGAAATCGAAGAACTGGGTTCTTGAAGAAAATGATTACGACTATCACAACAATCATGGCATAGATGATGTGGGTGTGATGACCAGAATTAGATGAACGTTTCAGCATCGCTTGGGCCTGGAACCATTTAACTTCATTTTTCAACTCGGAGATGTTTTCCAAGTTAACAGGGTTGATATGCGTCTTCTTTTGTGATGGGTGTTGGAATTCTTGAATTTCCATGTCCTCGAAGTCAACGAACAGGGGTCGACCTAGTTCTTCTTCCACTGATGGGCTTAGTTTTTGGTCGTTGATAAAAATGATACACTGTGGTTGCATGTGTATCAAGTAGGTACCCTGGAGACGTTGCATTTCTCGTCTTGAAGGGCAGGTAATTTTGAGGTCGGCGTAGTTTGGTGCAATAAGAAGCCAATACTTGGTGTCCTCTATTTCTTGAATTTGGAGGTCTTGAATTTCGATGGAGTGTCGGTTGCAATCCGATAATTTTTGGTTTCGGATGATGTTGACTTCGCAGTTGTTCTTGGAGAACTCGATCAGTGCAGTTTTGCAGAAAAAGATTTCGTTGATCTTTTGGCAGTCCTCGGTTTCGTGGGCGAAACGACTCCCCGATAGTAGTAAATATCTGGTATCGGGTAAAACTAATCGAAAGGACTGAGATTCACGCCAAATGGGAATCGGGTAGAGTTTATATAGGTCGAACGGTTCATTATGATACAGGGGAATTTTCAGAATGAATACAAGTTTGTCGTTGTAAATGTATGAATCTACTTCAATTAATTTGGAAATATAGATTAGATTTTTCGGCTTTATTTCAAACGGCAATTGTGGCATTTCCACGGTTGACTTCAATTTTGAAAGTGCATTGAAAAGATCGTTGGTGGATATGATGCTGGGATGTAAGACTTTTAATTTTGTAAATGATATAGCCAGCAATAATTGATCTACAATTTTTGAGATAGTCTGATACATTAACTGGATTTGATTTAACGTATCAGCAAGATTATGGAGGTGTAATTGTTGAACTACTTCGTCTCTTAGGATTACTTCAGCTTCCGTTATTCGTGTTTTTAAAATAACCTCATTCTGATAGAGATCCATTACAGATTTGTTAAATTTTTCAATAATTTCTGTGGAAAGAGAGTACTGTTTTTTAATATTTTCTTGGAGTGAATTTTGATTTTCGGCTAGTTCCTGAATCATACTCTCGAAGTGAATTCCGTCTTCATCATCCAAATTTCCTGTAATACTTTTAAAAACTGAACCAAGTGCATTTATCAATCCGCGTTTTTTCCTGTTCAAATTTGGGTTTTCTCTAACTGTTGTCTTGTTGGGTAGAATTTCAAAGATACTTTCCTGAATGGCGTTTTTTGTATTGTCTATAACTTTCAAATAATTTCCTATTTCCATTGAGTACGTCAAGTTGTTGAGTTGTTGTGTCTGTCGGGTCGAGGTTGAATCTTGTGTAATTATTCGTGTGAGAGAATTGAGGTTTCTGTTGAGTTTTTCAAAGCGGTTGACCAAAATGGATATGTCATAATAGTAGAGTAATTTATGGGAATATTGCTGGATTTTTGCAGTACCTAAGTGTACTGGGAGGAGTCCTGGATTATTTTTAAGGTTCCGTATCTCTATCGGACTCGTGGTCGTTATCAATACCATGAGCAGTAGGGCGAACCTGCAACAATTTATTGATCTTTAATGGTCGCTTAAGGTTTCTCATGTGATATTTGCGTTGTTTTGTGGCAATAACATGTTTGTTCCTATCAACTGCAACGGGTTTTATGGGTGGCCTGAATTTATTTTGGGTTTTGGTCACCCGTCTAGTTTCTTTAGGGTAAATAGCTTGTTCAGCGTCAAGTTCGATTTGTTCTTTGTCTTTGTTAAGTCTTGATAAGGTTTTCGTTTTATTTTATTGTAGCCTGTCATTGAGTTCACGGTATAACAGTTTGGTCTTTTCTTTGTGATTCTGAACATAATTACTAGTCAGTAATTTTTGGCAGTTTATGTCAAAAGGGTCGTCTAATTCTAGGTGGCCAGATACAATTTCGATAGGTTTTTCGCCAGTTGAGGTGTGTATAGAATGGTTATAGGCAAGAACTGCGAAAAGAGTTTTAGTCTTCAAATCTTCAGCTGGGAATTGTTCGTTGAGCAGCCGAATGTGTTCTAACAGTGTACTGTGTAACCTTTCTACCATGCCGTTGGATTGTGGATTTTCAGGAGTGATGAAATGAATTTTTATTTTATGTAATTCAAGTAGTTCTTTCAAATTTGTGTTTTTGAATTCTGTGCCGTTATCACAAATTATCATCTTTGGAATTCCAAGGTGTGAAAAGAATTTCAGAAGGCTCTGAATTATGTCTATTGAGTTGTGACTTTGTATCTTATAGATTTGAGCGTATTTCGAGAATGCATCTATGATCGTGAGAAATATTCCCTTATCAATCGTTATCGTATCGATATGTATCGTCTCGAAAGGTTTAGTTGCTGTGGGTGTTAGATTGATTCCCAGTTTCAAGGGGTTGCGTTCGTATTTTGTACGTTGGCAGATATCGCAGGTATTTATGTATGTCTGAATTGAACTTTTCATGTTAGGCCAATAATAAAGACTTTTAATTTTTGCCTCTGTTTCATTTATACCGCGATGGTTGGTCTTGCTCTCGTGATATCTTCGTAGTACTTCAGGTATTTGGTTTTCCTCTACATCTATCAATTTTCGTTTTGTACAAATGAATTTATAGTGGGGCCACTTGAATGTTTTCCTCACTGTCTCGCAAAATGAATAGTATGCTTCTGGGGGATCAAAGATCATGTGATAAGTTATTTCGGGTACGATGTATTCCCTTATAAAGTCAATGATTTCGGTGTCGAAATTATTTTTATCGATTTGGACAAGTAATCTCTGTCTGTTTGGAAACGGCTTTATAATTTTGGTTCGAGCTGGAGAGTGATTGACCAGTTCGATTTCAATTTGATTTTGATCTTTATTCAATATATCATCAGATATCGGAATTTCAACAATAGGGTTTTCTTGGTCATTAGAATGTTGAGTACCGTCATCATTTTGAGGCTCTGGTAATGGGTCATCAGGTTCTGGTAATGGGTCATCAGGTTCTGGTAATGGGTCATCAGGTTCTGGTAATGGGTCATCAGGTTCTGGTAATGGGTCATCAGGTTCTGGTAATGGGTCATCAGGTTCTGGTAATAGGTCATCAGGTTCTGGCAATGGGTCATCAGGTTCAGGTACCTGCTGGATGTCGTTTTCGTGGTCGCGATCTATAACAACTGGTTCGGGGGTTTGATCATCGGCTTCGTCTATAGCTATTGTTGGTACGATTTCGGGCTCGGTTTCGTTAAGAATATAAATACGTATATTGACGGGAGTGTTCCGAAAGGTGGTTTCGATCATTTGGGATATTCTTTCCCATTTTAGGCCATCAAGCCCACAAGAAATTTTTGGCATAGCAAGATCTTTAACATTATGTCGTAAACAGAGATCTTTTAAATAGGTGAGTGATTCTTGCAGATTTTCGTAGGTAGGCTTGTCATGGTAACTAGACTTCGTGATCATATAATAAACGTATCTAGAAGGGAATTTCAAGCAGGCGACCTCTCCAACTTCTTCACGTTGTTTTGTTAGAGTCGATATATAATTAAATCTTGTTCGAAACTGAACTGCGATCCCTTTGTTCATTATAAGGTCTTGAGAAATACAGTGAGCAAGGGAGAAATGTTCGGGGGCGTCAAAAAGGTTTCCATTCAAAATTTTGATTCGGTTTGATTTTTCTTTTTGTGACGTCGAAGGCATACCGATCTCTGATTGTTCGTCTTTGTTGGCGATTAGAGAGGCTTTTTCTAATTCGTCATTGAATACTCTGATATAATCATGAATATTCTGAGGTATATTGGTTCCATTGATATTGATTTCTATGCGAGATAGAGCGTCTGCATTGGAATTCAATTTTCCTTTTTCAAAGATGATTTTATAATCATATTCCTCGAGCTTGAGGCGCCACCTGACCAGTTTGGAGTTAGGCTCCTTGAGGGAGAATGACCATATCAAGGGTTTGTGATCAGTGATAATATTAAACTTACGCCCAAAGAGATAGGGCCTGAAGTACTTCACGGCGTACACAATTGCCAGAAGTTCCTTTTCGATCGTGGAGTAGTTTTGTTCCGTATCATTGAGAGTTCGTGATGCAAAGGCCAAGGGCAGGTCATTACCAATGGGCCCTTGAGACAAAACGGCTCCAATGGCTACGTTGCTCGCATCGGTGGTCAGGTTAAACGTTTTAGAAAAATCAGGATACTGAAGGATGGGCTCGTTCATCAATACCTTTTTGCATGTGTCGAAACAAGACAAGAATTCTTCATTATGGGTAATTGTGGCACTTTTTTTCAAACATTTAGTCAATGGCTTGGTGAGTTTCGAGAAGTCTTTGATGAACTTCCTATAGTAGCCCAAGAGCCCTAGAAATCCTTTTAGCTGCTTTGGCGTTTTAGGGATGGGAAAGTTTTGAATAGCCCTAACCTTTTCTGGATTGGGCTTAATGCCATTGGGTGTGACAACATGACCCAAGTAATTTACTTCTTTTCTTAGGAACTCGGACTTGTCCAGTTGAATTTTGAAATTCGCTTGTTCTAATCGTTGAAAAACTTGTTTTAGGTTAACCAAATGGTCCTGAAGTGACACACTGAAGATGATTATGTCGTCTAGATAGACTAGACAAAGCTCATTCTGTAACCCGCGTAATATATTCTCTACAACGCGCTGGAAGGTCGCCGGAGCGTTCTTTAACCCAAAGGGCATGCGTAGGTACTCATAGTGCCCGTTTTCGACCGTAAATGCGGTCTTTTGAATGTCTTCCGGGGCCATTTCAATTTGGTGGAAACCGGAAGCCAGGTCTAACAGGGTGAAGTACTGACAACGTCCCAGTTTGTCAAGAATATCTGAGATGTTTGGCAATGGATACCTGTCGTCGATAGTTTTTTCATTTAACTTCCTGTAGTCGACAACAATACGCCATTTTTGTCTACCACTGGCGTCAGGTTTCTTTGCCACTATCCAGATCGGTGAACTCCATGGCGAACTGCTGGGTCTTATGATTTTTTGGTCTAACATCTTTTGAATTTGTGTTTTCACTTCATTTTTATGGACGAAAGGGTATCTGTGAGTTTTTGAATATACTGGCACTTCGTCTGATGTTTTAATTTGATGTTTGATCGCATTTGTGAAAGTTAAAGGGGTATCTTCATCATAAAAAATATGAGAAAATTCTTTTACAAGGTTTTCAATGGCAATTTTTTCCTCAGCATTCATGTGTTCAGTTCGAATTTTGGGTTGATTGCATTGTTTGTCATCAAAGTTATGGAAATTAGAGTATTCCATTGGGTTTTTCTGAAAATCTTCAGGAGCAATCGGCTCGGATTCGAGAGGTTCTGAATAAAGCGGTTCAGAAAAGTCGAGGTTGACGGGTTGTTCCGTCTTATTCATAACCGTTACGAAGGCTTCATGGTTTTTTGCAGTGGTCAAGCACTCTGGGATCTCACGGCCATGTGATGATACATGGGGAATGATGATGTCACCATTGGCGATGGTGGTTCTTACCTTGACAATTTGTCCCCAACGAGGGATTATTGAACAGGTATTAATTTGTTTTTGGGGAATATTTTGAAAATGAATTTTCAGGTTTCCAAACGGAGTCGCCAGTGTTTGACTATTGAAATCCAGAGTAGCATTCAAAAACTGCAAGTTGTCCAAGCCAATTAGTCCTTTGAAGATATTATGGAATTTGAATAATCGAAATTTCATAAATTCACCTGGGCGATTAAATATGTAGGGAACTTCCATCCATCCGCTATATTTATGCGCCGAGGTTGAAAACATGTCTGATACAATAAATGGATCGAATTGAATGGTGTCTGGGAAAATCTGCTCTGCAATATCCGGATCAACAAAGGATTGACTAGCACCTGTGTCCATCAGAATTTTCAAGTCTTTAAAATTTGGGAAGATAACATACGGTAATTGATTTGTATGCTCTTCACTATGATTAAGGGTTACTTGTTCAATTCCGTCGCTGAGGCCGGCATTAAAAAAATTCCGTCCTCCTCTACATATTGATGATTAGGTCCGTTAGTTGGTCCGTTAGTTTCTGGGATATCTTGAGTTTCGTTATGGTGGAACTGAGAGTTGTAATTATTATTAGGTCTGTAATTTTGGGTGAAATTCGGTGGTCTCTGTTGGGTTTGCCTGGTACTTATACTCATGGGTACCGGCGGCGTAGATGGTCTGTAATTCGGGTTCGGTTTGAAAACATTCTGGTCCCTGTTTTGATAACTATTGATATAACTATAATTATTAATAATTGATAATATTATGGAAATATTATCAATATTTGTTTTGATAATTATTTTGGAAATTATTCGGTCTGAAATTTTGCGGTTTAGGGTTTCTGAAAGATTGTGCATTATTTGTGGAGAATTTGGGTCTTTGTATTTGCCGCGGCTGTACATTGATTGGCTGAGACGGGAAGTTTTGCTTAAATGTATTTGAGTTTGAACTCTGTGGGGTTTGACCACCTGAATTTGAAGATTTCTGGTAATATTTCACATTGTTTTCTTCATTAATGTATTGAAGGGCGGTTTGCAAATCTGGAGGCCTCATGGCCCGAATTCCGCTTCCGAGGGGTTCTCTCAGACCGGCGAGGAACGTCTTCAGCGCTAACTTATTATACAATTCCTTTTTAATAACTTAACCTTCCGCAGTTGGTTCATGCATCGTGACATATGAGCAAAGCAAGTTCAACAATCCCACCACTTTATCATAAAAATGCAGGCTGGTTTCGCTGGATTGTTTACTGAGAACTAAATCCCTTATTAAGCATATTTCGTCCCGTAGGTCGCTGAAGTTCCGCGATAAAGTATCGCGAAGGTCGTCCCATGTTTCCACGGATGATATATTTATGGCTATCTTTGCATTTCCCGTCAACTTATTCATCAACGATTTTAAAATGAATAAATTTTGAAAACATTGCGGGTTGTTTTGGTCAATAAAGGTATCTATTATGGATGCCGTTGCAGTCAAGAAATTATTCAATTCGTTGGGGTTGCCGTCATAAAGGGGTACGCAGTTTAGGTATTCAGGTTTAAAGTGCATCGCAACCCCAACTATTTGCTGCGGAGGCTGTTGCCCGACTCCTTGAGGAGGATTTTGCACTGGATCCATTATTACTGAAGTATTGTTACTAAGAGTCCACTACACAGCAAAGTTTTGAGTTCAGAGTTGTTGAGGAGAATGATATTCTGAAGACAATTGATGGTATCAAAACGAATGCGACTGGTGCTGATGGAATCAATGCAAAAATATTGAAACTATGCATACCTTTCCTCCTCAAATTCATCGCACATTATCGTCAATTACATTCTTTCGAGTGCAGTTTTCCCTCGGCGCTGAAAGGAGGCGCTTGTCGTGCCTATACCCAAGAGCAGCGAAGTCACCGGGTACAAGGATCTCCGGCCAATTAGTATTCTTCCGACACTCTCGAAGATCCTGGAAAAAGTGATGGAGGGACAGTTGACGGAGTTTTTGAAGAAAAAGAAACTGATACTGACACTTTAGTCTGGCTTTAGGAAGGATCACGGCTGCAACACTGCTCTAGTTAACATTACCGATGATATACTGATAGCAACTGATGGAGGCCTTTGCACTCTGCTTGTCCTCCTCGATTACACAAAGGCCTTTGATACACTAAACCACGCTATCTTAAAAGCTAAACTCGAGGCTAAACTTAGCCACATTAGTCTCTCGCTCAGCGCTGTCGAGCTCCTTGCTTCCTTCCTGGACAACAGAACTCAATCGGTGATATACAGTAACAACAAGTCGAACTCTCTCCCCACCTGGAGTGGAGTCCCTCAAGGTGCAAGACTTTCACGGTTGCTGTTTAAGATCCACATCTCGAGACTCTTCAAAACCATTCTGTCCGGCACACCTCATTTCTACGCTGATGATACTCAGATATACTTGTCTTTCCACCCTAGTGAAGCGAAACAGGCCTACGCTGCGATGAGTTACGACCTCGACAACCTGGCGAACGAGTCCGAAAAACACTGCATTCAGCTTGACCCTAACAAATCGTCTGCAGATTGCCATGCCACTGCCATCATACTGTTCGGCAGAAGAAAGAGTAGACTCCAGTGTGGCGACATCATCGGACTGAGACTTGGACAGGACGAGATCAGTGGAGTGAAGGTTGTCCGCAACCTTGGCCTGTACATGGACAGTGATTTGAGGTTCACTGAGCATGTTTCCAGATGCCTCCAGAGAGATTACATGAGTCTCAGAAGAGTCTACCAAATACGCCACCTTTTGAATAGCGAGACCAAGACGGCGCTCTGCGACACCCTAATCTTGTCCCATTTCAACTTCTGTGACATTGTCTACGAAACGCATCAGTTGGAGAGCGACGCTCGAAGAATCCAGGGAATGCAGAACTCTTGCATCCGTCTTGTCTGCGGCATAAAAAGAAACGAGCCCGTGTCATATAAGCTACGAGAACTCTACTGGCTGAACATGAACAAGAGAAGACAACTTCTGCATACCTTGACTTTCTACCATGACATCATGAGAAACAAGTGTCCCGCTTACCTGTACAACCGCATTTCCTTTCGTACTGATGTCCATACCATGAATGTCCAATTCAAGGGCAGATTAACCCCTCCTCTACACAGCTCTCAGATGTTCAAGAGATCCTTCAGCTACAACATCGCGAAGTACTACAATACGGTGCCGGAAGGCATGAAGAATACAAGCGTCAGTTTGTCGCTCACAAGTTTTGGATATCTTTTGTCGTTCTCACAGCATCCAAGAAGGAAGGTCACGCGGACAGTTTTTCCACTTCACTAGACCGGCGCGCAACTTTGACTGCGATAAACGGCTAAACTGAAGAAGTTAGACATATGCCTTCGGAAACTTTTTTGTAGAATATTGAATTTCCTACAACTTTGTTACTGAGAGTTTTTACACATCTCTCACCGTTCTCTCACCGTTTCAGCAGAAAGACCGCGGCGCATGTTTTTCCATCTTCACCATTTTTTTTCCCATGTTTCCAGGGATGACTGGAATGAAACTTTGGTTTTTCTTATTCAGTTTCCCATTCTCTATATCGTCATATTTTTTTTATCCCGCCCCCAATTTGTTCCAAGTTGAATCCTCATTTTACTGGACTATGGATAGTAAACAGGATTCCAAAATTTGGACCTCTCAAAATTGGAACTGAGACCAAAAATTGTTTGATTCTGATGAACGACTTTTCTGAATCCGGACTTCATGGAATCTTTGATCCTTTTTTGCTTCCTTTAAGAAATTTATTCGATGAAAAAAAAGTAAAGGAGAAAACTGTTGAATAAGCCTATACCACCATTGAGGAACCTTTTCTGGATCTGTTGGTGAGCCATTTCTACAGGTGGCCCATTGAAAACGAAATAGACAGATTTTTGGGCGTTCACCCTCATTTTTTCGAAATAAGCTTGGACAGGTCAACTTTGTTTTCAAGGGAGACGTTCAACTGCTATTGATTTAGCCATGGAAATTTACCCCTGTAGTCAGGGTGGCAGCTCTTTCGAAAATTTTGAATGATAATCGAGATTGAGTGATGCATAATTCCAAAGCTGGTTCAATTGTCTTCATAGCGGTGCTATTTTTTTTCTTGTTTCGATTCGATGCAAATTTTTCAAGATAATGCCAATTTCAGTATTTTTGGAGAGTTACAGCTCCTTCTAGGTGGTTGGCTCGAAGCTGCCGAGCCCTTGACGGGGCTTATGTCCGTCTAGTAAACATGTTACAGATGACAAACAAATGAGGTCAAGTGCCCGAAAATTTGTGCTTTTTTTTCGTTGGGCCACCCTGTATTGACAGCAAAACCGAAGTCTTTCAATTATTGTTTGAAAAATTTGCATTTATCAATAATAATAGTCAAGTTTGCTTGTTGAATTTTAACTTAGAGAAGTAGGTTGACTTGCTCCTGAAATGTTCTCGAAACGACAATAATATCATCAAGGTAGCAAAAAAACGATCGGTTCATATTAAGGTCCGGATACCGCATCCATGAGGCGCTGTTGAGTTCAAACTGAATTATTTTCAAGACTTTGGCTTATCTGTAGTCTGTTGTCATTTTGAAACAGCTGTAAAGTTCCAACAAATTCACTTAGTGTTAGCAGAAGCTGATAAAACAGCTTTTTGCTTTCAATCGAGTATTTGGATTCTTGTTGGAAATCTTTCATCAACGAAGTGTTGCGTTCGGACAGCAGACGAGCGCTCGACTTGAACAGCCAGAAGACAACCACCTCACATTGAAAAGTTACAGTTTTACATTTTCCAGCAGCCCTGCCCGTCCCCGAATCATTGCTTGCTCGTAAACGCGACAGCTTCGATGCAAGGAACGATATAATTTCGATTATGAGGAGCGATAAAATTTCGGCTAATCGTTTTCAAACTTTTCTTTTAAAAAGGAGCATAGGACGGAGCCTGCGTCTCTCATCTGCAACGGCCCCGGTTATGGGCACGGCATGGCGGAGGCGCCCCGGAAAAAATGCGAAACTCGATGAGAGGAGGGTGAATTTTTATGTAAGTGGCATCGGCGGGTTTAAAGAAGCGTGTAATTGATACACGATATCGTCATTTCGGTTTCAAAGTAAAATTTTCCGGACAAATTCAATTAGCAGCAACTCGAACAGAAGAGAGATGGGGTGATGAGGGGGGAGGGGGCGAAAAAAAGAGGCGAAAAGAGAACGAAAATTTTGCCTGCTAGAGGAGACTTCAATTTTTTCCTGCAACAACTCCAGAATAATTTTTGGATTGCAGCATTTCAGGTGCTTGACCACGGTATTACCAAGTTTAAAACTAGAAAGTTGTGTATTCATTTCAGTATTTCACAGAAAATCCAAAAATTGAAGTTTTCGTTTTTCAAGACACTTGAATCTGACTTTACTTTGGCTCTTTATATGAACAAGTCATGAAAAAGATCACTTTAAAGCTCACGTTTGAAGTTGCATGCGTCCAGAAGGTCCTACTGTAAGTCGTCGGGTAGTTTACCCAACAGAAATAGCTTTGGAAAATCCACAAGTAGATTGTAGTGATGGATGATGATTCTCGACGTAAGTTTGAAAGTATCAATGTTTGAAGTTCATTTTCGTGAGAGTCTAGAGAAACTTTGAGGAAGAGTCTAGGGAAAGTGAGAAAAAGTACCGGAGAGAAGCAATGGAAACGGCAAAAGGCGAGAAAAAAAGGTGGGACTCTGGAAATGATCCTAGAGACTTTTGAAGAGCTTTTATTAGTTCCACTAGATCCCAAATGTATTTTTAAGGTGATAGAGAAGCCTCTCACTTGCTGCTTAATACATTATAAATAGTGCAAAAATTTAACAATATTCACCAACAGCCGCCATCCTTTACTAGAGTCTACAGGTGATGTAGACTTCACAGACTTCACAGACTCCACTACTTCACTTAATGCTTTTTCTGTATCATCATGGATACTCGGAAATTGTGAAATACCTTGAGCTAAGTTCATCATCGTAGAGCATGAATAAAGTGGATAAAAGTAAAATTTCATCAATACTTAGTTCAATTTGAGCTAGTTTTTGTCCAAGTTCAATGTCTAGTGATGAATCTTGTGATGTTTCAGTGACATTAAAGCAACATGACTAATACCAAATTGGCGCTAGATTCAAAAATGTTTCGTCGGTTATGTTGGAAAGATAACATCAGTGACAGGTGACGTATGTGCCAACAGGGAGTCTATTTCTAAGAAGGATGTGATCCGTTCACATGCGAAGCTGCTAGGCAACCAGGGCTGTGATTGGCTGAATTGTGATCGCCTGGTGATCGCTCCACTCTAAAAATATGGCCCCTGGAGTTAGTGGTGAGTGACAGGTGACGTATGTGACAATTGACACTGGTGATAGGTGGCAAGGTTCAAAATGTTTAGACTCGAATTGGTGATTGCATAGTTGATATATTGCCACATGTATATCTGGTTGCATAACTTTCCAGTGATATTTCCTGGGATATTGGTACCAACGTTACAGTTGCCAGTTTGGAAAGCAGCCATTCAAGAGAGTTATTGTCTCCCATGATTAGTGTTGCCGTCTAGAGTTAGACTTTCTAGACTCTTGTCTTGAAAAGGCGTCAAGACTCAGACAAGACCTCTAGAAACTCTTGTCTTGAAATTTCTAGACAAGACAAGAGTAGAGCTGTCAAGATCAAGAGTCTTGATTAGACTCTTGAAAAATAAAAATTCACAAAAAATCAGATATATTCCTCTCCGCTGATGGTTTTTATGTGAATGTGTGATTAGCTTGGGGATTTCTTACACAGTTTATTGACAACATAAAATAACAGAAATAATGGTTAACGGTATGACAAAATGCTATTCAAAACTATATCTACTTGAAATTAAAATGGTTGCAATGGGTTCTTATCGTAGGATCAAAAACTTTTCTACTTGCGGTAGGCTGTGGCCTGGCCAAAATCAGCCTCGTTTGCCTGCCAATGACCAGGCCGAAGCCAGTGGCGTAACTAGAAGTGTCTGATGGGGGGGTCACGACTGAAAAATCTGCGAGAATTCGAGCAAAGCAAACAAAAAAGCGCCGCATTTGGAAATTTTTTAGAAAATTCGATGGCCAATGGGAGGGTTTTTGACCCCGAAACCTCCCCTCTAGTTACGCCACTGGCCACAGCCTACCGCAAGTGGAAAAGTTTTTGATCATATGGTACTATTTTGCTTTTATTTGTTGAAATCAAAGTACCTACTTTTCTTATAAAAAAATCAGAGAATTTGGGAGTTTCAATTGGGAGAATAATAAAGCAATAAGCCTGTTCTGCGCTTGCGCACTAGGCAAGCCATCATGTCATTATGCATTGACCGTTGCTGTCAGGCTGTGTCTGATAGACAGTCTACAGTCCATGAATATTCACTAGTTATGATTAAAAATTAGAAAAAACAAAACAACACATAGAAGCATCTTTCTGTATAATGTGAATTTTATATATCAGAAGACAATTTGATCTTCGGTTTGTGGTGACAGTTCACTATAAATTTGTCAATTTTGCATCAGAGAACGAGGAAGCCTTGCCAGAGAAATGCCATTCGTATGACATCTCCTTCGGACTCTGTATGTCTCTGCTGTTTTTTCCGATTCTCATGCGAAAGTTTCGTCCAAGTAATTTTTTTTTCAAGGGATGCTCCAACATTTTCATTTTTTCTTCTCCAAAAAATAGCTGCGTCTTCTAAAAAATTAGATAGCTTGATGAGGCTTTTAGTCAATAGCTGCAAAACAAAGTGTTTCTTGCCAATAAAAAGAAAATGATTCAGACAACATGCTGCAGCCAGATATCCTTCCAATGTACCAAGACAAAATACCGATTAGGCTGGTGTTCTTTCCACAACTTTAAATAAGTTAGTCTTCTTGCCCGCGTCAGGTTGACACAAGCGGGAACCTGACACAGGTCTGTAAATAATCAGTATATTTTCGACAAAAATAAAGGACCACGTCCGCACCACGACATCTGAGAACTTTGGGTCCAGCTTAAACCCAATTATCCACATTTCTTTGTCCAGCAGCAATGTTTCGAACACCAAACCACAAAAGAATGTTGATTGTTCAACTTTTTTTTGACTGTGACTCTTTCGTTGACTGTTTCTTGACGTTCATGTGGCAACCTGGTATTGTCTTGGCTTGCTTATTCACTTGATTCGAGCCGATGGACTGCGGTGAGTTAAATTTCTGTATCCTTTTCCGGTGCCAGATTTTGTGAGTACTTTTTTAAATGAACAGTAGTTGACTTTATTTATTCGGGCATCAACCTACGGCTACAAAATCATATCTTGTCATTTTATATAAGACCCCATTGCAGACATACGTCTACTAACAGGTCGAGGGTGGCGGTGGTAACCTTTTCTCTCAGCATTCACAGCAATGATAAATTTCAGTGTCAATAAAAGTCGGTCTTCGAAATTTGAACTTGAGTACATATACCTAAGTAGAATATTTAATTGAAGCCCAGTCTCTATTCGAAGGGTGTTCTATGCTCCTTACAGTTTCTCTGTTTTTCTTGCTAAAAAATGTTTATATTTCTGTCACGTATTTTTCTTGGATGAAGGAGTTTCATAGTAATTAAATTTCAAGAGTCTATCTAGACTCTTGAAAAATTTCCATCAAGAGTTAGAGTCTTGTCTTGAAATTTTGAAAGTATCATGATATTTCAAGACAAGACAAGAGTGGGGCAACTCTTGTCTTGTCTTGTCTAGACGGCAACACTACCCATGATGAGGAACTTCTGTTCAGACAAATAGAACCTAACATATTTGATAGAACACTCAATCGCAGGAGGCTCTTGTTCAATAGTGCTGTATTTTATCCAAATCCAACAGTCAACGCCATGTTGGATCATCTGTCGCCTCTCACAATCATCTCACGTAGGTACGTCGTCATCGTCATCGTCATCTTTTACCTGGTCCTCGCCCACAGATTTGACGTCTGGTGGAAAATTCGACCTGTCTTGTGTCTTCAGGTTTGATAGTTGGCGGTTACTTTCAAATCATACTAACTATCATATTATATGACAGCTGTCACCTAGAATAATTGTGTTGAATCCGGAAAGCTGGGATACGCTCAATTAGTGATGACGTCACGATGATGACGTCAAAAGTTGGGTTTTGTATGAAAACAATCTCTGCTAGGTTGGCAGCACTTACTGTCACTCCTGATTCCCACCCTCTCCCCTTCCCACATCCTCCACTGCAGCTGTCAAACAAAACGTAAAATGTATTTAACCAGCATTATACCACCACCGCAGGCCTTTTTCGTTACGAAACACCCTACAGGAAGGTCGTTGTACAGGGTGTTCACGATAAAACTTACCCCCCTCTGAAATATTCCCCTTTCAGATATTTTGGAGAACTAAAAACTTTTTCGACACGATTTTCCCCAGGGACCTTGAATTGATTCTCTAAAAGTTTCTAATTGGTACCGTATACAGAGTGTGATATGTAACTTTTTCATTTTAAATACAACACCCTATATTTTATTTTGCAATTTGGTGGAGCCTTCTTCCTGATTACAAATACATATAACACTAATGATTCTTTCTGATAAGTAAGATGTCAAAAAAAATAATAAAATAGGTATTCAACTAATTCTGTTTCTCGGTAAGATGGCTTTGGTTTCTATATTTCACTTGAGAAAAAGTTATTTTCGCAGCAATTTTGTCTGCAGAATTCAACTCTGCATGAATAAATGGTCTAATTTGTTCCTGATACAGGATGCCGCGTAATTTCCAATTTTTAATTAATTTGACTACCTATTCTATTATTTTTTCGACAGCTTCCTTGTCAAAATAAATCATAAGTGTTGTATATCGTAGTAATCAGAAAGAAAGACTACATCAAATGACGTTATAAAATATAGGGTGTTGTATTTGAAATAAAAAAAGTTACATGTCACACCCTGTATACGGTACCAATTAGAAACTTTTGGACGATCGATTCAGAATCCCTGGGAAAAAATGGTTGAGAAAAAGTTTTCAGTTTTTCAAAATATCTCAAAGGGAAATTTCCTAGAGGGAGGGGGTGAATTTCATCGTGAACACCCTGTGTCTATTAATCCGAAAATATTCCATTGACTGTCACTTTGACAAGAAGTGTTGCCAACTTAGGTGCTCGCTGTTTTTGTACAAAACCCATGTTTTGACGTCACACTAATTGGGCCTATTCTCATGTCGGAATCGAGAAATAAATTGACAGGAAGGCACCCACCTGTCAATTAAATGATGCTAATTTGAGCTGGGCTCCCAGTCGCGAATATTTGGCCAAAAAATTTGATTTTGTATGTCAAATTTTAATTACGGGGGTTCTGATTGGCCAATATGAGGACTTTGACGTGAAATTTTACATTTTCTGTCCGAATATTCGCATCTGGGAATCCACTTTCACATGTAGTCAACCTGACTTTCTGATGATATCAGGTCTGAAGGTCTGACTTCTGATGATATCATAATCTAGTGATATTCTTATAACATGAGTACCAGCATGACGAATACTAACCTGAAATTGGCACTTGATTGAAAAAAATTGCCGTCATTTTGGATAGATGACATAAGTGTCAGCTGGCGCACGTGCTAGGCAACTGATGTTAATGGTGAATGACAGGTGACGGATGTGACAGATGTGACAATTAGCTTTAGTGAGGGGTGACAGGGTGACGTTCCCGATGTTTTGGCGCCAGATTCAAAAATCTCATCTGATCTCAGCTGATCACCTGAAATAGTGGTGTTGAAATCACAAAATTAGGATCTCCAATGTTGGAATTCAAAAATTAAAAATGTAATTCAAAAAAATTATTGGTGCCATTTGTTCTCCAAAACTATCGGCGCAATAATCTGTCATTGGTCATAAGATGACATTGGTGACAAGTGATGTATCTACGTGAAAACGTAAGTGTACGTGACAAGTGACGTATGTGACATATGTCATTAGGGACAGAATGGACAATATGACGATTGACGTTAGTAAGAGGAGTGACAGGTGACGTTCATGATGTTTTGGTGCGAAAAAGGTGCTTGCATAGATGATTTACCGCCACACGTATATCTGGTTGCATAACTGTTCAGTGATATTTCTAGGGATATTGGTACCAACGTGACAGGTGCCTAACATGAGTACATCTCTTGAAAATTCTCATAGATCTTGTGGAAGGAGGAGAAAAACAACTATGGATAGTATGCAGTAGGTATAGCGACACTTGAGGCAGACAGTTCTGATGACTTTTATCTGGAGACAATTGGTTGGTACTACTGATTCTAGTAACTTTCTTGACATGTCTTTGAGCACCGGATCTGTATTACCGGCATTTTGCAGGGACTTGTGAATTTGACGCATGCGCAAGCCTAGATGTGGTTTTGACAGTTAACGGCAGTGATAGGTGACAAATGACATACCTGTTACAGATAACTTCAATAAGGACAGATGGTATGTGTGACAATTAATTGACGTTGGTGAGAGATGAGAGGTGAGAGGTGACGCTCACTATGTCTTGTCGCAAATGGGTGCTTGCATAAATGGAATGACCTCACGCCACATGTATATCTAGTTGCCTACTTGGTAGTGATATTTCAAGGGGCTTTGGTACCAACATGACAAGTGCTAACTCAACAAGCAATCATTTGAGAAGCTTATGGTCCGTCATAATGAAAAATTTATTCCCATACAGATAGAGCCTGGAGTGTTTGGCAGCCCACACTATTGCAAATAGCTCTTTTGCAGTGATGCTATACTCATTAGATTCACGGATTATTTCGAAAGCCCTAGTTAGTTCTTAAACATCACGTAGGTGTTCTTGAGATAATAGAAATGCTTCTTACTAGCTTCCTGAGATACACAGTGACAAAAAAAACTTATTTTTTATTACGTCACATCTTTCAGCAACAGCCAGTCTCAACGATACGTAGGGCCTGCAGATGATGCAGATTCTACAAAGTTGATGATATTCGGCTCGATTTGAGGGAGTTTCGGTCAAGTACGGTCAATTTTCGAGACCGAGTTCCCTATGGAAAAATGCGTCCAGTACGTTTTATCACATGGAAACCTAGGAAAAACAGTCAAGGAGGAAATTTTATGAGCTCGCACCGATGACACTGGGAGAACCGAAGACAAACTCGATTAAAATTCAGGATATCGCGTTCGATTACCACCGCGTGACGTCATCGCGACACGCACAATTCCACGGCCTTCCTCTCTTCGCCGTCGTCGTCGTCGTCGTCGGGAGACATCAGCCGTGCTGTGCCTTCATCAATAATAATCAGATCTATTGATAATTATACAGGCGGCGTCACCTTGGCAACTGACAACAATTAGTATAAATTAGGGTTTTGGAATATATATAGGAGGCTCGGACGACGCCGATATAGCCCCGGAGCGGGAGGGGGCGGCAGGGATGTTTTGATGTTGCGAAGGGTACAGGAGCTTTCGCGGGATGGCGCGCTTCGAGGAGCTGGGAGAGAGGAAGAAAAGGACGACGAGCGAAAAGTTTGATCGCAGTCGCCTATATCATGGAAGGGTGAGCTTATTAATATATATTGGACCTTTTGTTGCGCGTTGTCCTGTTCTAATATTGATGATGATGATGATGATGATGATGCTGATGAGAGGAAGGTATATACGGAATTTGCATTGGAATTTTCGAAGCCCTTACCCAGGCTTGTGGAAAAGTCGATAAAAGGGGAAGAGAGGGCAGAAAGCATTAGCGAGGAACAAGTACACGTGTAAGGAGTATATATGTGGAGAGTATAGTAATATAAGAATTGTTGCATGTTGCATCGGGAGACCTTCGTCGAGACCAATCGGTCAAAGTCAGGCGATTGTCGACAGCAAATGATAGATGAATGTAATTAAATAAGTGACCAATCATAATCTCGCTTTATTTCTGATACCGGCACCGTTTCCATCAAAGTCACCTAGTACTCCACCTATACATCGGGAGTGTTGCGTTGCGTTACGAGCAAGTATATACCAGTTTTTTGGGGTTCGCAAAGTATATAAGGCAATTACTAAGCGATACGTGTAATTAATTCGCTTGTTATTCCAGAAACTTCCACAAAGCATTTTTTCAATTCTTTGCAATTCTTGCTGGGCTCCGAGCCAATTGATTAGTAGTTACCCAACGGTTCGACCTACCTAACCTACTATAAAAATAAAAATTCTGTTCCTTTGTTCTACATAATTTTACGATTCCGTAAACTTTGAAAGCTTTGTTATTAAACAATCCCATCAAACTCCCGCTATAATCCCATTATTTCATCGAACATCGTTTTTGTCTTCTCCCATGCTCTGTTATAAAATATTACTATTATAAATGTTTACGTGATGCTGGTGGAGGAGGGTGCATGTTTCGTAAACAGGACGGCGTCGTATAGATTTATGCTATTATACACGGTGTGCACAACATACGTTTTCGTATATATATATACATTATAGGATATAGATATAAAATAAATGCCTCTGTGTGTGTGTGTGTATATGGAGTATAAATATTCGTTGTGTTTTGGAGCAGCGAAGAGATCTGTATCGGAGAGATCATAAAACGTCGTCTTATGGACCACCCAGAGAGGCCAGTATAGCTTATATGCTCTGTGCTTGCTTGAACCAGAATTTTTACAACCAAGACTGATGGCACACACACAACAGACACAAAAAAAAAGCGCCAATAATTAGAGAGAGGCCATGTGCGAGGCAGATTCTCGGTCATGAATTCATTTTTAATACCTTCGATATTGCAGCGTGCATCAGCGATTGCACCAGTCAAAGTTATTCCAGGAATACCGGTTGATCCGTCGCATCGCGGGATCGGGATTAACCGAAATAGACAGGTATTGATGGGACTTGGTGGCGGTTATCACGGCATGGAATTCCCGCGTGCTCCTGGATGGGTCCCGGTTCCGTCCCAGATTCCGCGGTGGAACCTCAGGAATGTTCGGCTTTTCTCTCTGTGCCAGGGAGCTTTAAGTGATGCTTTGCATTTAAAGCTCCGTGTCGGTAAGGACTCGATTGATGGCGCCAATCAGGCATTGATTAATCAAGTGATGAGTGCCCATCATTGGATTAGCAGGACAAGGAATGATGTTAGTTCATTTAGTTATTCTTGTAGTATACATCAGGTGTCCCAGAATAAGGGTTACAAAATTCACAGGGAGATAGATAGTTGAAAAACAAGGGGACTTTTCTTGACAAATATACTCTCGCAAATTTATTATAACGGAGATACAGGCCTTCAAAGTTGTTTTTCAAGAAATGTTTTTTGCATAACTTCTGAACTGTTCCACTGATTTCATTCAAGTTCAAATCTGAGTTCACTGAAACAAGTTTCTTTTGAACAATGCGATAGGTTTTGGATTTTGCCAAACATACTTAGGGGGTTGAAGAAAATAGACTCTCCCCGTTTTTCGCCTATTTTCCACCCCAGAATAATTTTTGAGAAAGGTTTCAATTTTACTTTCCCGGCCCCACTAACATGGAGGGAAAGTATTGTAATGGTGCAGAAAAAAAGTTTTGAGATTTCACCGGATATATCCATTTCATTTTGAGGTCCCCCAAGTCGATTAAGACCATTTCCAAAATGATGTCTGTCTGTGGGTGTGTGTGTATGTGTGTGTGTGTGTGTGTGTGTGTGTGTGCACGTGTGCGGCTATGCTTATGGGGACTTCGGCAAGAATGTAACCATAGTTGTGTGGACTTCACCAATTACGGGGACATACACACGTCCCCACAAATTTTAAGTGCTTCTAACGTGTTCTCTGGGGCCTCCTTACCGTAGAAAACACAATTTCCCAATATGTCCCCACAATTATAGGTCAAGAATGGTGTGTAAAACCATATAATTGTAACCCAAATTGTGGGGACCTCAGTCATAGTCGCTAGATGGCGCTGTTTGACTGATTTTCTAGTGCTGGACTGTACCAGATTCATCGAGGTCCCCATAATATTCTCATTGTTGTGGGGACATCCAGAATTGAATTTACACAATATTATGTAGGTTATATTATGAGGTGGTGTGTTGGTAGTGATGGGCTGTGAAATATTTCATTTTGAAACTTTTCGAAGTTTCCGAAACTTTTCGAATGTTTCTAGCCAAGTCATAATTTCCAAAAGTTATGAAACTAGAAATTCCTTTTCTTCCACACTCTAGGGTTAGTTGAGATGTTTTCTGTTTAGAAATTTTTATTCTAGTTTTTGAAATTAATTTTTGTTACTCAACTACCTACATGTAAGAACTGGTACTCGTACGATACCTGTTTTGTTTAGTTCCATTAGCTTTGTCCTGTTATTTATTCAGAGTTCAATAACTTCATTTGTGTCTTGTTTATGTGCAATAATAACAATATCAAAATTCAGACAGTCGTTCAATGTCCCAAATACTCAAATTAGTCATACCTTTACACTCACATATCTACGCTTTATAAGAAAAAACATCAATTTTGTTTCGAATTTTGCCATGTTTCATAAATTTCCATAAATTTCATAAATTTCATGTTAATTTCATAGAAAATTTCAGCAATCATCAGTTTCTGAAATCTGCCGATCACTATGTGTAGGTACCCATAGGTATTGTTGGATGTGAATAGGTATTGATACAATGAAGAAGAACATCTTATGCCGTGTGATCCAAACCATTCCGAATTGGGGTAGGTAAATGGATCTTTTCCTCGATCTTTTCAATAAAGGCGGTCTCTCTCGCACGATTTACGTCACAGCCCCACATGACCGCAGTGTAGTGCCGCGCACATCATAACGAACGGAGTTTCCCTTAGAGATATTAGGCGCCGTTATAGCTAGACACCACCAGCTGCGCGGTACGAACGCGCGCGCATCTGTCTCTTTTCTGCTGAAAAAGTCCATTACGTTCATATGGCCGTTTTCAGCGCACTTTCCAAAAAAATAGGGAAAAGGCGCTTTAAGCTTCACTTTGTCCGTCCGTCCGTCCGTCCGTCCGTACCCGGGATAACTCCTCAGGGAAGAAAGATATCGATGTGGTGTAAACGCTGATCAATAGTACATTTGTCCAGGATGTCAAGTTGACTTTTGGTTTTTTTTTTATTCCTCCGCCATCTTTGATCCGCCATTTTGAATTTCTTTGAAAGTGATCTGATCGAGATGAAACAATGTGAACCACATCAAGATCTATTTAATTTTTGGCAATTGGTTCCCCGCCGCCATATTGTATTCTCCATATTGAATATGTTTCGAAGTGATAGAACTATGAGAATTATGCCTCAACGAAAAAAGATATCGTTGTGGTGCAAACGTCAATGAAATGCGTACGTGTTCACCATATAAAGTTGACCAATGATTTTTGTCATTTGGCTGCCATCTTTCATCCGCCATTTTGAATTTCTCTGAAAGTGGTCTGATTCGAGTGAAAGCAGGCGATGTGAACTTCATTAAGATACATCCAACTTCCGACAATTGATACCCCGTCGCCATCTTGTATTCTCCATATTAAACATGTTTCAAAATCATAGAAGTAGGAGAATTATGCCTCAACAAAAAGAGATATCGATGTGGTGCAAACGCCAATCAAATGCGACATGTCCATCATATAAAATGTGACCAACGATTTTTGTCACTTGACCGCCATCTTTGGTCTGCCATTTTGAATTTCTCCGAAAGTGGTCCGATTTGAATCTGAATCGGTCGAATTCACAGGCGATGTGATCTTCACCAAAATACATCCGATTTTGGACAAATGATGCTCTGCCGCCATATTGAAATTTCTTATCACTCAACGATTTTCATGAAGCTTGGGACTCACCTTTATTTCGTATGATCATTCTCATTCTCCAGCCAAATTCCAAGATTCTGCTGCCATCTTGGCCGCCATATCGGAATCCCTTATTATTGGAACGATTTTCATGAAACTTGGAACTAAGCCTTGTCTATAGTACGATCATTTTGATTTTCAAGCAAAATTTCATGATTATGACGCTATTTTGGCCCGCCATATTGAAATTTATGCCCAAATAACGGTAGAACTTCAATTAACATCTTGCGTTCACTAATCCTTCAAAAAGGAAGTGCGTTACTCAGCCTCATGCCCATGAAGCATACTCGCTTGTTTCTGTCTGTCCGTGTAGAATTTGAGAAGTTGGAGGTACTGCCCTTTGAGGAAAATAGCTAGAGCCTTGTACCTGAATTTTTCCGTTGGATAGCTGATGTCCGCAAGGATGGCCAATGGGCTTTTTTACCATACATGGCTATCATCGTCTATCATTCCCATGTTCATTGTCGTGGAACATGAAACTCACCATCGTCTCGTATGATCGTTCTTATTTTCAAGCTGAATTTCATGATTTCGCCGCCATCTTGGCCGCCATATTCAAATCTCTAAGGGATGGGACACTTCATTATGAAATTTGGAAATTACTCTTGTCTCGTACGACGAGTATTTTGATTTTCAAGCAAAGTTCCATGATTCCGCCGCCATCTTGGCCGCCATATTGGAATCTCTGATTAGTGGAACGATCATTGTCATTAAACTTGGGAATTACTCTTCTCTCATATGAACATTCTTATTTTCAAACCATGACCTCATTTCCATGGACGACAAATCTGCACAGAAAAAGCGCTATTGCGACTCACGCACGTGTGATGATCTCTACTTGTTTTGATTCATGCATAGTTATTATTATTATCATCATCAAAGAACCTTCTGTCCACTTCGGAGAAGTTGAACTCCTCAAGGAATAAACTAGAGTCCTGGAACTTTTTCCGATGAATAGCCTAGGCCCTCATAGCTGGCCAATGGGCAGATTAGATTCCATGATTCCACCGCCATCTTGGCCACCAAAATGAAATTTTCTTATTAGTGGAACAATTGTCATGAAACTTTGAGCTCACTCTAGTCTCGTATGAACATTCTTAATTCAAGCTGAATTTCATGATTCTGCCGCCATCTTGGCCGCCATATTGAAATTTCTCATCGGTGGAACGATTTTCATGGAACTTGGAACTTGCCCTTGTCTCGTAGGTACATATAATTATTCTTATTTTCAAGCTGAATTCCACGATTCCGCTACTATCTTGGCCGCCATATTGAAATTTCTTATGGCAGATGCATATCGATTGTGTTTTGAAAGTACACGCTGACTCAAAATCCCAAGTGAATCGGTTGGAATCGACCTATTTTGTTGTCAGGAATATATGATATCTTTTTGTGTACCTACTTATTTCTGGGACACCTGTATACTATTTTCTTATATGTCAAACCAGGGCTTTGGGCTGGTAGGGGAGAGAAGGGGCTTGTCAGTTGTCGAGAAAAGGGGCCAAAATTTACGTAATCAGGTACATGAAAGAAACCAACGGAATTTTGTAAGGAAACATCCCCTTAATAAAAAATCTGGTCGTAAGACAAAATTTTTGGGACCTTTCAGTCCAGAAGACAAGTTCGAAATTTTCAAAAAAAGTACCAAAATTCGCATTCATTCATCAATTTTTTTCGGATATTTTGTTGACTCACCCACTTTGTGTGATATATGTTTATAAACCATAATCAAGATAAGAAGCGGAATCGATTTCCATGTTTAAATACAGGGTGTCCGATTTGAGAAGAATGTTTCGACGTTGCAGCCTGTGCGCGATATACCCTTAAAAATTTTCGTGGACAGTTTCGAAACCCACGTGAAAAATCATGTAAGAATTGTTGTTCATTCTTAAAATTATGTCTGAGAAAAAGTCTCCAGAACGGGATGAATTTTGTCTTTTTTTGAAAATTTGAAACTTGTTTCATGGACCCTCAAAAATTTTGTCTCACGACTCGATTTCTGATTTAGGGGATGTTCCCACACAAAAGCCCTTTGGTTTCATTCAAGTACCTTATATAACGTAAATTTTGGTCATTTTTAGGAATTAGACAAGCCTATACCAGCCTGAAGCTCCCGGTCTGACATGTAAGACAAAGAAATTTCCAACAAACTCATCAACGCACATTAGACCTACAGGGTTAAAATCATGTGCCTTATGACGTAAGTTTTGAGGCACCAGCTCCCTGTCCGTTGGTACAGAAATCTGCATCTCAAATTTTATGCTATTATGAGATATGATTTTGTGAAATTTTCGTCAAATCACCCTGTAACTTTGAAACGAAGGGCGTCAAAAAAATTTCAAGGCTTCGCCCCTGAAGCTGCACCTACCCTTGAACAAGCCCTTGAACCAGGAATGTTTACATTCCACTTGTTCAGTAGGTATGTTACGTTTAGTAGGTAGGTACCTACCCATATTATGTTCAGTGTACCTACCTACGATCGATCGATAGCTCTTTTCCTTGAGGAGCATTTCCTTAGTCTTGCAGTATTAATATACACTACCATTCATTCATTCATTATTTTTCTGGCAGTTTTGTGACAGTGAACTAGTTTTGTTTTCAATTGACAGTACCTATCTTCCCCGAAAGTAAACCCCCATATCCCATTGACTTCATTGTAGAATTTTAACCTCGTGGCCATAACAAGTAGGTACTATTGTCAAGAGTGTCCACACAATTTCAAAACAGATGTGTGATATGACCACACACTTAACACACACCAAAAATGTGTGTACCAAATTGTGGGGACGGACCCCACAGTAAGGTTTTACCAATTTTCCCACGATTTTTCTAGTGTATCGAAAAACTACAAAAAAAGTCATCTACAGTTTGGAAAACTCTACCGTAATATGTAAAAATCTCGATATCCCCACAATTGGGTCTATTTCATGCGTCCCCACAAGTCCCACGCGACCGGTATGTGTGTGTGTGTGTGTGTGTGTGTGTGTGTGTGTGTGTGTGTGTGTGTGTGTGTGTGTGTGTGTGTGTGTGTGTGTGTGTGTGTGTGTGTGTGTGTGTGTGTGTGTGTGTGTGTGTGTGTGATAACGATAACTGCTGAACCGTTTATCCGATCGATTTGAAATTTAATATGCAGACATGGTTTCGCCCTGGAATGACCGGATTAGTTTTTGGCTGTCATCTGTCAAACATAAGTGTCACTATCAGCAAATGACAGAAACTACATCTCACGGAACTTGACTTGCGATATGTCATTTGAAAGCCCTTGAAAAACTGTATTCAGAACAGTTAAAAGTATTTTCCTACCTGTTATCTGTCAAATTATAAAAAATATCAAAGTCTGGAACTTTGCCATTTAATTATTCAAAATCTATACGACAGATGTGAACCAAACACGGCAGGAAGCAACACTACTAAAGAATCAAACTAATGCTGAAGTTGGGGTTTCCCACCGTTTTCCGGACAAGCGCTATGGATTTTTAAAAATTTTCCTAGCCGATTCCAGCCTCGCTTGCCTGCTCCTCGATTTTTGGCCTATTTAATTTTTTTAGCAACATAGCAACCAAACCGGTAGGTAACTACGTTTTTGTTACGAATCGTATCAATGTCAAAGTAACAACATGAACGCTGTTCTCGGCAGGTTCTCGGTGTTTTCTTTTGTATCTTTTTGCATCATTTGAGGCAACAGTGCGAACCGATCCTTTGTGTTGTTTGGGGCTCCGTAAACCCCCTTGTGTTTTCTGTAGTTTTAGCAACTCCAGTATGCTCATTCCATTGACGTATATGTACAAACTGTAATGTGTGCGGTTCCCCTTATTCGATTTGGTACCAGGGCCCCATCCCCATGGTGTCTGCTGTTCAAGGCCCTGATGGGGCCCCCATCTGTGTCTATAAGATTTTGCCGTTTTAGGCCAAAACTGCGGCCTTGTGTCTTCTTGGGTTCGTTGAAGCCCTCTAGGCTCCTGGTGTCTACGGGTGTATCATGAAGCCCCACTGAGCCCCCCTTTTTTTTTAGTTTTCAGAACTATCGTGCCTTCAGGTGTGGTTCGGACCTAACTTCTTGATGGGCTCGAAGTCTCATTTCAGAGGTCACCACTTGGAGGCCCTGAATAGCAATTGATTAGAACTCTGCTACAGGTTTTCAATCCGCGACTGATTTTCACCGGTTATTTTTCAAACAATAATTTAGGTTGCATCATTAGAGGCAACAGTGCGCCCCGATTAGTTGTGTCTTCAGGTGTTGTTTGGGGCTGTGTAAACCCCCTTGTGTGGAACTAGCATTGCATTCTTGAGATATCACAACAGTTAACTACCTCTAGAACTAGCTTTTGAATTATATCATCGTCTTGTACCTACTTCATAATGCGATCGCGCAAATTAAACTGTTCTGCCACGATAACTACCAGATTGTTGATCGGATTAAATCGAAATCAGGTACGAAAGCATAAGTTCAGCCTGGAATGACCTGATTAGACTTTGGGTAGATGATTTAGTTTGAAAACCCTCAGATGGCACATTGGGTCTGGGCTTGTCTGCCCAAGCTTTAAATTTAAAGATATAGAGTAGAAATTTGACACACAGATGCAGAAAGTTCTCAGTCAAGTTTGTGTAATTTCATCATTATGTCTAAAGTAGAAACAAAAATTTGAATAAGGAACTAGCATTGCATTCTTGAGATATCACAACAGTCAGCTTCCTAGTTCTACCTTTCGAAATATTTCATCACCGTGGAAACCTAAGAGCCTGTCACTTGTTCTGTCGGCCCGACAATGGATGCAGGATGCTCGCTAAACGCTCAACTCAACGGAACTTTTCCACTCAACTTCGCCATTGAGTCCCACTTTCCCGAAGGGACGCTCAGATCAAAATCATTACTGACGTCCCTGGATACCGCCGGGAAAGTTTTGTGTCGCCCCACAACAGATTTTTGAAATTTGTGTTCAACTTTTCAACAACCAAGAAAATTACTTGATTTTTGATGTCGATTCTATATCTCCACGTTTATCCTGTAGATTGTTAGAAGCCCAAAAAATGTGCCAAATGAGTTTCTCCCCCCTGTTTCTCTTTATTCAGAGCAATTCGAGAAATTCAAAATGATACGGAAAGATGAAAAAAAAAAAAACATTACCAGTTCTGTGAAAACAGATATCAAATCCACGGTTGAAACGGTAGAAAATTTCTCATAGATGACGTCTCCAAATACCTGAGATAGTTGCAGTGATACAAATAAAATGAAAATTCACAAGCTTATTACATTCACGATTTTTGCGATGCAGGGGAGGAATGGGTGAATTGATTGAAAATAAACGACGTATTTTGATTGTTGCTCAATATTCAACACGGGTACATGTTAGGTATATCATCTAACTGATTCGAGGATGGCGAACACATATATGAGGCTTTCTTCAACCAATATATACCGGGTGATCATTTGAAAACTATCCACCTGCAATAACTCCCGATTCCTAGTCAATATTTCTTCGAGCAAAAACAGGTCAATTTTTATATCGAGGGGGACATCTAAAACATACATTGGCAAATTTCTATCTTCAGCCCCCTCGCCCCCACCCATCCCAGAAATAGAATTCCAAATAACACTACCTACCTTGCGATACATCAAATTGAAGACAATTAAATTCTCTTTTTGAAAAAGATATTTCCAATAAAATCAACTCTACCCCCCTTTCTCCCTTAAAATTCTCTGAGTGTCCCTTTAAATATTCTGGACCCCTCAATTTTCTCCAGTTTCAAGGAGAGAATTTTCGGTGGAAAAAGTGCCACCCAAATTGACCCCATTGCTCTCCCCAACCTCAACTTTCAAATTTAACAAAATACCACCCACTTTGTGAATAATCAAATTAAGGAAACTGAATTCTCTTTCTAGAAACAATTTTTCCAAAATTTTCACCCCCTCCCCCATTCAACTGGACATTTGGAGTAGGTATTTTAGTGGGAGAACAAGGGTTTTAAAAATTAAAAAAAAAGTGTTTCGGAAGAGAATTAGATTCCCTTCAATTTGATGTATCACAAAGTAGGTATTGTCATTTTAGATTTTTAAGGTGAGGAGGGGGGAGCAAAGGGGTGAATTTGGGTGGCACTTTTTCCAAAGAAAATGTTCTCTCTCGATGCTGTGCAGGATGACGTTGACTGCATTGAGGAGAATTGAGAGGTCAAGAATATTCAATTGGACA